>CM073001.1:108324407-110724407 GCA_037038555.1 Rhynchonycteris naso
TTAGGTCTAGTAGTTTTTTGACTGAGATTTTAGGGTTTTCTATATACAGTATCATATCATCTGCAAATAATGATAGTTTTACTTCTTCTTTTCCAATTTGGATGCCTTTTATTTCTTCTTCTTGTCTGATTGACTTCCAGTACTATGTTGAATAAGAGTGGTGAAAGGGGACACCCCTGCCTTGTTCCTGATTTTAAGGGAATTGCTTTTAATTTTTGTCCATTGATTATGATGTTGGCTGTGGGTTTGTCATAAATGGCCTTTATTATGTTGAACCACACAATGGGGGAACATGTTCAACAACACATATGATAAAGGGTTAATAACCAAAATTTATAATGAACTTGTGAAACTCAACACCAGGAAGACAAACAATCCAATCAAAAAATGGGCACAAGAAATGAATAGACACTTCTTCAAAGAGGACCTACAGATGGCCAATAGGCATATGAAAAAGTGCTCAACATCACTAATCATTAGAGAAATGCAAATTAAAACCACAATGAGATACCACCTCACACCAGTCAGAATGGTGCTCATTAACAAAACAACACATTATAGGTGCTGGCGAGGATGTGGAGAAAGGGGAACCCTCCTGCACTGCTGGTGGGAATGCAGACTGGTGCAGCCACTATGGAAAATAGTATGGAGATTCCTCAAAAACTTAGAAATGGAACTGTCCTTTGACCCAACTATCCCACTTATAGGAATATATCCCAAGGACACCATATCACCGACTGAAAAATGAAATGCACCCCCATGTTTATGGCAGCATTGTTCACAATAACGAAGAGCTGGAAACAGCCCAAGTGTCCATCAGTGGACGAGTGGATTAAAAAGCTTTGGTACATATATACAATGGAATACTATGGGGCTATGACAAAGAAGGAAATATTACCTTTTGCAACAATATGGAGGGACCTAGAAACTATTATGTTGAGTGAAATAAGCCAGGCAGAAAAAGAAAAATATCATATCACCTCACTCATTTGAGGAATCCAAGGAACATGGAGAACTGAGGAAGGGAATTGAGACAGAGGAGGGATCAAAGGGACCAGAGGAAAAGAGGACAGAGGGAAAGGGGATGACAGGATGGGATAATCCTGAAGGGAAGGGGGGAGGGCACTGTAGGGAGGGGGTTAACGGAGATGTTGAGGGAGGGGGATGCAGTCGGGGTTACCCTAGAATCTATGTAAACTCAATTAATTAAGTAAATTAAAAGAAAGAATCTGATGGGAACGATCCCCAATAGAAGTGAGTGGCAGGAGGAGTGGAGAGACTTCTTTAGTTGAGCCCTGTGGGGGAGTCTGACACCTTCCATCTGGAAGTGTGTGAGCAATTGCAAAAGAAAATGAGTGAAACAAAACTGGCCTCTTTCACATTCGGTGCAAACACAACAACCTGCAACGCAGATGCTAGGAGGACCTGTGGGTATGCTATTTTGTCATAAATTACAAAGGGAATCCAAGTAAATTACAAACTGTGAATACATCCATGACAGTATCAACATCCCATCATTTTTAAAAAGCCCCAAACTTTAGATTTATAGCCTGAAAGGATGAAGTGAGAGTTGAGGTGGCAGGAAAAAGCACTCCAACCTGAGAGTCCTCCATGTGAGTGTCTCTTCCTCATCAAAAATCCAGTTCTGGCCTTGAGGGGTCTGATCAAGCTGGCAACATCTTGCCCAGGGAGGCACTCATCTCAGGGAAGTAATTAACTAACCAACCCTTCCAATGGGCATAGTGTATAAGGAGTAATTTCGTGTAACTCTCAATTAGCGGGAGGTTCAGAAAAAAAAAAAAAAGACCCCAGATGGCACATTCATTTCTTACCTGGAGAGCCTCCAATCTTCTTGCTCAGACTTCAAGATTCTTAATAACCCCTCACACTTTTTTTATTTCTCCCGCTCTCCTCTATAAACTTATGAGATGCGGGAACTGGTTAGTCAGCAAGACTTTTAATTCCTTCCACATCACAGAGTGAACGGTGAGCTAAGCATGAGATTTCTAGGCCAGCAAGAAATCGGGCACTTGCTACTTAACACTGCTGAATGCTCTCCCGGAACATGCATTCACCGTGTTCCACGAGGACCAGGTCTGTTACACTCTAGTGGAACTGAAGGCCACACCTAAAGGTAAATGCAGTCACAGCCAATCACATAAACTCCTTGCTTTGTTTCTCTGGGTCCTCCAGAGAAACATCTCCCCTCACCCCCACTGGTGGTGTGTTCCTCTAACCACGGGGGGCTTGGCTGCTCAATTCTAATTGAGGTTTTGTTTTGTTTTTTCAAATACACTCTTGAAACATACATTTTCAACATGCCTCAGTTTACCTTTTAGACCATTATGAGATGATGCTACAGCAAAATAAGACAGACACTCCTACAAGGCTCTCAACATCTGTTGCCTCTCCTCCTGGGGGAAAAGCTAGATTGCATTGTTAGGTCTGGCCAAAGGAACGGGTGGAAAGACACACTCCTCTCTTCCCATCTGGGTTCATAAAACCTGCCGACTCTTTCTTTGTCTGCCACCTGGATACCCCACCCCCCGAACTCTCCAAGGCCTTACAGCATGATTGACAATGTTCAAAAATGAAGGTACATGGTTCCCTAAATGACTGTGTTGAATACTCCCTGCCTACCAATCCACACTGAGCTTGGCATGAGTGATGACATATATATATATATATATTACATATAGAAGAATAAAGCAAATGCATTTTATTTGCTACTAGGTAATGGAGCCAGAGTTCTTTAATTCTGTCATCATTTTTGACCAAACTTAATGAGCTGATGATTATTTTGTACTTTTCCCTCCATTTCTAAGCGTTGGCACCAGAGAAAAGACAAGCATTGCATTCACATGGTCCCTATCTATGCTGCACGTGTGAAATGCTCACATAGATTTTAATGTGACTTTTAAATGTCACCCACTGACTTTATACGCCATAAGGAACAGACAAAAGAAACAATGATAGCAGATTATTTTCTGGCTTCCAAGAAAACATCTTACATGCCAACAACAGTTATTTAGTTCCTCCGTAGTATGAAGATTTGAAAAGTCAATCCCGGTTTCCCTCAGTACACTTTGAAAGATGAGAATAAAAATAAAACTCTTCAGAATTCGATTATAGATTGCATGAGTTTCTTGCATAACTTGTTCATTTGCTCTCATTTTTATACTGACAACCCTGGGATATAGGTACTAGAACATTACTTTTATTCTGTGGATCAATATTAAACTTCTGAAGACAAGCGATCTACTCATGTGCATTCCAGAATTCAGATATCTGTTTCCTATTCCTGTGGTCCTTCAATTTGTCACATATTTCTGAGTGAGCTGGTAGAGACTCCAGCATTAGTGAGCATTGAAGTGAAGTGTCCAAGCAAGCAAATGAAACATCTCACATTTCCATCCACTGGTGAACTTTGCCAAAGATTAAATAGTGGAGGAGCCTTTCTGATGAGAAAGCTGTTTCTAAGTCCTTCTCAATGGACTTCTCTTCCATGGACCATGCTAGCATTGCAGACCCAAAAGTACCCCATGTATTGAAAAATATTTTTATTAAAACTTTCCCATGGTGACTTATGTTGTAAGATTAAGTTAAGCGCTTAGATCACTAAAACATTTTCGCTGCACTCCCCGCCCTAAGGTATTTCCTGATTCATTGTGGTCTGTTGCTTTAACTTACCAGGACTTTAAGTGCTAGAATTGGTTCCCATGTGGGCTTTAGATGTGTTCTTGCTTCCAGCAGAGGCAGAGCAAGAATCTGATCTTTTCCCCTCTGGACGAGACCACGTGCCCGATCCATTCCCATGCCTTCCTTAAACACTTCTTTCAAGATTTTATCAAAGTCATGATTCATTTTGTTAAAATCACTAACAATTGTCTCAGTGATACTTTTGTCCTGCTTTAGCACAAATATTAAACTTATGTGCTATTAATAATTAATACCTTATTTTGTTCCTATGGTGGTACAAGAGGCCATTGTAACTTCCTAATCTATGAGTCAACAGTAAGATTCCACCTTCTAACAATGTTTTTAAAGCAGTTTTATCACATGTAACTTACACACTATGTGATTACCAATTTAACATGTAAAATTCAGTGGTTCTTGGTGTAATCACAGGTATGTACAACCCTCAGTAATGTCAGTGTTAGAATATGTTCACCACCTCAAGAAGAAATCCCGTAGATGTTGGCTTTAATCTCCCCATTCTCCTCCCTGGCACCCCCAGCCCTGAGCAAACATTCATCTACCTTCACTCTTTAAATATTTGCCTATATAGGCTTTGTATGTAAATGGAATCAAATAATAAGTGGTCTTTTATGACTGACTTTTTTCACTTACTATAATATTTTCAAGGTTCGTTCATGTTGCTGCAACCATCAGTCCTTCATTTTTAAGGACTGGATAATATTCCTTTGTATTGAATGTACCCTGTTGTGTTTACCAGCTGTCCTCTGGTGAACATCTGAATTACTTCTATCTTTTGGAAATTATGAGTAATGCTGCTGTAAATGTTTGTGCACATGTTTTTAGGTAGACATGTTTTCATTTCTCTCAGGTCTATAATTAGGAGTGGCATTTCTGAGTCATGTGGTGACTTTATGTTTAACCGTTTGAAATAGGAACCACTAGGCTGATTTTTCAAAGTGGCTGCTCCATCTCACATCCCCACCGGCAGTGCGTGAGGATCCACGTGTGCGTCAACACTTGTCATGACCTGATTATTTTCCAGCCACCTGAGTGGGTGTAAAGTGGTGACACATTTTGGATTTGACTTACATTTCTCTGATGGTTAATCATGTTAAACATCGTTTCATGTGCTTTCTGGACATTTGTACATCTTGGAGAAATATTGATTGTCCATTTTTTTAATTGGGTTGTCTTTTTATTATTGAGTTTTTTAAAACATATTCTGAATACAAGTCCCTCTTCAGATGTCTGAGTTGTAAGGATTTTCTCTTGTTCTGTCAGTTGTCTTTTCAGTTTCCTGATAGAGTCATATGAGCACAAATTTTCATAGAATTGTATGTATCAGTTTTTATTGTTGTTACGGCTCATGCTTTTGGTGTCTCATCTAAACACCCAAACCAAACTCAAGGTCTTGAAGGTCCCTACGTTTTCTTCTAATAGTTTTATAATTCTAACTGTTACATGTAGGTCTCTGCTCCTTTTTGAGTTAATTTTTGTACACACTACAAGGTAGGTGTCCCGCCTCATTCATATGCATGTGATGATCTAGTTGTCCCACCTTCTGCTAGAAAGACTATGTCATTCTTCTCTTGAGTGATCTCAGCACACTTGTCAACACTTAGTTGTCAACAAATGTTGGCTATTTCACCAGTGTCACTGGGTCACGGGCCTGAAGACCTCCTCCCATGCTCACGGTAGAACTGCAACCCTGTAGAGATTTTAAAAGTCATTCTTCTTGTGTAGGAGATGTGGGATTTTTGGAATATGTTAAACTTGCTGCACCTCATTTCCACATTTGTTATAAAGACTAAATAAGATAATGCATAGAAAAATTATAAACAATAAAATATAATGCATAGTAGTATCATTTTACCCCTTACTGGCAATAGCAAACTAAGTATTACTTATTTTCCAAGTTAATGCAACCCTTAGGCCCACCCTTACCTTTGAGGACCTCTTCTTAGGGTCTTGCACAGTTAGGTGGTGCAGCCCTGGCAGTATTATCTGGCTTCTCTGTCTGGAGCTTCCTGGCTGGGCATGCGGGTCAGGCATGATTGCAATGTCCCTTCCCCATCAGGTCTGCTCACCATGAGAAAGAGGTGCAGGCCATGCCCTGCTATCCGGGAGTTGCTCCAAGTGGAAACGGGGGTGATAGAGTGCCAACGGCACCCATTTCAGTTCTTTCTGCAAGGCCAAGATGCCTCGGACACCTTCAGCTCTTTGAGGGTCTAGTTCTGCCCATTTTAGGAGGGACTAAAGACGTTCTTAAGGTTTGATTCTTGTCTCCAACAAACAGTTCACAGTCTAGTTGAAGAGGCAGGCATGTGACCCATGAAAGGAGTGATGGGCTGGGTAAAATGTAAATAAAAAAGAAAAATAAAGAATTAACCAAGCAGAGGCAAGCACTGAGCATCAGGAATGTCTCACTCGGTGCCAGCTCCCGGACAGCGTGGTTGGACGACAGCACATCGCGACCTGGGTGGGATGGGCAGGACTTCAGTCAGCACGCTAAGGGGTCTGTTTACTCCATGGGAAATAAGTCATCATCAAAGGTTCTTGAGCAAGTGTGGGACCTCCACGCCAGATCAGCTGTGGAGGCTGAGTGACAGAGGGACCACTGTAGGATGAGAGGGTTCTAGGGAGCACAAATAAACACTTTTTTTCTAATCCCACTCTGTCACTGATGAGTTGATAGGCCCTTGCTTCTTTTTGAAACATTCATTTTCCAAAGTTTTAACATGAACATATTAAGTTCCTACCCAAAGTCCTTCCTTTCCATTAAAAGAAATCATCTGTTATAACTCTTTTATAGCAATGTTGTAGCACTTTTGAGCCTTTCAGGGTGTCTCACTGGTGAGACATAATAATCCTCTCTGTGGTAACACTGACATTATACAGATTCATCCCAGCTGCTCAGGTTTTTAAATACTCTGTTCAGTGATACTGCCAAGCTCATTTTCTTATGTCTAAGAGGTAACTGATATACTCAGGATGTTGGCATTATATGATAAATATTTAAATGTAATTTTTTTTTTTTTGGTTCTGGATGCTCTGTAGTATGTTAGCTATTCTCATAGTTCACAAAACCCTGTGGAGGGCTCGATCTGCCAGTAGCAAGACCATAGTTGGGACATACAATCTGCTGGAATTGAGGCAGATTAAAGAGTAGACATGAGAGTCTGGGTCACACAAATATGGCCCTTGCGATGGTGACTGAGACCCGAGCATCATGGAACCTTCCCAGAGACTGCCAGCGCCATGTCCTAGGAAGACCACAGAGAAGGCGTGGAGGTCTTCCAGGAAGGAGACCCATAGTCACTGGGAAGTCAGGAATGCTTATCTCAGCAAGATTGGCAGCTTGAGATGAACAGGGTTTTGAAAACTTGCATAGTCAACAGCAACCTCCATCTCAACAAGCGGTGTCGCATGGGGAGGTCACTAAGCATGCTGAGCTGAGCCGTGCTGCTCTCCAATGCAAACAAGCGTGCTATTTTATCATATAATTATGAAGATGAATGTGGTGACTGAGGAATGCCAGCCAAAGGCACATTTATGACTATTATTTTAATACCTGTATTGAATCTATGTTTCAGAGTTTATAGGGTAGTTTTCATTTCCAATACCCTGGAATTCCTGTAGCCTAACTCCTCCTTGTCAAACAATGCATCTCTATTTTCTGTTGGAGCCATATGGCATGCATGGTAAGTTAGTAGTGAACATGTCAGGCGTGGAGTGAATGGAATGGATGGGGGTCACAAGTCAGGATAATGGCAATGAACAATGGTGTTTATCACATCAAATCATGGTAAAATTAGGATGCAAAATGTGGGGCACAAGTTTAAAAATATTTAATATATATAGTATAAGAAAGAAGGTAAAGAATGATGGACAGGTCTCTCTAATAGGATACATTGTTTCACACACACACACACACACACACACACACACACACACACACTTTGCATTCATAAAAAAAGAAATCAGATTAAACAAGGCCTATGGAGTCAGAGCATACAGCTGAAGGTGTCCAGAATGTTCCAAGGTTCCACGAACAATTGACGTTTATTGGTTCTGTTCCTAGTTCTCTTATAGGTAAAGATAATATCAATGTCAACTGAATGACCCATCCAACAGCCTGGCTTCTTAAATTTGAGTCATAGTTTCCTGTTTCATTGCACCCCTTATTTTTTTTAAATTACAAAATGGACATCTTAGATATATTTTACCAACAGTGGACGCCTCTCACCCTCCCTCCCTCCATCACCTCAAGGATTGTCACTGGCATTTGTTTATGTATTTTTCTAGTAGCATAGACAGACTTCTTCACTGAAGTCTAACCCCCATTGTGGGAAGCCTCTGATGTCAATCTCTTATGGGGTCAGCCTCGGGCATGGAAACATTCTCCCAGAAATGACGCTGGTCTGGGCGAGGCTCTCTCTGACCTCCCCTATCCCTGTCTTCCACTACTGGTGTTGTACCAGTTCTTGGGTGTCACTAATTGTTGACTGGTCATTACTTTCAACAACGTGTTGAGATACAAAATGCTCGGTAGTCTAATCTGATTTAACCCAGGCTCCTTTGCAGGGCTATTTCTGAGGTTGGGATGGGATGGGACTTGGGCTTTGTTCTGACATCAGGAGAGCCCTTCCTAGCTGTTACCTTGTCTGGTTCCCTGTGGTCAACCAGTGCTTGCCCCCAAAATCTCCATTGTTTTTGAGAAACACTTTGTCCTGAATAAAGGTACTTTCTTTGGGAAAACATCTGGGTTTTCCCCACTATGTTGATCTGTTTTTTTGGTTTTTTTTTCTTGAGAAAAATCTTTGAGGTATTACTCCAGAGTTGAAAGCTGAAACAGTGACCTGCTTCTCTGGGAATAACACCCCCACTTGACGAGCAGGTCTAAGGGTGAAAGCAATAGCTTGGTTTTCTTGACTTGCCTATCCTGCTGTTGATGCCACAACTCTGTGCAGGCAGGGTAGATCCTCTGTCTCATGGGACAGGGTGGATGGAGAAGAGCCTCTGACCTCTGGCCAGTCTCTGCAGGTTAAGAGAAATAAAAGAAGAAATGGTGCTCATTTGTTTTTTCAATACTGTATGTCATTCTTCTGAATCTCTTCTAAAAATTGAATCATCTTCTCCATGAGACAAGTACTTATTGCTAACTCTCTGTCAAGCAGGTGAGCAAAGTATCAGCCATAAGGATGTTCATTGCTCCAACTTTGGCATTTGAGCTCACCTGGAAAGCCCTCTTTTATTTTCCTAGGAGATATCATGTGACCAGGACTGAGATCCAACCATGGCTCACCGTAGGGTTCACTTGGCTTCCGTTTTAGCCCAGAGTGTAACGCAACCACTATGAACATGTTGCTTTGCCCTGTGTCTGCAGCGGGGGGCTGCGCAGAGCCTGGCATTTGTCAGATGAAGCTGTGATCTGAACAAACTATTTTAAGATCCTGCTCACAACTCTGTAGGTCAGTTTTCAGATGTTGCCCTTAATATTTGCCTTCTGTTTCCACAGAGAAAATTTTAAGGATTATTATTATTTTCCAAACTGAGAAAAATCGATGTGTCCTATAGCTATCACCAACATGGGGAACTTGAACAATTTGTTTATCTAATTCCGTTGCAATGATTCACTGAGTCTTCACCCCACAAAAGTCACATGGTGGGAACTGGGGAGGCTGATTGTGAGCAAAACCCAGATTTGACCAGTTGCTTAATAGAGTTTACAGTCTAATGAGAAGAACAGACATGAATAATAATAATAATAAATCACACAAAATAAATCTTTCTGGAAATAGAGAAGCTATGAGAGTTTCAGGTAAGGTTTTCTAGTTCTTTCTATATCTTCTGTAAGAGTAAGAGATGATTTCAAATTACCTCTCTCACTGCTGGTTGCTAAGGCTTGGTTGCTATATTGTAGAATGATATTAAATTGCACATGGTAATATACATAGTGTACATGCAAAGTGCCTGACATTTCGTAGGTGAGCAGCAGAGGTCAGTTTTCTTCCCAGGCCTGTTTCTTTCCCCACGGGGGGAAAAATCTGATGTTGTATTTGAGATACTGCGTATCTCTGGCTGTTTCTGAGCTTGGGGATGATTTTCAGCTTTTACATTTAGACTGTTTTAGTCCTGGCTGGTTGGCTCAGCAGTAGAGCATCGGCCTGGTATGTGAAAATCTTGAATTCGATCCCCCCCAGTCAAGGCATACAGGAGAAGCGATCATCTACTTCATTCTTCCCCCTTCTCTCTCCTCCTCTCTCTTCTCCTCCGGCTGCCATGATTCCAGTGGTTTGAGCAAGTTAGCCCTGGGCGCTGAGGATGGCTCCATGGCCTCTGCCTCAGGCGCTGAAATAGCTCTGTTGCCAAACAATGAAGCAGCGGCCCCAGATGGGCAGAGCATCGCCCAGTAGGGGACTTGTCGATGGATCCCAGTCAGGGCGCATGCGGGAGTCTGTCTCTCTGCCTCCCTGCCTCTCACTTAAAAATAAATTAGACTGTTTTAGCCTTGTCAGGAAGAGGCTGCCATGTATGAATGTAGCTCATGGAGTCGGAAATGCCCATTTGGATAAATGTACACACTCATGCAATTGCTAACCTCATTTACATGTCCCATCACCTGAAAAGTTACATCAGCCTCTTCTAGTCAAACTCTTTCCCACCTTGTCACTGTCTGTCCTTTATCTGCTTTTTGTCTCTCATATTAGTTGTGGTTTTCTTAGAATTTCACAAAAGTGAAGTCATACAGACTTAACTATTTTGTATCTTTTTTTCTTTCAGTATAATGTTTTAAATGTTTATCCATGTCATTGTAGGCGTTAGTAATCTGCTTTCTGTTACCACCGGGGCCTGTTCCATTGTATGGACGTATGGCCGTCCACTCACCTATTTGGCTGTTGAAGAGGCGTGGGCTGTCCCACATCTTTGCAAGTATGAATGAAGCCGGTGTGATTATTCATGTGTAAGTCCCACCTAGACACATTTATATTTTTTATTGGTACCATTAGGTCATATAGCCAGTTTGTCTGCCATTCTGAAGTCCCACCAGCAATGCGAGAGAATTCCAGTTGCCCTATGATCTTGCCAATACTTGAAATCGTTGACCTTTTCAATTGCTTCTTTTTTCTTTTTAATTTTGTTTTTGTTGTTTTGAATTAGGAATATCTTAGTGTCTCTTTCTTTTTTTTACAGAGACAGAGAAAGAGTCAGAGAGAGGGATAGATAGGGTCAGACAGACAGGAACGGGGAGAGATGAGAAGAATCAATCATCAGTTTTTCGTTGCGACACCTTAGTTGTTCATTGATTGCTTTCTCACATGTGCCCTGACCACGGGCCTTCAGCAGGCCCAGCAACCCCTTGCTGGAGCCAGCGACCTTGGGTCCAAGCTGGTGAGCTTTTGCTCAAGCCAGATGGGGCCGCACTCAAGCTGGCGACCTCGGGGTCTCGAACCTGGGTCCCCCAAATCCCAGTCTGACGCTCTATCCACTGCGCCACTACCTGGTCAGGCACAAATTAGGAATATTTTAAATTAGACTTTCCCTGGGAACATTCCACCAGTTGATCAGTCCCGCGGGGACTACATGTTACAGTAGCTTCCGGATAAAAGACTGTGACCATACTTTGCAGACAGAGCACAATAAAATGGGTGACACACAGAATACACACAACTATGACTGTTCCCTTAAAAATGAATATGGCAGGAGCAACATGCTTTGGACCAGAGACTGACTGTTCATTCCTTCCCCGCAGAGGTGGGAAGGGTTCTGTCGTGTTGGTCAGGAGGCAGCTGTTGTTATGCGGGACGGCAGACCGCAGTCCTCCTGGTCGTGGGCATTGGCGCTGGGACAGAGAAATCGCTGCGGGTGCGGGTTGCTGGTCACTCTGGACTCTGACTGTGGGCTTTTCCTGGTCGTGGTTTCTGGGCACCGACAATGAAAATGCCAGGTCTACAACAGTTGCCCTCCTCCTTACGTGACAATGGGATAGTACAGAGAGAGCTGAATTCGTTTTCAGTTCTTTCAAAAAAGCATACATTTCTTGCCAGTATTTTGAGGGAAGATTCTCAGAAAATTATTGAATATGGCACATTGTATTTGGTTGTATTATTATTATTACATAAGATTTTAGTTTAAATGAAAACCAAGTTCTGTCACCTCACTGTAACTATTGTTGGAATAAGTATGCTTTAATTCCAGGCTCAGAATAAAAAAATATATATTTTTTTGCTCTGACACTGGCGTGAACTAAATTCTCAGTAAGCAATGTTGGGTACAGCATGGCTGGGTTCAGTTCCTGGCAAGGAACCACTGCTGAAGGCAGGGACCCTCAGTGACGGCGAGGGTCTGCCACTCCCATGAAGGTGGGACTCGGCCATGCTGCATGCACTCTGTTCTTCCTATCTGTGTTCTTGTAATTGGGAGGGTCCCCTCAGCAGCGTGTATTCCCCAACTCTGGGGGGCTGAGGTTTGGTTCCACGCTGGCAGCATCACTGGCCGGTCCGTCCCTCTCCTGGTGCAATGTCCCAGTGGGGAAGCTGGCTGTCTCTGAAATCCAACCCCCCCACCCCGCCATTCTCCAGGACCCAGTTCACGTGTCCACAGCCTGGCTTAGTCCAGGCTCTAGCCTGGGAGCTGGGGTGATAGCAGACAGATTAGGGCGCTGAGGAGGGAGCAAAGTGCTACATGAGTAGCATCATGCAAAAGCCTCCAAGTTCTCCACGTTTTGATAAATCTCTTTGACCTGGAGACAACAGGGTTAACACAACAAGAGGGTCCGCACCAGAATGGCAAACAGAATACTAGGTAGAGTGAGAAAGATTAAGAGGACTAAAGGGCTGTTGCCTCTGTTCCCTCTGTTCATGTGACTCTCACGCCATAGGGCCAGCTCGAATGAAGCCTGCGACCCTGCGATCCCTGCTTTGCAGGAGGAAGGGGTGGGATTCGGTGCCCTGGACAGGCTGGATATGGCGCCACCACAGAGAGGCTGAATATGGCACCGCCATCCCATCTTAGCTCATGATTTA
Organism: Rhynchonycteris naso; assembly: GCA_037038555.1. Classification (NCBI taxonomy): domain Eukaryota; kingdom Metazoa; phylum Chordata; class Mammalia; order Chiroptera; family Emballonuridae; genus Rhynchonycteris; species Rhynchonycteris naso. Next base: position 108,337,133 of record CM073001.1, read on the forward strand.
ACTTCTCCCAGCTTCATTTCTTAACCAACAAAACAGTATCACCACCAGCTGTCATGAGGACTAAACAAGAATGAATGTATGCGTACCATTTAAAGCATGGGGACAAAGAACTAATTTTCATTATGGAGAGAGACACCGGTCAAATGAGTCTTCAAAGACAACACCTCCACTTGCCTCTTGTACGGATGAAGACACTGGAGCTCTAGACATGGAATTCTTGGCCCAATATCATTCCTCTGTGAAACTTGCTTTCTCGCACGTCTTCTGATTGGTCCCCTGGGAGTCAGGGTGCTCTTTGAAACATGGTTTATGTAAGTAAGTAAGTAACTGATCCTCTCCCATGACTTCTAAGTGTCTCTGACAAACTGGTAATGCTGAATTCTCTCACTCCCAAGGTGTTAGCAAAGACCTTGGCATACATGGCGGGAAAAGAAGCCCCAGGATAGTAGGACATCATGCCGACCGAGAATGTCAGCTGCCCAGGTCATAACATTTCTGGGCTGTTCCTGGTACCCATGCAGGGGTGATGGTCAGCCCGACTCCTGGGATGCTGGTTCTGGAGCTGCCTGTGTGGATTCTCTGAGCGACTCCCACACTTGGGAACAGGAGTTCTCAAAGTGGGGAATTTAGAACACTGGATGTGCAGATGTAAACTCAAGAGATAGTGTCTTTCATGTGAGTTATATGTGTATGTGTGTATTTATATAATTTTTTATGAATAACTTTAGTCAAAGTCTTGCCAGTTGTAAAAGTTTTTCCTTGTAGCAATACTTCTTAATGCAAAGATACTTTCCTGTAATAGGGTTGGTTCCATATGACCATGTTCTTATTTTCTAATTTAATTTTTTTTTTTTTTTTTACAGAGACTGAGAGAGAGTCAGAGAGAGGGATAGATAGGGACAGACAGACAGGAATGGAGAGAGATGAGAAACATCAATCATCAGTTTTTCATTGCAACACCTTAGTTGTTCATTGATTGCTTTCTCAAATGTGCCTTGACCTTGAGCCTTCAGCAGACCGAGCAACACCTTGCTGGAGCCAGTGACCTTGGTTCTGGAGCTGCCTGTGTGGATGCTCTAGCCAGATGAGTCCGCGCTCAAGCTGGTGACCTCAGGGTCTTGAACCTGTGTCCTTCCACATCCCAGTCCGACGCTCTACCCACTGCGCCACCGCCTGGTCAGGCCACCATGTTTTTAAATGGGCCTGTGGACTCCCGGCAACCATGCTGATAGGCTGAGGGAATTTCTTCTTCCTTTTAAAATGAGTATTTTTATTATTCAAATTTTAGAAAAAACTGTGACACATCTGGGATAGTTTACTTCAGAATTTGGAAATAACAAACAAGTCGATTTAAATATATATATATTAAGTTTTATAGTGTGTTCCAAGTTTCTCTTTCCTAGAGCATCAGTCCTTAGTTATAATTCTCCTCTGTGGAACCTCAGAATGCCCCCTCCTTTAACGGGTGGTAATTCCTTTGTAAACTGTAAAGCACCCCATAAATATTTGCTACAGGCGTGGCACATCAGTTATTGCAGCTACGGGCCTCCGTCACAGGTATAAAATCTCACCTAATTGCAGTGGGGCAAACGTCTTGATTTATCAGGTAGGCTGTGCGAGACACGCCACATAAGAATATTTTCTTTAACTCTGATTCAACCAGACTCCACGTCTCCATGACCTCAGGATGGTGGAACATGGTCCCAGCCCCAGCTGCCCCCCCTTCCAATACTATAAAGGTCCCAAGTCTGCACAACCCAAATCATTTTGGAAGGGTCCACTAGACCTCACCCTCCAGGTGTATGGAGATGCTCTTGTCCAAGGAATTCTGACCCCTGACCTGGAAGTTCTGACGGGTCTGTGTCACTAACAACACTGTAACTCTCCTTGTGACCTTCAGACTTGGCCTGGGTTTAACCACATGACCACACAGAGTCACTTTTATTGGAAGCCCAGCCTCCTCCTCATTCAGCGGTGAGGGGTCCAGCTGAGAGTCCTTCTCCCCACTGGGGAATGCACAGCAGTGGACACTTCCGAGACCACACTGCACCTCTCCTCCTGCCCCTGAGTTCTGGACGCAAAGACTCTCCCCTTTCTTCTCCCTCTCTGAGACAAGGAGGGAGCATATTCTCTTCAATGAGTTAAAGGATGGTGAAATCAAGTCTTTGAAATTTAGAGAGATCAATATACTATGTTCGCTTTGAGAAAATTCATTCAAACTCTGAGCCCTAATCCCTGTAGGTTGGATTTTAGGGATGGCTGGGGTTCTTTCGCTTTCTTTGACTTGCGTAAGAACATGGCACCCATCAAATGTTGAAAGGACCTCCGATCTGGGGTACATCATAGTGGCCATCGACATCTTGACTGTCCCAGGCCTCCTCGTGTGTGACAATTAGGCTGCTCTGCTCTGCAGTTCTTGTGTTGTGCTTGGGGCCTGGGACTATTGTGAGGATGGGAACCCAGCTGTTCAGATCCAGCTACCTTCATGGCCCTGCTGTCCCCCCATCACAGGATAGAAGCCCTGCCACTTCTCTGGGTTCTGAAGGCAAAGCCAGAACAGGGCCTGTGATGGGCAGGACCCAAGGTTCATTCTCCTCCCAACATTGGGATTTCTCGCCTCTCTCCCCTGCTGCCTTTCTCCTACATAATTCTAGGCGAAGGAACACAAAGGCTGGTTATCTCCTAGAAATGGAAGAAGAAAAAGAAAGTGAAAATGCACATATTTTGGGAAACTGCCTTGCTAGAGCATTCTAAGTAGAGTTCTAAGGAGCTCAAAGGGTCCTCCTCCTCCTCCTGCTGAGAACATGGGGAGAAGGTTGAAAATAGCTTACGAAAAGTACAAAAGAATAGTCTGACGCACAACCCTGCACTCATTCATTTGACCAATTCATTGGTTTAATACCAATGTATTGAATACCTACTATGTGCCAGGAACCGGGGTAAAAATGATACAAAGGGCAACGTCACAGAGAGAGTGACAAGGAGAATGTCATGCATGTCCCAGTGTGATAGAGGGGGAAACTGTGATTGTGGGAGGCTAGTGTCATAGGGAGCTGGATGTACACGCCTGGCTTACAGGTGTTTTCACGTATGTGAGTGCTCACTATCCCCATGCATTATGGAAGAGATTGGAGTTTTATCTCTGACTTTGTGATGTATGTTTCCCTTCCAAAAAAGCTGTGATCAAATACTCCTTATGCCTGTCCAGGCGGTGGCAAAGTGGATAGAGCATTGGACTGGGACGCAGAGGACCCAGGTACGAAACTCTGAGGTTGTCGTCTTAAATGTGGGTTCATCTGGTTTGAGCAAGGCTCACCAGCTTGAGCCCAAGGTCTCTGGCTTGAGCAAGGGGTCACTTGGTCTGCTGTAGTCCCCCGGTCAAGGCACATATGAGAAAGCAATCAATGAACAACTAAGATGCTGCAACGAAGAATTGATGCTTCTCATCTTTCTCCCTTCCTGTCTGTCTGTCTGTCCCTATCTGTCCCTCTCTCTGTCTCCGTCACAAAAAAAAATCTTAAAATGTCCTTGATTACAATGAAAAATTCTAGACACCTGCAGTCATGTTATTTCAGTCCTTGGCCCAATGAGGTACTCTTGTCCAACCATGTTTTTGTCATCCTTGGGAGAGTTATGGCTGGGTCTTCCACTGGCCCCACCGGGACAGCCACAATGGCCACTGCTGACCAACATGGGCGGGCTGCCCTGTGGATGCTCACGGCCCAGAGTTATCGACCCTTCCAGTCCCCTGACCCAATCTTCTCATGCTCACCCTGAACTACGAGTGTCTTACTGGGAATTAGTGTGTCTTCTCTGTGTGATTAATGTCTGATTCCCCTTCAAGGTCCTGAGGTCTCAGGCAGCAGCCACCACCTTGAGGAAGCCTTCCCTGATTTTCACAAACAATGACTTGTCAAGGCTTTGCTGTCTCAGGTCTGTTTCCACCTCCGTTACTACATTTCTAAGGGAACTGCGTGCATCCACGTTCCCTGCTTAGAATCACGCTAGCTTGGAAAGAGGAAGCCATGCACCATGGGTTCAGCGTCTTTTTTTCCTTTTCTTATGTTTCCTTCCACTTGTATGTAGAAATATGTTTGGTAAGTGGTTCTTTAGGAATTAGGCAAAGCCAGTTTTGGTTCCCTGGTGGATGCAGGAGACAGATATGCACGCTGTCCAGCCTCCGGGAAGTGAGCACAGCTCCACCTTATACAAGAAATCTTGGGTGCAGAGACTTCAAAACATCCATACATTTCAAGAGAAACTCACTGAACCTTTAAGCTCATGAATCGGCCCTTTGGAGGCCGCAGTCTCAGGGACAGTCCTTCTGGTCTCCTTCCTGCCCAGGGCCCGTGTCTGCTCTCTGTTTTCCTTTCCTGGTCATAGCCATGACATCCTTCACTTTCATTGTTTGTTCAACTGTCCCTTTTTCCTAATCAGACACAGTGTCTTTCCTGTTTTCCGTGCACCCCTGGTGCCTAGTAGGCATTCAGTGTTCGCGTACTTTGGTCTAGTGATGAAGAGAAACACTAACATTCTGTTAAGTTTGGCAGGGATGCCCCCTGCTCTTGCTCAGTGACCGGAGCATGTAAGGGATGCCTGAAGCATTTCTTCCCCTCTTTGCAAAGTGGGTGCACAGATCACCAACCTGCCTCAGATGTCGTGTCCCTAACTCCATGTTTCCCTTACAGGGTTCATGGGAAAACCCTCTTCTACGTTCTGATTGTTGTCTGGTATATAAAAACTCTTCTCATGGGAATGGTTTTCTTCAGGAAGTGCCTACACAGTCATTTTCAATATGAAAATGGTGGATGTAGGAAATATTTTTAAGTGACTTTCTTCCTTCATGGCTAGAGATGCTGGGACAACCAAATTTCAAAGCAGTCAGCGTGAGAGTGTATGGCATCCCCCAACTCTGATTCCACTGTGTGGGTTGCTTCTTTCTCAAGCCTGCTTTTGGACCGCAGAGCAAAATCACTCCAGGAGGTTTGGAAGCCTCATCATGGCATCTCCAAAGATACTCTTCAAGATATATTCAAATCCTGCAGGGAATAATGAGGGAATAATCAGAAGCATTTATTTCTCAGTGTTCAGCTGTAATCTGCCTGTCTGCACTCCCAATTTATGACGAGTAAGAATTTTTGTGTGTGAGTGGAATGTATTATGTTAGGGGGGAAAATTAATGGCCATCTGTAAATGTGGGGATGGCTGGCCAATCTGTTATGCATGTTGTAATAAAAATGGTTTATTGGGCTGTTGTGGTTGGGTACAGGAGCCAAGCACTGCAGACGCCACTGGAGAGCATGGCTGGATTTAACGCTGTTTTCACTTACGCTGGAGTCCCTCTGAATGCTGTCCTTCTGGCCCTGTCTGAAAGGGTTCCATAGAATGGGCTCCTTTGGGGATGCTGGGCTTTGGAACAAGTAACTCCAGCTTTTGAGCACTGCCCCCCTTCCCCTTCCTAATCCAACAATGAAACGTTGTGGTCGATCAATGTGAAGGTTTCCAGGATTTGAAACCCTGTCTCATGGGTAGATTCTAACATAAACCTAGTTAGCCTGGATGCTACTCGACTTTGCTACAATGCAAGAACAAGACAGGTGAGGTACCTGGTATCTTTTAAAAATGTCTCAGAAAGCAAGAGAATGCTCAGAGAACAAGGACGCACAACAACAGGCACAAGGCTCAGCTCGAAGGGGACAAAGTTTGAATTCAACCACCCTCTACTGCATATTTGGTTTTCCGCTAAACTCCAGACCAGCTGGCTAAGAGGAGTGAGACATAAGGAGACACTGATGGTTAGTGTGTGTGTTTGTGAAAGAGAGAGAGAATGGGTAGGGGTGGCCTGTCCCCCACGTGTCCGTGGCTCGGCCTGAAGACACATTAATTAGGTCAAGTGGCACCGTGAACACAAGCTGTTCACAGAGAGATTTCCTGTGGATTGAGATTTTAGCGGAAGAACCTGAGAAGGGGCTTGTGGAGTGAGGTGTGCAGCCGGCACAAACCTCCGTGCTGCTCCGGCTGTTGTCTGGCTCTGGGCAGGCCGCAGCACCTTACAGGTGGCCGTGACCTGGGGATAGGGTGGGGGATGGGAAGGCAGTCCAAAAAATTTTGAACTCAGACAGGTGGAGCTCTGTGTGGGCGTCAAGTAGCAAAGCCCATCTTATGGGAGCTCAGAGGACAGAGACACTGAGGAAGTCAGGAGGCCGATGGCTTACAGACTCCAAGCATGGGGGGGAGGCACTAAGTTTGTTTCACACACAGGAGACAGTGGTTTGTCTGTCTAGGCCAGGGATGCAAGTCCTTGAATGTCCAGCCAATGACAGGGACTGAAAACACATGCAACATAGGGCACTGTTGGTCACCCAAGGTGGAAATGTAAGTATAGAGGGCGGATCTGTCATCCTCCTGGACTTCCTAGTAAGAATCAGATCCTTATTGACCTTTGAGAAGCTCCTCCTGGCTTGTGAGCTGGGTTTCCATTATGAACAGGCACACTGTGACCTGGGCACCTGGGAGGAATTAGCCACAGGTGGTCAGCTCTGCCCACAGGGTCTCCATCATGGGGGCATGATGGGTGGAGTTGGGGCAGGAAACTTCAGACTCAAGTTGTTCTATCGTCTCAGAGAATGGAGTCTAGTTCGAGTACACCCCAGGTGTGCCCTTGACCTGATTCTTGACCCGTCCTCCACTCCTGACTCATCTGGTCAGGGACACTGGCAGGGATCAGCTTCAGAGTCAGGTCTCCATTCGATGACATCTCCTGGGACCCTAGAGCAGTCATGCGTGGGAAGCGAGGCTGACGTGTCTGAGCACAGTCTATGTGTGGGCCAGGCTTTCACACCCGTGATTCACCTATGTGTATACACCAACCTCTGCTGCACACTAGGTGCTGAGCCCGTGCTGGGTACACGGGGGCCCACAGGACAGAAACCGGGGCGCTTAGCACTCAGCAAGCCCCTCAGCAGTGCTGGGATTTGCCTCCACCAGACAACTGAGGAGACTGCTGCATAAATGGGGTGCACATTTTGTCCCCAGTCACACAGCATTGCAGTAGACTTGGGCATTGATTGACTGACCTCTCCAATTTGGAGTCTCAGTTTTCCCTCACTTGTGACAATGTGCTAATAGGACTAGTTTACTTCTAAGGGCCTCTGTATCTATACAATTCTACGATACACTTTTTAAAAAATAAATCCTCTGCCTCAACCTTAGGTGATAGTGAGGCCATCTGATTAGCTTTCTAACAGCCAGACTTTCAGTGGTGGCTGCACGTCAGTGGTCTAGTTGCCTTTTTTAGGCTATGAGATAGGAATGGTGGGCTAAGACGCAGTAAGCAGGTGATTTTCATGTGATTAACCTTTGAATATATGTTCAAGACAGATCTGAGCCCTGTAAGACAAAAAAAAAAAAAAAAAAGAAGAAGAAGAAAAAAAGGAAAGGTTTGATTTTCAAGGCTGGTCCCTAGGGGCTTGGTGAAGGATTTAGGATGTGAACCACAGCCTCTCCCAACCTGTAAGGGAAGAAGTCATTTTGTCTTGGCTAAGACGTTGACATGTTGCTGAGGATGAGGGAAAGGAAACCCAGCTCCCTGGTGCAGGGTTTTAAGCACATCTTTGCAGATGCCATACAACCTCGTGCCCTGGTGGGGAGAGGGCAGGCTGGTATGGTGCAGGCAGGGCTCCTCGGTGGCTGGAAAGCTGAGACCAGCGAGGAGCCAGACACACTTGTCTGGCTTGAATGGAAGAGAAACACGACTTTGTGTGTGTGTGTATGTATTTTTTCTAAGTGAGAACTGGGGAGGCAGAGACAGACTCCTGCATGCGCCCAACCAGGATCCACCCGGCATGCCCACCAGGTGGCGATGCTCTGCCCATCTGGGGCGTTGCTCTGTTGCAACCGGAGCCATTCTAGTGCCTGAGGTGCAGGCCATGGAGCATCCTCAGCGCCCAGGCCAACTTTGCTCCAATGGAGCCTTGGCTGGGGGAGGGAAAGAGAGAGAGAGGAGAGAGGGAAGGGTGGAGAAGCAGATGGGCACTTCTCCTGTGTGCCCTGGCCAGGGATTAAACCCAGGACATCCACATGCCGAGCTGACACTCTACCACTGAGCCAACAGCCCAGGGGGAAACACGTCTTTAGAAGGAATGTGCCATCTTGTGGGTGTGCCCCATGGTGGTTGTTCTTCCTGGGGCCACATGTGTAGCTAGCGGCCCGACTTGGAGGCTAGTCTCAGGTACTGCCCCCTAGAGGAGCAGGAGGGACCCTGAGCTTGTCATGGGACAGAGAGCTGCAGAGTGGACAGAATGCAGGTGGCTTGGGCCCTAGACATGCTGTGGCTCTCATTGGCTTGGTCTCTTGGCTTGTTTAGCAAATCCACCGAGCTTTGGTGGCGTTCCCAAAACTGAGCAGATACACCAGCAAGAGATTTCTGAGAACGCAGAATGAGGAAGGATGGGAAAGCACCCCGCCCCCGTGACTGCCCAGTGCCTAGGGGCTGCTCCTTAGGACAGCTGCCATTTCTACCTGGCACCTGTTCATGTTGACGTGCCGTGGCCGCACGGTGTGCGCTTGTCCACACAGCTGGGTCGGGGGCCACACTGCGCTAAGTTTCGGGAAACTGGTATATCTCCTCACTCTGGTGACTGGAGCGGACGGGGTTAGCCGCGGGGCGGCACTGTCCCAGCCACTTCCTCAGTTCTGCGGCCTCCGACGGGCACTGTCCCCTGCTCCCCATAACGGACCCGCATTGTGGTTCGCACCCTGCCCCTGTCGGGACAGCCTATGCGTCATGAGCTCATTTTCTCCCAAGGCTCTTTGGAGGATTGGGCAGATATGCTAATTCGGTGGGGTATGTCTATAACTCGTGTTACACAGTCAATGACAGAGGCCTTTGAACGGCATGGCTGACAACGCGTTCCGCCTAATCTGTTGCAACAGCAGCGGGGAGGGGGTTGCGAATCAGCACACGGCACACAAAGGCACGTACATCATTCAAGGGCTGGTCTCGGGGCACGAATCCGGCCCTCCACGCATCCTCGGGGCGACTGTACCTTTGTGTGTCACCTCTCTACAAATGGCTCTGATCACCTCTACCTTCAGGTTAAGAATAATTGGCTCTTTGGGATTTTCAGCAGTCAGGGGAATGTCCTTTACTCCCTTAACCACCACCGCCAGCATGTTGTGCCATTGTTCAAATACCAGAGCACCACCTGCTCGCTGCGTGACTCAGGCAAACGACTTAACCCCTATGTGCCTCAGTTTCTTTCTTTCTTTCTTTTACAGGGACAGAGAGAGAGTCAGAGAGGGATAGATAGGAACCTACAGATAGGAAGGAGAGAGATGAGAAGCATCAATCATCAGTTTTTCGTTGCCTTTACGATACCTTAGTTGTTCATTGATTGCTTTCTCACATGTGCCTTGACTGTGGGCCTTCAGCAGACCGAGCCACCCCTTGCTGGAGCCAGCGACCTTGGGTCCAAGCTGGTGAGCTTTTGCTCAAGCCAGATGGGCCCGTGCTTAAGCTGGTGATCTCAGGGTCTCGAACCTGGGTCTTCTGCATCCCAGTCCGACGCTCTATCCACTGCACCACCGCCTGGTCAGGTGCCTCAGTTTTTTTATCTGTCAAACAGCATCGGTGACCGAATGGTAGGGCCCACCTCAGCCTAAGGGAGAATCCATGAGAAGTACCTGGCCCCGCACCTGGTCCCACACCTGACCTAGTACTTGGCCCCATACCTGGCCCAGCACCTGACCCCACACCTGGCCCAGCACCTGACCCCGCACCTGATCCAGCACCTGGCATACGTAATCCCTGAAGGAAGGGACAGCCTCGTTCTAGCTTCCTGTGCCGTCATGGGTGGCATCATTTCCAATGGCAGGACAGAATGGGTATGCCAGTGTCTGCTATATGCACTTTACACCCGTTCGGTCATTTTGATCTTCAGGATGATTTGATGCCTATGATCATTCTACTTCATAGCGGAGGACTCTGAGCGCCTGCAGAGTAGGGATGCACACCTCGTGTTTATCCGACCACAGCGTCACTCCTCCCACCAGGTCTCCAAACACATCTCAGCTCTCAGCGCCACCTCGCTATTATGCGCAGGTAACCAGAGACATCACAGCCTGTCCTTGGGGACATCGAGGTGCCGGAGATGGAGGGAGAGAGGAGAGGATGACTTGTTTATCTTTTACAGTGTGGAGACGAAGGCAGACTTCGGTCATTCTGCCTTCGTCTAGTTTTGGACACACCTGGGTCACGAGGTGCAGGTAGGCGGCTAAGGACCGCGCACGTGGTCCTGGGCACAGAGGCCAACAAACGTGAGTTTCTTCCCCTTCTCCAGAGCATGGTTTCTTTCAGACATGACTCTTTCTCCTGCTCTTCTTTCTCCTCCTTGTTCTTTTTCTGCTTCTAAGTCAGCCTCAGTGTTGATGCCCCTTCCTCAGGTCTGTTCTGACCTTTCACCCCAGAGGAGCCGTGTGCTGGACAAGAAGACAGAAGGTCCTAGAACCTCACTACTCACAGCGTACCTCATGGACAGACAGCATGGACCGCCTGGCGTTGCCTGTTCAACACATGAAATTTCAGGCTCCACCCCCATCCTCCTGGGTCAGACTCTGTATCTTGACAAAACCCCCGGGGGCTCTCCTGTGCACACAGAAGTCAGAGCGACGCTGGCCTGGAGGGAGTGTGGGCTTTGGCACCAGGGACAAGACTCTAACCCCAACTTCTTCTTCTGTCACCTGGACTGCCTTGGGAAAGAAGGCTTTACCCTTCTAAAGTTGTTTTTCCAATCCCTCGGATGAACATAAGAACATCTTGCCAGACTGCTGTAAGAGCTCGGGGTGATAAGGGTGACAGTGCCTGGTCCTGTCCCCCTGAACCTGCTGGTTCAGTGTGAAATGTCTGTCGTCTGCATCCTTTTTTATGTCCTCTTTTTTATTTTAGATTTTTTATTTACTCATTTTTTTTTAGAGAGAGAGAGGAGAGAGAGAGAAAGAGAAGGGGAGAGGAGCATGAAGCATCAACTCCCATACATGCCTTGACCAGGCAAGCTCAGGGTTTCGAACCGGTGACCTCAGCGTTCCAGGCTGACACCTTATCCATCTCGCATCTTCTTCATAACACCACTTTGGAGGAAGAGCTAGGTGTGTCTCTGGATGCAAATGAGGATGCTCATTTCAAGGGCAGAAAAGGGATGCTCTTACTGTCAGCGGGATCAGCTCAGCACTAGCGGGAGTTAGGTGCCCCAGAGCAGAAGGGGTTCATTGTTACAACTCTTCCAACCAGAGGGGAGCCACCTTGGTGTTCACTTGTTTCTTCTTCTTTTTTAGGGGTATGCATTGTTTCTTTTTATTTTTTTATTTTTCAATTACAGTTTCCATTCGTATGATCCTGCATTTGTTTCAGATGTATATCACACTGGTTAGAAAACCAAGTATGTACAAAGTGTCCCCCCTGATACTTCCAGCACTGACTGAGTCCCACACATTATGACAGAATCACTGACTCTATTCCCTAGGCTGTGCTCCGGCAGCACCGTGGCCACTTTGTAACTGCTGATCTGTGCTTCTCAGTCCCTCCCCCTCCATTTTATTTGTTTGTTTATAATGTTCCTTAGATTCCACATAGAAGTGAAATTGCGGGGTAGTTGTCTTTCTCTGGCTGACTGATTTCACTGAGCACAATGTCCTCTAAGGCATCCATGCTGTGGCCCAAGGGAACATTTCATTATTTTCTATGGCTAAGTAGTATCCCATTGTATGTGTGTAGCTTTTATATCCACTGGCCCACTGATGGGCACTTGGTGGCTTCCTTATCTCGGCTGTTGTACAGAACACTGCAGTGAACGTATATTCTTTTGAATTAGTGTTTTAGGTTTCTTCAGATATACAGTGTGTCTGTAAAGTCATGGTGCACTTTTGACTTTTGACCGGTCAAAAGTGCACCATGACTTTACGGACACACTGTATTCCCAGAAGCGGGATTGCTTCTTACAAGCAGAATAATTTGTTTATGGGATGCATGTGTTGATACTCAGCTGATTCCCATTGTGTTCTTGTTTACCTCTCTGTTTCCCATCCATGAGGCACGTCTTGGCGAGGACAAACAGACAGGACCTGACCTCTATACACACCCACTACGCCCCGGGTCCAAAGCTTGATGCTTCTGTAGATGTCATCCCATGGCAATCTTTAGGATAACCTTGAATTAGTTCCCCAGGGTGTCTGTAACAAATAAATCACAAACTGGTGTGTGTGTGGGTGGTGGTGGTGGTTAAATGTAAACAACAGGAATGTATCCTCTTACAGTCTTGAAAGCTAGAAGTCCAAGATGAGGGTGTCAGCAAGGTTGGTGCCTTCTGAGGCCAGGGGGAGGACCTTCTTCCTGTCTGTCTCCTTGACGCTGCTGGTTTGCTGGTCATTTTGGAAGTTCCTTGTTTGTGGACGCATCACCCTGATGGCTGATGTCATGTTCACATGGTCTTCCCTCTGTGCATCTACGTCCAAATTTCTACTCACTCTAAGGACTCCAGCCATGGTCGATAGAGGTCCACCGTGCTCCAGGATGACCACATCGTGAGTCATCACATCTACGATGAGCCTGTGTCCCAGTAAGATCACATTCGGAGATACTGGGGCACGTCAGCCCATGGATAAGATTCCACTGTCTAGATGTTCTGAGGACGCAGTTTAATCTACAACGTATCTGAAGTAGCCAACTGTGCTATCTCTGGTTCAAAAAAGATAAAGATGATGAGGTCTTGAGAAAATTAATATATTTCCAAGGCCATCAAACTTATAAATCTGACTTTCAAACCTGAACTCTGCCTAGTGGGTCTGGCTGCTCCGGAGGGGAGGCTGACCGCATGCCCCAGCTTTGATTTTCCGAGTCAGCATGGAGGGTATGCAGCGAACATGGACCCTCGGGAACCCCAGGCTGGTGATGTTGGATAGCCCACGGCCCATTTCCTTTCCTCATCCTTGTCTCTTGTTTATTGACTGCCTTTGTTACAAAAAAGGAAAAAAGACAGCGTTAACATTTGAATCACAAATAGCTGATTCCAGGTTTTCTCTTTGTTTGTTTGTTTTTTAGTTTTCTGCAGAATTAAATTCTAGTGAAGTCTCTCATGCATTTTCTTAGCAGGGAGGGAAGGGGCCCACGTAGCCACTCTTTGTGGGCTGTGTTTCTAACTGAACGCAGCTGGGCATTTTGATTAAACGCACATTGCAATCCACTTAGGACTAGTGAACCAAGACAACGTAAGGGCCTCACCGCGCCATTAATACTGTTTTCTGAAATTGTTTGAGTTAAGCAACTCAATAGGCTATCACTGCACCCGCCCCATGTCTCCTAGAAACAAGGACTGAGCCTGCGAGCAGTGACATCTGCCAGCCCTCAGAAAACGGTGCTGTCCAGCCTACGAGGTCCCGACCAAAGGGGCTGCCTCGTTAGGATGCAGACATCTGTTGGGATGGATGTCGGTGCTGTGCTTTACGTGGGTCAGGTGCTCAGTGAATTAAATCAATAGAACCACCAAAATGTCATGGCAAAATGGGAAGCCATACTAGATCTGGAGTTAGAGCTTCCTGAGAAGCTTGAGAGCAGACACCAGCTGCCAACCTTCCTCATATACCTGTGTGTTTCCGTGGCTTTCCAGAAAACCTCGCATAAGCTTTCCCTTACTTTGGGAGCATGTCACTCATTTCTGGGGCAGCACACACAGAGCCCCACATTCCCCAGTGGGCACCGTGTTGTGTGAGCTGATGTGAGGAAGGGGAGAGAGCAGGGTAGTTCTCCACGCTCACTGGGTTGACAAGCATCCATGTTCGTATCCACTATGGGCTAGGGGCCAGAGTCATGGAGATCAAAGGGCATGACGCAGTCTGGTGGGGGACACAGGCAGGAAGGTAAGCATAGTCCAGGGTGATGGCAACACTGGTAGCTGCAGTCCAGGTGCTGTGAGGGCCCACAGAGAGAGGACGGAACCTGGAATCATGGTGGGAGAAGTTCGGGAGAAGCACTTAGGTGATGCAACCCCTGAACTGGGTTTTGAGAAAGGTCAGAGCTAAGCAAGAGGGCTTCATAAGCAGAAAGAACAGGACTTGAGAAACCCTCGGAGGAGTGGGTGAGGGTGCCCGATTTAGCACCTCAGTGCAATCCACAAGGGTAGAGAGTAAATGGGCAAGGCAGCAACCCACAATGTTTGCAAAGCTGGTATCATTCTGACAGAGAAAACAAAACCGAGAGTCTTAGAGCTCAACAACTCATTCCTTATCTACTAGCTGCGATACAATCCCGCCCTCTCCTGGGCGTGGCCTAAGATCAGAGAAGCTGGGCTACATGGCATCAGACGAATGGAGATTTGGGCCAAAATAATCTTAGGAACCCCACCACCACCACCACCAATCTTCCCTCTGAGAGCCCTTCTTTGTTCATCTGAGCGTGCCGTTTACCGTGCAGGTAGGTGCTGGGAAGGGCTGGGAAAATGAGCACCTGTTCTCTAAGACTATTCAAATGAATACACAATTTTAGAATTCAAGGTTACCTTGGGAGTCATCTGGTCCAACAACATGGCCAACACATTACTGACAAATGCTCATTTTTTCCTTTGCCTGAATCCAGTTGAACTCAATGCCTTTGCTATTTATTATGTGCAAAAGTTGTCCTCCTATTGTTAAAGGTTTGGCTTAATTTTTTCTATTTTCTTGCTAATGTCTTCTGTTCAGTTTTGCTGTGCATTTATTTGGTCTAATATTAATAGTTCACACTTCAGTTCTTGTTGAGGCTACAGCCCTGCTTTGCCTACCTGGAGAGCCAAGCACCCAGGAGCTCGTGACCTCTCTCTAGCAGCCTCTAGCGAGAGAGTGGCAGATGCAGGAGGAACATGGGAGCCCAGGTGAGTGAGACACTTCTTCCTCCCTTTGCCCACAGTGTCCCTGTGGGACCAGGCTGTGGCTGCCACTTCTGCTGAGGATGCTCCATTGCCTGATTCTTCCCCTTTTCTCTCCTCCTCCCCTCTGCCAGGCCAGTGTTTCCCACGATCACCTGTTTGCAAAGCCACCTACACGGAGTTTGCTGCTGGAACCCAGAAGAGCTTCTGCGGTTGAGAACAAACCCACGGGACCGGACGAGCCACAGCGGTGGCCCTATAGGAGGACACAGACAAACGTTTTCTCGTAGATGGGCCAGCAGTGATTTAAAGAGAACCCCAGCATTCCCAGGTCTCCTGGAGCAAAGCTCTTTAGATGTTCTTTCTGTGTGACATGGGATGTTTCTGTCCCTCCTGCGGAGCCTCTATTTCTCAGGCTCTGCTGCTTTGAGGATGGCTGTCTCCCCACATGTCTTCATGCACCTGGAGTCGAGAGGTCGTGTTTGACCCTCGTATACCACGAACGTCACAGGAAAGTGCCCTGATTCTCCAGCCCAGCGGCCCTTACACTTGGAATCCATGTTACTCAAGCACAGGGAGGATTCCCAGTCTCCCTTCCTCATCTGAAAGTGAGGAAGGACATCACCACCATCTAATGGACCTCACGGTCTCTTTTTCCTTCTTACTTTTTATTTCTACCTTTCCCTTCAATTGCAGCTCTAGTTTCCCTTGTCCTAAGATTTTCCTAAATGTGCAGGCTGGGATCGGAGCCGTGCTGGTCCCCGCCCCCCTCCTGCTCATCTACACCTCATGCCCGTCTCTAGAGGAGCCAACTACCGGCTTCTCAATTGCTCACGTGCCTCTCACGCAGGCTGTGCAGTGGGCTCACAGAGGCAGGTCCTGTTGCTCACACTTCAGTGTCTCCTCGTCTTGTGCAGTTTTGGGTCCGTGACCAGTACTCAACATGTACTTTTCAAAAGAATGCAAATGTGAAGGTTCTTCAGAATCACACAAACTTTGCCTCCTTGGGACAAGATGTAACATAATATTCTGCCTTTTTTGAGATCAGTACCATAAAAAGTGGGGTGCTGCATGGTTCCCACTGTTCTTACTCAGTAGAAGCACTGGTTGGGTCCTCTGTGGTTCTTCTTATGACTGTCACCAGCTCTTAAGGACACGTGCATGAGCTAACGTATTAATAACAGCATGGCGGCCTCATGACACAAAGATTCACGATTAAAGAAAGGTCTAGCCCATGTCTCCCTGTCATCATCTACTGACAGTGCCAGAGATTGGTTGAAATATCATCCGCAAAGCTTGTTGAAGAAACGTGGTGCCTTCCTGTCCGTCCCGAGGACTTCAGGTTTGTGCTCTATGTTTCCCTTAATATGCTGGGTGGTGACAAACAACAAATTATGACTTAAGGCTCCTAGGAAGTGTGGCAGGATTACCATCTTCCTCCCACCTGTCAGCACATTGTGGCGAGATTCAATCTAATGAGTTGATGAAAATGACATGGTTGGGATAGTTTAGTCTCCAGAAAGAACCTCTTCTGGCCAAGCCCATGGTGAGTCCCCAGGCATTTAACAGTTTCCTGATAGATTCTGTCAGGGCAAGGCTTCTCTAAAGCCAACAGTGGCTCCTAGTGATCAACATTTTCCCCGATGTCTGCTCAAAGCTTGGTAGAGTATTTAGCAGGGCAATGGATGGACTCAGGAGCCCGTGCATTGAGCCCTGGCTTGGCTTTCTAGAATGCGCTGTGACCTCAGACAATAGCTTATTTTAACCTCATGGTCCAGCCCGTAGAATAAGAATGGAGATCATACTTATTACATTGCGGTGATACAAATAATGCGTATTTGCTTATTTTTATTAATACATAATGTTTTAATTTTTAAATTCTAATGTTTAAATTTAATTTAATTTTCATTGTATTTATTATCTACTAGATAAGGTACATAATATAATTTTTTATTTGCAGTCATGGTATATAAAGAAAGCTTATATAAAAAGCTGCTTTAAAAATATCAAGTTAGTGTAGTTGGTACAATAAAACCTTTCAAGAGTCACCTTTGAAAATCACTACTCCAAAGCCTGACCTGTGGTAGCGCAGTGGATAAAGCGTCGACCTGGGAACACTGAGGTCGCCAGTTCAAAACCCTGCACTGGTGTGGTCAAGGCATATATGGGAGTTGATGCTTCTAGCTCCTCCCCCTTTCTTTCTTTCTCTCTCTCTCTCTCTCTCTCACTCTGTGTCTCCTCTCTAAAATAAATAAAATAAAAAGAAATTTAAAAAAGAAAAAGAAAATCACTACTCCAAAGCCAATGCACTAGTTAAGGGTTATAATTAGAAACTTGGCTTTTGAAAGAGCATGGATGACATCAGAGAGCTAGCAAAGCTACTGGGCTTCCCCGTGGTCCTCCGCTGATGTCTCTGCACCTGCATCCGCACGCCCGCACCTGTCATGCAACTGCCCATGGGTTTACCTAGAAGGAAATCATGCCCCTTTCCATGGGGGTTGTGGGCTGTTCTAGGGCTCCTGTGTCCGCCCACTCCTTTGTGGTTCCCTGCCCACTGGCCGGCTCTGCACTTCACACCCCAGCCTGGCACCTCCTTCTCTTGGTCAGCATCTGTCTGGGCGGCTGAGACCAGTCTATCCGCGCCTGTGGATACCCACTATGAAGTATCTGACAACTTCCCTTCTGTGCTGGGCGCCCAAGACCAATGGCCAGCATGTGCAGATAAGGCCCACAGCTCTTTCTGTAATCAGCACAGTTCTGACCTGTCACCTGCTCCATTTCCAGAATTTTCTTGGGTTACTGAACTAATGTACTATATTTTTCACTCCATAAGACACACTTTTTTCCCCCCAAAAGTGGAGGGGAAAATGCCTGTGTGTCTTATGCAGCGAATGTTCTTTTTTTTTTTTTTTTTAGCTGCTGCGGGTTCCCAAACAACTAGAAGAGTATTTGGACATTAAAGTCTCTTCTCATTTATTAATAACAGTGCTAATAATGGCTGCTGATACTGCTGTTGAGTTTTCATTGTTGAAATATTATTGTGGTATTTTTCTTAAATATTTCAACACACCATTTGGTTCAGAATTTCTTTTCTTATTTTCCTCCTTAAAATCCTATGCACCCCTGACCAGGCGGTGGCACAGTGGATAGAGCATCGGACTGGGATGCAGAGGACCCAGGTTCGAGACCCTGAGCTCGCCAGCTTGAGTGCGGGCCCATCTGGCTTGAGCAAAAGCTCATCAGCTTGGACCCGAGATCACTGGCTCCAGCAAGGGGTTGCTCGGTCTGCTGAGGGCCTGCGGTCAAGGCACATGTGAGAAAGCAATCAATGAACAACTAAGGAGTTGCGACGGCAACGAAAAACTAATGATTGATGCTTCTCACCTCTCTTCGTTCCTGTGTGTCTGTCCCTATCTATCCCTCTCTCTGACTCTCTCTCTGTCCCTGTAAAAAACAAAAACAAAAAACAAAACAAAACCCTAGGTACATCTTATGAGGCGAAAAATACGGTTTGTACGGAAAACTTAGCTGTTTTCCAATCATTGTTAGCCGTGAAATGAGAAACACTTTTCTTACAGCAGCAGCAACAATACATCACTAATTACCTTCCTTCAGAGCTTAAAGGTCTGGACTGCTTTAGGCACAAGGACATTATTGGAAGGGTGTAGGTGGGGCACAGGAAGGCAAATTAATTTTGTGCTTCACACCAGTCAGGCTTTTTCTGGTTTTGCTAATGGAAGGTGATGGTGGAACATTTTAATGTCAGATAGGTCTGAAAGCCAGCATGCTTCTTAACGGATCTTAAAGCACTCCTGCTCAATGACAAGCGCCTTGGTAAAGCAATGTGCATGCATACACACACACACACTCCAAGTGCAACGGTGAAGAGTCGACTGCCATTACCTGTCCTGCCGGCCGCAGCTCCTGTCCGGCTCCCAGGCGGTGCTGAGAGTGTGGCTATCTTATACCAGTGCCACTTAGGCACACAGATATGGGGCACAGAGAGGCTGCAATTATGTTCTCGGACACTGCTTTCTATTCTACCAAAGCCCCCACATAAAGGGCACCCTCGCAGCTGTGTGCAGAGAGGGTCTCCAGTTCCCTGGATCTTAGAGTGTGCTCCACGGCAAGGTGGCCCCCCATCCGGAAGTAGGCACTGAACACCCAGCTCACCGATCACTGTCTGGCAGGTACAAAAATCGGTCTGGGCAGGGAATGCAGGACTCGGTCACCCGTGGGGGTCATGGGTAACGGGAGGGGTACTGTCGATGGGAAGTCTCTATAGTGGGATTGCTTTTTCTGGTTAGAAAAATCTGTGTCTGTGCCTGCCCAGCGCATTTCGACCAGTGTTGTTTGGTGATTGTCCTTTGCTTTTAAAATCATTCAGAACTGAATTGCCCGCTCCCTTGCTTTGTGAGATTTGTTTCTCCAGGCAGCCCTGCACACTTGCCTTTGAAAATCGGAGGTAAGAGGGACATGAGAGATTGTTCCCTCTCCTTCTTGTGTGCTCAGGGCCCCCTGGACACAGTCTCAGAAACTCATCTTTGGTCCTCACCTTCCATCTAGAACTGGGTTCTCTCACTGATCACCCATCTGACATTTGAAAACTTCCAAATCCCCTTAAAATCTCAGAAGACATGGGGCCTTTCTCCTAGTGTTGTTCATAAAGGTCACTGAATGCATCAAACCCCAGAGACTGATATCAAGCGAAGAGTCCAGGCTTGGGACAAATCAGGTTGTACTTGGTTGTAACAAGTGAGGATGTGATCAAAAATCAACAAAAAACCCATCACTTCTGGTCCCCACTGTCCTTGGCCAGGGAGGGCTGCTCTTCCAATCTCTGAATAAGCCTCCAGAAGGGGCCACTGTCCCTGTGCAGAGGGGACTGCACCGAGAAACCTTCTGAAGTCGGGGCTCAGAAAACTCATTTTTAAAACAGGGCTGTTGGGCTCGGTGATTGTCCCGCGCGGTGACCCTTGCTCTACTGATTACATTCTTTGGAGATTTCTGAGCGGAAATGGAGGTCCAGTGAGAATGGTCTGGTTTCGGAAACAGTGAAGCCAGTTGTGTGCCTGTGAGGATACCGGCCCGGGTGAGGCATGAGGGGTGTGGTCAGGCAGCCAACCCTGCTACCTGTGCATATGGCCACCTGCTTGTCACCCCCTGGCCTTTCCCTCTCAGCCTCTGTAGGATGCGATGAGGTCTGAATAACATATGTTCCTTTTTCTGGGATTCTGATTCAGATATATACTGTCCGGTCATGACCACCTCGGTCTTTGCTGTGAGGCTGTGAGGTTGGGATTATCTCCAGGTTGGAGATGGGGTTGCTGAGGCCAGAAGCACAGCTCCCCAGTTCGGGTGGCACAGCCATTAGCCCTCACCTCTATGCACCCCCAGCACAGAGGGGCTGGACAGTCCAATGGCTCTCGTCCCTCCGTGTGCCTTCAGAGGTAAGAGATGCTTCAACCAATGGAATGCGACAGGTGGTGGCTCATGCCGAGGCCTGAAGAGGCCTAGAAGCTTCTGCCTTGGCTCTTTCAGGGGCTCTGGGATAACATGAACGAGCCACCCACCTCCTCCATCCCAGCCGAGACTGCTCAACCTGCAGAGCTGAGGGAGATGACAACTCACTGGGGTGTTAGGTTACTGCATTTGGGAGTGATTCGTCAGGTAACAATAGGTAACCAAAACAAGCAACTAGGTATCTACTTCTCTGGGTCAGCGTTTGAATCGGGATGCCAAGCACTGCTTGCGTGTGACTGCACAGATGGTTTAGTCTCCCTGGTCCTGGGTCTTCTTCTGTATAATGAGTGTGTTAGACTAGATGCCAAGTGGTGACACCAAGTATCGGCCATGCCTCTTCTGCCTCCTCCTTCCATGCCGGATGTTGCTCTCCACTCTCAAGATTCTATCTCAGTGAGTTCAGCTTGTGCCTCAGAATCCTACCTAACACAGAGTTCCAGAGTATCGACACCAATAGCTTACAGTTGGCCCTTGACATGGAATCTGTCACCCCCGGCACGCTGGTTTCTAAGTTTCTTGCCAGTTGGAACATCTCCTGTTCTGAGTGGTCCCCTGGCGTTCTGTAGGGGCAGAGGAGTCAGGCTGAGTCCACGTTCTCTCTGCACAGCCCATTAGGACCACCCGAACCCCAGTCTGCTTCTTACAGCAACCTCTTGTTGGTTGCTTTTGGAAATTTTTAGGATCAATAGAAGCCATGGCTCACTATCCCTGATAATCTCCTCCCCAAAGAGGGCCCTGGAGTCTGGATTTTGTGACACTCTGGGCTCAGGATGAAGTGAGAAGAAACCAGAAGGAAGAGGAGAAGAACCTGGGGTGGAGGGGGGTGAAGGGAGAAAGAATTAAGACCAGAAGAGAGGAGAGACCCACACCTGGGGCTCCCGCTCCTCTGGGTTCCTAGTGCAGCTTTGAGTCTGTCTTCTTTGTTTTCATAAAAGTACACAATATCTTCTTCCTTCCTTATTCTTCTGTTCCTTCCATACCAGCTTCGCTCCGGCCTCGTATGCTGAACTCAGCTCTTCCTAAGAACTGGCCATAGCGATTGGACAGAAATCATGAGCTGCGATGGAACCTGTCCTAATGGTCTCTTGGGGAGGTGATGGGGCTGGCTCTGGCCAACTTCCCAAGCTGCTGGGAGGCCGTGCTGCACAGCCTTCCACCACGCAGACAGCTCCATGTCCTCACTGGGCTCCTCCTGAGGTTTCCAGAGAGCCGGGCAGACCTCGGGCTTGCCGAAGGCTTCCTTGTGTCCCAAACCAGGCTGACTCTGCACCCCGTCCCTGGGTCCAGGAATATCACTCTTATCAGGTGTCCGGTCCTCCATTGTTTTACAACTCCTTTTTCTGGGGCCTTTATAGAAATAACTGATGCATTTGTATCAGAGTGACAGAGTGTTAGGGGGACCTGGACGATGGTGGGGCAGCTTCTAGGGGTCAGACAGCAATTCCCAGATCAGTGAACACGGTGTGCAGGTCACAGTCCGTGCCGGGGATGACAATGCCCACATGGCACCATGGGCGAGGCATGGCAGCCCCTGGGCACAGCACTGCCTGCAGCCTGAGGGCAAGCAATGAGGAGTGGGGTCTTTGCGGCAGTAACATCAGGAAGCCCAGTGGCAGGGTGTGCGGTTGCAGAAGAGGAGCCTGGGAAGACCTCAGGCAGAGCCAGCCAGACCTCCATCATGGAGTCCCAGGGCTTCATCACAGGAACCACACCTGTGTGGTAAACCCTCTCGGCACCCTGGGGAGTCTGTGGACCCCCTCACTGTGGGCAGTGCCTTCTGCTGTCCTTGCAAATTGACAGTAATAATAAGGGCTGCCACCTTTGGGTGCTCAGTCCAGCTGACCACCTGCCGAGCTCTCTGCCTGTGCTACCCTGTTCTCTGGACTCGCCAGCCCAGTGAAACTTCTGTACTGTTGTCTCATTTCGTACTTAAGAAAGCTAGGATTTGGAGAGGTTGTGTAACTCACTCAGGTCCTGTGGGGATTCAGACCCAGGCGGGACAGACCTGATGTCAGGCTGGTGACCACTCCATGGCAACCGCCGACATTGCAGGGTGTCCCTACAGGTAGGTCAAGAGCACCCTCAGGCTGGGTTCCTGAGACATGTGCAGAGACGGCCTCACCCTTCCTCAGAACCTGGAACCTGTCCCTCTGTCCTCACTCGGCCGTGGAACCCTCTCTAGGGGTGGTAACATTAGGGGCCGGGAACATTCAACCTCATCTCCCATCACCTGGACAGTTTCTCTCTTTTCTCAGCATCCTGTTGGACCAGGTAAGAACTGAATATTTTTAAAATAGACTTTATATTTTAGAGAAAATTTAGGTTCACATCAAAATTAGGGGGAAGGTACAGAAAAATCCCATATACCCCTTGTCCTTACAGCTTTCTCTACGGTCAACATCCCAAACAAAGTGTACATTTGTCACAGTTGAAGCACGTACACGGACACATCATGATCACCTAACATCCATGGTTTGCACTGGGGCTCATTCTTGCTGTTGTATGTACATTCTGTGGGAGTGGGCGAATGTATAATGGCATGGGTCCACCATTGAGCACCAAACAATACTTTCACTGTCCTCAACATTCTCTGGGCTCCACACCCAGTCACCCCCCCTTCCCCACTAACCCTTGGCAACAACTGATATTTTTACCGGTTCTATTGTTCTGGCTCTTCCAGAATTCATTTGTTTAGAATCCTACAGTGTAAAGCCATTTCAGGTTGGGATTTCAGGTGACTAACATGCACAGACATTTTACCCCTCCCCCTTCATGGCCCAAGACATTTGTTTCTAACACTGTGTGATATTCTATTGTCTGAATGTAGTTGTTTGTCTACCCATCACCTCTGGCAGAACAAATTGGTTGCTTCCAAGTTCAAGCAATTAAGAATTAAGCCGTTGGACACGTTCTTGTGCAGGTTTTTACGCGGATGTAAGTTTTCAACTCGCACAAAATATTAATGAGCACTATTGCTAGATCAGATGATAAAGAGTGTGTTTATTTTTGTAAGAATTGACTTTGGAAATGGGTGCGCCATGTTGCATTTCCGCCAGCCGTGAACGAGAGTGGTTGTGCTTCCTCTGCTCCACCAGAATTGGGTGTTGTCAGTGTCCTGGCTGTTCTAATAGGTGTGTAGTGGTGGCTTATTGTTTTAATTTGCATTTCCCTGATGACAAGTGAGGTGAGTTGGTCTTTTATATATATGCTTATTTTCCATTTGTATATCTTTTAATTCTTTTTATTTTATTCATTTTAGAGAGGAGACACAGAGTGAGAGAAAGAGAGAGGGAGAGAGAAAGAGAGAAAGGGGGGAGGAGCTGGAAGCACCAACTCCCATATGTGCCTTGACCAGACCAGTGCAGGGTTTTGAACTGGCGACCTCAGTGTTCCCAGGTCGATGCTTTATCCACTGTGCCACCACAGGTCAGGCTTCTATTTGTATATCCTTAATGAGGTATCTTTCCTTCCTTATCGTTTGTTCATTTCTTAATTGGGTTGTTCATTTTCTTGTTTAAAGGGTTCCTTGTACATTTTGGACAACAGTCCTTTATCAGATGTGTCTTTTTCAAATATTTTCTCCCTGTCTGTGGCTTGTCTTCTCGGTCTCTTGACATTTCCTTTCATAGGGCAGAGTAGAAGTGATTAATTTTAACGAAGTCCATCCAGCTCATCAATTATTTCTTTCATAAACTCTGATTTTTCTGGGCTTTCTGTTCTGTTCCACTAATATACTTGTCTATTCTTTTATCAATACCAGATAGTCATGATTATTGCAGCTTGATAGTAAATCCGTTCCCAGGCTTTGCTCTTCTCCTTCAATATTGTGCTGTCTATTTTGGGTCTTCAGCTTCTCCACAGAAACTTTAGCATTAGTTTGCTTATATTAACAAAATACCCTGTTCACAAATATTAGGGGATAATTCAAAATGAATATGAAGCATTGAAATATCCCCTAATTTTTGTGAGCAGTATAGTTTGCTGGGGTTTGACTGGGATTGCATTGACTCTATAAATCAAGTTGAAAAAACTGACAGCTCAACTGAATATTCCTACCCATGAGCATGAACTATCTTTTTATTTACTTTTCTGATTACTTCCATTAGACCTCTGTAGTTTTCCTGATAAAAGTTTTTGTACATATTTAGTTAGATGCATAGCTAAATATTTAATTTTTGGTTGCTAATATAAGTAGCATTACATTTTTAATCTCAAATTCTACTTGTTTACTGCTGACATTTAGAAAAATGATGAACTTTTGTATATTGACCTTGTATTTTGCAACCTTGCTTAAAATTGTTTTTGTTCCAGAAGTAATTTTATTGTTTTTTTTTCCAGATATTTTACATACATAACCATGTCATCTGTGAACAATGACAATTTCTTTCTTTGCAATCTTTGTAGTTTTTTCTTTTCTTTTTCTTGTCTTATTGCAATAGGTAGAACTTCCAATTGAATGTTGAAAAAGAATGGCAAGAGAGATGTTAGTGACTGGTTTCTGAACTTAGTGGGAACACTTAATATTAAAAGGTATTATGCATAATGTTAGCTGTAGTTTTTCTGTACATGTTAGAATTTTGTTTTGATCTCTTCCATGCCTCTCTAGTCAATTTTGTCCCTTCTCAGAAATTTACCCAAATGTGTCTTCATTCTCATGCCTTCCTCTAAATCCACTCAGCCTCGACTCTTTCCAAAGCATCCGCTATGTCAGTATGATGAAGTTCCAGTGACCAGAGAATGCAGCTGTTCATTTCAGCTAGGCCTTTCTGACCTGGCTGTCCCTGCGCTGCTGAGCCCGGGGTCCATCCTGAGCCACATCGTAAAGGCTGGGTGGCGTACCACAGAGACAACACACAGCATATTTCCCCACAATGTACATTTTTACGAGTGGAAATTCATCGTGGACAAAACAGAGCCTCACTGCTTGCTAGAATATCTAATTAATCCAATTCCCCATTTTCAATCTCTTGGAGATGAGTGGAAGGGTTCCTTGTTGAGTTGAGCACTTAATGTATATAGCCATCTGTTCCAACAGGGCACGTGCCTCGTGCCACCTGCACAGCGTGGGCACTGCTTTCTGCTCCGGTCTCCCTGGCTGTTTGCTTTTAAAGTGCCAAAGCAAAGCCTGGCTTTACAGGGAACAGTAATTGGCAGAACCTGTGGTTGGGCCCTTTGTTACTCTGTGTGTGTGTGTGTGTGTGTGTGTGTGTGTGTGTGTGTCTCACAGGAAAAGAAAAAGGTGTTTAACATTTTTATGGGTTCCCAGAAAATTAGAGCATAAAGATCATTTGAAAATAAGCTCGTCTTCTCTCCAGTTGAGGCTAAAATGAAACCGCATGGATCTGCTGATGTTAATCCACCAATCACTCCCACTCTCCCTTTAAACACCTGGAGGGCTCTCCAAGGGTCTGGAGAAATCTGACACCTGCCTTCCCTCTCCCAGTCTCATTTCCTGAGCTCCCGCTCCTGCTCCTTCCTTTCTAAACAGTTTTCTTCTTTTTCTTTTGTTTTCTTACTTTTCCTTTTTTTAATCCATAAAGTGGAGGGAGTTGGTTGTGTATAAATATGTTCTTGCTACATGCAGTTTCCATTTTCCATGTTTTCGAGTTTACAAGGGGTTGCTTGGGTGCTGAGCAGATTTATAAAATCACTGTGAATGTGTCCCTCATTTCAAAATGACAACATCATGACACTGTTCTCACCATCTCTCTCTCTCTCTCTGTCTCTCAGTCTCTCTCTCTTCTCTCCAACCTCCCTCTGTCTGTCTCTCTCTCTCTCTCTCTCTCACACACACACACACACACACAAAACACACACAGAGAGTCACATTCAGGCTTGTGAGCCAATGCAAAAGTAGTCTGGTAATCCAGAGATGCTCTTCCTGATGTGATCAATGACTTACCCATGTTTTGTGTTTCAGCCACCCCTAAGCCACTCAGCTCTCGGGGGTGCAGGGGGAGGTTAAGTGGCCCCAAAATTAGTTTAGTTAAGTAGCCCAGGGATTTTTTGGACTCACTTTATGAAAAGTCCCATAAAGGTAAAAAAAAAAATTCTTATTATTAACATTTCAGAAAAAGCAATTAATTGACTCAAAGTGCCTCAGGGCAGGGAATCTCTTTCCAGTCAGAACCAGCTCCTTTTTGAATCGGCATTTAAACCTTCCTTTCTACAGAAAGTGGAAGGGGGCTCCCAGATCCTGTATTTACTTCACAGGACTGAAAATATAAACAAACCCAATGAGAGGCAGATGCAGCAGCCTGGATCTTTGTGGGTGGGGTTCCTAGAGTGCCCCTCACTGGGTCAGAGACAGGAGAGAGGGAGAGGGGGACACACAGGGGGAGAGAGGCGGGAGGAGAGGGAGAGAGAGCAAGACCCAGAGATGGAGGCCAGAGAGGAGGGAGAGAGACAGACCAGCCCACCATCTGCCTTTGGATGGTCAACCGGCCTCTTTGCATAGGATGCCCCTTTTAAACAGTAAACCGGTATCTGCAACACAAGGGTGGGAGGCTCATTTGAGCCAGGTCCAGGGAGTGAGGGAAGGTGCCCAAGGCGTGCTTTTCTACAACTTTAGGTCTGCCACAGTGACTAGGCAACTCATCCGGGGCTTTCTCCGCTTTTGTGCACCTAACAGACAGTCTTCTACTTCAGATAACAATAGCACTGATGATCAGTCCCTACCTAATAAAGCCAGCTACTTCAGGGTGGAAAAAAAAATAAAGAGCCTCGCACTCTGCATGTATTTTTTTTTCTAAAGGAAATCTTGCTTTCTTGTCTCATTTTTCTGTTGAAAAGAAGGGAAAAGCTACAGTGCACACGCCCCACCCCCCATCTCTTTAATTCTGGGCTTTGTGTCTGGGGATTGGCTGGGGATAGACTTGCAGGAGAGATAATCACAGTTTGCCTGGGTGGGGGCGGGGCTGGTGTTAACCCTGCAGGTGCCAGGCTGCTAGGGGCTGGGGCTGGAGCCAGGGTTCCTTGCTCTCCTTTCTTGGATCCCACTGAAGGAGGACAGAACCATGGAAGACGGACACAGTCCGGCCACAGGGATGTGTAAATGTGAAATGAATTACATTTCCATTTCCAAAAGCAACATTTGATTACCCTGTCAGACAAATATATATATATATATTTGTGTATATATATCATGCCCACCATCTGCCCTTGGATAGTCTACCAGCCTCTTTGTGTGTGTGTGTGTGTGTGTGTGTGTGTGTATGTATGTATACACACACACACAGCAAAAATTATAGGAACACCCCCACCACAATTCCAGTATTCACTGGCAACTGTTAATTATGGTGGTTAATGTGATTATCATTGGTTATACTTAAGACAATAGTTGCGTGAGCACTGTGCTAGGTTCTCTACAAAGCTAACCTATACTTTCTACAACAGCCTGAAAACAGAGGTATTACTTTCCTCATTTGACCAACAAGGAAACATTTTTGTATACTTCTTTCAAGTTCTGTTTCTCCGGTGGTGGCATTTAAGGTACTTAGTTATGTTTATCCCGCTGACAGTTTCTGTTCCCCACTGAACAAGGTGAGATGCTCCATTGCGCTACAAATCACGTGTAAAGTTTTTAAAATTCATTGTATTTAAACTAAAAAAAAAAAAAAGGTCAGCCATATCTCCCATGCCACATGTTTCAATCACTTCATAAGTTTACATGCATTTTGGTGGCCTTGGCCACTTCTTTCTATTGAGATGTGCGTGTACGTATAAAGGTTTGCTCCTGCGAATAAAACAGCTTTATTGGTATGTTTTGTGCATGAAGCTAACTATTCCAAATTTAGGCCCAACTGCCAGAAATTTCCCAGATGTCAAGCAGTTTGATGCCTATCCCATATACTTATGGAGGAAGCTCTCTCACTGTGGGTGGGCGTCGTCTGAAGATGGAACTTGGGAGTGGCCCAGCCAGCGCACACCAAAGGCCTCTTGCTCTGGGGCTCATGGCCCATCTGGGCCTGCTGCATGCGTTCTCTTTCTCTACCCATTAAGGGTGCATGGAACATGCCCAACTCATCCTCAAAAGACTGATGTTTAGCTGGTGACTACTTCCCAACATGTGATCTGCAAGTTAGGTCCGTTGTTTTCATAGATTTTCATTTCATTTTAAAAGTATTGTGATTTTTACATTTTTTTATCTCCTTTAGAGCGAGCCATACATGTGTTTCCTATTCCTCCAAAAGGAAATGGAGGTACAGAATGCTGATTTGATTTACATATGGCCTCACCCTAAAAGTAGGCACAGGTGTTTAGGACTTGGCCATTTACCTGTAGGACTCAGAGATCCGTGTTCCCCAGCGTGGGTGTTATTTTGTTTCTCAGGGAAAGAAAGCTGACAGATGGGCCACCTGTTACAAGGAACACGACAGGTAGGTGTTCTAAGCTCTGTATCTGGTTGAACGCTCCAGGTGGGCATGTTGTTATTGGGGCAGGCCTGTGGCAGTCCAGACAACCGCAGGAGAGGATGCCCTGTGGGTGCTGGTGAGCAATCTTGGACACCGTGGTGGATCCTCAGAAGGTGGGCAAAGGTTGGGGAGCCACCAGGCGGGTCCCATTCTGTAGGGAGTGACTTCAGAACTGAAAGCTGATATTTCTGTAAACATGGCCTCTGACAGCAAATGAAGGAAGAGGAAGGGAAGGAGGGCGTTCTCCATACGACCTCCCTTCTTGGTCCAGGTGTCTGACTGCCCGGGCTTGGCATCTTTTGCTTTTTCCCTCATGAATCAGCTGGGAACATTCTCTCTTTTCTGGGACCTGCTTTGGTCATGCTGGATACCTCTTCAGCCCCAGCTCTGAATAATCCATTTCTATTAAGAATCAGTTTTCTGAAACAGGTTCAGATATTCTGGGTTGTCCTCCGACCCCTATTGTGACCACTTCGTTTCTGTTGTGCAAGTTTTGGTGGCCAACACGCTTGCTCACTTGCTTGGGGATCTGTTCACTTCTCTGCTTTAGCAACCTTCCTGCTTCAACTGTCCGTGTCTCCCCAAGCTCGGTCAGTCACATGAGATGACGGCTGGGAGTCCTGTCCTGAGATCTTATTCTAGAAAAATCTGACGTGTGATTCTGGGAGGACACGTAAGTCCACCCGTTGAATGATGACCAAATGTAGGCAGCAGTGGACCAACTAGATGGCCGTATAATGTGCTGTGCGGCTTTCACCTGGGAGCTTGTCGAGAATGCAGAGTCCTAGGGCCCCTGGAGACCCGCTGAACCGGAGTGTGCACCAGGCGCCTCACTGCTTTTGAGAAGCATGGGGCTACGTGATCTCTGAGGTCCCTTCCAACTCAAAATCACGGGGAGTCTCAGCTTTCCTTCCATGTTCCAGTGCTCCATGCAGCTCCTTTCCTGTTCTCCTTTACCCAGTGTGCTTGCTGAAGACCCATTTCTCAGTGACACGAAGAGCAGACAACCTGTTCTGTGCATTTCCGATGTCCCTGTGAGGGGCTCCTTCTGCCAGGGAAAGCCGGGACTGAGGGGGTTAAATGCAAAACACATTACCATAGGACAGCTGCCAAGGCATCCCTTTTTGAAACCTGATAAATGAAAAATGGGCATGGTATCAAATTTAATCACATTTGTATTCAGATGTTGTTGAGAGCAGACACTGATTTATGAACTAGCAACAGACACCAGATTTCCTGCCGATGTTATATACATATGAATGGGTGGATGGATGGATAGATAAACAGACAGCGAGATTATGTTGCAAATTACATAGCACCAGCCCTGTGTATAACCTAGATCTCATCAAACTGATATTAAAAAAAATACCACAGATATAATTATTTTTTTCCTAGGGAGCGGCCGGCCGTCAGTTCACGTTCACCCTGGATCAGAGATGGATCTTTCAAAAGGATATTCTTTCTTAATTTGGGCAATGTTGAAAATGGCCATGCTTTGCACCCTGGCTTTAAACTATTTGTTTATAAAGAGTACTCTTTACGGGAGGGAAAGGGGGAGAGAGGAATGTTTAAACCAGTGCTGTGGTCTGCTGTAGACCCTCCCGCTCTCCTCCACAGCTCCGTTAAAAATGGCAAAAGTGCAAAGCGCTGGTGAACATCTGGGACCCGGAGCTGAGACTCGGGCTTTTGGAGGAGCTGTGGGGTGCCAACGTGAAAGAGAGAAGCCTTCCACATGAGTTAATAATGAAGATCGCAGCCTCAGTCCCAGGAACCCACCTAGAAATGATGAGGTTCCTTGTTCCATAGACATTCAGAATTTTGAAGATGAATCATCCAGATAAGACTCTCTATTTCAGGATTGGTCCTTGGTTTGTATCAGTGCACATCTAGACCTCTCTGAAGGGAAACTCCTTTACCATGCCCTCTGTCTCTGCCTTTTCCTTGCAGAGACGACTCAGATTTGGCAAATCTGGTTAAATTTTATTCATTTTTCAGTGGTCACTTAGATACATTTATTTTCTTTCAACAAACATTTATTGAGACCTTATGTGGGACTGTGCACAAAAAGAAATAGAAATAGAGCTATAGAATGAAATCACAATATTTAAAAAGGTGTCCAGGATGATCAAACTCATGGTTTCTCATCTATATATATATATAAAAAAAAAGGAGTACCTAATATCTAGGGAAAAGTCAGAAAAATATAGACAGCTTGCATACAATCAAGAGGGAAAATGGAATTTGCAGGGAGTTAGGGTAGTCCAGAGAAGAAATACCTAAATCAGACTGGGAAGGTATCAGCTCAAAATTTCTGGAAATGGTGACAACATGTTGCTCCCCTGGGGTATCAGAAGGTTCATCTTCTGAAACATTTGAGAAGTGGAAACCTCTTCACAGTTGGAGCCCTGGGAGAGGTGTTCACAGATCCAAGATGCCATCTTAAATCAGGGCTCTGCAAACGGCCCGCTCACCCAGAATCGAGGAGAGATAGTATCTGAGCTAGCACAAAGTCACGTACATATTGGTCTTCATTTTATCATTACTTTGTCATTTTCTTCCGTATCACTCAGGTTCCCCAGAACCTGTCTGAAGACATCAGCTGAGCTACATCACAGAGTGGGATACGACAGGTAGGCAGGTGGTGACTCTCCCTCCCTCACCCTTACAAACACATGTACATGCACGGAACTTCCCAACACACGTTCAGGTAGGGCCGCCCCTTACTTTTTATGGGGACCCTCTCTGTCCTCAGCAGACTGTGGGCTTCATAGACATGCACTAAGTTCCATTCATCTTGGACGACCCAACCTCTGTCAGAATATCTGGAATGTGAGAGGCTCTACGAATAACAGTTAAACAAAGAGAAAAGGTTAAAACAACATTAAAGGGAGGGGGCTTAGCCAGACTTCAGGTTTTAAAACTTTCATCTCACATTGATATTTTTATGCTGTCTTGCGTATGAATGTCACTGTTTACTTTTCCTCTCAATGACCACGTGCAAAGTCCATTTATCGTTAATGCGTCACGTCTTTAGTAAAGCAAACCAAATGCCATATATATATTTTTTTCTACAGTGCCAAGTATTTCCTCATCTGGATGAAAGCACTTTTGACCCGTAAAAATATAAACAGTGATCTCAGGTAGGTGCATAAAGATAATGTTTCTTGTTACCAATACTATGTGCTCAACCATACTCAACGCCTTTGTCACGGTCTCAGGATACCAACCCAACGTGAGTTAGCAGCATTTTAATATATGTGCCCATGAAAGCCTGGTTCACTGGAGTTACGCATAGTGGGAACTATAACATTTTATAGGTCAACAGGCCATCTTGGGGGAGCCTGTCTATCTCTCCCACCTATCAATGAACCCAAGGAGGGTAAATGGTGCTCTCTTCAGGTCGGCAAGTCTAACACCACACCCAGTACCTGGCCCTCAGCTGGTGCTTAAAGGACATTTTCTGAGTGTTGAAGGAGGTTTGGCCACTAGCTACAATGAACATTTCCCTGGGTCACTGTCCTGTGGGGTCCTTTATTCCTACCTTTAGAGAGGGAGGCTCTCGCTCGTTGGGGTTTATAGACCTTCCAGCTCCATTATGCTGACTCTGTTCATACTGGTAGCTGAAGGAGGTCTTGCCTTTTTGGACAATGCGCTGACTAGAGTTATTACCAGATGAAATCTTGTCACCTGGCAAAGTCTGATGGTCCGAATATGTGAGTAGGCCTCTTTCCCTTCTTAAAAAATTGTGAAAATAAAACCTTAATTATGAATCTAGGTTGAAAAAGCTTACTAATGTCTGTTGACATAGTTTGATGTGCAAAAGTTTCTCAATTCTAAGGAAGCAAAAAACACACCATTTTAATAAGATTTTGCATTGTGGATAAAAAAAACAAGACTTTTTTTTTCTTTTGAAGTTATACTAGAGACAAGATGGGGCTTAAGGAACATTTTGTAGAATAACAGATATATCCAGCTTAAAAAATAAATTGACTACAACTTTTCATCTATTTTGCTGTCATGACATTTTGAAATTAGTGATGCTAGAGCCCTCTGTTTATACGCACTTGCTACACAATATTTTTTTAATGAGGATGTTAGGACCTCCCTGGACCATCCTTCCAACTTAGTGATGTTTAGTGGGTCTAAGGGTCCAGATTCCGCTTCTAGCTCTGTCACCTCCTCCTGCCTGTGTGATCACAAACATGTGACTCTCTCTGTTTTGTGTGTGTGTTTTCATTTACTACAGAAAGCTACTGCATATGATGGTTTCTTTTTTCACTTTGGGTCCAGTTTTCACCTCATTAGAGCCACAAGTTGCATAATGACGGTTTGGGCAACCACGTACCGTGAGTATACAGTGGGGGACCCATTCCATTTACGTATATGAGCATATGTATGTACTAGCTAGCCTAGACACACCTGGTGTGTGTGAGTACGCCATGGTGTGTGCCTGTCAACAGGAATGCCAGGTTATACATTCCTCTGAAGGTATCCCCATCAGAAAGCGGGGCATGACCATCTTTAAACTGAGTGTTCTGTGACCACAGAGCTTTCCCTGACATACAAGCATGCAGGAAGTATGGGCCGCATGTCGGCGCCTCTCCAGCATGCCTACCTGAATTCACTCTAAGGTTCACTCATTTACCGTGCCATCTCATTATGGCATGGTTCAGTGGACAGAAGATGAGCTGGTGAGGTATTCACGCAGTTGTTAGGAAGATTCGCCTCATTGAGAAGAAGCAGTTAGAACTGGGATGTCAGATAATAGAAAATGACATGCTCCACTGGTCCTGTGTCTGAGAACTAGATGAGATGGGGCTTTTGCATCTTCCTAGAAGAAAGAAGAAGTGTCTTAGTTCTGTGCAATTCAGGGTGTGGACGGGAAAGAACATTTGTTTTAGGCATCTTGGGAGCCTTGGTGGTGCTGGAGCTCAGATAAAAATAAGAGTCCCCGGCCCACAGGGAAGTCCCATTCTCCAGCAACTGTAGGAATGCACATCGAAGCTTCTTATTTTTAAAAGGCTTTTTGTGAGCCAGATGTATAAAGTTGCAACATTTATTTAGCTCAACTGGAGACCCTCTGAGATGAAGCCAACAGATTCCTTCTATGCGAACTTGGCTCGTTCTGAAGGGCCCCATGTGGTCCATCACCCTCCTTCAGGAAAACGAGCCACTGGGGACAAGGTCAGGAAGAGCCTGCTTCTCTCAACAACAAACACATTTTCTGAGCTTTCTGGAGAAGGATGGAATTACCAAGGTAGAATTGTGCTGCTCCTTGTTAAGGGCATCTTTTGTTGGTTTTAAGCAATTATTTCTTTCCTACTCCAAGTTTAAAAAAGAAGAGAAATATTCATATATGTGTATATATGTGTGTGTGTGCGCGCACGCACATGCACTTATGTGTATGTGTGTGTATATATATATATATGGTGTACATATATGTGTATATATGGTATATATATGTGTGTGTGTCTATATATATGGTATAGGAAATCACATATACTTCTTTTTTGCTATTATCAGAAGCAAGACAAATAAATTAGTAAATAGAAAGCAGTAAAAAAATGTTTATGATACTGGTGTCCACTCAGGTATTGTGTCACCCACAGACATTTAAATCAGGCAATCGGTATGGAAACAGTGTTGGGGGAGGTCACCCAAAACAGGAGTAGGTATGAGAGGTTCGATGGAAGAGGAGAAAGTGTGTCTTCGTTGTGGGAACGAGCTGTGTAGAGGAAAAGAAGCAGCAAATATCTCTCCAAAACGGGGGTCAGTGACACATCAGGCTGCAAGACCAGGACAGAGTGTGGTCACAGAGCTCATTGCCAAGCTGACATGTATGGAGACAATGCTGACAGGTAAGCAGCAACTGCAGTCAGAGCAGGTTGCCACATGGGGGTTCTGCGGTGAAGAGTATGTATGACAAGTGTGACCCGGGCCACAGGCTGGTTATCCTTTTGGCTTCCAGAGTCCATGAAACTCCATGACATTTGGGAAGTATTTTTTTTCGGAATGGCTGTTAGAAAGGTCGTGGGTCCCTGGCTAAGAACGTGGAACCCTGGCTAAGGACATGTGGTTTCACGAGAAACTTGATGGAAAACATTTCTAGGGGAAGCCAGAACCAGAAATAAATTTAAATGCACTTTAAATGAAAGCAGGTCTAAGATTCATGCTCTATTTATTAGGGTTGTGGAGGGATTAATGAAGAAAAGCAAAGCATTCAAGTGTACAGAAAATGCAACTTTCTATAAAATGAAAATTAACAATACACCCTTAACCATCCTCGGAATTTTGGTGCTCTTATCAGCTTCCTTTATGTTTAAAATAATCCCTCCTTAAAAAGAATAAAGTAATCCCTTTTCAACCAACAATAAACTACGTTACCACATGCACTGCGCCATGGCTGTTTCTTTGCACATCCTTTTTAAGGACCAGGGGATTTTGATTACCATATGCACAACTGATACAACTCATGAGTTGCAACTGTTTTTATGATTTTGGAAAGACAAACAAGCCACCTTGAGTGGGAGTCAGAAATAGAAGATATGCTTTTTCTCCTGGGAACTAGAAACAGAGGAAAGGTTTGGACGGAATAGTTTTGGGAGATGTAAACCCACAGAAAAAAAAACAACAACACTGAGCCTGAGAACTGCTCTTCTTTTTTTTTTTTTTCCAGGGACAGAGAGAGTCAGAGAGAGGGATAGATAGGGACAGACAGACAGGAACGGAGAGAGGTGAGAAGCTTCAATCATTAGTTTTTCATTGCCGTTACGACACCTTAGTTGTTCATTGATTGCTTTCTCACATGTGCCTTGACCACCGGGTCTTCAGCAGACCGAGCCACCCCTTGCTGGAGCCAGTGACCTTGGGTCCAAGCTGATGAGCTTTTGCTCAAGCCAGATGGGCCTGCGCTCAAGCTGGCAAGCTCGGAGTCTCAAACCTGGGTCTTCCACATCCCAGTCCGACACTCTATCCACTGCGTCACACCGCCTGGTCAGGCAGAGAATTGCTCTTCTTAACGCTGAGACATGCAACCATGGAAGTAATGTGACTTGGCACAAAGTTGTCATGGGCAGAATGGGGCCATTCCTTCCAGGAACGGGGGAAGAAGTAGCCTCTGAAGCTCTACAGAGTAGATGCCAGCTTTGTATAATCTTTCTCAACTCTATAGCCTCTACTCCAAGTCTCTGGGATTATAGTGATACTCACCCCGTACAATCAAAATACTAGAGAAATAGTTTTTAAAATGTATTACTTGGGGGAGGGAAGCCAGTCCGTTAATGATATAAAACACTATCTAAGTAAAAATGTCATTTAAATCAATTCAAAGCAATTTTTTTAGGATGAAATTAGAATTGTGAAGAAAGAGATTCTAAACACTTCTTTTAAGTAAGTAAAGGGCTGTAAATGGAAATTAGTGGTATAGTGCTCATTATTATATTTTATTTACTCATTATTATTTTAAAGTAATAAACTCTGTTGCTATGATCTTTACTTAGGATTATATCTTGGACATTTCTGTAAATATAATAAAGTACATGGGTTTATGTGGGTTCACCCACACATTCCCCACCATTATTTTACTAATGAGATCTGCAAATTCTTTTACAAGGAGGGTGTGGGCCAGACCAAGGTAAGACTAATTCTACTCTATACCCCTTAACAGTCACTACTTATGTTGCCAGTCAACCTGAACCTGCCACCTGCCAGGTGGCCTCAAGTCCAGTTACGCCTTCATTTAGTTAAGTTTGTTTTATTTTTCTTTTTATTTCATTCCATTTCAGTTTTGACCCAATATCATTGGGGAAAAAGTGAGGTTATAATAAAAGGCAATTCTTTTTTCCTCCAAACACTTTATTCTGCAGACTTATATATAAGCTCTATCGAATCCTTTCTGTGCTGAAAACTGAAGTAGAGTGTGATGAATGGTTATTTATGAAGAGATAAAGAAAACTGAAGGATCCAGCATCTATCTAGCTGGGGATGAGATAGGGGGTACAGAGGGACATGTTTATAAATGGCCTTGGTGCAGAGAAGCAAGGGTGAGTCTTATAAACATTTGCAAGAGAAAACCCAGA
Organism: Rhynchonycteris naso; assembly: GCA_037038555.1. Lineage (NCBI taxonomy): Eukaryota > Metazoa > Chordata > Mammalia > Chiroptera > Emballonuridae > Rhynchonycteris > Rhynchonycteris naso. The sequence continues at coordinate 108,374,039 of CM073001.1, forward strand.
CTAAACTAGAAATATAAACAACGATGTGTTCCTCCTGGTGAATGGTCCCCAGGTCCCATTTTGACTTGGAAATTGGCCAACTGGCCAGTCTGTATTTTACAAACTGGTATCCTGGTTTGAAAACATATACGACTGTGTTGTAAAAAAGTATTACACACATTTATATCTGGCGCTTTCAAAGCGGAGGTCCTGTGGTTACAATGCCTCCACCGCCCCCACAGAAATGATAACGTCCCATTAAGATTGGTCCAGTAAGAAGGGAGGTCGCTCTGCTGAGTTTCCACAGGCAGTGCCAAGCTCATAGTCCACCTTTCATTACAACAAGCATTTTGATAACCTTTCCATCAGCCTTCTCTCAGCGGTGCATGTTAGAATGGTGCAGTCTTCTTCCTTTTATTCTTTATTTTTTTGATTAATGAAAGAATGAACTGTAGTGAAATATTTTTCATATTGTCATTTTGAATCCAACTATTCATTTGTTCTCTTTCTAACATAAATACCTTCTCAAGGGAATAGTGTGACTTTGGAAGCCAGTCAGTTCAGGTTGTTGGGGAATTTGCAGAGTGCTGGTGTAGGTGTGAGATAAAATGCCAAGATGGGTATACGGTCAGAGGGCTGACCACCTACTGAGAAAATAGCACCAAGGCTGATTGAACCAAAGTGGGAAATCGAGACCATGCGGAAGCCCAGTTCAATGAGGGCAGGACTTCTGGCCACTGTAGAGCAAAAATACGCGCGGACTTTCTCCCCTCAACACAAGGTTAAGCCAAAGACGTGTGTGTATTTCAGCATTCTGGAATTTTCTAAAGAAAAGCAACAACATGATACATGTTTATTTCTTAAAACAACAATAACAAACCCTAAAACACTACAGTTTTGGGTAAAATTGGCGGGAATCCATGGCATTTGTGTCTGGGGTTCTTCCCGACTCTAGTTACGCTGGTGTCATTGGTAATTTTAGGGGCTGGTCATGGGGAGGAAGGAGGAGGCTGCTCCCAAAAACCAGAGGTGCCAGGCTTGACTCAAGCAGAGGGCATAGATCTACACCTGGTAATATCATCTGTCAGTAAAAGCAGTACAGTAGGTAAGAGAAGGATGGGAAGAGTCTGCAGCCCTGCTCATCTGAAGTGGACTCTTTTGAGATGGGTGGTGGACCGGTCAGGAAAATAACAAGAACATCCTAAAGATGCACATGACATAGAGGGCCATCTAAACTCTCTAACTGGCTGGTTGCTCCCCAGAGTAGATCTATATCTATATCTATAGCAGTGGTTCTTAACCTTTCTTGAGGTACCGAAACCACCAGTTTCATATGCGCATTCACCGAACCCTTCTTTAGTGATAAATAAAATAGGATTTTTTTTTCCAAATTCAAGACATAGGTATATGTTTTTTTACTGGTGCACAAAATGAGCCGTGCATGAACATCACCTTGCTCAAAGCACAAAACCAACAAAGTGCATGAACTCACAACAAATTACGGTATTACTTTATTCTGGCCTCCGTGGCAGAGGCTTCTCTGAACCCCTGAGACCAACTCATCGAACCCCTAGGGTTCGATAGAACCCAGGTTAAGAACCACTGATCTATATCTATATCTATATCTATATCTATATCTATATCTATATCTATATCTATATCTATATCTATATCTATATCTATATCTATATCTACAGAGGAGATATAAGAAGGTGGGAAGCCAAGGGTCCTGACTTAATGAATGAGTTTGGTTTGATACACAGCCCAAGCTCTCAGTTCAGTTTCTTCCCAGTATGTCCTGGAAGCTTGGACCTTTTTCCTGACTAATCATCAACTCCTCGAGGCCGTGAGGAGCAATGGTCAAGCCCCTGGCTAATGGTGACAAGGTATGAGTTCTAGTAAATGAAAAAGAACATCCTGCCTTAAGTTGTGCTTCAGTTTCTGAACCCTAGATTGGTTGGAATGACCCCCTGACCACATCCTCCTGAAATCAGAGACTGCAGGAACTGAAATAATGATTTACTATCTTGACCTCACTCCAAACCAGCCAACAGGACCCATGACCAGAAAGCCCTCTTGTGATTATGCATGATCCAGCCCCGTAATTCCTTCTGTCTTGTGAACCATCTGGGACTCAGGAGCTTTGCAGCATAAGTTCGCCCATTCTCCAGATTTGTACCAATGTTCATAAACAAATTCTTTCCTCCAACGTAATTATAGTAAAAATACAATCTATCAGAGAACTACTTAGTTTACAGAGTTACATGTTTACATTAGAGAACAAGAACAGTAGTTTAAATTTGCTAATTTATGTTTTTATCTAAATAAGAGCCCCTTAAACACAGACTAAGTAGAAGAAGGAAGACTACAATATCAGTAAAATTGAATATAATTAAGTAATAAAAGTAGAAAAAAATTATCAAATTCAAAAATTAAATATGAAATTTGATTGAGTGAAAATCCAGGAAATAAAATAATAATAAAGGAAACACAGATTACTGCTATCAGGAGTGAAAAAGACAATATCATCATAGATCCTATAGAAATTGAAAAGATAATTAAGCAGTGTCATGAATAACATTTACCAATAAATTCAACAATTTCTGCCTAATGGACAGATATATTCATAAAACGATTAACCAAAACTGACAGAAAATGAAATATAAGTAGAGTAGTCCTGTACTTGTTAAACTATCAAATTTTTCTGTGAAAAAGAGAAATAGCTAACTTTTTCTACCAAAAAAACCTCGGGCACCAAACGTCTCCCTGTTCGAGTCCTACCAAACCCTTCCAGTAGATATGAGGACGTCAATCTCCCAAAAAGGCTGACAGGGAGTGAAGAGGCAGGGCTAAACCTCGCTCTAGCCCGTTCCATACAGCCAAGTTAAATCTGACACAAAATCTTCAACGTGACCTAATAAGAAAAGACGGCAAGGATCAACATCTACCCTAAACATGTTTCCAGTTGCTCAATCTATCTTAGCAAATGGGTGTATGATGCCTATCTCATAAATGCAAAGTGAGCAAAACAAACAAATGAACAGAAAGGAATCAGCCATTGCCACACACCACTTCCTTAGAATAGAAAATGAAAAAGGAAAGGGGTCATCTTAATAAATGCAGCAGAAGAAGCTCATGAACAAGACTCTTGGCCGAGTGATGGTAAAACCTCCACCTAGCAGTCCTCTGGGAATGCAGGCAACACCTTCCATCGGAGAACAAGCACCGTCCAGAGACCTCTGGCTTGCATCGCACTGCATGCCGAAATAATAAATGGGTTTCCTCCACGGTTGGTGCCAAGTCACGAAGGGTCGCTCTCAGCACTTTTATTTCACGCTGTCCTGGGTACCAGCCAGCATCGTCCAGAGAGATAAATATGTGGACGGAGAAACAGTTTGCAATAGAAGGAATGTAGTCCAGCCTTCGTCACAGATGACATGCTTGTTTAATTGCTTGCTTCCTTTGGTTTTGTATTTTTATTTTATTTTATTTTTACCATCACAGGAAGAAGCTTCATCTTATAGATGGGGCCACCCCCCCCCATCTTAGGATCACCTGGGCCCTGACAACCCAAGTTCCCCTCTTCACTGGGGTGGGGAGGGCGAGGAGTCAGAGCTTCTGCAACCCTGATCACACGCGCAGAGCAGCCTGCTCCCTTCTCCTATGTCCTGTCCCCCTCTCATCCCCTGTCCTTCACATCCTTTCTTCCTAAACCACAGCACACATTGCTTTTTAGATCCCGTACAGTGAACTGTTTTAAAATATCACGTACAGTGCTCGCTGCCTGCCTCCCCTGTTAAAATTCACAATTAACGACGAGGCCAGGGGTTTGGTGCTGAGGGGGCAGTTTGGTTCAGGGATGTACCCCAAGGGCCGGGAACGGTGCCTGGCATGTGGTGAGCTCTCAGTTTTTGTTTAGGACGAATGAACCCATGAATGCATGGGCTGGACAGAAGGACTAGCACCCCCTCCCCCACCCATGGGAGACAGACCACGGTTGTTTTGTTGACAAGGAAGCTGACACATACATGTTAGAGCCCTACAGTAGGTCTGTGTACTGACCCGGACTGGGCAGCCTGGGCTGACTGAACACATGGGGAAAGTGGATCCCTGGGAAGACCTATTCCCATCGTCCTCTGCTGCCCTCAGCCGTCAGGCACGATTCAGCCTGAGGAGGGGGAGCAGAAGCACTTGGAGGGCGTCTTGGGACCTGGTGTGGCAGAAATTTTAATCCATAACTTCTAGGAGCCGGAGGGACCTTGCTGAGTGACATAAACAAGCCCTGGAACAAAGATATGCAAGATATGCGTGAGGCAGTTCCCTGTGGCACCTAGCTGCTCAGACATGTGGAGGCATGGGAGGCTGGGTCACCACAGAGAACACCTGAGGTTTCTTCTCTTGGTGGCATCGCAGCGACTTTGTCCCAGGAATGCCATCCCCAAACGAAGAGGACTTGCTAGTGGTCCTGCTGTGGAGTCAGGTCGTTTCTCTTCTGGACAGGACTGACCACATGGAGCAGGTGACGGTGCGGCCGGGCACCTGTCTTAAAGCACAGCATCAGGGACTTGGTGAGAACTTCCTGCAGGGATCTGGCAGTCAGATGCTGGATCATTAGCTCATAGCTACGGCCCGACCATGGGCAGCCACCCTCCTTTATATTCATTTATTCTTCCCCCTGCCGTTCTGAGAATGCCCACGCTGCATGCTCTTGCAAAGGACACTCAGATTAAAGCCTTACTTCTGTCCCTGCTCCCTGGAGTGTCTTTTATAATTGAAGGAATGGAGTCTTTGTCATTTCTGTTCAAAAGGAGTGGGGTTCAGAGAATGGATCCCAGAAGCATCTCAGTTTGACATGATGACACTGTTGGCTGTGACATGGAGGCCTGTGTCTTCAGCACGCTGGCACACATGACAGTGACAAGGGAAGTGTGGACTGTTTATGCAGGTGCTGGACTAATGCATGCACCCCTGGCCTCTGGACCAAGGCTAGAGGGATAGAGGTGACCACTGGGCCAGGACCAGGCTTCCCTTGTCATCACACTACTGCTTCCTGAGTGCACACCATATGCCAGGTTCTGGGAGAGGTGCTGGGGACAAATGGGCCTCCATCACCCTGTTCCCAAGGAGATGGTAGTTCAAAGCTGAGTCTCCCCATTTTGTGCATTCTGTTCCTTATCAACCTGTTCACTCCTGCACTCAGAGACCTCCACTTTGAGCCAACACACTTGCCTTGTACCCCCACAGAGCCACAAGGTCTACAGATCCATAGGAAGCATCCCTCCTGTGATGCTTGTAGAAGCCAAGCTTAGGCTCACGGGGGTTGGTATCACACGCATCTCACATGGTTTTAAATACATGTGGAGAAAATATCAAAGACAATTATGTTACCAATGTTATTAGGAGAGTAAAGAGATGTGAACAAGTAACCTGCAAACCGACCGACAGTTCGCAGGTTAAGCTGGTTATGTAATGTAAAACCCCGAGAACCACCAAAATACCCTCACAGACAAATTTACTTAAAACACTGCAACTAGCCTGACCTGTGGTGGTGCAGTGGATAAAGCGACGACCTGGGAACACTGAGGTCGCCAGTTCAAAACCCTGCACTGGTCTGGTCAAGGCACATATGGGAGTTGATGCTTCCAGCTCCTCCCCTTTCTCTCTCTCTCTCTCTCTCTCTCACTCTCTGTCTCCTCTCTAAAATGAATAAAATAAAAAGAAATTTATAAAAAAAAAAAAACACTGCAACTAAGTGAAAGTAAAACTAAAAAAAGAAATAAAAAAGCAACTCATGGGAGGGCAAGTTGGAGAACAAGTAAATAAAAAGAAACAAATAATAAAACAACAAAAAATAAAATGACAGACCTGAGTCTTAGCATATCATATACAAACTTCAACACTGAGTTTGAAAAGGTAGATTAAAAACAGGAGCCAATTTTATGCTGTCTAAAGGACCTCGTTTCATATATGACATTATTATATGGGAAAAAAAAGATAAAGTATGCCATGCGAACATGAGTCAAAAGAAATATGTGGCATATTATCAGATAAGATAAATTCTGGAGTAAAGAAAGTGACCAGACAGTGGATAGAACATCATACTGGCATGCAGGGACCCAGGTTTGAAACCCCAAGGTAGCCAGCTTGAGCACAGGGTCGCTAGCTTAAGCATGAGATCAGAGACATGACCCCATGGTAGCTGGCTTGAGCCCTAAGGTCATTGGCTTGAACCCAAGGTTGCTGGCTTGAAACCCAAGATTGTTGGCTTGAAGCCCAAGGTCGTTGGCTTGAGCTTAAAGGTTGTTGGCTTGAAGCCCAATGTTGCTGACTTGAGCAAGGGGTCACTGGCTCAGCTGTACCCCGCTCCCCCGTGAAGGCACATATGAGAAAGCAATCAATGAACATTTAAGGTGCTGCAACAAAGAATTGATGCTTCTCATCTCTCCCATTATGTCTGTCTGTCCCTCTCTGTCCCTCTCTCTGTCTCTCTCACTAAAAAAGGAAAAAAAAAATAACCAGAGAATGAGAGGGACATGATACTAACATTGTCAGTTTATAAAGAGTACATAGCAATCCTAAACATGCATGTTTAAACAACATAGCTGTCAATTATTTAAAACAAATTTTGTAATTAACATGAGAAATAGATGAATCCATAGTTATCATTGGAGAATTGAACACCCACTTTGACAACTGTTAGAACAACCAGATTGAAAATAAGCAAGAAATTAGGAGAACCCAACAAGAAAATCAAAAGGAGTAATCAATACTCCACCCAACAACAGTAAATGGTGTATTCTCTTCCCATGCTCATGGAACAGACACTGAAACTGACCATAAAATAAATTTCACCAAGTGCCAAAGAATTTTTCAATGTGTTCTATAACCCTTGCATTTGTACCAAAAAGTGGTAAACTTATAGTACCACTTTGCTAATAGCTAATATAAAACCATATAAGTGTATCTAGAGACATTGAAATGCTACTTTTCGCTATGTATTTTGGAGAAATACACATGCACACGAGGAGGTGTGGCTAAAGACGTCCACTGCAAGAGTACATATAATCGTAATAAACTATGAGACACTAAGTGTAAGTGTCAGTGTGACAATGATTAATCCATACTATTGTATATTTCCTGGGTAAGGGTAAGATAGACCCACATATATTACCACAGAGAGATATCTAAAGCATATTAAACAATACAAGCAAGTTAAATAACAATGTGATAATGCCACAAGAATCCCTCATCACAATTCTCAGTGCCAAACAAAAACAAACATTTATTTAACTTAGGAATGTGTGGGTCATCACTTAGATGGGTGTGGCTGGATATAGCTAGCCTCAGCCTGCACTGCCCCTTGTGCGATAGTCTGTCAGGCCCAAATCAGGACAGCCCCCCGCCTACCCTGTGGTGGTGAGTAGTCTGGGTGGTTTGCTAACATTCAATGCAATCACTGCAGCTGGGGTCTTTTTGGGTATTACATCTTAATGATCTCAGTGGCTTATGAAAATGGTATGATGGTACCCATTCTAGAGCTGAGAGAGCTGAGGCTCAAGAAGAGCAAAGAACGGAACCAAGATGACCTTGTTGATAAGGGAGGAGGAGGGACTGCACATGCTACCCAATTCCAGGTAATAGGGCATGGGCTGTGTTAGCATATACAAAACCCAGAGGTGAACGGGGTATGATGGAAGTAAGGAGATGGTTTTGAATCGACTTCCTAACTAGACAGTATGTGGTGACACAAAATGTCACACAAGGCTGTCCCTTTCTTCAAGCACACATTCTCACAAACCCACACAGATGCAACAAGGAACAAAGGACCTGCTGCTGGGTCTCCTCAGGAGTAAAGGAGGAACCCCTCCCCCCGTTTACTCCCTCCTTTCCCTTCCTTCTATGTGCTTTTGTTTCTTCATCAGAGATACGCCAGGAAATAAAAATACCGCATGTGGTTAGCATTTTGTAAAGCACGGGGCAGTAAATACTTCATGCCTGCATGCAACTGCTGAAGGTATAATTAGCTGCAGGTGGGTTGACTCTGGTGGCTGTTTACTACTGGGAGCACTAGGGCGCTAGGGTGGGCCTCACCCCACCCTCAGTGGTCCCACAGCATCTGGACCCAGCACAACCACCATCACAGGTCTTCTTCCATCCTGGGGATGAGTGGTCAGGAGACGTGGTCTCCTTGTCTTGTCCTTAAGAGCTCATCCGTCACCAGGTGGCCCTGGGATGACAGGGTGCCAGTATTTTGACATAATTTTTGGCAGAGAATTAATGCCAAAGAAATTTCTCCAAGTCATGCAGGTTTCCAAAAAAAATAAAAAGAAAGAAAAATAAAACTAAAATCATTTCACTCTGCTAGTTAGGAAGTATTTTTTTTTGCTTCAATCTATTTTTCAGAATTGTGACAAATTGTAGAGTCTTCCCCTGGAGTTTGGTGTGTTCTCTCTCAATATAACAACACAAAGCAGGATTTCATTGTGAGGATTTTTGTTGTTAGCTATTATCCAAATACATTCCTTGGACCAGCAAATAGTGCAACTTCTAATCCCTTCTCCAAAATCTTGGAAAGACCTGCTTGCTCTCTCCTGATTTAACCCAGAAATAATTTAGACAGAAGAGTAGCACAAATTGATTACATCCTGGCATTGATTAAAGATCTGTTAGGGAACGAAGATGGTAGGCATAGAAACAGGAACTCAATTTTGAGCTAAATGTTCTCAGAGGAGACCAGTGGAGCGCAGCTACCCTATTCCTTAACACTAAAACTTTCCAACGTAATTTCTAATGATATTAAATTTATAAATTCGAGTTGCTTTGTAATTTATGATTGAAGAGTTAAAATGAGGTAAGTACTGAGAATATAGAACAAAACAGCATGACTAGTCCTGGCTGTGGCTGTAGTTTGTGACAGAGAACCAGACAGACGGGCCATGGGGATGGTGCCCAAGCTGCCATCCAAGTGTTGCTTGAAAAACGGTCTGGTGATCCTGTTGTTATAGCATCCTTATTGTTTTTGAGGGTCAGCTACCCATTTAAATTGAAATTTTTCTGATAGGGGTTATTTCTTTTTCTTCCTTGACCGTTGGGTGGACAGGTGCAAGGTCAATGTCAACTTCATGAGAATGCTCTGAACCTCCCACCAGCAAGACCTGGTCCCCTTCTCCTCTGAGGCTCCAGGTTGGCAAAGCTTTTGTCGACACAACTACACCTTGGAAAGGATGCTTCTATTACCTCATGTTTCATTCATCAAAAACCATCTGACTGGCAGTGGAAGCTTCTGATCAGTGCAGGACTCTGGGCGCCGTCAACATCAGGTGTAGAGCAAAGAGGCAAGGAGGGGCTTGTGCTGGCCTGGATAGGCTGGGCTTGGATCTCAGCCACGCGCTTCGTGCTGACAGCCAGCTGTTCAGTCCCTCCCTTGGCCTCCTCCCCTCCCTGCTTCCCTCCCCTCTCCCATCTTCGTTACCTGTAAGATGTCAGGGCAGATGCTTGGACCCTGCGACATTATTACAAAGGTAGCAGGACCTCAGGGTGGGTACTTCATCGTCCTATGTAGTCTCCTAAAGGCAGCAAATAGTATGCAAGGGGAGAGGCACCCTAGGACAGACTCTGCAAACAAGAAGAGCAGATCATCCACGCAGCACCCATTTGACTGTCCTCCGTTTCACGGTCCACATGCTCCTGGGTCAAAGTCTGCGTCGAAGACGTAAGGGCTACTCTCAGGAAAGCGTGGGTCAGGGGTCCACGGCACCAAGACAGAACACAGGGACTTCCTTTCTTCCAGGGCATCAGGTACTTACTTCCCTGGGCCACCTGGAGAAACTCACATGAGATTCATTGATTTTGGAGTTAGGGAGTGTGGGGCAGCTGTGTTAGGCTTGCTCGCGGGGCTACCAGCTGCAGGCACTTTGCTTGGTTAGTGCGTGAGCAAGTGTAGTGCCTTGTGCATATGGCCTATATAAGGTGATGGGTGCTTGTGCTTGAGAGAGATGGGAGAAGGTGGATCATAGGTGACAGATTGCCAGCCTGCCCGCCACTGTGAGGGGCCATTTTGCTGTTTGTTTGCCTGAGAGGCGGTTTCCCCTGCCTGTGTGCTTTGAGACTTTATTGTTAAATGGAATGGCCCGACCCTTTCTGGCTCCACGTTTCCTCTACCGTCTTCCCGAATCCCTTGTGGACCTGCCTGGCCTCAGCCACCGGCGTTACAGGGAGGCTGAGAAGCAGGCTCCCGGGGTCACCGGTAAGTCTTGGATTTGAGGGTGTGGGGGCTGGCTGCAGACATGTAACATGGACTCATACTGAGAAATATGTGACAAAGCACCTCATGGCACATGCATTTATAGTATTTAAGTTGCGGAAATTATAGCCAATTTTAAAGCTCCATCACGTGCCAGGCAATCCGCTAAAGACTTTACATAATGGCATCATGATAGGGTCAAGAAAACCCAAGCTTCCAAGGGACTGGCTCTCAGATGCCGTTCATTGTACCACCTGCAGGTGTCCATGGTTTGGGATACCATTCTCCCCTCCTATTTCACAGTGTGTCAATGACAGGTGATGGTCACGTCTCTCACCCACAAGCCTCTTTTCTCTGGGAGGCCACTAAGACTCAAAAGTTCAATGGTGTCTTCGAAGGCTCTTAAGAAAGAGGATGTGGCCTGACTAGGCGGTGGCACAGTGGATAGAGCATTGGACTGGGATGTGGAGGACCCACGTTTGAGATCCCGAGATCACCAGTTTGAGTGCAGGGGCATCTGGTTTGAGCAAAAGTTCACCAGCTTGAGTCCAAGGTCGCTGAAGACCCGCGGTCAAGGCACATATGAGAAAGCAATCAATGAACAACTAAGGTGTCGCAACAGAAAACTGATGCTTCTCATCTCTCTCCGTTCCTGTCTGTCTGTCCCTATCTATCCCTCTCTCTGACTCTCTCTTTGTCCCTGTAAAAAAAAAAAAAAAGAAAGAAAGAAAGAAAAAAGGATGTGGAACTTGAGTTTTCCAAGGCCAGCTGCTGTGGTGACATGGATGTCAAAGCAAAAAGTCATCCTTTCTGAGTGGGGCTGGTGGGGTGGGGGTGAGAGGCCACTGCCGGTATGTATAGAATTGGTGAGAAAAACAGTTCAAGGAGGAGAATGGTTTGAGTTGACCCAGAAAGGATACTGGAGGTTTTGTTAGCACAAGAATCATGGAGGTGGACATGTGAGGAAGGACATCACCCCCACCCCCAACAGAACATCTTTGTACCAAATAGAATTTCTGGTAAGCTCCCATCTTCACTCAAATACCTACAACTCGATATCTTTAACATGAGATTCTTTTGAAAGTAAGGTGACCAGACGTCCCGCCTTTGGTGGGACAGTCCCAATTTTTAACAATTTTTCCTGCGTCCCACGGTGTTTTTAAAAAGTCCCAATTAAAAAAAATATATATTACAATACTATTTTTGCATTCTATGAAAAACTTTTTTTGCTCCATATAGACCAAATTTTTAATCAAGAACCCACGTCCACCCCCACCCCCCACCCCCGTCAATGGTGTCCCGCTTTACCAATTTTAAAATCTGGTCACCTTATTAAAGTCATAAGCTCTCTCAGATAATTAATTGACAACATGGGTCTAACTTATATTTTTGTCACTCTAGTGGTGTTCTAATACTCCTTCTGGTGTGGTGTAGCCGGGCTTCTTAACTGTGTCCACAGAAGAAGCCCTGGAGAGGGAAAGCGAGTTCTGATCCTGGCCCACTGAGGGTCAGCACAGGTTTCGGTGTCAGCGCGCAGTGGGCAGTAGTTTTTGTCACCTTCCAAACTTTGGGAGACTTGTATTTTATCTTATTTTGTGAAAAATGAGTTTCCTTCTATACTAGTCTCACTTGTGTTTTAATATAAAATGTTTTCAATGATCAGTTATAGACTAAAAGAGTTCACAGTGTTTCCAAAGGTGTCCTTCAGGGACCTCCAGCCTGAGGTGGCCTCCACGGCCCAATCTGAGGAGCTCTGTTGTGTCCTCTGTGACTGTGAGGTCCTCAGTTTTTACATGCCTACCCCATGCCTGCCCTGCAGAGTTGCGACTCATCGTCTTTGGATAGAAATGAAAGGAAATAATTTCTTTGGCAGACAGGACATTCTAGCTGGAAAGTAGAGAAAGGAAATGAGATGGTCACAATATAGCCCCGGGAATACTTCGTAAGCATGCACCTGGTCAAGACTTCTTCAGTTGGTAACTGAAATGATGCTCTTGCTGACTCAAGTTGATTTCTAGTCTGAAGGTCTCCGTGTTTGAAAGTGTCATCCCTCGCTGTTGACCTGTGACACATCTGTGGGGACCAACCGTGTTCAGTTTCCTGAAACTCCATCTTGAAGTCACACCTCCATGGATGTTGCCCTCCATCTACTCTGCTTACCCTGAGGCTTCCTGGTTTTCAAAAAAGCCAGAGAAGACTCACTGGAACTCTAGTGACAACCCTGCCTTGTCTAGGTGCTGGACAGCTGGGCACAATGGACACTTGCTTGGCCAAAACGGAGCCCCTGCTTCTGCACCCCAATACCCCACAGCCAGGTGAAGCAACGGGAAGGGTGGTTGTCAGGTTGTCATCAGGACATTCACGAATCTGTGCATTCACCCAAAATCTCCCCTGATAAGTTAGGTGACTCAGGGCAGTGTGCTAACACCAGCGACACCGATTAACATGGACAGAGTCCGCATTTCATCACACGTTGTTTCCTGAAAATGGTGCTGGGTTGTAGGTCCTACGGTGACCCCTCCGGCATAGAGGAAACTTGAGTTTTGGAGAGGTGTCAGGCAGCCTGCGCTGTTGAAAGCCAGCCGGAGTTCCCCCATGCTGTCGCAGGAAGATGCTAGAACTCTCTGGTATGGGGGCGATGAGGTCATCCTGTGCAAATGTGACAGTAACACATGTGACTCTGAGACTCGACCATGTGGTCTGGAAAGGAAATTCTCGACAGCGCTATTTTCTAGTTCGTCCTGTAACTAGAAAAGCTCACATAAATACATAGATGCCTCCATGTCGGCTTCGTGATGTCCGGGCCTTTGAGGCTCATTCGCTTGCTGGGTGTTTTGGGAAAGGTTAAATTCATGAGAGTGGCTCCCCATTTTCTGAATAAACCGTGTCCCCTGCCTGACCTTGCTAGGTTGCCATTGGCCGAGGTGGGGAAGCTTCCGGTGGCCTCGTAAAATCTCTGGCTCAGATGGCGCTGCCTCACGCCAGTGGCCAGGGTGGAAAACATCACTTTCCTTTGGCCACAGCCTTCTTACGGGCAAAGCATGGGGCTTTGCACACAACGCTTCCAAAACACTTCTTTCGCAGGGAGCTCTCTGACCCGAGGGCTCCGCACATACTGTCTCAGTCATAATCTCTCTCCATGTACCCAGAAGGCAGTGGGTCCCTCTCAGGGTCACTGTGAGTGTGAAGAGCATCTGCTGCATGTCTGGCCTCCAGGAGGTGCTCCCCGAACGCTGTCCCCCATCTGTCCGACTGTCCTGCCTGGTGTGGTGGAGTCTGGGTAGGATTTGGGCTTTGAAAACACTTCTTGGTAACAAAAAGAGTTATGTCAATGAGTGTTAGCCCGCCATCCTGGAATAGACACTTTGCCCTCAAAGGAGTCATGGGGGTAGACTTCTTCTTTAAAGTGAATTAGGTTGTTGTTTTCGGGAACAACCATTTCAAATGGTGTGCCACTGACCACCACTCAGGACGCTCTAAGGGGACAAGGAAGCCCGTTAGTAACAGTCTTGCTTACAGGTGAGCCTGACAGTTTAAAATGTACACCTTTTTTTTGTTTATTTATTTTTTTGACAGAGACAGAGGAACAGATAAAGACAGATAGAAAGGGAGAGAGATGAGAAGCATCAATTTTTCATTGTAGCACCTTAGTTTCTCATTGAATGCTTTGTCATATGTGCCCTGACCAGGGGGCTTCAGCAGAGTGAGTGACCCCTTGCTCAAGCCAGCAACCTTTGGGCTCAAGCCAGCGGCCCCGTGCTCAAGCTGGCTACCTTGGGTTTTGAACCTGGGACCTCCGCGTCCCAGTCCGTCGCTCTGTCCACTGCAGTCAGGCACAAAATGATCACCCTTTACCCTGCCCCCAGATGACCCCCAGGAGCATCAGGGACCAGTGCTCTCCTGCCCAGGCCTCAGGGGTCGTTGTCCTTCTCCCTTGTCCCTCCATGCACAGCATTCCTCCCAAGGAACAAACGTGGGAGCAGACCCATTTTCTTGTGCTTTTTCCCCAGAAGAAGGTGAGAATAGTGAACTGGTACATGGTCCCAGGAATCCTGAGCATGCCTGTGGCAGGTCTCCCCAACCCCCAGTTAATCTTCCTTAAAGCAAGCAGGAACACCCACTTTTGTTTAACCAAAGAATTGGGGGGGGGGCGTGTTGGAGAGTCAGGCTGTTGCTTCAAATGCCCTGCACCCCAGGCCATTGGTGTTGTCCTTGAAGTCAGTAAGAGAAATACAGGCTTAGTTCTCTTCTCACTATGGAGATTACGGAAAGCTAAATAGAATGTTGAATCTCAAAATCTGAGGAACAAGACCAACATCTCCATCTGAAACAACCAGTGGTCCATCCCCCAGGGAGAGGGGAGACCTAGCTTCTTTCCCCACTGTCCACAGGATTAGACAGATCTTTTTTTTTTATTGATTCAGTAAATTATTTGCAGACAGGCCGTTCATTGCACCACAGGCACCAAGAAGCAGTTTGTCTGTGCGAAGAAACAATTCTGCGTCCTTCTGTCTTTCTGGACCCAGTGTATCTGTGTACAAGCCAGAGCTCCTGGGGGTCATCTGTGAACCCTCCCCATCCGAGCCGTGCGCCCCTAGCACAGAGCAGAGATAAGGCATCCCATCCACGTGCACGGATGTGCTTCATGTATACGGCTTCCCAAGCCTTTCCAACTCCGCTTTGGAAATAGTGGAAACAGCTCTCTGATCGCCACCGCAATTATTTGGGTGGGCACTGGTCCAGCCTGCGCCTCAAACGGTTACCTCTGGATTCAGGCATTTTCTAGAACAAGGAAGAGCCTCCAGGGAAAGACTCCATCGTTATCTGAGCACCTTCCCATGTCTGTGACTTCCCCACGGACACATGTTGAGCCACCTTGCTCAGCCCCCCACATACCCAGGTCTCAGATGCAGCACATGGTGCAATTTGCTGAGGGCACAGACCCAGACTCAAGACCCTGGGGGCTTCCCTTGCGACAGTTTTTGCAGAATCCTACCCCAGACGCAACCAGGGAGGGGGACACAGGGACATTTCTGGCTCAGTGTGGGGACTGCTGTGTCCTCCGCTGACTGGTTTCTGCGTCTGTGTTTTGACGTTCCGGCTACTGGCCCAGCCCTTGGCCTGGCTTCTCAGTCACCAGTCATCTTCTAATAAATTCCTCCCCTGAAGTCACCCTGAGCAGCCTTCTTTAGTTAGGCCCAACCAAGGGGTGTTCTAAGCCGAGTGCTCGGTCTCCTATTGGGCTGGCTCAGCAGTCCCAACTAGTGACCGGGAGGAAGTATGCAGTTACACGCTGCTGTTCCGTGTCTCCCTCTAAGCTGGATGGGATTTTATAGGACAAGTGACAAAATTACTGAGGCCAACACCTTTAGTACCTGGAGACGTTGGATTCAGGATAATAATAATAAAAAGAACACGGAGTGGAATTTCATTTTTTACACAGACAGAGGGATCAAGTTTCTTTTAGAACGTTATTTTTATCAACACACTGGGGAAGAGCCACATCACAAGGTGGGTGTAAACCTGAAACATCAGCAATGTATTACACACTGGCTGTGTGTGCCACCACAGTTCCAAAGCCCTCACTGTTTGCCAAGAAATCTGAACTCCGTGTTGTGAAGGAATAAATAATATGGACAGAGGCATATAGAGTAACTCTGCTCTAGTACAAGTGACGCGTTCCTACTGGTTTTGGAAACCTAAAACCCACCACTTGCTTTTCTCTTGGACAAAGCCCCCTGGTTCATATCCCTCCCAGAGACAGTTCACGTGTCCTCACAGATGCTGATGGACGTGGACCTTGCAGGGGGGGTGGCTGTCTAACACATGGCATCCCCAGCGTCTTGATTGAATTAGAGATGGGGCAGAGGAGTCTGAATTCTGGGAGCACGTGGCCTCAGGAGCCATTGCTGCTCACCTTGGGCCAACGCGATAAGGGACAGAAGTGGGCAGAGCTAGCTCTGAGGAAGCAGAGCTTGAGCTGTGAGACACAGCCATGTTCCTGTGACTTGGTGTGACTAGACGGATTAAGCTCTGACTTAAACCAATTGTATCTTTGGACACAAAGGCCAATAGATGATAGAGTGTTGAAGCCCAGGTTGAGTTGAGTTTTTATGTGATTTGCAACCGAGAGCTCCCTTTTTGGTTCACTGTAACTGTTTTGGTGCTTGGAAGTTCCTTTTTAAGGTCTCTGCTTTCTTCAGTGGAGAATGGGGTCATGAGGATTCACTTGTAGCTTTCGCAGAGCATAATGGGAAGAGGGAAGTCATGATTGTACAACGCTGGAAAACTGACACATGACATGAGCTGCATAGCTTAAATCAGGTAAACCTGCACACATGTGTATACATAGACACAGGTACATGTGCATGCACAAGTATGCACATGTGTGCCTATCCACACACACATTCACATGTATCACACATATACATGCTTACACACGGACACATACATGCACGCCTATGTTCGTGTACATTGAAATACACCCATGCTGTGTGAGAACACAGTATAGCACAGAGGACTGGGGAGAGCTCTGGCTTGAAGGTCTATTGGCTCTGCCACCCATTATTTCTACGATCTTGGCAACGTCACTGACAGTTTTCTCTGGCAAATGCATTGTAGATCAGATGGATGACTGTTAACATTTCCATGACAGCAAAGTGGTCTCACATAATGACAGTTAGCAAAGTGGTCTCACATAAAATATCTCACTTAACCCTCACACTGATCTCTAAGATGGAAAGGACGTGCAGAAGCTGATGGATTAGAACGCCTGAGGGGAGAACCCAGACTGAGCTGGGGACTCAGCGTCAGCTCTCCTCAGTGGTTCCTCTGATATTCTGGGATCTTCACAGCAACCCCGGGGGACCCCAGCTTCCTCTGGCCATACAGGTTGTCAGGGGTGGCCATCATCCTCCAAGTGGGCATGGGTTAGCTCCTGGATAAATGAGGTACCATAGGCAAAACCATTACCATCATCTGACTGCCTTTGCCTATTGAAAGTGATTAGTAATTAATGCATTTGTAGTTCTTCCTGATCCCTCTACTCATCATCAGGAGTTAATGTTTTTTATTATTATAAAAAAAAAGTCTTTCTCTTTCATCATGTTGACAGAGCCTATGTTACAATATCAAGTTTGAATTTAGATATTAGCTTAAATGTGTCTGGGTCAAATCAATTATACTCTATTCCGAATAGATTAATATACGAAAGCACTTGACATATAGCATTACGAGTGTGGACCAACCCAGATGGGACAGCATTATATAAGCAACGCCTTTTGTCACTCATAGGTTTTGTATTTCCTGAGGGTTTACTATTTCCAGCCCTCATTCCACACACCATGGTTTTGCAGAACCAGGAAATAAGAATGTGGGCTCTCAAGATCCTAAATTTCAGAAGGAGACAAAAATGTACAAATGTTTGTTCAGTCGTTGAGATGACACATCAATGAAAATTATTCAGTGTCTAAATTTGTGTTGAGTGTATATAATTGTTTTGTCCAAATCAAGTGACAAATTACACTGCCTAGGAATTATCTTTTTCTTTCGTTATTTGTGGGTAAGCATGGCAAAAAGCTAAGTTCCCTGTGAAGGTCCGAAGTGTGACTTTTGTAAGGGTCAGGGGTAAACAATGGACCCATGACTCGGCGCTGAACAAATCCAAGCTTCAGCCAACAGAGATGGCTTCCTGTGGGAATGGCGTGACAATGCTTTCAGCTCGGAGGCACGAGGCTGGCTGGTTCCCAGGGCTGCGATACGCCCCTCCCCATCACTGCACATGTGTTTATTTGTGAAAAGATCAGTCACATGTTTCCCAAATCACAGGTGTTAGTCTCAGACGTGTAGAATGAGGGCTGGGTAGGGTCTATCCCCACATTAATATGGAAAGCAATGCCCTGTGAACGCACCAGATGAGCGGTCCAGAAACGCCTAACTCTTTCTCTCCCACTCAATTATCTCCTTAATTTCTATGCATTCTGCAGGCTCTGTGAGTGGCTGTTCACCTTGTCAGGGATTTTGTAAAATAACTGATGAGACTGTCAGGTCCAGGAAGGAAAACACCTAAAAAGTTAATAAGAACCATTAAATTTGATGGTTGAAATTTATTGTTTTATACTTGATTGACTGCTAATGGCTGAAGGAGATTTCTCCAGTCCAGAAAAACATAAGGATGCTCAGAAAAGAAAGGTGCCAAGCTGATAATTTCCATAATAACGTGGATTCACTAAGGGAAATAATAACTCAATGAAGGTGAATGCTTAGCCACGGTGGAAGGTGCTCACTCGGCAGAAGGATGGAAACGTTAGCTGCTGGACTCACCGGTCACTGGAGGGCTCTGACATAGGGGAAGAGGCACAAAGTTGAAGGACACCTTTGTCCTTGGGACCAAAGGATGAGAAGCTCGATACTAAGAGAGCAGCATTCATATGAAAGGAAAAACACACAGCATTAAGGTTATGGAGAGCTCACAGAACTTAACGTTCATACATTTGAACAGGTTGTAGTGGTCATGGCACAGACCAGCCATGGAAAGATGGACAAGCCATTCTCTGGGTTTGCAGACTGCACCTTGGATAGACAGTGAGCTATGGGACAAGGCCAAGGTCTGACGGGAGGGAGCAGAAAACAAGGACAGACACGGAAGAGGAGGCAAGCAATGTCAATGCAGAGTCCCCTCTGCGTTAGGCTTGGGCTCCCGCTAACTCCCTGAAGAAAGTGTGGTTACCTCTTTCCACATTGTAGAAACCAAAAGTCACATCAGGGAAAAGACATGATCTGCAGGTCACAGAGCTGGTGGGTGAAGGGGCCAGGGTGATAAGACGGTTATTAGTGATGCCCAAGTCTCTCAAACAGACCCTGCCTTCCGCACCATGGGGTGCCCTGGGCAGGAGGACTCCACCAAGGACAAGGGTTTTAAGGTGTTCATGGCATCAGGAGCTGGCCAAGCAACAGTGGGGAGTCCATCGAGTTCCTGGGATGGGTTGGTGTTCACCATCAGGGATTCCACCACAGGGAGCTGAGTTACAAGGAGTCTGAGAGCACAGAGCAAATATGAGTAAGTTGGGGGTCAGGATAAGTGTTCGAGTTTAGGGCAAGGGCTTGGTCAAGGGGAGCATAAGAACACAGAAGCAAAGCAAAACATGCTTCAGAGAATAGGAACAACCATCAGAGAGACTTGATGAAGTTTTGGACACTCAGATTTGGAAGAGAATGTGGGTCTTGTTTGGTCCACCTGCTCTCCCAAAAATGCCTGGACCTTCCCCATGGCAATAGTAGCAAACAACCAACTAAAACTTGCCCAAGGAGCCTACTGAACAGCCTGCCGGGAAGCCCACTTTCTATTGACCCCTCTGATGGCTGAAAATGGCCTTCTCCATGTGGGGGAGAGTGGAGTGACCTCCATCCCATTCTCCAAGGTTGAGACTGTCAGGACTTGGGAACAGGATGATGATTAATAAAGGAGGAAATTTCATTAGGGAGTTTCTGGATGGGGGGGCTTGTGGATATAGAGCGATGGTAAACCAGAAAAATTTTTATAAATGACCTAATTTTACAAAAGAAGGAAATGGAGAGCCAAAAAGATGGAATGACATGCATGAGTCTCCAGAGTATGAGTTAGCACTGGAAGGAAGTGCGTCTAGACTTCTAGCTACTACTGCGGGCTGGCAAGACAGTCACAGGGGGAGAGTGTTTCTTGAATACAGTCAATAGTGGGGTATTAACTTTGTGTGGTGACAGATGGCGATAAGATTTAATGAGCTAGCCATGGCACCATGTATACAAAAGTCTACTCACTGCGCTGTATACCTGAAACGAATATAATATTATCTGTCAATTATACTCCAATAATATATTTTAAAAGCAGGATGTAAAAAAAGGACTACATGAACTTTCCAGTGCATCGTTTCAGACTGATGAGACTCAATGCTGTGGCCCTCTAGAAGAGACATCCAAGTAGCCTTTTGGATCCAGTCCCCATCCTGGGTGTAATAAAACAGTTACCAGGGATACCTTGTTCACGCCTCAGGCTGTCTGTCGTCCATGCTGTTCCCTCCTCTGGGATGTGACTCTAAGCCATTCTGCTTATGAGGTCACCGAACACTGGACCTACACAGACTGAACCACACTCTCTCTATGTGGGGTGACCCTCCCTCAAACCTCTTTGGGCTCTCTTATGTCCCTACAATGCACATCTCATCTTTTTCTTTTTTACATCTTCCCACTACCCTGAGCAGGCTTGTGAAATATGTCTACTTCCTATGCAGATAAATGTTCTTCTGTTATCTACATACAATATATATATATGTCTATATATATATATAGACACACACACACACACACACACACACACACACATATATATATATATATAGAGAGAGAGAGAGAGAGTGAGAGAGACAGAGACAGAGAGACAGAGTCTTTGGCAAAATTGGAATTTGGGCTCATCTTTTGCATCTTACTCAAGATTTTCTGCTCTTAGCTGACCTTGCAGTAAGAGGTGAAGCCAACAGGGACTGACTTTGTCATCTCCAAGATTAAGTGTGATGTGGGGTGTTGCACAGAACGTGACCCAGAGAGAGTTGTCTATTAGGATTAGTACTACTTAGTGCTGCTTAATTAGTGGTGTCATTAGAAGAAAAGCGCATCTATTTTTGAGACATTATGAAACCTCTGCTAGAATACCACAGTGACACACGGCACATGCACATGAGCTGAGACAACACTGCAGACAGGGTGGCTGTGCTATGAAAAATGGAGGAAAGGAAAGAGAAGGCACAGTATTTCCAAGCATGTGGTTGTGCAAAGACACCACACACTCCGCACTTCCGTCAAGGAGGGAAACATGCCGGTCCCCTCAGGCCCTGTCAGGGGACACAATTCAAGCCAAAAAAAAAAAAAAAAAGCAGTGTTCAACACAAGATGAACAGAGGTTAAATATAGAAGGTCAGTTAAACTTAAATTTCAGAGTAACAGGAAATAAATGAGCTATGTGCATTTCCCAAATACAACACAGGATAAAAAAAAAAGAAAGTGCTCCTCTTCGTGTACCTGAAATTCAAATGTAACACAGGGCATCCCGTATATTTCTTGGCTAAATTGGGCAACACTAAAAACGAGTGAGTTGTCGCCAGAGAGGAAAATGTGTGTCAGTGTGCCAATAAACAAAATAGGCCTTCAGGGATGTCTGTGATCACCGTCACCACGGACACAGCCCAGTGTTGGGAGTTTTCCTACAACACGTTCATAACCATCATCTATAAAAAGGTGATCTTGCATTTTTCTCTTCATGTGCCATGTTACCGTTGAAGAACAGATATTCGCAATGGTCTTAAGAGATGAAACTGAGACATGGCCATCCCAGCCCTGAAATTCCTCATCTCCATTTCCCGACCGACTTAAATAATTTGAATTATATGATAACCTCATTCGTGTAATTGTGTGACTCAGAATCCCCTGCCTTGGATGGTCCTTTTATTTCTAGGCAATGTCTATACTGCTTTGAACTGGAACATGGCCAAGCGAGCAAGCGTCTAGACCCACCTGGGCCCAGGAAGCATCATGAACGTGAACAGGGTGGTGGCCCTGCAGGGAGACCCAGCTGCGGGTGGGTGACATTCCCCCACTAGTCCAGAAAAGTCTGAAACTCTTTACACAGAATATGGATTTCTGTTTTCCCCACAAGTGGCAGTATAATTTTGTGTCAAGTAACCACTTGGTTGTTAAGAATAATTCACAGGCTCTATTGGTGTTTTAGCCTCAGCAGGGTGACAATAATCTTGTGGCACTTCCCTTCCCAGGTCTGAGAAGTCACCGCGCAGGGTCCCCTACTGGGCTTCATTCGTAGGCCCGGCTCCCATGGAAACAGAAACTTCCACTTAACATGCAGCCCTTCTGTGAGCTGCTGACTGAGATGGCCTTGGAACCAGGCAGCCTGGACCAGAACTTGAGAAAAGGTAATCAGTGATTCCCCCCTGCTGACGGATGTCAGCACCCACGTGCATGTACGCACGGCTCGGCGAATCTGTTCTTTTTGTGGCAGAACAGATGTCTGGGAGGCTCTTGGCAGGCCCCCATCTGTCAGACGGTCCGGTGTTGACAGTTCCTTGCTTGAGGGGAAGGCAGAAACGCAGAGTATTTCTGATCAGAATATCATAGTCATCTGGATGTTAATTACTGTGTCTGCCTTGGTATAAATAATTAATTATGCCAAACCCACACAGCAGCTACTGGACAAGGTGAAGCATCTTGCTGTCCATCTCACCATTTTGGAAAGGGGAGGAGGTTAAAAAACACAAAACAAAACAAAACCAATCTGTGTCACAAGGGGTGGAGGAGCATGGTTGTCACAGCCCCTCTGTGGTCAGATGAGAGCACATTGCAACTGAGCATGTTGTGTGTGTGTGTTTCAAATAATTAATATCTCCTCACTGATATCCGTTGGCCTCCAAAGTGATCCCCTCTGCCCTTTGTACAGTAGCTCTCTGAGAATCTGAATGTCACATCAGAGAAATGTAGCAAGTCGGATGCCTGAACTTCTCCATCTTGTTGTCACAATCATAGGTCTCAGCCATCCCAGGTGCCACCTGGAATGCATCATGCAGGTCACATTGAGTTAGGTGACCTTTTGTGTGTGTGTGTGTGTGTGCATGTGTGCGTGTGTGTTTAATGTCCTGGGAGACACTGACGAGACAGGCTCCTCTGATTCCCGTACACACTTGGGCCAGCATCACCGACTGGGTCCGCGGTGAACACATGGACATCTGCAGTGCTGAGAAATGAGTGTGCATCTACTTCCAAGAAAAATGATCTCTACGTGGACCAACTCAAGGGCAAATGGCTTTCCATGTTTCACTAGAACTAGAGGTTTTACACGGGTTAATGCTGTTCCATGTCATGCTTTTTGGCACAACGGCATTTATGTGTAGGGACAGAGACGGGGGATGGGAGAAGGGAAGAACCACTGCCCCAACCAAGTCCACTGTGCCCTTGTCAGATGGCTTTGCTTCGTGCACACACTGAGAAGGGCAGGACAGGACAACAAACCCACATCACTAGACAAATCCTGGCATACAACATCTCTGTACTTCTCATAGAATCCCAGAACAGGTGCCTGGAAGAGAAAACAAGTCCACAATATTTGCATTGATTGAGTTTTTGTTCCTCTTGAAATTTTCTACCTAAGCGTTCCCAAAGCCGTTCCACGTGTTCCAGAACAATCCATCACAGTCGCAAGGAAGGGAAGGGAAGTCAGAGCTTCCTTTTGGTCCTTGTGTGCGACACCTATAATGTGAGATCCCACAGGATGCTCGTACACACAGTGAGGCCATGTTCCACTCACCCCCATACGAAGGGTTGTATTTAAATGAAATATCTGCTTGGATGAAGACCCTGAGATCTAAAAATTATGGACTAAAACCTCTCTTTTGCTGAAAAAAAATAAATGATATCCCATTTTCCTCCACCCCTGCCCCCTTTACATGGAATTATTAAGATACTGGTTATGTGCTTTCCTGTTTGTTGCTCGTGGGTGGTGCTGCCTTCTTGGCCAGATGTTTAAGCTAAGGGTGAACAGCAGGATTCGGATCCAGAGATCGAAGGACCTTGGCTCACTTTTCATTCTTTTCAACTGGCCTTGAAAGCAAGTTGTTCATTATATACCCATCCAGTCAACCCAAGGGCATTCTCAGGGAGTCCCCCCATCCCTAGTAATTTCCCCATTGCCCTCACAGAGACTTTGTGTTGCATTTGGAACAATGACTCTGGGGTACTGAAAGTTTGTGTGGTCAGATGGTCTAAACAACAGCTCAGTATTGTAAATACATCAATGTCAGCAGCCTCTGGGAGAAGCAATTATTCAGCAAACAATGAGAGATAAGTCAGGAGAAAAACACAGTGTAGTGCAAAATAATGCAGCCTAGAACCGGGGGACCTGATGTACTATATATATATATTTTTTCTTGTTTTAAGACTGAAGATGTAATACATGCACCTGCTTTAATAGGAAATAGTACACACACTGTTGTAACCATAAGCAAATTCTCTATTTGTCTTACCCCAACTCCAGCCCCTCTAAAAAAGCAGCCCCATTTCCCAGCCCTTGAAGCCAGGTCCAGACAACTTAGTGAGCTAGCTGCCAGGTGCTAAGAGCTAAGAGCTCATTTACTCTGGGCTCTTAACTTTTTATTTTATAAAATCTTTATATTGTGAACTAAATGGGCAGGATCTCCTTCATCGGCAGAAGCTCAGGTATACCACACACACCCCAACCACATCCCCCCCGGCCCATATCCTGATGTGGGGATCGCAGTCTGTGTGCACATTCAAGCATGGTGTTCTACAGAGTTGTCACCACGTGCCATCAGAGAAAAGCCCATCTTCCCTGCCTCACGAGTGGTCTCCTAAGGACGGCAGTGGGAAATCTTGAGGATGGAAGCCATTTGGACAACACTGATGGACTTCGGGATGTACAACCTGGAAGAGTCTCCCCAAGGGACGGCGTGCCTAGTGTCCACCTCTCAGATCATCTACTCTTAAATCCCTCTGTACGTGTCCATTGTACGGGCAAAGGTGTGTGTGGTTCTACTAAGGCAGCCTGAGCAGAGCATGCTAGACAGGAATAATCAGTCACCGTTCATGAGAGAAAACTCAGTCCTGGAGCTGGAGTGGGCAGACAGCCAACAGAAATTGCGTTGTGAATGAAATATCCTTTAAAATGAGTTCTCCCAGCCCAGCCTAATGCAATTAAAGTTAGTGATGTACATAATAAGAAAACGGGAGCCCTTCCTGCTAATAACCACTGTGGAACCGTGGCAATCCATCCCATTAATTTAATATACTCTTTCAGAGTCTCCTGGTAATAGAAGTATAATTAAAATGATACGCTTTGATAGGCTTTCTTTTCCAAAATGAAATTTGGCAAGTGCAGGTTTCAGAGTACGTATATATTTCCCTCTTGTAATGATGACTCTTTATACATTTGTTTTGGACTCTCCTTCTTCTGCTCCCTCCTTCCAAACATGTCCTTGGTGTGGAGCCATCCCAATGCGGTCCGCATAGTGTCCTGACGCAGGAGGCTGGTAAGAGGACAGCCAACCAGAGCATGGGAATTAGCTGCAGAAAGCGGAAGTCTGGGGAGAATTCTGAATTAAATTTGGATTCATTGTAAGATTTTTACGCTACTGACATACAAAACAAAAAAGGCTCAGTTCTGCTTATCAATGAAAAGAACCTGAGTCTTAGAGACCAAAAAGGACTGAAAACATTTTAAATACTGACACACACACATACACACAAACATTTAAAGCATTAAAAACGTTTAAAACAGTGACATGAAAATATTGAAAACTGTGGCACTCTCCTTTCATGAATATTAAGATGAGCTGTCCCTCTTGTATAGTTTTCTGACCATGTGATTTTCAGAATCAAGTTCAAATTAATGTCGTGCGGATCATTTCAATAAAAATCTAGCTCTGCTCTACTTGGAAGTCATTAAGAAATATCTTATTTATTTAAGTCAATTTTAAGGTAAATGACATTTGTTAAGGTCCCCAGATCTGCATGAATATGTGTGCTTTTGAGTCAAAGCAAGGAGACGTTCAAAACTTATGTTCCATTCAATATATAGAGGAAGGAAGAGATTCTCAAGGGAGAGAGCACTGATGTGCAGGGGAGTTTGAACTAAGACACTGAAATCTGACGGGAAGTCAGAATATCGATGTAAAACGTTGCTGGGTACATTTTCCTAGGGCCGTGTTGACCATGGTGCTTGGGGAATGCGCCATTTTCTACCACATGATATCATCTATGACAGATAAATATATATATATTTTATCATTGGGAAAAGAAAAAGAAAATCCGTAGAAATTGAGTGATTCCCTTGGAGCAAAGACTTGGCTTCACAGGGTCAGTGGAGGAGCTGCCCGGGGGAGACAGGAAAGGGTCCTTCCCCGGGCAGCGGGCTCTCCCTCACCTGCCTTCTGTAGCTCAGAGGAGGGTCAGTCACTTCCTGTTTTTAAAGGACATATATCCTCAAGTAGAAAGATTGGAGGACTGTCAGGTTAATAAGGGACTATGTCTGTGAGAAACTCTAGTTTACAAACATTGAATTCTTCCAAGTTTGGCCATATCTGTTGAATTATTACACGTTACGATGTATTTGTCTATTTGGAGTGAAAAAGAGTGTAGCTGCTTTGTCTCCATCACTTCTTTGTGTGTCAGAGAGTTTACCGAAAGAGCTGATCTCCTCACCCTCCTGTGGGCCCCACGGGGACATCATGGTGCAGAACGTTTGGGTGTGGAGAAAGGTGGTGTTGATATAGTATCCACATCCTTAATCATTGTGATTTGCTCTTCAGAACTTTAGAATCATAATGCGCTACACTGGAGAAGGGAATAGAACCTAAATACTGTAGAATTTAGCAGTTTTCAAGTCTTTCCTTCTGACAGACTTTCTTCACTACTTCTTCCAGCAATGGGATTCTGACCCCACCTTAATCCTGTGCTGGTGAATCGTCCACCAAGTAATCATTGTTTTCTGTCTTGACCATTAAAATTACCTCCGGACTGGACTCTGGCATCCCTGAGAAGATTGCTGCCCAGGGAAAAGAGTCAGCTCTGGCCCCCTTATTCCCCCCAAAACATGGGGACGCTTTCCCTTCTCACCAGAGCAACCCTCTCAAAGCCCTGTGTGGCCCCTCTCCTTGCAACTGCCCACCACCCACCGCCCACCACCATCCTGTTCTTGCACTCCCAGCCCCAGCTGCTCACACAGATTCGGCTGCGCGGGCTTCCCCGTAGATGCTCAAGACACGCTTTCCTCAGACGTCTCCACGGCTTGCTCCTTCACATTCTTTGTCTCTTTTCACATTTCACTTTATGACAATGCCAGTACAGAGCACCCAAAAAAGGGTAGCTCTGTCCCATCATTCTATATTTCCCTTATTTAGCTTGGTTTTCCTTATAGCAGTGGTTCTTAACCTTTTTTGAGGTACCGAACCCACCAGTTTCATATGCGCATTCACCGAACCCTTCTTTAGTGATAAATAAAATAGGATTTTTTTTTCCAAATTCAAGACATAGGTATATGTTTTTTTACTGGTGCACAAAATAAGCAGTGCATGAACATCACCTTGCTCAAAGAAGAAAACCAACAAAGTGTATGAACTCACAACAAAGTACAGTATTACTTTATTCTGGCCTCCGCGGCAGAGGCTTCTCCGAACCCCTGAAACCGACTCGTTGAACCCCTAGGGTTCAAAGAACCCAGGTTAAGAACCACTGCCTTATAGCCTTTGGCACACTTGACATGCTCTATATTTTTTATTTATCTCTCAGCCTCATTAAAATCTATGCTTCTTGAAAAAGGGGCATTTTCTTTCTATAGCATCTCTTATACCAAGAATAATGCTTTGCACATAGGAACTACTAAGTCAGTACCAGTTATAAATGTTAATTTTCTTTTTTAAAATCTCAATATTGTTTGATAACAAGATTTGGCAATTTCTAAAAATTGAAAAAGTCCTCTTCAGTGAGGTATCCGTAATCCAATTGGTAACTCAGATTTTGCATGTATTATTTCCACAAGTTTATGGATTCATCCTCATGTTTAAAGACTACTCACATTTGAACTATATGTTCTTTACATTAGAATTTTCTTCATTAAAAATTTAAAATGAAATTTGATGACTGTTTTTAAGAAATTCAATATAGAAATAGTCACCCTGAACATGATATAGAACATGATTTCCACACATATCAAATAAAGTTGCTTCGTAAAGCACAGGTTGAAATATGATTAATATATCTTGACAGAGTTTAGCCTTACGCTGATTACTGCTTTCACTTTAATATTAATGTTAAATTAGCACAGATCTATGTTCTTACTGGTAATTTAGAGAAGCTTTCTTAATGTGGAAGTAGATTTTCTCTTGATTGAAAACAGTTCTAGGCTTCTTGAATTAATTTGTGAAATGCCATTTACAGTTTTAGAACCTTAAATATATATTTGTGCTGTACGGTGGCTCTTAGACTTCCATCCTTGGGTATATAACATTTCAAGTGTGATCACAGTGACAAGGAACATAAACATTCCATTTTCCAGATACTGTGCAAATAAATGTTGAAAGAACCAGCCATTAGGAATCAATTCATATGTAAATTAAATGGTTACCTAGAGTTCTTATTAATTACCCTTATTTAATCTACTGTAATATTATAATTTTATGAAATGATACTCCTGCTGCTTCTTGAGCTTTCTGTGTACCTGTGTTATCTCACCAGCTTTACTATAAGACTTTTGATCAGGGACACCATTCCATAGCTACTGCTATGGACAAAGTGTTTGTGTTCCTCCCAAATTCCTGTGTTGATTGTCTAACCCCAAAGTGATGGCTTAAGGGTGGGGTCTTTGGGAGATAATTGGTCATGAGGGTGAAGTTCCCATGAATGGATTTGTGTTCTTATGACAGAGACCGTAGCGAAGGTTCTCACCTTCCACCATGTGAGGACACAGCTGGAAGACACTGTCCTTAAACCAGGAAGTGAGCTCGTACCGGACACCAAATCGGCCGGTACCTTGATTGTGGACATCCAGCCTCCAGACTATAATAAATAAATCTCTGTTATTTATAAGCCTCTCAGCCAATGATATTCTGTTATATTAGCGTGAATAACTGAAACACCTGCTCTTGTGTGCTTCTAGACTATCCAACACAATATTCAATATTTGACACACAAAAAGTATTTGGTTGTTCATTGATTAGTTCTTCA
Organism: Rhynchonycteris naso; assembly: GCA_037038555.1. NCBI lineage: Eukaryota > Metazoa > Chordata > Mammalia > Chiroptera > Emballonuridae > Rhynchonycteris > Rhynchonycteris naso. Next base: position 108,403,032 of record CM073001.1, read on the forward strand.
GTGTGAGGTGGAAGATAAGATAAACCAACCTGCAACTAGACTGAAACAAGGCAGAAACCGTGTCTGCTCTTCTGTGCGGCCCTGGGAGTTGGAACAATTCTTAGCATCTAGCAAGTGTTCGGGAAGCATGCATTTACCTGCAGTGTGGTCCCACAACGTAGTATAGTACTAACTGAAAAAACGTAGGTGTTCACACAATCATCCCAGTGAGGACTTTGGAGAGAGATGAGCTTCGGTCGTTTGTGCTTCTCCATCTCAGGAAGAGGACACATTTCTCCCCAATGTTAGCAACAGGGATTCTGTAACTAGGATGTTGTGGGAACACACATGGGCAGTGAGAAAAGATGTGTCTGGAAGAAATATGGGGTGACCAATTGCGGTTACAGCAAATGTGCGTTTGTTAAACAACTAAAATGATAGATAGCTCTGCCATTTTAATACAGAAATGATACTGTACCACAGCTTTCTTTCCCCACTCAGCCCTATCAAGACAATATCATTTCCATTACACAGAGGAGAATGCTGTAAGTAACTTTGTGGATTTCAGTGGTCTCCTGTTATGATTTGATGATTATTAAGAAGAGTGCTTTTCTCACTACACCGTCTCCACTTGTCAGTAGGTCAGGACCATGCTCCAGTCCAGGCATGTTGGTGTCTCCTTCCCCTTCAATGGATTTCATTGAGGATGGACGCCACTCACTCCACCTGGACGGCTGCTTCACTTGCTATCAATTTACATTTTGCCTTCTTAGCATATATTTATTCATCACTAAACACTTGATATAGCACTTCTAAGAGGAGCAGAGATAATATCTGCAAAAAGTTTTTACAAAAACTTAAAAGAACTTAGAGTTGCTAACAGAAGAAATGCATGATCTGACTTTGAGAGTTGCAGATGCCAATTCCTGACAAGATTGACCTATAGATGAAGCTACCAAAGGTAGTGAAACAAACCCCTGTTCACTATGCTGCCATCCACGGCCCTTGACTCCAGCTCTCTACATATAAATATTTTGCTAACGGTCCCCCTTAGCATCGTCTGTGCGGTTATGACATTCCGACGGTAATATATTTGATAGAAAGAGGCCAACAGACACAAATGGAGGCTGTGATATTTCTTGAATGGCAAAGGGTACAGAAACATCAGAACCTGACTCGGGAATCAGGAGAGGATGTGGCATGCTCCCCACTCATTGGCTTCCCAAGCTTTCTCAAAGGTCCCTCCAAGTAAAGACACTGAGGGTAATAGTGCCTTGGTGCAGTGGGTAGTTTGCCAGGTTAAAAAGCAAACAAACATTGTCATTATGAAGTCAATTATCATGTTCTCTTGACCATTCAGAGGACTCAGCCTCCTCAGCAGGAAGTAACTCATTCAGAACAACCTTGACAAAATTTTGAGATACATTGTGCCTCTAGAAACAATAGGGGAATTGGAGGTTGGCTCCTGAGGGGTTTTTCTCAGTGGGCCCAGATGTTGGCTTTGTCTGAGGGATTCTCTGGGAGCAGCACAGTGGCTATATAATTTCACTTGCGTAGAATGATGAGACTTATTCTGGTAGATTCTCAGAGTCTTTGTGTCTTTGTTACCTAAAATTCTCTGAATGTCGATTTTAGTAACTTTTGGGGAAAGATTTAAATGTATTTTTTTTAATTTATTTATTCATTTTAGAGAGGAGACACAGAGTGAGAGAGAGAGAGAGAGAAAGAGAGAAAGAGGGGAGGAGCTGGAAGCATCAACTCCCATATGTGCCTTGACCAGACCAGTGCAGGGTTTTGAACTGGCGACCTCAGAGTTCCCAGGTCGACGCTTTATCCACTGCGCCACCACAGGTCAGGCTAAATGTATTTTTTAATAGTATAATTTTTTAGGTTCATTGATTTGAGAGAGAGAGAGAGAGAGAGAGAGATCAATTTGTTGTTCCACTTATTGATGCATTCATTGGTTGATTCTTTTTTTTTTTTTTTTTTTTTTTACAGGAACAGAGAGTCAGAGAGAGGGATAGAAAGGGACAGACAGACAGGAACGGAGAGAGGTGAGAAGCATCAATCATTAGTTTTTCATTGCCATTGCGACACCATAGTTGTTCATTGATTGCTCTCTCATATGTGCCCTGACCACGGGCCTTCAGCAGACCGAGCAACCCCCTGCTGGAGCCAGCGACCCTGGGTCCAAGCTGACAAGTTCTTTCTCAAGCCAGATGGGCCCGCGTTCAAGCTGGCGAGCTCGGGGTCTTGAACCTGGGTCTTCCACATCCCAGTCCCACGCTCTATCCACTGCGCCACCGCCTGGTAAGGCCATTGGTTGATTCTTATATGTGCCCTGACCTAGGATTGAACCTGCAAACTAGGTATATTAAGATGATGCTCAAACCAACTTAACCAACTGAGATACTCAGGCAGGGCTATAATATAGCTTTTAAAAAGTGAACTTGTTAATCAAATAAGTAATCTACTTTGATGATAAGCTACACACACACATACATACATACACACACGCATAGATTTCTCTCACGGAATGGGATCACGTGACCAAGGGGCTGGCAAGTCTGGAATGTGTAGGTCAGCCTACAGGCTGGACTCAGGCAGGTGTTGATCCTGCAGCCCCAAGACAGAATTTCTTTTTCTTCTTCTATAGGAAGCCCTTTTTTTTTCTCTTCAGTCCTGGAAGTGGGTTGGATTAAGCCCACTCATATGAAAAGAAAAATCTTCTTCACTCAAAATCAATGGACTGCAGATTTGAACCACCTGACTTAACACCTGCCTCGCACCACCTAGACTGGTGGTCTACTGAGTGGTGTAGCACCACCCTCTGGCCCAAGTGACACAGGCACTCCATCTCCGCTGGGCGTTGCAGGAAAACCTTGTACGTCACGTTAATTCCCTTTACATTGAATACATTCCTCACCGTGGCAGTAATAATTAGGTTTTCTTGGACTTCTAATGAAAATGGACCCACCTTGCTCTTCTGGGGACCTGGAAAAGACCCGGAAGTGGTCTCCTCTTGGGGACTCCCTGGAGAGAAGCCCCTCTTTCCTCCGGCCCTATGCTTCTTGGTCCCTGAGGGCATTTCACTCCTGACCTGAAGTGTCAGATGGCAATCTGGTCATTCTCCTGCCCTGAGGTCGTTTCTTACCCCTGGGCTCACCTCTCAGAGAGGCTGGGCAGAGGACCAGCCACAGAAGCCAAGGCCAGAGCTGGTCTGGGGTCCCCAGTGGCTCTCCTGCTTCGCTAAAGAGGCAGTCGGGAGCTGGAAGGTGGAGTGTAGTCCGAGAGCAAAAGTTTGTTGTGTAAAACCACAGTCTCGTCTATTCCTTCCGTGGTTCCCTTCTTTTCAGAACCTTGAGGCAGCTTGGAACCCTGGGGCTCCCCTTCCCTAGAGCATTGGCTGGTCTCTCTGTCTGAGACTCTCTCTGCCCACCCTTTCAAGCTCCTGGTCCATCTTTATCTTCCTGCAGGTGTTTCCCCTCATAAAATCCTTGCGGTTTTTATTCCCTTCTTGGCATTTGCTTTTCAGGGCACCAGGCATGACCACAGCTCCATATGCCCAGGATGTCCTGGATTTAGTATTTTAAATCCCGCCTCTGGGGAAACTCCAACCCATGCGAATTGGGATAGTTGATCTCCAAGGGGGCACACATTTCCGGCCCCTTGGGGCAATGGGAAGGTCAATTCCAGAGGAGGAGATGCCAGCAGCCAAAGGAGAAGACGCTTAGGGAAAGAGAAATTGATTAAAACAAAATTTTAGCCTTTTTAAAAAAACATACATTCAGTGTAAACCTCTCCTGCTATCATATAGGAGTCCCATAAAGTCTCCACTGCTTGCTAAATTTGGTGTGTTGATTCTTTTTAGCAAATTCAGAGGAGTTGAGACATATGCCCGGGTCCATGCATCACGAGAACAGACAGTTGTGCCTAACGTGGGCCTCAGACAAAAGCGAGGGGAGGTCAGTGACCCCTGTGTTCCAGGTGAGGTTCCGATCGGTGTGCGACACCACAGGGATGCTTATTGTGCAGGTGGCCCATGCACTGAAGATGACTCTCTCAGTCTTAGAGACCTCCCTTCTTTCTGTGGGCATCCATGAAACACTCACTATGTGAACTAGGGACCCAGGGATTGAAAGGACACAGTCCCCGTCCTCAGGGTGCTTAGCAGTCCATTGGCATTAGACGTGCATGCTAACACTGAGCTGTTCAGCTCAGTGCTTACTCTAAAGACTACCAGTGTGAGCACTTTTGGTGACAGGGAGTTTGTGGACATCAGCCTGGAGACACCTGTGAGGTCATCAGAAACCTGAAATGAGCTGTGAAAGGAGAAGTGCAGTCCATTGTGTATCAGGTAGACAAGTAGGCATTTCCAGTCAGCAGAGGGATGTGCACAGGGTGAAGAGCTGTGGGCCTGCGAGACCACCGAAACAAACCTGCAGTACCCACGTGTGTCAGCAGGAGGAGAAGTGGCTGCTAGGGGGTCAGCTAAGACGGGCCTGTGAGGTCTACCCTGAGACCGCCAGATGGCATGAACAGAACTCAAGTATCCTGCAGGGTGACTGAGTACAGTGAGGACTACTGAAAAAAGAAGTAGTCAATAGACTAAGGATTGCATAAAAAAGTAATCTACATGTAGGACAACTGGGAGAAAAGTGGGGTTGGAAAAGGCCTATCTAGAGGAAGGGGTAAAAATGGCCCAGGTCAGAAGGTAGCTGGGCTTGTAGAAGTGACCGGAGGATGGACAGTAGTGCCTCCTGTCTGTTGGGTAGGGAGGAGCCATGTGAATTCTAGATTTTTCTCTTTCCACAAAACCTTCTCTGCACTAAGCACACAGTAGTATGTCTTTATCGATGTGCCAGTACCAGTTGCTGGTTATTTTTTTAAAAACCAAACCTTGTTCTTATTTTCTTGTTGAATTGACCAAACACCGGTTGCCAACTCAATGTTATACCTTTTAGAAGAAATTTTTAAAATAAAGCCCTGATTGGGTGGGTTATTTATTTAAACAAGCCCCTACTTTTATTCATCACCCAAGAATCTACAGTATCTATGAGATAGGCATTAAATGTATGTTCTGATTTCAGGGAAATTGCTAAAATCCTCATGGGAATATGCGTGGTGTTGCTGGCGATTGGGCCACAGGCCGTGCAGCAGGTGGACGTTGTGTCCTGGGCCCGGCGGGCCTGCCCCTGCCCGTCACCCTGCCCGACAAGCCGCTCATGGCTCTTTCCTCACTGCCTCAGCTGAGCAAGCTCGCAACACCTCCACACGATTAGGGACGCATGCCATGTTCCCATCCGAGTGGACGGGCTCCCTTTAGAAAGGCTCCCTGGTGAGATGTCAGGTTCCTCTGAGAGTTCAAACATGTTACAATAAGACCTTCCTTCTACTTACCTGGTTCTGTGGCCAAGTAGGACAGCTTCAGAAAGGATGCCCAGATAAGGGGTTGGGGAGTTTGTTAAGGGTCACAGAGAGGATAAATAACAGACTAAAGGAAATTAACCCCAACCCTATGTTTTCTGCTGGCATGATACCCTTCCCAAGACCCATCATCCATCCCATTGCTCTGGTGACTTCTGGAAGGTTGGCGTTGAAAGATGCATGGCTGTGCATTCAATCAACGAATATCTGAGCATCTCTTAGCTCTCAGGAGATGAGACATTTACAAAGTGATGTTGGGCAGAAAGAAGTCCTCAGGCCACAGAAGAGGGCTGAGCTCACCCCTCCCCTGGTTACCTGTGGGGGGTGCTATGTGACTAGGTCAGGATGACAGAGTGATAGCTTTTCCAGCCACTCACATTCTACACCCTCATCTCCCTTTTCCCACCCAGATTATAAAGAGAGAAAGGAGATTCTATGTGTCAATAAAGCTACGAAGTGAAAAGACTGATGCTCGAGTCATCACGTAAAATCTGCCTGGCAGTCTTTCATTGCACTGCTCAGAGCAATACCCTTCACTTTGACAATCCAGTGAATGTTTTGGAGGTATTTGTTATACCACCTGCGTGTTGCCCAGCCTGACTAATGCCACTCATATGTCTCAGCCACGGTCCAGTTCTCACTACAGTAAGCCCCCACTGGGAATCCTGAAATACCTCAAGACTAACCTTTTTTTTTTCTTCTCTAATTTATTTCCAATGGTATAACATGTATTTTTAAAGCAAAAATTTCAGAACCACGTATTTTTTTAAACCTGGTCATGACTTTCCAAAGTTCTTGAGATAAACCTTCTCTGTACCATCTCACCTCATACACCCCTTTTCTCTCTTGGTATTTCTTTCACAATGTCTGTCTCTTAGTTCTTCTGCCCTACCATGATCAAAGTTGGGTTCCTACCCGGTGGTGCTTTGATAAATGTTTAATGACCAGCTCTCTGAGAAAAGAAAAATGTGTGTATGTACAAATTTATTTTAGATTTTAAATAATAAAATATGCCATCTTTAAATAATAAAACATGCAATTTTCAAATAATAAAATACGCAAGAGTCTTTACTATAAATCCCATTTTGCCAGTCGGCACTCCCAGAATGTGCTCACCAGTATTTGCCAAACTACTCCATTCATCACCAGCCTGGGGTCGCAATCAAACCATCATTTGACATAATTGGACCATGAATAAATGTTTGATTACCATCTGATGCAGCAAAGAGGTTACTCGCAACATCGACAGATGTGGATAGGTATGACGTGAGTGTTGGCTGGTGTTTTTATTTCATTAATGAGTAAAACAAAAGTAAACAACAACAACATCAACAAAAACCCAAAGATTTTTTTGGAACTCCATTTATCTGTCAACTGATATTCTTTGTTAAAACAGGTAAGACTTTTTAGTTATTGGACAAATATGCCTCGATTTTATTCTTTGTGGCACTTACCATGTAGCAGCTATAGACATGCATGCTTTTCTGTTTCATCAGCATTCTTAAGATTTTTTTCATCACTTTCTTAAACCTAAGCCTGGATTGTAAAGTGTGCCTGTGGGTATGGTGCGAATGCTTCTGCTGTGGCCGACTGTCACCTGTCCACGTTACACTAACCAGTGAAGGCTGAACTGGGAATGCATGTATAATAGCCCTTTAACTGTGTAGTTCTATCATACAGATGCCGCAGACATAACTCATCTAAAAAACAATAAATGCTGAAATATAAAAATAATAATTGGGAAGTAAATTTCAATGATTTATTATCTCCATTTTTAATATAATTTAAGTAATTGTGAATTTATGTAGCTTAATATTTAACAGTGGTTGTGCTTAACCATTACCTTGCAGAATTCCTGAAAAGTTTATAATGGTCTCTCTAAAAGCAGTCTGAGTGGGTGCATGCCCACAGCTCCCGCTCAAAGGCTTTTGCATGTGGAATTTTTTTCTCCCCCCTTTTTTACTCGCACACCTGCCCTTCAATGTTCAATTCTTGGTTACCCATCAGGGAAGGCTTTTCTGGTCCTCTGGCTTGTGTCTTTTCCCTCATTGGTTCATTATGATTGTAATCGTGCTTCTACAGATAATAAAGACATTTCTTTGGATAGACTTTTGTAAGGGTGAGAAGTGTTACCTGTACCGTGACATTTTATTCTCCATTCTGTCGGTGAGCCAGAAGAAAGACACTATCTTCTTTCTCTAGATGACAAGCCGACCTTCAGAAGATACGTGGGTATTTTTATAAGGGGCCTGGGCGGATGGACTTTACAGCTGTGACTCTGGGATCGGGAGGTGCAGCCGCGGGTGTCCTGCTGTCTCGAGGTCTATCCTGAGCCCCCTGAGCTGTCACCTTCATGGCGTCTTTCCCTATGTAGGGCCACCATTTGCTCTTGGCTGAAAATTGATGAATCCCTTTGTGTTTCCAAGAAAGCTCCCATCTGGATGACTTAGCTCAGTACTAGAGGACCTAGGGGGCCTAAGCCCTTCAGTTGGAACAACTCCTGGGTCACCTCCCAGCCTGCAGCTGGACCACTCAAGAGGGACCTTTCAGTTGAGGGCTAGGCATCTGTTGTGTTGTAAGTAACAGCTGATGATGCTTCCTATAGGAAGAGGCTGGGGGGGGGGGCGGGCTTCCACCTTTCGGTCTTAGAGAACAACGATTTTCGTCATGACCAGTGTGGGATCCAATCCACGAATTCTAGAGCCAGGAGATAATATAACAATTTAGTTTTTTTTTTTTTTTTTTTTTCTCAGAAAGACCTCTGTTTAACTTTCTGAAGGATTTTTATTTTTTGCTATGTATAGAAACTTGTTCAAATCACTTCGCTTTGTTGCATTTTGATTTTCTTAACTGGGAAAAAAAACCCCACTAACCAACAAGGGATTCAAAATCCCTGTCTGATAAGATTTTTGAGACAACTAAATGCAAGAACATCTGAGGGGCTTCTGTCTTGCCAAGTACCGTCCCTGTAATTTCTGTCTGCACAGGTACCTGTCTTGGTACCTGATGCACCGTAGATGGTCAAAATAGTCAGATCCTTCTTCCAGACAAAAGTCTCATTTACACGGATATTGGGGAATTTACACGAGGCACCAGAAATAGAGAAAACACACTTATGTTGTTTAGCTGCAAACAAGATTTCATTTTGTGAGATTAGTTTCCTTGTACTTGTTTTCCTACAGGACATTTGAAGGCGGTGCCTAGTGGCAACCACAGGGCACCAGGGCAGTGACAGACAGTTCTGGTCAGTAGCAGAAATGTTGGTGCCAGACCTCATGGGTTGAAGTCTGGTTTCATTATTTGCTCGCTGGGTGAGCTTGCAAGAGTTATTTAACTTCTCTGTGCATCTGTTTTCTGATGTGTGCATGGGGACAGGAAGAACGCTTACTTCATTGGATTATTGGGGGTATAAAACGTTAACCTGGAGAAAGCAACCAGAAGGGTGCCTGACAACACTGCCGCCCTAGAGACGATTTGTCCACCACGCCACTTGTGGCATAATATCTTCATTAGCACTGAGGATTTGGGCAGCATAGCTAAGTACATGGAACAGCATGAAGCCCTCTCAAGAGTTTCCATAAAGCCCCTAACACTGAGCTTAGTGCAGACCGTCCCTTGTCTCCATGTAGTCCCTGGCAATGGAATGGCACAGTTCCCCTTGGCACCGGGCCCTACCCACATGGAGCATGGTATGTGTGTGAGCTCAGCTCTCAGACAGACAGACCCACACGGGACGCGAGCACATGGTTGGGAAGACAGTGGGATCACATGTTCAGTCCCCGTCGGGACGCATCCCCAAAAGCCCGTGTTTTGGGGACTGATTCTCACCCACATGTTGAAGGACTGCGGTCCCTGTGAGAAGACAGCCTGGCCACATGCACGGCTGTAATTCTGTGACTCTACCCTGGCTTGTCTGGGCGCAGAGCGAGTAGGCCAGCACCGCCATTGTCCACAGAGTCTTCAAAACAGCCAGGAAACTGGCTTTGGGTCATTTTGTTATCAACATAGGCTAGCCATCGTACACCACGGCCGTGATAAAATGCTCTTCTTTGAAAAATCATATTTTGCCAGTATAAGTTGTAAACAACGACTCCGGAGCTCATGAAGTCTTAATACTCTCTCTGTAAACTTCATATTCACACTTGTTTATGACTCATTCTTTCATAAACAACTTGTCGTCCATGGGAAGTGCGTTTGGAGAATGCCCAGATATGGAGTCCCCCAGGCCTCCTGTGGACTCGCCGCCACGGCAGCTTTGTGTGGACAGTAAATGCGCAGGAACTGGAACGGTGGACTCTGCTCACTTTGGGAACAACTCCTGTGGTCCCACGTGATCCTGTATTTCAGTGGCATATTCCAGATGAACAAGGACAGCATGGTGGTTATCAAGGGAGACAGACGGAACCTGTGTCAGTTCAATTCCGTCACCATAGACAGCCACGTGGGGCTTTAAGTGTGCATCTAGAGTTCGTTTTACACGACACACCAAAAGGTGTAATGCTTGTGTTTGCCAATTTAAACTTCTGACCCCTATCAGAAATACTTCACTGAATGTGAATGGTATAGTTCAAGTGGGAATTCCTACTTAATGCTTTTGTTTTGAAACTGACAAATCAAGACAGTGAGGGTTGTACTTGACCATCACTGAGAAGTCATTACGTTATAGAGAGGTCACATGTGTTGGCTACGCTGGTCCACATCTTCCTCAGGCTGTGTGGTTCTTGAACTCAGGGGCCCTGGTGGGATCACTTATGCACCCCTGGGACATAGCACAGTATGTTTTCTCAGAGTAAGTGAAATCTATATTTTCACAGAATAAGGGAATAAATGAGTAGCATGATTTGTTCAGCTAATGTAATAGGTGCACTCTAGCTTCTGGCTACTCCTGTAGGATCTGTTTATGCAGTTGATCAAGATGGACAGAGACAGAAGGAAGAGATGGAGGGGGAAGAAGGGAGAGAAGGAGAGAGGGGGAGGGTGGTTCCAACAGGAAAAGGATTTTGTTTCAACACCAACAGCTATAAGATTCTATCTGAAGCAGTGATCTACTATGCAGATCCCAGAAAATACAGGTTGGTTCTTGGCACATTAAAAAAGAAAAATGGAAGGCTCTGTTTTGGACTAACCTAGAATTGGCAAATTATATCTGGAATACAGCCAGCCTCAGAAATTTTATAAGTTTGGACCAAATTTTAGTCTTCTTTCCCTGGGGAAGATCCATGCCCTAACTGTAAAAGGCTAGCAATTGAATGTGTACCAATACATGTGTTTCCCTAACAGAATCTGCTCTTATGCACGTTAGTTGACCTCTGCAATGTGTGTGTACATCATTGCAGAATGTCTATCTTGCTTCTCTTAAATAAGATAGTGTCTTCTAAATAGAGCTGAACAAATCTCCCTTTATAGATTCCATTTTAATTTTGGGGATGCATTTCTGATCTACTAGAAGGGCCCGAGGTGCCTAGGCACAGGGTGGACCCCTCATGCTGAGCTCCCTTTTAATTATGAATGTAGCTGATGAAACCACTAGAAAGATCCACTTGCACAAGTGAGAATTCCACATCTATGAAGAATAATGTTTGGAAACAAAGCTCACACTCTTTTAATGTGTTTTCATACTTTTATGTAATCCATGTATTTTAATTATGGTACCAGAGTGAGCAGTGCTGTGTGTGTGAGTATGGGAATGTGTGCGTGGTGTGTGTGGTGTGGGGTGAGTGTGGTGTGGGGCGTGTATGTTGTGGGGTGTGTGTGGTGTGGGGTGTGTGTGGTGTAGGTGTAGTGTGGGGTGAGTATAGTGTGGTGTGAGTGTGGTGTGGGGTGAGTGTGTTGTGGGGTGTGTGTGTTGTGGGGTGTGTGTGGTGTGGGGTGTGTGTGATGTGATATGTGTGTGGTGTGGGATAAGTGTTGGTATGGAGCTCTGTTCACACACAGGAAATGATTGGACCACGTGGGTTTGGCTGGACAAACTGCCCACAGACCACTCTCTTCAGCAGCAGGTGCAGGGTCATATCCTGAATGTGGAGCCAGAATCAGCCCATGGCCCCTCTTGAAACCTCTGTCCTAAGTGCACCCATGGGTGGCAAAGACAGGGATCTGTCCTCATTGGAAAGTGATTGGTGGACCGTGATTCTGCCTCCGAGAGACTAGACTGTGTGCATAGTGGGTGGTCAGCCCTTCACGGGGACATTCCGCTCCCCTTAAGCTTTGGTTTTATGTTCAAGGAGTTTCAACTCTGCAATTCTGCAAGGAGAGAATGGGCATATTGGGATGACTCTTGTTGAGTATTCTTTTACAAATCTTGAGTTCTGGCATGCATTTCTTATGTAGCTCAATGAATTTAATTGTTTTAGGGACAAATAAAATAAAAAATAAATAGAGCAATATAAGTAAAATTACTCCTCAGTAATGTTTTTGTTTCAGAAAAATGCATACACAATACAAATAAGCCAAAGGCCAACACATTCATGTACAAAATCCAGTTCAAGAACACAAGCAAATTTGTGGAATGGTTATGACCTCACAGCCACTGGACTGATGGCAAGTGTCAGAGCTGGTGGTACCAATTTCTACTTGCCCAGAGGGTGGTTGTGATGTATAACCCAGGGGTGACAGTCACAACAGCCTGCCTTTGTTCCATACAATGTTCTTATTTGATATAAGTTGCCCAACACTGCTCAAACCTGGACAGAGAGTGATCGTGGAAGAGGCCAAGATGTCCCCAGGAATTTCCTGGGATTGTAAGCGCTCAGCAGGACAGCCCAGCTTCCCTTCAGCATCTATCTCTGAGCCTGATGAGCACAGACAAGCATCAATGTCCAGGGAAAAGGGCACCGCTGGGTGACCAGGCCTGGTCTGCAGGCTGCATTGATCACAGCAGGAGAATCACTGCTCTGGAACTGCTAATCAATAGGTATTGATGTAACCCCTGCTCTTAATGCAGCCAGGTTAATAAGTGTCTACACAGAACAATTGGCTGAAATGCAGTCTGCATGTTCAGGGAGACTGTGGAGGTAGGAGGGGCACTGTTTGCTTCAGCAGCTGCCTGTGTGGCGCAGGGAGCAGCAGATTGTACCTGCACCTGAATGTGGGGGTGGCCTGCGGGGGGCTGGGCTGGGAGTCCCGCACAGGAAAGGGACACAGCTACACAGGGTCCTGTGGCCAGATGATGTGTTCTAGGTACCCAGAGATTTTTCTCCTCTCTGCCTGCCCCCCTCCATGGTCTTGTTCCTGAGACCTCTGGGTTCTATGCATTCACCTACATCCTGCTTGTCCCCTTGTCGTGTTTGACACAGGAGGAATGAAGACAAAAACATCTTAAATCAAATTCTTTCAACTCCATGATGTTGTCTACTTTTATAAACAAACTATTTTCTGGCATAAGAATCGGAACTTACACATTTGGATGGTGTGGGTCTTGCACACATTTCCTCGGCTCTGACCTCCACTCATGCCCCTTTGCAGTCTTTTCTCTCTCGGGTCTGATCATGTGACCCTTGAGACTGAGAAGGAGAAAGGAAGACGAGAGGGTGAAATGTCTCCCCAAAGATGGTTTTGATCATTTTGAGGGGTAATGAGAGGCTAAGACATGCTGCCCATCCCACAACCCAAATCGACAGGCCTCCTTCCTGGGGCACCGTCCACGCTGCCAGCGTGGGGAGAGTTGGTGGAGCAAGTGGGGGCCATGCGGAGGTCTGGGTCCAGCCCCCCCATTTCTCCGGGCAAGTAACCAGAGTGAATATTTGCCCTCCTTCTGTCTCTTTCCCATCAATGAAAGCAAGCCTAGCAGCCTCTTCTTGATCAGACTGCTCTATGATCATAGATAAAAAGTCCTCCAATTTTTAAAGTTCTAGTAACTGTATCTTCCACTACAAAAGCATGGTATATTCTGGTGGTGGGATAAGCTGTTGTAAATTAGGCACATTCTGGAAAATCCTGCTAGGAATAGATTCTAACTGATGGCAGAAAAGTTCCATTTATGTTCTCCTTTGATATGCAATGTGTCCATTGTACACAAGTCTGGTCATGTTTTAATATTAATATTCCCAACATGGTCCTTAGTGACTTTTAAAGGATATGTGAACAAAACAGGTGACTGGTGCTACTTTCTAACTTTTGACTAAGGTTGTCATTCTAGGGTTGTGATTTGGGACCATTTTCCTTTTATTTCTTCCAACGAAGAAGGCTTCTGCATCTACAGGGAGCTCTCGCCCTTGGTAATCAGTAGTACTCACGCTCTGTGCTTCACCCCAGCAAGGGCCACACGATGTGAGGGTCAGCCCCACTGAAATCGGGTCCAGAGAATAAACATAGGTAAGTTGTGGTCTTTTAAGAAAGTAGGCTCCTTGTTCGCTTTGGGTGTCTTAGCCGCACTGAGGACATTTTTACCATTTATCTTCTGTTCGTCACCTTGCTACTTCAGGCACAGTTGAGGATTTGGAAACAAAAATAAAGAGAAGTTGGAAGAGAGGAAACATCTACAGGCATGTGTGATGGGGGCTAAACCATGTATATCCTCTGAGCTTTCTTTATTTTTAATTAAGTAAGAGGTGGGAAAGCAGAGACAGACTCTCTTGTGCAACTTGACTGGGTTCCACCCACAAAGCCCTCTACCCAGGGATGCTCTGTCCATCTGGGGCCACTTCCCCATTGCTCAGCAACCGAGCTATTTTAGTGCCTGAGGCAGAGGCCATGGAGCCATCCTCAGCACACGCGGGCCAGCTTTGCTCCAATGGAACCATGGCTGCAAGAGGGAAAGAGAGAGAGAGAGAAGGGAGAGGGGGTGGGATGCAGAGGCAGATGGGCACTTTTCCTGTGTGCCCTGACCAGGGACCAAACCCTGCACTTCCACACACCGGGCCAATGTTCTACTGCTGAGCCAATCAGCCAGGGCCTAAATTCTCTGAGCTTCAAATTATCATGTAAAAAAATAGATATAATATCATCCTCTTCAAGTAATTTTCTGAAATTACTGTACTTCACACTGCCTGATATAAGTGCTCAAAGTGACATGCTATATATCAATATTATTATGATAAATATGTTTCCTGATGATGACCCAAACCAGGAAGATAGAAAAGGAGAGGCCACAGTATTCCAGAGAATAAAGCTAAATGGCTTGAGGAGCCAGAAGTAATTAATTGTCAGTGTTCTGCCGGGTCGGCTCACCTGCCTGGGACCGCAGTGTCTGAGAAACATGACTGGGCATTCATGACAGACCGCACACACGCTGACATGTGTTTTCTGTTCTAATCTTGAGTCTACGGCTTCTCTCCGTTGCTAAGGATCCTCATCTTTTCCAGACAATGTTCATTCTTTTATGCTGGGGCTGCTTTGTGCTAATCTCTAGGAACTCAGGGCAGTAGAGGAGCAGCCATCTTTTCCAGAAAGCCCTTCCCAATCTCGTACAGCCCATAATTACTCTATTTCCTTTTGTGCAAAGAAGATGAGTTTTGCCAAGGTGTTTGGGGTGACATTCCTAAAGAAGTTAGATCGGGCTATGCTGAGCGACTCTTGCAATGAAAGTGTGAGTCCCAGTAAGAGGAGGTGAGCACCCTTCTCTCTGGCACTTATTTGGTCATTGGCTGGACGTACAAGTCAGTGAGCAGATGCACAAGAAAGGTGTTCAGGTGTGATGTCAGTTCTCAAACTTGCTGTGGTGTTTGATGCAGAAAGTGGCAGAACGTTACTCTCGGAACATCATTCAGGTGGTGGGGTCCTCCTGGGCAAAAACCAAATGGAGTTTTGGGGTGGAGAGAAAGGATCTTAACACTCTCGATATAATAGCCAACTCTATGTTCCTGTAAACCAGAGATGGTGAGAGAGGACTCAAGAGCTGCTCTGTCATAGTAAGTTAGTAATTCGGTAGAAGCAGAGAGAGACAGATTTGAGAAAGTTTTCCTGAAAGCTGAACCAAAAGACCAAGAAACCAAGAATTAAAAAAAGAAAAAGTTCATAAAATTTGAGACTCAAGCCAGAAGCTATACCATCCACTGTAAGAACATTTCTCAGGAACAAGGGACATGGGTTTTGAGACTGAATGTATCTGGCACAACAGAAGGTGGGAGCTCCCGCTGAAGCACATGATGGTGGTTTCAGACACCAGAGGCGAAGACCCTGCCTGCTTCCTGGGAAGAAGGAAGAGGTCTCTTACGAAGCATTTGGGGTTCTGAGCACCATGCCATGGACTTTGAAACAGAGGGATTAGAAGCTACAGGAAGGAGGAGTAATGTCTTCACCACTCTGAGAAACGCTGCTTCCTTATTTCTGTTCAACACCCAGAACAACATCAGTCATGCTTGAGGATAGAGACATTTTCAGACACGAAGGTGCCAACAGTTTATGATTATTGGCTACTCTGCACAAGACAGGCATGCAGGCTATGGAAAAGGGATGGGTGAGTCCTAGGAATTAGAGGAGTTTTGTGGCTGGAAGGTGTTGGTGAAGGGAGAGGCCAGGACTGCATCTGTGCAGGTGTGACCAGATGTGTGTGCACTGTGGTTTATTTCTCCACTGTCCTGCCCTGAACAGTCCCTTTGTTGTTGACTATCGTTTCAATTATGGCAACAAATATCCTTATACGTAACACTTTAGCTTTACAAGATTGTTTTTAAAAAGAGTTTCCTAGAGATCCAATTACTAATTTCAATGACTAATTCAGATTTTTGGTGGATACTGACAAATAACACTCGATAAAAATTTTACCTGCCTGACCAGGTGGTGGCGCAGTGGATAGAACTTCGGACTGAAATGTTGAGGACCCAGGTTCAAAACCCCCAAGGTTGCTAGCTTGATCCCGGGCTCATCTGCTTTGCAAGGCTCCCCAGCTTGAGCCCAAGGCCGCTGAGCAAGGGCTCACTCAGTCTGCTGTAGCCCCCTGATTAAGGAACATATGAGAAAGCAATCAATGAACAATAAAGGTGCCACAACGAAAAATTGATGCTTCCCATCTCTCTCCCTTCCTGTGTGTCCCTATCCGTCCCTTTCTCTGTCTCTGTTAAAAAGAAAACCCCCCAAATTTACCAAGTTATACCCCCATCAAAATAATATGATTCTTCCAGTTTCCCACATTCTTGCAACATTTTGCGACCTATTGGGTGGAAAAAATCTGTAGCTGTGGTTTTAATCAGTTTTTGCTTGACAGCTAATGACGTGATGTTTCTGTTTATGTGTTCTTTGGCTGCGATGTTTCTTCCTGGTGTACTGCATGTCCACTTGCTCTGCTCACTCTCCTACTAGCTTGTGGGTATTTGCTTTTATTGGTTTGCAGACACTCTTTCTATATTCATGAATAAATTCTCTTATCCTTTCCTTTTTTTATATGTCGGTTGTACACATAATTCAAATAACGCATGGCAATTCGGTAACCCGCACAGGAACACTATTTTTTCCAGGGGATATTAGCTATCACTCTACAAGGGTTACTCTCTTTTCTTTCCTCATTCTTTCTCATAGGTGCTTAGGGTAGATATTTTCTGCTGTTTGCTCTCACTTCAAGACCAGGTGCCTGGTGATGAGGGCACAGGTGACATTCAGGCCCGCTTTGTCAAGGGGCTTACCTGTGAGAGCAGAACACCTGGGTACAGGTGGCACCAAGACTGAGCGGGTCCCATGGAGCCACCAGGGGGAGGTGTCTAACCTTCACGTTGAGAGGAAATCTAATCTCCAGGTCCCTAATTGAAAGACAAATTGGAAACAACACAGGCCCACCTGGCTGCTCGCCTTGGTTAACATTTTATGTTTTTTTTTTCCTTTCCCTCTCCGAAATCGCCGGTGCTTATTTAATAAAATAATTGAGCAGACCCACATGGCTGCAGGACACATTTAGCCATGCAATCTGCCTCACCCACGGCCTCAGCCAGTGTGACAGCTGCCAATCTGAAGGACATCTCAGGTGCCGGTGACAGGGCACGTTTGTGCGTATAGCGATTAAATACCTTTTAAGCCTCCATTTTGTCCTTATCTTCTCCACATACCTGGGCTAATGCAAAGAAAACATTCAGCTGAGTCGAAAGTGCAGAATTATTAATCAACCCTCGCAAACAAACGGGCTGTTCTGTCTGCTCTGGCGGGCTGAATGCTCCATCTTGCAGGGGTGAAGAATCTCAGTGATACAGTCAGGGCAGGGTGGGCGGGGGTGGGGGAAGAGTATTTGATTCTCGTCTGGCTGAGTTTAACTCAACTTCATGTTTGCTCTCTGTTCCCTTTGTGGGAAGGACAGAGTTGCCTTGGGAGGTATAACAGCCCATCATGTGACGGCCTCCTAATTGCTGATACCAGCCATTAATCAAAGGCTGGGGAAGCCAGGCGAGGGGCTTGCTGGGGACCCAGCAGGGTGAGCCACCTAGTTAAATATGCTCATGACGACCGACTCTACAGAATACGCCCATCAGAAACGGCTTTCTCTCATCTGTCTTAACCTGTGGTGACAAATTCTGAGCATGTGGTGACATCTGTGAGCTCAGACACTGCAGCCCACTCTGAGGGGCTTGGTGACGCTGTTTGGGGTCTCGGGAGGGTTGGGGGTGCAGGGAAACAGGCGTCTGAGAGAGCAGAACGGGAGAAACTCTCACACCCGGGTCAGAAATGACAAGGAGCATGTGTCCCCTTCGAGACTTCTGTGACCAGAAAACCACAACAACCCAGGTGCCCTTCTGTCCTTGCATCAAGCCTGCTGGGAGACGCACCCCAGATTTTTAAAAAAGATTGATCTTACATCACTGATGAGCCAGCCCTTACAGTTCATCAAACACTTTCTGGCAATGTGTTCCTTCCAGGAGGGCTGCCGTGTGGTTCGACGATGAGTTCCAGAATGCTGGCCAATGTGGGTGACAAGTGGACTTACGTGTTCTGAGGGCCTAATGCTTGTGGGCAAAGATAATGGAGCTGGGCGCACATGGTCAGAGTGGACCCTTGATGTGACCAAGGAGGAAAGCCAGGGTGCCTGGGTAGGAGCATTGTAAACACAGTCCCCCTTTGAAGAAAATCATTCCCCCCTGCCTTCTATTCAAACCACACAGCAACTGCTTGTTTCTGGGAGGAAGGTGGGGGGTGGTGGTGGAGGGGTCTGAAAGGGTCGCTCCGTGTCTCTGCGTCATCACAGATGCGGGCGATGCATTAGCGTCCGGGGTCGAATGGACCCTGTCGAGGTCCTGACAGCCCGGTGACGATTTGTTTGTGTTGGAATCACCGGTAAGCCGGCCGGCCGTCTCTGTGTAATAGAGGCTGTCAGCTTGTTAAACACTGAAAACAGATTTGCTGGAGAAAAGCCATGCCTCCTTCTCAGATTGGGAGTTGTTTCTAGGCCAGCGCTCCGCGTGTGCGGTCATGGGCGGCCCCGGGGTGATGGAGCTGTGGGTGTCCTCCCATTGACCATGTCGGAGGTCTAGAGGATGGAGACACTGAACTTCTGACCTGGGAGCCAGGGCCAGCTTTCTGGCGGGGTCTGCCGGGGGGGTCCTATGTCCGGTCACGGCCGTTACAGAGCAGAAAATTATTTTCTTTCAGGGGGCTACTCGGGTTACGCTGGTCATCTCTCAAAGTTGGAGGAAGGGGAGTCACTGAAGAATGGTGGGCCCTGGCAGGGTGGCTAAGTACAAAAAGCGTTGTCCTGGCACATCAAGGTGAAGGGCTCCATTCATGGGTCAGGGCACCTAGGAAAAGCAGTCAGTGAGTGCACAGCTAAGCCAGGTAACTGAATGGATTGAGTTGATGCTTCTCTCTCTTTCCCTCGCTCTCTCCTTCCCCCTCTCAAATAACTGGAAAAACTAAAAATAAAAAGAAGGAGTTGAAAATGACGTTTCATCGGATGATGAGATTCTTAGAGCATCGGGAACTCACCATCTGTTCCCCCGGCAGGCACAGCCCCATTTCATTCCCCTGACCTCCCTCCTCTCCTCTCCTTCTCCCCAGCCCCCTCCACAGTGTTTATTTAATTCTCTTAGTCCAGTACTTCTATTTCCTCTTTCTTTTTTGGTCTCATCTCTGTCTCCATCAGTTACCTGCTTGCCTTACACTTGGATTGTGGGAAACGAGTTAAGTCGGCTCGTGTGAATTGCGCGTACTCCGCGGAAGCCGTCTTAACTCGGTTCATATAGATTTGCGGTGGAGTGCGGGGAACGTGTAAACTCGGGCCGATTGTAACTGCGTATTACCAAATATTTGTTTGTTTGCCGTTCACAAAGATACCTACCTGCGTATGCGAACCGTTTCATACCCATTTTGGCGGGAAATTCACCCGCCACCGTAGTGCTTATTGTGAAAGGAAACCTTTGTCTTGACCAATGGTGGGAGAACGCAGCCACCTTCGTTGACAATAGGCAGAGTCCCGTGTTCCTCCCTCGGACCACTTGGTCCGGAGAGTGGCAGAAATGAAATGGATGGAAGCACTGTGCTACTGAGTTTTTGATGGAGACGTTCTACTTCAGGAATGGGAAGCACGGCTATTAAGAACTTATGATCAATGAATAAAGCATCGACCTGGGACACTGAGGTTGCCGGTTCAAAACCCTAGGCTTGCCTGGTCAGGGCACATATGGGAGTGGATGATTCCTGCTCCTCCCCTCTTCTCTTTCTCTCTCTTTTTCCCCTTTCTAAAATGAATAAATAAAATCTTTAAAGAAAAAAGAGCCTACCACTCCTCTCAGATAGCCTGGAGGATTGTAAAACTACCACCGTAGGGAAAGTTCTCCAGGGGAACGCCTTCCACCACCATCAAAGTTGTGGCCACAGAAGCAAGGGAATAGGGAGGTTGTCCCCTGGAACCCAACCCAGAGCTCTCTAGCCAAGCAGAGACGCAGTGCTGGAATCAGCCCACAGTGTGGGCTTGGCCTCAGTGACCTTACGGGTCCCATTGCTGGCCTTCCTTTTCCAAACAGAAGGTTTGGCTTTACTTTTATAGTGACTCTGTTTCTTCCTCACCACAAACACAGAATGCTGGCACTACAAAATGTATTGCAATCGGGGTCTGAAGGCATCTGGCCCTGACAGAGAAGAAAGATATCCCCCAAATGCCCTAGATGTGTTCATAAAATATAATATTTAATATTGCAAATGAATACCTTAAAACAATTTTATGTCTGGATACATTGCTACTCAGGATGGGAGCCTGGTGACAGGATAAATTAGTGTTAAATTACAAAATCATTAAAACAGACAAGCAAAAAAGCACCTCATTTTCACATTTCAGTTCGATAAATGGTAACTATTGGTAGATAACATTTTTCACTCAAAATTACAACCACTCCTATCTCGAGCCCTCCTTATCTTTGGCTGAGAAAGAAGCGTGCTTCCTCTTCATACTACAAAACATTGTCGTTTTAGGAAGAAAAAAAGCAATTTATTAAAAATGTTAGCAATCAATTATTTTAAGCCATAAATTTCTTCACCTAGCTCTCTCTAATTTTTACACAATGAATGATCACAAACAGGTACCAGGCACGGAGGACAGAACTTCATTCTACAAAGTATGGTGTCATGTGCAGACAGAATGCTGTCAAGTTGGTTATTTTCACTTTTCTCAACAGGTGGAGGCAACAACAAATGAATTTCAACCACGTGATATTCTTCTGGACTGCCTACTCTTTCTTATCAGATGTCTTCCTTGTGAAGATGACCCCCGACGTGTGTCCTCAGCCAGAGTTTTTCAAGTCACCAACAAATAACTAAGGTCAAGTATTTCAGTACCGACCCCTCACCTGTTCCTTGTTCTCAGCCCTGGACCTTCAGGCACTGGTTCTTAAGGGGGACCCTGCCTCCTTGCTCTTTAAACTCCTTAAATGGCTTTATTATGCAGCTAGAGTTCAGACACTGTGCTAGTGGATAAGATACAGGAAGGTAGGAAGAAAAAAAAAGAGTTAAAACAAAAAAAAGGGGAGGGCCAACTAGATTTTAACTAAGCATCATTGAAAATGATGTCTTTTGTTTGTTTTTGTGTGTTTTGTTTTTTTTCCAGTTTCCCACCGTTCATCTATGTGGTATTAGCAATAGCTTTCTGCAGGAGAAGGGGGTTATCTCCATGTTTCCTGGGCTCAGATGTTTAATTTTTATAAAGCCCTAGGTATCTTACCCAAGTCCAGAGGGTTGGAGTAAAGTCAAGATGGTAAGAAGAGCAGATATTCTTCTTAACAATTTTCCCAGTGGGTGTTGCCTCCTTGCCGCTCCTTGGGCCAATCCCAGAACACATACACCAGAGACTTTTTACTGCATGTTTTGTGTTGCCCTTGAAGAGCAGTTGAATTTCAGGTGTCAAATGTATTAATTTTACTTGCCATACTATTGGCAAATTCTTGAAAGCATCTTAAAATTATTTACCAATTTAAAAAATATAAGCAAGGCAGAATTAAAATTCTACCTGACACTTCTTGATTGATTCATTTCCCGAGTTTGAATTATAGTTTCAATGAGCAGTTTTCAACCTTTTTCACCTTATGGCACACATAAACTAATTACTAAAATTCTGCAGCACACCAAAAGATATATTTTTTGCTGGTCTGACAAAAATATAGATATAATATTTGATTGGTTTACAAAAAATAATTAGTAATTACCTACCCTTTGTGCTCCACAGTGACTTTAAAAAAGAAAAATTGGGTGGCTATATTTATATAAGGATTTCTGGTGCTAAAAATTAATCAACTAGACAGAACCTTAGAATGTGACATGACCAATAAGATGCAATTCTATTATATGGCCTATATATGTACAGGTCAGACAGGACATGGCATTCACACAGGATGACTATTATTGTGTTGGCTATTGTCATTTTTTTAATTTGACAATCTAAGGAAAAAGAGGTCAGTGCCCATGGCTAAATTTTTTAAATTAGTCTGCATGTTTTAAATTTATTTTATGGCATACCAGTTGAAAATCTCTTATCTATCTATCTATCTATCTATCTATCATCTATCTACTGGAGGTATTTGTAAAAATTCAGATTCCTTGGTCCCTAGTCAAGACTTGGCTGAGTCGAAGCCAGAGTAGGTAGAGCTCAGCCAGCTCTCTTTCTAATTGGATCCTCAGGTGAGCCTGAGGCCGGCTGAGGGAGGTCTACCTCCCAGGTGAGCCCATGGAAGATGCATCCCTCCTTCCCAACACCCCATGAGGCCCAGGTATGGGAGAATACATTTCCCAAGGACCTCTCTGCTGCTGGTTTATGAATGTAGCCATAGTGCAAGTCTCTTTAGGGCCCCGACTTTGTTTAAAATGGGCAAATTGATTTCTTATTCCAGGAAAAGTACACATAAAAAGGGTCAGATGGCTTCTTTGACATCAAATGGTATTTTTTTCTTTTTTTACCATAACAAACTGTTTTGATAAATTGAGTGCTCTAAATCAAAGCCATCTGGGTGATGCTTGGGCTGACAGGGCAGAAGGAGCCTGGGGAATTGGCCGAGAGTTCAAACACCGGGGTAATTCTAGGAGGTAGACAGCCAGATCCTAGGGGCCTGGCTGGCCCATCTCCTTGCCTGTCTGCAGACGCCATTCCCCACTCTCACTGTTAAATACTTTAGTTGCTTATTAGTCAGAAGACTAGATCATAATGAGATTAAAATGAAAATTCCTATGTTACTTAGAGAATTATGTTTATTTATAGGGGAGCTCCTAACAGGTCATACATAACAAATGTAGGGATGTCATATTTTAAAGAGAAAGAGGAAAAGGCCTTCCCTCTCAGCACACATGAAGTATGTGTGCACTCGGAGTGGAGGCCGTGAGGAGTGGGTGGATGTCACAGGGGATGGTCCGGTGATCAAAGACATTTAGGTTTCCAGCACCAATGGGGCAACTGTTTTGGTCAGTAATGCAGAAATATCAATTGGCCTGAAAAAGAAATTGCATTTAAAAAAAATACACCAAATCATGTGTCTTATTGTATTTACTATAATCTGTGGATTAACTATGTCATCACATGTACAGACAGTGGGGTCCCCTGCCTTGGGGTGCCTGTGACAATGGGAAACCTTGAGAAAATTACCTAACTCTTCTTACTTCAAATTCCTTGTCTAAATCATGCACATCACAGTGTGTGCCTCAAAGCACAGAGTAAAGAACTGAAAAAAATTAAAGCAACCAGTCACGTGAGACAGAGCCTTGTGCCTGAAAGACATCGGCTAGGGCTAGACCAGGTTTCTAGCAACATACTAAATAAGATATAGGATGGAAAACATCTTTTATATTAGGAATAATTAGTGAGCATTTTTTGGTCATTTTTTAATAGAAATCCTTTAAAACATATTTGGATGTAATTGAGGGTAAGTTTCATGATCAGATTTATCTATGAAATCAAACAATTAAAAGTATCTTATATTTATATTTTTTAACTTTATATAGTTTATAGTTGCATTTTTTTTTTCTGTCACTATCGCAAAGAGCAATAGTTCTCAAACATTTTGGTCTTTGGAATCCTTTGTGTTTTGTTTATGTGGAGTTTATCTATCAGGATATAATATATCAGAAATTGAAACTAAGAACTTAAATATATATATATATATATATTTAAAATAACTATATATAAAATTTATATATATAACGATTTATATATATCAATAGCAAATTTATTTCACCCTAATACAAATGACATGTCTTTAATGAAAAATGTTTTAACGACACCAAATTAGCAAGAATAGTGACATTGCTTTACGTATTCTGTATGTTTTTAGGGCCTTTCTTCCTTGATGAGAATAAGATTGTCCTGTTAACATTTGCATTCAATTCTATTATAGATATTTAGTTGGAAAAGAGAAGATTGGCTTAGTAATCTTTTCAGGTCAATATGGATTGTTTTATTTTATACAAATGTCCATACTATAGTACATAAACATTCATCAATCTATCTTGCACTGTGAATGTGTCTTTTCCTTGTGTATGATTTTGCAACATCATGCAATATTCCTTTGAAAACTTATTGGCTTCTTGAATAACACAGGTTTTGAAACACTAACACATTTTAGTATATGTTATCTAAAAAATAAATCACACATACTCTTTTCACCACCAATTCCATCAGAAAAGTCTTTACTTATTGGGAAGTTGTCAGGATTCCAGGGGCAGACTTGAGTTTTACAAACTTATAATTTTCTCTTGAGAACAGCAATTGGTTTCCTTGGCATGACAGGCTGATGCTGCTAATTTTTAAGGATGTATCTGCCCTTCAAGCTGAGTGATCAAGGCTTGCTGTCAGAACTTCCAAATCAATATGGTGTTCCACAAAAACAATGGCTAGTTCAGCTAGCAACTTAAACAAGCACACAATAACTTCTTGGAAGAGACCTTTGTACCTTGTTGCCAGTACTTCCCATGTCATCCTAGGTAAGATTTAGAAGACATAAAATTAAATAAGACAAAATTTAATAAAATGAATAATTTCCTGATTAATCATGAATATGTATAAATAAAACTGGCTTCTTCTTCTTCTTCTTCTTCTTCTTCTTCTTCTTCTTCTTCTTCTTCTTCTATTCCTCCTCCTCCTCCACCTTCTTTTACTGCTTCTGTTTTTCCATGACTACAGAGAAGGTGTGTTACACATGCATTGATTCATGCTTAGGTGACAACAGTCTTTGGCACCATAGCTTTGGAAGCAAACGTTAACATCGTGAAAAAGGCACCTCATCTATTCCACCTATTCACATACCAGGAGAATAGTTGTTGTGACTTCCTGGACTTCTGAAAGTGTCTCAGGGATACCAAGGGGACTGTAGACAGCCCCTCTGTTGGCTCTGACTTCTGCATTCTATGCGTTAGGTACCAACCATCTGAGGGCAGGATGAATGTGTATACTTGTGTTCTGGGTACCTAGCACAGAGCCCTATGCCATCAAGTGGAGAGAGAGTGGATGAGTGAGTAAATGAAGAAATGAATAGATAACCAATGAGTGAATGAACTGGACTCTATGTGCACTATATATATATATTTTTTTTCTGATAAAGATTGTTCTTATTTTAGGGTGCTTTGGTTACCACTGCCTGCTACAACAAATGTTCCTTCTCATAATTTGAACATCTGGCTCTTATTATTATTATAATCTCAGCTAAAACATTGCAGTGTTTTTCAACTTAGAATAGCCACCCGTGACTGCCTGGTAGCCCCCTATTCTATTTCTTTATGATGTCCACGACACTACTGAGTGCATTTTTATCGTAGTACCCAGCATAGAGTAACCCTTCAGTAAATATTTTTCAAAGAACAAATGAGTGACTAGAGCAGATAATTCACTCAGTAAATGTTTATTAAGCATGTACTCTGTGAAAGGCACTCTGGATACAAAGTCTTTGCTCTCAGAGTATAACATATAGGAGGGCAGACAGTAAACAAATAAAGAGCAATGAATGGGAAATAACAATTGTGTTGATACATGTTGTATTAGAAGGAATGACACCTTTTCAGGGTCTCTAGTGGTTCCCCTGAGGTAAGGGTTGACTGAGCTAAGACCTCAGAGATGAGTAGGCATCGACTGCTACATGGAGAACAGGGGTCCAGGACTGCTGCAAGGTCAAGTGCAGTGCCTCATGGCTGGCCAATGCTTGTTAGATTTGCATGTCTTATTTTTCCAAACGTACTACATCTTTTCTGTCTTACAAGAAAGGAGTCTGGTCTTAGTGTCTCCCTCCCGTTGTGTATACATGGTAGAGCCCTAACCACAGATTAACCCATCACAGTTGTCGCTCAAACCTCAGGCATCCCTGTGTTCCTGAGGATGTATCCACATCCATGTCATGGTGATTTGCATAATGCATTTTCCCATCATCCCTCTTTTTTCAAATCAGTCCTGTGCATGTATTTTCAGAGGAGGCTCTTCTCAGAGTCCGCCAGCTCCCTCCTCTGTCCCCTTCCCATTTTTCTCCATTGACTCCATGCCTCCCCAAACATGCTTGCTCTAGAGCCAATCAATCTTTATTTCTTTGCTGTTATTGGCCTGCCCATACATCAATCTTGCTCACTCAGTAGTTAATGGATCCAGGCCTCCAAGTGTCCACTGCCTGCAAATGATGCTTGCTTTTTTTCTTGTTTTAAGCTTATCATCGTCAGCAGTTTCTGGACCACCGACCCCCTGTATTTGTACGTCTCTTTCCTGTAAGATGATTTCACTATTTTCCCCTTCTCCTTTCCTTGGTCCTGGCAGTGGCCAACAGAGATGCACCCCAGGTGTTGATGTGGAGTGCATGCAGCACATGTCCGTGGCTGGCTCTCAGGTAATGAACACGGCTTGCAATCAGTCACATCGGTAAGGAGACTCACAGATCTCGTTCTTGCCTTGATCACGTCAATCCCGATTGTCACGGGTGTTGCAGCTGTGAGCCCCGTTGGCCACAGCACACTGGTTTTGGACTAAGTCACTGACTAGGTGTCATGGTGTGGGGAGGATGTTTTGGAGGACAGTGCTCCCGCAAACTGGTGTCTTCTGGGCCAAATGAGGAATTCGGCTCCATTCAGAGAAACTGTGCTGACCTCAGCGGGCTCTCCAATGGCCCACCCATATTGTGAACGCAGTGATGGGTCCTCTTGCTTCTAAAGCTCAGTTCTAGGCCACGTTCCAAGTGTGCGAGGCCATGTTAAGTTTGGAACAGAGAATGGATTCAAAAAGCTGCCGTCATTGTTTCCACAGCATTTAGGACATCATGATCCATTCCCGTCATGAGCATACATCAGGCGCTCCGTAAGTGTTCTAACAGAAAGGCACAGGGCAGACAGTTCCACCACCAGTTCTACCCCGAGGCTCAGTCACCGCACCTGTAAAATGGTGACAAGGACCTGCATTGTAGTGCTATCTCAAGGATAAAATATGCTAACCCTTTTGAAGCTCTGGACCTGGGGTCGGGGATGTTGCAAGTGCTGAATATATGTTCGCTGCAGGACTTCGAGTTCATAAATATGGTAGCTTCTCTGGTTGGATGAGTAATGACCCTCTGTACCCTCCTGTCGTGTCTGACACACTCACCATTAGGTGGAGGGGAGAGCATAGGTGAGAGGGACTGTTCCAAGCAGTGTCTGTCTTACTGCCCAGTCCTTTGGTCATTTCCACTTATCAAGGATTGGGTTGCAGCTGACAGTCAAGGTCTGAAGCGGTTAAACTTGAAATACTGGGATGACACTGGAAACAGAATAAGTTTCCTTGAGTGCAGAAACCTCTCAAACAACTGACGGTGGCTTCATCCACATACCAAACAAATCCAGCCTTGGAGGGGGTGGGCACAGTGGAAATAGACATGGTTTTCTAATTGGGGCCCTCGGGCTGGCCTTTATCTCTTTGTCCAACCACCCCACACTCTAGCCACTGGGCAGGAGTATTGCTGGGTGCTGCAACTTCAGAGTGGCTGCAGGTAAGGCTCTGATGTGGGGCGGATGGAGGCCTGATTTCCCGTGCTGCCTTCCTGAGGGGAGAATAAGCGCCTCTGCAGCTGTTCTGTGCCTCAGTTTCCCACTGCAGCATAGCTGGCCCTGAATGATTCCCAACAGACACAGAGGTAGTGGCTTTACGGAGGGTCCCTCAAGATCTCCTCTGAATGAATAAAACAAGCAATCCTTTACTTCCAGGCTGTGTCTTTTTTTCCCCAGTCTTTGTTCATTGTTGGTAAGTAGAGAATTGCTACCTGGGTAGCAATCTCAAAACGCGGGGCTCAGGCTTGCCCATAAACCCTTCCATCTTGGCACACTCAGTCAGAAGGAAGGGTGCTGAATTTTGGGGACTTGGGGGTAGGGAAGGAGTGTGTTCTGAAGATGAAACAGGAAGTTCTTGACACCTTCCTGGAAGACCAAGGCTGGTGCATATCAGTCAACAGGGGCACAAGACCTGGAGCCTGGAGCCCGTCTGAAGAGGCGTGACAGCCCCTCGCGAGGGGTCGGCTCTCCTGGTTCTACCCTAGCTGCACCGTGTTGGAGCGCTGTGACCGCAGCAGCGAGGAAGGGTAAGGTGAATGAGGGAGCTCACCCTTTGAGGGAGCAGAATTCATTTCCTGTGACATCTTCTTTATAAATGCAGTGATGCTGTCTGATTTGGAAAATAAAAACAATAATTCATTCAACATTCTTTCCCTTACAGTCAAAAATGTAGAAGTTAATGTATTTAACCTTTCTTTTTCTTTATTTGTATTTTTCCAAGTATATTGAGAAAGAATACACATAAATCATTCTATCATTTCAAGGAGTTCTTTTAAAATCAATCAATGGTTTCTGTCTTTAGATCAGTGAACCAAATGTCAAATGTTTCCTGAATTATTTTTTTGTTTCTGGCTGATACAGCTGCCACCTTCAGCCTCTCCCTGAGCTGCTAGGGGCAGGAGGCACTATTTAAATGTAAAAATTTTAAGTCAGGGAGCAAGGATACCCAGGAATTCCACTGTCCAAGGTCAATATGGTTATAACCACAGCAGAGAAACTTAAACAGGAAGCTTGAACTTCCCCCTTGTGTTGACTTCACTTGCTTCCTGGGTGAACTGGATTACTTCCCTAGTCTGTTGTTCGACCCTCTCCCTATTCACATGGCCATCCCTTTATGTCTTATTTCAGCAATGGGACATTCAGGGCACCTGGAGTGAGTTCAGCACCAATGAGTTTATAATGGCTGACAGTGTTGCTCAGTAAATGACTAGATGCCACCACAGATAATTCTATCATATTTTACGGGGGAAGCAGGAGAAATTTTCCTTTCACTGGAGTAAAAAAAGAAAACAAATAAACACCACCTAATAATTCCTCCCAAGGCTAAATAAGTAGCCAGACCCCAGAAAAGGCTGAAGAGCTGAACACAGAACTAAGAGCTTTTATTACTAACACTTCTGCTGTTTCAAAAAAACCCAAAAAACCTGCTATCGTCCATGGCCTTCCACGCAGTGGAGGATACCATGGCTAATGACCAGCCAAGTGACACTCGACAAAATTAAACTCCATTTACCTAAATTCGGCGCTAGGTTTCCGCAACAATTAATTGGCAGGTCCGGGGAAGTTAGAGAAGGGCTGCTTTCATTAACTGAAATCAGCGATGGTTAGGTGTGTGGAGAGAGGTCAGACCCCATTGCTGTTTCTGACTCAAGGCGCCTACGTGCTCATAGCAATTGTTTTAGCGAGAGAATGGGTCAGACGCTGGGCACGCTGACTCTCGCTCTCTGGCATGGAGGAGGAACCACACTCGGCGAGGACGTGCATCATGGATTTCTCCCACGGGACATCCATCCTCCCTTCGATGGTGGTGGACCAGAAAGCTCAATGAGAATCCCAAACCCCACTCACTAGACACTCTTTCCAAATAACATCTTTAAGAGCTACTGAGTTTTGGACTGTTGAATTTCCTCTATCGTAGTTACAGTACATAGGATATAAATAAATGAAAAAAACGTTGGACGAACTGAAGATATTTATTATATCCTTTGAAGGTTTCCTGGGAGTGCATTTAATCGAGATTAGCTGCATTAGGAATTAGGCACTTGTTGTCTAGAGAAGGATAAAGTTAATATTTGCTTGGTAAGAGTAGATCAAGCAGAAGAGTTCTAGTTTTGGTCAAACTCCCCTGAAACTTTCCTTTCCGTCTTCTGAGAGAAAGAGTCCTGTCTGGAGGTAATCAGTGGTGACCCAGCCAAGATCTAGATGGTGATAACTTCCGTCTTAAATGTCATGTTAGTGTGGAGGAGAAACGGTGATGGTGTTAACACCTGTCGTGCGTGAGCACATGCTGCACACTTCTTCTCAGGTCTCATAATTCAGTGAGTACATGTTAGTTTTGTGTGTCAGCTCGGCTAGACTATGGGGCCTCGTGGTTTGGGAAGCTCTAGTCAGGATACTTTGAGTAAATATCTCCCTCCATAATGTGTGCGAGCTTCGTCCAATCAGTGGAAAGTCTTAATTTAAAAAATAAAACAAACAAACAAAAAGACATAAGATCCTGGAGAATGTGGGGGTTTTGCCTCCAGACTGCTTCCGGATGTGAGCTGCAATACCAGCTTCTCCCTGGGTCTCCTACCTGCCTGCCCGCCCTGAAACATTCAGATTGTGACCCTCCACAACTGTGTGAGCCAAATCTCCTGTCTCCTGCTTCCAACTACTACCTACCCACCTATCTATTTGTTTATTTCGTTGACTTATTCATTTTAGGGGGGGGAGAGGAAAAGAGAGGCAGAGAAACATCAATCTGTTCCTGCATGTGCCCTGACCAGGGATCGAACCGGTAAGCTTTGTATATCAAGACAATGCTTTAGCCAACCAAGCTATCCGGCCTGAGCTTCTCTGGAGAACCCTGATGCATGCACTCTAATCTATTATTAATCCTGATTTACAATTAAGGAAACTGAGGCTCAGAGAGGTGACGTGACTTGATCACAGGGTCCAATCAATATTCCCACGAAACCTTCCCACCAGGTTCTCTGCTGGAGGTCAGTGACAGAGCAGTGTGGCTACAATTTGCAGAAAGAGATTCAAGCAGAGGAGCTGTTGGTAGCAGGAGTGTTATCCACAAGACGCAAGAGCCAGGAACAAGAACCTGATTTGAAAAGAGCTATTTTCCTTCTATAATCAGGAGAGGAAAGTGAGGCTCCCGCGAGCAGCTCTTCTGGATGCAGAGGCATTTTCAGAGGGAAATTTGGGTGCAGAGGGACATTCTGAGGAGACGTCTGGACATGGAGCAAGGGTGACCAGCTCAGGGAACTGTGTGTGGTTTAATAAAATCAGAAAGAATTTAGACATCAAGCCAAGAAACCCACACTTGATCCCTGTATTTGTGAAATATTTACAGAATATTCAGGCACAAGGGGGAACTTTTGGGGGAGAAAAAAGATGAGCAGTCTAAGGGGTTCATGTAACTCGTGGGAAAGGCAGACATCAGAGAGGTAATTACACTGGGCATTGTGTTATTGCGGGTGTGGTGAGCACCGTGGAGACAGAGCCATGTAGCTTTGGAAGACCGGCCTTGTCTGGGACATAGTAAATGTGTCCTGAACAAAAAGTATCCTGTGGGGTGAGACAAGGCTTCCAAACCTGCACCCCAGCCTCAGTCACATGGAGCAGGCAAGCTCTACCACCAAATAAGGAGTCCAATCTGTTTTCCCTCCTGGCAGGAGCAAATGTAATAAGGGGGAAGAGTTTTCTTCGTTCTGCATTTTTCCTCCTATATGTTCTTTTTTAAATTTTTATTCATTTTAGAAGGAGACAGACAGAGAGAGAGGAGGGAGGGAGAGAGAGAGAGAGAGAGAGAGAGAGAGAGAGAGAGAAAGGGGGGAGGAGCTGGAAGCATCAACTCCCATATGTGCCTTGACCAGACCAGTGCAGGGTTTTGAACTGGCGACCTCAGTGTTCCCAGGTCGACGCTTTATCCACTGTGCCACCACAGGCCAGACCTCCTCCTATATGTTTTTAATCATGGTACCGGCTACTATATCTCCATGTGCTAGCAGATGACAATTGGATGAACCAGTTTTAGATGAATGTTAATGAAAGAGTCTAAATAATGCATCATACTTATTTAGATTTTTTTTTGCTCTTTATTATTTTGTTTTGTGTGATCAGGTTGTCTTTTTCTGATCATACTTTTATTGTTCTAGCTAAGAGGATGAGGTTAAACATACACATGTCACGATGCCCTGCAAAAGACACCATGAGGCATTAGGAGGGGCCCTGTGGGTGGCAAGAAGGAGCCATGCCAATTGCTTGTACAGGAAAGAAACAGAATAGGGAATCCTATTGTTTACCAACCATATCCTGTGTGCCAGAATCTA
Organism: Rhynchonycteris naso; assembly: GCA_037038555.1. Lineage (NCBI taxonomy): Eukaryota > Metazoa > Chordata > Mammalia > Chiroptera > Emballonuridae > Rhynchonycteris > Rhynchonycteris naso. The sequence continues at coordinate 108,435,134 of CM073001.1, forward strand.
TATTTGTATGACCTTTGTTGTCTTTCACAGCAGTACAAGGAGGTAGGCCTCAGAGTTACTCCTATTTTGAAATGAGAAAAGAGCAGCTTGGAGAGATGTCATGACTTGGGTCAAGGTCCTACGATTGGCATGGTGCTGTGCATTTGAAACCAAGCACTCTAACTTGACACCTGTCATTCATAAAGTCAATAAAATTAATAAAAAAATAAAAGTAAAATAACAAGTATAATCTTTATAATGTGTGTATTTGGAAAGAGACAAGTCAGGAATCCTGCTGAGGTCCCATTTCAACCCCAAAACCATCACATCATAATTACCTCTATCAGAAGTAAAGACACGGAAAAACAGTGTTTTTTGTGATCATTTTCTTTATTTGATAATTGTTTCTTATTTACTTTTCCTGCTTTCAACTTTATGAAAGGGTTGTCATTCAAATGAGTGTTCAGGAAGAAGGGAGTAAAATGTTTGTGGAGCATATACGTTTCTGAAAAATGTGTTAATATTTTTTTCTGGGCCAAATGACTTAAAAAATTAATTTCAAATGTGGGCAATGACAGAAAGTCTATTATTTGAAAGGTCTGCCTGGAAAGGGGCTCGATTGTTGTAAAAGATGTCTTCAAACCCTTTGACACTCATTCCACTCAGTGATGGGGCTGATATCCCCTCCCCTTGAACCTGATGGCCACCAAGGAAAAAATCCCTTGTAGGAACAACGCATGTGAGTTCCTGTCAAAATTAAGAATAAACGAAAAAGGCTAGTTTAAGTCACTAAGTTTGGGGGGAAATATGTTGAGACGAGAGTAACTCAGATGGTGACCGTCATGTCTTAGATGTTACGGTAGAACTAAATGTAAAGCAGCTTTCGCGCACCTACCTGTGCCTGTGAACACGAATGTCCACAGAATAAGTATTTATATGCAAAACAGTCATGTATACTTTTGTTAACTGTCACTTTTGAATGACTTTTCTGTCCATTATTTCTGCTTGTTTTCCATTGAAAGCTAATTTCTGAAATCCCCACCTTCTATCTAGGTAGCAGAAAGTCTCATTGAATAGAAGAGTAGCAGCTGTCTGTCTCCCGTGAAACTCTGGGTCTAGAACTTTCTTGGTTCTGCATGTGGAGAACGGGGCTCAGGGTAGGAAGTGTGTTTCTCCTCAGTCTCCCTTCTCACCAGGTGGGACTCGCTCTTTCTCCATTCAAGCTAACTGGAAAACTGGGTTCTGTCTGTCCTCAAGATGGTGTGAATTGAAATATTCCTTTCTGAGCACAGGTGGCAGGCAATGTTCTGTTGCCCTTCTTTCTGAAAGATGACATCCTACTGTGAAGACCACACCTAAGTGATCTCAATACATCATGAGAGGGTTGCCATTTGCGTAGTGAAAGCTGACTTGCCATCACCCAGCGGAGAAAGTGCAGGTATTTGTTTCCCAGAAAGAGCTGCAGAGGTGGCCTGCATCATTTCTACTGAGATTCCACAGTGCCCACTCAATAGTGTGGCTCGGAGCTCGGCAGTGACGCGTGTAGCTGGATGACCATTGGCATGCCGACACGTGTAGGATTAGATTACAAAAGGGAACAAGGACGAAAGAGATCCTGGAGGACAGGAGAGAACCTCTGCTCTGACCATGAAAGATTACACCCTTGGAAATAATCAAGCAAAATGAGCTAAAGACCCTGGGTCCCTGGACCTCCATGTGGAGCAGAGCTGCCCATGGGCTGGCTGTGCAGCATCTTTTTACTGGTACCTCAGTGGGTTTGGGCTGCCACAGCAAAATACCAGAGGCTGGTTGGCTTCAGCAACAGAATTTATTTTCTCAACAGTGCTGGAGGCTGGAGACCAAGATCAAGGTCCAGCAGATTCAGATCTTGGGGAGATTCCTCTTCCTGGCTGATAGATGGTCACCCTTCTCATGGAGTCCTCATGTGGTAGGAAGAAACAGAAACTCTGAACTCTCCTCCTTTTCTTACAGGGACACTAATCCCATCACAAGGGTCTCAACATGAGCTCCATCTAAATCTAATTACCTCCCCAAACCCTCACCTCCAAATACCACCCTATTGAGGAGTTAAGGTTTCAACATATCAATTGGGGGAGGGAGATGTACAGATATTTGTTCCATAACACCTGAGAGTGAATAAAATTTTGTTGTGTTTGAGATCGTGTATGTTTGCATCTATTTATTATAGCAGCTTAATCTACCGTCTACAATGTATATATGTTCCAACACAAACACATCACTCTTGATCTGTTTCACTCAGCACAGGACAGGGTAGGACAATTCTCACTTGAGTTTTAAAGGCTAATCTATCATTTTTAGCATTGCATTAACTTTGTGGAGGGACTTGTATCACACCGTTGGGTCCTCACTAAGCTTCTTCCTGTTGACTAAAATCCATAGCTTTCCATCCAAAGTGACAACTATGTACAATTCCCCCCCATACACACACACACTAGAGTGTTATTCTAGTTTTGGCTTTTTGGACTTCTGGAAATTGGCATTAAGTAATTCTCACATTAGTCTTTTTTTTTTTTTTTTAAGAATTGGCTATTTGGAAAGGTTTTGTTATTCTCTCTTTCCTGCTCCTCAATGAAGTGGGAAAACAAAGGCATATTATCTCATAGTTCGCTGTAAAAATATCTATGGGACCATCTGCTTCAGGCACACACAGGCAAATAAATGCCATTCACTAATGGCTGTGGTTTCAAATGTGTTTCCCTGGAGACGGGCCTGAGCCCTAATCACTGGTACCTGTGAATGTGGTCTTTACAGATGTAATCAAGTTGTGTCAAGATGAGGTCACCCATGATTCAGGTGGGCACTAATATAATGACTAATATCCTCCATAAGAAGAGGACAATTGAGACACACAGATAGGGGGAGATGCTGGAGGGAGAGATTGAGGTGTTGTGTCTCCAATCCAAGGGTACCAGGGGTTGCCAAGGACACCAGGAGCTAAGATAAGACAAGGAAGCATCCTTTCAGGGGACACATTGCCCTGCAGGTTCCTTGATGACAGACTTGTGGTCCCCAGAGCTGGGACAGAACACATTTCAATTGTTTCCACCTCCCAGGTTTGTGGTAGTCCTAGGAAACCAATGAACGATGGGGCTGGGACGAGCCCGCCTCTCCAAACCCACTTTAGGTGATCTCTGATGTGGGACTAAAGATACATGGCAGTTATCAAGGGTAACTGGAATAACATGCAGAGATTCTCGCACCATCCTTACCACAAGGAGTCTGACTCAGGGAGCGCGCTCTGTCTGCAGCTTGCAGGCTGCGGGGATAGAGAGGCCGGGCAGAGGGTGCTGTTCCCATGAGTGCGCAGAGGATCCCTCCATGGGTGGACACCAACCCACTCACCGTCTGTGAAGATAATGGGAATTACAGAAACTGCCTCTAGTTTAATAACCAAGGACTTGGTAGCACACATCCTCTCCATTCTCAGATTTGCCTGCAGCGTACATCTCCTAGTCCTGCTTTGTAACGGGAGCAGGTGTGACCAGAGCACGCCTTTGATTCTTTTTGTTTTATTCTGACTCACAATGGTGTTCTTCTCAAACTTTCCTAGAATAATTGCCAGACTACTTGGACTTCCCGAAAAATGTAGCATGCCATTATATTTAATTAACTAAATCTTTCCTATTAAGTCAATGCAATGTTTATTTAAAAAATATATATATTGAAATAAGAGCTTTAATGTGGTTCCGTGGGCAGACGTTACAGAAAAGGATGAAAGCTATTGCTTAGGAACAGTTCAAGCAAGGCCTGTCTTGGTCCACAGAAATGGTTCAAAGAAATGCTCACTGCTTGATTGATTTGTGTAGTGGCATTCTGCCACAGCCTGCCTTGCTGAGCGTAAATATGGAGACGAGAGGGAACTTCTCAGGATGAGTCCCATCGCTGCGACCGACAGGGAAGGAACAGGGTTTCGACTTTAATCTTGGATAGATAAGTGTAATGTGCTTACTGTACAATGAAGGAAGCACTGAGATCCAAGGGTGGGACTCCTCTTTCCAACATCATTCCTCCGGTAAGTGGAGGGGCCAGAGTTCAAACCAGGTTTCTCTGGATCCGTGCCTCCTTCCATCCTATATTGCCACCCACAGGCTTTGCCGTGACGTGGCATACTCTGCTTAGTTTTCTCGGACCATCAATAGCTGGGAGAGAAGAGATACTGTTCTTTCCAACCACAGGATTGAGATTTATTATAAAACAATGTTATTTCATTAATAAATAGTAATACTGTCACATAGATTAATAAGACAAGGTGGCAGTACCCCCAAAACTCTTTATGTGTATAGATAGATGATAGATAGATAGATAGATAGATAGATAAATAGATGAATACGTAGACGGATAGATAGAAATTTAATTGAAATGGCATTGATAAAGAGTGGGGAAATTATGATGTATTCCACAAATACTGTTGAGAGATTTGGTTATTTACATAAAAAATAAATAAGATTATAGCCCTACCTCATACCACTTGTACAGCCAACTCTAGACGGACAAGAACCTTTAATGTGAAAGGCAGACATATTGAAATTTTAGCATATCTTTATGATATTAACCATAAAAGGAATAAAAGTGCATCTGTTTAAATTAAAATTAGAAAATCGTGTTCATCAAAATGCATGAAAGACAAGTCTAATTTGGGAGAACATGGATATGACATATATAACCAAAAAGGTGTACCATCAAAATGCCTACTTCAAATTTTTATGAATTGACTTGGAAAATGACAAAACATTAGAAAATAGGCAAAAGATGCAGACACTTCATACAAATGTAAACACAAATTATGAATAAATGCATGACAAAGTGGTTGAGCCTCATTAGCAATCATGAAAATGCTAATCAAAATCCTACATGTGTTACTATTTCACACCCAAGAGACGGGAGGAAAATGATGCTGTGACAATATTAAGTGTTGGTGTGAGGGGAAGCAGCAGGAACCCTCCTGCCCTTCTTAGGGAGGCATCAATTAGTCCTCTCACCAGCTACAGAGCGGAAGTTGTGCATCAAAGATTATGAGATTTCACATCTCCGTGTATACCCTAGAGATGCGTCAGCTCATGAGGCTGAAGATAGGCAAAAGCACTGCTTTTAATAGCAAACAATTAGAAAACAACCTCCCAAGTGTCTATCACGTTTGGAGTAGCTAAGTGAATTGTGGACGATTTGTATTACGAAGTAGAACACAGGGTAATGATGGTGCACCAAAGACTCCTACCTGCATCAGAACAGGTGATAAGAAAATGTGATGCTGGGTAAAAAAGAAATCAAGGCAATGCGTGTAGTGTGATTGCATTTCTGTAAGGGTCCAACCCTTTAAACATCAGCAATTATTATTATTATGCTCTGAAGGCTCATTTGTGTGATAAATCTAGACGGGAAAGTAGGGAGGGGTCAACACGAAATAGCGGGCAGTACCTATCCCATGTTACGCGATAGGAAAGGAAATGATGGGAAGGACAAATACAGGCTTTCGAATCTATCGGCCACTTCTCTTTCTTAAGTTTGACAATGGGCTTGTGTGCATAGGTTTTATCGTGAGTGAAGTATGTTCTCTGCACATTTGTGGGTTCTGTGTGCTTTTCTAGAATATCATAAGCTGTGTTGATGCCTCCAGGAGGAAGATGGCCCCGCTGACACCTTGATTTCAGATTCTGAGTTTCAAGATGGCAGGCAGGAAGCTGTGCTTGTTAAGTCATTGGTTGCCGTCACAGCAACAAGAAAAGATAATGCACACCGATGTCCTGAGTATCCGCGAGTTTTAGTGCACCTTTTTTAGGTAAGAAAGAGCTGCTTGGTCATGTCCCTCCCTTGTTCCAAGCTCTACAGTGGGTTCCAATTGGGGGAGAAAGAAAGAAGAAGAGGAAGAGGAGAGCAGGGAGCATGTACCCTGCTCACAGGAAAGGCTGCCCTGGCCCTGGTACTTTGCAAATTCCACCCTTGCACCTGAAAGACTTTTCCTCTAACTCTACCCTGCAAACATCCACCAGCCAGCAGGTCTGGCCACAGATGTGACATGTTGAGAGCATTTGGGACCTAGTCTGTTGGATCAGTAGTAGAGCAACAGCTGGCATGTGGATGTCCCAGGTTTGATTCCCAGCCAGGGCACACAGGAGAAGCAACCATCTGCTTCTCCACCCTTCTCCCTTCTCTCTCACTCTCACTCTCTCTTCTTCCCACAGCCATGGCTCCATTGCAGCAAGTTGGCCCTAGGCGCTGAGGACAACTCCTTGGCCTTTGCCTCAGGCACTAAAAATGCTTCCATTGCTGAATAAGGAAGCAACACCCCAGAGGGGCAGAGTATCGCCCCCTAGTGAGTTTGCCTGGTGGATCCCAGTTGGGGTGCATGTAGGACTCTGTCTCTCTGCTTCCCCACTTCTCACTAAAATTTTAAAAAAGAGAGAGAGAGAGCACATTCTGATTCTCCATCCCCTGAACACTGCCCACTATCCCTCCTCTTCTCGCACCGAGCACTTTCCTCTTCTGGAATACTAAACGGTTTACAATTAGGGCTGTATCTGTAGGTGCCTGCTTCAGGTTTGGGGCCACAGCTCCCAAAGGTGGCTGTCCTGTCTACTCCTGCGCGGTGCCCTTGGTGTTGGCCCTGCGCCCTCTGGATGTGAGAAGACTCATCTGGGCATCTTTGCTCCTATGCGTGCACCTGTCCAGAAGGAGCCGGACTGCAGCACAACACCTCATGGCGTTTTTACTAAAACAACTCTGCTTCGCCCCCCCCCCCCCCCCCGCTGTAGTCTGCGCCTTCAGCTAGGGCTCTGGCGGAGTGATACATTCCAGGGGCAGAAGCCTCCAAGGAACACCCCCCTACCCCACCCCCACTCCCCCCACCCCCGCTCCCGGCATATTTACTGCTGGGTTCCTCTGCCTTCAGAATGCCTGGCCAAGGAGCCCCTCCGTCCTCAGACCACCAGGCCTGCCTGAGCCTGCGTGTTTCATCCTGGGTAGGCTTGGTCTCATCTACCTCCCACATTCTTGCAAAAAAAAAAAAAAAGGATTTCAGATCTATTACAGGTAAGCTGCTGAGATGAGAAATTCTTGAAGGATGAGGCTCCTACCAAGATTTCCGTGGCAATGTTGAACTGATGCTCGCAGCAGTGAGAGATGTGTTTGCAGAGAGAACGGGGTTGGAGAGAGAGGCGCGTCCTCAAGGCGGGAGGGCATGCAGGGGGGTTCCTCCCCACCTCCCGAGCAACCACACCCCGGGAAGGACAAATGTAATGTACATCCTTCCTCCCAACAGCACGTTCCTTACTGCTTTAATAAATGTCTCTCTTTTGGAGAGAGAGAGATAGGTGGAAAGTCATGGCCGAGCTCTCCCCCCACCCCACCCCGCACCCCCGCACCCCCGCAGTGCTCTAAGTCACTCGCCTGATTTGTAGCCATTTTCTGCAGCTGTGTAATGACCATAAAACTGGGGGGGGAAAGCATAAAACATGAAAGAAAGGTGTTGAAGTCAGCCTGAAGGTACTAAATTCTTGACAGCAGCTTGTAAAGCAGTCAGGAATTAGGTGCTGGGGAGCTGCTGCTTTTGCAGAGGTGGCGGAGGAGGGGCTGTCACCTAGGGGCCCTGCGCTGGAGGGGTGACATCCACACTGCCCGGGCGCCTCCCACCCCAGGGAGCCCCAGACCCGCCTGCCCACTCCCCCAGCCGGGCCTGTTCATGGAGCTGCAGAACACCGAGCTTAATGGACTGTCCCCCCTCCCACGCTGTGAGTGTTCTCACCTCTTTTCTTTGGGGGTTGGAATGGCAACGTGAGTGGAAAGAAATATATTTAGGAGGTGTTTTTTTTTCTTTTTTTAATACGAAACACATGGTCTGTTTTCCCATCACAGAGCAGTTTCTCCTCTTCGCATCCGCGTGATTCGAGGGGCTCTTTAGAAAAGGTGTTGTGACTCTGTCCACACCAATTAACATCCGTGAAATTAAAAGCAGAACATGTTTATGAAAATAGGTTGTATATCGTCAAGCACTTGGGGTGATTTATTATTTTTTTTTGGCAATACTCTGTTTATGGTGCATGATGTTGACCCTGAAACACCTTTAAGTTATCTTCCTAGGAAAAGCAGAACAGATGATTCTAGAAAGTTCTAGGTATTTTCTAGAATAGCTGGAACTAGCCGAGTAGGCAGGGTCTGATTTCCTCCTGACTCTCACCCAGTTCAGGAATCTCACTGTCACGTGTCTGAGTCTGGGGAAGGAGCCTTCCAGGTGGCAGGCTGTCTTCACCTCTTTTTGAGGGCAGGGTGTGTCTTGCTTTCGTCTTTCCACACCAGACATTTGACTCGTTCTGCAAACTGGAATGTGAGCAAACGTAGGTTGTGCCCCATCCCGGCAGAAGGCCCTCCTGCCCTGGCCACCCCCAAGGCGTGGACTGAGAGGAGGCCTCGACCTTCAGTGTCCTTTTCTCTTTGCTTTGTAAATTGAAGTTATTGCTGCTCACCCTCGGGGCCAGGTACAGGACCCTGGTGACAGGCCTCACAGCATGGTGCCCACACCCAGGGGAGGAGACTGCTCAGGAAAAGCCTGCACTGCCTCAGGCTCTGACATCATCAGCTCAGTGCAGACACATCCATGCAGGGAGACCTGCACATGCCCAAGGTACCATCACAGCCGTGGGTGGTTATGGTGGCCACGGTGTCCAATGTGCACCTCCCACCCCTGTGTTTGTGCACCCTGATTCTCCACTGGCGTCAGGGTCAGGGTCAGGGTTAAGGTTAGGGATAAAGTTGGTCAGGGTCAGGGTTCCACTTAGGGTTAGGGTTCAGGTTGAAGTTATTTGAACCTTAAATTTCCTTGGAAGTAGCTGACTTTGCTGCCACCAAGATTTCATCATCCTGGGTGTCTCTTTGCTTCTGCTCTCGCTCTTAAATTCACCTGAAGTCCAGTCCCAGGATCTAGCCTCTGGAGTCTGCTGCATACCTCGGGTCTTGGCGGTGACAGGGGAGCTTGAGGACAGTATTGGGGGGCTACTTGGGCCTTCACTCTTTACGGGTCGGGGGCCCTTTAAATTCAAACAAAGACCCTGGTAGGCAGTCCTTGCTACTTTTCCAGTCCATCTGGTTTGAACTGATCCTCTCTGTTCTGAGTCCACAGGACAGATGACATCTCAGTGACTCTGGTATCATGCGTTGGCAGGGTGGGCCTGACTCTGGGAGGGAGCACACATTCTCTCATATGGCCTCATTTCAGAGCCATTGGAGAGACCTGGATGTCTCTCCCTCCCCCCTAACCCATGTGTCCATCAGGATGTTGTGTTTTCCAATCCTGCCTGATGTTTCTCCATGAGAGCTTTGGCCCTTAAGCTTAATGATCCCTGAAAAGGCACATCCCACTAGTAAAACCCATGACACCGAGTTGTTCTCCGCTCACTGGCTCATGAATTAAAGAGCCTTTCATTTCTACTTATCTTACACATTCTTCCTGTCCCAAGCGGACTTGGTAAAGCCGCCACAAACTGGGGCAGCCTGGTGAAATAAATGCATCAAAATGTGGAATGTGATGGTCAAGGTCAGAGTGACCAATTGAATAAGTAAGGTGGTTGTCTAAGAAAAAGGCCTCTTTATGCTACTATGGTAACTTGGAGAATCTTCTTTAATGATCAGTAGGTTCCGGGAATGTCAACATGCCCAGACTTTGAATTGACATAACTACTTCCATTTCACAAAAAGAGGAAGAAACTGAGAGCTCCCATAAGTTGCCTTAAGTCACCTAGTTAGTATATGATAGAGCCAGGATTGACACCCAGGGCTGTCGGGCTCCGAAATTCTTTCCCAAACTCTACTCCACCAACTGCTTTCAAAATGTAGTGCAATGTGCCCCCTTCACAGTTTTGCCTAAAGCAAGCCTGGGTTGTAGGTATAGGAAATAAGGGTGGGGGGGGGGAAGAGAGTGATGGCTTAGGCTGGGAAGATACTTTTTGAACTTAGTATCTTAAAAAGAAATTCAATCTCCCCTTACACAGGTCATGCCGATGAGTTTATCTTCTTCATCAGGAGACACAAAGTGTAGGGATACACAGGGACCTTCAATGCCTCCCAGAGCCTGGGTTGTAATGCTGCAACGTTAGTCATGTTTCTCTTTCTGCCATTTCTTCCCCCCAGAAAAATGCCTCATTTAAATGCTGACAGATTGGTGGGCACCATGAATGTCTCTGATATGTAATCATGAAATGGTATGACTTGGGAAGACGTGGTGTATGAACCTGCTGTTACCCAGGCGAATGTCATGGTAGCATTTGATTGACAGTGAAGACTTGTGCAGCAAGGGGTGTCTGCTTTAGCATGGGGGGGGGATGTCAGTGTGGTGTGTTATTACTTAAATGATATTTAAAGCCCTTTTTGCTTACTGCGTTCTCAACACTGAAACAGCCGCCCGTGGAAAGGGAGAATCAACCAGCATCCTGGCCAGATTCTTCCTTCTTAAGTAGCTTGTGTTGATTCTTTTTTTTTTTTTCCATTTCCTTCTCACTCTTCAAATTCACTTCCATGTTTTTGCAAAAATTTTACACTGTTGAAATTTGTACATCTGGGAAAGAAAAAGGAGACGGACACCCCCCTCCCAAGAGCACATTTATCTGGTTTTGATGTTAAAACACGGGATGCATCCACTGACTTGTCACAGGAGGTCAGGAAAAGGTTTACTCACTTTATCCTCATTGTCTTTCTTGAGTCCCCATAGCTTGAACTTATTCAGAGAGCAATTCCTAGGGGAGACAGGCATGTGGTGACAGTTTGGGTAGAATATTTCTGCTCTGCTGGGAAACTTCGGTAAGGTGTTTTGCATCCTGGGGGGCTTGTTCCAAAGTCCAGACCCGATTTATTTGTAATTGGGTGGTGTGGCTGAGCTGGCTTGTGGATCAGGTCCCAAATGCAGGCCGGGGTCCCAGAACTGGTCGCCAGAGTCAGAAGCATTTCTGGTTGTTACACGACAGCGCCCTAGCCTCGTTTGCCTTTGCTGATCTGAAGGCAGTTCCCACCCACTCAGTCCAGAGACATCTGTGTGGTTCACGCATTCCTGCCCCCCTTGAACGCAGGGGATACCAATGTGCATGCAAAAGTGACCTAAAATAAAATTAATGACCTTTAAAGAAAACTTTAGAAATGGCTCTTGGTAACCAGTAATTATCAAGTGTGTTTGACCCTTACCCAAGAAGTCACTAGAGTTTTGGTCATCACTGTGTGTGATACTTGTGTGTACGTGCATGTATCTATATGTGTGTGTGTGTGTGTTTTTCTGGTTAATTTGACACATTCTCCCTTTCTCTGAAAGTCTTATTATTTTAATCATGAATATAATAAGCAGCATTTCCCTGTGATTATTTGATAGATAAATAAATGTATCACACCCCCTTTGCCACAAAACATCTGGGGACAAGGATGTACAGAGGAATAAATTGTTTCTTCCCAAGAGAAAAATAGTCATTGGGTCCCAGCTAACACTGATTGGGTCACTATGAGTTCCTGTCTCGGTCTGGTTAGACATGTGATGGCTCTGAACCTCTGATAATCACGTAATTTCCATCCTCTTTCCCAAGTAAGGGCACCTAGGGCCAGCAGGTTCCACTAACTTGTCCACAGTCCCCAGCCAGTCATGGCAGAGTGTGGATTTCAGCTCCGAGGTTCCTCAACCCGGAAGCCAGTGCTTGGCGCTAATTGTCCCCTGGAGTACTGTGTTGAGTGTCCCATTCCTGTGACCCCGAATTGCCGTAACCCGTCAGTGAGTGCACACCTGGCCACTTCACCTCGGAGAGGACTTGCAAACGCACAAGGTGCAGGCTCTGAGCACCTCTTGATTGCAGTACCTTGATTAACAAGAGGCTTAATTCAACTCTGCGGTGACTAATGGAAAGGGCGGGCTGGATTCTGCCTAAAAATTCTTCACCATCTTTATTTGAATTAAACGCTGAGACCAATCACGTGAATGACAGAACTGCAGGGACAGAAAGGGTACAGATTGTGCGAGTGACATGTGGCTCATGCTGTTTACATCCTGCCTCTGTGGCTTTGACAGTTATAAATACTGGTTCCTTTTCTTTGCAATCGTCTTTTATGCAGCAGCTTAAACTAATCTTCCTGGTGCAATAGACAACTGCTTCATTTTATTAGTCTTTCTCAGGAGCTGTTTAGGAGACAAGAGTAGTCTTTTTTTCCCCCTATATCCAAAGACAGCTGTCGTTGTGCCTGATAAAAGTCAACAAATTATGAGGGAAACAGTTCACAAAAAAATGAGAGCAGAAATAGCATGTTTTTTTATCTATGTAGTAATAATAATCTTTTCTAATGTTCACTTGAAAATATTTATTAGAGCTGTCATTTAATAAAAAATACAAAATATTTAAATATTAAATGTCATGAATGAAAAAGGTTATTTTTAGCCTTCTCCCCGGCATAGTGAAGTCAAAAGAACACGGGAATTTGATTTAGATCTACGGGCCGTTAAGTAGGGGTTCCATCCAATGTTCGCGTGTACTGCCAGGAATGCTCCACAATCTAGTCTACACTCATTTGACCAATCATAAAAGGTACATGTTACCTATGTTAAAGTGTTTTATTTTTTTAACAGACATTTAAGAAAATAACAGCAATAAAATACTCATAAAAATTCAGTCAAAATGACTTATAAATTCAGATGCAAAGTACACCCTTACCATACTTATACCATACATCAAATATATAACAATATTATCACAAAATAATGCATAGCTTTCCAACAAGGATACCACAGAAACCATCGATAAGCTTGGTCTGGAGTTGTGGGTTTATTTGGTTCTGAGTATGGAAACTAGAACCAGTCACTGGTGGCCAGGAATTCAACTAAAGTGGATCTCTGAGTCTCACAAATAAATGGCATCTGTCATGCACTCACTGGTCGAATGGGTGGTGAACGGGTTTTTCCATTCCTAAACGAAGGCTGGAAAGAGTTGTAACCATTACTGGGTTGTTAATGAGCTGCTTGCTTAGTGTGGAAGGAGAGAGTGTGAAGAGCTCTATTAGCTACAAACAAGCCCAGCTGCACACTTGCTTAGGTTCCTGAATTCACATGTTTCTTATAAACGGCAGCCCCAAACTGCAGTACAAAACTTAAGTCTAAACTGGGAAGACAACCACAGACTGGAGACTTCACGTTAATTAAGAATGTTAAGACAGGAGTGAGAAAGAGGAACCTATTCAAGATATTCATTCCAGCAAAAAGGAATACCTGGAGATCTAACACAGACAGAACAAAACAAACTAAAAAAAAACCCAAGTAGCAATTTCCCAATTAAATGAAAGAACTCATGGTTGGATGTAATTAGGCCATCTGAAAATGACTTTAAAATAGGAATGTTGAAGATCCTCCAGATGAGACTGGAGAGAGAGCATGCCAAATTTTCAATCTTTTTGTTCCTTACACCAGCAGTTTTCAGTGTGGTCCACAGACCACCAGGGAAACCTGAGACACCTTCAGGGGATACATGAGATCAAAATTGTTCTCATAACCCCACTAAGTGATTATTTCTCTTTTTTACTAGGTTGATATTTGCATTGATGGTGCAAAAAACTAGAGTAGACTGTTTGGACCAACTGATTTGTGCAGGACAGTTTGGACAAGTCAGTCAGCAGCTGTAAAATGCTCAAGGAGTTACTATCTCCTTCACACTCACACACTAAAGAAAGTTTTATTGAGAACATCATTGATTTAAAAAGTTATATTACTTTTATGAAATCTTGACCTTGTGAACATGTCCTTTCAATACTCTACGTGACGAAATGGAGAGTATGTCCCAAGCACTTCTGAGTACAGAAATACAATACTTTGTCAAGGAAAAGCATGCAGGCAAGTGTTTGAGCTGCAAGCTAAACTATCTACTTTTACATGGAATGCAGTTTTTACTTGGAAGAACAATGGATGATAGGAAAATCTGACCGACTAAAACTGGAACATTTGGGAGACATTTTCTCAAAAAAGGAATGGAGTGAACCTGACATTTCCAGGAAAAGCAATTATGGTGTTTGTTGCAGGTATGACGATTTTGGCTCTGAAGGGAAAACGATGATTTTTCAGTGAAGCTTGACTCACTTGCCATGAGCTTAATGGATTCCCAGTAAATCTTGGGCAGCCTTTCCCACTGAGATTGATGGTGCTATGCATATCTGTCCTTTGATATTTTATAATGATACGCGTCAACTCTTATGGGTAAGTCAATATTTTTCAATGACTACTGAATTATGTTACAAAAGCAAACACAGGCAAAGAGCTATTCAAAGTGCAGAATAGACCAATAGACACTAATGTAACAAAGTACAAAAGGTGATTAATATGGTTTCAGATTCCACATTGCTACTGACCTTTAAGGAACTATTATTTTTTCCTAAAAATAATATGAATATTTTATGAAATGAATATTTTTCAAATTCAGGTGTGGTTCTAGAGGACATTCACAGTTATCTAAAAGGATTACTAAAATTCTCCTTCCTTTCTACATTTTATAGGAGCCTGGAATTCCTTTTCACTTGAACCAAAACAATCTATCACAAGAAAATAAATGCACCTATGATAATTCAATGGTCTACTATAAAGCCAGTTATTAAAGAGATTTATAAACATGTAAAACAATGTCCATCTTTTCTTTTTAAACTATTTTGACAGAGACAGAGAGAGAACCAGAGAGAGGAATAGTTAGGGACAGACAGACAGGAAGGGAGAGAGATGAGAAGCATCAATTCTTCGTTGCGGCACTTTAGTTGTTTACTGATTACTTTTTCATATGTGCCTTGACTGGGGGCTCCTGCATAGTGAGTGACCCCTTGCTAAAGCTAGCGACCTTGGGCTCAAGCTAGCAACCATGGGGTCACTTCTATGATTCTATGCTCAAGCCAACAATCCCGTGCTCAAGCTGGATGAGCCCGTGCTCAAGGCGGCAACCTTGGGGTTTCGAACCTGGGTCCTCTGCATCCCAGTTTGACACACTAACCACTGCACCACTGCATGGTCAGGCAACAATGTCCGTCTTTGCACCATGTTTTCTATTTCAAAAATATTTAATTTTTGTTGTATAATTTTTATTTACCAGCAATTGCTATGTTATTGTTATTTTAAGTTACTTAAAATTAACATCTTGAATGTTTTATTTTGAAATATGTTCTAATTTGGAACATGATCAATCTTGATAGATATCACCAACATAAATGAAATCTCCATGGGGGCCCCAAGAACCTTTTCAGGGTATAAAGTAGCATTGAGACCAGACAACTTGAGAATCTCCCACGATGCTTTCTTGCCTCTCCTGCCCTGTGTATCCATGTAAAGAAGGAAAATAGACTTTATCTTTTCTCAGAAAGGGTGACATTTATGTTGCAGGTACAGGTATGTCAGATATTGCTCTGACAACATAAAGCTTTGATTTTCCAGAATAACATTTTTTCCTACCACCCTAATGTCTCATTAGTGATCAATTGTGAGGGTTGCTCTTGGTCCCAACCCTCCAGGGGACGGAGGGAAGGAGGGACCATCAGGATGTTGAAAGGAGAAAATGCCTGTCTAGGTATCACAAGGACTAGTTAGTTCCAGGGTACCTGACCTCATTCTCCTTTACTGATGTCCATGCCGCAGGCTTGTGTGAAGACTTCCCAGCAGCCTATGTGTCTCCTTGATTAATTTCCACTCATCTTTCTGAACAAAGCAAGAGTCTTCTCTAACCACATTGTTCCACCCCCTCCATGCTGCATAACATGCTCACTCCTATCTACTAACACTGATTCTGGGACATTGTCATCAGCACCATGAGTTTATTGGGCACAGGGCTCTCCGGCAACATAGCCAAGGAGCCCCAGGATTAACCTGATTCACCTATTGTTGAATTTCATTTATACCACAATAGACATTGCACCGGATTGCCTACAGCTTCATAAGGATCAAATCAAGTGGTTCCAGTCAGTTCAGAGGTTTTTGTCCAAGTCTAAATTTTGCCCTCTCTTCTTTGTATATCCTAGGATTTGCAGCAGAGCCCTGGGATAGGGGTGGGGGGGTCGGTGGAGAGCTGATAGGGGAGTGATGTGACCTCAGGGGCCTCCATGTCAGTCCTGCTGAGACACACAGCATGCCTGCCTGGTGACACCACACGAGCAAGCTTGGTTTACTCTCAGACCTCAGAAATGTCATGGAAATTGGCTGCAAAATAAATTAGGACCCATGGACCATGGCTATGCAAAGGTATTTATGCAAATTGAATTTGGATGAGCAAAAGATGAAATTTCAGCCCTGGCTGGACCACTCAGTTGGTGAGAGCATTGTCCTGAAGCAGAGAGGTTGCCGATTTGATCCCCTGTCAGGGCACATGCAGAAACAGATTGAATGTCCTTGTTCTTCTCTCTCTCTCTCCCTTCCTCTCTCATTGAAATTAATAAATAATTTTTTTTAGAAAAAGGAAATTTTAGTGTATAGACTTAATTAATATTTAAGAAAAACCCCAATTCTGAGAGGTCGACACATCCATGGAGAGAAATCAAAATGCAGTTCTCATGGAAATTGTCTCAGACCCTGGAGCTTAGTAACTGCACCCCTGTGAACATACAGCCGTGGACTGGTGGCAATCCACAGAAAACGCCTCACTCTGCAGCCTCCAGATAACAAAGGGGATACAGTCGGCTTGGAAGGGGTACATCAGGTTATAAATTGAATTGTTCTGATCAAGTAGCCTTTGGTCCTTTAGAACCCACATTGAATGTCTCTCTCTACATGTTCTGGTCACACGGGAAACCCTGGGTGATCCCTGAAAATTCAGGGGGAAAACCGTGTGCTGAAGAGAATTGTAGATTTACCCATTTTTCTCTTTGCTCCGCCTGCAATCACGGGCCCATTCTGTAGAGACAAGCAGGGAGCCCCGGCCTGATCCATTTCTTCCCTTAGCCCTTCAGTCGGGGTGGCATTTGGGAAAATGTCAGTTTTCTGGGGGACCCTCTAAAAAGTCATCCCACCCTAAAAATGCAGCCCCAGCTGGTATTCATCAATGTGTGCGTGAAAACAAGATGTGATTAGAGGGAAGAAAAGAGAGAAAAAACAGATAGACTTTGTTACTTAAGAAAATCCTTTTCTTGAAAAAGGACCATTGGAATCAAAGTTCTTTGCCCACGGGATGACCAAACCCAATTGTATTTGCAAAATTTGAGTTTCCCTTCTAAATAAGTATCTACAATAACAAAGGTAAAGTGTGCAGAATCTGTGTCATATTGGCCCACCGCACTGAATAATCTATATTTTTTCTATCGTTTATCTTTTGCTATAAAATAAGCCATCCTAAAATTAACCGACTTAAACCCGCCTCCTGAAATATCATGATGGTGCCCACGACATGGCGGCTGGCTGGAGGATGACCCATCTGGGACGGGCGCAGCTGGCACCCGCACTGAGGCAGAGCTTCCCCAGTTGTTTACAAATCACCCTCCAGAGATGAGCAGAGTTGGCCAGGTGTGTGTGCATCTCACGGTGACGGCAGAAGTGTGAGAGGGCCCGAGGGATCACACCGGGCTTCTCCCCACCCGGGCTTGGAACTGAGATGGTCACTTCCTCCTGGTTTTCTGATCAAAGCGAAGCACGAAGCACAACCCCGCAATCAAAGCATAGGGCAGTGATCCCACTTTCCTGGGAGGCACTCCAAGCTGCACATCCAAGGATGCAGACCCAGGAAGAGGGGAGACGTTCAATTCGTGTCATGAATGGGATCAGGAGGACGTCTTATGTGCCAAAATGCTACATGATCATCAGAACAGAACTCTAATCATAAACAGGTCTTCTACCTAAGGAAAAGGATTCCCACACATTAAGTAAGCACATCATAACTCCGCTCGGAAAGCCATAGAGGAGGTGGCGGGTGTACCAATTGGAACAGGATGGAGTTCTCTGACCCAGATGCAGAGAGATCGGGGGAAGGGAAACCAAGAACATGAACAGATCAAAACCCAGCCGCCTTGCCACGCTTGTGACAGTTCCGGGGAGAGACCTCACATACCTTTTGTGAACGGCCAGGTAGGTAGACCATGGTTGGCAGTGTGGCCATCTGAAAGAGAGGAAGGCTGGGGGAGGAAACTAACTTGAAGTGATTTTGGGAATCAAACATGCCCATGGTCTCTCCAGCAGGTGAGTGAAGTGTTGCAAAATAAATAAGTGAACAAACAAAGAAACAAACAGAGAGGCATAGGTAGAGAGCCCAGGTAGGGCAACAGCTTCGGGAGACCTGGCTGTTCATAGTGACTGAGCACCTGCACGGTGCCAGGAAGTTTCTACCCCACGTCTCAAGCCCCCCAGAAATACCTTCAGGCAGATATTTTTATTCCAACCTCAGAAATGATGCAGCAGCAAAAAAAAAAAGCCCATTGTGAGGCTCCGTGACCTGGAGCCACACACCCCTTGAGCTATAAAACAGACACAGATCCACATCAAGTTGACAAAAGTTCACAGTGGGATTCAGAGCTGGAGTCCTAAGTGCAGAATGAGAGTGGCAATTGCTCCAGTCAGAATGATGGTGTCTCCCCAAATTCCCATCCTGTTGTGCGAATCTCCTCCCTGATGGTGTTGGGAGGTGGGGACTTCGGGAGGGGTACAGTAGTGAAGGTAGAGCCCTAGTGAATGAGGTCAGCTCCCTGATCACAGAGACCCCAGAGCATTCCCGAACCCCTCTACCATGTGAGAACACAGCCAGAAGTCTGTGACCCAGAAGTCTATCACCGTATTGGCACCCTGATCTCAGACATGCAGCCAGCCTCTGGGATTGTGAGTAATACATCAACGTCTGCCGCGTATAAGCTGCCAAGTCTGTGGTGCTTTGTTACAGTGCAGTGGGGGACACAGAGAGTCGTCCTGGGGTTTAGCATCACCGAGCTCTGGGTGGAGAACAGATGTCAGGAGAAATGGACCTGGGCTCAGGACATCCAGGTGAGATTTGGTTTCGGCAGCGCACTCTAGGAATTGAGGTTGATTGCCTGCCTTGGTCCTGGGACTGGACTGGACGGTCAGGCTAAGCTGGAGGATCTGTGTTTTTATGGGTGTCTAGAGAGCAGATGGGCATCAGAGCCTGGGGATGATCGGCCTTGAGAAGTCCCTCCTGTCCCTCTAATGTGGATGGGACAATGGTGAGAGCAACCCCCTAGGAAGGTTATAGTCTCTTCCAAAAGACGGCCACAGTGCGTCTGGTCTCTGTCCCCACCCGCTGTAGTTGACAGGTGCGGGAGAGGAAGGACATGTGTCAGGACCCACGACTTTCGCTCGCGCCCGAGCCGCGGCTTTGCAGTTTCACATTAGAATTCTGTCCAGATTAAGTCAAGGTCACGTTCTTCCCCTTGCATGTCCACGTTGGGCTCCCTCCGAAAACAGGGACAGACACATCGGCAGGCTGACCTCGGCCGCCTTTTCTCATTGAGTCCTTGCCACCCAGCGGAGATGCCACTCCCCACGGATGAGGGCAGGGACGAGGTCTGGGCAGCCACGGGGAATGGAACGGGAGCCCGAGGTGAAGTCCCTGTGTCTACTTCTGTTCGGAGGACGCAGGGGGAGAGAGGAACTTCCCCCCTGGGGGAGGGAAGAGATAATGGGTATTCACATCAGAGTGGTGCTGTGACGAATAACTAAGGAAGGGCTCCAGGTTCCATGAGAAGTACTTATTAATTAAAAGGCAACTAAAAAAAAAAGGCAACTAATGTTGCTTGGAAACTGTCAATTTTTTTCTTGTTTGGCAGGACAATGGGGTCACTATTTTATTTCTCTCTTTCTCTTTGTATGTGCAAGATTCATTGTCAGCAAGGAAATATGTAACTCTTTCTTACGCCGACTTATTCTTCTGAGCCCCAGGAACTGCGGCTCTCAATGGCAGAGGTCAATGACATAGTCTAACTTATCACATGAGAAAGGAGGCTCTTCAATGCCAAGGGCAAGCACGCAGGGCTCCATGGAGACCCAGAGACCTCAGCGGGGTGGAGGACCTGCCTCCATGTGTGGGGTGGCATTCAGGGCAGGAGCCATCTACTCTGAGTAGCTCACAACCTTCCTTGTTGCGGGACTGGAAAGTGGGAAACCACAGTGTACAAGATTTCATCAGAACCTCATTATAATAGACCTGGCTCCGTTTGTAAGATGCTAAGGCGATGGCATGGTCAGTGGTATTTGGACAGGGTGAGACTTTTATTTACAAAGGGAAAGGAAGGAAGGGAGGGAGGGAGGGAGGGAGGGAGGGAGGGAGGGAGGGAGGGAGGGAAGGAAGGAAAGAAGGGGAGGAAGAGAGAGAGAGAGAGAGAAAGAGAGAAAGAAAGAATGAGGACCAGCTTCCCCGGGGACGCGGGTCAGCGAGCAGTGTGAGTGCCGCCGGGAAAATGAGCTGGCCACCTCTCACTCCCATGTTGTTCTCTTCAACATCATCCCTTCTGTTTTCTTGGGGTTAGTGTCTCCCTGTCTGAACCCTTCTTGCCCTGTCTCCCTTTACCGAGGGCCTTCTAGGATCCGGGCACTGCCTGGCTCCTATCACCTCTGGCCAACATCTGCAGGCCCGTCCGATCCTGGCCTAGTGATGCCAAAACTAGCTTAATCCATGTCGTTCCTCCATCACCCTCCACTGACTCTTCTCATTTCTCTTGAGCTTGATTTTTTTTTTTTTTTACCAGCTCCTGATCAATGACTTTCAGTCAATGACCAAGATCCTAAATTTGATTATGACCTTTTGTTTGATGCAAACAGGGAGGTGACGGTGCATAGCCCAGACATTAACCAGCATGAGTGAATTAGGCTACTGGTCGTTTACCTCCCAGAATACCCACCCCTTACATTTTTACAAAGGCATCCACTTTGATACCAGAGACTTCCTCCCAGGACGTCTCCAGATAACTGGCTCTGAATTCTCAGGGACCATACTCTGCATTTTTTCAGTCTGGTCTCCTGAAAACATTCAGCATGTTTGTGAGTCTAAATAGCCGTACGAAACCTGGGGAGTCTAACAGACAGAGGCGGATGAAGGTCGGGTGAGGCCCCGGGTGCAGAAGAAAATATTGGACCCCTTAAAAAAGAGAGAGAGAGGGGCAGGGAAAATAAAAATGCATGTAAACCATATTTTTAAATAAATTAAAGATATTGTGTCCTATTCATGTTAAAATGGCACATGTGAAACCAAACTTGGTGTCATTAGAAAAAAGTGTCAAATTGGGGTTTGTGGGGCCCTTCAGAAGTTGGGGCCTAGGGAGCGTACCCAGAGCGCCCACCGTGAAATCTGCCTCTGTTCACAGACATGGTTCCATAGGGACTCAGATAGGACTCCTCTGAGGCAGAACAGAGGCTTAGAAACATAGGGCACGATGAGGGAATTACAGAAAGGAAACATTTTATTTTTTATCATCGCTGAGAAATAAAACTTGATTCCTTATCATCCTCTGAAAAAGCAGCAAGACATCAGAAAAAGCCCAGATTGAAGGAGACCTACGTTCAGTTCCGACCCATGGGTTCTGGAGCTCCCTGAGCCTAAACCTCTTTGTCTTAAACCTCAGATGCTAGCATGCACTCACAACCCTGTGGTATGGAAATAAAGTTGCTCTTGAGGGTCATCTGAGCCTCTTAATCCTCAGCAAGGACTCAGTCTCTCCACCCTCCTTCCCCTTCTCCTAAGATCACATTTTTCAGCTTGGTCCCTTCGGTTTTCTCCATCTTCTGCTCTATGAATTTGATATGAATTTGGGGTTTCAACTGTTATTTATTTTTTGTTAGTATTTTGTCCCCTAAACCAACCCGTTGTTAAGGGGAAAAAAACAAGCAGTGTTCAGTGGGTTTTTTTTTTTTTTGGTTTAGTGGTTTTAATGTGATTATTAATAAAAACTAAAATGTCCATGAGGATTGAACAGGGTTTTGCTTGGTCCTGATGCTGATCGACACTTGATTACCCATGAGGCGCCCACGCCTGAGATAAGAAGGGTCCTGGGAAATCCCTATCCCCCCCGCCCTTGGAAAGTTTATTAAAATGATAAATGAGGTTTTGGTGGCTGTTAAGCGACAATAAAGTATCCTCGGTGGACAGACTCCACCCTTGCTTGTTAGGGGCGTGCTGACTAGGAGAGCTGGCATTCACACCAGAACATCAGGACCCGTTGTCAAGGTTACCGAGACTCCAGGAGTCCTGGACAGAGAATATTCCAAAGCTACCAGCACATAGATCATAAATACTCGACATGCTGAAGCCTCCTTCTGCATGCATCATTTTCTTGGAATTCATCTAAAGAGAAATAGTCAATGTATTAATTTTCCTAATGGAGCTCCGCACTGACAAGGAGTAATGAGGAGGCTGCCTAATGGCCTCGTTTCCCATCTGTCCCAGGCCCCGCCAAAGACATCCGTGCTTGTCACAGGACCAGCTAAAACCGGGGACCAGCGCTCCTCCCTGAACTGTCTGTCCTCTTCTCAAAAAAACCCAGGAACTCTTCGTGCAGAATTCAGTGTCCCAAATATAGTTTCACGGTTTGCACATTCATTTTGAAGAATCTTTGGGCCCTTAAGTCTTGCTGTGTTTTAAAAACAAATTTAAAAAAAGGATAACAAACATCCTCTTTCTATATTCTTCTATAACATAGTGTCTACGTCCCCAGCATTCAGGTCGGAGCTCAACGTCTGGTCCCTTTGTACATAGTGGTACAGGAGTATTCTGGTGCACTTAGCTTTACGCTTCCGACATATGCTTTTCTGGAAGAAAGGTAAGGATTTTAGGGTGCCTTTGTCAGCTTTTAAGAAATAGCATTTTTAAGCCTATTTTACAATATAATAGAAGAAGATACTACAATTTACCTGCATGGTTGTTGGGAGGATTAGAATAAGACAGAGTTCCCGGTATGATTTATAAAAGTGCCACCTCCTCACTTTCTGGTTCACGTCATTGAACAGAAATAGCTGTTGAGTAAAGGTCCGGGTGTTTCAGATGCGGGGGCATGTTTATCCAGTACCGTATGAAATACTCCAGCACGTGTGATGGTGGTGGGGATAGGCAGGCCCAGGAGGTGAGGAGGAGGGAGTGAAATGGATAGAGCATTGGTAAGAGGCTTTGGGGCAGCTGCAGGACCCCTGGGGACTAACTAGACTCAGAAATCATGATCCTGTTGCCAGGGTTCCACGGCCTCCACCACTGACCCAGATCCCCTTTAGATCTGCAGACCATGAACTGCATTTAAATAGTGGTGTGATTATCTGCATTATTTCTCCTGTTTGAAATCTACTCCTGTACAACTCCACACTCCCCAGTTCCAAGTTCCTGCTATAGATAGAAATACTATCTAACAGCTGCTCAAATGTGTTTTCCTCTATGTAGCTGTTCATGGACACATCTGGAAATCTACTCTCTGGACTGCAAGCTTATGTAAAGGAGGTTTGTGTCTATGTGTGAGTGTGGATGTTGTAGTTAAAAGATGCTTGTCAGATAATGCTTAATAATATACTTCACCTGCACAATCTCCTGAATATATACTAACCCCTTAACTTTGTACCAGCGAAAGACTTGCTTAATCCTTAGAAAGATATAACATGAGAGAAAACAAAATAACTAGATCTAAGTTGAGTTCGTCTGGTTTGGAAAAGGCCATGAGACTTGTAACTCAGTGTTTAAATTTCAGCTCCTTCTGTTAAAAAACAAACAAACAATACAAAAACGAAAATGCTACTATGTATTATCTCTTTGAGACTGTTTCCTCCTTCCTCATGATATATAGTATGTGACAATATATATCTTGATAGGTGATGGCAGAGATGGGAGAAGATAATGCAAATAAAACCCATGACTACTGGGTGGGGGATCCCAGAAAACGGCCATTGACGAGGAAGTAGAACCCCACCAGACACAGAATCTGCTGGTATCGTGATCTTAGACTTCCAGCCTCCACAACTGGGACAAAAATATCTGTGGTTTATTAGTCCCTGGGGTGCGGTGTTTTTCTGTTTTTGTTTTAATAGCAGCCAGAATGGACTAAGGCAGGTGGGTTTAACTTGTCCACATCTCTGCTTCTCCATCCCTATGAGGGCTCATCGCTTCCTGACTCCAACCCTTCCCTGAAAGAATTCAGGGTCCATGCACGGACCCCAGAGGCTGGATCTTGAGTAGAACAAGTGCTTTTCTGCTGCTGAATCCCTAGGGTGGAAATTTCTTTCGAAGGAAGCAAGGTCAGTGGAAGCCCCAAGTGCACAGGTCCTAACCTGAGCAGAAGGCTCGGCAAGCCGTGTCAACCCAGAACAAAGCAGCCGGCCTCCCCCTCTGGAGACAAAACACATTATTTCTGTGACATGCTCTGTCTCCATCTGCTCACAGAAAAGGAGGGACTCTCCCATATGTCTCCAGTGGGGAGGCCGTGCCCGCCCACGAGCAGGCTGCCCACACCATGCTGGACTGAGCGCCGCTCCCGTCTGTTCTACTGAAAGTTGGATGTGGGTGTGACCTGAACAAAAGCAAGTGAATACCTCGATTATTTTGCTCTGTTTTGGGGGGAGGAGGTGGCTCATAAAAGCCACAGCCTCTAGTCACTGACGAGTGTCTCACCATTTTTTGTACATCTGTTATTCATTGTCTTTTTCTGAAGACTTCTCAGGCAAATACCCATCATACACATTGTTGAAATGATATATTCATAAAAAAAATTTTTTTAATACCCCCAATTATATTATATGGTCATATTTTCCACATAAACATAGGCATTTCTTTCCTCCAGCAGGACCCAGAGCCAGCACGAGATGTAATTTGCTTGGCTGTTTGGCAACCCAGGGTGATTAAGACCCCGCTGTTTGCAGTTAATATGGTGCCTAACTTGAGTTTGGGGCCAGGAAAGGAAGCGGGACCGAGACTGAATTGTTCCTTTGTTTGGGAGAGGGAAAACCTGCCTGGGACATTGCGCAAAGGAAAACGAGGGAGAATAAAAGAGAGTCATGGTATGTAACAGTGACGTATTCTATGCTTAATTTTCATAACGATTGAGAAGCCCACACGGTGAGGGGACATGTTGGGCTCAGTGGCTGGAGGACTGAACACCCAGGGTCCACGCCCCGGAGCTGACCATGGACAACACCCCCATCCCGAGGGGCATGGTGGCCGTGATTGTTCTGGGGAAACGAAGATGAGGAGGCAGCGAGAGTGAGGTCAGGAGAGTCGGGTTTCGGGAAATGAATTAGAAGCAAGTGGAGAAGTCCAGACAGGAAATCAGAGTGTTCAGGGAGCAATTAAAAGTGTTGCAGAACAAATAAAAGAGGACAGTTACTGGTATGTTTCAATTTTTGTTTCCTTTCTTTCTTTCTGGCAGGGACACGACATAGCCCTTCAGACGGAATTCTAAGGAAGGGGTACGTTCTGCAGGGATGCAGGACGAGAAGACAGAAGGGCTGTTTCCCAGGTGTATTCCGTGGGCAGGACTTGGTGTGCAGCATTGTTCATTGTCCTGGAAGCATCCCAGGGTGCAGAGAGATCAGGGCTCAGTCCTCCGAAGTGGCCAGAGATACAGGGAATGGCCAGAGTAGGCTCCTGCTTGGCTCTGATTTCAGCGGCTAAGTGGCCCTGTGTGATGGATGAGGTCATGGACCCTGTGCGATGGATGAGGTCATGGACCCTGTGCTCCAGAAGAGTCCCTTAGGAGGTCAGGATTTGTGACCAGACCCTGGGAGATACTGACCAGCCCGGGGTGAGAGGGATTGGAATTGCTCAGGAGAGGCTGGGGCTTGTGCGTCCATGCAGCATTCACCTATCGAGTGTGATGGGTTCAGAGTCAGTGTATGGCTCTGCTGACCAGTGGGCCCTGTCTGCAGTCCTCAGGGCTACGCCTTAAAAGCAAGGACAGACCAGGAGAGAGAGAGAGAGAGAGACTGGGAGAGAGAGAGGGAGAGAGAAAGGGAGAGAGAGAGAGAGAGAAGGTGTGCACAGTGGAGAGCAGTAGCACCTAGCAGTAAGGTGGAGAGTGCCAGTGAGGACTCTGGTGAGGTGGGCACAGGGACCAGCACACTTATTCGCTCGTTGGCCCTGTCTGCGGTCACCGCTGGTGCCAAGAAAACTAAGCCTGACAGCCAGTGTCCTGACATTAGCAAATTGAGGCAGCACGAAGCTCTAGTCTAGTCTAAAACATGCCAAACTTAGCTCCACTTCAAACATGTTTGGCTCAGGGATAGGTTGGATACCCACCTGGAAAGGTCTCTGGGAGCACCAAGGAAGCGGATATGACCTCGCTATGACGGCGGGAGCCCCCTTTGCAGGTGGTGAAGTCAGGTGAGCTCACTCTTCAACCTTTACATCCTCAGCTGTGGCATTCCTCTGACCTTCGCCCCTGCTCCATGATCAGCCAGTCAGTGCAGCAAGCCCAGTGGGCTGTCATTCCATCCCTGGGTAAGCTGCAATCTTCTTAACTTTGAGGTGACCCAAAGGAAGCCTCCCTCTTTGAGTGAGACAATGAGTGTTTAGAATGCAGGGAATGTTCTTGGAATAGACAGTTTGGGTCATTATCAGAAAGTAACCAACCCTTGACCACATCTGTTTTCTTTGGGACCAGGGCTGCCACCTCCTCTGATGTTTCATTGAAGTAGAGGTGGGGGGTTCTTTGGGAGAGTTGTCCTAGGGATAGAGTTCAGCGTCAGACGAGACCAGAGGACACTGAAGGAGGTGATTCCTGAGATCCTTTACAAATCCAGGATTTTGTAAATCGAGTTATCTTAATCAAGACATTCTCTCTCTCTCTCTTTTCTAGCCTCTTACTTGGGTTGAAGAACGGATTAAGCATTCCAGACCATGGTCCCGGGCTCTTGCTCGGGATATTTTGCCTGGGACCTGCTGAGCACCTCGGGTTGGAAGAGGACGCTGGAGAGAGCAGCACAGACAGGACATGGGTCAGGACAGCAAGACCACCGAGCTGGCACCGCGATGGGCCCTGTGTCTTTTCACCTCCTCAGCCTGACACATTGGCGTGAAAGCCGATGGATGATGACACAGCGGCTCCCATGCTGGGAGAAAGCTGGGTGTGCAGAATTACCTGGAAGGCCATGCGTGGCGTGAATTGAAACTTCCCCACGTGCACAGACAGAAAGATGCTCTGCTCCTCTGGTCACGTCCAAGTGTGGCAAACAAGGTGCAGAGAGCTTCGACCGTTGGACCAGGTTCTGAGAGATTACAGCAACTTTGGAAACCCCCCAGGAGATGGGAATCTGGATTGTTCATTGTCTCCTATTCTGGGCTCTCTCCACTGTCCTTGTTGTCCATCAGACAGCACAGCTCTGTTTCTGGGCTCCACCTTTCTAGGTTGCCAGGCTGGGGAGGGGCATTTTACTGAGATGACTGAATAATCTCTTTTTTACAGGCTTCTATTTGATACAAAGCTTTTTGATAATTCAATATTTTAGAGGAATCTCACTGTAGAGAAACAAGTGATTCACCTCCGTGGGTGTTTGTGTGCCGAAGATGGCTGGAGACAGGTGTTTTGGGCTGGCATGCTCCCTGTGTGGCAGCAATGGTGGGCGGTGTGCCCAGGCTGGGCTTCCTGCCTGGGCTCCCTGCCTAGTTCGGACTAGACCTCTTACAGGCAGGGCTGCATTCTAATGTGTGGGGCTGATGTCTCAGAGGTGATATCCACATTTCTTTTAGGCCTGAGAAGCTAGAAGAGGGATATTTTTCTATCTTCTTTTTGAATATATTGCGTTTTCTTCTAATACAAGTATGCATTGACTTTCATTAAGTCGAAGCAAATATGACCCTGGATTTGTTTTGTGTCTCACTTTATTTAACTAAGATTAAACGAGATCGGAAATATTGGGGAAATAAAAACCCCTAGACATAATAAGGTTCATCTTCAACTCATTAAACATGTCTCAGTGTCACTCAAGTCTTGAGCTGCTAACCAGAGAAAAATCAACGCCTTGAGTCATTCACAGGAAAGGCGAATCCTTCTTTGGGGCGGCAGCTCCCGTGACCAGGAACCGTGCCTAAGCCCCGACAGGCAGGGCTGTGGGCGGGGCTCTTCTTGGGGCCCTGCTGTCACCAGGTCCCTGAGCAGAAGTAAAGGGTTCAGATGCTGTGAGCCTGGTGGCCCCATCTGGACACTGCCCTCTGCTTAGCATTGACTTCTGCTAAAGGTAAGCGGGGTCGGACACTTGCCCAAGTGGTCGGGACAGAGTATAATCCGTGAGCTGTACTATTGCAGTGAGAAAGTGGCCCAGCAGGACCGCAACATCACTTGGATTTGCACAGAGCTGACGGGGTGTTTTTGAAGAGAAAATTGGGGAATGCAGGGATGAGCAGAGGCTCAGGGGATGAGGGAAGTGAAGACTTACAGAAGTCAAAAGAGTGGCTCAGTCCATGGCAACCCATCCGGTTTGCTAACTGGAGTGCAGTGAAGTGAACCCATCACCCTCCCACGGTCTAGGACAAGGCGACACATGTCTAGGTGGTGGCTGCCGGTAGCCAATTCCTCTGGCAAATCTGCATGTTCTTGGACACCTTTGGGAGTGCGATGCTCATTGTTGGGTGCTAACCTTGCGCTGTGAGATACCGTGTTAGTGTTTGCTTAGGTTGTCATGGACCAACATCTCCATCTCTCTCTCTCTCTCTCTCTCTCTCTCTCTCTATATATATATATATATATATATATATATATATATATATATATATATATTCCCTTCTCTCCCCTACTGTGTCATTTCATGTCAAGTGTGACTTTTCCATTGGCCACCTGTCACTCTCTCTCCATGGTTCCAGACTTCTTAAATCTATATTCATCTAATATTTCCTTTAGTAGAGTTTCTCCTCCACCTGCAGTTCTCATTCATTAGACTGATATTAGAAAGAGCTTGAGGTAGATGATTTTACTAGAAAACCATTGTTTTTTCAAATGGAGAGAAACACGCTTGTTAAAATAATATCAGACGCTTCTTTTGTCGGTAGGATGCAATGGATATTTGGGCTTACCACACACTCTCCAGTTGAAAGGTCATTGGGACCAACCATTTCACTTGACAAAGAAAGAAACAGTTCTTTTGAGAGAAACTCTGGACAGTCCCTGGGTCGTTCTGCATGGGGGGACAATCCCAGGGCTTCCTTGGGACCTGCTGGCATAGCATCTCTGTCGGATGTCTTGCCCCTGTGTGGGACTGCTCCCAGGCAAGAGACAGAAGTCTTCTCTCCCTGACCCCATACGCCTCCTGTGTATTCTGTAAAAATCTTAAATCTCAGTTTTCTGAATGTTTCCTTTCCTTCCCATTTGCATTATTTTTTTCCCCTTTACCCCGAGGTCCTTTCATCCCAAACCCCCTTCTAACCCCAAACCAGGCTTTTGTAATTTAAGTGCCAACATTGACTCCTTTTAGTCTGGAGACCCTGGTGTGACATGTTATGGTTGGATCGTGAAGCCCCACCAATTCACATGTTGAATCCTTCACCCGCAGTAACTGAGACCACGATCTTATTTGCCGATAGGATCTTTGCAGGTGTACTATGTGATAGATAATGTGGTCACTAGGGAGAGCCCTAATCCAATGGGACTGGTATCCCTACAGTAGGGAAAATTTGAAGACAGGAACACATATAGGAAAGACCATGTGAAGACACCGGGGGAGGATGGTCATTCACGAGCCAACAAGAGTGGTTTGTGTCAGGTTCTCCCACAGCCTTGGAAGAAACCAACGCTGTTGATATCTTGATCCTGGACATCCACCCTCCAGAACTGTGAGAGAGTCAAGGTCTGTTGCCTGGACCCTTCATCCCACAGTACTCTGTTACATAGCAGCCCTAGTGGACAGCACACCTGTCGTTCTGATAATGAGTGTCCAGGGCGTGAGACACTCAATGGCTGGAAGTCCGCGTTCCCATTTCAGACCTGTCACTGAGTGAAGGACCCTGGGATCTGTCCCCTCTCCTCCACTGCCACCCTCCCAGTGTGTAGACCATCTTCAGGGGACATTGAAAATGCCAGGCTTTCTCAGAGCAGAAGTAAGAAGGAAAAAAAGAAAAAAACAAGGGTGTTCTTTGACAAACGAGGATGCTGATGTCTATGGAGATTGGAGTTGGTCAATAAAACCTGTGCTTAAAAGAAATGCCGTTGGTTGGTGCTCGAAGATATTTTGAACGTCTGCTGATCTTTCTCTTTAAATAAACCTGCACTTATTGCTAGCAAGTGGAGTTGGCAAGGATGGCCAAAGGCACACCGGGCAGAGCAGAGAAAAGGTAACTTTATAAAGGTTGGCCATGGCCTGAAAGAATTGATGGCTGCAGTGGAATTTCAATGTTTAGGTCTATATTTATTTCACAGAAGGAGAGATGCCAGATAGAGTCTACAGACCACGGAGAAGATGGGCAAATAGCTCATGCTGTCACGTTACTGCGGGCCCCGCGGCCAGTTCAGCTGTGGGTGGCAGGTGGACTAAGATGGTAGCTTCTGCCTTTCGGCCTGTTGTTCTGGTTAGCTTTCACATTACGGAAAAACATACAATATGCACGAAGGACAAAAGCTATGGCGATGAGACGTCCGGATCAATGACCATTCACTGCCTTAATGAACCTGAAATTACGGGGGACATATGTGTATTTTCAGAATGCGCTGAGAGGGCCGAGGCTCAGAGAAGGGCGGCGGGGGGGGATGATGCTATGAAGTGAGGAGGTGTTCCACCACCCCCGACCCAGAACTCTGGGTTTAGACTCAAATCAAAGGCTGAGGGTATCTATCTGCATGAAAGTAGGCGGGATGGCCTTGAAGGGGTGCCACGTATGCCGTCACATGCAGCCCCAAGCACAGAGATCTGGTTTGATGATCTGCTTTCACTGGCTTCAAATTCCTAATAATTTTTGAACAAAGGTTTGCATTTTTAGTTGACACTGGGCCCTATTAATTATTTAGCCTGTCCCTGGTGCAAGCAGCCATTCTTCTTTATGGTGATATTCGACAAACAGTGTGAGTCTGTCTGCCACAAGGTTACTCTTATTGCCCTGAAATGGCTCGAATCTATGAGTGCTTATTGGGGTATTTCTGGATCTTCGGGGGATTTCCCAGTAAAGGCCCCCATGTTCCTTCTGCAGCTACCACATCTCCAGGCTCCCCCAAGCACAGTAGCAATGGTGGGTTATACACTTTTAACCATCATGTTAAGATTCTGAGAAATAATACATACCTGGAATTTTAATATTCATTTAAGGCACATTGACACTATGCACTCAGTCAAGTTGAGGAAACAGAAACTTAAACATTTCACTGAAAAGAGGATATTGAACAGAGCTCTTGATTGAAAATCAAATGGAACATTTAATTTGTCTGTACTTAGTTATAGAGAGAAATGTAGATTTTCAAAGAAGGAGAAGGAGAAGGAAAAGGAGGAGAAGAAGAAGGAGGAAGAGGAGGTGGAGGAGGAGGAGAAAAGAGGGAGGTTCAGAAAAAAAAGCAAGAATCTTTGAGTCAGAGAGACCTGGGTCCAAATTTGATTTTCAGAATTGAAACTCCCAACCCTCATATTCTAACGCACAAAGGAAAACAATCCAACATTTTGCACAAATATTTTGCACCTTCGAGGATGCATGGCTAACAGGGTGCCTATCTAATTGACTGGGCCCATACTATCTATTTTAACATTATGCGTGTTTTGTCTCATGGAGCGATTTCTTGAGACATTTGGTGATGGCAGGACTAAGCATGTTTAATACACAGGATTAATCATAAAACTTTTGGTAAAGAAGTTGAAACTGGGACGGTATATGATGGATACTCTTAGATGGCGCCCCTGGAGAGAACAAACACACACACACACACACACACACACACACAAATAAGGTGAGAACTTGTGGCTCAGGTACCACCAGCCAATATAATCGGAGACCTTCCTCAGCCTAGACACTCTCCGCGTGTCAGATAAAGAACCGAGGGTGACCAAAACAACTGGACACTTATGAAAAGGAATTGCTGAACTACATTGGTCCAAACAGCGACAAGTTTGAGACTGTGGGCCATGCCTCCCAGTTTGTAAGAATTATTTCACTTGGCCCCTGTAGTTCCTTTATAATCGTTAGTTCATGGGTCTTAAGTTTATTGTCATTATAATTTAAACACCCCCGATAAAGACCAGGAGCTCAGGCCAATGTAAATGTTATGTATTGTGCATGATGTGTGTAAATTCACCTCAAACAATTCTTCAAGATATTATCAAATTCTAACTGAAACTACATAAATTTTTTCTTCAGGGACTCACAAAACTGCCCGTTTTTTTATTCTTAGGCTACAAAAGAATAGGGTTTAAATCAGAGGGCAGATGAAGAGTTTGTTGGACCGAGGGTTAAACCTTAAAAAGCCAGCATCCATGTTTGGGGAAAACACCAAGTATTTTGACTATTTAGTGTTATTTAGGACCAGCAGATGGTTCTTTTCTACAAGCACAGAGTAGTCATTATGACATCAAGCTTTAAATATTCTACGTGTCTTAGTGTAGGTCTCAGTTTTTTTCACCTGTATCCCCAATGCTCTTCTGGTCTCCAGACCTTAATCGGCCCCGACACGCTGTCCTCCACAGTCTGAAGAGATATCTACTACATCGTTTCACCACATGTACTGTTCACTTCAACAGCTTTTTCAGAGGGAGCAAAGTCACTGAAACAGGACACAGTCTACCTTGTTGCTTCTAGATTTCTCCCCGTTGGGAGCTCATGGGCTAAATCCAGCTTCCATTTTCCTGGTCACGTCACTTTGTCCTTAGTTATGTCCAGAGGTAGGGATGGTTGGGAAACTCCACTCACCCCAGATCAAGGTGAGGAATTACCAAGAGCCATGGTTGGGCTGCAGTCCGGCTGAGTGACTCTTCCCAGAACCAAGGTTGAGCTCCTCTCTGGAGTGACTTTGGGACTCAACCACACATGCAGAATGACCTGGAATGTTTTTGTTTGTTTGTTTGTTAGTTTGTTTTATTCAGTGAGAGGATGGTAGGCAGAGACAGACTCCCACATATGCCCCAACTGAGATATACCCAGCAAGCCCACTCGGAGGCGATGCTCTGCCCATCTGGGGTGTTGCTTCATTGCAACCGGAGTCATTCTCTAGTGCCTGTGGCAGAGGACATGGAGCCGTCCTCAGTGCCCAGGGACAACTTGCTCCAATTGAGCCACGGCTGCAGGAGGGGAAGAGGAGGGAATGGAGAGGCATATGGTCACTTCTTCTGTGTGTTCTGATCAGGAATTGAACCCACGATGTCCACATGCCAACCTGACACTCTACCACTCTACCTGAGCCAACTGGCCAGGGCCGAATGTTTTTAAGAGTCCTTTCTACAGCCTGAAAATACTGCCCAGCTGCAGTCAACATGGAACATTCAGATCCAGAGGTAGGAATCTTCCCACAACAACCTTCCATTCCACTATTGTGGCTCAGGAAACCAGAGCTCAGAGAATCCAGCAATTTTCCCCAGAGTACAGAGCTAGTGAGTGCCAGCACTGTAACTTCGACTAAAGTCACAGTTGCTGTCACATTCAGTCACTCTGATGCTCCAAACCACGAGTCCTTAGGCAAATTTAACCTCTTCATGCCTGAAGACTGAAGGTGATCTCTGAGCTCAATTCTATTCCCTTCCTTTAGGGGTCATCATGAGGAACTCAACCAAAGGAAAGTGGACATCTCGGGTCTCCAATATGCACTGTGTTTGCAAAGCAAACAAACAAACAAAAGAACACTCTTCTTTTGAGACATTTAGGTGGAGGGTGAAGTAGACAATGTTCCTCACCCCTCCAAGTTCCCATTCCTCTAGCAAGTTAGACTCAATTGAGTTTTCCTTGTGTTTGGCTTGTGTGTGTTTGCTTGTTTGTGCTACCTTGACTCTTACATTCACTTTGACTCCTTGAGAGGGACCAGATGGAATAACAAGGCTCACAAAGCACCACCTACCCTGCAAGCTCGCTGAATCTAGCACCACAGCAGAAGCTGTTCAAATCCCTGTAGAGAAAGAACGGCCATCTGCCCTTGCCGGGTGCTCACCTTTCCTGGGGCCGTCGATAAGGTCGGGTAGGGTTCCTTTCCTATCGCTCTGGCTGAATCTTCAGGGAGTCGGAGACCCTGGGAACCCGGCAGAGCTTTAGAATGCCAAACCAAGACTTAACTCTTCAGTGACCAGGAGCCCTGTCTTTATCTTCCTGTCTTATGTTGCAGCGTGGCCTGCCGTCTGTCTCAAGTATGGCGGAGATGCGCACACGGCAGATGTGTCTTTGGAAGGGTGCTTGCTGCAGCTGTTTTGCTCCTATGAAAAGAAAATAAGAATAAACGGTGAGTCAGCTTGAGAAGCAGAGAGAGTGAGTGTGTGTGTGTGCGTGTGCATGTGTGTGTATGTGTGTGTGCGCGCGTGTGTGTGTGTGTGTTTTGGGTTGGGGCGGGGGACCAGAGACTGGGGGCCGGGGGCTGGGGGCCGGGGATGGGGAGCCAGGGACCTGGAGCTGGAAGGGCAGCACCTGAGCTCACTCCTGTTAGAAAGGCACGTCTGGTGGAGAAGTGAGCGCTCTGTCAGCATGTCAAGATGGATGTTCACCCTCCGTCCGTTTGTCTGTTTCGGGCTACCCCACGTGTGGCAGGGCGGGGTAACAAAGGAGCGGGCTCTGTAGGGCTGCTGCCAGGTTCGATGCAGAGGGCCTCCCCTCTTCGTGCGTGACGTAGTCACGGGGCACCGATGGAAACTCGGGCGCATTCTGTCTCGCCATTTCTGTGCATTCCCCAGGCAATAAATAGTGCCTGAATCGAGCTGTAATTTCTAAGGTTCCATATAACCTGGTTTACCAGGATCAGCTGCTGCGGTTTACGGCTCCCCTAGAGTAAGCAGTCCAGGCCCCTTGGTTTTATGGGCTGTTGCAAGGAGACCTCACAAATAAAATGGATGAGAAGCATGGTCCCCATTTTTAATATCTATGCAGTTAGTGCCGTTTGCTTGTTACCGTTCCGATACCTTTAGTCACGGGTCGGACCACCTCTTTTCTCTTCAAACTCATACTTATTGTTTCTTTAATTGTGTCTTTTTCTTTTTTTCTTTTCAGTTGTTGTGAAACCTTTTGTCTAGTGACCAGGGTGGCTACACGCTGGGTAAAGGCCAAGAGAACGGCTTTGTGTGGAGTGGCCTCTTCCCTCCCAGACTCAGAGACAGACCCATGGGTTCGGCACACAGGGACACCGGGCACCTCTGGAAAAAACATGAAAGTGAAAAGAGTATTTTCAGTCTTTCAATGCAATTCTTAGAGAGAAAAGAGGAATAGAAGGGACTGTTTCAAATCTGATTCAGCTCCAGATCTGAGAGATGAACATTTGTTGAATGTCTACTGTCAGCAAGACGCCAGGGTGAGGATGAGCTCATTTAATCACAGCACGCCACACATCGGACAATATTAGCTGCATTTTACAGATAAAGAAACTGAGCTTCGGAAATCCCAAGGGCCAGCCCATCACCCAGCTGGGGTCGGCGCAGAGCAGAACATTGGTTGGCCTGAGGGATGGTCAACACCAGTGCCTTGCTTTTTGGTTTTTTTATTCAGTGCTGCTCAATATATTTTGTTTCTAACAATTGAATAAGCCTCAGTGTGGCCACCAAAGGTGGGTCTTCAAGCATTTAGACCACTATGTGTCTTTGCTGCCCTGCCCACACAGTTGACAGGATCCAGTGTGCTGGGCATCTCCCTCCCTGCTGCCACGGACCCCGGCACCTAACGTCAACACTGCAGCAAGGTGAACCGGCCGGGAAGGGATTGTAGCTCAGCGAGGACTTCCTGTCTGCCTACTAACATCAGAAGTGGCAGGAAGAAGAGGACTAAGGTACTGAGTAGCCCCACCTGTCACAGGTCAGGTCGGCTGAGGTTCTAGCGGGGGGCTTCCTGGCTGGCTGCACTTTTATCCACATTTTCAAATAGCCCTCCACTTCCAACAACCCTTACATGTGGGGACTGCTGTAGGTTTTATGTTCCTTGAGATTCTAGAACTGTAGGGCCCAAGCTTTTGACCTCCTTGAAGAAACAGTTCCCAACTTATTTGGGGGAGGGGCTCCCGGCATGTATGTGGGAAGGGTTTGGTTACTTCTTAGGAAAATAGTGGTTTCAACAGGTGTATGACGGACACAGACTTTCATTTGGGAATTTCGTCCTTTTCTAAATATCACTAGAAAGAAAAGAATTTAAAATGTATGAGAAACATTTTTTGTGTGTGTGTGTGACAGAGACAGAGAGAGAGAAGAGAGAGGGACATATAGGAACAGACAGGAAAAGAGAGAGATGAGAAGCATCAACTCTTCATTGCAGCTCCTTAGTTGTTCATTGATTGCTTTCTCATATGCACCTTGACTGGGGACTACAGCTGAGCCAGTGACCCCTTGCTCAAGTCTGTGACCTTTGGGCTCAAGTCAATGGCCATGAGGTCATGTCTATGATCCCACACTCAAGCCAGATACCCCACGCTCAAACCAGGAACCTTGGGGTTTTGAACCTGGGTCCTCTGTGTCCCAGTCCAATGCTCTATCCACTGTGCTACCACCTGTTCAGGCTGAAAAGCATTTCTATAAAGACTTACTAAATTCCAAAGTATTGCTATGACTTCTCTTCTCCTAGACAATCAAATCCCATCATCTTTCATCTGGGAGGCCTGTCACCAGCCAACCATGCCCCTTCTATATTAGAGCTCGTGACCTGCTGATAGGGAAAGGCTCTCCCCTTGACCACACCTCAGTGGGCTCCTCTAGGCCCACTACCAGACACAGCCTGGCCCCGGGCCCTGGTCCTGTCTTTGTAGCCTCTCACCCTCAGTGTCTGATCAAACTCTTTCTCCCCCACCTTCCTGAGTCTTGTGCCTGTGCACAGGAAGAAGCCCTGCCTGCCACCTCCTCTAGGTAACCCTCCATCCAAAGACCCCTGACTCTGTCCTCTGCTTGAGTCAGTCCCCGGTTGCCGATGTTGTATTAGGAGTTGAGCCTGAAGGCGACCGTGTTGAATCGAGTCTTCTTCACCCTCATCATCAGGGTCATAATCACTGTTTTTTAACACATGCCTTCATTTGGTACCTTTTCTCATAAAAACAGAATAGTGTCCACTTTGTGAACAAGCCACACTAAGCTCTGCCCTCCCTTCTGTACCTTCTTTCCCATGGCTCCATTGGAAATGCTCCCGTCTGCCTTCTCACCCAGGGGCGCTCCAGCCCTCTCTTCAAGTTTCAGCTCAAATGTTCCCTCCTTCACGTCCCAGGCACTTAGAATTGACATGTCTTAGGATAAGGACCTCCCTCCTGGGCAGGACTTGGGCAATGCTGACAGCAGGAGAGTGACAGGAGCACTCATTTCAGAGCGATCACACGGCCCTCGTCTCTCAAGCAATTCTGTGAGACTTCCAGGGGTTGAGGAACTTTCCCATGCTGCACTCATTAAAAACAAAAGAGTTTTGGTTTTTTCTTCCCTTAGAATAAGAATAATCTATACTTAAGTCTTGTCACCAACATGTGCTGGCCTTACCAAATGTTTCAAGTTATTTTTATTTTGCAGATTGTGGAATGTGAAGTTCTATGCTCTGCTTTGAGATAGGTATTTTGTCTTTCTGTGCATGCTGAGACTTAGGTCACCTGTTTCCTCGGGACCTCACACAGAAAGTCCAGGTGATGCCATCCCAGCTTGTAGTACCTGTTTTTTTTTCCATTCTATTTTTATGACATAGGCAGTCCTGAATAGTTGGGGAAAATATTTGTGATGTGCCCTATTTTTAGACTTTCCCATACGTGTATTTCTTGGTCACTTCGTGTGGAAAGCTGACAGTACTGTATGTGGAAGGTCATCGTCTCTCTGCATTAACTCCCTAAAGTTTGAACTAATTTTATGAGTAGATGCCATGAGCTTGGGTATGTGGTCGGCTTCAGTGCACACTGAACCTCCGTGAGCAGCTTGCAGGGGGGTCTCCAGTGCGTGGTTGGGAAGGGAGACCCAGGCATGGAGGAGAGTGAGCCGAAACAGCGGTCACAGACTAGGAATAGCGGGCTCTCATCCGAGCTGAAAGAGAGCTGTGCCGATGTGCTTTGAAATCAGGTCACCAGGGACCTCCACGGTGCCACCTGTTTCCTTGTTGTGTAGGCTTGATCAAGTCATCCGCAATGTCACAGTTCCAGCCTCCTGATCTCGGGCCAATAGTCCCTGACCTGTAGGGTCCCTTCGAAGAAAACACGTCAAGGTCCCAGCACAACCCCAGTAGTAGCCACAAAACCTTTTCCTCTGACTGTTAGTTAGTCATGTGACCTTCATGGCTGTTTCCTACCTTTTTTGTCACTGGTTTTCTTTCTTCTTGTCAATATAGTAATATTAATACCCATTTTATCTACACTTCGGGGTTTTCACAAGGTCCAAATGAGATAATGGGCTTGAGAGCGTTTGGAAAACATCCAAATGTAAGCTGCCATGATTAATGGCTTCAGTGGCCATTTCAAGCCCGTCACAGAGGGAGCGCCAGGGAGGACGGACCTGGGAGGCTCCACTCTGGGCACAGCAGGATTCACACTGGTGGTCATATATCAATTGCTAGTTTTACTTTTCAATGTAGGTACTATTATATAGGAAGCATAGATATTTTCCCTTAACTTTAAATGAACTTTTCTCTCTGTCATACAATATGGCCTTTTTTTACTTGTGCTTTGCTGTACAATTTGATATTA
This sequence comes from Rhynchonycteris naso, assembly GCA_037038555.1. Classification (NCBI taxonomy): domain Eukaryota; kingdom Metazoa; phylum Chordata; class Mammalia; order Chiroptera; family Emballonuridae; genus Rhynchonycteris; species Rhynchonycteris naso. The sequence continues at coordinate 108,473,789 of CM073001.1, forward strand.
AAATTGCAACATTTTATGTGGTTTTGTGTGTGTGTGTGTGTGTGTGTGTGTGTGTGTGTATGTGTGTGACAGAGACAGAGACAAAGACAGACAGACAGGAAGGGAGAGAGATGAGCAGCATCAATTCTTCATTGTGGCTCCTTAGTTGTTTACTGATTGCTTTCTCATATGTGCCTTGACTGGGGGGCTATAGCAGAGTCAGTGACCCCTTCCTCAAGCCAGTGACCGTGGGCTCAAACCAGTGACCTTTGGGTTTAAGCTAGCAAACATGGGGTCATGTCTATGATCCCACGTTCAAGCCAGTGACCCTGTGCTCAATCAAGCTGGTGAGCCCATGCTCAAGCCTGATGAGCCCGCTCTCAAGCCGGCAACCTCAGGGTTTTGATCCTAGATCCTCCGTGTCTCAGTCTGACATTCTATACACTGTGCCACTGTTTTACTTCTTAAACCTGTTTTATTGTATAGAATCCCACTGGCATATGTTTACTCACTTATCGCTCACCCTCTTAGAATGTCAGCATGTACTTTGTTTCCACACTTAGCAGGAAAAACAATGTGATTTATTTCCCATCCTTTTAAGCTTAAAGGGATGTATCATTCCTTAACTTATGGGCGCGTATGTATGCACACCTTTAATATTTCGCCAAACCTTCTAACATTCTTATGCAACAACAAACTTCTTTTAGGGCATTTTAAAGTTTGGGCACCAATGTCTCTGTCTAAATGAAGAATTTGCCCCACCAGATGAGGGAAGGTGATTACAGCAGAAAAACAGAACGTGGGAAGCCGTATGTGGGGATGGAAAGAATCAAAGAGGCCCAATGACGCCTAAATGCCATCAGGTGGGAGGAAGACGTCCCACACGGGCCCTGCATAGGGCCCAGCAAGGTCACCTTCCCTCAGCACATGCAAATAAGCGAATACAAATCCTGCAAGCTAAATCACAGGAAGTTAGAATGAGTATTATTATGTTTTTCTTCCATTTGAGAGTGATCCTGCCATCTCTTAAAATTCCTAAGCAACTCCACCGTGTTGTATGTCTAGGTCATTCATTCACTGTTTCCGAGCAGATCAAACCCAGGCCGGCCCTCCTCTCTGAGACTGGAGACCACATGTGACCACCTGGAGAGCCCAGCCATCCTCGGTCCCGTGGCCTCTGCACAGGGAACTGAAACCGTTCGGTGTGCAAGTTCCTTTGGTCCTGGCCAAACATGACTTCCTGTTTTGGAGGAGAAAGGTTTAAAAAACTCTCATAAAAAGACTCAAAGGGCTTCTTGGATATCAAAGGGCCTTTACAAAACACGGTCTGACGAGTTAAGTGCACGGAATAAGGCACACACGGAATTCATTTCCTTCAAAATGCACATGGGATTAAGAATTATGGAGGAAAGAGCTTAAGAAAATACATCGGAGTTTTTATCAAACTTAATTTAAAAACTGTGTAAAACATAAGCAGAGTTGCATTAAATGGATAAATCGTGGCTACATGGATCGCTTAAAATGCCGTAACTGTGTGTACCTAAATACATCCCCACAGAAGACGAATTTATAAAATGCTAGGGTAGAGTTTTATGACGCGTCATAGAAATTTTACATCTCCATGAATATTCATTTCAGAATCAGCCACTTGTAAGGCCCTCCCACAATGCAGGGGTACTGCCTCTCTCTAGCACCCACCTCGGCCCACCACCTACACAATGCAGGCCTTCTCTGCCTCGAACTTGTCTTCAGGGTCCGGAACACAGCGTGCAGAACAGCTCCAGTCTTCTTTGTGTGGTTGTATTTGGTCTTTTCTTTCTTTTCTTTTTAAGTTAGAGTTGAGTCTCATGTATAAATTAAGTGATATATCTGGGAATTCAAATTTAGGTTGAAGAAAACTAGCTGTGATTTCACTGAGGGTCTCCTACACTGATTCTTTGACGGTTGCCAGAGAGGAGATCCAAATGTATTTAGAGCTATGAGATGCGTCACTGTTAGAAGACATTTTCGGACTCATCAGATTATTATTTCAGAGGATGACACCTAATCACATGAATAGATTTTGTGATATCTGTTCAAAACTAGGATCTCTTTATAATGACTGTTCATTGTGGGGTGAGTCTATGTGTGTTAGTGTATCAAAGATGAGAGAGAAAACATGGAAATATTGACAAAGGAAATCCCTAAGCGGTAGGATAATAGATAAATTCCACATTTTTGTACTTATTCATCATCAATGTTTTTTGAACTTGTCTGTCATGAGCACTCAATATTAGCTGGTAATTGTTTAACAACTGACTCTCAACAACAACAAAGCAGCAAATTCTGTTCCGTAGTGTTTGCCAATTTCCGTGGTGTAAATATTCCCACTGTGGCTTATTTAGAGTTACCACCTTGATGCATTGTTGGGAAAAGGTTCCCATATTTGCTTTTCATGAGCCTATGCTGATCATCTGCAGTACACCACTTGTTGATTTTTCCATCAACAAGAGGATATTTTGCATAAAAAGAAAATGAGGATGTAAGACTTGCACCTAAACCAGTGGTTCTTAACCTTTTTTGAGGTACCGAACCCACCAGTTTCATATGTGCATTCACCGAACCCTTCTTTAGTGATAAATAAAATATGATTTTATTTTTCCAAATTCAAGACATAGGTATACATTCTTTTACTGGTGCACAAAATGAGCCGTGCATGAACATCACCTTGCTCAAAGAACAAAACCAACAAAGTGCATGAACTCACAACAAATTACGGTATTACTTTATTCTGGCCTCCACGGCAGAGGCTTCTCTGAACCCCTGAGACCAACTCATCGAACCCCTAGGGTTCGATAGAACCAAGGTTAAGAACTACTGACCTAAAATAAGACCCTAACTTTTTTTTTCAGAACTGCCTGTTTTTCTTTTACTTTCTTAGAGCGAGGCAGAAATACAGAAACTTCAAGCTGTTTCTGTATGTGCTCTTGTACCCCGCACTGTAATCAAACCAGCAACATCTGTGTTTCTGGATGACACTACAGCTAACCATGCTGTCTGGCATAGGGCTGACCTTAAATTTTTAATACATTTTCTTAAAGGGAGAAGAATGACATTAAAATGTTAAAAACAGTTATCTCTCTGTCATATGAAAATAAGGGAAGACATCTGGGGCTTTTCATCTTGGCATAAGTCTTACGATTAGAATGACCATCTGATTTATTGTCTAAACTTCAACAACTTTAAGAGCAAAAAGAGGCACTGTTATTAATTTTGCAGGGAAACAGCCGTGAATTGGGAATCTCCCTAGTGTGGTCACCCTACTGATCCTTAGCATTTTGAAAAACCTTAGCTTTGCATGACACAAAGCCTGACCCCTAGGTTGGTATTTTTTATTTATTCATTCATTTTAGAGAGGAGAGAGTGAGTGTGTGTATGTGTGTGTGTGTGTGTGAGAGAGAGAGAAAGAGAGAGAGAGAGAGAGAGAGAGAGAGAGAGAGAGAGAGAAAGAGAGGAGGAGCAGGAAGCATCAACTTTCATATGTGCCTTGACCAGACAAGTGCAGGGTTTTGAACTGGCAACCTCAGTGTTCCAGGTCAACGTTTTATCCACTGCACCACCACAGGTCAGGCCCTTAGGTTGGTATTGATGGAGGCCTCATGCCCTGAATTTAAGTCTTGTTATTCCTGACCTGTTCAATGTGCACGGAACACCTCGCCTGTGATAAATACACGACAGGTGATGGGGAGAGAAGAGCATGGACCAGATGTAGACTCATCTGCTAAGCACAATGACAGCCGTCTCATGTGTCACTGATAACCGGGAGGAAGACGAGGCCTCAATCAGGATGGAAGCTATGGTGTGACCTCACCTTTACACAGTGTGTTTGGACAGAGGGGAAACTAGTGTCCCTCCATCATGTCTCCCTTGACCTCCAGACAGCTGATTAATTCTCTGTTATGTAGTGAAAACACACTGGATTTCAGGCTTGATACTTTGCCTCCATGTATGTGTAGGATCTGAGGTAAAACGGCAACTTGTCCTCTTTGCCTGTGCTGGACTCCGGGATGGAACCGGACCTGTGACCTGAGTCTCTCCTCGCTTCTCATTCCCCTTGAGAAGCTTTTTCTGATGCATGTTAATCAGAACAATCTCTCTCTCTCCCTCTCTCTCTCTCTCTCTCTTTCTCTCTCTCTCGTAGGTCCTGTAGACTTTGTTGGTGGTGCTGTCCCCATAGTTGTACCCTGTGGGAGGGATGTTATCCTATATCAGAGGACTTTAGGGTGGGACTTTGTATATGCTCTCTTTTACTTAGGTAATTCCTCTCTCTGTTTTCATTTCTCAACTGAACCAAACATCAGACATTCTGTGTAAGAGGTACTTATAGTCTATCTGCTTTCCCTTACAAACGTCCTGGAATCTAGCTTTGTTCATAGCAATAGAGAAATACGCATTTTTTGTTTCATAATGGATTAAAAATCACTTTGAAAGCTATAGATGTAATGTACAGGATGGCAAATACCTGTTGATACTCAGGATGTCTTCATATAAGCAAGACATTTAATAGATGCAAGCATAATTTTATGTACCCAGTGAAGACTCAGACCAGCTAGAGGGCAGTGAGGAACATGATGGAGCTCAGAGTGGATGCAGCCTTGGGTTCTGCCTCTAAGAGGTGCTCATCAGCACACCTGAAAGATACAGTCTCGGTCACAGAGCTGTGCTTCGGTGTGGGTGGTGTTTGGGCAGCAACTTCTTATTTTAACATTCCATATGAAGATTGTATAATAACATAGGTTCAGGATAAGAAGCCTAGAGTTTCAGAGCTAATGCCTGTCACTAACTGTCCAGGTGATCTGGGTCCCACAACAGGAAAGGGGGTACTTAGCCTTGTCATCTCCCTGTAAGACCTGGTTCCAGTCTGACCTTCAGCTGTGCTGTCTGGCTCAGTTCCCCTAGTAACCTGGCAAAGGTAAGATTCCCACTTATGTTACTAAGCAACCCTCCTTAGGATAACGAAGCTGCTGATGGAGTGTTGTTATCTGAACCGGAAGGAACAACCAATGAACTATAAATACCTGAAGATGCCACGCTTTGGGGTTTTCTGAACACAGAGGCTCTTGGAAGGAGTCTGTCCTTAGCCTCTGAGATTCTGAGCTGAAAACCATACTGATCTCTTTCAGGACCTGAGATGTTTGTCCAGAAGCTTCTAAACCAATGGCAGCTGTGACACCTGCCCGATGGGGGCCTCCGGCCTTGTGACCTGTGTGCATTACAGTCCCTGTGCCCTGCCAGGTCCTGTGGTGGCGATGCCTCCCTGTGCTGGGTGCAGAAAGTGGGTGCTCACCTGCGTCCTGCCGAGTGGGCTGAAGCCAAGTGCGGTGAGAGTCTTTTCATGCGTGGGAGTGCTTCTTTTCCCGGCTACCTCACCGGGTACAGTCCTGGGACACAGTGGAGAACCGAGTCCTTGCCATGGCTGTTCAAGTGCATTTTTGAAACAAGGGTTTCTTTGTGAATTGAAATAAACCTCTCACACGTATTTGCAATGCTCTGTTTTTCAAAGTATGTGCAAGTTCAAGATTTAAAAAGTACGTTAGAATGCTAAGAAATCTTGTTATAGTTGCATGCATACTCAGCACCGTATCAGTTTTATACTGTGATTATATAAAAGGTTTTGGCCTTGACATACATTGTTGGTTTTTTGCTGTCAATAATTCCTTTAGATTTAACATTCTGACTTTACGTTCATACAATTATGATGTTACTAACATTAAATAACCCTTTTTATCAACTGGAAAGTCAGCAAATTCCCAGGTTGCCATGCAACACAAAAATAAACAAAAAAACAATCAAGAAATTAAAACACTTTCATCAAATGTCAGCTTATGAACACTAAGATAAGCCAAAGTTAGCTTTTAAATGCTTGAATGACAAGAGGCAATTGATTTTGTCTGAATTAAATTAATATCTTAAAAAACTAGACGTATTAATTATGTATTACACATCATACTTGTATAGGTTTAGACAATACATACATTTGTCTATGAATGGGAACATTTTAAACCCTAGGGCAGTGGTTCTTAACCTTTTTTGAGGTACCAAACCCACCAGTTTCATATGTGCATTCACGGAACCCTTCTTTAGTGATAAATAAAATATAAATTTTTTTTTCCAAATTCAGGACATAGGTATATATTTTCTTACTGGTGCACAAAATGAGCCGTGCATGAACATCACCTTGCTCAAAGAACAAAACCAACAAAGTGCATGAACTCACAACAAATTACGGTATTACTTTATCCTGGCCTCCGCGGCAGAGGCTTTTCCGAACCCCTGAGACAGACTCATCGAACCCCTAGGGTTCGATAGAACCCAGGTTAGGAACCACTGCCCTAGGGCCTAGAAACCTTTTAAAAATTCAAATGTGAACATGTTTTATATTCCTCATGACCCCTTTCTGCAGGCCAAAGAGGCTCTCCCTGGCTGACCCTAGGCCAGGGAGGTGTGCCTAGTGACCAGGCGGGTAACCGGATCTGTAAGTGCATGGAGTTTTGTCGATGAAAATCCTATAATTGCACCCAGAAACATGCTGAGGGCTGCACTGGCTGGGTTGGGTCAAGGTCATCATGATCATGTGACATATTCTCAGCTGTCTCTTACCCGAACAGAATTTAGCCCTTTATTGGAATACATATTCCAGATCCTTCAATCTTTATCACATCCAGTAGACGTTCAATTAAACAGAAACATGGACAAAGGGGAAGCACCTCACAGGGGATGAAGAAGTTCCGTGTCCTCCAATCACGGAGCAGCTCAGGCTGAGTCCAGGTGTCTGACAAACACAAAAGTGGGGATCTGAAGAAAGGATGTCCTCAGGAATCACTACCTATATTTACTATCGATGGTAATTACTCGTAGAACATCACACCATCTAGCCAGGATGCAGGAAGACACACTCCCCCGCTTCCCAGCCCAGGCTCCATCCAAATGACTCAGACCATGTGCGATGCTGAAACACCTTACAGAGTCTCAGGAAGTAGAAAATGAAGGGAAAAGGAAGAAAGGGGAAAGGAGGCTCAGGAGGAAAGGAAGTCGTGTGGTTGGGAATGGGGATGCCACACAAAGGTTTTCTTCTGCCAACGCCTGTGCCTCTTCTCAGTTTCCTTTTTAGCCTGAGATTTTCTAGGGAGGCAGCTACAAAGAGACTCAGGATTTTTAAGCATCTTGAAGAGATCAGAGGAAATTCAGATGAACTGAGAGGAAAAAGTGGCCCCAATCCCACAAAGGTTAGGGCCTTCGGGAGGGCACTGTGAGGCAGTCACGAAACAACAGCGATTACTCAAAATAAAATTTTTTCAGGGAGAGGAGGAGAAAAGGGAGGGAAGGAAGTGGACCAGCATGGAGAGAAATGTGGGGCACGGATAAGAAGAGGCCGATGATGTCAGAAACGGCAAGGCAGGGAGCTGCAGGGGACAGAAAATAATTGGGGGTGTGACAGGCAAAGGGAGAAAAGAAGGAATGTCAAGAGAAGGGAAGAATAAGAAGGGAGGAGAAAATTCAGAGATGCTGCCCATTCTGATAATTATAAACTATGAAAGCAAGGACAAGACCACACACCTAGACTGTCGCAGACTCTTTGGATACAAATGTGTGAGATTTCAAGGAATGACTCAGCAGTAGCTATTATGCTATCAAAGTATTTTGATAGACAAAATCATGAATCAGAGATCTAGTAGATGTTTTGGGGAGTGTGTGTGTGGGTGAAAGCTACCTAGCCACAATTTATGAGTGCTTTTTAAATTATTATTATTAATTTTAATGGGGTGACACCAATAAATCAGGGAACATATGTACAATAAAAACATCTCCAGATTATCTTATCATTCAATTGTGTTGTATACCCATCACCCAAAGTCAAATTGTCCTCTGTCACCTTCTATCTGGTTTTCCCTGTGCCCCTCCCATCCTCCCTATCCCACTCTTCCCTCCCTCCCCCCATCCCATAACCACCACTCTCTTGTCCATGTCTCATATTCTCACTTTTATGTCCCACCTATGTATGAAATCATGCTGTTCTCAGTTTTTTTTTCTGATTTACTTATTTCACTCCGTATAATGTTATCAAGCTACATCCATTTTGTTATAAATGATCCGATGTCATCATTTCTTATGACTGAGTAGTATTCCATAGTATATATGTACCAAAGCTTTTTAATCCACTCGTCTTCTGACGGACACTTGGGCTGTTTCCAGATCTTCGCTATTGTGAACAATGCTGCCACGAACATGGGGGCGCATTTCTTCTTTTTGAACAGTGCTATGGTGTTCTTAGGGTATATTCCTATAAGTGGGATAGCCGGGTCAAAAGGCAGTTCGATTTTTAATTTTCTGAGGAATCTCCAAACTGTTTTCCACAGTGGCTGCACCAGTCTGTATTCCCACCAGCAGTGCAGAAGGGTTCCCTTATCTCCGCATTCTCGCCAGCACTTATTCTGTGTTGTTTTGCTGATGAGTGCCATTCTGACTGGTGTGAGGTGATATCTCATTGTGGTTTTAATTTGCATTTGTCTAATGATTAGTGATGTTGAGCATTTTTTCATATGCCTATTGGCCATCTGTATGTCCTCTTTGGAGAAATTTCTATTCATTTCTTTTGCTCATAATGAGTGCTTTGAGAAGCTGTAATTTTGCTGATTTTCTTCAAATATCATCTGCTTTCCTGAACAGGGATCCAGGCTCAGTGAACCCAACCCAATATGGTGCCTATAACCACAGTCCTTTTATAACCAACCTGTCATTGTCTCTTACAGTGAAACTGAGCATGTGAACACAGGTCCTAGATGTTCTAAGTTTTCTTCTCTGGGTCACGTATTGGCCTGTATTCAAGCATGAGTCCCACTAGGTGTAACATCAGTGAAATATTTCAAATGAAATTCCCAAGGTGTATTAGCCCCAATCCAATCATCTCAGTTCCCGAGTCGCTGGATTCTTTTTCTTCTCCTGAAACAAGATAGATACGTGCACCAGTTGGTAAACCCATAAATGAGACTGAAGCCCATCAGGCGAGCCCAGGCCGCAGGACAGTGATGGCCACATTCCCACCACTGTTTAGCTCCTCGGACAAGTGCACTCCTGGGGTGGGAGGGGAGGGAAACCCCTTCTAGCAACGCAGGGAAGCGATTTTATCAAACCGCCTCATGGAATGGCCCTGCAGCACTGCCTGCTCTGTGGAGTGTTATCACGATGCGGTGTGGGAGGAGGCTTCCCCACGCCGAACACTCACACGAGGCAGTTAGGAGGTCAGACCTCTCTTCAGTCTGTCACTACAACACTCTCGGAAGCCTTTTTCTAGAGCAATTGAACCATCTCTCCATCCCCCCAGAAGGTTGCTCAGGAACATTTGTCATGAGCTGTTTCAACATGCAGACTGGCCCCATCAGAGCCAGAGACAAGAAAATGTCTCCTATCTCATGTCAAAGCCCCGTGGTGTCAAGGACCCATTTCTTTAAAATAGTTCTCACACAGAGATTCAGAATTCAATAGACTCGATCAGCTTCAAGGAAGCCGTCCAATGGTAGTGATTAACTGGTGTGTAGAATAACTTTCAAAATTAGCTGTTTATGTGACAAAAGTCAGTGCTACAATTATTTAAACATCGACTTCTTAAAACTGGAGGCAGTGCGGATGTGAATGTTCCCTTCTGCAGCCGCCAAAGAAACAAGGACAGCAGCCTTGTGATAAGCTTCTCTCTGAGAAATACTCATCCCCAGTTTCTTAGATCTTAGAGAACAAAGTGCAAGTGTTTCACGATGGTTGACCAGATGGTGGTCGGGAGATGGCTGGCTGTAAAGCTGCATGTGGGTTTCTCCACACTTGCAAGCCTCCCATCCATTCCTGCCTGCTCCATGCCAAATGGGACGGGGGGGGGGGGTGCGACACCAGCCATGCATGACGCCTTTCTCTTCCTTCGCTCTCCTTCCATCTGGCCTGGGATGCGCCCTGACACATGGGTTACCTGCTAGCCCTCCCCACAAATTGTGCCACCAGCTGGCAGAGGATCCGAGCTGGCAGCAAGTAGGCAGCACATGGACCACGGCCAGCTGTCACCACTAAACATCTTCCCTTCCTTTTCTTCTTCTCCTCTCCTGGCTTCTCATCCCTGCCTTGAATATTCTCAACATTGTGAAGCTTAAAAACTATGCTCAAGCAAGGATGACATTAATATTATATAGTACTTTCCATTTTTTTTAAAGACCTCTCTGGTGCTTTCTGGAGTTTGGGAAATGTCTATGGTGCTCTATCTACCCACTCAGTGTATTCTACGAGGTCAGAGGTGGTGCTGATGAATTTCCATAGCAATGTATCGACTGTACTCACAACACACCACAATTTTGCTCTTTCCCTAAACTAGCCCTGTAGAACCCTGAGGACCCCAACCCCATTTTTCCTTATGAACCAATCTCGCTGAGGTGTCCCTGGAAGGCTGTGGTGATTGCTCCCCTTGGGGAGTTTATAGAGTTGATCCACTCTGGTAAAGCTTTGCGATATTGTGGTGGTTTGCCTGCCATCTTTGTTTGGCTTGCATGATTTGGATTCTCAACCACTGGAGAAGAGTCAACGGGCTCAGGGTGAAAAGGAGTGGTCCCAGCCTGGAAGCGCAGCCCAGTCAGAGCACCCCAGTGACAGTCATTCCCCATCCTTATAGTCATTCCCGTCCTTATAGACAGCTCCTTATAGACAGGGACTGGACACATTGTTGAGTGTGATATAAACCCAGACTCTCAGCCTGTTCATTTACCAATTGTATGTTCTGGGGCCAAGTGGATGGTTGCATGAATATCATCTTCTCAATTTGTAAAATGGAAAATTTAATATCATATGCTTAATAAGCAAATGGCTACTTAAAAAATAATCTGTAATAAGTGCTTATAGTCATGTCTGCTACAGAGTAAATTCTCAGTAGTTTTATTCTTCATAATGACCAGGGAATTTCTTTTTGAGGGATGAAAATATCCTAAAATTATACTGTAGTCATCATTGTGCAACTCTGTGACTATACTTAAAGTCACTGGGCTTTAAATGGATGTGGCTTATGGTATGTGAATTTTATAATAGTAAAGCTTTAAAAAAAGGATAAGTACATAATTCTGGGGTTAGGATCTTCCCCAGCCCCTAACTTGTTGTCACAGTGTCTCCCAAGTGGAGAAACAGATGGACCCCTGTCAGGGAAGCTGGCTTGAAAGCTGTGCCCATGCACAGTGAAGGGACAGTTGTCTAGCCAAAGGAAAAGCAATAGAACCAAAAGATTGTTACTGTGGCCTGATTTTAATACCTGTGTTTCTTCAACAAGGTAATACTCTTTTTAAAAAAAATTTAAAAAGTGATACTCCTTGTGCCTCAGGAGCTTTAAGGCTTCCTTGAAATCCATGCTTTGCTTGGTCCATACCTGCGGGTCTTTCTTCCTCCCTTGGAAGTGGGTTTATGTGACACAGAACAATAGCATGTGATTCCTAGAGAAGAGGGTGTCTGACATTGACTCCATGGTCTGCTTTCAATTTTGTTTTATTTCTTGGTATTTCCAGGTACAGAGGTTGGGCTCATGACACTCTTCTGTGAATGGTTCACTATGGCTGCTCATGTGTGCAAAAGCCCTTGTTTGAAATTTCATTATTATCTGCTCTTATGCTCATGATCTATTCCCATCTTTCTATTGGCAACCACTTCAATCTGGTTCTTGACTGTCATTTTTGCTTGTAGGCACTGTTTCTAAATGAGTGACAGCATCTTACACCAACCTTAATGGTATTTGTTAGGAATGCATTGCTATGATTCTTTTTCATCTCTTGTCTGTTTAACACCATGAGATTATGTCTGAGTATCACCTACCAAGAGATTTGAGTACTCATTTAAAGAAACTATCCAAAACAATGGGCATTTAATAAGATGAATCATGTTGCGGTACTTGAAGCTCCTTGAGGGAAAGTATCTGTGTTTTGTAAATATTCTCTGTGTTTTAAAACAAAGTATGAATAAAAAAGAAATGAAAAAAAAAAAAAAAGAAGAGAAAGACAGTGACTGAGATCTTTCAGACCCGTCCTTAATTAAGTTCTCCTCTTTTAACTTGGCCTCTATTTTGCAGCTCAAATACTGTGGTCATCGTTAACCTTGTCAACTCCCTCCTCTCTAATCTATACATTCAAACATGCTGCTGAATAACGGCTAATGTTTCCCATCACAGCCTATCTATTGATACCGTCAACACTCCGTATTCAAAACCAGATTGGTCACAGGGAAGCCAAGTGTTTGCTGATAGCACATTAATCCCACATGCTCAAACTGTTAGTCTTTCTACTCAACACCACCTCCCACAGATTTTGTACCCAGGCGCATTTTGTGTAAACATGAAACAGCTTAGGGGAGTTATGGTGAAGTTCTGGCCAACGTTGTTTGGCTTGTTGGATATTGGAAATTAAAATGGCGGTATCTGAAGCGCAACCTAGGTCTGACACTTTGCCGAGAGGTAACATTCATAGAGTCTTGTCTCGGTCTTACCAGTTCTAAACCAAAAAGTGTGTTTAAATTTGAAGACATGAATTGAACAAATCTGTCTTTGTTTTTTAAAATATAATTTTTATTTATTGATTGATTTTAGAGAGGAAAGGAGGGAACGAGGGAGGAAGAGAGATGATGAGAGAGAGAGACATTAATTTGCGTTCCACTTGTCTATGCATTCCTTGATTTCTTGTATGTGCCCAGACTGGAGAATCACACCCCCACCTCAACATACAGGACTACACTCTAACCAACTGAGCTAATCCGCCAGGGCATTGAATGATCTCAGTCTTCTTTCAAGAAGTCAGAGACCCAAAGGAATTGATACTGGAAGCTAGAACTGCAATTTCAGAGGTGGATGAAATGTGGGTTTGTTTTTTCCAATACTTCTCAAAACTCTCACTTTATTTCAGGTTGAAATTCAGGCTCCAGGTCCCTATGAATGATATCTCCATTCTTGAGCTTAAAGTGATTATTCTTTCTCAGGGATATGGGTCTCTATCAATTCTGACAGGGCTCTTGTTCAATGCTCCTCATTTGATATTCAGGAGGTGATACAAACGTTATACACTATGATACTTTAATATTTAAAATTTCTGACTTATGTTTGGTTCCCCAGAAAACTGACTTTGAGGGGAGTGATTTGCATATAAGAGGTTTCAGGGGCATGCACTCACAAACAGTATCATTAAGGGAGTTCGTGAAGCAAGTTGGTAGGAGGAGCCCTTGAGCTGTGATGTCCCTGCCATGGAGACCTCAGCTCACCACATTGGGAGCTCTGCACCTGAGACCGCCAGAGAGTTGTCCTGAGCCAGGGAAAGGAACCAGTCTTTGTACCCGGGCACCAGTCACTGAGCACAGCCTACTCCTGCAGAGCAGCTATAACCTGGGGAAGACGGTGTCCTTGGACAAGAACAGTTCCTGACCAGGTGCTCGCCTGTAGGGCATGAGCTGGCAGTTTCCCAGCAGTGGAGGAAATAAGTACTTTGTCTTGGAGACTAGACTACACAGCATCCCATACCTTTTAATAGTTTATCAAAACAGTGAAGTGACATCGATATTATGTAGACCATGTTATAAAGGAGAGACCTGAGACTTTGGAACACACATATCATTCCCATTTTATATGAAAACTCTGCCTGCACACCATGCTGCAATTTATACATCAATGCTCATGTCAGACTTATTCACGGTAACTCAGAACTGGAAAAATCTTCATGCCCATCAATATCTAAACTGATTTAAAAATGTGGTCATTTCTGCAATGGAATACTGCTCAACAATGAAAATAAAAACATCATCAGTACAATATCAACATGAGTATATCTCTAAACCATCAAGCTAAACGAAGAAGGCCAGAAGTAAAAAGTGTGTACTGTTCGGTTCCATTACTGTGACATTCTGTAAGAGACAGAACCAACCCACAGTGGTCCAAGGCAGACTCGCGGTGGCCTGGAATTGGAGGGCAAGGCAGTCTGATGGCAAAGGTGCATGAAGGAACTTCCGGAGGTAAAAAATGTGTCTCAATTGTTGTTATGGTTACAGAAATCTATAGCCTTTTCAGTACTCATTTAACTATTTAATTTAAAAATGCATCTTTACTTGCGGATTTTGTTCTCTAACCAGTGATCTCTATATTTTTCCACTGCAGAGGTTTAAGGTGTTAAAGGTTAAGGTTTTATTTACATATATTGTGGGATGATTACCATAGTAGGTTTAGTTAACATCCATCATCTCATATAGATACAATAAAAAGAAAAGTAAAGTATTTATCTTACGGCATATAATTATACCTTAAAAACATACATATGTGTATGTGTGTGTGTGTGCGTGTGTGTGTGCTTGTGTGTGTGCATGTACATAGTGACAGAGAGAGAGAGAAAGAGAGGGAGAGAGAGAAGCATATTCATGCCTATTTTATGATAAAATAGAACCTATTTTCTATCAGAACTCTCCAGAGACACAGAATGCTCAACATAAGTACACAGAGAAATGTTCTTCAACCTTACAACAAAGGAAAATACAGTGTGGAAATTTAAAATCAGTCTGAATAAGACTTGAAGCAAAAAAAAAAATCTGTAAAATATAAACTGTCAAACACAGTTTATTTATTAGTGGAATAAAAGATGAAAAAATATCATACAAACGTCTCAGAGAAGGCAGACAAAAACATTCCATAAATTGCAACCTTTAAAAAAGACAGAAGAGAAAATTTCTGGTCAAGATGGTATAGTAGTAAAAAATAAATAAATAGTAAATAAAACATTTTTAAAACGCAGAAGGCTACCTTGAAAAACAACTGCACTTAAAATCCTATTATTTTATGTAAATATTCTACAGCAAACATCATATGCAATGAATGGTGTGTTTCCTACTTCAGCTTGGACTTTTTGGATTTTAGTATTTTATTTTCAACTATACAAATTAAAAGCTATAAAATCTTTATTTGCTAGAGAAAGACTTTTATCATTTTTGTCTGTGGTGGTCATTCCTATATCGTGTTACAATCATTCTTTTAAGTATCATTTCAATAATTAAAAAAGGTATTAGGGCAAGATACTTTTGATGATTATTCGCCCTTGAATAAAGTGAGTTTTCTGGGAGAGGCACCTTCCAGAGTGCCGTGTTGTTGGGGTGGAGGGAGCGGGGAAGAAAACACTCTGGCCGGCGACCCAGAGTTCAGGACACTGTTCAGGGTTCCAGCACTGGGTGGGTTTGCCTTCCCCAGGGAGCCCTCTGTCAGGAACAGGGATCTGGTCCTTGGTGGGAGTTTATCGAGGAAGAGCAGGGGACCGTTTCCAGATGAATACAGCAGTGACTGTTTCGCCAGCATCATAGAGATTTGATCTTCACCAAACTGTGGAAGCCTAATGACCCCAACTGGATTGCTGGGTCCTGGAAAGATGAAGAACAAAGCTGACAATTTTAAACCCCTTGGACTTTGGATTAGGTTTGTGTGAACACTCTTAGAAGAAGAAGTCACACCTCCAAAGAGAGCTGTGACAATGCCCTGGATGCCATGAGAGGGGACTCCCAAAATGTGTTCCTCACCTTCCCATGGGTTCATAGATTGTCATCTCAGAGAAAGCTTGGAGACCTCTAATTCCCTGCCTTCCTAGAAATATATTCCAATAAAATGTTATAGCTTCCCAGCAGATGTGAAGTAAACACTCCCATCGCGAAGAAAAGAGTCTACTTCACATGGCGAGAATGGCAGTGTTGTCATGGCAACTAGGGAGAGGGTTTTGTTTGATGGCTGAGCTGAAGGCTTCTTAGAGCTCTGCAGTTTTAACTGAAATTCTGGATACCTCCCAGTGTCTCACAGCCTTTAACATCATGGACCCTGTGGCTACTCCAGTCCCCGGAGTGTGACCTGGGGAGACATAGGCTCTTTCTCCTTAATCCCAGAGTCTGCTTCAGAACTGATGAACATCCATATACACACAGAGCACTGTGCAGGGTTCCTCGCATGGGTACTGTGCCAGGCAGGTGGAGCTGCAGATGGCTTCCCTTGCAGAGATCACGTTGACGGCGTATGCCTAAGGTGGGTGGCAGGGGACTGACCCGGTATCTAGCGCTTCCGTGAGCAGAAAGGGAGATTCTAACTGGATACAGAGTCAGATCCCAATGTGATTATTGAGTTCAAGTTACTTCCAAGTTCCCTGAGTTTCCTCTGGAAGATTATGGAACAGAACCCGGGAGCCCATGTCACATCTACCTTGGGGATCAATGGAAGATACCATAGTGTTGGCAAGTGTGGTCTTTATGGAAGAGATTGTAAAAGAAAGAGGTGGGTCCAGGAAAGCAAAGGATGCTGGGCTAAAGGGAGCAAGAAAGCTGAAAATTATAGAGACACGCCAAGCTTATGGATACTATGGGGAGATTCTGGCTGGTGGCTCATCTGGGAGTGTGGACATCCTGGGTTCAATTTCTAGTCAAGGCACATATAAGAAGTAACCATCTGCCTCTTTCCCTTTCCCTCTCCCTCTTCTCTCTCTTCCCCTCCCACAGCCAGTGGCTCGATTGGTTTGAGCCTGGCCTCAGATGCTGAGGATAGCCCCATTGGAATGCAATAGCTTCAGGTGCTAAAAATAGCTCAGTACTCAAGCATCAGCCCCTGATGGGGTTGCTGGGTGGATCCCAGTTGGGGCGCATGCAGTAGTCTGCCTTACTATCTCCCCTCTTCTCACCTAGAAGAAAAAAAATACTAAGGGAAAAGTCAAGATAAGGAAATGCCTCAGAGAGAGGCAGATACTGCATCATCACACCTCTCTGTGGATCTAAAAAACTCAAACCCATAAATACAGAGAGATGGTGGTTGCTAGTGGCAGGGTTGAGGAGGTTAGGTGAAGATGGTCAAAAAGCACTTACTCCTAGTGGCAAGACAAATAAGTCCTGGGGATGGAATGGCCACCTGGGGACTACAGGTAACATGGCTCAGTGGGATACTTGAACGTTGCTAAGAAGGTGTATTCTGAAAGTTCTCATCGTGAGGAAGAAACGTTTTGGTAACTGTATGAGGAGATGGGTGGTCACTAAACTCCTCTGCGATATTTGTCTGTGACGTCATGCCATGCACCTCACAACTGTACAGTGGTGCATGTCCATTACAGCTCAGTAACACCAGAAGGAAAACAAACAAACAAAGAAGAGTCAAGATGACTGACTAATTCAGGGTTGGAGACAGAGTGGGGAGAAGGATATGATGAGGAATAACAAGCAAACTGAACGTGGACAGGATGAAGCCAAGGACAGGGCGGCTTTGTGTGACACGCATGCATGTCTCACTTTGTAGGGTCTGGGTGGGACATGACTGGGTGGGCACATCAGACCCATAAGAGAAAAAAGTCGCAAAAGGGCAAGAACTGGAGGCTGGAGACAACGAAGAGCAAAAGTGGCCAAGTAGACAAGGAGAAACAGGTGGACCTGGGTAAACAAAGCTTGGGGAGGTCTGCACCTCAACAAGTGAGCTTACATACACGTTCTCTCTGGCTTGCCCGGACCTGAAGCCGGCTGGATCCATCACACAGTGAGGGAGGCTGATCGTGATGGTTGACTCGAGATCGAAGATGACTCGGCCCCTGCAATTCTTCCTTTGTCTCACCAAAGGGTCCCTGTCCCACACAATCATTGGCTAGCTTCTTCAGTGGACCCTTCATTCATGAAGGCTGGCCCCCTCCTTTGACCGTTATCATCTCCTTGTCCCTCCACACCGAAGCCCTCCTGCTACCGAGATCGGACCATCTCGGTATTAACAATAATGCATTGAGTTTTATTCATGCCAAAGTGATATGGCCCAGGAGAAGGTCTTTGTTTCCCCACAGTGCGAAGAAGAAAGGAAAATAGAGGCTTGTTATCTGCGCTGCCCCAAGACAATGCCTTGCGTTGTGACTTAAAACGCAGCTGGCTTCCAGGGGTACCTGTTCCCAGGAAGAGCTTTTCCTCTGTTCTGAAGGGAAAGGCCACCTAGATCTTTGAGGCCCTGACACTGTGATCAAAGACACAATGCGCTAGTGTCTTATAGGCAAGGACATAAAGGCACGATCAAATCAAGGAGGCTCAGACAGCTAATAAAGTCGTCCTTGTTCAGCACATACATGTCCCCCTGTCTGTTTAGATGAGATTCATTTGACACTCAGATAGCCACAAGTCTTCCAGAGACCCTACATTTGCATTTTGCAGGATTTCTGATTATTTAGAAAACAGGACAGTTGTGCTTTACATTCAAGTGACTTAATGTTCATGCTGATTATTAATTAGAAAGTTGGTCCAAAAACAATCCTCACTTCAGTCCAAAGGGCACTCTGCCAGTGTAGTGTTTCTCCAGGTTGCTTCGTAAAGGTTTGGTAAAGTCTGTGTTCCATAGTGTCAGCAATGCCTGCATTGAAAATACTAAATTGGAAGGATCCTGAAATCCTACTGAAGAGAGATGAACCTTTCAGAGAAAATTATAAATGTAAAATATACATATACATACTTACTTCACCTTGTATCAAAACCTGTTGAGAATTCTACACACACTTTTTTTTCAATTTATTCATTTTTAGAGAAGAAAGATATATATAGAGAGAGATAAGGGGGGAGGAGCAGGAAGCATCAACTCCCACATGTGCCCTGACCAGGCAAGCCCAGGGTTTCAAATCAGTGACCTCAGCATGCCAGGTCGACGTTTTATACACTGCACCACCACAGGACAGGCTACACAAACATTTTTTCTTTTAAGTATTTAATGTCTGACTTTCCAATTCTTTTTGCAAAGCTTAAAAACATTTCATCCTCTTTAACTTGAGAGACATTTTCTCTTCTTGCTTCCAGCTAGTCAACTTAAAATAAAAATAAATAAACTTACCCAATGTCTCCAAACCACAGTCCACAGAGAGCTCACACGTGATTGCATTACGAATTCTCTGTCATATGACTTTCACCACTCTGATTAGGGTGACCCCCCTGATGACTCCGGAGGACGGCGTTGCATTTTGCATAGTTCAGTGCTTCGCAGACGCTTGGGTTGGTAGCGTCAACATTCTCTGGGCACTAAGGATGGATCACCCTCCGAGTCAGATGGCTCTTCGTAGCCCATCCTGTCATTGGATTGCACCCTGGACCCCATGCTTCCCTTAAGCAATTGTTTTGGTTTTGGCCGATAAATTCCTCTTTCGGAGTTGTGTTCCTGTTCTCCCCAGGGTCAGATCTCACCAAACCTCTCTGCTGCTGCTACTTCTTCAGTTTCTTTGTTGTTTGTTTTTTTGTTGTTGTTGTTTTTCTTCTTCTTTTTCTACAACAGCTCCATATACGATCTACTACTGGCAAACTCCACCTCTATGCTTAATAATTTTGAGTGAGCGTTCAGATCACATCTCTCTCTATTTCCTGGCAATCCCCGTGGAGGGCACCCTTTCTTCCCAAGCTCCTGACTCCTCTCCAACCCCACCCCTCACTACACAGTCTACAGTCCCTGTGCTCTGCAGGGACGGTGTGTCCTCCCAGCGGCTCAAACGTGAATTCTCCGGCTGATTTTCTTCCTTCATACCCCCCACCTGTGCAGTTATCTAAAAGTCTACTGAATGTATCAAAAACCATTTCCCTCACTTAAGCCTTATTTGGCTCTTGTGCACCTGTCTCTGATCTCTGACATTTTAAATAAGATATTTGTAAATGTTTCACCAAAATTAAATTCTACATTTGGTTAACAAACATTGGTGCTGCTTCATGGCAAAGGATACTAAGAAATCGTAACTCTGGTAGCCAAACTTATCCCAATGCCAAAACACCACAAAAAAATTAATATTATTTGCAGAGCCAATGTTAATGATTTTATTTATTGTGTATGATATGCTTTTGCATTTGGATGTTGATTGTGAAGGGACATTTTTAGATATCAAAAGGAAAGTACAGAGATCAGAATTTGGACAATTCAGTTTTTTGACTCAACACTTGTACTCATTTGCAACTGATGTCATAACAAAACACCACAGGCTTGGGGGCTTAAACAGAAATAAAAGAACAGAAATTTATTTCTCACATTTCTGGAAGCTGAAAGATCAAGATCCAGGTGCTGGCAACGTCAGGTTCCTGCTGAGGACTTTTCTCAGGGCTCATACGAGGCTTCCATTTTTATTGTGCATTCACACGACCTCTTTTTTTGTGCACATACAAAGAGAGAAAGCCAACCCTGGTGTCATTTCTTATAGGGACACTAATTCTATCTGATCAGGCCCCAACCTTTATTGTGATCTCATTTAACCCAACTGCTTTCTTAGAGGTTCCATCCTCAAATGAAACCATACTGGGGATAGGTTTTAGTATAGAAATTTTGTAAAGACACAAACATTCAGTTCTTAATAATGCCAGTAGCAGAATGTTGGGATATGTCTTATGAAATGAAGGAATATGGAGGTAAACAAGTCAACATTATTTCACAATAGTTCAGCCTTTCAGGAATAACGGATTAAACATGGATTGAAGGCAGAGAATTATATCTGTTCATAATGGTAACCCTCCTACATGGAGGAATGAAATGTGTGTGTGTGTGTGTGTGTGTGTGTGTGTGTGCCTTCTTTATCTATATATAGACACATTTAAGTAGATGAAAGAAATACCTTTCTTGCTATGTTGCTGACTTTATAGTAAATGAGCAATTCTTGACCTCAGACAGAACAGCTAATAAAAATACACTTAAAATTAACCACATGATTATATGAAAAAGCAAAAACAATAAAAATTTGAAAATAAAAAACAAACAGGAGATCTTCCAGATGTTGGGTTCAACAAAAATCTCTTAGATGCTTTACACCAAAAACATAGTCCATAAAAGAAAAAACAAAAATAATACATTAGACCACATCAGAATTAATAAAACTTTACACTTCAAAATACCTCTTTAGGAAAATGATACAAACAATGGGTTGGAAAAACATTTCTTAACACCATTATCAGATTATATTTTTACTCTAATGAAAGTATGTATAACTCCCTTTATCATGCCAGTGTAATTCAAACAGTAACGAATGCTGTTTTCAGTTGTTCCTCCAACTGCCATTGGTTCTAACCATTCATTAGTTAATCCTACATTGCTTACATACATGCCATTCACGTAGACAAAAACGTCAACTCACTCTTCTCTACTTGTGTTTGCTACAATATCAGAACATCTGTTCTTTTTCTTCTATCTCTGATTCTCTGTTTATACCTCCCTTTTCACTGGGAATAATTTCTAGTCTTCTGACTTCAGTGATATTTGGCCACTTTCAATGAGCTAAACAAAATCAAGACTGGGGAGTATGTAGTTTGTCTGTAAGTTTAAGCTCATGAAGTTATGATTTGCCTACGTAAACAAATGAGCTAGTGGATTAACGTTGAGTTGGGGCTTGTGACATATCCAGATCTGAGAGTCGGCAGGAAGTGGGCAGAATCCGAATCCACAGGAAGGGCAGGTAGTAGATTAGAGAGCATGTTGCCTACGTGTGCACAGAGGATCAAAGCTGGAAGCCTCCGAGAACCCCCACAGTGAAGGAACAGACACTGGAAGGGAAAGAGAAAAAAGTCGGTGGGAAGGTCTGAGAAAATTCAGCAAGGTCTTTGGGGAAGTCAAGAGAGAAAAGAAGGTCAAGGACAGAGGACTGATCATCAATGTAGAATCGAGACCCCAAATGGACCTTTATGCTCAGAAACATGTTCAGAGGAATCTTCTATTGTTTCTCTCTGGGTGAAGAAGAGAAGGAAGGACAGAGGGGACATGACAAGGTCTAACGGTGGGAGAGATTTTGTGGAAGAAGGACCGCATGGCCATGACACCTCCAGGATTTAGAAATGCCAGAGGCAAGGGAAACAATGTAAGAAATAAAAATGATGGAGCACATCAGGCATCTGTGAGCAGCCCTGATGTGAAGAAAATCTTGGACACAACGGAGACCAGGAGAGCTGAATGCATTTTAATCAGAAGGATTGGTGGTCACCCAAACAATGACGCTCCACAGAGGTCAGGCAGGAAGTGGAGGGGACACGGGTGGGTGAGCCCCAGTCCATTTCCACATATGAAAGGCACATGCGAATGATCCCTGAAGAGCAAACATCAGGCCTCCTTCCCAGGGACACACTTAAAGAATCAACTCCATTGTAGAGGGAAGAAATTCAGCCGCCGAAAGCAGATACAACCTGGAAACAGTATAGCCGAACCCGTGGGCACACACTCTCCGCACTCAGGCCAGGAGGCCGACGGCTGATAAGGGATTGCTGTGAAAAGAGAGGTTTCTTTTCTAGCATTGTGGTGTCCATTTTCACGTTCTATCTTTTCAAGAAAAAAAAACCAACACAAAAAAAGAGACGCCCAATCGGGATGTGATAACAAGACAGAATGCCACCTGTCATTCAGAGAGGGCGGGAAGAGGAGCTGAAATAGATGAGAAAGGGGTACAGGAACCTCTGAGAGAGATGAAGATGTCACGTAACAGTGTGCGGGGGTGCTGCCCCACAGCTCGGAAAATATGCAAGAAGACAGCTTCAGTGTTACCCTTGCCAAAGACCCACAGTGTCCCTGCGTGGGCCACGCATGGCCGGAGGCTGTGCCCGTGAGCGGGGATGGCAGTGAGGAGCAGGGTGTTTTTGAGGAAAAGAGCTGGGTTTATGGTTCAGAAGGCTCTACAAGCAAAATCAAGAAGAATAAAAACTGTCCCGTCATTAGGGACGTGCTGGCAACAGTTCTTGAATCAAGGTGAACAAGGAGGCAGGTTGATTCCTTGCCGGCTGAGGGGAATGTGAAAATAATAAACGCACAATTTAGGGAAAATCCAAAGGCAGATGCTGAGGAGGACCCAGGCTGGGCTGTGTTCTTCAAAGCTCACACACACGGTGTCCCTGGTATGGCAAGGGACAGTGGGTCACAATTCAGGAGAGAGCCGTTCACCACCGTTTGCAGGAGCAGAGAGCTAGGTTGTTGCTGACGCTGTTTCTCTTCCCTGCGCCTCTTAACCCTTTGAGCAGTGAAGTATTTTTTCATGCTCGCTCACAAACCCCCAGGAGCAAGTTCCTTTTTTCAAAAAATGAAATTAGTTCCAGTTATAGTGTTATTAACTTAAAATCATGTTTGTTTGATAACCAGTTTATGGAAACAAGAAGAACACACATTTGCCTTTTCTTTTTAATGTTGCCTTACACATTTTTAAAATAAATCGATTGTATTCTGGATAGTCAGGAGGCAGGAGAACATACATGAACATTCGTACTACTCAAAGGGTTAATGCGTTTGTCTGGAAAGCAGGTGAGAGATGGGAGACGAGTCACCCAGCCACCACACACCTTCACATTCAGCAAAACACCAGGGCTTCTGTGTTCCATTAAAAGCCTGGGAAAGAAGGGGCTGCTTCCTTGTGTTGATTGTCAAAGACAGGTTGGTTCATGAGAAACGTTTTCAAATTAATGAACTTCTGAAAGATACCAGTCTCTCTGATTTTCAAAATCATGCCAAATTCAACAATCTTTACGGGACCAGGGACAATTGGATGCAAAGATGAACCTGTCAGGTGCGTGGTTGGATAGTTAAGAATATTGTTTCTAGTGTGTGTATTCATGTGAGACGTTCCTGGTTCACACAGTTATAAATCCTAACCCCAGTCTAAAAGTGTGCAGTGAAACAGCTCTCGATTTTCTTAGATACTTCCAAAGAACTCCAAGGGGCCAAAATGTGATCTGTGCTTCTGTGCAAACTATCTCATGTTCGTTTGAGAACAGAGCCCAGGATGGCGGCGGTGTGGACAGGGTGAGACAAAGCCATCTTGATCTCCTTCTGCATTCTTTTCTGCCCATGTTATCTACCACCTCTTAGTTTTCTACTGTTTCAATAAATCTTCTTGCTTCCGATATAAAAGAGTGCACAAAAAGAATGGCTTCAGTGAATTCAGCCTTGTGGATAAAGTTCCCTGCATGCTCGTGTCGAGCCTGGATGAGCAAATCCTAGCTGCCATTCAACCCTCCCCCTTTCCAAGGGGAAGAATGACTTCAGATCAAAGCCCTGTCCTCCGGGGCAGCTAAGGCCAATTTCGTGTCTAAAACACTAGCCTGCGGCTCTGGGGGTTCACGTTGGCTCACATGATCCCACAGCCCAGGAATATAAAATTCCCAAGTTGGACATTCACCCAAGAGACTGTTTTCTATCAGTGGAATGACTCTCCATGAAGGATTTTTGTTTGATACTGTAAACATGGGGATTATGGACAAGAGTTGTCACCACTGTCTATGGTCCCCCATTCGTGGAAGTTGTCCCAAAAAACTGTCACCACCCTTCACGTTCAGGTCCTGTATCCTTGGAAGTGGTTGGAGAAGGTTTGAGGCAGAATGACCCACCTGAGGTCATTTGCACAGAAATTTCTACTCTCCCTGTAGCCAAAGACACTAGGGCCTGGATAATAAGGCCCAAAGTGTATGGGGAGAAGGTCCAATCAAGTGGATTTGTTTATAAAATGAGCTGTTTTTACGCACTGGGGGCCTCATTTTTATTTTATTTTATTCTATTTATTTATTTATTTATTTATTTATTTATTTATTTATTTATTTATTCTACTTTTCTGAAGTGAGAAGTGGGGAGGCAGACAGACTCCCGCATGTGCCCTGACCAGGATCCACCTGGCTTGCCCACAAGGGGGTGATGGTCTGCCCATGTGGGGCATTGCTCCACTGCAACTGGAGCCATTCTAGCACCTGAGACGGAGGCCATAGAGTTGTCCTCAGTGCCCAGGCCAACTTTGCTCCAGTGAAGCCTTGGCTGCAGGAGGGGAAGAGAGAGATAGAGAGAAAGGAAAGGGGGAAGGGTGGAGAAGCACATGGGCTCTTCTCCTGTGTGCCCTGGCCGGGAATCAAACCCTGAATTTCCACACACCAGGCCAACGCTTTACTGCTGAGCCAACCAGCCAAGACTCTCATTTTTACTTAGATGTAACTTTTCAATTATATCTTCGACTCTTCAGTCATTTCTTAGTGTTTCAGCTTTTAATCCAGGAACTTCAATTTTTGGAGTCAATCTCCCATCGCAAGCTTTAAATCTTTTGTATCACCTCTTGGCAGCCCCTAAATGTTGTCTTATTTTTCTTCACATTTGGAGGGAGCACACTCAGCTTGTCCTGTAGAGCAATGATTCAGTTTCGGGCAGTGTTCCTCCGTAGAGCTCCAGCAAAGGTTGTAATTCTCATACTTCTACATTTTTCTTGCTGACTCATCACTGTAATTGATGTTCTATTCTACCCACTCTTTTTCCTTTCTTCAGCACTGGCACCCAATTTCAAAGGAAAGCTCGGGTTTTGCCTCACATTGACAGTTACATGTTCTTTTTTTTTTTTTTTTAAAAAAAAAAAAAAAAAAAAAAAGAGACTGCTACCTGACGAGGAAGTGGTACAGTGGATAAAGCATCGGACTGGGATGTGGAGGACCCAGGTCCTGAACCCAAGGTCACCAGCTTGAGCGCGGGTTCATCTAGTTTGAACAAGGCTCACCAGCTTGAGTGCGGGCTCATCTAGTTTGAACAAGGCTCACCAGCTTGAGCCCAAGGTCACTGGCTTAAGCAAGGGGTCACTCTATCTGCTGGAGTCCCCCAGTCAAGGAGCATATGAGATAGCAATCAATGAACAACTAAAGTGCCACAACAAAAATTGATGATTATCATCTCTTTCCCTTTCTGCTTGTCAGTCCTTGTCTGTCCCTCTCTCGGACTCCCTCTCTGTCTCTGTCAAAAATAAATAAATAAATAAAAATAAAAAGAGAGTGCTTCCTGCATCAAATTTGTGAATACCTCTGAGTTTTTAGAAAACTGTTTTTTTTAATTTTTTATTCTGATTTTCTGTTAACAAAAATATATCTTTGCAGATTAGATATTTTTCATAGGAAATATTCAAGCTAAAGACAAATGGGTCTCTGTTGTGTCATCACAATTTTCAGTTAATTGGTGCAAGGACAGTGACTCTGGAGAAAGTGTTTGCATCCTTTAGACTTGGACTGAGCAATTTATTATCCATTTCGATGGTAGGAAATTCACTCACAATCTTTGGCTTCTTCCCTGCCTTACTGTCACCTCGATTTCGAAAAGAAAGGTAAACCAAACGGCTGGTTCCATGATGACAATGTCTCAGCAATATTCAGCTCATTCTATCGCTAACAAAATTATTGTAATTTTGAATTTCATTTTTTTTGAGTAGCAACATGATTATGGACATCAAAGCCAATAAAACATAGATTTAACCTCCTCACATGTCTCTCTTTCTCTATTAAAAAAAATACTAAAGTTGTCTTAGGCCCCCAAGATTTCTTTTACTCATCTAATTCTTGTCTTCTGAGATTCTAATGACTAAATATTTTATTACCAGTAATTGACAGAAATAGTAGAATTAAAAACAAAAAACAATGGGAAGATAAAAATCTGAGCTGAATTTCAAAAGTTGTATAGAATTTGGATAGGTAAAGATTAAGGAAATACAGTGGTGTTTGACATATAAATTTTTATTTATTTACTTTACTTATTTATTTATTTTGAGAGAGGCAGGATGAGAGACAGACAGACATCATCGAGCTGCTCCTGTATGTGTGCTGACCGCCAGGGATTGAACCAGCAATCTCTGTGGTTCTGCACAATGCTCCCACCAGCCGAGCTATTTAGCTAGGGCTTTAAACATAAAGTCTGAACACAAGGCAATTTGTGTAGAGACAATAATAGAAGTACTGCATATATTTTATATAGTCAAACACTTTAAAGAAAATGTGTAGTTTGGCTTTATGAGTATGTAGTTTCTTCTAAGCTCTTTCCTCAGTAAAAAAAAAAGGAAAGAAACAAATAAATTATTCTTAATTAAGTATTCTTTTCATACTTATGAACTGATCCTAGTGAGAAAGGGAAGGGGGAGAGAATAAGAGAGAGATAGGAACAGCAAGCTGCCCCTACATGTGCTCTGACCGAGGATCAAATCGCCAACCAATCAAGCTGTCTGGTCAAGGCTTAATTAAATTTATTACTTAATCTCTGCTTGAGAATCACAACATAACAAAATTCACTTTTCTCCACAGACACTACTCGTTTTGGGATTGTTGTGGAGCATGTGCTCCCCCCCTGCCCCCCCCAACCCCCCTCCCCCGCCATCTAAGGCCAGTGACTTTGGCCCCCGCTCAAGAAGCCTTTAACAATATCAGTAATGAGGGATACATGTAAACCTTGTCTAATTTATTTGTTAACTATTTACACACTTTCTCAAACTATTTTTGTAACTGGTGATTTCTTTTGTTTTTTAGATCAAGTCAGAAGTGATGAGAACACAATAGCACACAAAGGTGAACCGCCGTTGTTGCACCAGTGGCTTTAACTTCAACACTCGTGCACACAAGATACAAGGATTTAGAATTCTGCCCGATGCTTCCAGGATTCTTGTAGACGAATCACTGGGATGGTCTCCCCATTTCTCGGCAAGGATCCCCACCTCCTCTGCCAGAGGGCCAGGGGGGGCTTTATGACCTGACCTTAAGATGACCCCTTTTAGTGGTGCAATCAGGTATGAAGTAAGGTCATTGTTGCTGGAGCCGTAAAAAGACTGACGAGGGAAGACTGGACTGAGCTGTTTCCAGCGTAGCCGCTGCATGTGTCCAGAGCTGTCCCTGTGCCCGGTCCCAGCAGCGGTCACCCTGACCGTGCCATCTACTACAGCGGTGTGTCCCGGGTGTCCTCATGCACCTGCCTTTTTAAAGCATAAACTCTTTCTTACCTCACTGGCTCAGTTTGAATGGGAAGAACAGAACCCAACTGTATGTCTGCCTTAGAAATGGGTGGTGACCTCAGAACTTGGATGCATCCTCTTCTCTTAGGTTTGACACTCACTTTGAAGCCTTCTTAGACCCTTTCTTTTAAATATTTTGCATCTTAAGGTTTCCTATTTCCCTCCGTGCTGTCACAGGACATGAGAAGCACGCAATATCCCCCTGCCCCCCGTTACTGCTGTACCACCCAGTGAGGTAGGTCATAAAATGGCCATTTTTCAAATGAGCCATCCAAGGATTAGTGAGGACATGTAAGGCTTCAGAATGCACACAACGAACAAATGGATGGACCGGTGGTGTTGAACATAAACAGGTCTGACTCCAAAGTTTATGTATTTGTTTTTAAAATGTATTTAACCCAATTCTGCTTCTCCTTCTAGGACTTGTGAAATAGAACATTCTTCTCAACTGTCACCTTTTCTTCCTATCGTTAGAAAAGAAATAAATTTCATATACAGTGATATCTCGGTTTTCGTTGATAATCCGTCCGAAAACATTCGGCGAAATCCAAACTAATGAAAACTGAGGCAATTATTTCCATATGAATCAATGTAAATCCAATTACTATCTGCAGTAATCACTTATATGGAATTGTAGTATTAGCACTCACGATAAATTAAAAAAAAAAAACCACTGGAAAGCAATGGAATTGTTTGGCTAGACACGCGGGGTGATGCTCACAGAATGAGAAACAACCCACGCTGAGCAGGAGAACACGTGGGTCACTCTTTGTTTTCACAAAATTAGCAGCAAGGTCACGTGGGCACACCGACAAAATTCAAGAGAAAATTTCACGAAAAAAATTAACGGAAACTGAAACAGAGGATAACCAAAGTCAATGAAAACCAAGGTATTACTGTATTTAACCTCTTATTAATTAATTAGTGAGGCACCCCCCCAAGAACACAACCCCCTAAAAATAAAACAATCATAAAAATGAAAATATTTTAATAAACATTACAAAGTCGTGAACATCATTGAATGCAACCAGTACCACCATTGGCACAGCTTCCACATCAATTGTTCTGACATTGTCTTGAGTAGTGGGAGCCTTGTGTTTCCCGGTGGTGCCCAGAGTGGGGCTCACTGAACCCTCACGCCCCTTGCAACCACTGCCCCTTTATTTCATGTATAGACATGGAGCTCCTCACACCAAACTTTTATAAGAAATTCAATTGTCTCCCAAAAGTGGGACATGAAAAAGCAAACAAAAAAATCATTGAGGTCCCTTTAAATCATGTCCTTAAGTCTTTAACCAAATCCTGAGACTAAGTTTGCAAAATTAATGTGAGAATTTCAATAGGATACACTTGCACTTGCAGCCAGATACACTAAGCTTATGAATTTCAATAGCATACACTTGCAGGTGCAGCCAGACACACTAAGCTTGTGAATTTCAATAGGATACACTTGCACATGTAGCCAGATACACTAAGCTTGTGAATTTCAATAGGATACACTTGCACGTGCAGCCAGACACACTAAGCTTGTGTGTCGCTTCTGACACAGCACGGTTTCCCCTGCACGTTCAGTGGCTAGCTCTCATCAAATCCCACCTGGCGATTCAAGTCCTGTGTTACGAAAGCTGATGACCTACGGATGTGCTCCGTTCCAATGGACGTACTTTCCTCGGCTAGAAGGCTCAGTTAATTACCAGCTCAAAACTGGTCTGGAATTTGTTTTGTGAATGGCTAACAGTTTAACTGGCTTACAGAGAAAGATTCTGTGACATTAAAGAACCTTCTTAAAGGCTTGTTTCTCTCCCAACTACTCGTACGGGAATCCCTGTCAGGAGCCATTCACGACGAGAGGCCTATTAGCTCCCTAACCACGTGGACTCTGTGCCAGCTGTCCACCTCACCCCGGTCTGCTGCCTGCCCTTACCGGTCCCTTTCAGAGGGACTACTGCCTGTCCATCACCCAGGAGGCCCGCAGCACGGAGCCCTGTCGTTAGCATGCGGAGCCCCAAGAAGGAAGAAGCTGTCACCCAGGTGAGGGAAAGGGGGACGATGTCACAGACTATAGTTTGTAAAGATGACAAAATTATATTTTTCCATGTTGAGTTTAGAAATGCACTGTTTCCTCTGACTTCTTTGTGTGTATTGTGCATGTAAAACCTCTTTAATCAGATCCGAATCGTTTAGAAATAAAGGTGAAGAACGTCCCCTTGACAGTTCTAAGGCTGGCCCACAGCTGGCTTGAACTTGCTTTTTCTTTTTTAAAAAAATGTGTTATTAACCCCAAATATTCTGCATAAAAATAAGAATAAGTCTGCATGAAATTGGCATCATCCATTGTGAATACTCCCTCTGGACAAAAAAGTAAATTAATCATAAAATGATTTCTACATTTGATCATGACATAATTTGATAAAAAAAGCATGGCTTCCATAGGACTTCCCAGTAACTGGTCATCTCAGTTCTTTAAATCTTTAACCAATAGAGTCAAGAAATTACTTCACAGATTTCCATAAAGTGAAATAAACTACGTTATCAGTTTTCTCCCTCACCATGCCTTTCTTACATGCAAATGACAACATATTATCGTTCAGAACAGGTGTCCTCAAAATTCTAATAGACAAAGACATGAAAAATTACTCAAATAATCTTTAAAATGTATATGCAATAGGAGAAACGAATCTAAAGCAAGTAAAGATAATTATGGACAATCAAATGTTTATTATAAAAATAAACTTAAAAACACTGGAAAATATTGGTAAAATGACTTTGGAGTAAATGTTTTGTCTGTGCCTTTCTTGTTTTATTTCTGTTTTAAGAATCATAGATATTGTGAACTATGCATTTATTTTGTAGAAATGTATAGCCAAGGGGACAAGGCATCATCACTAAACAGAAATGTTCATGAAATGTCAACAAAGTACAAGATAACAGACATAAATGCATCTTTTAAAATATCAAAAGTAATACCTGCGTGTTTCTTTCTGATTCCACAGAGACATTTGTTCTATGTTTGTGGAGTCTACTAAAATGTCACAGTTAATGACTTTTGTTGAGGGGCTGTCACCGGGTAAACCTCAATCATGTAGTTACTGTAACGAGCAACATTGGACAATTCATAAATTGCACAGGGAAGGGGTTCAGTTCCTTCCATCAATCTCCATGCGCACAGAGGCACTCAGTCCGAGCCTCTGCATGGCAAGGGCTCAAAACTTGGAGATACTAAGACATGGTGATTATTCGGGTGAATCTGAATGTGTTACTATAGTTTTTTTCAATTGCAGTAAGAATTCAACCAAAACCTCTCTAAGCAGTATCGAGCCAAGTGAAACTGGTTTTGCCTTCTCTGTGGATGTTCAAGACCAAGGAAGAATCATGGAATCCAAGGGGACGGAGGGGAAGACCCAGAAAACCCTGAAAAAGCTCAGGGATGGTTGTGAGCTTCAGTTTACTTGTCTGCAAAGTGGGGTTTTCACGGGGTTGAGGTGAAGCACAGTCACCTGGCTTTGTGTGGGGCATCTAGTAAGACCTCCATAATGTCAAGAAGAAAAACAAGACAGTTCTCAGTGCAGCAGCATTGTAGCTTGACCTCGTGGGTCTGGTTCTCTCCCTTGCTCTTGAGGGAGGTGGCAGCACTGCCAGGGGAGCCATAGCAGGGAAGCAGGGAGACCAGTAGAGGCACAGGGCAGAGGCTCGGTACTGGGAGGGGTGTGCCGGTATGTGGGGGTCTAGAAAAGGCATGGAAGCAGCTGCCGTGTATGGTGTATGAGGTCAGCAGGGGAGGGGTGGGAGAGACACGCAGTGCGGCTATGGGTCTGCCTAAGTCTTCGTGGTGTTTGGGAAAAATAAAGGCAACTTCCTGTGGAAGGCCTTTAGGTTCCTGGAACATGTCCTTTGGAATTCAGTGCTGCTCTGAAGATGAACTATAGAGATTATGGCTTCACTAGGGCCAAACTGCATGTGATCATGTCTTCTAGAGGGGTGCAAGAGTAATTCTGCCTACTGGCATACATGGGTGGAAAGCAGGAGAAAGGGACGTAAGGGGAAGGGGACCCCCAGAGGGAGGAGCTAAGGAGAAGGGCAGCTGCAGCAGGACCAGCTCGGGTCTGCTCAGGTGCGGTGTTCTGGAACATGAATGCGTCACTGAGCTAGTCCAGTCTTAAGCAAGGCGGTCAGCCTCTGGACTCTTCGGTCAGTCAGTTATGAGCTGTGAGCTCAGCATGAGCTCCCTGGGAAGACAGTGAGTCACTGGTGTCACAGTGGTGGACTTTCAGAGGAGGAATTCCTGTGTCAGGAGAGGCCCACAGTCACCACTCAAAGAAGGGGTCCCAGTGGTGCCTCTGTAGCGCCCGTGACAATCTCCTCTTCCACACCTGGCATTATAAAGATTTATATGTGGTCGTATTTCCACTCGATTGCGGGTTTCATGAGGACAAATTAAGTGAACTGGGGATCTTTGTGGCCCCCTGTCCAGGCTAGTGTTGCAAAGACCTGAGGCTCATCACCAAGGCCGAGCATCTCACTGGATGGCGCCCCAGAATTGGGGTCCAACTCATTCTCCCTCAGTGCAGAGCAAGCATTAATATTGGTGGAGAAACTCCCTGGAGGTGCAGAAACGGGCACATGGACCACGACTGATACCCAGAGTCTCCTAGGTGCACAGGTGTCCACAAAGTGGGCTAGGAGGGCGTGGCACTGCAGTGACCTGTTCCTCCCCGTTCAGCTCACCTACATCATGGCCTACGTGAGCCTCAGCAGCAAACGGCGCATGTCCATGCATCACGGACCTTCAAGGTATCCACAGAGACTGAACTGAGACTACTAACCACCTCGGCCAATGCCCTGAATAGGCGCCTGTATTGAATAAAAACGAATGGCGTAGGAAATGGCAAAATGGATTATCAGTCCACATTCTACAACCTGTGAAAGAGCAGTGAGAATGCAACTGGGAAGGACATCGAGGAGCCGGTCTGTGTCATCCTGACGTCCTCAGAGATCTCCTGCCTCACCTCCATCTGGGCTCCGAAGGCTCCCAGCCTCAGTGTCCTGCTGACACTGAGCACCGATGTTGTGCCCCACCGGTTGGTGACACCGTCTCCTGAGAGCTCGGGCAGTTTCTTCCAGCTTGAGCGTGAAAACTAATCATTGCCACCTCCTCCTCATGTCACCCTCGAGGCTACACAGGCTTGGGTGGGTTCATACTGTACACAACACCTTCTATAATTCAGTAAAAATAAATTTGACCTAGAGGAGTTTGGCTCATTTTTTCTAGTACTATTCTCTCTCTCTCTCTCTCTCTCTCTCTCTCTCTCTCTCTCTCTCCTGTTGAAAGTAGGTTTTTAGCAATGTCACTGTCGCTAATGGAAAAGTTGCTAAAGCAGTTTTCCATTTATTTATTTATTTCATGGGATGAACTTCAGGAGAAGATTAAACTCAGCCCTTCAGTGGTTAGGAATGTCCCTTCTTAAAAGCTAATGGAAGCTGACCATCCATCTTGAGAGGCTTCCCGGCACTGCTCATTTGGGGGATGCGCTGGTGATGTAATCACTAATGTATAAAACTAAGAACTCCCCGAGCAGAAGGCAGTCTTTACGACCTGGTGCAGGTACGGGTGGGAGTCGGATCAGGACGGGGTATCATCAATTCATACCTCCATGCAGAAAATCGTATAAGAAACGTGCTTCTCTGTTAGCTGCCCTTGAGAATTGTTCGTCTGTTTGGGAGTTCGCTGGTGACAATGTTTTTTTGTTGTTGTTGTTTTTGCTGGATTTTGAAAGAGCACCTATAACTAAAGCCATGGACCTGGACATGTCAGAGAAAGCAAGCCAGCAGTCGTGGTACAGGGGCTGTGCTCTGCACTGGGATAGGTGGGCACCCCTGAAACCCTTGGGGAAGGCGGGGGCTCAGCTCTTTGATGGTGTCTGAGACAAGACCTGGTGGAGGTCGCTGGAGCTCCCCTGAGCTCTTTGCTTTCGTTTCCTTCCCTGGGTCCTTCTCACCCTTGACCTCTGTAAATGAGAGGGAGGGAAGGCCCCACGTGCTTTCAGGAGTCAGGCTGAGCACCGCCAGCTGCCTGCGGCTTACACAGCTGTCAGCCCTCAGAAGCCTGGCCCCCATCACCAAGGCAACGCGACCACCGGCCACGTGCTCCTGCATCCTTTCTGCAGACTGGCCATTCTGGAGGGCAAGCCGACAGGGCGGCAAGCACCAGGCAGCACTGTGAGGGGCACCTCTGGAGCAAGCTGCTCAGAGGGACCCTGACTGTCCTTCCTCAGGGTATTTATGCCAGGGATGCTACGTAAGGGACAAGGGCAGCTCTCTCTTCTTCCCTCACGTGCACTTAGGCAAACCCACATGGAAAGGAGAATCTGTTTAAGCCTGATTATGGGGAGGATGCTTCTAGACTTTATTTGGAAAGGTGTTCTTACCCTTGTCCCCTTCAGAACCATCTCCTCTACTTTTCCCTCAGTTTTCTGTAGTTTCTCCTGATTTCCAGACCCTGCATTCTCCCTCCCGCCCCGCCCCCACCCCACCCTGTCCCTGGGATGGGGCTGAGTCAGGAGAGCAGGGGTCATGCCCGTGTGTCTACCCACCTTCCCCATTGATGTGCTCTGTGACCTTCAGCAGGTCACTGAGCTTCTCTGGGTCAGTTTGCTCAGCTGTAACGTGGGCACAGTAGTAAGAGACTTTGTATCTATTAAAGCAACGTGTAATAGTTCCTCAGCCATACTCAGGGCTCCCTAATTCTCGTTCTTATTAGCGTTTTCAGAGCTGGCCACAGTCAAGGTGAATGAAAGTGAGCTCCCTTCCATCTCTATAGAGGTCCTGGAATTAAGTCTTTCATTGGCCCTAGCCCTGGGGACCCCGCGTCCTGCCCAGCCTCAGCTTCTGCCTTGTGCAGCTGCCATGCTGTCCTGCTCCCAGCTCTCCTCGGATGCTGAGTCACCGCAGGGTCTGTGACGCTGGGTAAGGTAACACTTGCTTCTTGGCCCAGGCAGTGAACAGGCTTCTGCTTAGTGCTACCCCTTTAAATCCTGATGGATTGTCCAGGCTCATTGTGGGATGAAGGTGTTACCGGACTACAACCGGTCCAGGGTTCGGTTTGCCCACCGCCACAATAGCCAATAAGCAGAGACTGGGTCTGAGAGGCGAGCAGGCGTCTTTAATCACCATTGCCAGTAACTTGAGAAGACAGGAGGCATATCCTAGCCCTGAGCTATCTTCCCATCTCAGTTGCAAAGGCTGAATATACACTTTTTCAGGTGAGGTTAGTACAATGGGGGCAAGGGGTGTATGCAGTTAGTCATAAAGTAGGAGAGCTGGTTCCCAGCATTGTAAGAGTCATCAGGCAAGGTGGCCGGTTCCCGGAATCATAATTTCTTCTCTGTGGTGTTCTGATCTAATTGTGGTCTTTATTGCTTCTTGGGGTCAGTCATCTCTCCGGGGTATGGGGGCGTCCAGCTTCAGTCGTTCTCCTGCTAAAGACCGTCTAGGGAAAAGATTACATGTGGTGCACTAGCAATCATACATATATATTATTGATTGTATACTATATCGATACCCCATCAAAGAGCGATCCTGCTCCAATTGCAGAGTAATAGAGGTCCCACTGCCTTTCCTTGTTGGGGCCAGAATTTCCCCAAAAAATGAAGGTGACATCTTGACAGGACTCAGTGACCTCCACTTTATGCTCGGAGAAAATTGATACGTGCACACCTTCTCTCGCACACACATGTCTGACAATCAATAAATTATTATTACTTTAGAAAATAAATTATTATTGCTTTAGAACACAAATGCCATTTAAATAAGGCTTTCCATTTTTAAAAGACTAGGAAAATACTCGTGATATAATTTTAAGTGAAAAGGACAGGATATAAAACTGTACCATAGCGCAGTTCTACGCACACATATTTAGATGAATAGAAAAAAAAAAAACTGCCTTTACATGGATGTGGGATGATAGGTCATTTATATTTTCTTTATACTTTTCTACATTTTTCAAAACTTTATGTAATGAATTCATAGCACTTTGATCATTTGAGGGAAAAACAAAGCTATGAATAGTGCCCTTTTAGAGCACTTGAATGAGGAACATTTATTTACTCAGCCCTCTTGGGTGCTATTGGCTATGTGCATTCTATAGCCATCTGACCGAAAGCCTCCTGACTCTCATGTTCGAGGGACCCTTGAAGAATCGTACTGAAAATGTGAAGCATTTGTTTCCTGTCTATCATAGGAAGGCACAATTCCAGCACCCAAAACCAGGGCCAGTATTTCCTAAGTACTTAACACAGGTTTCTAATGTATCTGGTGGCCTGACTGAGGGGAATCAAGTCTTGACAACCTAGGATTAGAAATCAGCAAAATTTTTGTTCCAGTTTTTTCTAAGTTTTTTCCCTGTTTCTTGTGCCCAGAGACACAATGACTCACAGGAGGAAAATCACAAGGGGAGAGAGAGTACACAAGTCAGACAGTTTCCTAAATGAGTTAAAGGCATATATATGGGGATCAGAGTGACGACCAGAATGAGGGAACCACAGAGCAGAAAGAGTCTCATCTGCACGGCTCACAGAGGCATTTGACAGGGTCGACAGAAACTGTGTGTGTGTGTGGGGGGGGGGCTGAGGCTTCACATGAAAGAGCCTAAAGATCCTAAATGTGAACAGGGCTGGGGTGTGTGGGGGGAGCAGGAGCAATAAGAGGAAGAGGCCAGATGGCAGGAGGGACGTGGGCAATGTCGGGAGACAACTGCCTAGCTCTACTGGTGAAATAGCGGTTGGCTAAAATGTGTGCAACCTCTCTTTGTCTCTGATGGCCATCTCAGCGCTGGTGTGCGCAAGGCACAATCCACGTTCCATCACTGCTTCCCTGGAATGAGGAGGGGTGAACAGAAGCACTGAACAGGACCGCCGGGAGCACTGAATTCCTTGTACACGGGCAGGTGTCCCCGTGCTTACCATGGCAAGACGCTGATCATCCCCCTGGTCAGTGGGAGCAGATCGGAGAAGAAATACAAAGCACAGCGAAACAACATTTGACGTCTGGCCAGGGCAAAGTGAGGGCAGGAGGCAACCGTGTTATTTAAAGTCAATATACACCGTGTGAAGTCCTGGACACATATGGCGAAAAGTACTTTAAAAAGCTGCATTCAAGCATGCCACACGTTTACGTGCTTGAGAACACAGCACCAAAAGGAGGGGCCCCGCACACAGACATGCCCAAATCGGGGGTTTGGGGGAGTGAGTTGGCGTGGAAACCAGCGTGAAGATGAGCTTCTCCAAAGCCCCCATGGATTTTCCTCCCCAGCCAAGAAAAGGCCATCCTCCAACCAACCATGTGAAAAAGCTGTGGTATGGTGCGCTCAAAACTCTGGAAAGAGAAGCATTGCACATGGAAGCAGAGCTGACTTCCTGCCAGCAGAAGTCCTTCTTCATCAAAGCTGAGGCAGGAGAACCCCAGCTCCCTCTTTTCCATTTTCAGAGCCTGGGCTCTTTCAGGGGGCGGGGGCGGGGGTCTCCACAGCTGAAGGAGGACGGGTCTGGCTCATGGCCAAGGCAGCTGCCAAGGCTTTCCCTCCTCGGCTCTAGCGATAGTGGAGTTCTCGGCCACCTGCCTTAATGGTGTCTGCTGGATAAGTCAGAGCTGGCTGGGGGGCACAAGGAAAGTAAAGAGGCAGTCCCTCTCCCCACCCCATCTTCGTTCTCAGAACCCGGGAGTGGAGTTGGAGGAAGGTGTCCCTCCTGTCCACCAGTGGGATTTGGGCAGAGGTAGATCTGGTCATCTTATGTCACTGAGACTGGATCACGGAGAACAGTGTAATACAGCTGGCATGCAGAGGGCCCGGGGCTGGACCAAGGAGACAGACGAAGGCTGCTGGCTCTGGCCACCCCACACTCTTGGATGGAGGCCCAGGATCATTAGCTGTTTCTTCCTTCAGCCCCGCCTAGCCTCTTGGAAGCTCTGTGAGTACCATTTAGGTGATGAGAAAGCTGATGGAGAAATTCCCTTTGGCTTGGCCTGAAGCTCTACTGTGCTCCCCCGAGGTACTGCCATTGAAACTTCATCACCAGTCACAGGAGGGGTCGTCCACTTCTGGGAGGTGAGCTTCCACAGGTGCCGCCATCCACATCAGTGAATCTTCTGTTTATCCCAAGAATTTCAGTTTGTTATCAAATCTCCTTTTGGTTAATCTGAAACCAAAGAAAGTATAGATAAGAGAGCAGTTGATATATCCTATACCCCCTCCCCCCAAATGTGACAAGTGGGTCATTTATGTGAGAATCTGGGGTGAAGGTGCTGACGTGGAATGGGGGATAGGGTGGGTTGAGTAGAAAATGGGAAGTCAGAAAACCTAAGAAATCAACACTGAGTACCTACGGTCTGCCAGACACCACATTAAGCAAATTAAGACATTCCTTTCCTTTAATGTCCCCTAATGTCCTTTAAGATTGCAACCACCATCCTTCTTTTAGAGATTCAGAAGCTGAGTTAGTAAGTGAGGAATACTTGAACAAGCATGTATTAAACAAACAAACCAACAAGGCCTGACCTGTGGTAGCGCAGTGGATTAAGCGTCAACCTGGAAAATTGAGGTCGCCGGTTCAAAACCCTGAGCTTGCCTGGTCAAGGCCCATATGGGAGTTGATGCTTCCTGCTCCTCCCCCCCCCCCTTTCTTTCTCTCTTTCTCTATCTCTCTCTCTTTCTCTTACCTAAAAATAAATAAAATAAAATAAAAATAACAAAATGCTTGGCTCACATTTTAAAAAGCAACAACAAAACAAAACAAAAAACCTACAAAACAAAAAAATTGACCATGCCTTCCTTAATCCTTTGATTATTTACTCCACGGTCACCCTTCCAATTTCAACCTATGTGCCCCTTCCTTTGATAGACCTCTACTTCTCCTGTTACCCCCTTCATTTTCCTCATTACTTTTCTGTAATTATTTTGTTTACCATTTGCTGCTGACGACATCTGATTTTGTGGTTATTATATTCTTACTGCTTAGCTCAGAACAAATAATAATTCCTTGGAATGGATAGATGAATGAATGAACAATAAATATGTGGCATTGATGACCTAAACCACGTGTTTTGTCTTAACAGTTCCCTTGTGTATTTCCAGAACTGGTTCACTGGTCACAACTCTAATGTGAGTCACGCTTTGCCTCTTACTTTTGTCTTGGATAAACCCAGTCCAACATGGATATTGCCTGGACATCTCCCCTGATACAGCTAACACCTTGCCTCCCATAAAACATTGACGAGGAGGAAACCCTCGTTCCACTTCATTCTTCACTGAGCATCAAGCCATACATGATCAGTTATTAGTAATACATATCCAAAGTATTAAATATGTAGTTAGACAGCCTGTTCTATTATCTACATAATAGAACTGTGGTGGGCATCTCAATGTGATTTTATTGGTGATCACTTACACTGGCAAAACAATCAATTAGGCAGGAGCCTCTAAATTCTTGAATGTAATGTTATATTCAATGAAAAACTATCAAAGGTATATTTTATTCAGAGCAGGCTCTCAATATATGTACTTTGGACCAGGCCAGTCATCTCACTGCAATTTTATGATTAAAGGAGTTTTGTGTCACCTAGATTCCAATTAATGTTTTGCAATTGCTGGGGATGCCATAATTTTTCACAGAATCGTCCCAACCCCACGGGGCTCACGGACACTGGCTTTGAAGTGTGTAAGATTCCCTCTTCCAGGGTCTCTCAGAGGTACTGGAAAGGAGTTGCTTGCTTGCAAACGAGAACTTGCCAGATGACCATGACATATGTCCCAGGGAGTTCTACAATCTGGACATTGAGTTTCAGGTCACAGAACAGCTTGGAGTGACTCTGCCCCTAGTTGAAGTTGATTGTTTAGCGCCATGGGATGCCTTTTATAGACTGAAAATTTGAAGAGCAGGTTCCTAACGAGTTTGGAAGACTCACTACCTGTTAGGTATCTGACTTCTTCTTTTTTTAAAATTAATCTTTGCAAGAACCTGGAGACACAAGCACAGTTACTTAGCCTGGCCCTCATTTTAAAACTAAATAAATAATCTTGGAGTCATCACGTGACTTGCACAAGTAAGTGACCAAGTAGGGATATGAACCCAGATCTACCTTAAATCAAAATTTATTTATTTTTATTACATCCCAGGACGACCTAGGGCAGCTTAAATTTCTTATCTTTGTCCTTCTTTTCCCTTTGTGGGTATTCTGAGTGTATTGTGGGTATTGAAGGCTTCCTCTCCTTCAATACTCCTCAATCCTGGGACTGAGCCCATGTCCTGAACTTGGACCACCCACCTCACCATTCCACCACAGTTGTTTTTCGGAAGGTACACAGACCCACATTGGGAAATGCTTAGAGCAAGTCTTCTCAAACTCAGTCCCGCTTTGCGGGCTTGGAAAATCTCTGTCTCCCTGTTTGGTTTTCCAACTCTCTGCGATTTGCTAAGGGCCTCTTTGCATTCCCAGTAAACTTCCTGTCCAGGGACTGTGAGTTCTTTCTCTTACCATAGGACCTGAGGGAGGACAGCATGCAAAACCCCCCTGCCACCTAGTGGCAGGAGCAGGAACTTCTCTATCCTGGAATTATGTGTGTGTGTGGGGGGGGGGGGGGGTTGGTGGGGGGGGTCCAGGGACCTGATTCGATTTTAATTTATTTCCTTTTACTCTACTTTTAAAATTTGTTCATTCTATTGCATTTTATTTTGCCTCATTGGCCCTCAAGACAGTGGCACTGCTACCCTTTTCAGCCATCTATGCAGAGACATACCATGTCTCCTTTCTCCCCTCATCCATCAGGGTGCATTGAGGTTGCATCCATGGCTGAGCCCTTGCGTATAATGCCGCAATAAATATAAGGGTACACATCATCATGAATAAATGTTTTCCGGTTTGGGGGTGGATATCAAGAGGAGGAATGGCGGGATCATGCGGGACCTCATTCTTCATTTTCTGATGAACCTTCCTACCCTGCTGGTGGGAACATAAAGTGGGAGCAGCCACTATGGAAGAGATTTCATTCTGTGGAGCAGAATATACTTGGTGAATCTTGGCACACTGAAAACATTCAATAAAATGTTTATTGAGATGAATGTCAAAATAAAGATCATCTCAGGTTTTATTGGATCTGTCAGAATGGAGGCCAAACTTAGTATGAGAATTCTTTAAAGATATTTTGGAAACAGTTACCACATTTATAATATTATGGTGTTACGTTTCATGCTTCCTTAGACTGCCTAAAAATATAAGCATACTGATTTGGCTTTAAGAGCGGGGATACTTAACTTTCTCTTGGCAGAAGCCAGGAGATCAGATTTGAGAAACTTGTTTCGAAAACAACACCCTGGAACCCATCATGTCTGAAAGTCGACCAAGACCTTGTCAGTCTGCCCTCTGTGGGGAGAGGTAGGTAGGGGGGGCCAGACTCCAAGATTTACTCAGGTTGACCCCATCCCTAGTATCCATCAGGGGGAAAGACTTCCTGTGATGAGCACTTGCATAGTCTGAGTACTTGAACTTGATGAGTGTGGATAGGAATTTGGCTGAACAACAAATGTGCAACAAAAGGCATCGGCTTATTCAAGGT
The DNA here is from genome assembly GCA_037038555.1 of Rhynchonycteris naso. Classification (NCBI taxonomy): domain Eukaryota; kingdom Metazoa; phylum Chordata; class Mammalia; order Chiroptera; family Emballonuridae; genus Rhynchonycteris; species Rhynchonycteris naso. The sequence goes on from CM073001.1 coordinate 108,515,144, forward strand.
TGTGATTGATAAGATTTGTCCTCCTTAAATTAAAAAAAAAAAAAGGACACCAAATAATTGTGATCAAAGGGAGCGTTTGTTGTATAGAAGGTTTATTTAAATTTCTGATTTTATTAAAATCCCACTGGAGTTAGATATAAAGAAAAGTCAGGGATTACTTGGTATTGAGTTAATTGAGAGTTAATTTTTTTTTCATTTAAACTGCACCATCTGCATAAACTTCCCTTAACAAGATCATTTTTTGTACATAAAATTTTGCACCTCATTACCCCCAAATTACCTTCTTTAAGAGGCATTCTTTTGGAATGCAGAGTGAACAATGTAGGAATAAAAAATACTATCCTTCTCCTGTTCTTGTTAATTATCGGGTCTTCTTCTTACCTCTGACTATAGCATACATCTCATTAGTTCCCAAATAAAACATTTTTTTCTTTGTCACTCACATGTCCAAGGCATTTCTTACGGGGGACAGGGAGGGACACGTACCATTTTAATGAGTACACAAGAAGCATTTTTCACCCCTCCCAGCAGCCCCATCTCCTTACTTGCTCACACCACGTAATATACTCCACCGACTCACATTAGCTGTTTTGACTGAAAGACGGTGCATCTCTTCAGAACAGAAACACTACCTTAGATTTCTTGAATCTTCACCGCGGCTAAATTGGTGCCTAGAGCAGAAAATGCACCCCGCCAACCTTCGCTGAGCAGAATGACAATGAGCAGGTGTCCTGTCCTGCAAAGCCCCCGTGTTTTCTTGAATAGTTCCGAACATCAAATGCTTATTTTACTTGGAGATCATCCCTGTCTTCTTCCCCTCTACCAGGTCATTCTAGACCAAACGCCAGTTACAGTAGCTGGTCTTGCTCGTGTCAGACCAGCAAATATTGAAAGGTAATTACATCGTGTTTCTGAATATTTTTCCATACCCTTGTCCCTCCTCAACACTCCCCCCAGCCCCCGCCACCAGTGTCTTCATCTCTAGCTTTTAAATTCAATTATCCCAGCCGCTGGTGTTTAAATATGCTCGTGTATGTATCTGTTAACTATATCTCAGTATGTAGAAACTAAAATTGGATGTTATACTTCAGGCTATTTATTTAGTTAAAATAAGTAGAGCCATCATGGCTTTAAAATAATTTTTCTGCTTAGGCTAGTAACACTCCCCGGACATATTGGTCTCCTTTTTTAAAATATTTCATCACTGTGGCAAATTAAAATGATTTTATTTGTAATAGAAACCTTCCCTTTTCTTAGCGTGGTCACCAGGAGTTTTATTTTTATACTAAGCGGGGCACGTGGAGGGCATTTTACATTATACAAGCAGACAGGATCGCAAATAACTTGGGGATACTTATTTCACAATAGGTATTTTACATTTATTATCTAATCCTCACAAACACCTTATAATGCAAAGACTAATTTCAGCCTTAAGCACATGAGGATACTAAGGCCATGATGGCGAAACTATGACACATGTGTCAGCACTGACACGCGTAGCCATTTTCGATGACAAGCAGCCACGTGCAGCTGCATACCAGAGAAGTATGGGGCCGCATGCCGAGAAGGACGTTTCATCCTCGGCTCCTGCACGGCCAGGTGCAGTAGTTGAGGATAAAACATTTGCTATAGTGTAGACACTCTGTGCTGGAGGTCTGTAGGCCAAAACAACCAAAACAACAGAACTCCAACACAGAGCGTCTAGTTCTAGGACTTCCGGTTAGGCCGTTTTTCTCGAAGTGACACCACCCGAGTTATACTCAGTTTTTTGGCGAATTTTGATACACGAAGCTCAAAAGATTGCCCATCATTGCACTAAGGCTTAGGGAGATGAGAGTAGAAGGTTCCTTCTGAATCTTGGGTCCCTAACAACTTCTTCCCAATTGTCTCTCTGCCTGAAGAGATGCTCTTAGAGTCGAACAATGTTCTCCCTTCACCCATAGCTTCATAACTGTCATGGCCCCAGGAACGCGGCTAGTTGAATAAGTTAAATTCAGTCGGGGATGCTAACAGAAGTATATGAGTATGTCCTGGAGCAAAGGTGTGCCAGTAGGCTGAGGGAGGTGCTCCTCCTCCATTCCCCTGTTGAAGTAGAGGGTCCTCTAGTGACAATCGCTTCCTTTCTGGAATCTGTTGTAACTCTTAATATTTTTATTTTTAAGTGGAAAGGTCTAAGTCAAGACCTACGTCTTGTTGAGAATATCTGTAGGCAGACAGGATCCTGAGTCTTTTCTCAAAACTAAGACATTGGCAGTTGCCATCTCTGTCCAAAATCAGGGAGAGCCTGTATTAATGTCACATGATGTCCCCTTCTTGGAAAGAAAGCCCTGTCTACTGACCATCCTGTCAAACACATTGATTCATGTATCTTTACATTTTTCGTGAGGTATCAAAGGTGCTCCTCTTCCCTGATCATTTGCAAAGTATTCAACGAAACCCATTGTGATACATACTTGTAGAACGGGATGGATTCCTTCTATTTAAAATTGATTGGCAAATGAAAATGAGGATTTCCCATTAACATGACATTGCATGTGAATAAAGGGCATCAGCCTAATGGTCAGACCATGTGAGTGCAACAGTCAGGCCTCCTCTGCTCCTTAACGTTTTGTTACTAGGAAATCGAGTCACATTCGGCTCTTTCTCCAAAACCCTCAGACCTCATGACTTAAGTATGAAATGTTCACACACCCTCTGTCTTGCCAGTCTCTCATAAAAGACCATCCTGCTTTGTAAGGTTGGTTCTGACAAGCACGTTCCCTCTGACACCCAACATACCAGTTACTGTGGGGCGCAAAGGCATGGCTTCCACTCTAATAATATATTTCAGCTCCCTTTTTCTTAATTCTAACATTGAGAGTGGTCCTTTAACTTCTGCATCAAGTGCGGAGACCCAACAAGCACATTCCTCATAACCAGCCCCTTTGCCATTCTACTGACAGCTAAGACCTCCCGCTCTGCGGGGAGTGTGTGTGTGTCTATTTGGAAACTAAAAGGAAATGTCAGTGGAAGGAACTGTGAGTTGACCAATGGGTCCAGATATATAATGTATACCAAGGACTTAACACAGTCCTGAGGATTAGGCAGGAGAAATTATCATGATATTTTAAATTTATTTTTTCTTTTTAATTGAATTTATCAAGGTGACCTTGGTTAATAAATTATGTAGAATTCAGGCACACAATTCTCTAATACATCGTCTGTATAATGTATTGTGTATTCACCACCCCAAGTTGAGTCTCCTTCCACCACCATCTGTCCCCCCTTTACCTTCTCCTACCTGCCGTCTAGGTGAGCTGGCTGTACCCGGAGTGATGCTGTGAGCCATCCCGAGTCCCGTTTGAGAACTCACGACTCCTGCAGAGCAGGTGGTGAGGATATCTGAAGCACTATCAGACAGCTGGGAAGTCTCAGTTCCTCCTCCCTCACCCGTGCAATGTATCAGTAGCTCTGCTCACGCCGATATGAAGCCACCCCACACTTGAGTGGCGATGGAGCGTCCTCTCCAACCCACGCTGCTCATGGGCAGAATGTCTGCAGCCAACTTGGTCGTGTCTGAACCATCAGCTCCATTCTTCCTTCCTCAGATGCAATTTCCAAGATCATCTTTGTGTCTTTTTAGACTCTGATGACTGATTTGCATGTTGGCTCAATTAGTATACAAATATTCAGTTATTTAGATGCTGTCTCTGGAGCACGGGATGCCCTCTGTGGCCCCGGAGAACAATTTGATCCCTCTCACCATTCATGGACTGAACTTCCTTTTCCATTAAAGGACAGGTGATGAATGATGGTGATAAAATATGGCTGACTATGAGCAGGCTGCTTCCCCAATAAGGGATCATCTGAAGCAAGAAGAACAGCCCAGGGTACATTTTCACATGGTCCTGACAACTAGGAAAACTGAAAACCCCTCCGATCAGTCATAGTAGACACTATGTTTATTTATTTGTTTGTTTTATCTTTTGAATTAGTGAGGTTAGGTAGCTGTAACAAAATACCATAGCCTGGGTCCTTTGAACAGTAGATGTTTATTTCTCATAGTTCTTGAGTGCTAGACAATTTGATTCCCGGTACGTTCCTTTCACTGGCTTATAGAAGGTCACTTTCTCCTTGCACCTTCAGATGTCTCTCCTCTGTCCGTGCACAGACACACACAGACATAGACAGTGTGTTTCCACATAGGTTTGTGAGTACATGGTATGCTTTCTTCTTTTCTTTTTCTTTTTTTTTTTTTTTGTATTTTTCTGAAGTGAGAAACGAGGAGGCAGAGAGACAGACTCCTGCATGCGCCCGGCTGGGATCCACCCAGCATGCACCAGGGGGTGATGCTCTGCCCATTTGAGGCATAGCTCCATTGTAACCAGGGCCATTCTAGCGCCTGAGTCAGAGTCCATGGAGCCATCCTCAGTGCCCGGGCCAACTTTGCTCCAATGGAGCCTTGGCTGCAGGAGGGGAAGAGAGAAATAGAGAGGAAGAAGAGGGGGAAGGGTGGAGAAACAGATGGGCGCTTCTCCTGTGTGCCCTGGCTGGGATTCAAACCCAGGCAGTGGTGTGGTCTTTTCTTAAGAAAGATGCCAGATTGGGATGAGGGAAAATATATATATATATATATATATATATATATATATATATATATATATATATATATATATATATATATATATATATTGCATTTCAGAAGTAACCTTCTTGAAGGTCCTGGAACTTACAAGAGAAGTCATTTCATTCCTAAAGTCTGAAATAACCCATGTATTTAATCTGTCAACATGTTGGGAGCCAAAGATCACCAGTTCCCCAAATGCCAACTATTGACATCAGAATCATCGGGTCCACCTAGACTGACAGATCAGTAGAGGTATCACTGGGGCAGATGTGAGGCTGAGAATGTGTTCCCATATTATTTGCACGCATGGCTTGGTTTAGAGAACATTATTACAGAACCTAACTCACCTGGGAACTTTTAGAACTGTGGTTCCATAACTTTCTTCCTAGTAGTTAAAAGCTCTAGGGAGCTTTTAAACAGCCTGATGCCCAGCCTATACTCTGTACCAATGAAATTCGAATCTGAGAGGTCGGACCAACACATCGCTCTTTTCAGGTCCTAGGAGGTGTTTCAATGTGCAGTGATCATGAGAACTGCTTTTTGCTCGACTAAGATGTGCGAGGCGAAGGGTTTGCTCTGGCTGCATTAGGGAAGCATGGGGAAGGGTTTAATCTCCCAGCTGGGTTCGCAGAGATGTCCCCAGGGATGGATGTGCAACAGCAATGCTTGCTCATGCCATTCAAACTGGCAAAAGACCATGCCTCATGCCAAACGGAAATGATTACTCCATGAAGGAAAATGTTGCTGAGGCCACAAGAGGCGCTGTGAAATGTGCCAGGCTTGGGGTCCAGAGAGGTGCCTCTGTGTGGCTTGTCCCCTGGTGCAATCCTGAGCAAGGAACGTGATGACTCTGAGCTCCTGCATCCTTCCCTGTCGGGAGGACTGGACGGCACCCACCTGGCTACACAGGGGTGAGTGCATTCCATCGAAGATGATGATGTATTCAAATGGGCAGCACACTTTCCAGTGGAAGAGAGAGAGCGATTTGGAACGCCCTACTTAAACCTGGAGTCCAATCTTCATTGATTAACACTTTAAAAAAAAGCATTTATAAGGCTTGTGTCGCTAACCATGCTCTGCTGTCTAAGAATGGTTTGGGGTCAGATTTTTATAATTGGCCCACACAATTCTCTGGCCTGGGTACTTGGTGTTTACTGTTGTTGCTGGTTATGAGGGAAAAGGAGGACCTTTGTTGCCAAGATGTGGGATAAAGTCCAGATCCATCTGGAAACCATTTGGAGTTCATGCGCAAATGAAGTAGGTCATAAAATACCAAGAAGTCAAGAGAAAAAAATAATAAATTACTGAGGCTGCATTAGAAGTTCAAGTCTCAGCTCTTATCTTTCTTAATAACACCTCCTCTGCTTGCCTCGCCGACCCCGTGTGTGTTCGTGCTGTAACGAGCAGGCTGCCCTGGCTCAGGGGGAGAACAGTACAATCCTGCTGCAGAATGAGGCACTGCTGTGGCTTGTGGAAACACCTGGACCAGAAGGTATCTGCACGATCGTGGGTGTGAACCAGCAGGTGACCGGACCCGCTCGGATTTTGTGAGCTGTGCTACTCAGAGCCGCAGAGGCACTGGGGTCTCATATCGCCGGGGAAGTCCTGGCATTGTGACCTGTAACCCGGGATATAAGAGGCATTCTGTAGAAGTTAGCTGACTGTGAACAGTATGAATGAGCGATATGTTTGTATCAAGCTGTTGGCATATATACTTTCAGTGGAAAAATACTACTAAAAAAAGAAAAAGAACAAGCAGGCATATAAGCTTTCTTGATCAATGAGGGAATAGAGCAACTGGACTTGAGATCTTTCTTAAGGACATCTAGCAAACCGTCGGATGAGCGCCAAGGGCATCGGATCAAGCGGTCACTCGGGCCACTCTTTCTCCTTGTAATAAACCCTAGGTCATCTTAGATTATTGCAAATGCAAAGGTGGTTTCTTGGCAGAGACGCAGATTAAATTTAATGTTGAAAATGTAGCGAGTTGACCTGGCGAGACTCGGCGAGACCCAGTGACCTGTCAAAGGACTCTTCCTTTGATCACTTGGCTTGAAAACACAAACGGTTACCTTCAGCATTTCTCGCGCTGACTTCACTTTCTTTCAAGGCTGTGTGGTCTCTCGGGGCCGTCCTGCCGCTGGCGAGATGACCTCTCTTGAAAGGAAAAGCAGACTGTCCATACCAGCTCCGCTTCCCTAACTGGGGAGCAGAGGGGACCTGCCACAAGACTGTCCCAGCACCAAATGGTCTGCATGGAGAGAGGAGCAGGGAGATTATCTCCTATTGGCAGGACAGGCTGCATTATGCACTGCGGTGAGGGTCAATCGGATTGTGAATGGTGAACAAAAGTTTGGTGGTCTCACCTGGTCATCCAGCGTGCTTCTACCCTGGTTCAAAGCACCCGGCATGAAGTCGCAAGGTAATGGACAGGCAGACATTCCTCGAGGGAACTTGAGTCATCATGCACACTCTGCTTGGCACCCGTCTGGGAAAATTACCCTCCAGGGCCTGTCCACCGGAGGATTCCAGTTCAGGAATAAAACCATAACTTGTAATCTCCTCAAAAGGGAAGAGTGATCATATATATTCACCGAACAACTCGGGGGGCTTGAGGCCTCTAAGAAAGAATTCCGTGATGGGTCTTCCACATTGCTCGTAACGAAGTAGTAGATGCCACTTTGGGCTGGTGCTTCCCAGGTTCCGTCACCTGGGTTTCCCTTTATGAGCCTGAAGCACGAGTGATGTGGCCCGTCTCTGTCAGGGCAGGAGTCCATGGAGAGCTTTCACCCCAGTGACCACAGGGCATAGAAATTAGGCTTCTTTCCATAAACGCCCTGGCACCTTTGAAAGGAGATAAACCCTGTGCATGCGTGGGAACCCGGTCTGGCTGCTGAAGCCCACAGGATTGGCACCAGGCTTGTTCTTCTGGCCTTTTGTCTGGGGCCACGAATCTCAGTGTTTCCAATTTTTTGTCCTGGATTGCTAGATCCAGATTCTTTTAGTGTGTGTTCCTGCTGTGAATGGATTTTCTTTCAAATTTCTGTGCCATCCTATCTGCGTTAGAATACTGCACACATCCTGTCTGCCCCCAGCCCTACCCCGCCAATTGGTTCGGATCCAATGAGATGCACAGAAAGGCTGACGTAACCCTGCCTTGCCTCCCCCTGTGGTGGGTGTGGTCAGAGAAGGCCTGGCTCTCTGCTTCTTCACCGGCAGCCTCAGCTGAGGGATTCTCCTCGCCTGCCTCTCCTTCCCAGGGTAGCCACAGATAGGGGCTGGGCACCGTCAGGTGTGAAGGTCTGGGCATTTCTGCCCAATAGGGCTGTCCAGCACTCCCAGTGTGGCCAGCCACAGCTGTGCTGGGCCCTGCATAGATACTTCTCCTTGACCAGGGTCTGTTCCTGCCTCTTCTTTCCACAGGTCCTGATCCCTAAGAAATACCGCGTATCCCAACCTCTGTGGAGACTTCCAGAGAAACCCACCTGTGACAGCATTCTTTCTTCTAGTGTGATTCCTTGTCCAAGCCAGGCATGCGTGTCCTGTTGGATCATTAGACATAGGACTGTGCTTCTCAGGGATAATCAACCAGGGAAGAGCAGCTTCTCCGTGTTCCTGCCTGGGGTCCTGAAATGTCACCTGGGAGAGCTGCAGGTGCCCTCACCTCTCTGTGCCCAAAGAGCACGTGTAATTCTGTCTCTGCCCAGATCCTCAGTCCTCCCAGCCTGTAACGGTCAACGTTCGTGCGGCACATGGCCTTTCCCAAGCTCAGTTTGCTCTTACCGTCTGCAACACTACACACCTGCCTTTCGACAAAACAACACCAAAGAGAAAGGTGGATCTTTTATGCACATTGGAAATCCCACCTTTCTTTCATTGCTAATCATGAATTTGGGGATAGAGTATACCAACATCTGCCAGGAGCCCTGATCTCACACATAACCCCTTGAGTCATTTTATTATTATTATTATTATTATTATTTTCATCTCTTGTTTCTTCATCTCTAAAATGAAATAATGACACCTCAATGACCCCCTCTGAGGGCTGATGTGGTGTTAAACATGTCTCACAGAGGACGGAGAAAAGCCACACCAACGTCTCACCAGCAGGGATGTGTTGCACCCAGGACCAAGTAGGACAGGGGACGCCAATGATTCCGTATTTACGTGGCAGCGGTCGGTTAGGAACTGTTTGAAACCAGCCCCGTCGGCTTTTCCCGTCCCGTGTGTGGCTGGAGGCTAACATTCACAAGACGGCTGCGACAGGATGCAGCTTTCGCTGGTGGACTGAGCTCTGCACCAGCCCAGAGCTTAAGTGGCTCATATGGTGATTGATCCCTTGACCTTGGGCTCATTAACTTCATCCTCTGGTGAAAGGGACCAACCAGCCATAAGGCACCCTTTGTGAGTATGCTTTCCTTTGTGTTTCTGAGGGGTCAGGGATGCTAGTGCCCAACCTGTGTGTGTAATCTGAAGTATGGTCTCCTTTGCCAGACGGTGTCAGGGGCGGGGGTTGGGGGGAACACACACAAAATCCCCTGTTTCCAAAAAGGAACAGCGAACAGAGACATAGGGAGAGCATTAGGATCCTTCTTGGTCGATAAGAACAGGTCATAACCATAGGAGACAGGCATGCACAATGCATGCAAACTCTGAAAGAAGCAAATTACCTATTTTTCACCCCTCATTCGCTAACAAAATAGGGAGACGCCTCCCGGGAGATGTCCATCGCTAAGTAATCATAGCCTCCCTGTTCTCCATCAAGATCAGATTTCACAAACGTGTCCCGTTTAAACGCGGGCAACGAAATCTTCCTTCTGTGGCGGCCCAGCCCTTGTGTAGCGTAAAGGGGTTCAGGGGGTCGCCCAAGCGCGCTGGTTTTGCCTGTTTTCGTAACAATATTAAGAGTCCTTTGTAACAAACGCACTAGGAGTGCCCACTGTGCTGGCCCCAGGGACAGGACTGTGAACTGTTCATGCGTTTCCACAGCCACCCCCACCCCCCAGAAGGCATCCGGTCTCACTTTCCAGGGCACGGGGAGGGCACTGGGGGCAGCGGGGTAACCTGATCAGCCCGCACATCTGGGAGCTCTCTGCACACACAAGGGCCCAGAGTGTTTCAGACAGACGTGGTTGGAGGAGAAAGATTCCCTGGGTCCCTGGCCGACTTTTATCCTGGATGGCCTTTTCTAAACACACCGAATCACCATTCTGAACCTCCTGTACCTCCCTCTAGGCAGCCCGGTGGGGGGGGGCACGTTCCCCTGGACCCACCAGCTCTAAGGGGCCATGTGTTTCTCCATGGCATCCTGTCTGAGCCCAGGGCTGTGTGATCAGGGAACCCTTTTGTTTATTTATTTATTTATTCTATTTTTTTCTCCAATATGTGCAGACAAGTATGGTTTTTAAAGTACAAAGTGAAATCTATGGAAAGTTCAGGTTTAAACCCAATGGCACAGCACAGGCTCCAGCCTCCTGACCATGGTTACAGCTTCATTTCAGAAACCGTTCATGGGCAGTTCTCTTTCCCTCTTGACTGCCTGCTACCCTACTGCGGGGGTTAGCTCCCCGCTTCATACTGTGCTGCGTGCTAGTCTAGGGTGGAAGCCACCCAGCAGTGACGATTCCTCCCCCTTCCTGGAGGGCCAAGGGTTATGGGGCGGAGAAGAGCACATGGACAGCTCAGATGCAGCCATGATCAAATGTCCTGTGCTCAATAGGGCAGGAGGATTAGCTCTGGAGGGTACGGTATGGGTCTCAGAGAGAAACCTGTGGGAGCCACGTGGCCAAAGCCTCAACAGTAAGGTGGCATTCTCCACCTTACTGCTCTGAATTTGAAAGCCATGGGGAGTTATAACCATTGGTTTTCTGGCCACGAATCGATGACCGTGCCATGACTGCCAATGTGAAGAATCGGATAATGGTAAAGTAAAACTTCTCATAAGACCACCATAAAGAGATATAAAATAGTGGAGAGCCAGCAATCTTAAAAAGAAAAAATAAAGCAGGAGGTATCACTCTTCCAGATATCAAGGTTTACTATAAGGCCATTATACTCAAGACAGCCTGATACTGGCATAAGAACAGGCACATAGATCAATGGAACAGAACAGAGGACCCAGAAATAAACCCACAGCTTTATGGACAACTGATATTTGACAAAGGAGGAAAGAACATACAATGGAGTAAAGACAGCCTCTTTAACAAATGGTGTTGGGAAAATTGGACATCCACCTGCAAAAAAATGAAACTAGACCATCAACTTACACCATTCACAAAAACAAACTCAAAATGGATAAAAGACTTAAATGTAAGCCGTGAAACCATAAGCATCTTAGAAGAAAACATAGGCAGCACGCTCTCTGACATCTGTAGCAGCAGTATATTTGCCGATTTATCTCCATGGGCAACTGAAATAAAAGGCAAGATAAACAAATGGGACTATATCAAACTAAAAAGTTTTTGCACAGCTAAAGACAATAGGAACAGAATAAAAAGACAAACCACACAATGGGAGAACATATTCAACAGCACATCTGATAAGGGGTTAATAACTAAAATTTATAAAGAACTTATAAAACTCAACACCAGGAAGACAAACAACCCAATCAAAAAATGGGCAAAAGAAATGAATAGAAATTTCTCCAAAGAGGACATACAGATGGCCAATAGGCATATGAAAAAATGCTCAACATCACTAATCATTAGAGAAATGCAAATTAAAACCACAATGAGATATCACCTCACACCAGTCAGAATGGCACTCATCAGCAAACCAACACAGAATAAGTGCTGGCGAGGATGTGGAGAAAAGGGAACCCTTCTGCACTGCTGGTGGGAATGCAGACTAGTGCAGCCACTGTGGAAAACAGTTTGGAGATTCCTCAGAAAATTAAAAATCGAACTGCCTTTTGACCCGGCTATCCCACTTTTAGGAATATACCCTAAGAACACCATAGCACTGTTCGAAAAGAAGAAATGCGTCCCCATGTTCGTGGCAGCATTGTTCACAATAGCGAAGATCTGGAACCAGCCCAAGTGTCCGTCAGAAGACGAGTGGATTAAAAAGCCATGGTACATATATACTATGGAATACTACTCAGCCATAAGAAATGATGACATCGGATCATTTATAACAAAATGGATGTACCTTGATAACATTATACGGAGTGAAATAAGTAAATCAGAAAAAAAGAAAAACTGAGAACAGCATGATTCCATACATAGGTGGGACATAAAAGTGAGAATATGAGACATGGACAAGAGAGTGGTGGTTATGGGATGGGGGGAGGGAGGGAAGAGTGGGATAGGGAGGAGGGGAGGGACACAGGGAAAACCAGATCGAAGGTGACAGAGGACAATTTGACTTTTGGTGATGGGTATGCAACACAATTGAATGATAAGATAACCTGGAGATGTTTTCATTGTACATATGTACCCTGATTTATTGGTGTCACCCCATTAGAATTAATAATAATAAAATATATATATAGAAAAAAAAATAGTGGAGAGCTTCCCTGGCGGCCTTTTATTCTATGACGTTTTAAGATACTTGGTGACATAGGTAATACACATTATATTTCAGCCTCTTGATTGAAAAGTGTAAAATAATTTCCTATCTTATTATTGGTTTGTCTTCTAGCCCTATTTTAATGAGTACTGTTACATTTACCTATAAATCAGAAATTACTTAATCATGATATTGTTTTTGTGATATTTAGATGATTTCTAATTTACCCAAGTGCTCCACCGTGCACTAATAATCCCCTCCCTTCCTTTTTCATTTTTTTGATGTGTTTCCTTACTGAATAAAAAGCGTCAAACTAGAATAGCATTTTCCCAACAGAGTTCTATAGAATAGAAAACCCTATAGCTATTAACAGCTCTATTATTGCAAACCAGTTACAGACACAAAGGTAGGAAGTGATTAACACTTCATCTATTTTGAAGAGATCCATAGTCAAGATTCTGAACATCCTTCTGTGTAGAATGTTAATTCCTCATGTGCCTTGTATGTAAATCATGGAATATCTCATGACTCATCACCTCCTGCTCGTCTCGTGTGAAACCCAGTGGGGGAACACGGTGGTGAATTGTTTGTCATTTCCTTCTGCTCTGAGCTTCTGTGATATCGAAGTGCATCTTTGATCCCTTACCACCTTTGCACATCTACTTAATTATTTACTAAATCTATTTTTAGCTTACCATACCTGAAGTGAGTCAAGGGAGCTTACAACAAGAGGCCTTTAAACCAGGCTAAGTATCTACAACAGCTTTTGAAACAGAAAAGCAAGACCGATTTCTCTTTAACACAAATTGAAACGTTAGATTTGTTGGCCAGTTAAAGACTTAAGCATAAATCTCCTGCAACCTGTCACTAGGTGCTTGGAGGGAGTCGGCACAGGAGACTCCTGGTAAGAGCGGGAGCCCCCGCTGGGTGCTCTGAAAGGATGCCAAGCAAGAGGGACAGCTGACTTCCAGCCTCCTGCACCATTTTGCTTGGGGCTTGCTTTGTGTGCATGTGTAAATCATTCAGATAATTGCTGTGACTCTGTGCTTAGCTTGGCTGCAAAGACCCCTTGGTTCGTGAATATTCATAAGAGTTATTCACCCTCCACTGTTCCATAGATGTTCCCAGACAGTGTCTGTCCATGCTGAGAGTGCCAGCCTGCATGTGTGTGCTGGCCATAGTGATGGTAATGACTTCTTGTCCAGGTGGGAGCTGCCCTTCGCCCACCACCCACGTGACGACAGCAAAGGTACCCTTGCGGGAGCCGCTCTGTTCCTCGGTAGGTGTTTGGTCTGATATGTTGGTTGTTTCATTTGTTGTTTACTGAGCTCTGTGCCTGGCACTGTGCTGGGTACTGGGGCTTTGGCACAGGGGACCAAGGGGTGCCAGTCTCTAAAAGAATGTGTGGTCTGGCCAGAGCAGGAGAGCTCTGTGGACAGACTGTAATAGAATCTCCCGAGTGGCTAAACGCTGATGAGCTCAGAGGACTGTGGCCGTGGAGAGCTTAGAGAAAGTGCCCAAGTCAGACTGGGGCATGAATTACATTCAGATGAAGAAGAGGTCGCTTATCCTGGGATTCAAATACCTACACGGAGCCTGAAAACTATCCTACCATGAACATGGACTCACTGCAGAAAACACGATGATAAAATGGAAAGAAAAATCATTTAAAAATTTCACCCTGTTTTCCTGTGTGTGTGTGCACACACACACATTATAAACCATCTACTGTGTGTATTTCTTTTTAACGACAACCAAACAATCATGAAACCCGTAGAGTTCTATGGGAATGAATAGCAGGATCCAAGGTCAATGAAGTTCAGGAAGACAGCTCAGGCTGAGGTAGCAGCAGGGGAGGTGCCGGTGTGAGGCTCGCAGGTCTACCATCCTCCTGAAGCTCAGAGCTCCAGGTGTGGGCACACAGGTGTGTGCAGGCAGGTGGGAGTGCTGTGCTTTGTTTCCCTGTCTGAGGGCTGAGGGATCAGGGCTTCCCCCCGAGGACAAGGGGAAGACACTGCAGGGTGCTAAGGACTAACACAGCAATGTGGACAGTCGTTCAGAGGAAGAACATGTGCAGAGACAGCAATAGAAGGTCTTGGACTAGGGTCACCACAGGTGGCATGAAGCCCTGACCACAGCAGCCAGGCCGGACTGGAGCCTGTCACACACAGACCCAGCGCATGCTCACGTGACGGCCGTGGTACCTGGAGCCTCTCCTGCACTTTCTCCAGAAGACGAGACCTGAACATCTCAGGTCCTCACTGCTCAGCATAGAGTTCCGTGGTTTATGGCGCCTCAATCCCAAGATCAAGTGCAACCCACGTAAAAACTGCCTATCCAGATAAGTCGCAGCTCAGATGATTCTACAAGGACCATCTTTCCCGCCCAGCTCCATTATTATTGGGGGTGCTCTGACTCTCATGCCTGTTAGGAGCACGTTATTCAACTGAAAATATTTCTAGAAGCATCTAGTAAACCATGGAGTAACAGCAAAATGGGCTGCTAGAGACAATTACTATATAAATATATGGGAATATGCATTGACATGGCAATTAACTTTTATGAAAGAACATACAATAAACTTAGAGTTAACTCTGGGGCTGGTGTGGTTGTAGGGGTGAGCTTAGATTATTTCTGCTTCATTTCATATACTACTATTTGAGACAGATTAGGTTTACATTTAGAATAAAAAAATAGCTCTTACCTCTTTTGTCAAATATCAATTATCCATGAAGGTGTGGGTTTATTTCTGGGTTCTCTGTTCTGTTTCATTGATCTATATGCCTGTTCTTATGCCAGTACCAGGCTGTCTTGAGTACAATAGCCTTGTAGTATAACCTGATATCAGGAAGTGTGATACCTCCCACTTTATTCTTCTTTTTTCAAGATTGCTGAGGATATTCAAGTTCTTTTTTGGTTCCATATAAATTTTTGGAATATGTGTTCTATATCTTTGAAGTATGTCATTGGTATTTTAATTGGTATTGCATTGAATTTATAAATTGCTTTGGGTAATATAAATATTTTAATGATGTTTACTCTTCCTACCCATGAACACGATATATGCTTCCACTTGTTTGTATCTTCCTTGATTTCTTTTATCAATTTTTTATAATTTTCCAGGTACACATCTTTAATCTCCTTGGTTAAATTTACTCCTAAGTACTTTATTTTTTGGTTTCAATAGTGAATGGGATTGTTTTCTTAGTTTTTCTTTCTGACAGTTCATTGTTGGTGTATAAAAATGCCTCTGATTTCTGTGTATTAATTTTATATCCTGACACCTTGCTGAGTTCATTTATCAGGTCCAGTAGTTTTTTGACTGAGACTTTAGGGTTTTCTATATATAGTATCATATCATCTGTAAGAGCATACAATGGAGTAAAGACAGTCTCTTTAACAAATGGTGTTAGAAAAATTGGACAGTTACCTGCAAAGAAATGAAACTAGACCACCAACTTACACCATTCACAAAAGTAAACTCAAAATGGATAAAAGACTTAAATGTAAGTCATGAAACCATAAGCATCTTAGAAGAAAACATAGGAAGTAGGCTAACCGACATTTCTCACAGCAATATATTTGATGATTTATCTCCACAGTCAAGTGAAATAAAAGACAGGATAAACAAATGGGACTATATCAAACTAAAAAACGTTTGCACAGCTAAAGACAATATGAACAGAATAAAAAGACAAACCACACAATGGGAGAACATATTTGACAACACGTCTGATAAGGGGTTAATAACCAAAATTTATAAAGAACTTGTAGAACTCAACACCAGGAGGACAAACAATCCAATCAAAAAATGGGCAAAAGAAATGAATAGACACTTCTCCAAAGATGGCCAATAGACAGATGAAAATATTTTCAACATCACTAATCATTAAAGAAATGCAAATTAAAACCACAATGAGATATCACCTCACACCAGTCAGAATGGCACTCATTAACAAAACAACACATGATATGTGCTGGTGAGGATGTGGAGAAAAGGTAACCCTCCTGCACTGCTGGTGGGAATGCAGACTGCTACAGCCACTGTGGAAAACAGTATGGAGATTCCTCAAAAAATTAAACATAGAACTGCCTTTTGACCCAGCTATCCCACATTTAGGAATATATCCCAAGGAGGACACCATATCATTGACTCAAAGAAAGAAATGTACCCCCATGTTTATGGCAGCATTCTTCACAATAGCGAAGATCTGGAAACAGCCCAAGTGTCCGTCAGTAGACAAGTGGATTAAAAAGCTTTGGTACATTTATACAATGGAATACTATGGGGTCATGAAAAAGAAGGAAATATTACCTTTTGCAACAACATGGATGGAACTGGAAACTATTATGTTAAATGAAATAAGCCAGGCAGAGAAAGAAAAATATCATATGACCTCACTCATTTGAGGAATCCAAGAAACAATGAGAACTGAGGAATAGAATTGAGACAGAGGAAGGATCAAAGGGACCAGAGGAAAAGAGGACAGAGGGAAAGGGGATGATAGGATGAAATAAACCTGAAGGGAAGGGGGGAGGGAGACGTTGGAAAGGAAGCAAGGGAGATGTTGAGGGAAATACGGGGGAAGGGGGATGCATTCAGGGCAACATTAGAATCTATGTAAACACAATAAATTAAATTTAAAAAATAGAATAAAAGAATAGCAATACCACTTGATCAGGCGGTGGCGCAGTGGATAGAGTATTGGACTGGGACACGAAGAACCCAAATTTGAAACCCCAAGGTTGCTGGCTTGAGCAAGGGGTCATTCACTCTGCTGTAGGCCCTAGTCAATGCACATATAAGAAAGCAATCAATTAGAAATGAAGGTGCCATGACGAAGAATTGATGCTTTTTGTCTCTCTTCCTTCCTGTCTCTCTGTCCCTTTCTCTGTCTCTGTCATAAAAAAGGAATAGTAATACCATCAAGATGTTTTTTGTTATTATTATTATTTTGTGCCCAGAAAAGAAGCATTTTTATTTGAAAGATATAGAGGAGGGGAAAATGTGCAAGGCGTGACACCTGAATGTAGACAGCAGGAAAGTCAGGGGTGACTCCTTGGCGTTTGGGGTGCCCCGAGGTGCCCTTCCACACAGGAAACATGAGGAGAGGACACGAAAGGCAGCAGAAACCTGGAATACACTTAGAACACCTTCCCTGTTTGCGTTGGAGAAGCTGAGAAACTGTAAGGTGTCTCTCCTGGACCCCAGAGGAAAGAAACATCGGAAACTTTAAAGTTGGAGTCATCTGTCTGTCTAGTTGCTGTCATTGAAAATCCCGGGAAAGGAACGGCCATGCAGAGAGCAGATGGTAAAAAGCAGAAAGCACCTAACATTGAGGCTGGGAATAACCAATAGTTAAAGAGAAAGTAAAGAGCAATGAACTGGCCCAAAACCAGGGGGCAGGGCATGAGGTGTGGAGGCTGAGTCCAAGAAGCCACACCTGAGACAAAAACTTGTTTGGGAATAGATGAAAGGCCAGCCCTAGAAGCTCAGGATATTCACGCTGAAATTTCAGCATCATCCATCTCCAGCCTGTGGGTTAGGTTGGCCCACTGCTTGTTTCGGTCAATAAAGTTTTATCATGACCAAGCCACCCTCGGTAGTTCATGTCTTCTCTCTGATGGCTTTCCAGCTACGGATAAGAAGGGGTTGTGATACAGGCTCTGTAGCCTCACAGCCTGAAAGGGTCACTAGGCAGCTCTTGATAGACGTCTGCATCGTAAAGATACAAGTTACCCCTACATTCATTTGTTTGTTAGGTGTTTGTTTACAAACGAGCAGTCACAAATGGGTAGAAAGGGCAGGCTCCTCCCCAGTATACCAGAAGCAGCTGTTTTCCCCAAAGCCTGACGTGCACTGAGCTCCCCACAGAACGCCATTCCCAGGGCCCCAGTGTCACTCGTGAGACAAGGAGTATATCCTAGCATGTGCCACGCTCTGCCCCACCCCCCGTGCTGAATGCTGACGAAACACAAAAACCCAGCTGCCT
The DNA here is from genome assembly GCA_037038555.1 of Rhynchonycteris naso. NCBI lineage: Eukaryota > Metazoa > Chordata > Mammalia > Chiroptera > Emballonuridae > Rhynchonycteris > Rhynchonycteris naso. The sequence goes on from CM073001.1 coordinate 108,533,252, forward strand.
GTCACTCCTATCAGGTGAATGGCAAGGTGAATGGGGTGACTCCTTAGGAGAACCCTCAGTGAAGACAAACGCCTCAGTCTGTAATCGATTCCATGTGGGGAGCTTTTCCATGGCCTGGTGTCCCTCACTGTGATGGTGCTTCCCCACTGAGCATCGATGTCACACAACTCAACCCATAGAGCGATGAATCTGCGAAGGAAAAGAAATCAGCGGTTGTGAAAAATGCAGCCGTTTTCTGAGCTCCACTCCAAGGCTTGTTCCACCCTTTCGGGGTAAGCTAGGGAATCTGGTTGGGGGAGAGGACCTCAAACCCTAGTGATTCCGACAGAGACCTCTAACCCATATTTTAAAAAACACTGATCTCTGGAGTTGTTTTTAGCCACAAAGCGTCCCAGCTCTGTGCATGCTGGGCTCACGTTGGGTTCCATTTCTCCACGTGTTCCCTCTGCTTCTATTGACCCTGTCTTCCAAAGCTGGAGAGGAACCAGCAGCATGAGCCTCCGTGTTGAAAAGCATTTATACCAGTTGAAATTTGTGTTATTATATTTGTTTCATGCATTTAATTCCTGTTGAGACTTTAAGTAGGAGCAGCTGGGTTCCTATGCCAGGTGCTGGGCCTCACAAATTGTTGACATCTTTCTTCTCGGCTAGACACCAGCGCCCAGCTGCACCAGAGCTAGTAAACGTCCTGCCTACATCAGCCTCCCGCCTGCCTGGGTGACCACCATGGAGGATGCGGAGGCATGGCATTGGAGGGAAGCGACCAGACGATATGAGGAGTGTTGTGTTTGTTTTTTTTTTTCTAGACTAGCTACATTGAAGTTTTAAAAATTGTTTCTTTGGAAGAGAGAATAGGCAACACAGCAGTTTAATGATTTATAAAATGCCCTCTCAGAAAACCCTTGAAGTTCTACCTGACCATGGACACTGTGCATTTCCTTCGCCCTGTAGCTTTGGCAAGAGGGATCTCAAACAAACATGAATCAATGACTACTGATTCTAGAAACTATTCTAGAATATCTGCCCCCCCAATTAAATGCTTCCAATTCTCAATTCCATTGCTTTTAATACCTTTACCATAAATGTGACCAATCTTGATCTTGATAAGCTGAGATTTTGTTATAAAATATCAGAGTCAAAACAAAAGGGACTCAGAAATAAAGACCACCCCAGATTCTCAGGAGGTTGTGAGTGTCAATGCACTGGAAAGTCAGAGAGCTGATCATATGGGTCTACTGGGAGTGGGACATATATTTTGCTCCCTCCACTGAATTGAAAATCAGAGGTGAGGAAACACCTGTGTCTTGGTATTTTTGTTTCTACCATGGCCCTTGTCATCTCCCCTAGGCAAGAAAAATGTGTACAGCACATGCTGTCTTTGAACTGAATTGACTCTGATTCAACCTTTTCCTTTTAAAGGATCAGGCAACAAGCCTTAAACATCTAAGTTTCCCCATGAGAAAATCAGCTGTCTCGGGTATGTCTTGTCTGAGGTTCTCAGTGTTGAACTTGGAGTTGAGGCTCAGCTCAGGTAAAACTAAAAAAGAATTTGACTGGTTCTGTCCACCACAGCACTGTTTTCCTGTTCTCTGGCATTCTGTACAGCAATTAGGACACCCATGCCCAGTGTGCTATAACCTTCAGATGTTTTCTTCTATTCGATAATTGCCTTCCTTGGTCAGTTGAACCAACTTGGCTCTTAGTCCAGAGACAAGTTTCTTTAAAACTCACTCAGTGAATGGTCAGGGGACATGAAAGAAGAAGCTGATGAGAAATGTGTTATTTTCTCACACAGAGGACTTGCATCTTGACGGGAACTTTTGGGGGAATAAAGGCCTTTCACAAATAAACAGTGGAAAAAAAAATTATATCTGTAGCTTTTTACCCTAAAGACCTTCCTTATCTATAGTATAGCAAGACACTCCTTACTAAATATAACATAGTCTCTTGACAGAGTCCTAGTTAGATTTTTATAAATCAGATCCTGTTCTTCTATTATTTTGATATTTGGCTTTAGAAAGAAAATTTCCTGTGAAATAAATCTTGCTCCAAATGCACAATATTTTAAAAATTTTGTAAACATTACACATTACATGATTAACAGGAAAGAATAATAGATAGTAAAAGTTTAATGGGTCGTAGATCCAATAGAAACATCCCAGTCTCATTTCTGTTTCTCTTCTTTCTTTCTTTCTTTCTTTTTTTTTTTTTTTACAGGGACAGAGAGAGAGTCAGAGAAAGGGATAAATAGGGGGAGACAGACAGGAATGGAGAGAGATGAGAAGCATTAATCATCAGTTTTTCGTTGCAACAGCTTAGTTGTTCATTGATTGCTTTCTCATATGTGCCTTGACCGCGGGCCTTCAGCAGACTGAGTGACCCCTTGCTCGAGGCAGCGACCTTGGGTCCAAGCTGGCAAGCTTTTGCCCAAGCAAGATGAGCCCACGCTCAAGCTGATGACCTTGAGGTCTTGAACCTGGGTCTTCCTCATCTCAGTTCAATGCTCTATCTACTGCACCACCGCCTGGTCAGGGTTTTTCTTTCTTTCTCTCTCTCCCCTCTTCCTTCCTTTCTTTCTTCCTCTCTCTCTTTCTTTCTCTTTTTCTTTCATTCCCTCCCTCCCTTCTTCTCTCCCTCCTTTCCTTCCTTCCTTTTTTCCTCTTCTTTCTTTCATTCCTTTTCTTTCTTTGTTTCTTTCTTTCTCTCTCTCTCTCTTCTTTCTTTCTTTCTTTCTTTCTTTCTCTCTTTCTTTCTTTCTTTCTTTCTTTCTTTCAACACTCTTATTTGATGCCATGAAACATGTGCAATTTAGAACCAGAGAAGCCTCATTGAATTTCAGATGGCCTTGAATCTTTATGGGTGAACAGCCTCACATTCTTGGGTATAAAGAAGTTTCCCAAGGAAGCGTTGGCGTAGATGCCAAGTCTGTGACTGGATCATGAACCAAACTACACTTCACGTTCCCAGGAGGGCAAGAAAATATTCTGCGTTGGCAGAGTTGAACCTGAGCCAGGAGATGGTGAGGCACAGAATGGAAAGCCATGGCGTTGGAAGGAGACTCCACAGACGCCAGGTGTGGGCTCCCCTTGACTAGCTTTGTCACCGGAGGAGTGAAAGGGACCCTCTGACTTCAGTCTCTCTCTGTAAATGCGGATGATGCGTATACAGTTTCTCTGCACACCACAGAAGCATTGTGCAGGAAAATGCAAATGCTATTCTGTTCATATATATATATATATGTATTAGAATGTAAATATATATTTAATGTTTATCAAATCCACGTAATTGCCGAGTTGAACCTGATTGCCTACCCCCTTCCCAGCAGGTGGAGCTCTCAGCAGATGTCCTCCCTGTCACACTCACGTTTCTTCCCAGGAGGGACGCTGGCCAGCGATCACCTACCTCATTTACAGATGGAGTGGCCAGAGCTGTGCCTTTCCCTTTGGCTGTGCTGACTCATCAGCTTGTGTGCGCCCGGGGCTGTGCCTCCGGCCTTAAATCACAGCGGGATGAGCCAGACAACCCAAGCCCATTGTGCTACTTTTTTTCTTGCTTTATAGCCACCATGGAATTCTGTGCTCATGAAATTTCTGCAGCCACAGTGCTCCATTCAGTTAAGAGTGAGAGATTCATGTGTCCGTATTTTCTATCAAATCACAATGGACTTTTGAAGGAATAAGGTCCCATATCCTGGCCAAGGCACCAAATTCTTATTAAAGAAGGACAATGGGCCCGAGGGAGAGTTAGTGACAACATGCTCCTTACAGAACCAGGCAATTGGTTCAGAGGGTGGGGTGTCTTACTGAGAGCGAGCTTGTCCTCACCCAGGGGCAGACACAAAATGAAGATGGCATGAAGCCCTTGTGTAGAGCTCCATTTGTAAAAAGCAAAAGACAAAAAAGAACACAATGCACAGTGTTTACTGTTGCTGCCTTTTCTCTGGTCCCAGTGTGCTTACAGGGATTCTCCCCATGAGCTCTGTGTTCCTTTGGAGAAAGGCAGTCAGGGGTTTCTCCAAGGCCGTGGGTATAGTTCATGTCCCGGCCAGACAGTCTGTACTCCCCTCCTCCGTGTTCTAGGTTTCCCCACAGGCTGCAGTTTGAACCCTAGTCAGCCCCCAAATGAGGCCCCAGAAGGGTTCCTGAGCCTGTGTGACACCCATCTCACTTGATACAACTCTGAAGTGGCACTCATCTGCAGCATCACCAGGAGCCCATGTCCCATAGGTCCACCACTCCACGGGTTCAGCAGGCAATCAGAGCTAGGGTGAGGGATGGTCCCTGCCTTTCCAGACTGCACTGCGGAGCCTCGGTCATCAAGATCTGAATGTGATGCAAGGGCTTTGGCTCGTCCCGGATGGGTGCTTTCCTGCCGGAAATCCTGGCCACATTCTTTGCGGAAACCCCCGTGCTATGCTGCTAACCGGAGGGAAGCCGGGTGATACCCCCAAAGGGGTTGCATAATCCCGGGCTTGTTCATGCATGCGGTCTCCCCACATCACACATCAGACATGAGGCTCCCGCCGGTCCTGTACCAGGGTTGCTGGTGGGGAGCCCTACACAGACAGCTAGCTGGTCTCCCTTGGTCTTGTCTCTTCCATTCTCACGGACCCCAGCTGCCCAGATGGACATGTCATCCAAAACAGAGAACATGAAACAACATGTCCCTGGATTCTGGTGACAAGAAGTGTTTCTTGATCTCCATTTCTGTGTATTATTTTATAGCCAGGAAGTAACCAGTGTGAGGCCCATCTACGCGATAAAACTCAAAGGAGAGACAGCCAGAGGTTGACTCAGTTGGCGGGGGGGGGGGGGGATCTAGAAAGGATCAATGATCAGGAAAACCCTCTGTCTGCATTCAGCTTACTCCTTGTGAGTAAGTCCTGAGACCGGGAAGCCGATGTCATCCCTGGAAGAAGCCTTGTCTACCTAATGACAAGGCTCTGTGCCTCCGGCATAGGGACTCTGTCCTTTCCATCTTTCATCTGAGATGGTGGCCCTCTGCTGCTGGGCCCTCTCGGGAGGAGGGGAGATGCTTTTCCCTGGGAAGGGGGAACCACATCTGCCCAGCTGAGAGCTGCATGCTGGTTGTTACCTCATTTCCCCTCCCCAGAGGCCCCACCTCCAGCCTGCCCGGCCAGGGTGGGGGTTGGGAATGGGGTGGCGGAGTTTGGTGGGCGGGGTGGACAGTGGCCTGGCTGTGAAGACCCACCCAGCTGGGCTGCTGCTCTCCCAGGCTCCAGAGAGACAGGCTGTTGTGTCCTTGGCCATGTGTGTGCCATGTCCCCCCACATATCAGCTCCTTCATCCTCTCAAGCCGAAAATGGAGCCAGAGCCACATCCCCTGAGTCCTCTGAGTCATCCACTTGGCTCTCCCTGCTCTGGAGACCGTCACAGCATGGTGGCATCCAGTGTCCCCAAAAAGCCAGCAAGCAGGAGGGGACTGACACGCTGGGCTCCTCAGGACCTCCAGCTGCACGGTTAATTATGGCTCTCTTTCTCTCTCTCTCTCTCTCTCTCTCTCTCTCTCTCTCTCTCTCTCTCTCTTCAGAAAGAAAAGATAAGAAATTCTTCAGTGTAATTAGAGACTGCCGAGTGCTGATGGTAATAACGAGGGAAAACACTCTGGCTGATTTACAGCAGGAAGGGGCAGGGGGAGGCGCTGTGCAGGTTGAAAAAAAAATAATGAAAATCAGCTTCTCCACCACCATCTTCAAGGAGCTGCCAGTCAGCCCAGGAGAGAAAAGAAACGCTAATGAAATATTCACAGGCAGCCTGCTGGGGTTGTCGAGATGGCCTTTGTTCCCAGGGACTGTTCCAGCTCCTCAGTCAAGGGGTCAGGTGTGGGGACGCAGGAAGCAGGGTCGCAGGGAAATAAGACCCTCAGGAAGGAAGGTTTACAGGGGTGGGGGACACCCGGGTGTCCATGATGGGAGTCCCTCCCCACAGTCAGGGCCTCAGCCGCGTGCGCCGAAGAAATCCTAGTGGGCAAACCCTTTTCTTTCTCTTTTCTTATCCTTATCCCCAAGGCTGACAGACACTAAACGTCAGCGATCATCGAGACTCAGTCAGAGCTGGTGTTCTAAACTCTGTAAGTGGTCTCAGATCTGCTAGTACCGACAGTTTGACAATCTCGGGGAGAGAGTGTCTCTCAGATAGATATGGGACAGGACAGAGCTCCCACATACTCTTTATCCCGTGGAATCCTTCACTCAGAGCTGGCTGCAGAGTAGAGGATGCAGGTTGGAAGCAAGATGGATATGTGCACGTGCGTGTGCACATGTGTGTGCATCTGTGCACTGTGTGTGTGCATGTGTGAGCTATGTGTGTGCATGCAAGTGTGAGCTGTGTATGCATGTTTGAGCTGTGTGTATGATTGTGTGCACTGTATATATGTTCTTGCATGTGTGAGCTGTAGGTATGTGCTGAGTGAACTGTGTATGTGCACTGTGTGACCTGCGTGGGTCAGTGCACATGTGCATGCACGTGCGAGCTTGGTGTATGTGCATGCATGTGTGTCTGTATGTGCTATATGAGCTGTGTGTGTGCACTGTGTGTGTTGTGAGTGTGTCTGTGTGAGCTGTGTGTGTTTGTAGTCATTTTGCATGTGCACATCTGAAATTACTCAAACATCACAAGGTTCCTAAGACAGTAGCACCAAGCCACATGTGGGATGGTGTGGGGACATTCTGCAGAGCCCAGCCACTGCAGGCTCTCATTGGCCAAGCAGACACAAGAGAGATGACCCAAAGGCACAAGACCATAGGAGCCACTAGCAGAAGACTTACAACTATGCACCGTCAGTTTACATATTGCTATTTGCATAAACTCATCAAAAAGCTTGGAGCCTTGGCAGTGAGGAACAGGGTACAAACCCCAGGTGAATAGAACCAGGGTCTGAAGGAGGCAGAGACAGGGAGCAGAAGGCAAAGAGGAGAGGTCTGCAAGGAAGAGTCCTGGGGACCAGGGTAAGTCCTGATACTGATGTCAATGGGCTGGGCAGCTCTGGGCAAGAAATATAAAGTCTCAGACCTTACTTCCTATAACTGAGAAATGAGAAAGGGCCATGTGCCCAAGGTCCCCTTTGGGTTTATGCCTTGAATAGAAGGCATTAAGAAAGGGACATGGGATAAGGGACATGTGGTCCTTTCCATCTGAGATATGGTTCCTGGCTTCTGTAAGATAAGACAACCCACTTGTCCTCCAATATTCAAACCTTAAAAATGATAGCTGGGGCAGGGATGGACATTTCTTGACTTCAAACGAAAAAGCAAGTAAAATAGAATCATAGCTATTTCATGGACCAGTGATCTACTGTGTGGGAGATGCTGACATTATTTTGGATGACCTGAAATCTCCTATGGGATCAACGTCATCATCCCTTAGAGAACAAGCAGGGAACTTTCCCAGGGGGCAGAGGGCAGACTCCCTGGTCCCTGCGTGGACCCTACCTCTGAAGCCTGGGCTGTCTTTGTCCTAAGTCATCACTCTCAGAGATGGGAGGGAGTCCTGTGGTAAGTTATCAAAAGTAATCATATGTGTTATTTATTTATTTATCTATTTATTTATTTATTTATTCATTGACTTATTGAATTCTAAGATCAGCCCCACAGGGTCAGAAAGCTTTGGAAACTTGCCTGGCCCCTCTCACCAAATTCCTCGGTACACCCTGCAGCCGATCTCCCTCACCTGGTCCCGTGCAGCTGGGGACAGCATCTGTAAGCATCTGGTCTGTGGAGTCAACTCTCCGGGAGTCAACTCTCATGGGTAGAAACGCATTTCCCACTGAGGTCCCAGGGCTATACCTGGTCGCACACATAGAGTATGGAAGGCCAACATGCACTTCACATGAGATCTCTGCCACGGGGTCCTCAGGAGCTCCTAGTGCCAATAAAAACACGAGAGAGAAAGACGCTAAGATGTTTCAACTTCGACATACATTACATTCTTCTAGTGTGGCACATGAACTCCCGGAAAGACAAAACACAACACAGAAATAACTCACTGAATAATGGCGTGTGTGCGATATTACAAACCTATCTGGAAATGTGATTTCGGTGGGGAGAAGAAAGCAGGGATGTTTTGAAACTGCAAGCCTTGGTACTCTTCTCATTTTTAAATGGTTACTGAAAAGAGATGAGCTGTTTGCCCAGCGTCAGACTTATAATTAGTTAACAACACCGAGAAGGGCTGGAATCCCCTCTCTGCTGCTGTCAGGATACCAGCCCTCCCTGTTGCCCCTTCCAACCCTGCCACCCGCCCTCCTCCAAGGACCAGGGGAGGCTCACCTTGCACCTTCCATGGACAACGGTCCCCTCCGAGCATGTTGCATATGGGACACCCGAAACTATCCCATGCAGAACTGTGGTCTTACGCACTTGTAGCCCATCATCAGAGCTCGGAGCTAGGATACAGTGGGAACGGTGCCCCAGAAGGGGGAGTGTCCTGGCGGGTGCACGGGGCCTCCAGAAACACAGGCGCAGTCATGAACGGGGCAGGGAGAACGCAGGAAAGCCAACTGAGCAGAAAATAGAGGGGAAGCGTAATTGGGGGGTTATTTACAGCAAATTGTATAATGATAGCATGTCCTTTCCTTTCCACCGCAGCTTGACAGCGGCATCAGCTTGGCGCTAACTGGGTACTTATTTTGCCTATGACTCTTCTGATCCTCAACGCTATACTAAGTGATCACAAAATCGGGCATGCCTCCGGGCAACACGGGAAATGGTATTTTGCCCATGCCTTTGTTGATTGTGTAGCTTGTGGAAAACGTATTAGAGGGAACTGATGTCTCTCTATGGGCATCCATGGTGATATCAGTCACAGAGCTGTGTGTGCAACATGTATCCACTCATCCACCATTGCTTGTGAACTCAACAAGCATCGACACAACATGCCTTCCATGCAGAGTCTGACATCATGATGAAGGCAGAGGATCCTAAGTCAGTGATCTCAAACCACAGGACTTGCTGGCAGTGGGAATAGGAGCAAGTCACCAAGCGTTCTGGGCTTGAGATAAGTTTACCACTCATCCACCATTGCTTGTGAACTCAACAAGCATCGACACAACATGCCTTCCATGCAGAGTCTGACATCATGATGAAGGCAGAGGATCCTAAGTCAGATGATCTCAAACCACAGGACTTGCTGGCAGTGGGAATAGGAGCAAGTCACCAAGCGTTCTGGGCTTGAGATAAGTTTACCTACACTCACTGAGGTCTAGGCTGCCAGGATTCCTTGCCTCTGGCCTTATTAGTGTTCATATGAGATTGCGAAGTGTCCTCCAAGCATGGAACAACTAGACCTTGAATCAAACATGACTTTCAATAAGTGATGGGATATTCAGAAAATAAGAAATAGCTCTGGCCCTGGCCAATTGGCCCAGCACGTAGAAGCCCCAGGTTCAATTCCCAGCCAGGGCACACAGGAGAAGCACCTATCTGCTTCTCCACCCTTCCCATTCTCCTTCCTCTCTATCTCTCTCTTCCCCTCCCGCAGCCAAGGCTCCATTGGAGCAAAGTTGTCCTCGTTGCTGAGGATGGCTCCATGGCCTCTGCCTCAGGCACTAGAATGGGTCTGGTTGCAACTGAGCAATGCCCCAGATGGGCACAGCATCGCCCCCTGGTGGGCATGCTGGGTGGATCCCAGTTGCGTGCATGCGGAAGTCTGTCTGCCTCCCTGCTTCTCATTTAGAAGAAATACAAAAAAAAATTATTCTATAGCTCTAATGCTTCCTTCTCTTTCCTGGGGGAAAAAAAGAAATGAACCCAGAATAAATGTTGACCCTCTTTGGAAAGACGCATTGAGCAACATGGGGACCAGGTTGTGCTGAAGGCAAACGTCAGGATCAGAACTCAGGCTGTCCCTAGACTATCAGGCGAGCAGATAGAGGGGTGTGTTAAATTTTGGATGCCAACATTGAGCCTGGGACCCTAGATGTAGGCTAAAGTGTTGGGTTAGTGGCACCTTCTGGTGTTTGGGAGGGAGGGACGAGCTGAATGAAATGTCCAGGCTCTGCCGTGAGCAGGTGCACCGGAACAGGAGCACTGCATCATCAGGACAGAGGTGGACCAGATGGAGGTTGGGGGTGGGTGGGGCCTGGTCCCCATGAGAACAGGACGCTGGCTCCGGAATCATCACACCCTGAGGGTCCTTCTCCCCAGGGATACCTGAGGATTCCCTGACCATCTCTTGGGCTTCTGGTTAAATATACCATTTGTAATATCAAGTGTATAGGTACAAGTTGAAACTTGTTCATCTTTCTCAATGTTATCTTGTTGGACGCATTTCTTTTCTTTAGATAGCTTAAGAACTGACAGGACCCTCCATCCACAGAGGTCTCAAGTCATGGTCATACGTTTTTCTTTTTCCTTCACGGGAAGTAAGCTGCCTTGGAAATAACCATTTCCAAGTATTTCTGAGTGAACCCTGGCTGCTCATATATAGACATCCCGGTCTTTATCCACACCATTATTTCTTCTGCTGTCGGGAAAGTCTCCTTTATCTTCACAGGGTACATTCTCTTCAAATCGACTATTTGGTAAAAATTCACTGTCCCTTCCTGGTGCATTTCGGAGGCGATTTGAAGTTCCCAGTGGGAGGGGTCACAGATCCTTTTCTGTTTCTATTTTCTACCTCCTGGGCAGCTTTCTCGGTGTGGGGGCTTCGCACGCATGCCGTCTTTCAGGGTGTGGGTTTCATCACCCTCAGCTCACTCAGTGCGTGTCAGGTTTCTTGTTTCTCCCCAAAGTCTCCAAATAGATGTTTGATTCAGCCGTGTCAGTCAGTTTCTTTGAAACTTCTTTGATTCATCTTCCAGGAGGTTTTTATTTTCTGCAACGTTGATGGTATTTATTTCTACATTTCGGCTATCCACGCTGTCTTTTCTGAGAACAGCAGCCCAAGCTCTCAGTTTTTCGAGGATGCATCTAGAAGCTCCATTAGACTTTCTTTAGGGTTTTACGATGTCTTTTTTTCCCCAATCCTTCACGCTCTTTTCCATTCTTCGGCTTCTTGTAGAAGCAGCTGCAGACATCCCAGAAACCTGGAGTTTTCCTCCACAAGCATCTTTTCCTGTTGCCTGAAATTGTTCTCCATTTATCAGATAGCAGCAAAGTGTACAATGTCAGCATGTGTCATCTAATCAAAACTATGAATTGACTAAGCTTGTTGGTTGAAATGCGTTTTCAGACTTCACATTGAACAAGCAACCCAATTGCTCTCTACTTATAAGAAGAACTACATGGACACTTTGAAAGAAAAACATAGTATAGGAAATGTTTACGTCAGGAAATAAAAAGGAAAGGTGTATTGGGTGACTTTATTAAGAACCAGACCCAATAGGCCTTAAAAACAACAAAAAGATGTTTTTTAAAAGGTATAACAAGGAACCATATAATAATAGAAGATTCGTTTTATCAGGTAGATGGAATCATCTTAAACTTGAATGCACTCCAAAAAATGTTTCAAATATAAAAAATGTTCAAAACGGAAGAAACTATAATAATTATTTGACATAACTCTACCTAGACATTTGCGTGCCTAGCTTAATTTATGCATGATGCAAGCAGACACAATATTAGCGCTATTCTAGGAGGTATGAACAATGCAGTTCTCTAGTAACTGAAAGGGCATATGGAAAAGTGCATCTCAAATTCAATGCCAGGAAATAATGCTTAGAACGGTCATAGCAAGTAACCAGCACAGGATAAAAATATAAAAATGCCAGCCACTTATATTTAGCCACCAGATTACAAAAATTAATGGTTGTAGGCTTTCCTTGCTTTCTGAAACTCACAGACAATTTTTCCTGCCTCTGGCTGTCTCTTCTGGGCTGATATCTCCCTGTTTGCTCATTGAAAATGTTGGACACATAAAACATGAACTCAGGGCCAAGTTAAAGACAATGGTATTTTAAATGGGAAGTTTCGTGCTTGTCACTGCATACCTGTGTACAGGTGCATCAGGCTATATCAGGATCGGAGGGAACATGGCACTGGCCACCCTCCTTGCCTCTCAGGGCTGTCTCAAGTCTTCTTTCACAGAGGGCAGCCAGCCTCCAATGTGGCACCCAGTGATTCTTGGGTCTCGGTATTCCTGCCCTTGGCTAGTCCCATCCTGTGCTGAGTAGAACCCACCTGTGTGTAACCACAGAGACTTTATGGAAATAATGGGGATATGGCTTTCGAGGTGAAGTCCCAAAGAAAACTGCAGCTTCTGCCTTGTTCTGTAGACCAGTCTCTCCGGGAAAAACCAACTGCCATATTATACAGACTCTGGGCAGACGCTGGCCAGGCAGGCGTGGGTCTGCGGGAGAAGGGCAAAGGCACAGCCAACGTGTGATGGAGGCTGGTGGTCAGACAAGGTACGCAGAAGGAAGATCAGGAAGGGCTTGTGCAACAACCTTTTGTAAGAATGTCCATGAGAGAATCTAGGATAAGCTTTGATTTTTCTGAAATATGGTTGTCAGCAAACTAACAAACAGACTTTCTGAGGCCAGGTAAAGAGGATGATGGATATGTAGAGTGGGGCAGTGAAAGTTATCCCTGAGAAAGAAAATGGGACCCCATGGTGGGAGAAAGCCTGTGAAAGGGATACAGGAGGAATTACGTGAGATATTTAGGAAGCAATGTCTCAAAGACACCCACTGCCTGTGGTGAAGGACAGGCCGGGGCTGTGCCGGAGTACCTGGTCTGGGCAGCGGGTGGGAGGTGCAACAGGACCTGGTGCTGTGGCCCCTGGAAAGCAGAGCTGTCCTGGGGTGGGGTTGGGGTTGGGGGCCACCTGCCCAGTGTTAGACCTGCTGAGGGTGGGGACTGTCTGGGAGGAAGACCCAGTGAGTTGAGAGAGAAAGCCAAGGACAATCCTGGCCTCTGGAAATAGGGAAGCCACCAGGAGCACTTACTAGACAACGTTTCTCCTTAAAACTGGGAGGAAATGGCTGAAAACAATGAGGAAAAATGCAGTGGGCAGTGAAGAATGAAGAATGCATGGCCCTGGCCGGTGGTTCAGTGGATTGAACATTGGCCAGGCATATGAACATCCTGGGTTCGATTCCCGATCAGGGCACACAGCAGAAGCGACCATCTGCTTCTCCACCCTTTTTCTCCCTGTTCTTTCCCTCTTCCTTTCTTGTAGCCAGATTGGTTCAAGCATCAGCCCTGGGCACTGAGAATAGCTCCATTAAAGCACATCAGCCTCAGGTGCTAAAAATAGCGCAGTTGATTAGAGCATCCGCCCAAGATGGGGGTTGCCAGGTGGATCCTAGTCAAGGTGCATTTGGGAGTCTCTCTCACTATCTCCTCTCCTCTTATCTAAAAAATAAAAAATGCAGCCACGATCACTTCCAGGCCAGAATGTCCCTTCCCAGGTCTGTATCCCACTCATGCTCAGCCATACACAGGCATATTCTTTTAAAAGTTGTATCTTATATTTCATCTGATAGTATTCCACATGAAACATGTTGTAAATAACTCTGCACCTCAGTTAAACATTCCTGGATCAGCACTATAATTGTTTGAAGAAAAAATACTGGTGTGTGTGTGCGGGGTGGGGGTAGAGATCTCACAATGACAGCTTGTTTTCTGGACACGATAGGCCCCTCCTGTCTACTGAGAGACTCGTGTTTATAAAATGTGACCGAGCTAAACAAAAGAAGCAAACCACTGAAATATCAAAATATATCAAATCTAATCAACAAGGAAGGGAATAAAAAAACCCCACCCAAAACGCATCATTAAAACCAAAGGAGGATGACTGGTATAATGGAGGAAATTAGAGAGGCTAGCAGCAATTGGAATCAACACCTGATGATACAAGGCAGAGCCTTTAAATAACAACACTCATTAATGTGATAAACCTACTCCAAGTTAGGAGAGGCAAATAATGTCTTAATTCTCTCTCGGAAACAACAGCCTCCTAATTTTAAATCACCCTACACCCTTTTCATACCTGCTTGCTCAATAAAACAGTCAGAGTGTCAAATGAAATCCTGACGAAGAAGTTGATTTCCTCTTGGAACAGAAAGAGGTGAACTAGTGTGGCCAGGAGGGCCTACTTCTGAGTCACAGGCGGGGGAAGTGAAGGAGACCAAATAGCTAAGAAAGTGCCCAGAGAGTGTTCAGCATACACCCCCATTTAATTTGCCCAGCTCCCTGGGTGGGGCGTTGCTACCTGATTTATAAAGAAGGGGGTAGAGGATCAGACGTCTAACAAGGAAGAACTAGGGAGGAAGCTTGCCAGCAAACAGGTATGGTGTTTCTGCCCCAACTCTCTCCTGGTGGGATGGGTTTTCCAACATCTCAAAGGCACTGGTTGGGAGCCAGGTTCACCTGCAGGGGACAGATAGTGAGTGAGGAGAGCTGGGAGGAGGCACCTGATCCTGTTGACAGAGAAGCAAGTCCAGAGATGCTCTTAAGCAAAAAATTGCACTTTTTGCTTCCTCTTTATAACTCAGAGACTGAAGTGCTCTTGTCCTCTTGTCTCCTGGTCTCTGAGATGTGGTCCCCTCTTCTGGGCTGCTGCACGCAGACCCCTGGCTGTGTGTGTGGGGTTCCCTCCTCGCCCTCCCCAGCCCCTTTAAGACCAGACATGCCTGGCACCCTTTCTTCCCATGCCTACGGCTTCACCCCCATGGCCACCATGAGAATTTCATGCCTCCAGGTGCTGTCTGGGCTACTCATGAAGACTTCTGAGCTGTCACGGGGACTGATTGGCTGTGGCGTTTTCAGCATATTTATGGCCTACCCTGATTGAGTGTAAGGGGGGGATGCCACCAGCTTGTCCGTCCCTGGGCCCGGCCGGCCCCGTGATCAACTTTCCCATTTGTGGAATTGTTGTTTGCTACTTCATTCCAGACAGGCCCGGCAGTAATATTTACCTAATTAACTAATTCGAGCAGGGGGGAAGGAGGCCCCCCTGGAACCACCAAAGCCTAAGGGTCCCCAACTGTGCTCTCTGGGAGGTCGTTCCTAGGTCACAGACGCCACCCTGCCTCTCTCCCTGGCTGGGCTGCCATCCAGCAGGTGCCCCGAGGGGTGAGACATTACCTCAGACAGGCTGGTGCACGAAGACCAGGTTGCACATCAGACCCCGTGGCTGAGGCAGCTTCCCTGCACCAGTGGGCACGGTGGGCACCGGTTGGCACTGGTGGGTGGGTGCTATGTAGGTTCTAAGAGGTCCTATAATTAGCTTCTTCTGACCCGTTCCCCTCTGTCCCGATGGCTCATGGAAACTTAAACTAATGTACCTTAGTGATTTATAAGGTGTACTCCCAAATTTGCAGGACCCACCACAAGCCTGCTCTCAGCCCAGGGGGTATTCGGGCAACACCTGGCTAGTGTCCACACGATGACACCAGGGTAACTGCTGGGCACCAGCCCGGCACAGAGAAGAAGTTGAAAGGCTGAGACAGCCCTAACAGGACAAGCAAGGGTTCAGTGTTTCCAGGAAGAAGGAAACAGGTAGTCCAGCTCAGGGAGGGGTGGCACAGAGGGAAAGGGGCAGCTGGGCCGTGTGGCATGGGCGCCGGCCCAAAATGGGTAAGGGCCGCTGACCATGGTAGGCTGTGGGCAGCTTTGCACCTCCCTTCAGTCTCTCTGAGGAACAGATGTGCCAGTTTAGTGATTTGTCAGGAAGGTCTTGCCTTTTGAGTAAGAAGGTATGCACTGGGATTTGCTTTTCAGGAATATACTGTCCAGAATGGGGTTACATCACTTACCACCCGGGGCAAGGGGTATCCACCTTCCGGAGAAGATGGTTTATTATAGAGGACAGGGGGAGCTCAGAGGGGCTGTTGTAAACAAAGAGCCCATTGGAGGAAAGTGGGAGGCTGCATGTTTCATGGCTTCTCATTGGCTGAGTGGTTACTGGGGTCGGAGAAGATCCTTCTTCCTCCTACAGGAAGTGAGTAGTGGAGTAAATAGGAACTTGTATCTTTCTGTTTGAGATGAAAAGTCCCTGTGATGAGTGGAAGGGAGTTAGAGCGCTCCCTGCAGGCCCTCCCCAGCTCTCTCTCAATGACAATTCTGTTTAATAATCATCTCCATGCTTTCCACAGTAGCAGAAGACCAGAGCCCATGGGTGACACTGCTGTAAGCACCGCGGGGACAGACAGGAGTGGGAAGGTGGGTGGGGATGCTCAGAGATGCTCAGGGTGTTGTATGATAGGCAGCTGCTGAGTTAGCGGGGCTCCTATGCCCCAAAACACCAGCAGGAGGACATGAAACCCTCTCCACAGACTTAAAATACAGAAAGGAGCCCGGTAGGTCTTACACTTTACTGGGTGGTAGTGTCTATAACGCCCTGAGAGAAGGAGCTGCAGGGTTAGGATGGAGCCTGCAGATAGGGAGAAAGAGGAACTCTCTTCTTCTCCAATGGCCGTGGAAATCTCTAATAACTCTGCAAATCCAAAGGGAGCATTTGGTGGAGGAAGAGGAGATGGGAGGGTGTAGGCAAAGGATCAACTCAACTGACATTTTCTAGTGTTTTACAACCCATACACAGACTTATGCTAATCAGCTTATGTTACCGCCATGCTTTTGATCCTGTTAAAAACAGAAACCTTTGCATGCTTCGTGTCACCCGGGAGACTACATGACAAGGCCAAAGGGTGCGAAGCTAGTGACCTTTGCCGTGGGAGAATTGCAGGAGAATTCCAAGGTCGTGCTTTTCTCGTGAGAGCTCTCGCCCTGCACATTACCCTGGAGCGTGGGGTGTCCCGAAGGCAGTTTAGAAGCTTCACCAGAAAGCTGTAGGACCCAGCAGGGGTTCCCACAGACTCCATACATTTTTACAGGTAAGATACATATGCTCAGTCACCATTACTGAATAGGATGTACATGGTAGCCTTGAAAATGATGGTTGGCTTCCAAATTGTATCTCTCAGGATACGTGTAATATGCACAGACACCCTGTGATGTACACACAAGGTAATATAAGAGATGACTTACAGGGATCTGTGAGGAGATTACTTCTGGCCAGACTGAAGAGAAGTTATTCCGTGTTAAATCTTTAATGTCCCTGAAAGATAAATAAGTTTCCCCCAACCTGCCATGTCTTTTAAAAAGGAAACAGGAAGCATCTGGACAGGTGGGGGTGGCTTGCTGAGCTCTAGCGAGGAGAATGCCACAAGATGGGGCCAGCCAATGAGCTGTTTGTTTACCTTGGACCAAAGCGTGCGGTCACTGAGAGCACATAGTTAAGCATTGGGTGCACACGTTTTCGTCTTTGTGGGTACACGTTAAAGGAACTAAGGTGGGGTGAAGAGTGGGAGGTGGAGACGTGAGAAAGTCATTACACTATCATTAGCCCTAAATTGTTTTAGGTCCCTTGTCTGGCCACCACCTTCTGAAATCCAATTCACACCAATAGACTTGGGTCTTTACAAGCCTCATAATTGGGGTGACCCTACACCATATGGGAAAATGTAAACAACAACAACAACAAAACTTGGAGATGGACTATTTTTCTAAAGTTGAAGATGGCAAGCTCCTCCTCATCTTGGCCATTTTTCATCCCAGTCATGGCGCCGGGCTTCCTTCCAAAATCCTTGTGAGGGTCTGCTCCTAGCCACCCCCTCCTCTAGCCCAGCATGGCAGAACAAATCTCTTGTGGAACTTGATACCATGCATCCACTTCAGGTACAGTGAGCTTTCACTATGATTTTAATAAAGCAACTTGAAGCAACTGTGGGCAGAAAGGCGGTATCTATAGGGTAAATATATACATATGTAATTAGAGGGCTGCAAAATTATATAGGGCTGTGTTTAAAGAAGCAAAGAGTTCAAAATTGAAAGTGGAAGCCTGGTAAATAACCCATTATGCCCAAAGAAATCCTGATTGCCTATTCACCGTTGAAATCTCCATGAACCCTTGTTCATTAAGGACTGAATAGCTGCTAATTCGTAGCATTACCGAAGCAAAGTTCAGATGAGAGGATAAAAAAAAAATCTCTCTCGAATCAGAAATCTGTCTACCAGCTGTCCCACATCAATGCTGTGGCAACTTTCTTAATATACTGAAGGCCCTATTTTTATATTCTACTATCCAATTAAAACACCCAGGAGAAAAATGATACAGATTGCAGAAATCAAAATTTGATAATCAAAGAAGAAAATGGGAGGAATGAAATCAATTCATTTGTTAAAGTAATTTGTTACATTGCTTACTTTTGAGCAATTATTATTTGTATATTTTTTTTTAGCAGAAGGAGCTACCTGAGCATTATTGAGAGAAAGAGGCTAAGCGTCTCATTTAAATCTATTTGTCCAGAGTTTAAAGCAGGGAGTGGGAAAGTCAGAGGCATGATCAACCCCTACTGCCTGCCCTTAAGAAAACAGAATGCAGAGCGGGAATCTGACACTGCAGGAGAATGGGGCCTGGGAGGATTCGCTGGGTCCATGAGGAATGCCCAGCTCAGAACCAGCGCCACTCCTCCTGCTCAGTCCAGAACCTCTGCGTGCTGGCTCTTCCCAGCCGAAAGACGCTGTCAAGATGGCAGGGACCACGTGTTCCTTTTTCCTGATTGGGGAACTGAGGGACAGGAGAGGCCTCTGAACCTTCCCTGAGGTCACACAGCCAAGGTCAAACAAAGCTAGAACCTGGCCCACAGCTGCTGATCCTTGGGGGTTAGATCATGTACATGTTTCAATTTATTGTCCAAAGATGAGACGACGGAATACGTGTCCTGCCCCTGCACCACATCCTCCACGGACACAACTGGCGAAGTGTCAGTCACTTTGATGTAATGAGCTTCCCCACGTCGATGTACTTGGTAGGAATGCCGAGGGGCAACACCTGCCGCTGGGATGGCCTCTGAGTGATACCAGATAGAAGATGGCTGTCGCACTGGGAAATAAGTTCCTTCATTCTCAAGAAAACACAGATTAGAATGCAAGTGAAGGGTCCTTTGTCACTTGCAAATTTGAAAAAAAGTAAAAGTAAATTATGGCCCTGGCTGGTTGGCTCAGTGGTAGAGCATTGGCCCGGCATGTGGATGTCCTGGGTTCGATTCCCCATCAGGGCACACAGGAGAAGCAACCATCTGTTTCTCTACCCCTCTCTCTCCCCATTCTCTCTCTCTCTTCTCCTCTCCTTCTGCAGCCATGGCTCTATGAAAACGAGTTGGCCCTGGGTGCTGAGGATGGCTCCATAGCCTCCACCTCAGGCACTAATAAGAACTCGGTTGCTGAGCAATAGAGCAATGGCCCTAGATGGACAAAGCATTGCCCCCTAGTGGGCTTGCTGAGTGGATCCCAGTCAGGGCACATGCTGGAATCTTTCTCTGCCTCCCTTCCCCTCACTGAAAAAAATAAATACACAAATAACTAACTTAATTAATTAATTAATTAATTAAAAGTAAATTTTAGTCACCTGTATTAAAGCATCTTAGCAGAAGACAGACGCTCTTTCACTTTGCTCGTGGGAAAATAAATCTCCCCCCTGCGTTGGAGGTCAGTATGGGAAATACATATATAATATCCTAAAATGATATTCATGAATTCACACAATGCCATTTCTTATAAGGTTACTGAAGAGAATAATCAGGTTATAAAAAAGAGAGAGAGGGATGTGTATAAAAATGCTTATAATGCTGAAAGCTGAAAATGGGCTCCTTGTCCAAAAGTAAAGATCAATGACCTAAATTATAGAAGTAAAAAAGCATGCATGCAAGTCTAGGTTATTGTGTTAGAACCCTGTATCATGTTGTGGGTAACAGAGTGAGCTGCAGAGTTTGCTCCAATTCTGGTCCCGCAGTCACGAGTCAGATCATCCTGGGCACGTTCTTCAGTGCTTCTCTCCCTGAGTCCTCACCCGTGAGGTCACTCAGCTTGCAGGACTCCCGTGAGGATGCCAGTGGTAAGCACTCCTTTAGAATGTAAGCCGTTGGTCAGAGGCTGCTGCGTGGTATGATCATGTGTGGATTAGTCAACTTCTCCAGAGAAGCAGAACCAATGAGATAGAAGATAGATAGATGATGATAGATAGATAGATAGATAGATAGATAGATAGATAGATAGATAGATAGAAAGAAAGATGTGTCTGTAAGCTGGAGAACCAGGATAGTCAGTGATATAATCCAGTTCAAGACCAAAAGCCTGAGAATCTGGGGAGCTGAGGGGGTGAGCCCTAAGAATTAAAGAGTCGATGATGATGGTATAAGTTCCAGTCTGAGTCCTAAGGCCCAGGAACACTGATACCTGGGGCAGGAGGAGAAGGATACCCCTGCTCAGGCAAAGATGGCAAATTCTCCTCTCCTCCATCTCTTTGTTCTATCTGGGCTCCAAAGGATTGGGCAAGGTCCATCTGTATTGGTGCGAGTGGTCTTCTTTCCTGTGTCTGCTGGTTCAAATGCTAATCTCTTCCCCAGACACCCTTCCAGGCACACCCAGAGATAATCTTTTACCGGGTGGCTGGCATCCTTTAGCCCAGTTAAACTCACACATAAAACGACCTATCATACAGAGTTCAAACATGTGATTCTTTTCAATTTTTTTTTATTAGCATGACATTTCAAAAATCAGTATTGTTGGAGAATATATTATTTTCAGGTAGAAATGGAAGCCTACGGAAACAGACCAAGATATTTGAAAATGATTATTTCTTCTCATGCTGATCTGCATTTTACATTTGTCTTTAGCAAATATGTTCTGTCTAGATAATAAAGATAATAACACTATTGTAAGGACCAAACAAATATTTTCACAAAGTCTCCTAGGAAGCAAAGTAGACGGCGACTGTTCCTCATATTGCAATAGTGTGCTGGGGACGGTAGTTACAAGCCCACGCGCCATAGCGTTAGACACGAGTCCACGTCCAAGCTGAGCACCGACCTATTGGAAATTCTTGAACAGTTTCCCTGAACGTCTTGAAACCCTGACGGGTGCCATGGAGATAGAGTTGCTTTTAAATTAAATGCAATCACCTGCCACCTTTGGCCTGTTACGAAGCATGAAGTATCTGCTCAGTAAACTATGAGGTAGCATTGCCACCACTATCATATCTCACCTTTAGAATCATGCACACATGCCTGTCATCGCACTGGGTGGTGCAGGGTCTGTAATGCGTGGACGTCAGTGGTGACAGACCCGTGACAAGCTTCCAGCTGGCATCCCACCCAATGACTAATGCACCGTGAAAACAGCTCTACCCCGAGAGCTCAAACAGGGAGAGCTGGGAGGATTAGTAGGATAGGGGACTATACTTGCACTGTTTCCAGTCCTCCACAGGAAGACAGAGCCATCGTCAGAGCTCAGCACAGCACCGTGGAAACACTCACGCGTGTCTCTCGCAACTGCTGCCACCGCCCATAGAGTCATTGGCCACCTGAACTAGCACATGTTCTCATCCCGTCTTCCTTTAAAACACGGCAAAACAAATAAAGGCATGAACAAGTCCGTGAATAAATTAATGCATGGATTATTCAATGTTGAGGGAGGAGACAGAGTGACTGGGTGGAGCAGATGGAGCTTAAATACTGACTATCCGAGCTGGGTGGCGAGTATATTCCTCTTCACCATACACGTCTTTCTGTCGTGGTTCAATGTTGGTTTAAAAAAAAAAGAAAGAGAAGCAAGGAGTGAAAAGGAGATGTCATGACGTACGTGCACTGCGCCATATCGGCTCGGGTAGTCTGAGGACCGGTTTTCCGGGGAGCAGGACCACTGTGTGCTCCGGCTGGACCATGCTGCTTGTGTGACCGGCTGTCCGCGAGCTCCTCTCTCGGCGGTGGGGTCTGGACCTCAGCCTACAGACGGGGACAGTGAGGATGCCTGGAGCAGAGCCTCCTTGTCAATCTGAATGACAAACGCAATGAAACTGGCTGGATTTTTATTCAAAACACGACACCGTTGTTTCAGGGGTTGTGTCCTTTCTGCCCCCCACTGACCTCGCATTTACCTCCCAACTGACCTTCAGCAGGACATGTCCTTCCTGCCTCGGAAGTTTGGATGTGTCGAGGTGAAATGAATTCCCGGCCGTTGCTTGCCAGGCCCTGTTACAGCCCACCCACCTGCAAGAGACCACCTCCTGTGCATCTGTCTTTACAGTGGTTCCTGGGGAGAGCTCAGGAACCGGGTTGAACCGTGCGCAGCCAAGAGCTGACCAGCAGACAGTCAGAAATCTTGCATTTCTGAGTCTCTCCCCCTACACAAACACACACACACACACACACACACACACACACACACACACACACATACACACACGGTGGTCTGAGCTATGTCAGCTCCTCTTCAAGCTGACCACCATAGTGGGTTTATTATGGGGAAGTGCCCAGACCTGTCTTTCCTGAGTTGTTCTACATTTTGAGAGAGAGCCCACCTTCCTGGCTCATGGAGTTGCCTCTGAGCTAATGTAGAAATGGCACGAATGTGGTCTTTCTACACAGTGCTCACTGGTGTAGGAATACATGCATGACCAGAGGTGGCCTGAGCCTCCCGTTCTGGTGCCCTGCTCCTGTGGGGTGTTCTGGCTCACTTCAAAGCGATCCGGTGCAGCCCTGCTGTGGGCTTCCAGGCCAGGATGGGGACAGTGCTGCTGAGTGACTCGTTGCTTTGGTTGTGCTTGGTGTCATGTGCACGTAAAGGAAAATCAAACGTTCCTACCCAACAAGAGCTTGGAATGCATGCACGAAGTCCTCCTCTCCACCCCCAAAGCATATCCTTTATTTTGAAAACATACCTGCTCAGGATAAGTAATGTTTTATTAAATGACTCTAAATATGTTTGAAAATGTCGCTGTTATTCAAAAATTGGGCTTTTTATTCTTTTCATAATAAGTGAGTAATGACTGGGGAAAATTGTGACAGGAAATTATATTTCACATTGGGAAATGAGTTAATGATTCTTAAAAATAATCACTAGATAAGTTGATGAATGAAGTAAGTGTATCTATTATTGCAAAAATACTAAATAATGACCCTGGGTGCCATTAAGACCTGAAACGAGAGGAAATGAGGTCAAATGGAATGGAGCGATGGCCTCGTTTGAAGGATGCGGAGGTTGCTATAGGGGTCAGGCTCCGTCCCCTCCCTCCATCCATGGACATCATTGCACAGCAGCCGACTTCCAACTGCCGTTCCTCTGGGACGCTGTCATCCTCCTGGGACACAAAGGATGGATCAGCACGAATGTGGACAGTGGAGGGTGGTCAGAGAGAGGAGCTCAGGCAGGGGTATGGGCGCTTCCTCAGTCCCCGTCTTGGCCGAAACATTAAAGGACAGAGGACTGTGAAGGCAAAAAGAAAACTGTACAATCGCAGCTTTGAGAGGGGAAGTGCAGGGAACAGCACGGGCCACGGGGACCCGGGGACAATAGCACCAGCTGGAGGGCATCGGAGCCTGGTCACGTGGAAGACGGCCCCACGGAGCTGAACTTCACACTTGGAGGAGCAGACATGTTCCAGCAGTCTATGCAAGTGTGGGAAGATGCTGGAAGCAGGAGCCAGCTCCCATTGGAGCAGCAGGGAGGAAGTTTTGTGGAGAAGGTGTCTATGGGAAGAGCAAGCAAACAGGAACAAATTCACCTTCTCTCCCCCCTGGCCCACTCTCCAGTGCTCTAGGGTGGCCAAACCCAAGATGGGCACCCTGGAAAATGATGGAGGCTCCATAGAGGCCCTGCCCCTGTCTCAGAATAACCAGACGTAAACAATAAAGAGTGGATTATGGTAAATTGAGGGTTATTTTTTCTCTTTTTATGTATGTGATGCCCAACTAAAACACGTTCCACTTAGAAAAATATTAAGCTGCAGGCTGACTGTCAGTAATCACCGATTTGAGTATAAATTCTCATTTTATAGTTAAATAAATCAGCTTAGAAAGATTAGGTAATGTCCTATTCAAAAAGCAAATCAGTAACAGAGGTCAGAATAAAGTGGTGCGCAGTGTACTCAAACACCGTGATAGACAGTGGCCACATTCATGTCAATGCTCAAACCTCCCACTGCTACTGGGTCTTCTCCAGCAAACATAAACATTCTAAAAGTCGCCTCTCACTCCTGTACCTCACAACCTTCACTGAGCAGGTACTTACTGCCCATAAACTAGTTTAAAAAAAAAAGTCCTCTGGTCCAAAGGGACAGTTTTAAAAAAATATATTTTCATACTTTAAACATGATTTTAAGTCATTTATAAATAATCTCTAGAAGAACCAAAGAGATAGTAAAGATAACTTTATTAGGAACTTTAAAAAGAATTTAAACGTAGACAATGCAAATGTTTTGTGAAATATATATATATATATAAATGAAAGTAACCTCTCACCAACAGTCCTGCCCAGATGTGGAGCAAATCAGTCTTGTAAATAATAAATCAGCTGTCAGGGAGTCATTAATACTTCTTCTTCTTGCCCATGGTTTGTCAGATTGCAACAGTAAAAAAATTAATTTGTATAAATGAGATCAAAAGAGGAAATTGATGTTGCTGGCTTTATTATAGCAACAAAAAAAGAACTATTTTAAGTTTTAAGTGTGTAATCCTTAATTTCAGCCATGGGCCAAATTCTTTTTTCATTATCTGTTTCCTCCAGTCCCCCGTCTTTAGCATATCCCAGTGTATGTATTTATCGTATCAGGTAATTTTGACGCGCAGACACTGTAAAGGTGGGACAATTCTGTTGTGTGTTCTTTCTGCAAAGTGAGATGGTACAACCGGTCATTGCCACTCAATATTTTGTGTTAAGGTCCTGCCTGTGGAATGCCCACCTGGGAGGGAACCAACAAGAACATTATTGGCTTATTGTTGAGCTGAGCAAATGCTGATAATGTTTTCCTCTGAGGCGTCATATGTGCCGCCCACTCCGCCCTCTTCACGGTGTCTTAGGCGCTGCTACTGCCTCTGTGTTCATCTTGCGATTCACCTTGTCGACTTGAAACACCGTCCTTTTTGAATTTTCTTCCCTTGGCTTTCATGAGTGGGAGCGAAAAATTCTGAAAGTGCTTAACTACATTCAATATTAACTAAAAAAATAAAAATGATGATGTCTCTAGAAATATTTCATTGCTTCTGAAAATATAGTGCAATATTTTGGGCAGCACAATAGGGAAACTAAACGACAATGCAAAACTGAAGGGTTGTTTCAGGTCTGAACCATCCTTCTGGGCGAGTTCATCATCTTCCATGCTATAATTGTCTTTGTCTTTTTGGCATAGTTGAGAATTATTGATGAACGAGATGATGTAATTCCCAAGAAGATAAAACAGCAAAATATGCAAGCTATAGGAAAAATAGGAACACTAAGATTTCACCTTTTTCTTACATTTATAAAGGGACCAAATAAACCCAAATAGTAATTGCAGGAGTAAATCTGGTTTATTCCTATTTTTTTAACAGAAAATATTTTCTTTGCATTTTGGGAGATTCCTAAGAAAAACTAAAAGTTATGTCCTATCAATTCCTTCAGAGAGTTAGAAATACTCATAAAAGGAGCTAAAATGTAATACTGAGTCTCATGAGCTCTGGTAGCATACCAAGGGTCAGTTACTATACTCTGTTCTTAAGATTAATGTATATAATTAGATAACCTACTTTGATTACAAAAATGAAAACGAAATTCCTAAAAAGCAAACTGGCAATGAGATAGATATGGGTTTTAACAAAGCTTCTAGCTAGGGAGAAATGTTTGTCAGTAACTTACTCTTGCATTTTTAAATTTTTTCTTCCTTAGGACAGAACCCCAAGGAAGAAAAATACTGATGACATTTGGTGAATATGGCTTCTGAAGAAGAAAAAAGTCTGCAAACTGGTCTTTGCAAGAAATTTACCTAATACCCACAAAGTACGGCAGGGCCAAGATTTT
This sequence comes from Rhynchonycteris naso, assembly GCA_037038555.1. NCBI lineage: Eukaryota > Metazoa > Chordata > Mammalia > Chiroptera > Emballonuridae > Rhynchonycteris > Rhynchonycteris naso. The sequence goes on from CM073001.1 coordinate 108,559,044, forward strand.
ACTGATTCATCACTGTGTGTGTTTTCATTGGAGTACAACCAAAACTTAATAGGTCTTTAGAAAAGTGGTTTTCAATGTTTTTACACTTGGGAACCGGTGAAAATGGAATTATTTTGGAGATTTCTCAGGCAGAAATTAACCTGAGGATAAACAAATGTAACTAAGATTATTGGGTTTATAATCTTCATACAACGTCAGGGAGGTTAACTCTTTCATGGGCTGGCATGAAATTTTTGGTGGACCGCTCAGTCCATGGACTGACTGGTGGTTGAAAAACACTGCTTTAAAACATACTCGTTTACAACATGGGAATCTACTGTAATAGCTCCATTCATATGGGTTAACTATTTGGTGAAATATTAAAAATAAAGCCTAGAAGTTTCTTTAAAAGACTAACTTTAATATTAATTTTTTGCAGGGTATTAAATTATGTGTACCAGGTTATGCTTTAGAGATTTATTATTGAGGCAGATGACTAGCTGTCATTTTCTGCTAGTGATCCACAGAGTTTAATTTCTATGTTTATGAAAGAAGTTTCTTTCATTGCAAATCTGTGGTGAACGGTGATGACAGACAAGCTTTGGCTCTATTGGATATGAAATATTTTAGCAGGTGTTTTGTTCTGTGGCATTTGTGAGAAATAGAATTTTGCATGCAAGTTGTTTTCCTTATTTCAAGTCCTATTGAGGCAAAGCTCTGCAGATTAGAACCCATGTGGATATTTCTTCTATTGATATTGGAACAATTTTCCCCAGCTAAAGTTTTGGTGATACTTACTTGTTAAAGATGCTATTTCTTCTCATTAAAAAAGATAAGTCATTAAAAAATATGCTTTTAAAAAATAGTAATTTCTTTAAAAATTCATGTTACTTGAGAGAATTATGGGTACAAGATAAATGACCACAAATGCATAGTTAGCCCTTCTGAAACCCAGTTACAATGTGAATAAGTGACAAATGCACTAAGACACGTTTCAGAGAGGGTACCACAAGTACTGCACTGTGGAGGTTGAGTGAGGGCTGGGTCACAGCAGATTTAACCCACCTGTGACAATGTGGGAGTACCTGGGATATTGAAATACTCATAAGAAGAATTTTAAATTCCATAGGAAAAGTAAAATGCCCCTGAATGAGATGACAAGCAGGAGAGGAAGGAAGCAAACACGAGAGGACAGATCCCGGAGCTCTGCTCCCTGATGACGAAGTTCTAGCAGGAGACATGGGAGGGCGTGGAGGAGAGGGAGCCATCACTGACATGGTCCAAGGTGACAATCACAGAAACAACAGAACAGAGACCAGAAGGAAAAGTGTGTCTAGATGGAAGGACCCACGGCATGCCTAGTAAAACCAATGTTCATAGACTAACCAAGTTATAGCCTTGAGAAAGGTGTTATCCTCCAACACAAAAACAGAATTGTGTGCACCTGGAAAGAAACAAACAGGGGGCCTCACTTAAAGAAACATGTCGACTTGGGTCATACCTCCAGAAATTAGGAACACTGAGATGCTAGAGAGCCGTAGAGGACAGTCTGAACATTCCGGATGAATTTGGACGAGGTCTCCTAAAAAAAGGTAAAGTTCATCAGACACCTGCTATGATGACTTTGAATCAGACTGCTGGGAGAGAGTCTGAACTTATGGTAAGTGCATAAGAAACTAAGCAAACAAAGAAGCAAGACAATGATTCCCAGAGAAAGTTCTTTTAAGGGCCGTGCGGCCAGTAGAAAGTGGGCTGAGGATGCCACGTTGCTGAGCTGTGGAGAGCATGTGTCCGCTTCCTCAGGGTCAGTATGAATGCTGGTGCAGAAGCACCCGGCTGTTACTACGGGGCATGCGATGGGAAAATGAAGGGGTGTCCCTACACACTGAGATGGGGTGAACAGGAAAATGAGGGCAACTGCCTCATCTCATCATCTGGAATGCTGACTGATAACCTCAAACACTGAAAAGCACAGACTTGGCAACCAACGTGTATTCAGTGATACAGAAATAACTGCAGGAGAATCAGCTAAACAATTTGAAAATTCCAGGATTGGCCACTCTTCCCAGGAACAGGCTGGATTCCTCAGAGCTGGGCTGCCTGCTTTTAGAGAATTCAGTGTATTTCCTTAGAATTTTACTCATTCTCCTTAAAGTGGTCCACCATGCACCATAATGAGCCACTCTTCTTTATGGTCGGTAGTCAGTGTGTTTGGATAAAGGCTGTTTTCCCTTCTCATTAAAGATAGTGTGTGTGTATGTGTATGTATATATATATATGCATATGTGTGTATATATACGTATGCATGTATATGTATATATATTTCCACTTTTTGGTAAATTTCAAATGAGAGAATGAAGTAAAAGATGCCTATTCCACCCATTCATCTGAATTTCACCTCGGTAGTGATTTTGTCTCTCAGTTCATCATAATACAGAAGTCACGATGCATGACCTAAACCACCGTTCTTTTCTTTCTTCTGCTGCTCACTTTCCTAGATTGGACACCAATTAAAACCCTCCAATGCAAGTAACCAGGTTATGCATTACATATAAGAGACCCTATTATTATTGTATGTTATCCTACGGAAAGTGGACACTGTGACATTTGCTTTTCCTGCTCTGAAGCCACTACTGTTGGATGTTGCCCCTTTCTCCTTTGCTGTCGCATGAGACTTGTGATTAAAAGACACTGCTAACAAATATGTTGGGACCCCACATGTCTCCTCACTTTTCTGGGTCTGTGAGTGGAGAATGAATATACCACACTCAATGTTAGCCTTACCAGCATGAACACCCAGGGCCCCTGATCCCCAAGGTGGCATTCATTCAGCTGTTGCCATGACAATAATCTGTCAAGTACAACTGAGTTGAATGAGAAGGGCATGAGCCATTTGTTTTGATCCTGTAGCTGAATTTAAGAAGAGATGGTCTATTAGCAAAGATAAAATATAGGTGTGGTTCATATCATGAGACTTCTCTTTGAATAGTTGCTTACAAGTTATAAATGATATTAGAGAGATAGTTCTCAAACATTATTTTTATTAAATATGACAAATATGCTTTTTTTAAAACAGAGACAGAGAGAGTCAGAGAGAGGGACAGATAGGGACAGACAGACAGGAAGAGAGAAGGATGAGAAGCATCAATTCTTAGTTGCAGCTCTTTAGTTGTTCATTGATGCTTTCTCATATGTGCCTTGAACAGGGGGCTCTAGCAGAGCGAGTGACCCCTTGCTCAAACAAGTGACCTTGAGCTTCAAGCCAGCAACCATGGGGTCATGTCTACAATTCTACGTTCAAGCCAGCAACCCCATGCTCAAGCTGGTGAGCCCACGCTCAAGCTAGTGACCTTGGGGTTTCGAACCTGGGTCCTCTGCTTCCCAGTCCTTCACTATTCACTGTGCCACCGCCTGCTCAGGCAAATATGTTCCAATTGTGTTTTGATATTATCTGATCTGTAGCAGACACCAGCTACAGTTGAAACATACTTTTAGGCTCCCCATGGATCTGTGATAAATTAGTGACACTTTCTACCATCGTCACAGGATTGCACTGTTCTTTGATAGTATATTGTCATCACTTGTTTTTTGTGTGTGACATAATGACTGTTGTAGACAGGTGCCTAGTGTGGTACAGTACAGAGTGAGGCGGGCAGAGTTTGGACCTGCAAATTGGCATGCCTCATATCTGTCCAAACCCAACCCGTGGAGTTGGAGTCGGCGTAGTCAAGACTTGCGTAGTTTTTATTTCTGTGATTGTTACGGTCGCTCTTGGGATCCACCAGGCTTCTCACGATTCCCTTGTGTTTGGGGGAAGAGCTGTTCTCACTGGATGTCTGGTCCACCCTTGGTTTTAGGTCTTTTTAGACTCTGACACTCACTCACAGGTCTCTCCTCCTGCTCCTGACCTCTGCCAGCAGCTGGTGCCAGCCGTCACTGGTCAGTGTAGCTGGCAGGGCTGGCCTTTGCTTTGGTGCCTCCACTTCCATCTTAGGCAGAAGCTGTGTCCCCATCTCAGGGTGGGGCCTTCTCGGTTGTCCTGTCTTTCTCCAGCTGCAGGACACCTTCCTGCCCCTCTTCCAGGAAGGTCTATTTCTATCACATAGATCTCCACGTGTTTTCTAGAGATGATTTGAAAGATCTTTTAAAAGCTTCAGAGTCGTCATAGAAGTAGAACAGGAAACACGTGGATAGATGGAGTTTGTTCAAAACTGGCCCTGAGAAGCTTCTTCTGATTATTTGTGTTTAGAATTTGGGAGATGGAGAATTGAAAGAACCTTTTTCATGGTGTTTCCAGTTGTGATTCTACTCATAAACTTATTTAAAAACAATGATTTCATAATGTAGACTATCCCAGAATGTTAATGAGCATTCAGCGCACAGGACCCATTCACCCAAGAGGTGACCTCGCTAACCTGCCACACAGACACACACAGAGGACAAATTCTTCTCTGGCCAAATGGCCTTTCTGAGTTGTCTGCAAACCACCCCTCCCAACACCCCCAAATGTCTACTATACTTGAATAAGCTACCTCACAAGAGGTGGCTTCCTTTTCACATGTGTTTAATGTGAACACATACATTATCTGATTTGGTCATTGAACACCAAACACTGAAATACACAATCTTACCCCTAGAGAGGTGAGCAGCTGCTGACCCACCCTCACTGAGGTTGAACGAGGATTGCTTCTGCTTTCGGCCTGAAGCAGCAATGCTCTCTTGTCCTCTCCCGTCTGTGCCTGTTGTGGAAATGACATAGAGGAAAGCAGTCATATGCTGTAGAATCACGTCAATTGGAATTTAAAATAACCCCAAGTAGCTCAACTTACATAAGATGTTCAGTACCTCACAGTTGCATTTAACAACGGATTTTAGTCTCCATCCACCACCTTCTCTTCCAGGAGCCACAATCCCATAATTTTTCAACACACCAGGTCCTGAGCCTCCACCAAGCCTCCTGCATTTTCCCCATCTCTCACCTTCCACTAAGGCAGCGCCATTCCAGCTTACCTTCAGAAACTGGCGGCAGATGCCGCACAGAAGGTGGGTTTGCAGAAGAGAGAGCCTTGGCGAACAGAGAGGAAGTATGTGGAAGGGCATCCAGAACATTGGAACAGCACGTGCAAAGTGAATGGAGTGAGTGTTTGGTGTGAATGCAGCTCAAGGTACATAAGGTGAGGTGCACCCTGGAGACAATAAATGAGATCAACTTAGGGATCATTTTTTCACCCTTAGCATTTACCCTTAGTATAACAAATGATTGTCAAGTTGAATGAATGTGACAGCAGAGATGTCTGCCTCTCTTCTACCTAAATACTTTCAGAGGGGAGAGTCTAGACACAGAATCCATGTGACTGGAAAAGGCGTGTGTGTGCTCCATGTCCTTGGGTGGGAGAGGTTGACATGAAATGGAATCTGTGGGCGTTTTGTAATGAAACAAAAAATGGAAAGAGGACATTTAGGAACAGATCCTAAAAAGTGGATAATTTCTTAAATAAAAACTAGAAGAATTAATACTAAAAGAACTAAGAGTATATCTTGTAAATGTGAACATTTTCATGATGAGTCAAATCTCTCTGTATTGCCTGACCAGGCAGTGTTTCAGTGGATAGAGTGTGGGACTGAGACACAGAGGACCTAGGTTCAAAACCCTGAGGTTGATGGCTTGAACACGGGCTCTCCTGGCTTGAGCGTGGAATTAGAGACATGACCTCATGTTTGCTGGCTTGAGCCCAGGGTCGCTGGTTTGAGCAAGGGGTCACTCACTCTGCTGTAACAACCTGGTCAAGGCACATATGAGAAAGCAATCAATGACCAACTAAGGCGCCGCAACGAATAATTGATGCTTCTCATCTCTCTCTCTTCCTGTCTGTCCCTATCTGTCACTCTCTCTGTCTCTCTTTACCAGACACAAAAAAAATCTCTTCTTATTAGCTAAGGTCCCTGGCCACAGCATGCAAAAGAAAGAACAATAGATCTCCCAGAGCAAAGCAATGCAGTGTTAAATTGATAAATTATTAAAAGGAAGAATCAACCAATAATTGTTTAAAGTGCGTTCAATCTTCAGAAAATTCTGAGGCAGTGTTTTATAGTAGGGTCTTCCTGAGTTGGTCAACTTGTCTACTTTGAAGACCCAGTCAATTCAGCTTCGCAGGCCTTCCTTTTATTCATTCTAACCCCTTAACCAATCTGCATTAATATCTGAACTTCTATAGATCAATTATGTCACAATTTTATCCCCACTTTCCTATTTTCTCATTTGCATTTAAGCCCACCCCAAAACTCCAAGTCTAGTCCTTCTGTGTAGCTAGATGCATCCCCTGAGCCAACCTGAACCTCTTACCCTATTGTCAGCCCAGGTAATTTCACTTTCTTGCCAAACAGAAGTGTGGTTTCCATCAGTCACTGGGGCTTAAAAGTTCTATTACTTTGTATTCTTCACTTGTGTTGTTAAGTTTGTTCACACTTGGTCTAAGTGTCTCCCTAATCTGTCATCCCATTGCCTCCATAGTTCTCTTCTTTTATTTTATTTTTCTTAACTGAGAAGCGAGGAGGTAGAGAGATAGACTCTCACATGTTCTACAACTGAGATCCACCCAGCAAGCCCCCTGTGAGGTAATGCTCTGCCCATCTGGGGCCGTTGCTCCATTGCTCGGCAACTGAGCTATTTTAGTACCTGAGGCAGAGGATATGGAGCCAGCCATCATCAGTGCCTGGAGCCAACTTTTTCCAACCAAGCCATGGCTACGGGAGGGGAAGAGAGAGATCATATAGAGAAAAAAGTGGGGGAGGGGTTGAGAAGCAGATGGTCACTTCTCCTGTGTGCCCTGACCGGGAATTGGACCCGGGACATCCACATACAAGGCCAATGCTCTACCATTGAGCCAACCAGCCAGGGCACCTCCATATTTCTTAGTTGAGCATTCAGGATGCCTCCTTTTGTAGTTCCCTTTCTTCTGTTCTGCTCCCAACCAGTCTCCTAAGTTCCCAGGGCAACTAGAAGGGGTACCAAATTAGCTCCACTTCCACTCAACGCCTTTTTAACACAAACAGACCCAAGTCCAGGTCCAGGTCCTGTTAGTAATGCCTGTCACAGAGCTCACACGCATTGAACACTCCCTGTAATGTAGGCACACATCAGCACTTGCTCAAGGTCACACTTCCAAAGGTGTGAGAGCAGTGACCCTCACCTGGCTTCTCAGGAACCTGTGCGAGCCAGCCTGAGTAATGACTGCTGACCACAGGCAGTGCTCTTTGAACTTGGCTTTATTGTATTTTCCCTCCCATGTTTCTAATTCTGTCAGCTATCCCATTTTTAAAGGCTAGTATCGGGTGCTACTGTGTGTGTGTATGTGTGTGCATGTGCATGAGTAGTGTGTGTCCTAGAACTGAATTGAGTTCCCTCATTTAATTCACATAGACTTCTTCATTTCTGTATTAAAATTCAGCACCTTGTGCCAGATGTTCTTGCAAAAAAAAGTAGGTTAGGTGTATTCTTTCTGTATTAAAAACAACAACAACACAAAGCAATGTTTTGCAGGCATTGGGGAGAATGTGGATGACCAGGGCATAGGACCTAGAACAGACTGCCCACATTGAATATTTCTCAGCCACTCACTACAGCATGACCTTGAATAGATTACCTAACCTCTGTGTGGTTCATTTTTCTGAAAAGTAAAACGGAGATGATAACAATTGGACCTATCTCCTTGGGTTGTTGTGCGGGTTCAACATCCATCATTGGACTTCAGGTCCTCCTTAATATGTGTCACCTCATCTTAACTAATTATACCTTCAAAGACCCTACTTCCAAATAAGGTCACATTCTGAGGTTCTGGGACATGAATTTAGGGGCAGACACTAACCCAATCCTAGCATTAAATCTCATTCCTGGAATGGAGGTAGAAAAGGTTAGTTCAAATAGAGAAGCATTTTAAGTGACAGCAAAAAGCAAATAGAATCAAATTATCATGTTCTAAGGATTCTTCATCCGTGTGTGTGTGTGTGTGCGCACGCGTGTGTGTGTGTGTGTGTATGTGTGTGTGGTGTGGTGTGTATTTCTTTTCAATATCCAAAGATGCTTTTTATTCTGGTGTTCGTAGTTTAAGTCCTAATCTGTAGCTGTAATTCACGTAATAGATAATCACAGCGGGATTTTCTCAGGTTTGCGAACACAGTTTTTCATAGCTACATTTTATGTCTCTCTCATCACGGCCCCTAAGGTACAGCTGCAATTACCAACTGTATTTTTATGGAAGCCACATTCCGGCATGCCTGTGTGTTCCCTCTTCTATCACCTTGTCTGAGTAAATCAGGAGAGAGAGAGTTGCAAACAGGATATAGCCAACACAAGAGTCAAAACTTAAAATAAAAGAAATGCACCCTTGCAGGAAAGATAATGTGAACGTTTAGGAAGCCGTAACGCTTGGTGAGGGAGTGTTGCACATTTCAGAGACCACAGTGAAAAGTTAGGGCCCTCATCAGGGAGGCGTATTGCTGTGAGGATGCTTTCATCCAACGAGCTTTGGGTAATAGTGTGCGACGGGCTCGCCCTGCAAGACTGAGAAAGGAACTATGCGCTGAGCCCCTGGTAGACGTCCGGTGGTTTATGGCTTTCTCGGCAGGTTTCTCTAAAGACTGGGCTAATTTTTTTTCCTGAATTCCATGTTCCTTTATGGCTGGAAGAGAAGTGAAAGTCCTGCCTGCTTCCTGATCCTTCTTATAATCATTTGTCCTTCCTACTTTAATCGTCTACCTTCTTTGCCACTGAGGCTCCCTGTGTAGTGGTTATTCACTGGTCTCGGTCTCTGTTGTTCTCCTTGGAGACACTGGTACCCGGCCAATGGTATGGCTTTCCCCTCCTATGCCAGTCAATTCCTGGGTGACTTCACAAGGCACATAGATGATGTAGTCAATACCCCAGTCCCTCCACCCTCCTCTTCACCAGGGAGTCCACTTATCCATGCACATTCTTGGTTCCCCCTGCATTTCGCCACCCCTAAACTCAGCCACCATTACAATCCAATGGCTGACCCTCCCCTTATCTGGTCGTTTTCCTCATGCCCTAATTGGGCACCACACAACGATCTTTCCCACACACTGATGCATCTGGCTAAAATATTTGAAATGGTCTCATAAATCATGGTCTATTTTTGGAACACTGCAATTATATTTAATTAATTTTTTTTCTTATACGAAGGTATTGCAGAATAATAAAAGGTATTAAATGATAAGAAGTTAGAAATCAAAACTGTTTGCTGATGATGACTGAGGAGTTTTCTGGAGGAAGTGATGGAAAGGAAGTATAGGAAAAGATTAACAGTGAAGGTATCTCATTTGTGGAGGTATTACTTTATTTTATGAGATTTCAAACAAGTAAACACAATTATATGGTAAGATAAAATATTTGAATTTAACCAACAATTATTTTGGCGACCATTATTTCAAAGCTCTCTGCTACCACTGGAGACACTGCCAGAGATCAATGAGTCACTTCTTTGTGAAGCTCACAGATAGACAGATGACAATATTATAAAAAGTAAACATCGAAAGCCCTGGCCGGTTGGCTCAGTGGTAAAGCATCAGCTCGGCGTGTGAAGTTCCCAGTTCGATTCTCAGCCAAGGCACACAGGAAAGCGTTCATCTGCTTCTCCACCCTTCCGCCTCTCCTTTCTCTCTATCTCTCTCTTCCCCTCCTGCAGCCAAGGATCTATTGGAGCAAAGTTGGCCCAGGTACTGAGGACGGCTCCATGGCCACTGACCACCTCAGGGGCTAGAATGGCTCCAGCTGCAACAGAGCAACACTCCAGATGGGCAGAGCATTGCCCCCTGGTGGGCATGCCAGGTGCATCCTGGTCAGGTGCATGCAGGAGTCTGTCTGACCGCCTCCCCGCTTCTAACTTTGGACAAAAGTTAACATCATGTCATAGCATTAGAGAAATCCAAATGATTTTTGTTTTTAAACATCAGCTCTGTTTAAGAGCTGTGAAGCACCCAGACATTCATGTAGGCATGTATGTATTATGCATATATGTATGCATGCCTGTATGTATTATCCTCCACAATCAAAATTTGACAATCTCATGAATAACACATGATGGCCTGAACACACTCTTTCAAGAGAGTTGGAATAAGTGTGGATTCTGTTCTATGCATTGAAGTGCAGACTGGCCACCTGATCTGGTCTCTGTTTAATTGTGAAAAACATTCCTTGTAAATAGCGTCTCTAAGAAAGAACGTGGGCAGCAAAGGTCTCCCGTAATTGTCCCTGCGTCATTATCCCTGACGATCATGTGTCCAGCTCTGTGGTGCACCGGAGGCAGCGTCCATCAGTTGGGGAGGGGCAGGGTGATAACATAGAATCAGACTCTCCCCATATCCCATAGGGTGTGACTTCCCCACTGGCCGGGGAACCGGGGGAGGGCCCTCAGAATGTCTTTGCTGTCTCCCCTCCATAGACTAAAAGAATGCAGAATATTCTCACTTGGAAACATTTTACCATTGCTCTTGCAATTTGGTACTAAAACTCAAGTGAAAAGCAATATTTTGAGGTCAGTTTACTATCATTTCCAAATATTCATGTCCATAAATAGTGCACTTCTCTATTAAGATGGTGATCTGGGACGTAGTAGGAGTAGGAAAGTAAAGACATAATAACCAAGAAGAGTAATGAGACTCTAATGAGAAAGAAAGAAAACCTAGAGGAGCCTGATAATTAGCACTTCTCCAACCACAGAGTTCAGTTGTCTAATTCCGGTTCATTGAGTCTTGCAAATCCCTGAATCTTCCTTTTGTGTTTGTGTGTCCTTCCTTCCTTTATTCATTCATCCATTCATCCGGCAAACATGCCCTGAGCACCATCTCTACAGTGTTGCCGCTTTGGCTCTTAGAGTATCACAGGAGGGAAGGACGACATCCCACAGCTACAGGTGGGTGCAGTGGGCGAGAACAACACGCACACACACAAAATAAAGAAAGAAAAGAGAAACAGGTAATTGTCAGGCAAACTAGTTAACAATGTCATCCAAGGAAACAAAATAAATTAAAAATTGAGCTAACGAGGTGTTAGCCAGGTGGGACAGGTGTTTGGAGGTGGGGACTGCGCTCTGAGGGAGGAATCATCACAGGCCGGTCCGTCCACTCTGGGAGATGCGCTGGCTACAGAGCTAGAGCTGGGTCCCCGGGTGTGGGGCAGGACCGGGCTGCCAGGCTGGCATCTCAGTTCCCCCAGGGGCTCTGAGTTTACTTAACTTTCTGTAGGTAAGAGTCCATCTAATAATAAGATAATAATCTCCTCGGGAGTTTGCCTGCATTGGCTGGATTACTATATCGGGACCACCTAGAGGACACTCACGCATTTTACTTGCTGTGATCCAGGTAGAAAACAGACGAGGTTAGGGATGGAGAAGTGGGGTAAACCCCTGTGGGACCTCGAATGCTGTCCAACGACTCTGAATGCTGTCATTTAAAAAATGGGGACGCTCATGGGACCTTAAAAAAAAGAAATACAAACAGTTTTGTGTTCTCAAAAGATTAGGTATACCACCTCATGTTACCTCAAATTGATGGAGCTTTGATGGAGTGTGTTTCTTCGGATTTTCGGCTCACAGTGTATCATTAAAAAGTGCTTATGGGCCTTTCCAACGGCAGGAAAGAAGGCTGAGGACATTTTGCGCTTTTGGCAAAGTGCTCAGAGACTGGTGAAATTCATTTACAGAACATCAGTCCTTGGATTGCAGTGGAAAAATAATGAAGAGACTGAGTTCATCAATTCCAAGCTGAGCACCAAGGAGAACATTGACAAAGAATAAGGAGAGAACAGCATATGAAATTAAGGCATGCCTGACCTGTGGTGGAACAGTGGATGAAGTGACAACCTGGAACGCTGAGGTTGCAGGTTCAAAACCGGGGGCTTGGCAAGATGGCGACGGAGTAGGCGGACGTACCAACTTCCAACTCCCAGAACCAAAGTGGATTATAACTCAATTTTAAAAACCATCATCTGGATAAACCAACTTTGAACTAAACTAAGTGGACTCTTCAACCAAGGAACACAAAAGAAGCCAAATTGAGACTGGTAGGAATAGCAAAAACGTGAAGAGGGCTGCCCAGCTCCCCGGAGCAAACGGCAGCCCTGAGAGACCCGCGTGGCGGGAGGAGAGTTTGGCGGAGAGGGAGGGACCTGGGTCCCAGGAATCAAGCCCCAGCCTACAGTCCCAGAGCCTAGAAGAGGTGTTTGGACAGTTTTGAGCTGTGAAACAAGTGAGGGAGCTCCCAGGCCTACAGTGTGGAGTATTAGGGCCCTTCCTACTCTGCTGAGGGTTGCTGAAGGGTATGGTGGCGGCAGGACGCTGAAACACGGTTCTGTCAGCGTGGGCAGAGGCCAAGCCGGTGTGAGCGTAGTCTAGCCCAGCAGGGGCAGAGGGGACACATGAAAGCCATCCAGCAGCTGTGGGCCCGCCTGTAATCCCACCTGTGGGGACAAAGCGGGAGGCCAGGAACGGGCAGAGATCTGCTCTGCAACCCTGCGCAAGCCAGCCCTGACCGCCGGGATGGGGCTAGGACCAAGAATGGGCGGAGGCTCGCGGCTGAGCTCACACTACCAGCCCAGCCCGGCTGGAGAAACCACGGTTTGCCATCCTAGTTGCGAAAGCTGGCCCAGAATGCGGGAGCGGAGTGGACCTCGAGACGAGCGGAAGCTCGCAGCTGAGCCCACGCTACTAGCCCTGCCTGGCCGGAGAAACCACAGTTTGCCATCCTGCATGCAAGAGCGGGCCGGGTTGAGTCCGGGAGGAGCGGAAGCTCGCACCTGAGCGGAAGCCAGCAAACATGCCCGGCCCAATAAACCTTGGTTTGCGACCCTGAGCAGAAGGACTCTGGCCTAGAGGGCAGGGCTAAAGCTCCGGACGGGCAGAGGCTCACAGCTGAGAGCACATCAAAAGCCCCGCCCAACCCGCAAAACTGTGGCGAGCAGGCTCTGACTGCAGGTGCTGGGAGGAAGTCTGGAAAGAGGCTGGGTCTGCAGCTGAGCAAAGGTACTCACCTCTACCCTTGGTGCTAAGGCTTGTGGCTTGAGTGACAGCCCCTCCCGCGGAGGAAAGGCAGAAATCAAAGCAAAAGCCACAGTAGACCGGCACTGGCAACGCCCATCCCCAACCACCCTAGGCAGCGGCAGAGGGGGCGGTGGGCCTGCAGACACACCACACCTAGAGAACACAAAGTCAACACCTACTGGACTCCAGTGGCCACAACTTGCTTATACACAGACAAATTGGGCAGACAGAGGAATGCAAACCAAATGAATCAAGAGAAATCCCCAGAGAAGGACCTGAATGAACCAGATATAACCAAATAACCAGAAGCAGAATTTAGAATAATGATAGTTAGGATGTTCAAAGAAATTAGAGCAACAATGGATAGTCATTATGAACACCTAAATAAAGAGATAACAAGTATAAAAAACGAAATTGAAATAATAAAAAAGAATCAGACAGAAATGACAAATACAGTATCAGACCTGAAGACCACAATGGAAGGAATTAAAAGCAGGATGAATCACACTGAGGATCGAATAAGCGAGTTAGAGGACACAATAAACAAAGGCACAGAAGCAGAGAAGAAAAAGGAAAAGAGACTTAAAAAATGTGAGGAAACTCTAAGGGAGCTTTGTGACAACATGAAGAGAAACAACATTCGCATCATAGGGGTGCCTGAAGAAGAGGAGAGAGGACAGGAAATGGAAAAGTTGTTCAATCAAATCATAGCAGAAAACTATCCTAAATTAAGGCTGGGAAACACTCCACACGTTCAAGAAGCACACAGAACTTCATTAAAGAGAAACCCAAAAAGATCTACACCAAGACACATCATAGTTAAAATACCAAAGCTAATGGATAAAGAAAAAATTTTAAAAGCTGCTAGAGAAAAAAAGGCTATCACCTACAAAGGAGCCCCCATAAGGATGACATCGGACTTCTCAACAGAAACACTTGAGGCCAGAAGGGAATGGCAAGATATAATCAAAGTAATGCAGAACAAGAACCTACAACCAAGACTACTCTATCCAGCAAAGCTAACATTTAAAATTGAAGGAGAAATAAAGAGCTTCCCAGAAAAAGAAAGCCTGAAGGAATTCATTAAAACCAAACCAATTCTGCAAGAGATACTAAGGGGCTCTTGTGAACAGTTTTAAGAGAGGAAAGCATATAGTAAAAGAAGAATACAGCTTTAAAGAATAAAATGGCAATAAACAACTACATATCAATAATAACCTTAAATGTAAATGGTTAAATGATCCAATCAAAAGACATAGGGTAGCTGCATGGATAAAGAAACAGGACCCATACATATGCTGTCTACAAGAGACACACCTTAAAACAAAAGATGCACATAGACTGAAGGTAAAAGTATGGAAAAAAGTATTTCATGCAAATGGAAATGAAAAAAAAGCAGGGGTAGCAATACTTATATCTGACAAAATGGACTTTAAAACAAAGGCTGTAGTAAGAGATAAAGAAGGACACTACATAATGATAAAGGAACAATTCAACAGGAAGATATAACTATTGTAAATATCTATGCACCAAATATAGGAGCCCCGACATACATAAAGCAGACTTTGATGGATATAAAGGGCGAGATTAACAGCAATACTATCATAGTAGGGGATTTCAATACCCCTCTAACAACACTGGATAGATCCTCAAGAAAGAAAATTAATAAAGAAACAGCAGACTTAAAGGAGACACTAGATCAACTTGATTTAATAGATATCTTCAGAACTTTTTACCCTAAAGCAGTAGAATATACATTCTTCTCAAGCGCTCATGGTACGTTTTCTAGGATAGACCACATGTTAGGACACAAAAATGGTCTCAATAAATTTAAGAAGATTGAAATCATATCAAGCATTTTCTCTGATCACAATGCCATGAAACTAGAAATTAGCCACAAACGAAAAATTGAAAAATACTCAAACACTTGGAAACTAAATAGCATGATATTAAATAATGAATGGATTAACAATGAGATCAAAGAAGAAATAAAAAAGTTTCTAGAAACAAATGATAATGAGCATACATCAACTCAAAATTTATGGGACACAGAAAAAGCACTTCTGAGAGGGAAGTTCATTGCACTACAGGCATATCATAAGAAGCGAGAAAAAGCTCAAATAAGCAAACTGACCCTGCATCTAAAAGACCTAGAGAAACAACAGCAAATAAAACCCAGGACAAGTAGAAGGAAGGAAATAATAAAGATCAGAGCAGAAATAAATGACATAGAGGCTAAGGAAACAATACAGAGAATCAATGAAACCAGAAGCTGGTTCTTTGAAAAGGTAAACAAGATTGATGAACCTTTAACTAGACTCACCAAGAAAAAAGGAGAGAGGACTCAAATAAATAAAATTAGAAAGGACAGTGGAGTAATAACAACTGACACAGCAGAAATACAAAGCATTGTAAGAAAATACTATGAAAAACTCTGTGCCAAAAAATTAGAGAATCTCGGTGAAATGGACAAATTTCTTGAATCATATAACCTTCCAAAAATCAATCTGGAAGAATCAGAACACCTAAACAGACCAATTACAACAAATGAGATCGAAACAGTTATCAAACAACTCCCAAAAAAGAAAAGTCCTGGGCCTGATAGCTCACAAGTGAATTCTATCAAAAATTCAAAGAAGAACTAACTCCTATCCTCCTCAAGCTATTTCAAAAAATTCAAGAAGAAAGAAGACTTCCAAACACCTTTTATGAGGTGAGCATAATTCTGATCCCAAAACCTGGCAAAGACAACACAAAGAAAGAAAATTATAGGCCTATATCCCTGATGAATTTAGACGCTAAAATTCTCAACAAAATATTAGACAATCGGATCCAGCAATATATGAAAAAAATCATACACCATGATCAAATGGGATTTATTCTGGAGAGGCAAGGCTGGTTCAATATTCGCAAATCAATCAATGTGATTCATCACATAAACAAAAGGAAGGACAAAAATCACTTGATAATTTCAATAGATGCAGAAAAGGCATTTGATAAAATCCAGCACCTATTCATGCTTAAAACTCTCAGTAAAGTAGGAATACAAGCAACATTCCTTAACATGATAAAGGCCATCTACGACAAACCCACAGCAAACATCATACTAAATGGACAAAGATTAAAAGCAATCCCCTTAAGATCAGGAACCAGGCACGGGTGTCCCCTTTCACCACTCTTATTCAACATAGTTCTGGAAGTCCTAGCTACAGCAATCAGACAAGAAGAAGAAATAAAAGGCATCCAAATTGGAAAAGAAGAAGTAAAACTGTCATTATTTGCAGATGATATGATATTGTATATAGAAAACCCTAAAGTCTCAGTCAAAAAACTACTGGACCTTATAAATGAATTCAGCAAGGTGGCAGGATATAAAATTAATACTCAGAAATCAGAGGCATTTCTATATACCAACAATGAACTGTCAGCAAAAGAAATTAAGGAAACAATCCCCTTCACTATGGCAGCCAAAAAAAATAAAGTGCCTAGGAGTAATTTTAACCAGGCAAGTTAAGGACTTGTACTTGGAAAATTATAAAACATTGATAAAAGAAATAAAGGAAGATACAAACAAGTGGAAGCATATACCGTGCTCATGGCTAGGAAGAATAAACATCATTAGAATGTCTTTATTACCCAAAGCAATTTATAAATTCAATGCAATACCAATTAAAATACCAATGACATACTTCAAAGATATAGAACACATATTCCAAAAATTTATATGGAACCAAAAAAGAATACGAATAGCCTCAGCAATCTTAAAAAGAAAAAATAAAGCAGGAGGTATCACTCTTCCAGATATCAAGGTTTATTACGAGGCCATTATACTCAAGACAGCCTGGTACTGGCATAAGAACAGGCACATAGATCAATGGAACAGAACAGAGGACCCAGAAATAAACCCACAGCTTTATGGACAACTGATATTTGACAAAGGAGGAAAGAACATACAATGCAGTAAAGACAGCCTCTTTAACAAATGGTGTTGGGAAAATTGAACATCTACCTGCAAAAAAATGAAACTAGACCATCAACTTACACCATTCACAAAAACAAACTCAAAATGGATAATAGACTTAAATGTAAGCTGTGAAACCATAAGCATCTTAGAAGAAAACATAGGCAGCAAGCTCTCCGACATCTGTAGCAGCAATATATTTGCCGATTTATCTCCACAGGCAAATGAAATAAAAGGCAAGATAAACAAATGGGACTATATCAAACTAAAAAGTTTTTGCAAAGCTAAAGACAATAAGAACAGAATTAAAAGACAAACCACACAATGGGAGAACATATTCGACAGCACATCTAATAAGGGGTTAATAACTAAAATTTATAAAGAACTTATAAAACTCAACACCAGGAAGACAAACAATCCAGTCAAAAAATGGGCAAAAGAAATGAATAAAAATTTCTCCAAAGAGGACATACAGATGGCCAATAGGCATATGAAAAAATGCTCAACATCACTAATCATTAGAGAAATGCAAATTAAAACCACAATGAGATATCACCTCACACCAGTCAGAATGGCACTCATCAGCAAACCAACACAGAATAAGTGCTGGCGAGGATGTGGAGAAAAGGGAACCCTTCTGCACTGCTGGTGGGAATGCAGACTAGTGCAGCCACTGTGGAAAACAGTTTGGAGATTCCTCAGAAAATTAAAAGTCGAACTGCCTTTTGACCCAGCTATCCCACTTTTAGGAATATACCCTAAGAACACCATAGCACTGTTCGAAAAGAAGAAATGTGTCCCCATGTTTGTGGCAGCATTGTTCACAATAGCGAAGATGGAACCAGCCCAAGTGTCCGTCAGAAGACGAGTGGATTAAAAAGCCATGGTACATATATACTATGGAATACTACTCAGCCATAAGAAATGATGACATCGGATCATTTATAACAAAATGGATGTAGCTTGATAACATTATACGGAGTGAAATAAGTAAATCAGAAAAAAAGAAAAACTGAGAACAGCATGATTTCATACATAGGTGGGATATAAAAGTGAGACTATGAGACATGGACAAGAGTGGTGGTTAAGGGGTGGGGGGGAGGGAGGGGAGGTTGTGATCGGGAGGAGGGGAGGGGCACAGGGAAAACCAGATAGAAGGTGACAGAGGACAATTTGACTTTTGGTGACGGGTATGCAACACAATTGAATGATAAGACAACCTGGAGATGTTTTCATTGTACATATGTACCCTGATTTATTGGTGTCACCCCATTAAAATTAATAATAATAAAATAAAATTAAAAAAAAAGTGCTTATGGTTTTGTGATCAATACCACTTGCTTTGTGACCAGGATAAGTCAGCTCTCTTGGCATTGTACTAGATGACTTCTAGGTTCTCCATATTAAAAATATATATATGTTCTATAAGCAAAACTAACACAGCTGGGAAAACTGTTTAGCAGTGGGAAAGTGTTAAAATTCTTCTCTTTGTTTCAATTTATTGGCATTTGATCTGTTTTATTCTGACACGTGATAGGTATTATTGGCCTCATTTGATAGTGATGGTCTCAGTACAGGGTAATATCTGAACACCTGCACTCGATCACCCTGCAGCCCTGTGGTCGTGGCAAGTCCCCAAGCTTCTCGGTTCCTCTGTGACATGAGGGTCATAGACCTGCCTGTCCCCTCTGGGGCTGTGCGGAGTTTGTAGGCAATTAGCAGGGTCGCTTTGCACAGAGCATGGCGCAAGCATCAGCCCTAAGTACTGTTACTGTGCGTGACTGCGTGGGGCGGAGAGCGCGTGTGGAATTTCCCTCTGCGCGAGTGACGCACCAAAGTCAGGACTGAATTCCAGCCTCATCCGAGGCCCACGCCCCTCTACCTGTGTTCAGGTACACGGACAGACAGGTAGATAGAAGAGACGGAAGCCGAATGAGTTCTGCTTCCCAAGGACGGCTAACAGAGAAGGTGAGGCCGTGACACCACGAGGGGGTGGGGTGGGGTGGTGAAAGTGTGGGGTAAGACTTCCTGCAGAAGGGACAGGACAGTGCCAGTGAGTGAGTGTTTCTCTTGTGGCTGTCTGAAGGGAAGGGACAAGGCCAGAGAAAATCTCACCCCCTATGCTGGGGGCGGGGCCAGGGTGGGGTAGGGCTGGGAGCGGGGCTGGGGTGCGGCCAGGAGTGGGGCCTATTAGCCTGCTGCGTTTTACAGATTATGGTTCTCAAGCACAGAGCACAGAAGTCAGCAAGATATAACGTTATGGAAAGATTTTTAATAAAAGATGGAAGAAGAATATTTTCTATTGAGAGAGAGAAAAGGATGTTGAATTGTTTCCCCTAGGTGTAAAAATTGATTATCTTCCTGAGAATGAAAATCAAAATGGTCAAAAGTAAATCTTAAATATCAAAGCACAAAACAAGAACCCTGGTTCTCGTCTTTCCCTTCCTCCCCAACACACATACACACATGCACTCACATGCACATGCACACAAGCACATACACACAGGCACACACATAGTGTGCATGCACACACAGCTCACACTCACATACACACATGCACATAAAGTATGCATACACATACACACAATGTACACACACATGTACACATACAATGTACATACACACACACGCACAAGCAAACAGGTGTGCAGGCAAGCCTCACATGCATACATAATGGTGAAGAACCCTTAAACTCAAGCAAATAATTATCACCAGGAAGCTAATTATTTTGGTTAATTAAAGACTCGAACACCAGAAGTGCTGAAAACAAATGCCACAGGCACTCTGGCAAGATGAAACCTCGCTGGGCTTTCTATACCAAAGGCCCCATGTCGGCCTCGGTGTGGCCGAGGTCTTTACGGGACAGGTCGAATAAAGCCACATGTGTGCCAGAAAGCATCTTCATTGAGAGGGCCTCAAAGGGGAATATTAGGTGCTTTAGAAACATCTTTGTTCTTTTCTGAGAAAATAATTACGGCACAATTTGTCCTACTTCAGATTTTAAGCCTTGATTAGAGACGTACAATCTTACCTTCAAATAAAATATATAATTTTCTGCTGTGCCCACGCATTCACTCATCCATTCTTCTTTCTAAATTACAGCAAATTGCTCCAATTTGGGTCCCTTGCCGTGTGTGTTTAGGCCACTCAGAAGCCTGCCTGCCACTCCGCCTCTGGGCCAAACAGTCACTAATAGAGAATGTCATTTTCATCAAGGGGACTGACTCTGTCTTTGGGCGGGACCATTTAGTGCAAGATGGCATTGCCCCAAACCCCTCCACCCGCCCAGCTCTCAGGCCTCTCCAAAGGGGAAACGTCTGCCATGTGGCGTCTTCCTGGGGTGGCAGCTGTAGATTGTCCAAATTTGGCTTCTAGAGATCTTTCTTGTTTTTCTCTGCCCTGAAAACGCTCTCTGTCCAATGACACTTTATGGAACTTGACCTCAAGTCCACAAGGGTTTGACCGCCTCTGAACAACAGGGTGCTTTTAAAAATTTTTTTTTTTATCTTTTGGCGCTTGGTGGTGAGGAGTCAGGTCAGAAGGTGAGAGAGGAGACAGGTGAGAGGCCACTCACGCTCTCAGGGATGTTGCAGAGAGAGGTGGCTTATTAAGGAAGAATCTATTCCTGGCCCTGGGATGAGGACGTGAGGGGGCCTCAGCTTACCTATCTATTATAACAAACTCATGTGGAGGGGCTGGTGCTTCTGTATCTCCCTTTCGGGACCGGATGGTCCTGGAATAGGCCAGGGAGTGTGCAGGAGCCCAGCAGCAGTGAGTGCTGATGTTAAACCGGGAGGGCTTCCTGGAGGGGCCAGTCTTCTGTGACACTCATGACTTCTACCAGAAAGTGGCTATTTCTTTATTATCGTTGCCAGTAGCGATGGAGGGTCTGCACTTGGGAGTAACAGCTTTATTCCGCTTTACAAGCATAACTGTCAGAGGGAACCTTTTCAATCTCTCCATGTTATTTAACTTACGCACTTATTTATTACATGAACAATAGGATCACATGGTTACACGGTTCAAAATTCCCGAAGTACAGAATTGTCAGTAACAAAGACTCCCCTTTTCTCCTCCTTATCTGGGCGTGGAGCCTTTTATTCCACTGCCGTTGAGCTTACGGTGTGCCTTTTTAATACATGGCATGAACGTTTTTTTTGTTGTTGGTTGTTTTTTTTTTCTTTCAGAAAAGTTCTTTTGTTAACTCCTTCCTACTTGAGGTGACAATGTACAAACTTGGTCCCCCCAAACTTCCATTTTCTCTCAAATCCTGCGGTGCCCCAATAGTATAATAACTGGCCACATGTGGCTATTTACATTGAATTTTTAAATAACTACATTAGAAAGTCAGTTCTTCTGTTGAAGTCTTCACTTTTTAAGTGGTTGGTGGTACCATGAGCCTGGAAATGTATCAAACCACATGTCTGTGGGATGTCCCCTCATGGCAGAAAGTTCCCCTGGACAGCACTGACTGTCCCTCAAGAGTCTTTCTGCGTTTACTTTTTATCAGTTTCGGCTTCTTGTGTCTACCCTTCAAGTCTATTCGTTGTATTTTCATAAAGTGAAGTATATATTTAGAAACTTGTAATTTAAATGATGTAATTTTTTGTTTTTTGAGAATAAAAATAAAATGTTCCAAGTGGTTTCCCAGAGAAGAACTGTGTTTGGGGTGTGGGTTTCAGACACACTGTGTGGCTCTTACTTTAAGGGGTCAGAGATTTCTGGAGTGTTTGTCCCAGAGAAAAAGAAACATGATGTGATCAGTTGGCCTCTGCGGCTCTCATCCCTTCCTCTGCGTGCACTCTTATTTACGGCATACACGGTCCTTGGGCTTCCTCTGCGTGTTATTTCTTCCTTATTTCCACAAAATGCCAGGTTAAGAATTCACATCCGTTGCCTACATTTTGGTGTGAACGAGCATGAACGATTTCCATTCTAAATCTCCTCTCTGCACGATGTGACGGCCAGTTTTACGTGTCAGCTTGACTGGACCATGGGGAGGTCCAGGCACCTGATGGACCGTGACTCCTGGGTGCGTCTGGAAGAGCATTTCTGGAAGAAGTGCGTGTTTGGGCTGGGGGACCAACTGCAGCCGTGGCGCCCCCCAAAGCGGGTGGACTCACTGCATCCGCCGAGGCCCTGGCCAGAACCAAGATGTGGAGGAAGGCCGTGTTCCTCTCTGCCGGGCCGCTGGGCTGAGACATGCCCTCCTGTGCCTGGTGCTACTGCAGCTCAGGCCCTCAGACTCGGATCAGAACCTGCACGCACAGTCCAGCAGCTGCCGAACCTTCCCAGTTGGCCACAGGACCATGGACCTTTCCAGGCTCCATGACATGTGAGCTCGAACCTTATCTATGTGTCTCTTAGCGGTTCTGCTCACCTGGGGCATCCAGACTGTACACATGGGGCACAGAGAGACCTCAGTCACTGTGCAAAGGCGGGAGGGCAACGAGGCTCATGGTACTCATTAGGCCATTCCGCCCGCTCGCTGTGTGTATGACCTCAAACGTGAGGTACCATCGAAGACAGAACTCAACTCTTGTGGGGAGAGTAGTGTAGTGCAGTAATACCAATAAAATGAGCTTTCACTCCGCAGTTGAGAAAACAAAAACTCCATCCAAGTTGGCTTGATGTGGCATAAACTTATGGATACCCTTGCGGTTCAAGCACCATGAGGGGTGATAAGATGCACGAGGTTGTCACCGTGCTTAAAGAGGTGGTGGTCCTTTAGGGGACGCTAACAACTCGCATAGAAATTTATTCCTTACAGTCCTTAGTACGTCTTAGATCAGGCTACAGAAAAAAATTGTGTCCTCGTTCCTTGTCACCTGGGCAGCTCGGTCACTGGCAGTCTAGAGCATGGACGGAGCCCTTTCTTTCAGATGTTCTGAACCCTTGTCTACCTCGTTCCAACCCATCTGACATGCTCATGAAACTGTGGCTTCTTTCACCTATGACAAGAGATAAGCTTATTCTATCAAAGCAAATCATTTCCATGAGCCCCTCACTTCCTAGAAACATTTGGGGCTGAATTTCAAGGAGTTACCATGATTTCCTGGAGAGAGTCCGTGCCTCTGTGTTTCTGGGAAGCAGTCAGAGTATTTAAATCAACCTCCAGGAGAAAGAACCATCCCGGTGCCGGTTGCTATAACTGGACGGCGTGTCTCTCCTGAGTGATGAGACTCTGTGCTCACGGTGTTAATTAATGACCATGGCTGCCACCGAGAGATAGCCGGCTGTAAATGGCTGTAACTCATTCCACAAATGCATTTTCAGCCAGCCTGTGATAGGGATACTCTAACTTGATCTAATCGCTGGAGACCCTAGGCTTGGGGAAGTTTAATCATCACACGGCAAAGGTCAGGCGGTGTGCATTTCAACCTCCTTTCTGTGTTTGCAAACTGAATTCGTCGATTCAGACTCCAGAAGCCCCTGAAGTTGCCAGCAACGCTCCCGGGCCTCTACTTCCCCGCTTGGTCTCTTCAAAAAGAGAAGTTACTGGGGTGGCAAAAATGTCTCCTCGTGTCTCTCCAGTGGCCGTGTCCATGGCCGGACGTAGAATGGGAGGGGAACAGCAATTCCAGCAATTAACAGAGGACCCCGGGTTCAACGGTACCCTCGCTGCTCTCCCAACATGTGTGTGTGGCTTCCTTACAGAGCGCTGGTCAGCCCTGTGTCTACGCAGCGAGGACACTGGGCACGTGAGCTCCTACTGTCCTAAAGCTCTGGGCGTCCTCGAAGTTGGTCATCCTGCCACCTTGCTTCCTCCACAAGCCGTGCTCTGGGAAAATGAGGTATCTATACCCAGGACCCATCACTGCGTGATGCAGTCTCCAGGCGCTTGAAGGAGCTCCCCAATGGCCTGCAGTGCTGGGACCTAGCGGGCAGAAAGAGAGGTGTCAGAGGGCAGGTGTTTATTTGGGGACTGCTCGGTTCTCTCCATCAGAGTTCCCAGTGACGCCTGCCCTAAATTCTGTGCTGTCCCTGCTACAGTGGTCTGTTTGTGTTTATTCTGTCGCTGGTAGTATGTGAGTGCCAGCACTCTTAATAAATTCAAACATCTGCCTCTGCTCCCCTGGGGTGTAGGTTAGCACCCTCCACACCCTTGGACAAATCCTTCTTCTTCCAGAGCCACACTTTGCAAATGTCTTTGTCACAGGGATCCAAAGAAGTTGTTTCATAAAAGAGTCTATGCATCTCTACTTTGCTATGTGACTAGAAGAAAAGGTTTGGAGGGTTTTGGTTCAGTTAAACTTTTCTGGCTGGTTTGTTCTTTTTGTTGTTGTTTTTTAGTTTTGCCAGGTGGCAGTGGTTTTGTTTAGAATTCTTGCCTCCCTTCGCCCGCCCGCCGTTGACAGTCAGGCTCTGAGTCGTGGCTCGTGATGTGCACTTGACTTAAACGGGGTCCTGAACGCAGAGAGACCCCTTCCCTGCAGCTGCGTCGAGTCATGGATGTTTCCGGGAGAAAGGCTCCATGTGGCTGCTCATCCACGTCTGGTCTCTGTGCTTGACGCCTGGAGGGAACTCGGAAGCCTTTGTTGTGAGGCCCCCTGGGTGGGGGCACAGAGGATGGAGGCGCCAGGTGTTTGTGGGAAAGATAAAAGAACAGGGACCAGAGGGCCATTCCCTGAGCATGCACTGCCGTCCCTGTCTTATTTCACACTCCGCCGGACTGTGAGACCCCCCACGGTAAGGGACCTGACGATATTGCCCACTGACCCAATCCCTGCAACCACCCCAGCGCTTCCCAGAACATGGCTGCTCAGGCACCTGGATAAAGAAGACGTGATTGAATAATGACACACGCACTGTGTCCAGACATAGGTTCTGGTCCCGGGTTGCAGAGAATTGAAAGACAAAGTAACCTGTCTGAGGTACCCAGCCAGAAAGCTCGGAGCAAGCTTGGGGATGAGGCTTGCGTGCCGGGATGATGTCTCGTGTTGTGCTAGCTCAGGACACCAACCCAAAGGGACGTGCATGGAGGAGCTCAGCGTGAGAGACCAGGAGAGAAGGGAGAAGGATCAGCGTCTCTATCCTCAGAACAGATGCACAGATTGGAAGAAACGGTCACAGACCCAGCTATCCTCCAGTCCTGATGGGCTGGTGGGGGCTGGGGAGAAAAATTAAGCCCCAGGGATCTGCTTCCTCTCAGACACACCTCTCTCCCATCCCCGTCCAGCACCAGCTCTTTTGACCTTTCCAGCCCCCCACTCCCACTCCCGTGCCATGCTGGGAGGTCATGTCATGTAGGCAAGCATCTCCCACCTGAAAAGTTTCTCCCAGGGGCTTGAGGCATGCGTTTCTACTGCTCCCCTTCAGACAATCCTGCTTTATTCTTTTATTTCTTCTGGATAGAGGCGAGATTATTGGACACAAGGCCACAGTGCTTTGCTCCCGTAATTAAGTAATATCATTTCTTGATAGCCTTTACCTGGACTCTCACCCAGAATTCGTGTTCAGTGGGCCTCTGTCTCATGTGGAGCTCTGTGGTGCCATCATCCAGCAGAATGAGCCCCAGACCCTGAAAACCCTTCTGAATCAGGGTCTCTCTAGTCTCGTGGCTCTGAGAATGATTTCAGAAACATTTCAGTGGAGGGAACAGAACTTGCAAAGATGCAATATGGTGAAAAAAAGCTACTGCTGTTTGGGAGAGAAGAGAAAGCCATCTGGCACAGGTGTGTGAGCGAGGGTGGGGGAGGAGGTCCCGTTGCCTGGTGCGTCAAGAACCCATGACACTGGAGACGTCTCTCGGGGTCCCCGTGATGCATAAAAACACATGATCAAATAGGGTTTTAGACAAAAACATTTTTTTCCTAGAAGCATAAAGAAGAATGAAGAAAAGAGAAGGTGGGAAAACTAAACAGGATGATGTTGTAAAATTTTCTCCGCCCCAATCAGCTGGCCAGAACAAACCACTTGTGGCCAGAAAGCAGGACGCACCACTATCGCCCCTGCTGCCGTGTTGTTACTAGAAGTCTCTTCCACACACAGCCCATCGCTTGGACCTGGATGCATGGCCTACCTGCTCTTCCAGGTGTGGGATGTGGTACGGGCAGAGGTGGGTACCCAGGGAACACTGAAAAATCCACAGGGAAGAGGTGGTTTTACTTGAATTCCCGCTGAGGGAAAAACTGAAACTAAGACAGTCTCATAATGCATTTTTTTCCCCTGAAAGGCATCTCCATGCTTTTGAAAGACATGATTCATGTTGTGATTTCTAAATGAGATTGTTTCCCCAAAGTGTTTTCTTTTGCCATCATTGCCCATTCCAGCATACTGTTATGTGTAGAAGGAAGAACACCAGGCAGGTATAGTCTAGTCCCACAAAGCAAGAGGCTGTGCAGATCTGCACGGACACTCCATCCACCCATCCCCATCTTGATTCTTGATTCTGAGGAATGTGCTATGAGTCTTGCACTGATTTTTTTCTAACAGGTAGGCACCTTTAAGTATGATCATTTTAGACCGTTCCATGGTAATTGTTGAAATCATATATAATACTTACGAACACGTTGTACCATCAAAAAGAAAATACAGATTCAAGATGCCTGCAGTGGAAAAGAATGGAATTTTCAATTCTCTGAAAGCTCGTTCACCTAACGATGGCCACAGGGATAACGACCCCACTCACTTTTCCTGAGGCATCATTGGGCAGTGGAATTAGCACAGAACCTAGAATTCTCACATCTGGCTTGAAATTCTAGCTTTGCCCTTAGGATGTTGGGAAATTGAATTGATCTCTTTGACATTTAGTCTATTCACTTATAAATTAAAATTACATGTCTAAGGCCCCAGCTGGTTGGTTCAGCAGAGGAGCATTGGTCCTGAGCGTAGAAGTTCCAGGTTTGATTCACGGTCAGGGTGCACAGGAGAAGCGCCCATCTGCTTCTCTACCCCTTCCTCCCCTTTCTTTCTCTCCTTCTCTCTCTCTCACTTCCCTTCCCATAGCCATAGCTCAAATGGTTTGAGCAAGCTGGTCCCCGGCACTGAGGTTGACTCCATGGCCTCACCTCAGGTGCTAAAATAGCTCAGTTGCTGAGCAATGGTGCAGTGACCCCAGATAGTAAGAGCATCACCCAGTAGGGCACTTGCCGGGTGGATCCAGGTTGGGGTGCCTGCAGGATTCTGTTGCTGTGCCTCCCCGCTTCTTAATAAAAAATAATAATGGAGTTCCATGTCTGCCTTATTCTTTAGAACTGGGATTAAATATCATGACTCATACAGAGTTGATCAGAACAATAACTGGCCTGTACTGACCCTCATGTGGGAAATAATTCATGGAAAAGCCTTCTCACGTGCTCCTGAGGGTGACTCCTCCATTCTCACTTGGAGACCCCAGGAGTCTGAGTTTTCACTGAAGGTCACGTGGTTCAAAGCTGGCAGATTGGTTGTCTGAATCTGTGTCTACCCATTCCAAACTCTATGTCCTTCCCACTGTGCCACATCCCTCCCAATAGGTGGGCTTTTTCCCTCTTTTCCTCCATGATGAAAGGATCATGTTTGGGGGGACGAATCAGCCTAGCATTCATTAATCATTCCAAAATTATTTTAAAAAACCGATAACCCTCCCAAAATAATACAATGACACACAGACCCCATTGCTTGTCCTTGAGATTCTAACCGACCCTTGAAGGAAGTATAAACCCTCTAGAGTTAAATATCATCAAGCTAAAAGATCATGGTTTTTCATGACTAAAGCTTTAACCCCTTTCCCATCGTTAACCAATGCTGAGGGACCGCAGGAAAACTTCCGACGGGGAGGGGACCAAGCTGGGGGAATAAATGTGGCTGAGGTCGTGGGGACCAGCCCCCTGCCACTGCCTGAACCTGCTAGGGAAACGTGATCAGGCAGCTGAAGGAAAGTGTGCCCCCTTTCCTGAGAGGGGTCCCCAAACATATGGCCCAATGTGGAGACAAGACAGAAGAGCGAGCAGTTGCTGCTGCTCATGGCCAGTTTGCTTTCCGTTCACGGCTTGGTCTGGAGCTAAGATCTCATGCTGGGGACATATGCTTGCAGGCTCTGTGCTTCGGGCAGCAGCCCCAACGCCCATATTCTAATGGTAATTCCACAATCTGTTCTTTGACAGCTCAGGGCCAGATGACATGCTCGTTACTGACAGGGTCACCCTCTCCTGAAAGACTGACTTCTGGGCACCTGAAGATTGGCTCAGTCGCAAGCAGAGTCCACACTCCCCCCACCCCTGATGTAGACGTGGACACAGGACTCCAGGAGTAAGACAGCGGACTGCCACTCAAAGCCAAGTTCATTTACACCCAGCAGAGCGACGGTCACAGGCATCTGTTTATTTTTCTGTAGGGGTGACACTCTCCGTCTACATCCAACAAGGGGGGCTTTGGGCGGGGCTTCCCTCGCCTGTTGGTAGTGCTACAGGAAGTCACTCCTGGAAGCCTCTCTGTCTGGAAGACTGCTGTAACACTTGCTCTGTCTGTGGTGTTGGTCCGAGCCCGAGACTTGGGAATGGAAAGGGACATGGATGGGGGCAGACAAGCTGTCCCCGGTCCTGCAATGGGAAACCGAAGTCCTTCGTTCTGCTTTCCCAGCCTCCCTCCATGTCCCCTTTGTTTCTGTGAGGCCAGGACTGACTTCTCCTTCTTACCTGAGGCCTTGATGATATCCCCTCAATTGAAACACTGGGAGGAGATTAAGCTGGGCTCCGAGTTTTAAGGTGTCACCATCTCAGTTGAGCAGACAGTTTGGAGCAGTGAGCCTGAGGCCAGGGTCCTCTTTTCTTGTGGTAATTTCCTGTTGCAGAGACCTCCAGAGCCTTGGGATGTGCACACTGCATGCGTGCCCTGATGCGTGCTAAGTCCCCCTTCTCTCAGAGAAATCTTTCTCCTTCCTCTCCTGGTCTTGACACTTGCAGAACAGCCCTGGGACAGCACTCACAGTCTTGGATGTATGTGTCAGTGGCAGGAAACCAGGGGTGTGCAGGACCATGGTCCTCCTGGGGGCTACCTGGAGGACCCGAGTCCCTGCTGTGGCAGCTTCTAGGGGCTCCCACACTGCCTGGCTCTGGCCAGTGCTCCAACCGGAAAGGTCCAGCGACAGCAGGAGGGGTTTTTCTCACATTGCACGCCTCCGCCTTGGACACTGACTCCTGCATCTCCCTCTTCGTCTCCCGAGCACCCTGCCCATTCTATTGGGTGCACCAGGATACCGCAGGAGAATGCCCTTATTTCTAGGTCCCGCTGATTAGCAGCTCAGTTCCTTTTGTTTCCAGGTTCCAGTGATGGGGAGGTGGATATACTAGCGGATGTTTTATGTCTTCCACACTTGCCTGTAACGTCTCCCCAGGAAGTCGCTGAGACAACTGACTTAAAAAGTCTGCTTATTTTGTTTGCCTCTTGCACCATATTTTAATTTTATTTTATGTAGGCAATTAATTTTAATGGGGAGAACATCGATTTAGAGAAAACATCTCCAGATAATTTTGACATTTGATTAAGTTGTATACCCATCACCCAAAGTCAAATTATCCTCTGTCACCTTCTATCTGGTTTTCTTTATGCCCCTCCCCTCCCCCCACCTCTCCCCCTCCTTCGGTCCCCTCCCCCTGTTAACCACCACACTCTTGTCCATGTCCATGAGTCTCAATTTTGTGTCCTACTTATGTATGGAGTCAGAAAAAACTTGCACCTTTTTTATGTCCCCAGGGAAGCGACTGTCACAGGTTAGTGGCTCTGTCCCTGAGGGGTTATACCTCTTTAAAGAGAGAAACCTTGATTTTAATTAGGTACCCCAAGGGTCCTCCGCAACATATAATATGATACTGTTTATCTGTGATTAGTACATCTATCATGGCTCACACATGGATTGATAGCCATGTTCTGGATTTAAAATTGTTACTTTTCATAAGAAAACATTCTCATCAACTGTAAAAAGCCTGGTGATTTATCTCCACATTTATTACTGAAGATGGACAAATTAATTAATTCCTAATTGATCCTCAATTGAAGGACTACTTAATTGAAGACCATCTTCAGTCCTGTCTGTGTGTTCAGCCTAATTTACGACTCCCTACGTGATGTCCGACGTTTTGCCATAGGAACCGCTAGATCGTGAGGTTAAATGCTGGGGCTATACTGAGGGCATGCTGAGCTCAACGTAGCACTAGTCCCTGTCGACTGCCCGACTCGACATGCTCTTCCCCAACCTGTGCTGGCTCATGCCGCTCCCTTGCCGTTATTTCTTTCTATCTCAGTGTCTTCTGCTGTTAAATTTTTACAAATTTGAGGGCAGAGACCCCTTCTATTGCTGTGTCCTCACAGAGCACAGCAGTGCTTGTCACATCATACGTGACCTAATAAATAATCACTGAGAGCCTGACCAGGCAGTGGTACAGTGCCTAAAGCATTGAACTGGGATGCGGAGGACCCAGGTTCAAAACCACAAGGTAGCCAGCTTGAGCACGGGCTCATCTGGTTTGAGCAAGACTCGCCAGCTTGGACCCAGGGTCGCTGGCTCGTGCAAGGGGTTACTCAGTCTGGTGTAGCCCCGCGGCCAAGGCACATGTGAGAAAGCAATCAACGAACAACTAAGGTGTCGCAACGAAAACTGATGATTGATGCTTCTCATCTCTTTGTTCCTGTCTGTCTGTCCCTGTCTATCTGACTCTCTGTCTCTGTCAAAATAACTAATTAACTAACTAACTAATCACTGAGTGAGCAGGGGGAAGAGGCCACGCTCCAGGGAGTGTATCTGTGTTGGGGGTTGAGGGGGCTGAGTGCTTGCAAAGCGGCTGGCTTGACTGTCAAGGTCACGGGGAGTAAAGACTCCTAGTGTAGTGGAGAGACCACTAGTCCCTTCCATTGCCATGATATTGGGCAACTTGTTTAGATTCACAGAGTTAAAGTTTCCTTCTCTGTAAAGCAGACACAATCCTAGGGTTTCTCCTTCTATCAGTGAATTCCAACTTTGTGCCAACATCTCTTCTAAGAGCCAGAGATACAGCGTGGACAACTCACACACTCAGACGGCACCTGTCCAGATGGAGCTCACGTTATAGTGGGGAACCGTTGTAAGTACGCCCTCGCATCCCCTCAAATTTCACCAGTGCCCTCCCTGCTCTTGTGCCTCAGAGGACCAGGCAATAACCTTGTTTCTAATTACGTGTGCGCTGGGCCACACTGAGTTCGCACCTCAAAAGTGAGGGCTACCCTCTTCTTCCTCCCGAAAGCCACGTCTGCAAAGTGTCCCATTTTTTAACCTTCTCTGTGTGGTGCTCTGCGCTGGACAGAAGACTACACTTCCTGAGAGAGTGGGATGGTCAAGGGTGTCTCTAGGCCTGAAATAACCTGTCTGGAGAAGAAACAAGCCGTTAAGGACAACTGGGAAAAGGCAGCAAAGGGCCAGGCCCTTCGACCTTCGACAGAGAGAAATGACCAACAAAAACGACAGAAACACAACTGCTGCAGCCGGAAGAAATGGTCATCAGGGTTGCATTCTCTCTGAAACACACCAACGTGCCTCTTCTCACCATCTTGGCATTGCACTGAACCCTAAACGTGAAGAATCCCACGTTTCCCTTTGTACCCGTTGGCCTGCAGCGCTCAGTGAGCGGCTCACTGACTCTCACCACCGTCATCGCTAAGTTACAGTTCTCGAGGAAGTTAGAATGCTGGCATCAGTTTTACCAACACGTCATCTCCCTGTAGGTCCACCAGCCAGGGAAGCCAGGTCGTCACTGGGACCGAGGGGGTCAGCTGGCTGGCCCCAATGGCCTGCAGCTCAGGCTGTAAGAACCGGAGAGCATGTCTCTCTCCAGGGTCGAGCTGTGCTTACCCACAGGAACAAGTCTAAGAAACCCAGGTCCTATAAGTCCTCATTTTCTCAGCTTCCCATTAGATGTTTTTATTTTCATAATAACCTGTCATTTCTTTAGATATGCAAATTCTTCAGTCTGGGTTCCACCGAAGAAGTCCTGACCTCAGCCTCCAGGTAGCCTTGTACAGCCCTGCTCGGTCCATCACAGGTTGATTTACAGGCTATCTGCCAGGGGACAGCCTTAGAGGTCTAAATTATTCACTGTGCTCCATTGTCTCTCCCTGTACTGCCCGCAGGAGCTCCAGAGAGGACCCCGGCATGCAGCGTCTGGGTGGGACAGTTTGGGCTTCGTCACCAAGCCAGCCTCTGGGGGTGAGTGCCCAGACCTGTCCTTCCTCTCTGTCTCCCAGCTGCCCCCGCCCCCTGCAGAGCCTGACTCAGGCTGACAGATTGTAGAGGAAATTCTGTTCAGTGAACCTTCCGTGACCCGCCTTCTGTCACTGTGTGTGCTCCGACAGTCTCTAGGCCGGACTAAAATTTACACTGAAAATCCATCCCACGGCCTTGTGCTGTCTTGGGTGAAGAAGAGGTTAGAAAAGGTGACGGAAGGGTCACACATTACTCTCGCGATCCCGCCACCCTGTCTGTCCAAAACTGAGACCCGGGTGGTCAGGAGGTCTTTGTCTGTCCTGAGTCACAGTGGTCTGCCAGCAGAGTTCTTAAAAGCTTGTGCTGGAAGATGATTGACATCGTAGCCTGTGGCCCCAGGATGTGAAGAGATAATGTCTATCGACTTGCTTTTGATGTTGCCATGGAGGTGAGTAGGATGCAGCCGCCACCAGCCATGAGGTCCTCAGACTCAGGGACACCGTCTCACAAAGTCCTTGCTGAATAAAAAACGTGTGTCTAATTTAGACAAGGAACAAATGAACCCTACTCGTGAAGTCTTTTCTCAGAAGGTGCTACTCACATACTGAATTTGCCATGTAACGACACACCAACAGTCTGTATAGAAAGGAGAAACCCACTCTCGTTGCAGACGCCAAGCTTGCAAAGTCATCTTCTCACTACTCAGACTTCCCCCTCGTCTCAGAGGGACCCTGCAGTCTCAGGACACAGCAGAAGAGGGGACTCTCCTAAGATCACTTTGCAAAGGGCCTGGGTGGTTTGCCAACACATTTTTTGCTTAGTTGAGACATTCGTTTTTCTAAAAATGAATCTCACAATTTGAAACACGAGTCCCACCAGTCACCACCCTCACCAAGCTGTGTGCTTCACGTTCTGTTTTCAACATTATCTATTTTTACCCTCCACCTATAATTTAGGAACTTATGTCTTTATTAGCCGGTCATCTGTCTAACTACCCCTCTGTAGTTGTTTTTGGAAAAAAAATCTATTGATCTACCTTGCTTATCAAACTACTATTAAGCTTGTCAGAGAGAAATTACCAATAGTTCATTCTTTTCTTCACCATCTACACTCATTTTAGAACTTTCCATACTACTTCACTCAATGTGCTTGTAAAAAAAAACAACAATGTTTGTTCAATGAAGGAGTGAATGAGTAGATGGCTATCCAAGTAAGAGAGAACATGCCGTAATTTATGCCTTTCCTGATTTTCAGAACCACTGTGGGCAAAGAATGAAAATGATTTATGATGGTGTTGATACGTCAATGGCTTTTTATTCCAGGTAGAATAGAGATACATTGGATGAAATTATCCATGAAAGTGAATACCCATTACTCTTTGTTTATTCATTTTTTTTTCAGCTATAAAACTCAAAAATACTTATGGATTCATGTCCATGCAATACCCCTGGGCTATCTCTAAAAAATGTATATATATGCATTTTCTTTTTTTTTGCTTTAACATAGTTTCATCTCCTTTTGACAAACAGGATCAAGATTTAAAGTGTTTCTGGTTTTGTCTCTTTTTTTAATTTCTGAGATTTAAGATCAAGTCCAGTCAACATTATACCATCTGACAATGTAAATTCTTTCAGAGAGCATCTGTTGTTGTCAGAGTGACAGCATGTCACAGGTGAGTAATTTGCCTGTCAGGACTGTCTAAGCCTTGTCTCCTCCCGTTTGAATGCTCTTCAAGTAATTTTAGTGCAGGTGTTATGTGCCTTTTCACCTCTCTGACTCGAAAATTTCAAACATCCTCTTTATGTTCTTTAATTTGAAAAGAATATGTTATTTTAATTTCTTTTTTTAAATTTTATATCTTTAAATAGGTGTTTGCCCTTTCTGGGTCATCCTGATGGAACAGACACTGAATGAAAGTCCAGCGAACATCTTTAGGTCAATGGCAATTGTCACCCCACTAGATGTTTGCTGCCCAGTCCCAGGGAGGGGACAATTCTTGATCACTGTAAACAAATCTTAGAGTATATCTTGTGTAAACTTTTCAGAATATTTTATAACTGGAGCATATTTAGAGTGTGGTAGGAAGAGCAGAAGTCCATCCATAATGTAAATAAGGAAACTATGCTCAGAGAGGGCAGGTGATTTCCCTGAGGTCACACAGCTATTGACTCAAACTGCGGCTCTTCTCTCTCTCCTGTCTTAGAGTGGACTCCCCGAGGTGCATGGACAGCCTCCGACCTCCGTGGCCACAGAAAGAAAGAGAAAATGTGCTTCAGTTGCAGATGTCACCACACGGGGGGCCTGGGAGGTCTCACCTGCCTTTCACCTACAGGTATCACCCACTCCTCACAATATATTTTTTGTCATTACAATCATTCTAGAGGATTTCTGCCTCTTGAAAGTTTTTGATTTTTATCCTAAACATTAATTGAAAAGGAATAAAGTAAAAAAAAAAAAAGAAAGAAAGAGAAAGAAAATCCCAATTTTATCATTGGTAACCCATCCTCAGGAAGCTAGCTGCACATGGAGCAAATTAGGTCCTTTATCTGCCCTAGCCGAAGCCAGCACCCAGCAAAGACCCCTCTGTGCTGGCCCTGTCTAGGAGGCCATGGAGGACGCCAGGCTGGGGAAGAGACCTTTCTACATGCTCCTGTGGGAAGGGGTGAGTACAGGGAACAACACAAATACTATCGGTCACACCTCTCCTCTCGCACCGGGGAGAATCAGGCTTAGCGATTCTGCGGAGTGCCCTTGGCACCAGACTTCGATTGTGTGAGGACACCTTGGTTTGATTTATCTCAGTGACCTCTCTGGTTGATATTAAGAACCATTCTGGCATCTCCACTTTTCAAAGTTTAGTTTATAACACTTCAGTTTTACCAAAGCTGCACATTTTTGCAGTAGTCTCCCCTTACTCCCAGGGGACACGTTCTGAGGCCCCCAGAGGAAGCCCAAAGCCATGGTTAGTACCAGACTCTATCTATATCATGTTTTTTTACTATACCCACAGACTTCTGATAGAGTTTAATTTATAAAATAGTTTCACAGCTAGAAGATTCATACTTACAATAGCTCTTAGCAACCTCAGCACATGACATTTTTTTCCTTATTCAAGAGCTTGCATGTTCTCCCTTAGATCAAACATGTTCTGGCTTCTCTTCACATGATCCAAATGGCCAGCATCACTGCTCTCGTGTCTGGGGCCATTACCAAGTAAAATAAGGGTGACTTGAACGCAAACACTGCCACCCTGCAACTTATGAATGGCTCTTTTCCCTGAAATTTTCCATTTAATGTGCGTGTCTGTGTGTATAGCTGTTGACCGTGGGTCACCGAAGCTGTAGGAAGTGTCACCACGGGTTGGGGTGGGGACAGCTACACCTGCTTTTGCTCACTGAAGGAAGTCCCAAGAGGATTCTCACTCTCGTGAAATAAGGTAAAGGGCAGCAACCACATGAACTGTTTTGCAGGAGTTGTCCTGGTGGCCCCTCCGGGCTCTTTCCCAGGAACCACACACAACACTCGGCAACCAGAGCACTGACAGCATCCTAACCCTAACCCTAACCCTAACCCTAACCCTAACCCACACTTTACAGATCCCAGGCGTTTGTTAGCAAGATCCGTCCTCAGGTAAGTGCTTCGCACCCTGAGACCACTTCTGTTTGGCGGATGGTGGGGGAAACCTGCCTGTACATCTGGTGCATCCCAGGCCCCTCGCGTCTGACTGTTTCCTCTCTCTGCTGTCAGCCAGTGTCCCTGGGTGTGGAGGGGAGGAGGCTCTGCGTGCAGAGGGGCCCGGTGCACTGAGACATCACCACCTTTGGAAGGTGATGTGGCCCGTGAGGAAGATTTCCCTGCTGGGAACAGCCCTGTGGTGGCACCGTTCACTCTGTGCTCAGCCTCCTTTGCCATTAGTCTGGGTCGAGGTGAGGCTTAAACTCCTTCCTGACAGCTCATCCTCATGTCTCACAAACAGAACTCAAACAGGGGTCACACAAATGCTAAAGGGATGAGAAAATGGGACCCTAGGGGGACTTTTGGGAAATGGATTCTTTTACCCGAAGAAGGGAGAACACAGGCTGACTTTGTAAGTGCCTTGAACTTCACAAGAGGTTAAGGAGGACTTCCTGAACTTTAAAATACATGGGTTTCCCTGGCCAGTTGGCTCAGTGGTAAAGCGTTGGCCTGGCGTGTGTAAGTCCCGGGTTCAATTTCTGGCCAGGGCACACAGGAGAAGCGCCCATCTACTTCTCCACCCTTCCCCCTCTCTTTTCTCTCTATCTCTCTCTTCCCCTCCTGCAGCCAAGGCTCCACTGAAGCAGAGTTGGCCCGGGAGCTGAGGATGGCTCCATGGCCTCCACCTCAGGTGCTAGAATGGCTCCCGCTACAAAGGAGTAACAGCCCAGATAGGCAGAGCATTGCCCCCTGGAGGGAATGCCAGGTGAATCTTGGTTGGGTGCATGCAGAAGTCTGTCTCTCTGCCTCCCTGCTTCTAACTTCGGAAAAATACAATAAAAAGAAAAAAAGACGTGAGTTGTGGGCGAATGGGTAGTGTGGAGCTTCCCGGCAGCCAGTGCTGAGCTTCTGCAGAGGCACAGGAGCACTGGCCAGCAACCTGTGCGTGGACATGGATGGGTATGAAGCCTCAACCCAGGGAGGGCACAGCCCAATGACCGCCAGGCTGGCTGGTCTCCGGTTCTGCGCTCTGTCAGAATATTTCCAAAACATCTGGGATGTAATTATGCATGGAATATGTGCATTTAGCTATGTGACCCAGATATGGGAAATGACAGTTCATCACAGGGCTCTTCAAGTGCAGATACCTCTCTGTCGTTCTTATCGTGGGCTCTCTGCATCTATTGCGGCGGCTGGTGTGCGCGGGCATTTGATCTGTACTCACTCAGTGGGCAAACAAAGACCTTTGAGCTGGCTATCACTCCCCTCCCGATGCTGTGGTTTGGAAGGCAGTTGATGAGGTGGGAAGGGAACAGAATTTGAAGTCATTTAGACTCTTTGTTCAAATCCCCCACAACATATCTATGTGGAGAAGCTGTTTATGTTTTTTTTTTTTTGTAATGTGTTTCATGTAAAATAAAGATCATAACTATATTGCAAAAGTCCTGGGAATTAAATCATAAGCTCTATCCAAAGCCTATACAGAATATCATAAATATAAACTGTGTTGAAAGTATTAGCACATTACCTATCAAATTAATATGAATTTTCCCTCTCTGTGCCTGGGAACTTAGGTCCCCATCTCTCAGGGAAACCTTATTTGCTCATGGGAAAGAAGAGTGTCACCTGATTCATGACCTGAGTGGGGTGGGGTCCCAGCAGCCATCTCTTTGCACACAATGAAGGGAGACAGATGCAAGCGAAACTTCCTCGTATAACCTTCTCCTGTTTAAATGACTTGTTTGCACGCCGAGGAAATGGTGCACTGAGCACTGTCCCACAATTCACGGCTGTGAGCTCAGGGTCAGTGAACTTAGAGCAGTTTACTGAGTGCACGGCATGGAGAGTGGACACATGTGAGTCAGGAACGGAAAGCTCTGTGCATGGTGGAAAGTGACCCAGTAACACACCCAGCTCTGTCCGGATGGCCTCGGCCGGACCACTCAGCACAATTAGCTTATTGGACTGTGGTAACAACGCTGTCATTTTCTCTTCTCCAAGAATCTCACCAGGAACTACAGTATGTCTGTCTCATCCCTTAATGTTTGGTGGATCTGCAGGTATTTGCTTCATTACCTACTACCATTACCATTGATTTATTTTTCAGTGGGGGATGGTCATTTATTCAACACCTTTTCCTAATCATGTGTCTTGTGCCAGGCATGGTGCTGAACTCCTAGAATGTAAAAATAAGTGCAGCCCAACACAGTCTTGCCTTTGTGTCTGGAGAGGGGTCAGTGACATGCCATCAGTCCATGTGACAACACTGGACATGGTACTGAACAACTCAGGGCAATGTGGCCAGGAAGCCCTGGGAAAATGAACAGGGCAGCCAAGAAACCTTTCAGGGACTTGGGAATGGAAATGACTTAAAGCACTTCAGACGGAGGAAGCCGGGAGCCCCTCAGAAGAAGCAGCCCCCTAGAGGACCCAGGCTGCATCGGTCCGGGAGTCCTCTGCGATGCTGAGCTTGGGACAAGCTCCTGGGCTCAGCGGACCATCTCTCAGACCTGACAACCTCTGGTGCTCTCCCTGGAAAACTGTTCTTCTAGAACCAGCTGTCCCCCTCCATGGCAAATTGGACCAAGGTTTCCCACCTTCGCGGTTAATGTATGCATGGTCCGGCCCGTGCATAGCCTCCACGCCTTGATGCCCTGCCCTCCGAGGGGAGGGAGCCTGCCTTAAGGAGGTGGGTTAGAAATGATGGCTTTTGGGCTGGGCGCAGTTCCCGTAAACTGGAGTGCCTCTGTCTGAACTGCCGACAGCAATGAAATCACAGCTTTATTTATGGTGACAGCGGCAATGAGCTGTCCCCTGGCCGATGAGGCATGAGCACCATACATTATGGGAGTGAGAGCCTTCCTGGTGTAGATCTCGGAAGATAGAGGGATGTTTCGGGAACAGGGTAGATTAATTAAGGAGGGGATTTCAGAGAGGAGTGATAGGGATTTCAGGGTGAAAACATCAGTGGACTATTTTTTGTTGTTTGATTCTTTTCACCTGTGTTCTGCTTTGGGGGCTGTTCCAGAAAACATTCAGAAGTACATAGGATGCCTCCCCCTCCCACCTCCCGACTTCTTAGGGAATCAACATCCCTGCCATTTTTTGTTATTAAACAATCAGGATGATAGCTGAGGAGTCTTTGCCAGGACTTGGCCTACAGAAGATGCTGGTAGATGACTGCACTGAAATTATGTCACTCATCCTCAAAGGGCAGATAATAAGGTCAGAAAGGGTATTAGAAATATGAACTTAGGAGAGAAGCAGATCTTCATTTAGTGTCTACATCCACCCCTGGGGGATTCTGAACATATTATCCACTTTCTCTGACCTTCAATGTCCTCTCCTGGAAGAGGAGAAAGAAATCTCTACTGCACCCAGTTATATAAAGTTGAAGGGAGACACCCTACATAAAATGGGCAAGCATGCAGCAAATGCTCATGAGAACACAGGTCTTATTTCTACTATATTCAATGAACACCTGAGACATTTGTGCGGGCATTCTTCTAAGGTCTTCAAACATCTGTTATCATCAGTTGACTCTCCATTTATAAACAATAATAATAATAATAATAATAATAAGATAAAGTATCATTATCCATAACCAGATGGTGATGGATTGACTTTCATGTGAATATACATCAGCCAATTTTTCATAACATCTCAGAACAAGGGGATCTGTGCCCCTTTCAGAATGTGCTATCGGTGAAAATGGAGAGTTTTGTAGAAACAGAAAAAGGCTTGAGGCAGGAAAGCTGGTCAGACCCACTCTCTTGTCATTTCTTAGCCCTGTGGCTTTGGGCAGGTCCTACAACTGCCTGCCAGCACCAAGCCTTGTCCCCAACCTTGAAGAAGAGAGTGTAACATTAACCTCATTGTGGCGTGTTAATGGCGTGATCAGGTACTGTCAACATTTCTAACCGATGAAGTTACACCATTAACCCTTCTTTGGTTTAAGCCACGTGAGGTGAGGGGTTTGTGAGGCAGGGCTATCCATCAGTCCAGGAAAAGCAGCATGCGTCCAGTGAAGGTGTGACAGTCAGAAGTAGAAAAAATCCACAGCGGGTCTGAGCCCACCAAGAGCAGGACTCAGTGACCCTCCAAAGGCTGCTCAGATGAGGTCAGAGGACAGAGCTCATGGCGACACTGGTCAGATCAGAAAGACAAAGTCAAGCAGGCTTTTGCTCCCTGAAAGCTGAGTGGACTTCACTGAACCCAGCTGTGGGACAGACACGCAACCCGAAAGGAGCAGGTGGGGAGGGGCCACACAGGACACCCCAGTGCCTGAGTTCCCAGCCGCTCTTCAAAAGATGGTCCGAGCCTGGCTGTTCTCTTCCCC
This sequence comes from Rhynchonycteris naso, assembly GCA_037038555.1. NCBI lineage: Eukaryota > Metazoa > Chordata > Mammalia > Chiroptera > Emballonuridae > Rhynchonycteris > Rhynchonycteris naso. The sequence continues at coordinate 108,599,204 of CM073001.1, forward strand.
CTAGAACTCATTCATGTTTTATAAAAGTGCACGCGGTGGCCCCTGGCATACGCAGGGCTGGACCTGACACCTGAATGCACTCGACACACAGCATCTGTCACACATGGTCGGTTGATAGGAAAGACTGATTTTATATCTGAAGAGACAGTAGTGGGCATTGTTGGGAAGTTGGCTTGCCCTTACCAGGAAAATCAGGGATGGGGCAACCCTCTGGGTGCTCAGACAAGGAGGGAGCCCTGACATCCCAAGTGTCTGCTGACTGAACAGTGTCTCAGATTGTCGGGGGTCCACTGAGAAGTCTCTTTCTTAGCATGCCCTACATGCTAGAGGCTAGGGTTACCACCCTTTCCACCCCAGGTGACCTCCAGCATTCATCTTCTGTCTGCCATCCCAGGCCATGGTGAGAGAGATCGATTTTACTCAGACACTTAAAGTCTATGTTCTTTGTCACATGCAATGATAGGTTTTTCCTTGCCTTCAGTAGGTTTACACTATTTAGATGCAGTGTAAAAGAACCATTGTTTTCCAAGTTAGGAAAATAAACTAAGCCTTTGAGTGGTGGGTGACTGTGATAAGGCACGCTTTCCATGGCTACCCAGGGACTCGACATTTTTGATGTCTCTTGAACTGAAGGCATTTCCCCAGGGCATTTCCAGCTGGCCCGGACGTCCAGGGGACAGTGCCGGCCGTCATGGGCTCTGCAAGCTCCCAGCAGCTCTTCTGCTTCATTTACTAAAAGGGGTGTTCGTCTGCGCAACACCGGTTCAAAAGCGGAGCTCTCTCCATCCACAATGTCCCCCGTGTGTGGTGGGACAATTTCAGCTTGGGTTTCTCTGCTAGTTGAAAATCAGACCTTTCTTTTGTGGAAAACAAATTGCTAGGGCTTTGGGACAATCTTAAAGGGAGAACCAATCTGAGGTTATTCGAGAGTGAGATGTCACCCTGGCTCAAGCTGTTTGTCTTGGCAACGAGTAGACCTCAGTGAAGGAACTGGAGACAATAAAAGCGATAATTAAAAATAGATTCTTTTAAAAATATCTAAATTCATCATTTATTGCATGTCTCCTTCAAATTAGTTTCTGTACTAAGGATCTTACATGGATATTTATATAATCCTCTCAATGAGCTCCCTTTAATAGAAGAGAAAGTTGAGGCTCAGATATATCAAGTTACTCACCCAAAGTCAGATTCCAAAAATACAGCAGAGCTGATTCCAAGGTCATGGCACCTTCTATGAGCTCTGTTTAATATGTGGTTTTATGCTTGACCATCATATTATATGATAATAGTGAATGAGAATATTTAATCTTGGAGGATGGTGTTTCTCCATGATTTAGATTCTTTTTTTTCTTTTTTTATTAATTTTAATGGGGTGACATTAATAAATCAGGGTACATATGTTCAAAGAAAACATCTCCAGGTTATCTTATCATTCAATTATGTTGCATATCCATCACCCAAAGTCAAATTGTCCTCTGTCACCTTCTATCTGGTTTTCTTTGTGCCCCTCCCCTCCTCCCTATCCCACCCTCTCCTCCCTACCCCCATCCCGTAACCACCACACTCTTGTCCATGTTTCATAGTCTCACTTTTATGACCCACCTATGTATGAAATCATGCTGTTCTCAGTTTTTTTCTGTTTTACAAATTTCACTCCGTATAATGTTATCAAGGTCTATCCATTTTGTTGTAAATGATCCGATGTCATCATTTTTTTATGGCTGAGTAGTATTCCATAGTATATATGTACCAAAGCTTTTATATATATATATATTATTATTATTAATTCTAATGGGGTGACACCAATAAATCAGGGTACATATGTACAATGAAAACATCTCCAGGTTATCTTATCATTCAATTGTGTTGCATACCCATCACCAAAAGTCAAATTGTCCTCTGTCACCTTCTATCTGGTTTTCCCTGTGTCCCTCCTCTCTTCCCTATCCCACTCTTCCCTCCCTCCCCCCATCCCGTAACTACCACTCTCTTGTCCATTTCTCATATTCTCACTTTTATGTCCCACCTATGTATGAAATCATGCTATTCTCAGTTTTTCTTTTTTTCTGATTTACTTATTTCACTCCGTATAATGTTATCAAGGTACATCCATTTTGTTATAAATGATCCGATGTCATCATTTCTTATGGCTGAGTAGTATTCCATAGTATATATGCACCATGGCTTTTTAATCCACTCGTCTTCTGACGGACACTTGGGCTGGTTCCATCTTCGCCATTGTGAACAATGCTGCCACGAACATGAGGACGCATTTCTTCTTTTCGAAGAGTGCTATGGTGTTCTTAGGGTATATTCCTATAAGTGGGATAGCCGGGTCAAAAGGCAGTTCGATTTTTAATTTTCTGAGGAATCCCCAAACTGTTTTCCACAGTGGCTGCACCAGTCTGCATTCCCACCAGCAGTGCAGAAGGGTTCCCTTTTCTCCACATCCTTGCCAGCACTTATTCTGTGTTGTTTTGCTGATGAGTGCCATTCTGAAGGTTCTGAGGTGATATGTCATTGTGGTTTTAATTTGCATTTCTCTAATGATTAGTGATGTTAAGCATTTTTTCATATGCCTATTGGCCATCTGTATGTCCTCTTCGGAGAAATTTCTATTCATTTCTTTTGCCCATTTTTTGATTGGGTTGTTTGTCTTCCTGGTGTTGAGTTTTATAAGTTTTTTATGAATTTTAGTTATTAACCCCTTATCAGATGTGCTGTCGAATATGTTCTCCCATTGTGTGGTTTGTCTTTTTATTCTGTTCTTATTGTCTTTAGCTTTGCAAAAACTTTTTAGTTTGATATAGTCCCATTTGTTTATCTTGCCTTTTATTTCATTTGCCCGTGGAGATAAATCGGCAAATATACTGCTGCGCCAGATGTCGGAGAGCTTGCTGCCTATGTTTTCTTCTAAGATGCTTATGGTTTCACGGCTTACATTTAAGTCTATTATCCATTTTGAGTTTGTTTTTGTGAATGGTGTAAGTTGATGGTCTAGTTTCATTTTTTTGCAGGTAGATGTCCAATTTTCCCAACACCATTTGTTATAGAGGCTATCTTTACTAAATTGTATGTTCTTTCCTCCTTTGTCAAATATCAGTTGTCCATAAACTCTGGGTTTATTTCTGGGTCCTCTGTTCTGTTCCATTGATCTATGTGTCTGTTCTTATGCCAGTACCAGGCTGTCTTGAGTATAATGGCCTTATAGTAAACCTTGATATCCGGAAGAGTGATACCTCCTGCTTTATTTTTTCTTTTTAAGATTGCTGAGGCTATTCGTGTTCTTTTTTGGTTCCATAAAAATTTTTGGAATATGTGTTCTATATCTTTGAAGTATGTCATTGGTATTTTAATTGGTATTGCATTGAATTTATAAATTGCTTTGGGTAATATAGACATTTTAATGATGTTTATTCTTCCTAGCCATGAGCACGGTATATGCTTCCACTTGTTTGTATCTTCCTTGATTTCTTTTATCAAGGTTTTATAATTTTCCGAGTACAAGTCCTTAACCTCCTTTGTTAAATTTACTCCTAGGTACTTTATTTTTTTTGGCTGCAATAGTGAAGGGGATTGTTTCCTTAATTTCTATTGCTGACAGTTCATTGTTGGTATATACAAATGCCTCTGATTTCTGAGTATTAATTTTATATCCTGCCACCTTGCTGAATTCATTTATAAGGTCAAGTAGTTTTTTTTTTTTAATTTATTCATTTTTAGAGAGGAAACACAGAGTGGGAAAGAGAGAGAGAGAAAGAGAGAAAGGGGGGAGGAGCTGGAAGCATCAACTCCCATATGTGCCTTGACCAGACCAGTGCAGGGGTTTGAACTGGCGACCTCAGTGTTCTCAGGTCGATGCTTTATCAACTGCGCCACCACAGGTCAGGCTATAAGGTTCAGTAGTTTTTTGACTGAGACTTTAGGGTTGTCAATGTACAATATCATATCATCTCCAAATAGTGACAGTTTTACTTCTTCTTTTCCAATTTGGATGCCTTTTATTTCTTCTTCTTGTCTGATTGCTGTAGCTAGGACTTCCAGAACTATGTTGAATAAGAGTGGTGAAAGGGGGCATCCCTGCTTGGTTCCTGATCTTAAGAGGATTGCTTTTGATTTTTGCCCGTTTAGTATGATGTTTGCTGTCGGTTTATCGTAGATGGCCTTTATCATGTTAAGGAATGATCCTTGTATTCCCACTTCACTGAGAATTTTGAGCATGAATGGGTGCTGGACTTTATCAAATGCCTTTTCTGCATCTATTGAAATTATCATGTGATTTTTGTCCTTCCTTTTGTTTATGTGATGAATCACATTGATTGATTTGTAAATATTGAACCAGCCTTGCCTCTCCAGAATAAATCCCACTTGATCATGGTGTATGATTTTTTTCATATATTGCTGGATCTGGTTGGCTAATATTTTGTTGAGAATTTTAGCGTCTAAATTCATCAGGGATATAGGCCTATAATTTTCTTTCTTTGTGTTGTCTTTGCCCAGTTTTGGGATCAGAATTATGCTCGCCTCATAAAAGGAGTTTGGAAGTCTTCCTTCCTCTTGAATTTTTTGAAATAGCTTGAGGAGGATAGGAGTTAGTTCTTCTTTGAATTTTTGATAGAAATTACTTGTGAAGCCATCAGGCCCAGGACTTTTCTTTTTTGGGAGTTTTTTGATAACTGTTTCAATCTCATTTGTTGTAATTGGTCTGTTTAGGTGTTCTGATTCTTCCAGATTGATTTTTGGAAGGTTATATGATTCAAGAAATTTGTCCATTTCACCAAGATTGTCTAATTTTTTGGCATATAGTTCTTCATAGTATTTTCTTACAATGCTTTGTATTTCTGTTGTGTCAGTTGTTATTTCTCCACTGTCCTTTCTAATTTTATTTATTTGAGTCCTCTCTCTTTTTTTCTTGGTGAGTCTAGTTAAAGGTTCATCAATCTTGTTTACCTTTTCAAAGAACCAGCTTCTTGTTTCATTGATCCTCTGTATTGTTTCCTTAGCCTCTATGTCATTTATTTCTGCTCTGATCTTTATTATTTCCTTCCTTCTACTTGTCTTGGGTTTTATTTGTTGTTGTTTTTCTAGTTCTTTTAGATGCAGGGTCAGGTTGCTTATTTGAGCTCTTTCTAGCTTTTTATGATATGCCTGTGGTGCAATAAACTTCCCTCTCAGAAGTGCTTTTCCTGTGTCCCATAAATTTTGAGTTGATGTATGCTCATTATCATTTGTTTCTAGAAACTTTTTTATTTCTTCTTTGATCTCATTGTTAATCCATTCATTATTTAATATGCTATTTAGTTTCCAAGTGTTTGAGTATTTTTTAGTTTTTCTTTTGTGGTTAATTTCTAGTTTCATGACATTGTGATCAGATAAAATGCTTGATATGATTTCAATCTTCTTAAATTTATTGAGACCATTTTTGTGTCCTAACATGTGGTCTATCCTAGAAAATGTACCATGAGCGCTTGAGAAGAATGTATATTCTACTGCTTTAGGGTAAAAAGTTCTGAAGATATCTATTAAATCAAGTTGATCTAGTGTCTCCTTTAAGTCTGCTGTTTCTTTATTAATTTTCTTTCTTGAGGATCTATCCAGTGTTGTTAGAGGGGTATTGAAATCCCCTACTATGATAGTATTACTGTTAATCTCGCCCTTTATATCCATCAAAGTCTGCTTTATGTATGTCGGGGCTCCTATATTTGGTGCATAGATATTTACAATAGTTATATCTTCCTGTTGAATTGTTCCTTTATCATTATGTAGTGTCCTTCTTTATCTCTTACTACAGCCTTTGTTTTAAAGTCCATTTTGTCAGATATAAGTATTGCTACCCCTGCTTTTTTTTCATTTCCATTTGCATGAAATATTTTTTTCCATACTTTTACCTTCAGTCTATGTGCATCTTTTGTTTTAAGGTGTGTCTCTTGTAGACAGCATATGTATGGGTCCTGTTTCTTTATCCATGCAGCTACCCTATGTCTTTTGATTGGATCATTTAATCCATTTACATTTAAGGTTATTATTGATATGTAGTTGTTTATTGCCATTTTATTTTTTTAAGCTGTATTCTTTTTTTGCTCTATTTTTTCCTCTCTTTAAACTGTTCACAAGAAGTCCCTTATTATCTCTTGCAGAATTGGTTTGGTTTTAATGAATTCCTTCAGGCTTTCTTTTTCTGGGAAGCTCTTTATTTCTCATTCAATTTTAAATGTTAGCCTTGCTGGATAAAGTAGTCTTGGTTGTAGGTTCTTGTTCTGCATTACTTTGATTATATCTTGCCATTCCCTTCTGGACTCAAGTGTTTCTGTTGAGAAGTCCGATGTCATTCTTATGGGTGCTCCTTTGTAAGTGATTGCCTTTTTTTCCCTAGCAGCTTTTAAAGTTTTTTCTTTATCCATTAGCTTTGGTATTTTAACTATGATGTGTCTTGGTGTAGATCTTTTTGGGTTTCTCTTTAATGGAGTTCTGTGTGCTTCTTGAACGTGTGGAGGGTTTTCCAGCCTTAATTTAGGATAGTTTTCTGCTATGATTTAATTGAACATAGTTTCCATTTCCTGTCCTCTCTCCTCTTCTTCAGGCACCCCTATGATGCGAATGTTGTTTCTCTTCATGTTGTCACAGAGCTCCCTTAGAGTTTCCTCACATTTTTTGAGTCTCTTTTCCTTTTTCTTCTCTGCTTCTGTGCCTATGTTTATTGTGTCCTCTAACTCACTGATTCGATCCTCAGCATGATTCATCCTGCTTTTAATTCCTTCCATTGTGGTCTTCAGTTCTGATACTGTATTTGTCATTTCTGTCTGATTCTTTTTTATTATTTCAATTTCGTTTTTTATACTTGTTATCTCTTTATTTAGGTGTTCATAATGACTATCCATTGTTGCTCTAATTTCTTTGAACATCCTAACTATCATTATTCTATATTCTGCTTCTGGCAATTTGGTTATATCTGGTTCATTCACGTCCTCTCTGGAGATTTTTCTTGATTCATTTGGTTTGCATTCCTCTGCCTGCCCATTTTGTCTGTGTATAAGCAAGTTGTGGCCACTGGAGTCCAGTAGGTATTGCCTTTGTGTTCTCTAGGTGTGGTCTGTCTTACAGGCCCCCCACTCCCTCTGCCGCTGCCTAGCGTGGTTGGGTATGGGCGTTGCCAGTGCCTGTCTACTGTGGCTTTTGCTTTGATTTCTGCCTCTCCTCCGCGGGAGGGGCTGTCACTCAAGCCACAAGCCTCAGCACCAAGGGTAGAGGTGAGCACCTTTGCTCAGCTGCTGACCCAGCCTGTTTCTGGACTTCTGCCCAGAACCCGCAGTCAGAGCCTGCTTGCCACAGTTTCGAGGGTTGGGCAGGGCTTTTGATGTGCTCTCAGCTGTGAGCCTTTGCCCTTCCGGAGCTTTAGCCCCACCCTCGAGGCCAGGGCCCTTCTGCGCAGGGTCGCAAACCCAGGTTTATTGGGCCAGGCTTGTTTGCTGGCTTCCACTCAGCTGCGTACTTCTGCTCGTCCGGGACTCTACCCTGCCCCTGCGTTCGGAGCCTGCTCGTGCACGTAGGACTGCAATCCGCGGTTTCTCCGGGCAGGCGGGGCTAGTAGCGTGAGCTCAGCCGCGACCCCTCGCCCGTCCCTGGTCCTAGCCCGGTCCCCGCGGTCAGGGCCAGCTTGCGCAGGTTTGCAGAGCAGATTTCCGCCCATTCCTGGCCTCCCACTTTGTCCCCGTAGGTGGAATTACAGGCGGGCCCGCAGCTTCCGGACTGCTTTCGCGTGTCCCCTCTGACCCTGCTGGGCTAGACCGAGCTCACACCGGCTTGGTCTCTGCCCATGCTGACAGAACCGCGTTTCAGCGTCCTGCCGCCCCAAACCCTTCAGCCGCCCTCCGCAGATTAGGAAGGGACCTAATACTCCACACTGTAGGCCTGGGAGCTCCCTCACTTGTTTCACAGCTCAAAACTGTCCAAACGCCTCTTCTAGGCTCTGGGACTGCAAGCTGGGGCTTGGTTCCTGGGACCCAGGTCCCTCCCTCTCCGCCAAACTCTCCTCCCGCCACACTGGTCTCTCCGAGCTGCCGTTTGTTTGCTCTGGTGAGCTAGGCAGCCCTCTTCGCGTTTTCGCTATTTCTACCAGTCTCAATGTGGCTTCTTCTGTGTTCCTTGGTTGAAGAGTCCACTTAGTTTAGTTCAAAGTTGGTTTATCCAGATGATGGTTCTTAAAATTGAGTTATAATCCACTTTGGTTCTGGGAGTTGGAAATTGGTATGTCCACCTACTCCGTCGCCATCTTGCTTCTCCTGATTTAGATCCTTAAGTAAATCAGTTACATAAGGGTTACTTTGAAAAAATTAATACACACATTAAAAATATACTTATGTATGAGTGCATAATCTTTTGTAGTGTTATTATCTTTTAAATTAATCAACATAAATCTGGAAATAAGCAGAGTCTAGGTACTTTAGTTAATTTGTTTTCCTTTTTTCTTTTTCTTTCTTTTTTAGATGAGAAGAGGGGTTTTAGTGAGACAGACTCCCACGTGCGCCCTGACCAGGATCTACCCAGGAACCCTGTGTGGGCTGATGCTCAAGTACTGAGCTATTTTTAGTATCTGAGGCTGATGTGCTCCAAATGAGCTATCCTCAGTGCTCGGGGCCACACTCAAACCAACTGAGCCACTGACTATGGGAAGCATAAAGAGAGAGAGAGAGAGATAGAGAAGCAGATAGTCATTTCTCTTCTTTGTCTTGACCAGGAATCAAACCTAGGATGGCCACACACCAGGCCAACTCTTTATCCACTGAGCAACCTGACCAGAGACAAGATTTTTATTTCTTTTATAGCATAACAACAACAAAAAAATGAGCTATCTTTTTTGTTAAAAGAAATAGCTAACAAAGTGAGCTAATTTTTTTATAGCTCACTTACCTTACAGCTTTGGAAATTCAAATTGGTTGACACTTTAACTTTAGAGTTACTGTATTTTAAATCAGCCCCTAAAAGTCTTCGGTGTTAACATTTAACTTTGTAGTGCAAATCCATGCTTAGTCTTGCCTTTGTGTTACCTTATTGTTTGAATGCATTTGAAAATAATACAATGTCTATTTTGGGAAGATTGAGCAGAGAGGTTACTTTAGTCTGACTACATGAGTTACTAGCTCTTTAAATATCTCTCCATTAAATAATAGGAATCTCTAGATGAATCTTATCAACATGCTTTAAAGCAACCATGGTTAATGAGTTGATCATTATTACCCTTGGGAAAAAAAAATCCTTCTCCAGAGAAAGGACTGTTCTTTTGAGTGGAGCTATTACAACCTGACTCAGGGACCAGATAACTATTTTGTGAGGTCTTCTTTTTGGTCTTGATTTTAAAGATGAGGAGCTGAAGATGAGTAAGATAAAAATCAGTGGTCATGCGTGAGGACACTTTGTAGCTATGTGACCTCTCTCAGCTTCCGACTCTATTTCTAAGATAAAGTTAATGATACCTACACATCGTATCTCAAACTGAATGTGGCTATGCTTGACAGCTGTGCTTTAAAACCATAAGATGCTGCAAGAGCCTTGATGGTATTGTCCTTTGTAGTAATAGAATAATGGGGAACTTGGAACAAGTACGATAGTACCCTCAGTCCGGAGCTCAAATGAGGACCTGACAGCTACTTCTGAGACAACTATGGGGACTAAGAGGGCTATTCTTGGTGATTTTATTTCAGAGGATCCAGGAGTCAAGAAAGAGGTGGGGATATTATTTTTATTGCTGTTAGGCCTGCCGGTCTGGATTTATCTCTAGAAGAAACAGACACCCCTTTTTCCTTTGTGATAAGGACAATATGCCTGACCATTTCTCCCAGTAGCCATATAAAGCAGCTAGAATGACCAGTTGTAAGGTTGTTGCTTAAGTTTGATCCCCTACCACTGTTGACGAACAGACAGCTGATGTCCAAAGGACTGGAGCACAGGTCTAGAGGTCATCTGATTGTACACAGATGTTCCCCAGGTCCAGAGGTCAGTCTGTAGCAGCCATGTTGACAAATATCTAATCTGCCTCCATGCTAACCCCACCCTCAGGCCACACAGGGGCATGCTAGGCTGCAGTCATTCCTGACTCCAGCCACTGCCAATCCTGATGAGCTCATTCACATCTCTGCACATCTGTAAAAGCTGTCCTCTCTGCCTAGAAGGTCCTTCTCTTCTGTGACACTTATGTGTAACCCCCTCCAGATAAGCACAAATGACATCTGAGTCCTTCTACAATGGCACAGGGACAACGGGAATCTCTTTTTTATGCCCTGACAATTCTGCTTCATGACCTCAGTAACGGCATTTATCACACCTACAGCCCTTCTTCTTGAATATGAACTGAGCCTTTTTTTTTTTTTGTCTTCTACCATAGTAGACAGGGTACCTAATAAATGCTGAAGGCCTAAATACACAGCAGTATGTGGTGTTCTACACTCATGAGAAGAGTTCAGTAATTGAGAGGTTGAGTGGCTTTGGCTAGGGGTGAAGGCTTTAGCATTGAACCCACATGGAGCATTACGTAATATTGGGTAAGACCCTTAAACTCCTGATCAACTTCTTTTCAAGGCACGAAAGGATAATCTTGTTTTATTTTTGTCTTTGTTTTTGTTTCACACACTGGCAAATACTGGTGGACCCAGCACTAAAAAAACCTAACACTTTTGAATAAAATATTCCTCTTTATTCCCATTTTAGAAAAAAATCTAAGAAAGCCTCAGCCTTCGCGTCCTGTCTTGTTGCTGTTTTCTACTGAATTCCCAGCTATTTCTGTTCATCCGTTGGTTTGTGGCCACTGTTTTCTTCTCCATCACTTCTCCTTGCATCTTTCCACTTCAGTATTAACATGGATGATCCACTCAGTTGTTTAGAATCTCAGGGGTCTTTTTTACCACCTTTTCTGCAATGCCCTCTCTTCCATGCTGAGCTCAGTGACCTGCTGTCATAGGTGTGTCTAAACTTTCCCAAAGGGATCACTAGTGTGGTGACCCCCCACTCCTACATCTCCACTGTCCCTGCTCACCACCGTATCACACACACACCCTACTTTAGCATCCACTAACTTTGTAAGGAGAAGTGGGGGTTCATAGCCAAGGACCCAGAGAAGAGGGTTTGACTTGGGACGCAGACATAGCAAACTGTGTGTGGGGTTCCTCCACATGCCCCCCACGATCCCGTGAGTGCTGGGACTGAAACACTAGCAAGAGGGGACAGAATGTGACACTGGTGAATTCTCCCCTGGAAAAAAAATGTTCAGTTTCCTTTTCTAACCATTGGTTTTGATTTAAATATATTTACATATAATTCTCATATACACAATGCACATATAGGTATATTATATAAAATTTTAAGGTAGAGCTTTTTCTTATCCATTGCATATTCTATTATTTTTGAAATTTATCTAAACCTTGCTTCCGAAGAATCCACTGAGAATAAAAGTTAGACGCAAGATGTTTGTTGAGGCCTTTTCAGCAGCAAAATTCCTACTGTGCTGGGGAGTCCCTGAGACCAGGTCACTGCCCGAGCCTTCCCTGGGTTACCTTGCAAACTCAGAGCTCCGCTCTGCAGACAGAGGTTGTCCGAAGCCCAGAAGTAAGCTGACTAGAGTTCATCAGAGTTTTTCTTTCTTGAGAGAAAGTTGTGAAAACTCAGGGTCAGCAGGAGAAGACCAATGGTGCGGCACTCACCTTTCCATAGAAAAGCCACCCGGGGAAGCTCAGGTCCACAGCAGCCACTAGAGGCAAAAATGATCTGTGGTCCCCAACCTGGGAGCCAGCCGGGCCCTGCCTCCCGAAGCATGCCAGCACAAAGCGGCCCTGTCATCAGACCGTTTGTCTCTCTGTCCCTGTAACCAGAGCTGGCTCCTTTGTGCCCCTCGGAAAGAACAGATCGCAGGAAGGTCAGGTTCAGTCAGGGAGGGGATGATCATGTTAGAAGGACTTCCTGTCGGGAGTGTGACCTTTGATCTCCCGGGATGGCTCGGGTCAGTGAATGGAAGCAGAGGGCAAGCATGACTCACGCAGGGGGGGGGGGCTGGGGTGCGGGCAGATATCCGGAGGGCTCTGCCCTCAGAGCTCAGGCATTACCTGCCCAGCCGCTCTGCTTTCAAGAACATTGACTGGGAAAAGAATGTGTCAGTAATAAGTATGTATTTTAGTTAAAATGTACGACACCCCCAACTCGGGCGCTGTGACAGCTTTTTACTCCACCCGAGCAGAACTGCTCATGGGGATGGAATACCTTCCAATCTCTCCATGGAACGTGAGGATGGAAGCCCGAGAAGAGGAAGGCACTTTCCAAAATCAAATGTCTAATTAACAACCCGACGGAGACCACAGCTCCGTCTCTATGACGTTCACCGCCTACACGTCCAGCATGAGCCTTTCCAGGTCAGACGTTCACATGTGGCCTCATCTCAAAGCCGAAGTGAAATGAGTCATGAGACAAGCGGGGACAGGGGCTGCCGTGGTGAGGACTTCCGTGAGAGGATGCCGTTGTCAGCTAAGAGAGGGCAGTGATACAATCTCACAGTGAGCCTTCATTCTCCTTTGCCTGTCAAGTAAAAGACAGTGGATGAAGGGGTGGTTCCCAAACAAAGATGCCCTTTGTTTTTGAAATTCCAGAGACGGTCTTAAGACTTCTGGGATCCAAGTGAGATCTTTACATTGATAACTTTAGGGGAGACTTCCAGGAATTTCTCTCTTTTATTCATGCTAAGGAGCAGCCAGATTAGAAAACGAGGGTGTGAGATCCCTTCAGAACTCTGATAGCTTTAACACTCTGTGTTGTTCAATCAGTGTTTTCCAGAGTTTGCTCCATAAGATTGATTGCATAATCAAAGCACAGAAGTCAAAGGAAAGATATGAGCTTCTCCTTGGGTGGTAGGCATGGCATGATGATACGTTGTAGGCTTTATGGAATCTTGGTTAACCTGAAACATCCAGTTCACATTTCCAGAATGTGTGAGACAGCTACTGTCAGGTTAGGAATCACTCATCTTCAGAAAACACTTTCCAAAAATCTAAGTGATGAAGACAGTTACTGGTCCTGTTCGGTTGCCTCAGTGGTAGAGCATCAGCCTGGCGTGTGAATGTCCCTGGTTTGATTCCCATCTAGGGCACAGAGGAGAAGCAACCATCTGCTTCTCTACCATTCCCCTTCCCCCTTTTCTCTCTTTCTCTTCCTCTGCCACAGCCATAGCTTGATTGCTTGGAGTGCATCGGCCCCAGGTTCTGAGTATGGCTCTGTGGAACCTTCACCTCAGGTGCTAAAAATAGCTTGTTTGTGAGCATGGCTCCAAATGGGCAGAGCATCAGCCCCAGACGATAGTTAACAGGTGGATCCCAGTTGGGGCACATGTGGGAGTCTGTCTCTCTATCTCCCCTCCTCTCACTTGGAAAAGAAGAAAAAATAAGGCAGTTATTAGTAGTTATACAAAGATCTTGTAGTTCCAAAAATATTCTCAAGTCTACAAGCCAGTTAGGAAGTTGAAATGGACTTCAGACCCTTGCGTTTAATCATCTGCAGACACACGCTCCCCTCAGAATGAAAAACGGAGAGCTCAGGTGTCAAGCTCTTGAGTGTTTATGAGCAGCCACCCCCACCCGTTCCCTCCTGGACAGTGTCTGCTCTCAGCTACTTTCTTTCCTTCTCTCTGAAGGATTCTGTCCCTTCTTCAGAGAGCCAGCGTCTCACACATGAGCTGTCTCTGCAGGCACACTCTCCTTTTGGAGACCGGCTTCCTCTCCACCGTTTACCTCACTGAGTTTTAAATGCTTCCTCTGAGTCACATGAAAAATTAGCTTGAAATGAATACCCCGGGATGGCCACAAAGCCCTTCTGTGCAGGGCTCCGGGGCTGCCCGCCTGTCCCATGCCACGGTCCGACACAGCACCCGGCATTTGGGGTCAGGCCCGGAGCGACCCCCTCCTCCTCCGGTTTCACTTCAGCTCCCATGTTCTCCACGGAGATAACATACACGGCTCAGGTTTGGTTACCGACTCCGTGACAGGGGTCTTGTATGTCCTTCTCTGATTTTTAACTTTCCAAAAATGTTTCACATTTAACATTTCCCCTGCAATGTTTAAAAGCACATTTTTTTTTAAATGGCCTTTTATCTGGGAAGTTAGCACAGTGAAATGTGGTTAAATTTTTTATTTTTTTTTTAAGTAGAGGTCTGAAATAATCAGATTCCTAAAGATTTGATCGGAAGAACTGTTTACAAACAAACTGAACCGAACAAAGCGGGTGAAGGACTGCATCGTGACTTTGGTTTTGGTATCACCTCCGCACTTGTGGGGAGTCCTGGAGACAGATGCCTCCCCGTCTCTCTTTGGGGGTCCGAGGCCCACTTCGCCCCCTAACCATCACCTGCCATTCCTCTTGCATATATATATTTTTCTTTATTGCTATAGAGGTTGTAATGTAATGGCAGGGACCCCAAAAGAATGGAGCCCTTTTTTGATTCCTCCTTTTCTCATTTCTTCCTTCCTTCTTCCTTTCTTCTTTGCTTTCTCTCTCTCTTCTTTTTTTCAATGACCCATCACAAAACTCTTTTTACACCCTTGGTCCATGTCTAGCGACGGTTACAGAAGGAAAGGATGCAAGCTGTTGCCCCGGAAAGGTTGACTACTCAGTGTTGTGGAGTGAAAACAACCATCGGTTACAAAATTGGGCGAGGGAGCCCGGGAGAGACTTCCCGCGGAGGTCAGGGAATGCATGGGTGGACACCGGGCTTCATAAAAAGCCAGTTATCCGCCTAAGTTCTGCAAGAGGAAGGGGAACCATAGACCGTAACAGTGGGGCAGAGCCATACCAAGCCGAGAAACTCACACGCGGACTAGCACAGAGACACGGAGTGTGCCTAGCCCTCAGAAGTCAGGTAACATTGCCTACGAACACCTGTGAGGTAGGACAGAGGCTGTTGGAAATGAGCTGCCCATCAATGGCCTGGGTCCTTGGTTGAGAGCTGGACTTCCTCAACAGGCAGTGCAAAGTAATAAACTTTTGATATTTTAAAACAACAGAGAGACAACTGTTTTATTATTATAAAAAGTGATGTCCAAATATATAAAGCTGTGTGTTATCAATGCATTATTAAATTGCTATTACAGTTTAGACACTATGTATTAGAATGACCTAAGGTAAAATGAGTAGTCACAACAACATTTATAAGTGTCTACAGATATAGTGGCCAGTCGAGGATGAATGTTATAAACGTGTATCTGAAATTAATCTAACCACATTTCGCTTGCACTGTCGAAGGCACAGGTGTGAACAACAGAAACAGAATCATTATCCACAATTATTCCTTATAAAGTTCTGTTGCTTTTTTGCACATTTGTACTGGGTGTGCAACTTCATAATGTCTCTTTTTTAACTCTCACTGAATTCCTCAGGGTCACTTTTTTCTTTAAGAAAGAAACTATTTTCTTTACAACACTGATGTTCTTTAGAAACTCCCATTTTTTGTGTGTGCTCTTAGCTTTCTCTCTCCATAGTATCTAATCTCACATTTTCGAAGGTATTATTTGTTTGTTTTCGTTTCTATTTAAAGTAAATTTTCTGGTTCAGGGCTTCTGATGGTGCCAAAGAAACGTAATTAAAATCACATTGGTCACAGAGGAGACTTTTGGCAGAAGCATATATTTTTATTCCCTTCCTGAAAAAAAAAAAAAAAAGAAGCATGTCCCGTCACTCGGCCAACCTGATTTTCTTCTCTGCGGTTCAATGGCCGAGGAGCTGAGTCCACACTGCTTATCTGTCATCCAGCCCTCTGGAATGCAGACGCTGCTTCCCCAAGTTCGAAGACCAACATCACATCATCATTGGGGCTGACTCTGAATCTGTCCAAGGGAAGCCCTTTGAGGTGAATCCCAAAGTCTAAAGATGAGGCAAACAAAGGGCTTTTTCCAGAGTTTAGCCTTTGATGGGAATCTTGGGAGCTCCAGACAGCGACCCTTGACTTGGGGCTGATGGCCCACTCAGACAAGTGAGTAGAAGAGGAGAAGATGGTCAGGCATGGGGCGGGTGGAGGGTGGGGATGACGGAGAGGTACCATGTTAAAAAGAATGCTGAAGAAGCTGAAGAAGAAGAAGGCCTGGCTCCATTTTCTTCCAAAGGTCCCCTGGAAGATAAGGATGCAGACATATTTTGTTTATTTTGCTTAATGATACGATGGTTAGAGCACCACCCCCAGCAAATGGTCATCCCAATGCCTTACGGAGAAGCTGGGACTTCGCTCAAAGAGCCACAGAAGCTGACCAGGACATGGGTTTGGCTTTCCTTTCAGAGAATTCCCAAGAGCGTGAGAGGCAGAGTGGTCCTCGTGGTAATATGCGTGTTTCTCACCAAGTCACCGTCATGTGTGTCTAAGAAAGAACCAATCATTAGTTCTTGGAAAGGGCAGAAGGAAGGAAGAAAAACAGGAATGGAGATAAGGAATGGCAGGAGAGGGGAGAGAGGGGACGTTGTTGGAGGAGGTTGGGAGGCAATGAAAAAGAAAGAAGGCAGGGAAATACGTGAGAGTTCATGGCGATACAAGGGAACCCCCATCATGGGGTCCAGGGGGCCTTCCTGTACACCTTGATCTTGCTCCCACTTGCTGGTGAACTTGAAATGTCGCATTCTCTCCCTGGATCTCAATTTCTTTATCATCCCAGAGAGAAGACTTGAAGTAGCTCATTCTGTCCCCAGCTTTACTGAGACGTATATGACACATAACATCATGTAAATTTATAGTGTACAGTATGATGAGTCAACATACGTATCCATCACAAAGTGATGGCCACTTTAGGTTTGTTAACACCCATCCCCTCATGTGTTTACCGTTTGTATGTGTGCGGCAAGAACTTTCAGATGTTCAACACAGAGCGGCTCACCAGAGTCAGCGTGCTGTCCACTAGACCCAGAACTTACTTTTCTGGTAGGTAAGTCTCAGCATCTCTCCTCCTCAGAGACGTGGCCTTTGTGCAGGGTCCAGCTTCTTGAGACTTTTCCCAGTCTCCTGGAACACGCCCGTCATCTTCACGTGGATGTCTCTATTCAGCAGATTTACTCATTTAACTAAATTTTGTCATACTTCGAGAAGCCCTGGTGTGTGCTTTTGAACGTTCGTGGATGTGATCGCACCATTTTCTTCCATCTGTGTACCTGGCTCGTGTTTCTGAGTCACAGAGGAAGAAGAAACAAGCAGTCTTTGGCCAGAGGGGGCTGATGGATGTATTGGCTTAGGAAGGTTGCCCCATGCCTGGATCACGACACAATTTTGTACAAATGCAGAGGAAATCTTTTCAGGTGACTGTGTCTGCTAGGAAGAGGAATAAAGGGAGCAGTCAGATCATGTTCCCCTCTCTGGCTTCCTTTCCCACCATGAGTCCCCTTCAAATCCTTCCCAACAGACACACACACACGCATGCACATGTGGACACACACGCATGCTCATGTGGACACACACACACACACACTTCAACTGCTCTTAACCAAATGCGGCGGCTTTGATGTGATATTTGATTAGACCCAATGTTGCTCTCACCATCTCTAAGTGGTTATGCTGTTACTTACACTGTAAGACTCAACCTGTGCTTCCTCTTCCAGGAAGTCTTCCTTGCAGTCTGGCCCCTCTCCCAAGCTTCCCGTTCACTGAGCCTCATTGAACCCTTAACACACAAAGTTGGGTCTTTGTTTACCGGTCCCATGAGGCCTGAGAGCCTCTCAAGAGCGAGCATGGCGTTACTGGGCTGATCTTCCTGGCCCTGAGCCCTGAGTAGGTGTCCCACAGATATCAGTAATTTGGAGGTCTCAGGAGCCCTTTTGGACTTAGAAAGCACAGAGAACATATGTGGGTAAAGAGATAATGATTAGCATCCTCGCTGCAGGAATGGTGTGCGCGTTGTGGCCCAGGGCTGAACGGAGGGTCAACGACTAGCTTCTGAAACTGATGTTGACACGAACACTTCTGGGGTGCGGACTCCACGGTGCATGGGCATAGAGAAGTGTTCACACTCAGGCCCCTTGCGTCCCGAGTTTCTTTTAACGAGGAAATTACTTGCAAGCCTCCACAGCCTAAAGGGTTAACAGCGCCTCCTTCCCGTAGGCCTATAGGCTCCCTCCTTGGGAGTGACTTCCCACGGGCCCATAAAGACCATAAAAACGGGCTGCAGGCTTGGGTCACAAGTGGAAGGCTGTGTTAAGTAAGGAAGAATTAGAATTGAACATAAATTAACGAGGTTACGACCTAATAAAAGCTTTC
Source organism: Rhynchonycteris naso (assembly GCA_037038555.1). Taxonomy (NCBI): domain Eukaryota; kingdom Metazoa; phylum Chordata; class Mammalia; order Chiroptera; family Emballonuridae; genus Rhynchonycteris; species Rhynchonycteris naso. The sequence continues at coordinate 108,617,457 of CM073001.1, forward strand.
CCACACTTAAAGCTATTTGAGATGGCATTTTGCCTTTTTATTATTTTTTGAAAATCAATATAAATTAATACTAATGCTTCTGAGCTGAGGAAGAAGGGGGAGAGGCTGCATTGCAATTCTTGGGCTTCGTGCTGACGGTGCATCTCCGGAGGAGAGGATGACCGCGACCCTGGGACACACGGCGTAGCGTGCCTTTGAGCCCCGGTTCAGGCGTGGCCGAGAATCCCCAGCGTGTCAGCCCGCTCTCCAACGAACTCTTCATGGGCAGCCAGACCTTTCTAAACAGGACTCTCTGTCTGCACCAGGTTGAGGTGGAAAAGAAAATGGCTTTTAAATAAAATAAATAAAGTCACGTCAAGTGGAAGGCTTTTTAGCAGAGACTTAGTTGTGATTGCTTTGAAAGATGCCTAAATGAAATTTGTAGAGCCATCAGGTAGACGACTGTTGGTCTTGGCATTGAACATGGGGAAAGGAGACCAAGTCCCTTTTTGCTGCTGGATGGGACAGGGCCTTTCTCTCACCCTCTGCTGAGTGTCCAGGAGCCAGGCTGCTCTGGGGAGAATGGGGGAACCAGAACTGAACGGGTCGCTGCCCAGAATTCCAGATTGTTTTAACCAAAATGAGATCATAATTTATACATATACAGTTTTGTAACCTTTTATTTTATTTTTTTCAAATTATTGATTTTGAATTTTTGCCTTTAGCATATGTGTATGTTTTCTAGCTCGTGGGTCTCTTTTGAATTCTTAAATGCACCCAGGTACACTTTATACCTGGTCTGTTTGAACTGTCTTCCAGGTCAGGGCTGGACACAATACTCAGATTTTTAATCCTTTTTTTTTTGTGTGTGTGTGTGTATGAGAGAGAAAGACAGAGATAGGGACAGACAGACAGGAAGGAGAGAGATAAGAAGCATCAACTCATAGTTGCGGCACCTTAGTTGTTCATTGATTGCTTTCTCATATGTGGCTTGACAGGGTGGGGGGCTATAGCAGACCGAGTAACCCCTTGCTCAAGCCAGTGACCTTGGGCTCAAGCCAGCGACCATGTGGTCATTTTTATGTTCCCACACTCAAGCCAGTGATCCATCCTTATTCTTATATCCCATGCTGCCTCTTTCTCAGGACACAACTATGTCAGAGATCAGGAGGGATAGCCGACTTTGTAGATTCACGTTGTGGGTCGTGTGTCTTCTTGGTACCATTCTGTCTGTTCACCTCATCCCTGTCCATTAAAGTGAGTTCAAGCTTAGTGGCCTCAACTGTTAGTGTTTACTTGGCTGGCCCACACTGGCGATGAACAGCTGATCACTGTATTGGAATAAAAACAGTCCAATCCTTTGATTGTATAGTAATAAACTTTCCTTTTCCAATGGAAAATGATTGCTGTGGTCTAACTGATGACATTAGTTTTCTGTAGAATCTTTGTCTGAATTATTCTCACTTAGCATTGAATTCCAATATGCATATTCCTGAACTGAAAAGAGGTCAAACAACTGTCCACAGGTTTACTGACGACTCGATCTTCTCTTCCTTTGAAGTAGCAATTGACTGCCATTTTGGGTTATTTGTGCTGTTTAATTGATCTGTGTTCTTAAAATATTTTGCACACTAATCCCTTGTCCTTTACATGTGACACAGATATTTTCTCTAAGGCTCAGCCTTTATTTTCTAATCTTCACATGGTTTGGAGCAGAGGTCCCCAAACTACGGCCCGCGGGCCAAATTGCGGCCACCTGAAGCCATTTATCCGGCCCTCGCCGCACTTCCGGAAGGGGCACCTCTTTCATTAGTGGTCAGTGTACAGAGTACTATATGTGGTGGCCCTCCAACAGTCTGAGGGACAGTGAACTGGCCCCCTGTGTAAAAAGTTTGGGGACCCTTGGTTTGGGTTTGAAAGCAAATAGTATTACTATAATCAATTTGAAACAGTGTCAGTTACAGATGGTTATTTCTCATGTGGTTTATAGGAAAGTTTCTCTTCATGTGCACAAAAACAATTTTCAATATTTTACACCATTTTTTTAAAGTTTTTCTTTTACATTAAGCCTCTAGGCCATACAGAGGCCAGTTCTGTGCTAGTTATGGAAAGACGATATCATGTAGTTGTTTTTACTCTCTTTTTTTTTGTTTTTTTATTTTATTTTATTTTATTTTTGTATTTTTCTGAAGTTAGAAGCGGGGAGGCAGACAGACTCCCGCATGCGTTTGACCAGGATCCACCTGGCACATCCACCAGGGGGCGATGCTCTGCCGGTCTGGTGCCGTTGTTCCCCTGCAACCAGAGCAGTTCTAGCACCTGAGGCAAAGGTCATGGAGCCTTCCTCAGCACCTAGGCCAACTTTGCTCCAATGGAGCCTTGACTGCGGGAGGGGAAGAGAGAGACAGAGAAGAAGAGGGGGAAGGGTGAAGAAGCAGATGGGTGCTTCTCTTGTGTGCGCTGGCTGGGAATTGAACCCTCAGGTGCTAGAATTGCTCTGGTTGCAGCAGAACAACGGCACCAGATGAGCAGAGCATCGCCCCCTGATGGACATGCCAGGCTGACGCTCTACTGCTGAGCCAACTGGCCAGGGCCGAATGTCATGTAGTTTTTGTTGTGATAATGGTCTCAGCACTGTATCTCGAACAACCTGCCCCTCCTCCTTTACCCATAGTGGGAGCCTGTTGTGCACCCAACCCCTTTATGTCCCTGAACCTGACTCTGGGTTCTTTGTGCTTATACTGTTCTAGGTTAAATGTATTGTTCTCTTATCATTTACACTGTTCTCCTTGTTATAGCTTTTTTTTTTTTTTTTTTACAGGGACAGAGAGAGAGTCAGAGAGAGGGATAGACAGGGACAAACAGACTGGAATGGAGAGAGGTGAGAAGCATCAATCATTAGTTTTTTGTTGCCTTTGCGACACCTTAGTTGTTCATTGATTGCTTTCTCACATGTGCCTTGACCGCAGGTCTTCAGCAGACCGAGCAACCCCTTGCTGGAGCCAGCGACCTTGGGTCCAAGCTGGAGAGCTTTTGCTCAAACCAGATGGGCCCGCGCTCAAGCTGGTGACCTTGGGGTCTCAAACCTGGGTCTTCCACATCCCAGTCTGACACTCTATCCACTGCGCCACTGCCTAGTCAGGCTGTTATAGCTTTTTTTTAAAAAAAAAATTTTTAATTATTTATTTATTTATTCATTTTAGAGAGGAGACACAGAGTGATAGAGAGAGAGAGAGAAAGAGAGAAAGGGGGGGAGGAGCTGGAAGCATCAACTCCCATATGTGCCTTGACCAGACCAGTGCAGGGTTTTGAACTGGCGACCTCAGTGTTCCCAGGTCAACGATTTATCCACTGCACCACCACAGGTCAGGCCTGTTATAGCTTTTTAATAAGTCTTTCTCAGGTCGGTGATTTCGTTCATGTTGGTTTTCCTTCTAAAGAGCCTTAGCTAGTCATACTTTTTTTTTTATCCCTTATACGTTTGACAATTGTGTTTTCAAGTTCTAGGGAAAAAAAATGTTGTTCAGGTGTGTTGTCCAGTGTCTCACATTCTTCTCAGCTGCCATCCCAACAGATAATTTAGCACAGGACTGAACAAAATCTAAGACCATACTCTTCTGACCAACAGCTAGATTGAAAAATCCTACCTTTGCAGAACAAAGCCTCACCCAGAAGGGGGTTCAACAGCCACTGTGAAGGTCCGGACATTTCCTGGTGGTCAACGGTCTCTTCTGTGGCTTCACTAAGGACAATCAGAACGGACACAGGGTTGTTTTTGGATCCCTGGTTCCCTGAAGTTGTTCTGCCACCATGGTAACAAATAACTGTCTTCTAAACAAACCGGCCTCTGTAACCAACAAGTATTCTTTAGCATCCCGACAAGACACGTTAGAATTTTTTTAAACCTATATATGAAGCAACTTGCTTCAATGAAGATACCTCTGAAAACAAACCAGTTGGGCAGCCTCATAGTTTCAACGTTGGTTGGTGAATGGAGTTTATGATAGATAGGTAGGTAGGCACATAGATTGATAACGATGCTCTATGACCTCTCCAGGGTACCGTCTTCTCAACGGAAGGCCGAGTTACTGAGGGTCATGACCAGATGTGGGATTACTCATGGTTTCCAGCTGGGGATGTGTTCATTGAGCACTTACTCTGTGCTGGAAACTTCATGTCCTGGGCTTCCTTCAATCCGCACAAAATGCTACAAGAGGAACAACCATTCCATTGCACTGAGGAGTGTCCTGAGGTTACAAGAATATAAAAGGACTTCACTGAACTCACCGAGGGGAAGGTCAGAGAGCCAGGATCCCATGCAGCCTGGACGCTCTTTTCTCTATACCACACTGATGCTGGTGGCTGCTTTCCTATGGACAGGGAGTCCCGTGGGTCAACAGGATTAACAGGAGAGGACAATGAAAGAGAAGGCACCAATTCAGAGTGCGTGTAGGGTAGAGATGGGGAGGAGGACAGGTTCTGGAAGGAGACTAAATTGAAGAAATTGTGGGAAACCATCAATCCAAGGAGTCTGGTAACAGATGCTCAGAATCCATCCTGAAATGCAGGAATGATGGCAGGGTGGGGTCTTCTTATCTGTCCTCGTTTTACCTGCCACAGCCACCCGTCCCTGCCCAGGACTCCCCCGCTCTACCTGAACCACACACACATTCTCAGTCTTCTGAACCTGCCTCGGTGTTCCCCACTGATCGGAACATCTGCTGTGAGGCATGGCTCTGATCCATGTGACTCTGCTCTGCTAAGATTGAATAAATACCAAACCACACATCTGCTCCTGCCACCCCCTTCTCTTGTTACGTTCACTGCAATCCTAATGCTTCGAGTAGGACACATCCAAGGAGCTCCCTTAATGTTTTCTGCTAGGGAAGCCAATATCCCAGCAACATCATTCAGCTTCTCTGCAGGCCATCAGCTTCAAAAGCCCGGAGGATCTAAGTAAAGCTGGGAAACACTACAGAGAGCACCCTTGCGGAGCGAGAATTACAAGTTACAGCAACCCCGTCTTGGAGTGGACGATTGCTAGCTTTCGCTGGTTAATTCACCATTCGTTGCTAACACGCTTTAATTGAGCACCTATTACGTTAATAATCACCCAGGATGCAGATTCTGGGACGCCCAGGGAAACCGAAGAGAACTAAATGATGACTAAAAATAGAACTGTCATAGTGTCTCAGGAAGTAGAGAGAAAAACCTCAACGTGACGTGGTTATGTTGGAAAGGGGATAGTGAGCAGGTGTATTTTTATGACTGTACAAAGGCACACAATAAAAGTGACATGGGGGAGGGACAGGTAATGGGCTGTGTGGATGGAAACACGGATTGTGTCCACCTGGAGAACAGCTTCTGGTTAGCTGGGAAGAAGAAGATTTCGTCACTGTAAGGACTGTGGGTTAAATTCCGAGATGGGATTCCTTTGGGACAACTTTGACCAGAGAAGCGTGTCAGTGTGTTACCCCTCTGCTCATAGAGCCCATCACAGAGCCGAGTAAATTGTATGCCTGCCCCTCTGAGAAAGGGTCTCCCTGATCACTTACGCTTCTCATTCATTAACACCTCCAACCTAACAAACTGCTTGAGATTTCTCAGCATCCATGTGCCTTCCATAATTAACAGGTCAGCCTCATGGGAACGGGGATGTGATGTGTCATTAACCCCAGTGCCTAGCACCATGCGAAAACATAGGAGGTGCTTGAGAACTACTTACCAATAGTCAAGTAGGAGACAAAAACTGTATCGACCCTTTTTGTTTAGCCTTACCTTTATATAAGTCCTTAAGGTTATGGTCCTGCCCCATTTTATAGATGAAGATCACGGATGTTATCTCACTGGACCACAACACCTGACCCCATCTCAGTGTAAGAGAAGGGGCATTTAGGGATGGAGATTTGAGGGATGGCAGCTTGGCTCTCAGGCAGCAATAACGGGAATGGCTCTCATTTGAACTCAGGGGTGTTGTTGATCGGAGTGGCCTACATCCTGGGCAGAGCCCTGTGGGATGTCAGCCACCTCCTCCCAAGGAGGGGGGACAATGGCAGCCTTAAAGTCTAAGGTAGTGGCTCTTAAACTTTGTCTGTCCTGAGACTCCTCAGGGCACCCGAGGTGGGGGTGGAGCTTTTGTAAAATACTCCTGCCAGAGGCCCTTGCCAGACACCTGGGGTGGGCAGAGACATCAAGAGAACTTTGCAAACATTGGCGTGTCCTTTGTGGCCTCAAAGCAGCCACGCAGTTGTGTGCCTCGAGCAGGTCAGAGTAAAGGGGGTCTTCAGACCCACTGTGGCTGGGCAGCTGGGAGTCAGGGATGCAGTGTGGCTTCCTGAAGGATGCCAGGACCACTGGACTCTGACCTTCTGAACAGACGCCTGAGTGGAGAGAAGTCCTAGGGCCTAATGTCTCCCCTACACCTCCCCCACTAGCGCCTGCACGCATGGCGTGAGCTCACCCACCCCAGCAAGGCCGCCCCCTGGGTCCGCCTCCACGGCACAGTGGATGCTCAAAGCACACTAACTTCTCAGTAAACTATTGCTTAGATTATAGAGCTTCGAGAATTCTGATACTGTCCGCCTTTTCAATCACCGTAGCCATCCTAATACGTGATTGCACGTCTGCGTTTCTGCTGGTTTCCGTGTGCATGGGCTTTGCTTCATCTCCTCTCGAAGGCAGAGCGTCTCTTTAAGAGTGGATGTAAGCTTGGCTGTGCTCTCTCTGCTGGAGCAACGGAGCATTGTGCACTCTCTTTCCCACTGCAGAGAGGACAGGAGGCACTCCCAGAAAGAGAGGTGATCCCAGCACAATACAGATCAGGCTCGCAATTCCTTAACAAACCTGTCCAGCACCCACAGAGGGATGGGAAGTCAGCTGTCCATCGATCAGCTCCTTTTTCTCCTTGTCCTTCAACGTCCTTTGGTGGGTTTCCCATGCCTCATGGGGGAGACCAGGAAGGACAAGTCCAGAGCCTTGAGATTTCTGCATCTCCTCTGAGCACTTGTTATACAGCAAGTGCTCTCAGCTCAAAAGACTATGACAGGAAAAAAAAAAAAAGAACATATTTACATAATAATGTTAGAATTTTTCTCTTCATGTGACCTAAGTTTAAAAGCCTTTCCATTCAAGATTAGATCAACATGATTTGAAATGGAAATCTACAGCCCAGAGGGAGATAGAAAGAGAAAAAATAGACATTAGATGTGAGAGGAGAATGAACAGCACACACAGGCAGAAACCCAAAGAAAAAAGAATGAATGAAGCCCTGGCTGGTTGGCTCAGTGGTAGAGCATTGATCTGGCATGTATATGTCTCAGGTTCAATTCCTGGTCAGGTACACACGAGAAGCGCCCATCTTCTTCTCCACCCCTCTCCCTCCCCCTTTCACTTCTCTCTCTCTCCCCCCCCCCCACTCCTGCAGCTATGGCTTGATTGGAGTGAGTTGTCCCCCAGCACTGAGTATGGCTACATGGCCTCAGGTGCCAAGAAAAGTTTAGTTGCCAAGCATTAGGACAACACCCTAGATGAACAGAGCATCACCCCCTGTGGGCTTGCCAGGTGGATCCCAGTCAGGGCACATGTGGGAGTCTGTGTCTCTGCTTCCCTTCCTCTCACACAGTTAAAAAAAAAAAGAAGAAGAAATGATGAGAGAAAAAAGCAAATCTTCTGACTTTGAATTTGCTTTTTCTACTATGACTGGTTATACTGGTGGGCTGGCCTGTGCCATGAGATCTGTATTACAGATGAACACATTTTCTCTTAAAATTTGGGACATGATATTTGGTGGTATATATTATATGGGTAAAAAAATATTTATAAACACACAGATATAACTTCTGTTGTGTCACATTGTCCGGAGAAAGAAAGACAGTGAAGGCAGACATGGTTCTGTGGCAGAGCTGTACTGAGGACCTGCAGAGCAAATGGTCCACCTGACATGCGTGTACAGAGAGCCATGAACATGACATCTTGAATGGAGGACCAGAAGGGCGGCTGAGACATCTCTACACATCTAGAGTTGGGGGATTCTTTGCATCAGAAGAGCAATTAGCTGTTAAATACTCTCATGTACATACCTACCTAATTCATGCATACATATGATCCCATACACACACGTTCCTCATTTTAAAAACCGACACACACCGCATACAATGAAGTCACACATCCCAACAATAAGACTAGAGTCATGGGCTTCATTTATGGGTGGACATTTCAAAGTGAATACAAAATATCCTGTTGGGCAGCGTAACTGAATGGACCCATCTCAAATAAACAGCATGACCGTTACGGGTCCAGTATTTAGAAGAGATATTGGACTTATTTTCCTGCCTGTGGATTTGTTCTGTGGGGTCACCTCTGCTGGAGCACAATGTGCCCTTTAGTACATAAATTAAACTGCGTTTCATTGTCCCTTGTTACAATGGCATTCTTGTGTGTTTATCTGCGAAGCTCTTCAAGTCACTGTGCCTGTTTTTTACCCAAAAGTATGTCCAAAGGTTTCTGGTTACAGGGTGATCATTCACTCACTTTTACCACAAGTATTGGTCAAACCCCCATCAGGCGTGAGGCAAGTGCTGTCTACAGTTCATACTAATCAAATGTATGGTGAATAAGCCGCATTCTCGGGGAACTGAATGGCTTCTGGAGAAATCGTCCACTAAGCAAAGCACTCTGATACCGGAAGGGAAGGTGAGGTCAGAGCAGGGCAGCAGCAAGACTCTGTGGACAATGGGGAAAAGAAACCTCCCCTGACAGATGAAACCACAGAGGGCTTCCCAGAGGAGGTGTGTTGGGCTCCAAGAGAGAATAGACCAGGTAGAAGATGATGTGAGATGTGGACAGATGAGGTGGGAGGTAGGGTGGGTCAGGGAGGTGTGCCATTTCTTCCCCTGTTCACTTTTCACTCAGTCGTGCCTTACTTCTTGAACCAGCCCCGGATCTTTGAGAACCTCTCTGGCTTAGTGGTTGCACACTCCCATGCTAGCTAGGTACAGGGCCTTTGGTTTTCCTGCTCTTCTTTCTATCCAGGTGGGTGACCTTGAGCAAAGTCTGTCACCTCTTTGTGTCTTAAACCCTGACTGTAAAGTGAGGAAGCTAGAAATACTACCTACCTCCTATGTGATGGTGAATCTCGGGTGTTCACATTCCAGAAGCCCCCTGGACCATGGTCTGTTCCCCCTGCCCTGCCCCGGCCCGGTAAGCCAGTGAAAGTACCAGGTCACTTAGTAAGTGATTAACAGATTTTCAACCACTCACCAGAGTCAAGTTTGAAGAAACAGGGACCTTGCTTATTTGTCTGGAGAAGGGTGACAGGAAGCATACAGGAGCCAGGAATTTACTCGCATGATTTGAGCTGGATTAGCAAGAATTTCCCTTCATCCTTCTTTACTTGATTTGACATTTGTACAAATCTCAAATGGAAATCAACATGGGTCAATCCGGAACGTCCAAATAAATCTAATCACCCATTAATTAGCTGTTTCCAGATGTGCATGAATGTTCTTGCTTTCTGTGCTGTTGAGTGGTCCTTTTTTTATTTTTACTTTAAATTCTTGTCCCTCGTGGGTATTCGTGACCTCTGGGCAGCGGAGGTGCTGTTCAAATAGCTGAGAGGATCAGATCAATGCCAACGGCCAGCCCCAGAGAAAGCGCGCGCTCGGTACCATTTGAAGTAGATTTGCATCCTCAGTGAAAATTAATCTTTTCAAAAAATAGCTCAGTGCACAAGTTCTGTCCAAGTCAACATTAGAAATGTTACCCTCTCCGATAAAGGGCAGTCTCTAAGAGGAATATATTATTGAGTTGCGAATTTTATTGGGAAAGGACATTCTAAAAGGAGAGAAAAAAAACAAACAGAAAACAGTGCCCAGAATCATCTTTGATTCTCAGGCTCCTGGTGCTGCTTGGAGGTTCCGGGATACAACTGTGAGCTAGCGCTCCAGAAATGCAACTATGTCTCCCCAAGACCCTGTAGGAGGCACATCAGAAAAAGAACGACATAACTATGTCTACTCTCAACTGTTTAAAGCAGATGGTGGAAAACTTTTGTCTAAAAAACCTTCAGAGTAAGGAATTTCAACTTCTCACCGTTTAAGGTCTCTGTCTGAACTATTCACGTTGGCCTTTGAACACAGCCACAGGGACACCGACAGGCTCAAGGCTGATGTTTCCAGACACCAGGTAAACCTTCTCATAGACTAGGGTCTCCAGGCGAACCCCCCACCCCCATGCCTTCCTATGAAATCATTCTGAGCATCAATGAACAATGTGTATCTTTGCATTGACTTTTCAGGAGTAACTTACTGATAGCCATATTTGTATTGGGAAATGCACAAAATGGGGCTTTAAAAGCTGAGATAAAGGTAAATAAATAATATTCTAAAATAATTATTCATGGGGCACAGAACTTCCGGGTGAGGAAGGTGATGGTATGGGGTCTACTCCATTGGGGGAACTTGGCTCCATACTGTGTGCGAACACTGGAGTGCGAGGAAATCTAAGATCAGTTGATTTCTCTGCTTTTGAATGACGAAACGCGGCTGGAAAAGAGCCTTTGTGGGATAGGCAGGGAGAACTCGTTTCTGTGCTTACTCAACTGTGATACTCGGCATTGTAAACCCCATATGCCAAGTAAGTAAAAATTAGTGTTAAGATCTGTGCCTGGATTTTTCATCTTTATAATGTCAATCAGTGGTTCTAACTAATTGGACGAGATTGCACTTTTTTAGATGATTAACAACAGATGGGTTACAATCTCACTGAAACTCTTGATTTGAATTTTCTATAAAAAATTAAAAATTATGTTTGCAAGACTTTTAAAAATTCATGAACGTGATTTTCTTTTCTTTTTCCTCCCTCCCTCACCTCCATTTAAACAGCTGAATTACTTAAATTATTTTTGGCAATAAAATGGCATAAGAATGGATATATTTCCCAACACCTGTTTATATAATGTTTTTACCAAACAGCAGTGATTGCTTTTAGGAAAAGAACCCCGTGACTTCTGCACTCATGATTAAAAGGTCATCTTAATTCCAAGGAATAAGGTGTGTCTATTTTCCCGAAGGTGTCCCCAGGGCAGCACGTCTGGTCCTCATCGGCGTCCTCTGCAATGCAGCACGACAAGCTTGGGTCAGAGCGAAGGGTCAGCTCTGCTGTCTTCTTGCTGTTCACATGCACCTGGGATATGAGGCTGACCCTCATATCTGATCACACCATGTTTCTGGAGTGATCACCCAACATCACTGTCCCTTTTTGCAGGAAGGTACAGAGGAGATTGGACCATAATACCTGCCAGTCCATAAACGAATGAGTAGCAGTCAATACTTGTGAATTGGCTGAGGTCAAACGGATGAGGAGAGTGCTCCTCTGACCGTTTCCCATGGCAAGTGTCCCCATACCTCCCTGCAAGGACCTCCACAGCTGCACACGGTGTGCGGTCATCCCACAGGTAAAAGGACAAGGACGCCAAATCCATCCACGCAGTCACCACCTGTGGGAGTCATGACTTCCTTGTGGATGCACCCACTGAGGATCTTCAGAAATTCACATCCCATGTGAGCCGTCACTGTTCTCTGCTGAGGACCACGTGGTCCCCAACACCTATAGTACTAGCACCAGGCAGCCGTTGGAGATGTGGGGAATGTGCTTAGCTTACAGAAAAATTGTTCTGGTAGCAATGCAAAGGATGGGCGCTATGATGTCCTTCCTCCCTGCTCTGAGGAACATCTTTCTGTCACAGGAATTCCTGGGTGCTAATGTGTTGTATGGCTTCTGTTCTAACAAGTGTTTTAAACTAACAGTGTGTTGGCATCGACGTGGAGGGGTGTTTTGTTTCTTAGTGGGCCAGTAACGCTGTGGCTCTGACAGGAGGAGTTCTCCTAAATGAAGGGGGGAAAAAGTGATGTATTAGAAACCCAGCTCTGACATCACCTCCTCCACGAAGTCTTCCCTCCTTTCCTTAGTCATCCCAAAACATGTAGTAGTAATTTGTATTTTGAGAAGCATGGAGAGACGGAAGGAGGGTGAGGAGGAAGGAAAAGGAGAGAAAGACCTGCCTCGGAAATCCAGTATCTACACGTCAGCTCTTCTCTCTAAGCGGTTCGTATTGTCCCCCAGCACGATTTCCAGGCTCCCGGGACCTGTCTTCTCGAGGTCTCTGCTCATCTTATGGTCCCCGCCCTCCTCCCACCAGCTATTGTGGAAGCACGTGGCTTTGCGAAGCTGCCAGCCATTTGGAACTTGAGACCACGCTAACACGAGCTGCTGAGACGATTCTCGATGCACGCTCAAACAAACGCGTCCTCAAATTGAAAAATGGAGGGCACACAGTTACTTGAAAATTATTTTGAAGGACTTTGGAACACTTGTTTACATTAATTGTTTTCTGAAGCTCCTTAAATTAGCTTTACTTGGTAATATGCTACCTTGCCAACCCAGGCTGTTCAGAGTCCATGAGCATTTTAATCAGAAGTAAATTTACAATATAGCTATAAATATAACTCTATAAATAGGTAACATAAATAAATCATATGAGGATATAGTATGCAACTATATGTGATGTATACATACATATCTAACAATATGCATAATGACCCTCTATAAATTAGATTTCTTGTTACTGCAGACTCCCTTCCATGTGCCCAGGGACCCACTGGGGTGTCACTGAAGGTGGATTTTTTCTGATAACTACACAGTCACGGGGACAGCTGTCGAGTCCTGGGCACTGACTTTGAGTCAGCCACCATCCTTAGTCCTTTCACCTTGACTGTCAGTCCATCTTCTGATCAACATTTGAGGTACCTTGAGGACCCTCGCAAGCAGCCTCCAGTTCAAAGCCAGGATGTGAGCAGAGGCTGCCCCTGGCTTCAGGGACTGTTTTCATCACCTCACAATTATATAGGGCTTCTCTGCTTTGTTCCATTTTCAACGGGGATACAAATTCTCCTGTAAACTTAAAATAAAAGCTGGAATATCTTCTTTTTCTCAAAACAATGAGGATGTTTTTAACATCTAGCCTGAATCCTCTGGAAGCCCAAGCAGGGACGGACGACACACTGTGTGTGTGTGTATGTGTGTGTGTGTTTGTGTGTGTGTGTGTGTGTGTGTGTATTTGAACGTGACCGAGAGTCTATAAAATACTAGTTCGGCATGTCCACTGGCGCCTGCTTTTTTTTTTACCTCTGCTCTCTCTCCCACCCCCACCCACATCTCTCCCTCCTCTCTGCTTCTTTCTTTAAAACCTGTCATGCTGATTTCATTCCCTGTCTGATTTGATTTCCTATGGATAAAAGAAATCAGAAATGTTGTAATAATAGAAATTAAGGTCAAGATTGTGGTGTGGCTGCAGATGTGATCAGAGTGAGGCTCTGACTCCCCTCTCCCCCAACTCTTCCCCACCCAGCACCTGTCACTGGTGGAAGGCTTATGAATTCACATTCATGTTCACGACTGGGGGAGACAGGGCCACAGCTCAGGGACCCACTGGGCTTTTCTTTGCTTTTGACAGAAGTTATATACAGTTTATATTTAAAGGGAGAAAAATGAAAGGGTTTTTCTGAATTCTAACAGAAAATGGTGGGCTTTTTCTTTTCTTTTTTTTTTTTTATGTTGCTCACGCTAGAGCTTCTCATGGGGAACCCGGCAAGATCCTCTGCAAACAAAGGACACTTTCGGTCGAGCTCTTAACATGAAGGTCAAGGTTTTACTTATATTCACATTCAATTCAGAAAGAACATAAAATCAATACAGCGGGGAAGCTGACACACATTGTCCACAATCTTTGTTATTTTTAAATGTGACACGGAAACACACACACACACAAAAGAAACAGTTCTGCAGAAGAATTCGGGTTCACTCACATTCATCCAAACCTTGACACTACTACCAGACCCCCAGAGATAGAATCAGCTCTATGGAGACTGGGCTATTTTTGATCCATTCCAAATGTATCGATTGTTCTCACTGAAGGCGTTATATTTACAGCATTGCAGATCAGGGGGACATCTGACCCCGCTGCTTCCTCCTCGGGAACCCCCTTGCTGCAGAGGTTAGAGAGGAAGGGCAGCTCTGTGCATTTAATGGGACTAAAGGTCGCGACGGATCGGGGGGCACTGCACGGATGAGAAGACAGATGATCACGCCTCAGCAGTGGTGGGTGGCATCTCCGAGAGCAGGGGCAGAAAGAGGCCAAGGCCCTTTCACTGGTCACATGGTCAGTGGCAGTGACATCTTTCAGGCTATTACCTGAATGGTCCATTAAGCATATTGAAAATGAGACAGAATCCCTCAGCCAGACTGAGTTCTTGACCCTCTTTTCAGTTTTGAGTTTTTGCTCCCACAGGAATACCAGAGGGCTGCGGTAAGAACTTCCCATTGTGTCCCGTGGGGGCGCCTTCTTCTGCTTTCTCTGCCACTAGCCACAAGGTAAGGCCCTTTATTGAAACTGGTCATGTTCACACACAAAACCGTGCAGACACAGGAGTGGAGTGTCTACATCATAAGATACTTTGGCTGCGTTTCCTGAAATAATCTTTAAAGGGTCGGGGCGGGTCTGTGTCCCATGGAAGAACTCTCCCTGCCTGGTTCCTCGTGGTACACTCAGGGCAGTCAGGTGGGTCAAGTTCACAGAATGTTCACACAGATACTTGGAAAATGAGAATTGAGGTCCTTTATTCACGGGAATCCTCGGTGGAAAATAAGACAGAATCAGAACAGAAGGTCATAAAATAAAGGAAGCCACCACCAAATTGGCCACATAGATTGACGCAGTTATTAACTGTCATTCCTGAACTTAGGACACTGCTGAGAGCTTTTCCTGGGTGGGTTTGGACTCCCGTCTGCAAAAGGCACCAACACACAACACTACTATATATTGTTAAGGTTTATGATCACATTTTAATCTATGTATATTAATATAATTGCAGTCTTGTTTTCCCTCAGTTCCCAAGGCTGGAAGTCCACGGTCAAGGCTTCTGCTGATCCAGGTTCTGGTGAGGGCTGTTCCTGGCTTGCAGATGGCGGCCATCCTGCTAGCTAAGTCCTCCCATGATCTTTCCTTGGTGCTATGGATACATGCACATGACAGTTAACCTTAATTCCTATCTCCCCATCTTCAAACAGAGCCACGCCGAGAGTTAGGGCTTCGACATACATGTGTGGCAGAGGGAGGGAGCATAAACCTTACATCTGTAACACCCATGCCTCCAGAACCGAGTCAACCGTACCTTTTTAGACCACTCTTCACCACACCAGAGCATCCTGCACGCACACTGGCGCGGAGAGAACTCTTGGTCCGTCACTTCTCTCTGCTCCTCCCCCATTTTCATCTGAATCCAGTTTACATTTCCTAGGAAACAGTCTCAGCAAGTTATTGGCCACACCCTTATTGTTTTGTTGCAATCATCAGATAAACTTTAGACTTGAAAGTGTTAAAATCTATCTTTTTTTTTCTACCTATAATGTGGATCTGATCAATCAAGTCCTGCTGAGCCAAGTCCCAGAACAGAGCAGATGGGTTCCAAATGAATTCATCATCACTCAACGGGTCTATTGACACCTTCATGCAGCCCCACCACGTCCCATGCCACTTTCCACGTGGTCCATTTAACATATTCTCACTCTTCACAAAGTTAACGCCCTTCTCCTGAAACTCTACCCTTCATAATATTGCTTAGTTAGAAGTCATCTAATTATCTTAATTAGATGACTTCTAACTAAGCAATACTAATGAGAGCACTTATTCTTTCTACAATGTCACGAAACAGGACTTTCTGAAGAATCTGCAGACCTACAGAGGGTACGTCTCCAAATCCTAGCCTCCTTCTCCTATTAAGAGAGTAGATGTTCCCTCCTAAGGAAAGCTGTCTGGCTCCTTAACACCTTGGGTCCCATCCATCCACTTAAAGCTTTCCGGATCCTTAAACCATTAGTTATCATCCTTTCTTCCTTTTGTACATTAAAGTATTTCTGCATAACTTTATCCTGCCTGCATTTCACTTGAAATGGTACTTAAGCTATTTTTTTTTTAATTTTTTTTTAATTTTTATTTTATTCATTTTAGAGAGGAGACACAGAGTGAGAGAGAGAGAGAGAGAGAAAGAGAGAAGGGGGGAGGAGCTGGAAGCATCAACTCCCATATGTGCCTTGACCAGACCAGTGCAGAGTTTTGAACTGGCGACCTCAGTGTTCCCAGGTCGACGCTTTATCCACTGCGCCACCACAGGTCAGGCTTAAGCTATTTCTGACATCAAGAATATGTACACCATAAAATGGTGAATCCCTGCACACTTACCAGCCAGCGCAAAGAATGGGACAGACCTGGTTGAAGCCACTTTTCTTATCAAATCCTCCTTCTTCCCGATGTGACCTTCTCTCTACCTACCCGTCATTTCCATCGACACCTAGTCCACTTTCCCACAAACACCCCTACCTTTGACAAGTTTGGTTTTAGCTTTTCATGTAAATGATACCATTTTGTATGCCCTTCTCTGCAAAGCTCTCTTTATTCACTCAGTACTGTCTTCTGCTTGTCTCAACTGCTGTTCCTTTCACATGAAACAGTGTGATTTGTTTACCCATTCTTCATCCATGAGCATGAGGTGGTTTCATGAGTTTTCTCTCACGAGCCATCCTGTGCTGAGTATTCTTGCGCCCATCACCAGGGTTTTGGCACAGAGGCCTGGATGTGGGATTTCTGCCTCACTGAGTTTGCATAGTTGAACTTTGTTGGAAATTACCCAACTGTGGTCTGAATGATTTTACCCACTTATTCAATTGCCTGCAGTTTTTTTAAGAGTTCTTAGTTGTATTTTGTTTTCCGTGTGCTCCTTTTTGGCCACCCTGTAGAGGCCTCGTCCTGTTTTAATTTACATTTTATTGATTAGTGGAAGAGAGCTAGGACATTTTCATACCTTTATCGGCCATGTAAACTTCCTCTGGTTTAATATATATTTTTCCATTGGGGTGCTTGTCATAAAAAAAATCAAGATGTTATTTGTATATAACTATGAACTAAGTAAGATATCCTCAGTTACATGCTTTGCAAATACCTGCTCACAGCTATAGCTTTCACAACATTTTTGATATGTGAATTCTCAAACTGTAATGTATTAATGTTTGTACCTTATGTTAAAAATATTTTTTAGCTTTATATTTCTTATTCGAGGACGTTTCTCCTGCCCAGAGTTATACATATTATGTTCTTGTATTTTTTCCTAAATTGGGTTTTTAATTCCATCTGGAATTTATTTTTGATTGTGGTATGAAACAAAAGTTGTGTTATTAGTTTTTCTTTTGGGTAATCACTCATCTTATCCCAATCAGTTGGCTAGACTGTGTGTTCCTCACTAGGCTACCCTGTCACCTTAGGGATATGTCATGTCCCCACACATATGAGTCAAGTTCACAGTAGTTCCTGTCATCAAATGAACTGATGTTTTTCACTTGCTAGTTCTTACTACATAGAGAAATATGTTTTAAAACTTATTTTAATCCATACTCAGTAACACATTATATCAGAACAGTATAATTTCTCCATAAATTTAATTCTGATGATCACAATTACATTGTCTTCAAAAAATAAAAGCAGGCTCTATTTGAATATGATACAGTTACATTTGAATCAAGGCAAATTCTGCCTGACCAGGTGGAGGCGGTGGTACAGTGGATAGAGCATCAGACTGGGATGCGGAGGACCCAGGTTTGAAACTCCAAGATCACCAGCTTGAGCGTGGGCTCATCCAGCTTGAGTGTGGGGTTGCTGGCTTGAGCATGGGATCATAGACATGAACTCATGGTCGCTGGCTTGAGCCCAAAGGTCCCTGGGTTGAAGTCCAAGGTTGCTAGCTTGAGCCCAAGGTCACTGGCTTGAGCAAGGGTCACTCGGTCTGCTGTAGCCCCCCAGTCAAGGCACATATAAGAAATCAATCAATGAACAACTAAGGTGCCACAACAAAGAACTGATACTTCTCATCTCTCTCCCTTCCTGTCCGTCTGTCACTATCTGCCCCTCTCCCTGACTCTCTCTGTCACAAGAAGTAAAATGAAATAAAACAGGGAAAATACTATAGACAGGAAACACAACTAAAAACCTGTGAGGGTTCATTGTGATTTGAGGCCAATGGCCACTAATGCTGATGATGGTTTCCCTACTCGCTTGTGCTGAAACTCTCTCGGAGGGAGCGTAGGGAGGGCGTGGAAGGGGCTTCCCCTGCAGCAGGCTCAGGACCCACGAGGGTAAGGGAAGGGGTCACAGACAGTAACGTGGGATGCACTGTTCAAGAAGAAGGAAGGGAGGAAGGAAGAAAAGAAAACACTTAAAAAGCACTTGCTCAAATCAAACTACATTTGTGCGTAAACTGAAAAGGTTGAATAAAAGTCTGTCTCCTAAAAGAACCTCTCGGGTCAAGTTCACGGGCAAGGAGCAGCCAATTCCTGGGCATTGGAATTCTTCACCTCAATGGGGGAAGAAATTTTGGAACAGAAATGACCTGGGTTGCAATTGGAAGCGATGTAATTCTCTGAACTTGGAACGACTCCCTCCAGGTCACCATTGGCGCTGTGCCGGAAAGGGCCACATCACCTGGTGGCTGGTTTGGTGGTTGCATTTGCCTATCACTTAACCAGGGAGGCTGGCTCTCTGATGGCTGTCCATCACTTCTCGTCGGTTAACTGGACAATGAGCCCTCCACTGGGCCAAGGCAACATCACATCCAAACCCTGCACATGAGGGTTGCTTCCCAGGCTGAGTGTAGTCACTGGAAGAACTCATTCAACCCCATATAGAACTAGGTCTGTATTCCTGAATCCAATTAGTCATGATGACCCCATGAAATGCAACCATATATTGCTTTTGGAAGGTAAGTAGAAAGTTAGTGGGAGAACCAAGGACAACGGTAGCAAACAAAGGAACATTCATTCTCACCAATACTAAGGAGGGAACAAGAGAGGCTACTATGACCTATTCACACAGAGAGAGACAAATAATAACTTTAGAATTCCTAAATGATGCCTGAAGGGGTATTATGAAGGCACTGACATAGCATAGATAAATGCATTAAAGGTCCCGGACACAGACTAGCCATTAAGGAGCATGGACGTCCAGCGTAGGCTCTGTGAAGGGAGTTAGAGAGGCTGTTGTACAAGGTCCATATATACTTAAAATGCAGAGATGGGCCCATGAACTTCGACTCAAAGAAGAGACAGGAACACTGTCTGCAGACCCTGGGACGATGATCTCAAGGAGGACGGGACACATTGAACGGGTTATATAATTAGTCACTGGGTTCCACCAATAAGTCACAGTGATGAACACAGGCACTGGTGACTCATACAGATTATTCCTGTCTCTCCTATGACAGCACCTTGGAGATAAACTGAAGGAAGAAAACCTCTCCCTCGGAAGAAAAGTGGTTTTCCAAATGGCCTTCACAAGGTAGACTCGCAAGGGACTGGCACCGCTGTGGAGTGCTGAGACCCTGTCGCTTCCTTCCCTGGGCACCACCCATCTCGGAGTTTAGACCATTCTGCTCCTGCCGGGAAGGTCTGGGCATTAAGGCTGCAGAAAAGCCGAGCCCATATGTCTGAGGCTTTTGTGTGTCTGGTGCAGATTCAACGCCGGAATCTCTGGTTTGGCCTTCACGTTCACTTTGGACACTTGACTAATGCTGGGTTCTTAAAGTATGATTTCACAAAATCCCTGAAATGTATGCAAGTTGTCAACTCTGATTTATAATTAGAGGGCAGGACGAGCATTGGCAATATTTCCACGACCGGGAGAGCTCCACGTTTTGCAAGGAAAGGAGTTGATGTGATCGTCTTCCTTGTGGTGAATTACTTTTAATCCAGGCAAAAATGTAAGACACCATACACACACACACATACACACACACACACACACACACACACACACACACACGCACACACACATCCTTGAGGACCGTGAACTTGACCACGTCTCACTGGAACTCGGCCCCGGGTGGGGACTAACAGAGGGTGCTCTGCTCAGACGGGTCCAGACTCTGACCTCACTGTCCTGCTCCCAACATTGGTGACTTCCACTTTGAGTCTCACATTCTTCATGACACACAGGTCTTGGGTGAGCGTCATAGGACTGATCTAGGTGAAGTCTACTGGGTTGTTCAAGGCACATGCACGGCTCTGCTTCTGCCATCTTCTTCCTTTCCCACGTTCTGTAGGTTTTGCCCAGGTTTAACGTCTGGGTCCACAGCCCAGCCTGGAGGACCCATGGGGAATAGATACAGTGATCAGACAGTCGGGGGGGGGGGGGGTTAAGACAGAGAAAAATCTAGGAGGGGAGATGTAGGTAGCGTGGACCAAATAGGTGTGCGAGCATCTCCTTCCAGACACCCTCTGTGGAGTCCAATCTGGACCTGGGACCTGGAAGCTAGCTACACAGAATCAGTGGGAAGCTCTGTGTCTGCAAGGCAGATGCACACCCAGAGGAAGCCTGCTTCCCACCATATCAGAAGGAAATGCAAGTGAAAGTGTCCAAACTCCTAGGTACTAACTCGTATAGTAGAATAATCCCGTCCAATTAAAAAAAAGAAAAAAAGAGGATCTGAGCTTGTTACCATCGACCAGGTCAGATGAACTCACTTCTCCTGCCTCTTCCTGGCCCTGCATGTAGCTAAACATGGAGTGTTCCTCTCAATGAATGACATCATCCTCGTGCCATGCAAGCCAGAAACATTCAAACGAACTACGGCTGTGGTCCACACCCCACATCCAGACCAACCCCAGCCTCACAGCGCTGTGTCCCTCTGTCATGCTCATGCCCAACACTATGTTACGGGTAAACACACTCCGCCTTCAGCACAGGCCACTGTTCTCATTCTTCCACGTCTGACTCCCTCCTGGACCGCAGGCCAGGCGGCCTCACTGCTGTTGTTGTAGCCACTCCTCATTCTGGACGGAAGCTTGCTCCTCCCTCAGTCTTCCCCACAGCTCAGATCTGAGACGTGTCTTCCTCACCATCTGCTGTCCTTTGCTTCTAGGTAAAAAGTCCTTACACATTTTTTATGTCACCCTACCCATGCCTCAGGACGGCAACGGTAACTTACATTTGTTAAGCATTCACAGTGCACGTAGCACTTAGCTGAGTGTTTTACATGCATTATTAATTCCTCTACCCTCCTCAGCACCCCGTGACTTTAGGGTGGAGTTTTAAGTCCATATTGAGTTCACTGAGGATTAGAAATGTTAACTAAGCTCAGGTCTTTAAGGGATGACCCTGACCAAACATGATAATCCTGAGTCGGGATCTTAGAGGATTCTGATCCGTTTCTTCCCGGAAACAGAGCCGGACATCATTGTCCAAATGACCCTCAGGGATGTTAGATGTCAAGGCTGTGATTAGACTGATCTGTGTTATTGATATATTAGAACCCAGGTTCCCCCGTTCTCGGGTCTTTGGGCCATGCTTTGATGTTGGAAAGACATGGGACAAAAGTAACTTAAATAACAATATAGTCTATAAACTTTCAAGTGCATTTTACTAAGAAGTCCCAGCACTTGGACCGTACTTGCCACAAACAGCATATAATTATACTCTTAAACAACCATCTACTCTTTTACACTGTTAATGAATTTTGTTCATTTTAAAGACTGTTATGTTGAGAATTGGTCTTGAATTCAGCATGATAATTAACAAGTTCAGTGTTTATTAAAAATATCAGTTTTTATTACTCAGGATCTCTTGAATGACTTCATTCCTCCCAAGATCACTAAACAAGTGGCATCTATCCTGGTCATGGTTTCCCCGGACAGTACCTAGTCTTATCTGGCCACAACAGAACAAGAGGAAAGAACACGGACGTGTAAATCCTTCAGTCCCCATGTGTTTCCCCTGTTCTTCCAGATCAATGGAACCCTCTTAGAGTCGAGAACGAGAGAGGACAGCAGTTGTGTACTTGTCATGCTTCTGTGTATTTCCACCCACACGCTCCAGTACCCATCAGGGGAGACTAAATAAGGCATCTTTGAAGACAGCTTTGAAAAGCTGCAAGATGTCTTTCCTGTACACTAATTTAGGTAGCTAAGAGGTAAGCAAATTAATCTTCATTATCAACCCTCCATATAGCAGGCATCCAACCGAAACGCGGGAAAGAAAGGGAACCACTCGCGTGGCAGACCATGGGCCTCCTCGTGGACTCAGGTGCACCAGGACAGATTCTGGCAACGGGAGCGATTGCTAACCCTGGCAAAGCCTGCCAGGGGCTCCTGCTCACGTTTCCTCATGCCTCTCGATGAGGGGTAATCACGATTAGACAGATGACTGTGCCTCTAATCTAGTCCCCTTCCCCTCAGCCATGACTCACTCTGACAAGGGAAGTAGTTTAAAAGCAACAAGAGAGCTAAAAGCTTTCTGTCACTGTTAATGACACTGTTTGGTTTTCAGCTTCCCCTTTGAATTGCATTAGTGGTAAAAATGTGAACTTCTCTGAGAGGCAGAGGTTTAGAACGGATTACCTGGGTGATCCTTACCTGGGGCTGAAACAGTGAGGACCTTGGAGCCGCCCAGGGGACACAAGGGGGGCCCATGGTGGCACTGGGACCCTGCGCCTTGACTCTTACTTACTTCTGACTTGCTTTGCTTGCTCAACTCTGACTCTTGTTTCTGAAAAGCTGACCTCAGTCTCCTGTGGGCTCCTGTGCATGTGTTTGTGTGTGTGTGTGTGGGGGGGGGTTTCCCAGAGCTCTGATGTTGACTCACCATCAGCTGTGGCTCTGTCCTGCCCCTCTGACTCCCAGGGTCCCAGACACCTGGGGATGGGACATTCCACCTGGACACGCAGACACTCACTTCTGACCCCAGACACATGACTTCCATAGGATTGTGACATCTGTCACAATCACTCCTTTAGGTTTATACGCCCAGGATGGGTCTTGAAAGCTCTTGTCTGGAGGGGCTCACAGAACTTCATTTAGAAATATTTCCCTTAGACCTCTGTGCACTGCACTGTGAACTCCCCTTCTTCAGCAAGCAGGACATCACGTCTCACTCCAATGAACATTTCTACTCTGGTTAGCCAAACTGAGCAGTGATTTGCGCACTCAGCTTACTTTTCTTGCAAAGTAATTAATACACGATTTACTTGGTTCTCAGAGCTAAGGGGTGAGATACTCACCCCCCTGAGTGAAGTCCTAGGGTCCAGGCCGAGATCATTCTTAGATCCCAGCCCTCTGCCCTCGCTGTTCTCCAGAGCTGCTAAAACAAAATGATAAAAAGATGGTCCCTGAAAGCAATGTATTTTATAAATATTTTCTTACACTGAGGAGGTGGTGGAGGGTTAAGAATGTCGGAAGACCCACTTAACATCTCAACATCAGACACCCTGTCTTGTCGAAAGCTTGGTGTTGAGTCACTAAACTTTGATTCAAGTCTGAGGGTCTCTTCATGGTGTCAGAGAAATATGCCAGGCTTTCACAAAAATCAGTTACTCTTTTTATACTACACTATTTTATAAAAGATATACTTCCTGTCCTGACTAATTCACAGATTCTCTATGACCATGTCAAATGAACTAATATATATGATCATACTTACCAACTTGTGTATCATATTCACACACATATGATACTGTCATTTATAGGAGCAATAACATCATCAGGAAAATGCAAATTAAACCACCATGAGACACCACTACACACCTGTCAGAATGGCCCAAACCCGGAGCACCAATGGTATCACATGATGGTGAGGATGTGGAGAAAGAGGAACCCTCATTCAAGTCATTGCTGGTAGGTTTGTGACTTGGTGCAGCCACTTGGAAAGACAGCTTGGTAGCTTCTTACTAACTTAAACATACCATACAATTCAGCAGTTGCTCTCTTGCTATTTACTCAAAGGAGTTGAAAACTTATGTCTACACAAAATCCTACTTATATAGATGGTTACAGAAGCTTTATTCATAACTGCCAAAACCTGGAAGCAACCAAGATGTCCTCCAGTAGGCAATGGACAAATAAACTGGCCCACCAGACAATGGAATATTATTCAATACAAAAAAATAAAAGAATGGAGGGAAGGGAGGAAGGAAGAAAGGAAGGAGGAAAGGAAGGAAGGAAGGAAGGAAGGAAGGAAGGAAGGAAGGAAGGAAGGAAGGAAGGAAGGAGAAGGGGAGGGGAGGGGAGGGGAGGGAAGGGAAGGGAAGGGAAGGGAAGGGAAGGGAAGGGAAGGGAAGGGAAGGGAAGGGAAGGGAAGGGAAGGGAAGGGGAAAAACAAAAGAAAAATAAAAGATTTTAAGCCAGGAAAAGACATGGAGGAAATTTCAATGCATATCCCTAAGTGAAAGTAACCAATCTGAAAAGACTACATGATGTATGATTACAACTAAATGACATTCTGGAAACGGTTTCACTATGGAGACAGTAAAAAGATAAGTAGTTTTCAGGACTTGGGGGTGGGCTAGGGGTTTGCAGTAAAATGAGTAGGCAGAGTAAGATGAGTAGGTTTTTTTAGGACAATGTACTTTGTATGATGTTATGATGACTGATGGTGTCATTATATATTCATCAAAACCCATGGAGTATAAAATATCAAGAATAAGCCCGAAAACAAACTATATACTTCGGGTGAGTATGATATGTCAATAAAGGTTCATCCTTGGCAAATATATCCCGCTATGGTGAGGGTTATTTGGGGAAGCTGTGCATGTGAGGAGGTGGGAGGTGCAGGAGAAATCTCTGTACCTTCCATGCCATTGTGTTGTAAACCAGCAACTTCTCTGAAAAACAGTCTTAAGAATGTTTAATTGAAGCAATGATTGACATCTATCTTTTCAAAACATTTGATTGCCCCCAAAGAGTCTAGATGTCACAAAGTGATTCTATAAACTAATCTGACGTTGCCATGGTTATTCTTCCATTTGAATCATGGTTTAAATTTTTCACAGTATTGGTTTACGGGAAAATAGACTAAATGGAGAAAATTGCCTTACTGCATTTTTCTTTCCTCAACCCCTGGCTCTTCAATTCATATTAAGTTTGCATTTTATCAAAGTAAAATTCAGCTCTATAGCTAGAGATTTTGTGTACCTCCAGTTCTATATTTAGGTTGATTCATAGTCACTCTGAGTCTTTTTTCTTTCCCCAAATATCTTTATTCCAATGATTTCTTCATTGATTTCTTGTTCGATTGGGCTTCATCTTCTTTGAGAACAGAAGTTCTCTTATTCATATGTTGCCTTGATATTTGAACAACATCCCAGGTAGTCACAGAAGCATTGGACCATGTGTTCTTTCCCTAGGAATTTCTTAGACAGTGTCTGTTGTTTTCTGGCGTTGAGTAGAGCGCCCATTCTTCTTACCATTGCTTCTATGTTTATCCATTGAGGGATCAATTGTTTCATTAAGTAGATTTTTTTCAAAAAGAGCATAAAATGTTTACATCCAGAGTTGTTCTTTTTGTCATGTTTGAAGATGTCTTCTTATTTCCTTTTTTAAAGGTAAAAGAAAAAATAAACATGTGGGTATGTAACAGTCTTGCCTCATGATTTTGTTTTGTTTTTTTTTCTTCTAAGAATTTAGTAGTTATTATTTCACTCTCCACTGTGTGAGATTTCTGGCATTGAATATTGGTGCAGAAAATTATCGGATAAGACTTGACCGTTTTTAGGAAGCTTCATTTTTGTTGCTTAGTTTACCAAAAAGTTTCCTCCCTCCTTCCTTCCCTCCCTCCCTCTCTCCTTTTCTTCTTTCTTTCGTTCCTTCTTTTCTTCTTTCCTTCCTTCTTTCCTTCCTTCCTTCCTTCCTTCCTTCCTTCCTTCCTTCCTTCTTTCCTTCCTTCCCAGTTTCTGGAAATCAAGTACACATGGTTACATTATGAATAAATCATTTAGGTTCATGCTGAACTCATTAATCCACATATAACTCATGACTATTTGTTTAGCAAATTAATTCTGCATTGTTTAATTGCATCTTGCACCTGCCATGGAAAATAAAAACCAGGACCTGGAACATCACCTACATTTTACCATGTAGCTCTCTCCATTCTATCATGTGGATAGTCAGTGAGAACCAAGCTCAATGCCCCCCAACATCCACCATCGTCCTGTGCCTTCTTACAGACCTGTAGTATAGAAATTTTGTTTTGTGTTTTCACCTTAGCTGTCTTAGCTTCACAAAATATGGTCCATGCTGTACAGAATTCCTTACGATTTGCTTTGCTCACTAGAAATTATGCCACCAAGTTTCATCATAGCTGATAAGGTGACCAGATTTTAAAATTGGTAAAGCAGGACACCATTGACGGGGGAGTTCTTGATTAAAAATTTGGTCTATATGGAGCAAAAAAAAATTCATAGAATGC
The DNA here is from genome assembly GCA_037038555.1 of Rhynchonycteris naso. NCBI lineage: Eukaryota > Metazoa > Chordata > Mammalia > Chiroptera > Emballonuridae > Rhynchonycteris > Rhynchonycteris naso. The sequence continues at coordinate 108,643,768 of CM073001.1, forward strand.
AAAGATAGTATTGTAATATATTTTTTAAAATCAGGACATTTTTAAAACGCCGCAGGACGCAGGACAAATTGTTAAAAATCAGGACTGTCCCGCCAAAAGCGGGACGTCTGGTCACCTTATTATACATCATTGTTATTGATCTGTTTTGTGTGCTGTCACAAATTATGGTTTATTTATCTATTTTATTTTGACCTACTTTTAGATTATTTCCAGAATTTTGCATTTGTGACATGTTGAACATTTTTGCTCAGATACATTTTTAATTCTTTTTTCATTAGCATGGGTGTGAAATTGCTTTCCACGGTGGTCTCAAATAGTATCCTCTTGACCAAAGCCTTTGAGAGTGTTGGTCCTCTCTCTCTTCCCTTATATGTTGTCTGTTTCCTCTGCAATAAGACGCAATAAGACACCTGTTCATGCCTTCACACTGTTCTGATATGATGATAAGGTGTTTGCTTTTCCTCTTGGCTTGCAGAAATATTTATATGGTATATGATTTCTATAGCATTTTTTTAATCTGTTGTATATATTAAAAATGTCTTTCCCATCTTGTAACTTGTCTTCTCACTTTGTAAACTCTGTGGTTCTGTGAAGGCATGTGGAAGGAGTCGATGTCTTGGTCACGTTCTCTGCCTCTGGCTGAATGCAGTGACTTAGAGCAAGAACCAAATCAGCTCAACAGGGAAATGGCCGGTCCATCCACAGACATAAACAGGACTAGTCGGAGTACAGAAATAAATGTCTGGCAGGTTAGGAAATTCAATTGCTTATAAACCTTGAAAATATCACGTGGCATTTAAAATTCCTTTCTGACATGAATACTCAGTCACATAAAAACAGCTGAGTGAGAGAGAGGACTCCATCCCTTTGTTGAATATCAGAGTGAGTGAGAATTGGGTCCAAATGATCACTGGGTAAAGGCCAGTGAGTGGACACTGCTAGCAAGTGAGAAGTAGGCGGATCTCTGAGTCTCACATTGGCCTCCTTCTGGAAAAGGTGATGAATAACCAGGTAAACGAAGTGCCTCGGCCAGGTGACATTAGCCAACCTTCCTCATCTGCTACCCCAAATCAGAGAGTGGGCTTATGGGTATGACCATGAGGACAGTCTGTGGCTTTGGACAGGTTTTGTCTCCCCACATGGAGCAGAGAAGGACCATATTCAGGCCCAGGGACCCTGAACACATATGCTGGCTCCACTGAACTCTGGTGTGGTGTGGCCAGGTAGCTATCTAGATGGGAAGGTTGTTCTGTTGAGTCTCCAGGATGTGGAGGTCTGTTTGTCACAGCCGCTGGTTTTGACTTACCCTGATTAACAGGGCATATTTCCCAACCCTTTGGCATGTCTTCATGCAGCACAAATATCCCTGATTCCTAGTGAGCAGAAAGATGGCACAAGTCTGGGGCTTTGCTCTAGACAAAGAATGTGACATATTTCAAAGGGACATAGGATTGCTACTTTGATCCTCTTTTTACAAGATGTTAATTAGCCCCTGAGGAATAAAGTAGCTTATAATGTAGTCTCACAGTACTTTGACTCTTGTGGTAGCCAGAGCACTGATTACTTTTTTTAATTACTCCCATGACTTTCTCATTGAAATATATGTATATTAACAAATAGTAACTATGGATCATCAGAATGCTTCTCTTTGCTTAGATGGGTGGGTACGAGGCCTGTGAGTTAAGATGCAGCTGCTCAGTGGGCCATGCAAAGCCATTATGGTCAGCTTCTCTCTCCATTGAACCTCATCTCAACACAGACTGGAGTTTCCATTTGCCCTTCAACAAAGCCAATGTGACAGCATTGTGGATTCCTTGTTGTTTAATCGGCGTGCCTCCACCCAGACTGTGCACAGCTGCTTCTGCAATGGCTTGTCCCCATCTGTAGTGGCCTTTACATCATCTTATATGAGGAAGGCATGGCCTAACCAAGCAGTGGTGCAGTGCATAGAGCGTCAGACTGGGATGCAGAGGACTCTGGTTTGAAACCCTGAAGTTGCCTGCTAGAGTGCGAGCTCATCTGGTTTGAGCAAGGCTCACCAGCTTGAGTGTAGGATTTCTGGCTTGAGCAAGGGGTCACTCAGTCTGCTATAGCCCCCTGGTCAAGACACATATGAGAAAGCAATCAATGAACAACTAAGGTGCTGCAAGGAAGAATTAATGCTTCTCATCTCTCTCCCTTCCTATCTGTTTGTCCTTCTCTGTCCCTCTCTCTGTCTCTGTCACCAAAAAATAAAAATTAAAAAAAGAAAAGAAGGGACATACGTAAGTCACAGGCCTGCAACAACTGCTCAAGGAATATTAGTTACTGTTTCGTCAACATGTTACATAATGCTAGTTTATTAAAAATCTTACAGCCAGACTCTCCACCTTTATGTGATGCTTCTCTTAAAAGCCCATTAACAATCATATTTACTGTTAATATTTTTAAAGTCTTATCAGGTTATTCTATACAATTCATACCATAGTGTCAAAAAGAAAGAAAGAAAATAAAAGGAGTGTTGGTTCCAGAAAAATCTAAGATCCAATCCCAACTCTGCTCAAGTATCGATGATATGACTTAGACCATGTCATTTCTCAGCTCTGCGGCTGGTTTGCCCCGGGGAGGGGGGATGTTCTTCAACAAGACAGAGTGCCTATCAGAATGGATGGAACAGCGGGGACCTCACTCGTATGCCCATATGCCCGTCCTGCTCTCTCTCTTTCCTTTTTTGAAAATTCCTCTGTTAACGTCACTGCTCTGCTGACCAACCCTCCCTGGTTTCTGTTGCCCACAGACTGGGCGTAAAATCATTAGTCCCACTGAGCTTCCTGGGCCTTTCCATGCTGTATTCGTCACATGACCCACTTCACTGACATCTCAACCCCCTCCCCCTTGGCCTCCCTTCCTTGAGCCGTTCTATGTACCAACTCCCAAACCCCCAAAGCTCCAACGTGCTTTTATCTCCGTGGTACACCTTCAGCGCTGCCTTTCTGTGCTGACTTGGCAGGCTGCCCGCCACCCACCCCCTAAACAAATGACCTGAATGTAATTTCTCTCCCGAGTGGAGCAGTGCATTCCATGAACTGCACTGTTCAGATGTTCTCGGGATGTACATAGGCACCTGAACTTTCAGATACAAAGAAATGGGACCTCAAGCATGTGTATTTCCAAACCCGGGCTTGTAGGCAGCTGGGGATCACAGGAAGGTTGCTGAATGAGGAGCTGAGTCACACAGGGAAAGGAGACGGGGAGGGAGGGTGTTGTTTTATTTTGGTTTCAGTTTTCCTATGGCCCTGCTGGCGAGAACACCCTTGAAATGCGGACTCCACCTGGTAGGAGACAGAATTTAGTTCAGAGCAATTCTGATTCAACCTGGGTCCTTCCCTAAGTTGACCCCACGCGGAGCTCCCTCCCACAGTGGGTGATTTCATGTCAATATGTCCACAGGAGGGGAAGGACGGCCCAAGGGAAGGGAGGGTACCCTGGGAGAAGGCTGAGCAGGACACTGACTTACATAAACATCTACCCACTTTAATTATTATGATGATTATTACTATTATTGTTACTACTGTTTGAGGAAATTGCATCCAGGTATTTTAGATCATCAGGATCCTTTCTTAGAAACAGTTCCTATCTGAGCTCTGCGAGTCTCAACTTAATGTCATTTACTTTTATTATTTTATCCCCATTTTATACATGCAAGATCAAATTGTAGCAATAATAAGGAAATCTATTTATTTGGACCTGGAAGCTATGTTCTGAATATATATTCCCCTCGGTATACCCGGACCAGGCAGGCTTTTCCTGGAACTGGTATTATTAGATTTCTGGGAAGAAAGCAGAAAAGGATTTGCTGAATTACATCTCTAATTCATGATCAGACTGAGAGTGGTCTGTGCGCTTTCAGATGACACGAACACACAGCTCCCTTGTGTCATGCCTGACCTGAGACTGATACACACGTCCTGTGGGGTGTCTCACTCGTATCGGGAATGACGACTGCTGTATGCAAATAGAAAACCTTTGACTAGGTTCACCATTTGTTTTGTCTCTGAAATAATCACGACAAATATTTATGGTGCGTAAGTACACACAGATGTCCCTCCTGTGCATGAAGCCGTCCATCTCCTCTGACATCCTGGTGAAAGAGGGTCTCTCCAGGTAGCTTTCCCAGATGCACAAAGGCTCAGAAGCGGTAAGTGACTTATCCTAAATCATGGTTCCTCAAGGGGGTGCTGAAGGAGAGACCCTGATTTGGTGATTCTTAACCCATGCTCCTTTCATGACATGGTGTCCAAAGTTTGCCATGTTATAAATCAGGAAAGAACCTGACCAGGAGGTGCCGCAGTGGACAGAGTGTTGGACTGGGATGCAAAGGACTCCTGTTTGAAACCCTGAGGTCTCTGGTTTGAATGCGGCTCACCAGCTTAAGCACAGGGTCACTGGCTTGAGCCCAAAGGTTACTGGTTAGACGCCCAAGGTCAGTGGCTTGAGCCCAAGGTCACTTGCTCTGCTGTAGCCTCCGGGTCAAGGCACGTATGAGAAAGTAATCAATGAACAATGAAAGTGCCACAAGGAAAAATTGATGCTTCTCATCTCTCTCCCTTCATGTCTGTTTGTCCCTGTCTGTTTCTCTGATTCTCTATCTCTGTCAAAAATAACCCCAAGAAATCAGGAAAGATACACAAACTTGTACCCCACTGTCCCAAACACATCTCCAAAAATTTGATCCTACAATAAAGAAGACAGACTTCTGTGTATAACTGAACTGTGTAAGAGTGTACTCTGACTCTTCTTTTTAAAAATGATTGAATTTATTGAGGTGACATTGGTTACTGAAATTATACAGGTTTCAGGTGCCCAATTCTCTGACATGTCTCCTATATCTTGCATTATGTTCACCACTCCAAGTCAGGTCTCCCTCCATCACCATTTATCTTCCCACCTCCACCCTCTCCACCCTCCTCCACCTCCCTTCCCTCTTTCCCTGCTGCAATCCCCACACTGTAGTCTGTGTCTTTATTTTAGTCTTTCTTTTTCTTTGCTTAATAACTGATTTTAAGCTGCTTTTATCCTCCTCCAACACACATGTAATAAAAATACCCCAACTTCCTAGTCTTGTCAGTCATGGACTGCAGCCTCCCTGGGTTGTCTGAGTGTCTCTAGCCCCGTCCTCCCGAGCCCATCCCTCTGTAACACACAGGAGTCAGATGGTGGCCTCACCACACCTGTCGTGGGTCTGGCCAGGGCTCTGTATGTCTTCACACCTCAGGAGAGGGAGTCTGAAACAGGAGAAGCGAGGCTGGCACATGCTGAGCTATTTCAATCCCCGATTCTGGTTCCTGGGACCCTTCTACCAGCCAGGAGGAAGGAGGAAGGCATAGGAAAAAGGGGACAGAGGCCCACAGCCATTCTCTTGTTAGAGTGGTTTCAAATCTTCCCTTTAATCTCAGTTTCCAAAATACACCCAACTGACCATACCCAGCTGCATGGGAATCTGGGAAATGTCTTTATTCTCAGTATTTTCATTTTGTTCTTTTTTTTTGCTATTATTAGAGAAAAACTTAAAAACACATACCAGGACATTGATAACAGTCTCTCTACACAACCCTAGGGAGGTAGAACAGAGTAGGGACACACTCAGATTTAAGATCAAGGGTTCTTCCAACAACACGAAAAGAGGGCTGGAAGGTGCATGACCCCGGGACGAGAGCTGTGGGCCAGCTGGGAGAGGTGCTGAAGAGACAGTGCACTCTGGCTTGGTGACGGATTGGATGTGCACAGTGAGGAACAAGGGGGGGGGCAGGTGGGGTGTCTGAGGACATCTGTCTCTTGGTAAGACTTGGGATGCCAGAGAGAGGGATTGGTTACACAGCTCCTTTCCCTCCCTGCCTCCTGGGCTCCAACCCTGTCCACACACCCACTTCTGGAACTCTCCCCACTCACAAGGGTGATATTTTGTGTTTATTCAGGATGTTATACCTAGGTAAGGGGTTTTCAGATAGGAAATTCTGCTGAGGCACAGAAAAATTAATTTTTAGTAGAAGTGCCAAGGTCTGGTAACACCATGACTTGGGTCCCCCTCTTAAGACAAACAGGCTTTAGCTAAAGGAATGAAACTCTAATGATGAATTTGCAGGTGTCCTGGGGAGACCAATGTTCCCATGTGTCATTACAGTACAAATAAGTTGCTTTGACTCTACTGCTCCTTTTTCTTATCTTAGCAGGTTTCTTACTTCAACTCTACATGGTTCATGGGTCTAAAAATCTAAATTATAAATCTTCTAGGAAATAAAACAACTCATAAAAAGTCTTTGCAGTCTTGGGTAAGCAAAGATTTTACAGACATATAACAGCATACACTAAGCACAAAAGAAAAGGTGCTGTGTACCTTTGTCAAAGGTCATTGTTGTGTTTGTTGTAAATACAGTATCGCTGAAGGTTTGCTGAAAAAGAGGAAAATAGTGTAGTTGCTTTTACACGGAGGTTCACACAATATTGCCATATGTATTGTAAAGGTTGGGAATGCTTCACACTTTTTATTTAATCTTTTTAAAAGTAACTAAAAAATGCTGCCATTAGGGTCATTATTCCTTTTTAGAAACCCCACTGAGTCATACTCCTGCTGTTGCCTTTATTATATGATTGGTTTCCATATACGTCTTTCTCCACAGCTGTCATCTTACATGTAGTTTACTTCTGTACCCCAAACATCTAGTGCAATGCCCGTTCACCATAAATGCTAAATATATGTTGAATGGGCGAATAATTAAGAAGAAGCGCTCAAATAATAGCTTCACATCATTGGGAGGAATTTTAAAGATGCAGACAAGTTTCTAATATTTCCACATGTCCCATTGAATGGATAAACACAGTTTCAGGAAGGTACCATCTATGAAAAAGAGGCAAAGAAAGAAAAAAGAATAGAGGAAAAAATTGCACCCTGATAAAAATAAATGAATTATTGAGACGTTGGCTTTCATATTCTCAGAACCAAAAATATATGCTCAGTGATGTAGGGCATGTAGAGTAGGGAAGAGGGACAGTGGCATTTTCCCCCCATGGGAAGTCTCTGTGCTGCTGGTTGTATGATAATAGAAAAATAAAATAAAATGGACTAATAGAACATGGAAATTATTTCTATTTGTCACTTGGATTGAAGTCCAAGAATTTTGTGATCTTTTCTCGGTGTTGGGAACATTTATGGAAGGCCTGCTGTATGGGGCGCATGCTCTTAGCTCCTGTAAATTGGTTCATTTGCATACTTATCAGAAATGGAGGCCATCATGCCCTTTTCTATTAGAAAGACAAATTACCTAACTCACGGCCTCACAGAGCTACTACCAGTATATGGGAAGCATATATGGAAAGTTTGTATTTATTAAATAAATATTTCTGTGATGAAACAGAATATGGAAGAACCAGAAATCATTTTTCCTAAATGGCCTGTGAGGTGAATACCCTTGAAACAACCAACTGGAGGAAAATATAATAAAAGACACCGTTGGGTTTCAGAGTTGTTTGGCACCGATAAAGGCTTTGGATATTTTGGGAATGACCAAGGCTAGTGTAGGCATGAACTGTCAAGGGATTTGTGAAGAGCAGAGAAACAGTACTAACTTTTGTTTTGTTCCTACTATGTGCCAGGCAGTGTGATAGACAATCTAGGTACACTAGTTAATTATCAAACCTAATGATTTAACTTAAATTATCTCATGAGTTGAATATGCTGTTTTTATAGTAAACAATAGAACCTAACAGTCAGAGAGGTGTAAACACATTTTCTCTTATTATTTAGCTATAAGGAACCGTGCAATGAATTGGATGGAAATCTGCTCTCTAATATTTGGTGACTATTTTCAGTTCTCTGACTAACTAGCCGTTGGGTTAAATATAGAACCTCATACTGATGGAGGTTTGAGAACAAGACTTATTTTTTTATTAGTAGTAGTAAAGAGAGAAACTGTAATAATGGTCGGGTTTGACCAGCGTTGAAAATGAGATTCATAGAAAAGATGGGGGTCCACTCACAGGAGGTCTCAGGCTCCTGAATGAAAAATAAATGGATTGGATGGGGAAAACATTAGGAAGGTGGACATTCTCCATCCAGCGAGGTGAAGAACTGACCCGGCCAATGCGATCCCCGTGACCTGGGCCAGCACCGATGGAGGGGAAATAAACTATTAAAGCCATCAGCTAAGTGCTCTCGCCATAAGTCACACAAGCCTAATTGGAAAAGATCGTCTATGTCATGGTTTTACGGTTCCTTCCCAAGTGCCCTGCTAATGGGAGTCATACATTCTCATCTCCTGAAACACGGGATTTCATCTTCAGTGGGAAACTTGAAGAGGCCCTTTGACGCCAAATTCAAATAGGCCCGAATGGCCGACCGTCCCTTGTTGGTGGGAGTGTGGCTGCCATCATGGTGGGGTGTCTCGCAGTCACTCTCAGTGGGGAAGCCAGCTTTCTCAGATAGGGAGGACAAGTCAGATAGCACAGTGCTTGGCAGGCTGAACACTGGCTTCATGCCCTAGCTGTCACCTTCCAGAAGACTGAGGCTAGACCCCGATGACATGTACAGGACACAAGTCCTGCCTTAGCCAAATGGAGCATCAGCTGCTGCAGGATGTGCTGTCTTAGAACTGCCCAGGGAAGGGGTCACCGGTGTTGACAGGAAGGAATATGGCTCATGGCACAGATTTAGAGGTGAGCTGACCACATGGGGACTGATGGGACTCCATTCTCCAGGAACGATGAACTCCCCCCAAAGGTGTGTGAGGCCACTGCCAGCCTCCCTCACCCCATGTCCACTCCTCATCTTCATCAGAGCAGTCCCCGAGCAGGTGGGCAGGGTAGGCCCTGGCTCTACAGTCCCGGACCTCAGGCCAGGTCACTGGAATGGCACGTCCTGGGTCCGGCAGGACAGGCACATGGGTGACAACAGCAGCTTCTCTGGATAAAAATAAATAAATAACTAGGCAAAGAGGAGAAAGGGCAGAGGGACACTGACATGAAGAGCAGGGATGGAGAGGTGACCTCTGGGACCTTTCACTGCGGGAGGACCAGCCCAGGGCAGATGCTCACTCAGTGAAAGGACATCTTGCCTTCCTGGTGCTCAGGGGACTGAACAGTTGTGCCCAAGGGTCACACCTTCTCCTGGGGGTCCAGAAAGGAGAAGGGTGTCTCTTCGACCCTGGTGCCAACTGGCGCTGGAGAAGGAAGTGCCTCTGAGCATGACAAGCACATCTTAGGACGAGGGTGAGCTGTAGACTGGTTCTGCCCACCTGACCACCCTCCCCCCCCCTCGTATCTCTCTCACACATGAGGGCTTACACACACACAACCAATTACATATTTTTTCTGAACCATTTCAAGATAAGTGGTAGACAAGGTGCTTCTTTACCTCTAATAGTACAATATAAGTTTTCCAAAACAAACGGAACTCCACAATACCATTGAAGAAATGCTGATTTCACCAACTGAGGAACCCGGGCGGCTGTTCTGCGAACTATCTTCCGGGGCGGGTTTGTTTAAGGTTCCTCATGAACACTCAGAATGCTGGTGTTTTGGCACGAGTACAGCGGAGGTGACAGGGAGTTCTTCCTGGGGAAGGCTCTCAGAGGCACGTGCTGGCCGTCAGTGTTTTTATGGACAAGGACAATATCAGTCCTGACTCACATGGACTGTGAGCAGCACACCCAGGGTCCAGCAGATAGCAAGAAAGGTGTGTCCCAAAACCTAATTCCCTCAGTGTGACATGTCTTAACAGCACAGTGGAAGGTAGACCGCCATTCCTGCTGCACAGCTATTATCTATGGTGGTGACATATCTCATCATTTGGTAGAAGCCTTCACCCATCCATGGTGTGTTGGGGAGCATCCTGTTTGGCTGACTACTGAATCCAGAGTGACATCATCCACAGCAGGTGCTCAATCCATCACCCCCAGATGAATGCCAGCCTTGGCCACCCCAACTCAGGTGGTCACATATCCAGGCCGACCTTGACCCCTCCTCTCTGCACTCCAGCCCTCATCAACACCAATTTACTATCTTTCTGGGACCTAGATGTAATTTTCACCCCAGCTTTGAGTGTTAAGTCATTCTGCAGCCTAGAGTGATAGTTCTCATGTCACTGCTTGGCAAAGCCCCACTCACACACTTCTCAAGTTATTGTGCAAATGTCACTTCCTCTGGGAAGCCACCCCTGACTGCACAGGGGGCGCTGATTTCCCCCACCTGTGATCCCATTACAGTTTATACATTATCCTGTGCCAGCCAATATAGCATAGGACATACCGGCTCCTAGCTAGGTGTCCTCTGAGTTTCTTAAGGTCAGGGTTAATTACATCTCCAACTGCAGGGAAAACATAGTACATGATCATTCTTTTTCCTTCTCTTTAATTTTTTTTTGTCTAGTAAAACCTTCCACGCAGAACATCAGCAAGAAACCAACCTGGTTTTGATGTGTGGTCCTCACAAGAGCCAGTCGGAGTGCCGGCCGTGCGCCCTGTGGGACGGAAGACTGCCTTCTACCCCCATCTCGTTCTGCCCCTCATGGTGTCCGCTCTGCCCTTCGGTCCTCCACAGGAAATTCCAAATTAGTCATTGTGGGGCCGGAGATTTCAGAAATGGCCCCTGAGCAGCACTTCGGTGTGAGTGTGATTAATTTTGAGCTCAAGTGCCAATGGATGACATGACACAGTTGACTTCTGGCAGGAACTGGAGGCCCTGAACTCTGAGCAAAAACCAAAGAGAACATTCTGGAGAAGAGCTGAGCTTTCTGGAAAAGAAGAAAATAACAAAGTAATAAAGCAAAGGAAACTTCAAGGAACACCATGAACTCAGACTCTGGATAAATGCAGAAATATGCCAAAGCCCATGTGAGGTCACCTGCCCTCCTCCAAGGGTGAAAACACAGTCAGAGAGCAATGCGTCCGAGAAGGGACCCGGGAGATCACATGCACGCTGCTATGTCCCAGGATCCCCGCTGTCAACGACAGAGGGTAGTTCTGTGTGTGGTGAAGCCCTTTTGCGCTGGTGGCATGGTGGGTGTTCTTGAATGTTTACTCGCGCTGCCACAGGGACCATGGCGGGGGTCAGAGGTATGATGGAGGAGGCAGCATGGCTGATGGATGGCTGCATTTCAAGATAAGATAAAGTGACCCCTGTATATGCCGAAAGCTTCCAGGTCTGCTCTTCACGTAAAAGTGCCGGCCCAGTAGAAGGCACACACACGTATTTGCTGGACAGCCTTTCTGTGAAGCGCTGTGCGCAGGAGTGAGTTTGCACCCTGTGTCCCTCTCATGCCTGCACCATCTGCTCTGAATTTTCTAGTTGCCTTTCCCAGTAGGCTAAGGACACTTCTCCTCCTCAGCTGGAGGTGTGGGAGGACTGACCCTGCCAGAACCTTCCAGGGTCCTCTTTCGGTCATGCATGCGTGGAGACTCAAGGAGAGATCACGGCCACTTTACACGTAACTAAGTTGACTGTGAAGGGCATGTGACTTGACCTCAACCTGTTTAGCCTTTTAAAATACATAATATTATTGTGGAACAATGATCTACAGCTTGTGACCTCTGCATGCTCACCGTTCCTCTTGGAGACTCAGTCTGGCATCTGGACACACTGTGGCCATTACAGAGTGTGTTCTTCTCCTGTTGTGGCTGCAAGAATCCCATCTGTCTCACCTTCGGGGACAATTTGGAGCCAGTAATCACTTCTGAAAACGCCATTCCATGGGATCTAAACAAACCCTCAGCGACCACACAGCCGCCGGCAGACAAGCCTGGACCTGGCCACCTTCGTCCAGAGTAGCCTCCGTTCCAGAAGACTGCACCTGCCGGACAGACCCCCACCTCACGGACTCCATGCCATCTCGGAGTCTGGGACCCAGGGCCAGCTGTTGCCTTTGAAAGAGAAGTGCGAAGTTTTGGCCAATAAATTTCAGACTGGCTTGTAACAAATCATCCCTCAGTGAGCAAACAATGACGTTGTTTTGAATTACATAGGAAGCTGTATAAGCTGGCGCCCACACAAGCACATACCCGTGGGTGAAGGTGCTGTCAGCTGGCGGTGACCAGGACGTGTGCTCTGTAGTAGCAACGTCAGGGAAGCTGGTGTGTGTGCACACGGGAAGCCACACAGAGTCCAGAAACGCGGACTACCCCGCCAGAGATCAGTGAGGAACACAGAGGGAGACAGGAAGGAAATGTGTGGGCGGGTCTGTGCACATGAGACGTTCCTCAAGTTGTCCTGACTCGTGTGGGGTCAGGAGAGGGCTGGACAGGACATGCGCTCAGCCATGTGCATGGATACACAGGAGACGGGTGCACCCTCAAACCCTGATACCACATCTGCACACGAGTGCACAAAGGTCAGTCTCACACGGAAAAGGACTACCATCCCTCATTGGTTGATGGGGATGTCAGAGGGCAACATGCTACTTGCACCCCAAATAGCTCAAAATGGCCGCAGAAGCAAGGTGAAATTCACAATGGCAAGAGGATTCTTTTTTTTTTTTTTCCTGAAGTTAGAAGCAGGGAGGCAGAGAGACAGACTCCTGCAAGTCCCTGACAGGGATTCACCCAGCATGCTCACCAGGGCATTGCTCTGTTGTGGCCGCAGGCATTCTAGCACCTGAGGCAGAGGCTATGGAGCCATCCTCAGTGCCCGGGCCAACTTTGCTCCAATAGAGCCCTGGTTGCGGGAGGGGAAGAGAGAGACAGAGAGAAAGGAGAGGGGGAAGGGTGGAGAAGCAGACGGGCGCTTCTCCTGTGTGCCTTGACCAGGAATCGAATGCAAGACTTTCACATGCTGGGCCGATGCTCTACCACTGAACCAACTAGCCAGGGACTGGGATTCTTTTTTTATATAAAATAATATTCATGATAATAAGATCACACCAACACTTGATTTTTTAAATTGAATTTCCCTTGCTTTTCTCTACATAGTTGTATTCCTTTGCAGCTTAAGCTGACAATATAATCCTTTATAATTTCCTTCTCTTGTCATCTCTCTTTCTCTCTCCTCATCCCCTGAAATCCCTAATGACTCCCCACACTCCACAGGTAAAAAATAGACACCCAGATTTTTGCAGCTATTTATAATGAATAGCATTGCTCACTTTGTATAAGATCGAGATGTCCTACAAAATCCTTATTCTAAATCAGCATGGTTGGTGCTCTTTGCCTAAGGGGATATGTAAAAATAGGGGGTTCATTTCTCTTTAGAGGGTTCAAGATTTATCTCCTGCATCGGGAACACCTCAGAATGAGCACCCTGACTCATCTTGGGGGAGGGGAATTCCTTTTTCCAAAGTTTTAATGTTGAAAACAATCAGAGGTCAGCACGGTCTCTGGGGCTGGGACATCGACTTTCTGCACCATTCTTGGTGAACTGATCACTAACCTCTAGATATGAAGTGTACTATGAGGTTTGGAATTCATCAGGACTGGGAAAACATGATAGCAGGGAAAATTTGATGAAAAATCGTGAATCAGATAGTCGTTTGGTGTCATTGTGAGAATTTCCCGGGATGGATAATTGTGTAGCAGCTCTGTGAGAAAATATTTTTAGGAAAAATCAGCATGAGCGTCTAAAGGTAATGACACACATCTTGTCTTTGATCCGTTACCAAATGGTTCCAAAATAAATGAATAGTTGCACACAGGAAGAAAAACTGAGAATGCAGTGGGCAGAAGGTACACAGTTATACCAGGTAAAGGGTCGGGGCTGTTCATACCATTGTCGCAAATCCCTCGTAAATTGAAAGTCTATCCCACTAAAAACCAATGATTTTTTATAAAAGGACATACCCAAGAAGAAAGTCTTATTACTTACTTACTCTTTGGATCACTAACATTTATTTTTTTTTGTTTTCCCTAGATATACCTTCTTTCTTTTAAAATCATACTTATAAATTAAATTTCAAAGTGTAGTTAAAATTCTATACAAGATATATCTTTGGAGGGTTATTTTATTTTGTTGTGGGGTTTTTGGTGGTTGGTTTTTTTTTTTTTTTTTTTTTTTTTTTTTTGTCCTTTAAAGGTTGTACTTAAAAATAATACCCGTTTTGGAAACAGCCCAATTTTGCAGGGAATTCAAGATATATATTCAGAAAAAAAATATATAGCATACTATGTTGCTCCTGAATCTGCTTTGATGTTGGTCCTCTGCACATCCAGCCCCCTCTCCCTTTGTTGGGTGAACAATATGTGACTTTGGTTCAGGATCAGAAGGGACAATCTCTAATCCCTGTCTTGACTCAGCAGGTATTTCTCTATTAAATCTGCCAGAAACCGTCTGACAATTACATGAAACTTCAGCAAGCCTCCCCTTACAATAAAGAAAATATTTCCTTGTCCTAGTCATGACAACCTGCCATGACATTGTTTAACACATGTTTATGAAGCAGGAAAAAAAAATCCAAGGTCACAGTTTTTCTCTCCCCGGAGATGTTCAAATCAGAGTGTGTTATCTTTAAAAACGACACTATGTAGATTCAAAATGCAGGATTGCTTTGATTTCTGTTGTTTTCTAATTGGCCATTAGCATCCTGTGAGAAGTAGCTGAAACCTTCCACTGCATGCATTTTCCAGGGATCAGAGACTCTCTCTCTTTGTTGACTTTATCTCCCTGGAAGGGGAGCTGCCCCCCTCTCTTTGATACTCTGTTGCTTTCATCCAAGCCTCCGTAATGCACAGGGTCCATCAGCCGTGAGGCGTGCATGTGGGGTGCATTAGCTTCCGGCTCTCTATAAATTGCACTGATCTATGCTGTTTTGTGCAGAGGAAAAAAAATAATAAGTCAACACAGAGGATCGGTCACGCATGAAAAAATAATATATCCCTTCCCAGGCCTGCTAATCTCTCCCTTTGGTGGCATCTCCCTGCATTGTCTTTCTTCAAGCCCTAAAGAAAATAAGCATCACAGACGCAGGGACAGACTAACAGTGGGGGACGGGTGTCGCTCTTTGAACATGGAGATCTGGTGGGGGTCTTTGGTTATTTTGTTTGTTTCTTTCTTTCTTTCCCCTCCACCATCCTCCTCCTCCTCCTCCTCCTCTCTCCTTTTTTTTTAAATCCACCTTCCTTGCTCAAATTTCAAGTCATCTGAAAGCACAGTGAAGGCTTTTCCCCCTTGCTCACCCTGTTTGTTTCAAAGAGAGACCATCTTAACTGATGGAAAGTTTATTCAGGTGGCAGGGACCCAGCATGCCCGGGTGAAGCCAAGCGGAGCTGCAGACAGTGGCCCTGGGTCTCTGTCCCTGCCTGTGTCTCCGCAAGGAGCATAACAAAACCCCCAAAAAGCAGGACAGGACTCCTGTGGTAATCTCCTTGCCTGAGCCAGACATGAGTTGGGGGTGACGGTGACAGCAAGCTGCCCTCTCCTTACAGTCCTGGACTCAAGGTTAGAATTGGCCCCTGAGGGTAAGGAGCTGTCAATTAGAGAGAGCCCCAGCCAAGACAGCTGAGCGCTGGGCTTGTGTCCTAGCAACCTTCACGTTCAGGGCGCAGCCCTGGGCTCTGCCCGCAGCTTGGCAGAGGCATCTCAAGACAGTGACATAACCTTTTCAATCTTGAGCAGAGGCAGGAAGCCTTTGGCTTGCTCCCTTAGTGTCCTCATGGTGTCCTGGGGACATGTGACTGGCGATGATGGGTTTGCATCTGGGAAGAATGCAGATTTCCCTGTTTCCCGCCTGCTGATGTTTCCAAGGGGAAGATTGAGTAGAAGTGTCTGGCCCAGCAATCAGAAAATCTAAATGCGATTTGACGCTGGAGACCTCTGGCTTCCAGATAGAGAGGAGTGTCTGTCATGTTTATGTATAAGCCGGGTGTTCTCCCCTCCCTCCCTTCCTTCCTCCCTCCCTGGGGGTGGGGAGTATTTTACTCCTTAGAGGAAACCTGCCAGTCTTGGGAGTGGAGGGGCTCTGGTTACCACGGAAACTATCCAGTCCCCTCTATCTGGCAGGCAGGGCACCTAGAAAGCCAGCAATCATAAATCCTATTAAGAAAAGCCAGGGTTCTGCACCACTGATGTAGGGAACACCACGCAATGTACTGCAGGAATATATACACTTGGTGGAGAAAAAGAGAATACAAACACTCTTATATTCCTTAGAGTTCTCTCTTTCTTAGAATCAGGAGTCCTTTTGTTGGTGTTTCTAACCTCAAGCACCATGAGGAGGACAAAATCCTGGGAGGAGACGAGAGGCTGGGGTGGGGGGGGGGGGACAGGACAGCCTTTGATATCCCTTTGGTATCTGCAGTGACAAAGGGATGTCTCAGAAATGTTGTAGAAGTCCTGGATGCAAAGGACCCAGGCTGCTGCGGGGTATAAATTACACCCTCCTCCTGGAATGAGAGATTTGGCCAAACAAAGCTCTTTTGTGAAAGGATGGCTCGTGTAAACCCAGAGCATCAGCCATTTTAGAAGGCTCCTCATCTCAGTCCATCCCGCAGAACAGCGCCCTGTCCTCGGCCCGGGAAAATGCCCTATTCAGGGACTCTCATCTCCACACCTGTGCCTGCCGGGACGTGGATCAAGGAAGGGATTGTCTTGGGTAGTGTGTGTGTGTGTGTGTGTGTGTGTGTGTGTGTGTGTGTGTGTGTGTGTGCATTTGGTTTTCTTTTGTATTTAAATCATTATCTATTTTATTGGGGAAAAGAGAAGCCAAGAAACAAACCAACCCAATTTTCAGCTGGCTGACGGGTGTGTATCAGGGCGCGAGGGACAAACTGCGTTCCGGAGAACGTGAGGCTTTGGGGCACAAGCACGCAGGAACGCTGTCCTTGGCCATGTTCCTGTCCTTCCAAACAGGGAGCCAGGTTCTTCATTCTGCAGTATGCTCAATTCTGAGTCCCCCACCCCTGCAACCTGCCATGCCTGTGGAGACAGTTACTTCCGGCCCATGGCTCCTTAAGCTCAGCTACATCACCGCTTGTCAACAACACAAGTCACAGGGAAGCTTTCTTGCAAGAAGGAAAAAAAAAAGATCTTGGAGGACTTGGAATGAATCGTTTTTTTATGTGTGTCTGTGAATGGGACGTACATATGTGTCTGCTTTGGTTTAAGGTGAAGATCAAGATTCCAGTTTAAAAACAAAAAGCAAACAAACAAACAAGAAAGAATGGCAAATATATCACCAAATATCCAACCCCTTAAAGTCTAGTTCTGTGTCATTTGCAAATATGAAGCTTATTCTCATTAGTGAAGGAGAAGGTGGGTGCCGCTTATATAAACTGTCTCTCAAGGCAGATACATCTTAGGGCAAGGTCCTTGGGGCGTTGCACATCAAAAATATTTAAATCTAAGGGATTCTAACTGCATATCCTTAGAACATTTTTTTTTTTTTACAAACACAGCTGCTATGTCGTTTTGAAATCTCAAGTCCTCTCCAGCATGAGACTCTTCCCCACATTGATAACCTGCTAGTTGGTATTAACTTCAACATAGTAACAACAACAAAAAAAACTGACTTAAAAAAAAAAGAAGCAGAACCGTCAATAGCTATCAGCATTTACTTTTATTAAACAGCAGAACAGTAATCTCCCCAGGACTCCATGGTGGGCTGTCACCACCGGTTTCCTAGGAGATGAGTGAAGTTAACCCCTTCGCTGCCGTATCAATTAAATTAATTCTCTGAGCCGCATCCTGAGTCCCACCGGCCCCGCCTATGGCTCATTAATCTGTGGCCAACAGCCTCTATTTCAAAGGGCTTTCTGTCTGTAAAAAGGGTCAAAGATCAGGCTAGATCTAGGTGCAAATTAGACTCCCCCCCAGGTTCTTATGGCTTTCTTTCCTTATTAATTTTTTTTTTATAATTTTATGTTGTATCTGCAAGAACTCATCTTTAGCTAATGATGGTCCATATCGGATAGCTCTCTACTGCTCAGTCCATGGAAGAAACTGACGTCCACTGACTTCCACGACTGCGTCTAAAATATGCAGCTCATTTCACTCTTTTTTTTTTTTTTACAGGGACAGAGACAGTCAGAGAGAGGGATAGATGGGGACAGACAGGAACGGAGAGAGATGAGAAGCATCAATCATTAGTTTTTCGTTGCCGTTGCGACACCATAGTTGTTCATTGATTGCATTCTCACATGTGCCTTGACTGCGGGCCTTCAGCAGACCAAGCCACCTCACCCCTTGCTCGAGCCAGCTCCAAGCTGGTGAGCTTTTTGCTCAAGCCAAATGAGCCCACACTCAAGCTGGTGACCTCGGGGTCTCGAACCTGGGTCCTCCGCATCGCAGTCCGATGCTCTATCCACTGTGCCACCGCCTGGTCAGGTTCATTTCACTTTTTTGTTTATAGTTTTATCTTTTAAAATACCAAGTTGACAAAAAAAAAAGACAAATTGCTCTCTAATTACACCAACACTTTTTGCAGTATGGATCATATATTATATACAAAGTTATAAGATTATTTCTGGGTTCAGTCTGCAGTTCCCAACAGAAAAGCCAAGTGGGGATCAGTGCTGAGGGAAGACACTGGCCGGTGGAGCACCCATCGGGGCACAGGCAGACCGTGTCACTCCTGGCTCTGTGTTTGAAACAAGTCACAGTTTCTGGGGCCTTGGTTCCTGCAGAAGAAGGGGGCTCGGCTTCAGTGATATATCGGAAAGGGATGATGAAACGAAACTGTTACTCAAATACTGGTCACCTTTCCATACTTTTCTGTTCAGTTTCGCAAGACATTAAAAAAAAAATGTATCGCCATATGATTCAATACCATTGCCTATCTTTTAAAAGCAATAAATAAATAAAAGTGGTATTTAGTTCCTTTTATTTTTCACGGGTTTGCTTCTGCCTACCCCTGAGATGCCCTCCCACAATCAGAAAAACATACCTTACTAACCACACTTAACAAAAATAACTTGCTAAGGGTATGAATGTTAGCGGTCTCGCTCTCTATACACAGTGTCTGATTTTCCCAGTCCTAAGGCACCAAATATAAATCATGAACCCTGGGCTCTGTTTCCTCTTCCCCGCCTCCTTCCATTATTCAGGTTTTTCACAATTAGACCTGACAAGTTTTCCTTAACCCTCTAGAATGTTCTTAATCTGAAAAGCTATTTCTATAGCCAGAAACAGCCGTTGGGGTGTTGCAGAGCTATAATAAACTGGGAAAAATCTGATAAAAGACATTGATCCTGAGAAAGGATCTCTGATAATAACGTGCATGTCTCTTCTGGGTGGACTTCATCCTCAGTGCGTGTGCACTACATTTTCATTCTGTTTCTGAATTTCTCATTTTTTAGGAGAGAATTTTGTTCCAGAATTTTTTTTGACCCTAATAATCAGAACCACAAAGCCATGGAAAAAATAACAGAGTTGAAAGCAGCAGGCCAGGGACAGTGACTGTTCTCCTTTGAGAAGTACACCAAGACCATCATAAAAGGTGTTGGCTGACTGTTCGCTGTTTCATCCTTCTGCAGGTTTCTATCCGAAAGGGTCTGCAGTTGAAGTGTGTGTGTGTCTGTGTATGTGTGTGTGCACAGACAGATATGCATGCATCCATTCACGTATACACATACACACACATTGTAAGAGCCAGCAGTTAAGAAAATTCTAACAAAGAACAAGCTTTTCTTGAAAGAGGGAGTCCAGTATCCACATCAGATCCTACTACACGTATATGTTCCCAGAGAAAGAGCACCATTGGTAATTTCTCCTTTGGCCACGCGATCAAGCTGTGTGCCGTTCCCCTAAGCGTGAACAGAGCAGGCTCGACAGCCATGTCCCACCTGTGTGACAGTGAGGAGGAGACAGACGTGTTAACTGGAGAACTCCTTTGCTCACGCCATACCAGAGATGTATTCCTGAAAGTCAATCCTGGATTTGAATTCCAAATGGGAGTGGGAGGGGGGCTGCTTTTCCCAGGAGCCTGTGGGAAGCAGCAGCCTGGTCCCCAGCACAGTGCACAGACAGACCTAGCAGAACCAATGACCTCATCTACCAATCAGCTATTTGATATGCAGATCTGGGAGCGCAGGGCTCTTCAGAAACACAGCACTCCTAGGGGGAGCAGGTGCAGCCCGGGAAGAGAGTGGTCTTTTGTCATTGCTGGAGCTGCCTGGCCTTGCTCTTGCCCCCTCTGGCCATTAACCATTTCTGAAGCTCTATTATCTTTATTTCTTTATTCTTTTTTTAATTTAGATGGTCCATTTACAGAATCAGGGTCTACCCTCCGCTCCCAGGGCAGGGGGGCCTCACCTTCAGGCTGGACCATTCTTCATCGGCAACAGAACAACACCCAAGTCAGAGCAAGCCAGCCGCAGCAGCGCAGCCCACATGTGCACCTGCAGCCCACGTGTCCAGGGACATCCGTCTCCTTAAGAAATGGTTATGGATGCCCGTGGCAAAGATGGAGTTCACCTTTCCCCGTGCGCTGGGAATAGCAGTGGAAGGCCGGGGAGGAGCGGAGCATCTGCCCCCATGTACTTTTAAAAGCTTTTCTTTGTTGTGGCCACCATAGCAGTCAGCTCAGGGGTGTGCACGCCTCCCTCAGAAATATGGCTTCCTAGGTCATGAGAGGAAGGCGTCTGTTTGTCTTTTTTAAGCCAAGAAGTAAAAGAATAAATAAATAGTTCATTCCACCCCCAATCCCCAGACGTCACAACAGCAGCGAGGGTCTGCCCAAGCAGCCAAGGGCCATCAAGTGCAGTGTAATATAATTTATATTGTCTGTGGCTGCAGGTTACATCCTGAGAGTCATAAACCATTACGGTATTATGGATCGGCTGCAGCTATTAGCGAAATGAGAGAGTTACTCATTTGAAACCTGGAATCTGTACAATGGTCAGGCTTAAATGGATCGAGATCCACCTGTGTATGAATCTGAGAAAATGTTCAAGATTGAAAGATTGCCCACAGTGGGGCCAGGAGGTAGGGCGAGGGGGGGGGGGGAGACATGTGGAAGCCACCCTGCAGAGCTCGTGGGACTTTTCAGGGTGCATTTGCTGTGTTTGTACAAATATCACTTATTTTTACGTTTCTGAGTTGGGGAGATCTCGCGTCCCAGTCCTGGAGTTGACTCACAGTATTTGGTGTGCGCTAGTTTGCCAAGATGCTGTGAATCAAGTGAAAAGCTAACACTTACTTTGGTGTATTTTCACACATACTGGAGATGTGTGTATGTGTGCTTGTGTGTTTAGATAGAGAAAGGGAGAGACAAAAAGAGGCAGAACAGAGGTGGTAAAATAATGAATATTTCTTGGTTTGGCATAAAATTGTGTACTGTTTTATCATGAACTCACAATTTCCTTTTCAGTTTCTTATAAATGTGTCTATTTTCAGAGCCTATAATGTTGTTATATGTATATATAATATGAACAAGTCATAAAAATATGCATTTTCTGCCCAGTCCTGGGATGCAGAGCACGTAGGTAGCATTCTGTTCAGCACATTGACCCAAGATATATCTTAAACATCTTCATTTCCTTTGGAGAAATCTTGTCATCGAGAGTCACAGAGTCACAGGTGAAAACCAGAGTTTGGGGGTTTTGCTTCAAAACAAAACTGAAGTTTAGAAAGAGTGGGAAATGGAGATGGGACCCTGTGGTTACTCCTCTTATATGTCAATCTAACGAGCAAAGAGGGGATCGCTCGTACCCCCACCCGCATGGAGGTCACTGGGACTATTTTGAGGCGGTAACCCTGTGTCATTACTGACCGATGCTTCTGCCCCTCCCCTAACCCCTCACCTCTTTCCTGCTCTGAAGTCCTATGTCCAGTGTGGCTTTATTTTGAGATGGTGCCTCTAAGAAAGTAAGGTTAAAGAGGCCATGAGGATGGGCCCCTGGGTTTATAGGATTAGTGCCCTTAACAAAACAGACACCCAAAAGCTCACTGTTGTGCCTCTCTGCATGGGCACAGGGGTGTAGGGACAGGGTAGGGGGAGACTACAAGCTCACATGGCCAGAAAGTCTATCAGCCAGGAAGACGTTCTTATCAGAAACCAACCCCGCTGACACCTTGACCTGGGACCTCAGGCTTCCAGGAATGTGAGGAAATAAATGTGTTATTTAAGCCCCTCAGTCTGGGGTGTTTTGTTATGGCAGCTGTAGAAGACCAATACAACTTTCTTGGGTGGAAAATTATTTTTTTATACAACTCAAAAAGCAAAGGTTTGACATTTGCATCTCGTGCCTTCCCCGGGGGCACTCTTGGGAAGTTGGAAAAATAAGAAAGGAGATGAAACAAGACTGTGTTTTGTAAAATATTTTTTTATTTAATTAATTGTTTTTACATAGATTCTAGGGTGACCCCGACTGCATCCCTCCTCCCCCATATTCCCCTCAACATCTCCCTTACCTGCCTCACTGAAGTGCCCTCCCTCTTTCCCTTCAGGTTTATCCCATCCTATCATCCCCTTTCCCTCTGTCCTCTTTTCCTCTGGTCCCTTTGCTCCCTCTTCTGTCTCAATCCCTTTCTTCAGTTCTCATTATTCCTTGGATTACTCAAATGAGTGAGGTCATATAATATTTTTCTTTTTCTGCCTGGCTTGTTTCACTCAACATAATAGTTTCCAGGTCCCTCCATATTGTTGCAAAAGGTAATATTTTCTTTCTTTTCATGGCACCATAGTATTCCATTGTATATATGTACCACAGCTTTTTAATCAACTCGTTCACTGATGGACACTTGGGCTGTTTCCAGATCTTTGCTATAGTGAACAATGCTGCCATAAACATGGGGGTACATTTTTTTTTTCAGTCGGTGATATGGTGTTCTTAAGGTATATTCCTATAAATGGGATAGCTGGGTCAACGGGCAGTTCCATTTCTAAGTTTTTGAGGAATCTCATACTGTTTTCTACAGTGGCTGCAGCAGTCTGCATTCCCACCAGCAGTGCAGGAGGGTTCCCCTTTCTCCACATCCTCACCAGCACTTATTCTGTGTTGTTTTGTTAATGAGCGCCATTCTGCTGGTGTGAGGTGGTATCTCATTGTGGTTTTAATTTGCACATTTCTCTAATGATTAGTGATGTTGAGCATTTTTTCATACGCCTATTGGCCATCTGTATGTCCTCTTTGGAGAATTGTCTATTCATTTCTTGTGCTCACTTTTTGATTGGATTGTTTGTCTTCCTGGTGTTGAGTTTTATAAGTTCATTATAAATTTTGGTTATTAACCCTTTATCAGATGTGTTGTCAAGTATGTTCTCCCATTGTGTGGTTCGTCTTTTTATTCTGTTTATATTGTCTTTAGCTGTGCAAAAGCTTTTTAGTTTGATATAGTCCCATTTGTTAATCCTGTCTTTTATTTCATTTGCCTGTGGAGATAAATCAGCAAATATATTGCTTCGATAGATGTAGGAGAGTTTACTGCCTATGTTTTCTTCTAGAATGTTTACGGTTTCACGGCTTACATTTAAGTCCTTTATCCATTTTGAGTTTATTTTTGTGCATGGTGTAAGTTGGTGGTCTACTTTCATCTCTTTTTTCTTTTCTTTTAGGTTTGTTTTTTTTTTTTTTTTTTGCAGGTAGATGTCCAGTTTTCCCAACACCATTTGTTAAAGAGACTGTCTTTACTCTATTGTATGCTCTTTCCTCCTTTGTCAAATATCAGTTGTCCATAAAGATGTGGGTTTATTTCTGGGTTCTCTGTTCTGTTCCATTGATCTATGTGCCTGTTCTTATGCCAGTACCAGGCTGTCTTGAGTACAATGGCTTGTAGTATAACTTGATATCAGGAAGTGTGATACCTCCCACTTTATTCTTCTTTTTCAAGATTGCTGAGGCTATTTGTGTTCTTTTTTGGTTCCATATAAATTTTTGGAATATTTGTTCTATATCTTAGAAGTATGCCATTGGTATTTTAATTGGCATTGCATTGAATTTATAAATTGCTTTGGGTAATATTGACATTTTAATGATGTTTATTCTTCCTAATCATGAACACAGTATATGCTTCCACTTTTTTGTGTCTTCTTTGATTTCTTTTATCAATGTTTTATAATTTTCTGAGTACAACTCCTTAACCTCCTTGGTTAAATTTACTCCTAGGTACTTTATTTTTTTTTGGTTGCAATAGTGAAGAGGATAGTTTCTTTAATTTCTCTTTCTGACATTTCATTGTTCATGTATAGAAATGCCTGTGATTTCTGTGTATTAATTTTATATCCTGCCACTTTGCTGAATTCATTTATTAGGTCCAGTAGTTTTTTGACTGAGACTTTAGGGTTTTCTATATACAGTATCATATCATCTGCAAATAATGATAGTTTTACTTCTTCCTTTCCAATTTGGATGCCTTTTATTTTTTCTTCTTGTCTGAGTGCTGTAGCTAGGACTTCCAGTACTATGTTGAATAAGAGTGGTGAAAGGGGACACCCCTGCCTTGTTCCTGATTTTAGAGGAATTGCTTTTAATTTTTGCCCAATGATTATGATGTTGACTGTGGGTTTGTCATAAATGGCCTTTATCATGTTGAGGTATGTTCCCTGTATTCCCACTTTGCTAAGAGTTTTGATCATAAATGGGTGCTGGATTTTATCAGATGCTTTTTCTGCATCTATTCAAATTATCATGTGGTTTTTCTCCTTACTTTTGTTTATGTGGTGAATCCCATTAATTGATTTACAAATGTTGTACCAGCCTTGCCTCCCCAGAATAAATTCCACTTGATCATGATGTATGATTTTTTTTCATGTATTGCTGGATCCGGTTTGCTAATATTTTGTTGAGGATTTTAGCATCTAAATTCATCAGGGATATTGGCCTATAATTTTCTTTCTTTGTGTTGTCTTTGCCCGGTTTTGGAATCAGAATTATACTTGCCTCATAAAAGGAACTTGGTAGTGTTCCTTCCTCTTGAATTTTTTGAAATAGCTTGAGAAGAATAGGAGTTAGTTCTTCTTTGAATATTTAGTAGAATTTCCCAGTGAGTCCATCGGGCCCAGGGGTTTTGTAATTTGGGAGTTTTTTGATAACTGTTTCAATCTCTTTTGTTGTAATCGGTCTAATTAGGTTTTCTGATTCTTCCAGGTTGATTTTTGGAAGTAAAATATTTTTTAAGGCAAAATGCTGAACTGTCGTTACCATAACAGGTATTATTTCAAATGCCCCAAAGCCACTTAAATATGACACCACCGACAATAAACATTGCTTGACCATGTGGCCCAGTGGATAGAACACCGTACTGGAATGCAGAGGACCCAGGTTCAAAACCCTGAGGTCACCAGCTTGAGCGAAGGCTCATCTGGTTTGAGCAAGGCTCACCAGCTTGAGCCCAAGGTGGCTGGTTTGAGCAAGGGGTTACTTGGTCTGCTGTGGCCCCCCAGTCAAGACACATATGAGAAAGCAATCAATGAACAACTAAGGAGCCACAACAAAGAATTAGCTCTTCTCATCTCTCTGCCTTCCCGTCTGTTTGTCCCTATCTGTGCCTCTCTCTGACTCTTTCTGTCTCTGTCAAAAAAAAAAAAAAATCTATGGCATGGGGAATGTGTTTCCTTTGCCTCCTAGGGCACCGTTTTAGGCCACAGTGATCTAACAAAGAGTAGTTTTGCATCTCAGGAACTGTCTTTTGAGTTGAGTTGGGAGAGAGAAAGGAGATAAATATAGAGAGAGATACCTAAGTACAGACAGGAAGGGGAAGAACTAGAGGCACTCTGAGCAATTAGCTTTCTGATATTTCCTTGGTATCTCAAATCTCAGAATTCCAGTACTTCTCAGAAATAAGGCCTGCATTCCCTCTGTTAGGGGTGGAGAAATTGGATGTCTGTGACATGGACACCCTCACTAAGCCAGTTGCTGGAATTGGCGGGCGGGCTCCATCCAGGACTTCCCACCGCCACGTGACTTTCAGCGTGGGCCAGGTTCCCTGGGCTGCAGATGAGGAGAGGTTCACGCTTTGACTGCCTGGCACCTGGAGGACAGCGTGGCTCCAGGTAGACGAGGAGGAGGAAATGGACGCTCGTGTGAGAAGAAATGGTGTGAACATAGACGCAGGGTTGGAGAGGCACAGGGGATGTAGAAGGTGCTGACCAGATCGACTTGGCTGAATGGTAAAAACAAACAAAGTCAAACAATGCAGAAAGCACTCCATCATAGATTGGGGAGGACCCGGTTACCCGGTCACTGAGTTTATTCTTCAAAGACAGGTGCATCATTAGAATCTTTTGGAGATGTATCTGCCCAGGGAGGTGCTTATTAACATCTGCATGGCTAGCAGAGTCTCCCCTGCCTCAGCGAGGTAAGTAGCACACCACCATGACTATGCCTAAGGAAGCCGGAGGTGGGCCATGTGCCAAATACCAGGTGAGTTGCTCTTACTTTTACCCTGCATTTAATTTGTTCTCGAGTGAAGTGTTGTGGGCCCTGTGCCCATCTGGTTATACCTCAAGCATGTGTCCTCCATGTGGTCCGGGCCTCTGAAAGCCCCTGAGAGTGTGCCTAGCCTGCTGCAGGGGCAGGCAGCAGTTCTGTAAGCCCTGGGCGCCCCACGGTGCACGTCACGCTGACAGCAGGTGCGCAGGGCGGACCTGAGCACTCAGAGACCTCAGGCCAGTGCTCTGAGGACGAGGCCAGGGCTACAGAGTGAAGGAGCCACATGGACTGGAGACTGAGAAAGTTCTTTTACTTTTTGAAACCATAAGCCTTATTTGTCATGGATAGCATCCTGCCAAGAAATGTGGAAAGATGTAGATGTCACACAAAGTGACGTATTCAAGCACATCCCTTATTAGATGTCGGTCCTTGAACCCAGGATCAATACGCTGGGAGAACTTCACCTCTTTGAACAATATCATTGTTCTAGTTCGAGCAAGTCCAAGAAATGCGTCATAACGAAGAATACGAAAATGAAGCGTGCGACAGCGGACTGGGCACGAAGGGTATGGCTATGAGTCCCCATCCCACGAGCCTCTTCAGATCCTTTGCACAGAACCAGACAAGCTGCGTGCCCTTTTCCTACGTTCTGTGGTCTTACGCTTACTCCTCACTACTTGACGAAGGGGGATGTTCAAGCTGAAGCTAGAGCAAGCGGTGTGTTCCCTGTAGGACTGTTCACGGACGCACCGTGTGTTGTCACACGAAAGTCTCATTTCCAGAGCCAGCCCACCACCTCCAAATGGGAGCGTCCAAGTCCAGGTCTGGCCCCAGTGCCCATGTGGCCCTGCTGCTGCCGCTGATCACCCGGGAGAACGGGAGAGCACCTCCTATACTTTTCCTAAGCTTAAATTATTTATTTAAATGATTTCAAATTTGGCACAATCTCAAAGCACACTTCTTTTATGTTTCCTGCTTTTTCTCCCCCCTTAATCCCATGTGCATTTTAAGCAAAATCTTCTCCATAGGGTTCCCATTTCTGATTTTTCAATGCATCTATATGTTGTTCCATTGGTTGTTCTTCGGTATCTTTCTTGTTAGGTTTGTAACAAGGTTGGTAGTCTTCATTTTTGTTTGTTTCGTTTTTAAAAAGTTCTATTTACGCATTACGAAAAGTAGTGATGTGTTCATAAATTTGAACATACTTCTTCCCGACAGGGACCTCTCCAGAAAGTCCTCCTGGGTTCCAACTGTGTGAATTTTTAGATGGTGAGGGGTTTCCCACAGCACAGCGCTGGAGCACATGCTGTAAGCCTTTCTTCTTATTCTCATTAGGAAACGTTGAGAGGACTGCCCATTGTCCCCGTGAAACCAAGGCTCCAACACGGGCAATGCTTATAGAATCCTGCCCTCCTGCTGCTGTACAGATAGGCACGTGCATGGCAAATTATCTTATGAATGTTTATCTTAGCAATTATCATCATCATACGTAAATATTTTAAATATTTCACGAAGTTATATGTAAGCGACAGCTCCAGGTACAATAAGAGCAAACGTAGTACACAGCATTTACTGGGTGTAAGCTGTGTGAAAAGCAGTTTGATAGAGAATCCCTCCTCCCCTCCTTGGGTGGGTGTGACTACCAGCTTTTTGATGCAGAGGTGCGGCTGCTGGGCAGAGGTGAGCGTTCACACGCACAGAGCCGGGGGATGTTGAATTCAAATTCACACCCGGGTCCATCCTGATCCCCACCACCCTTGCACTCGGCAGCCACGCCCCTGCGTTTGCAACCATTAGAACAGAAAGGAGGGGTGGAGATTCTGTTCTGGAATTCCAGCAAAGCAGAACCACCCAGGTTGTGTTGACTGCGGAACCCAATTACTCACTTGCAGTATCTCATCCTGGAAAACGGTTTGTGAAGATCGGTTTACATCACAGTGACATCCAATAGGGGAAATAGATTCCTTGACCTTTGATTTCTTTAACAAGAAGCTTTTAACTTTCTGCTTTATTAATGGCTATGAAAAACCTACCATTTAGGTAAACTTAATTACATCTGATTTTGCTCATTAGGTTAGTCTTCTTTTAGTATAAGTGAGATTAAATAGGTGTCATATATGACATGACAGTAGAAAATATGAGGAGACGTCTATCCACGCCTTCAAAGTTAGATCTAACTTGGTTTCTAATAAAGAGTTTGCTCTTGCAAAAATTCCCTTGACAAGTCTTTTCTTTCAGGAATCAATAGTATTTATCTTTTTCTTTTTAAATAAAAACAAACAAAACAAAAGAATTGTTTTAGTCTTCTGGCATGTTGTATACGTTCTAAACAAAGAATGATCCATGTTAACTATGGTATGGGTAATACTCTGGAATTTGCACTTTGATCAAGACCAACATGGCATAACCAGGTGGTGGCACAGAGGATTGAACATTGGACAGGGATGTGGAGGACCCAGGTTCTAAACCCCAAGATCACCAGCTTGGGTGCAGGCTCATCTGGTTTGAGAAAGGCTCACCAGCTTAAGCCCAAGGTTGCTGGCTTAAGCAAGGGGTCACTCGCTCTGCTGTAGCTCCCTGGTCAAGGCACATATGAGAAAGCAATCAATAAGTAACTAAGGTGCCGCAACAAAGATTTGATGCTTCTCATCTCTTTCTTTCTCTCTGTCTGTCTGTTATTATCTGTTCCTCTCTCTGTCTCTGTCACACACACACACACACACACACACACACACACACACACACACACACACACACACACAGAGACCAACATGGTATTTGTCACACCAGGACTTGGCAAGACTTGGCAAAAAAAGAGTTAACGTGTGTGTTGGGGAGGAGAGGAGTCTAGATTCAAAATAAGACATCATTGTGAGTATCAAGCCATGCCTGAGATTTTTGAAGACGGTGACCAACTTTGTACCAAAGTACAAAGTTCATTGTAGTTGTAAGTGTTCATCCAAAATTCTGAGTGTGGCCAAGACCAAAGACATAAAGGGGAAAACAGATATCTACACGAAGAATGGGGAATTTTACTACCCAAAGCTCACTGAGCAGGTCAGTCCCTGTGGGTCTAGCCAGATCACATGGGCCCCCTATTCACAGAGTGTCATGGTCCCTGAACGACGATAATATGGTCACGCAATACCTGATGTCTATGAAAGATGTTTCCCCGTGCTACACCTGTTTGGGAGTGAGAAAAAAATCACATTTATAAAAAACAAAAGGAAAAGGCTTAGATTTACCAATCACACTCAAAACTGTGAGAGGCCAGCCCAACTCAAAGCTGACTTGCAGGAAGTCTTCAGGAATGAGGCCTTTCGCAACAGGGAAACCCAGAGCCGTGGCTGTCTTACCGTCCATCACACCGCACCACACCCCCTTCCCTGCCCTCCCTGCACCCTGTGGTGTGTGATGTCGGTAAGTCAGTCCAACCCACCCTCCCCAACTCATCTACCCCTCACTTCAATGACAATAAACATCTCTCGCACGTGGCAGTGGCAAAGCTTTAAAGATAATAATGTGTGAAGGGCTGACACGTGACAGAGGCAAACATTTTCAAAGAATCTTTTCTTCCTCTTTCCTTTTGTGTATTCACCTCTAAGCCAAAATGTGGCGAGACTCCGTGAGATACTAGAAGGGAAGCGGTCATCATTTCTGCACTGTCCTCGTTTACAGACATTACCTGAGTTATCCAGGCGGCTAGCCAACCACCTTTATCCAGCCTCCCGGAGCCACAGCAAGGAACCAAACATTCCAAGTCGGCCTGAAGCCACCAGCAGCAGGAGCTGCCTCCACTCCGGCCAGGGCTGGGGTGCAGGGGAGGGTCGCTTGTGGCGATGAACCCAATTCGCAGTTGTCCGTGCACTCCAGGTGCTTGCACCTCACTTTTGCCGAGAAAACGTTTGTCTTAGTTCTCTGACAATGGTGCCTGCCTTCTCCCCACCCCGCCCCCTCCTCCTTCCAATCGCAGAACAAAGCCCCATGTGACCCACGGTCCCCACGTGCAGACTGGGAGCAGAGAAAGCTTGTCACCTTTGACTACTCGGCCTAGCCCCGTGCTAGGAACAAGCAGTAAAGATGGTTTCTGCAACAACATGTGACCCAGTCCTGCAGATCGCTGCGGCCCCATCCTTCCCCGATGGAGACTCACAGAGGGCCTTCATAGGCAAGTCCAGGGGGACATCATTTCCAGTCAATGGCCTCCAGGCTGACACATAAATGTTTCAGACTCCACGGGAGAAGCATCATGGACAGAACTGACTCCACAGAACGGTGCTGTGCCACACATCATGCTCAGACAACATGGGAATGGGTGGCGGGAACCTGCTCGGTAACCTTGGCTTGTCCTCCATGGGCAGGGGATCCCGTGGTCCTCCCTGTGTCCAGGGAAGAAGGTGGCAGGGGAGCATTACAGTCCCTTCCAGGTTTGACATCGCCAATATAACATAGCTGCAAAGACCCAGCGTGGTGTCCCACATTGTGGCTTAATCTTCATTTCACCTCGACTGTAAACTAGCAAATTTGGGGGAGAGGTGTTTATAAGCAGAATAGAAATAACAAGAGAGCCTGACATATAAGATTATTCTGAAGATGAAATAGAACAACTTAACCACAGTATTTAGCTGGGCAGTTGGCTGATGGAAAGAATTTAATACATTTACTACACATTCTTCTTGTGATTCTTGACAAGGCCGTTTTGACGGCGGATCATGGCTAATACGTGTGTGAATGAAGTGGATTTGAAATCGATTGTTTATTTAAAGACATTGAACTTGTTGAGACCGATGTGAGGATTTCCACATCTGCCGTGAAATAAGCAGGAAAGAAACAGACAGAAAGAGCCACAGGACCAGGTAGAAATCCCTCACCGCATGGATACTTGGGGGCTAACCCTCCAGGTGCAGCAGTGCAGGGACCGCGGGTTTCAGGGACATGCCCAGGCCACTTCGTCCTGCCAGCCACCTCCTCGCAGGGTGACACTGTCCCTTCAACCATGTGCACGGACCCCATTGACAGTCAACCTGTGTCGGATGGCCGAAGGAAAGAGTCAATGCAATTAACCCAGAGTGAAATCCTGCTTTGGAAAAAAATTCTCCCCCTCTATTCTTGGACTTATAGGACAAGGTTTTCCACTATAATGGCTCTTGTAAATTAATTGCAGACACAATTGTCTACAGGCCTTCTCAGAAGAAGTGGCAAGTAGTTAATTGCTGCCCAAATGAGCCAATTCTGCCCATAATTAACCATTTGAAGACAATTAATTGCATGCATAATATTTGCACCTGCAACTAATTGGAGACCCTTTATATTGTTCCAGGAAGAAATAAATACAGAAGTAACAACAGCAGCCACGGAAGAACCAGAGGCAACTCTTCCAAGGGGGCTTTTTATCATTTGAGGGTCTGCAGAGTTCAGAACAGAGTGAAGGGATGCTTACAGGTGCGGCGGCTGTCTCCATGGAAAAGTGGGGTGAAGCCACCTGCACAGTGAGGTGTACGGGATGTGTGACTTCTGTGTGTTTTGCCTTTTACCTCCTCCCCATTATTAATGCCAACTAACTGTACTTAAATGTAATTTTTTTCAGCTATCTAAAAATTAAAAAAAAAAAATTAAGGCTAGCCATGGTTTTGAAAAGTTAAGA
Source organism: Rhynchonycteris naso (assembly GCA_037038555.1). NCBI lineage: Eukaryota > Metazoa > Chordata > Mammalia > Chiroptera > Emballonuridae > Rhynchonycteris > Rhynchonycteris naso. The sequence continues at coordinate 108,675,670 of CM073001.1, forward strand.
CTATACTATGTGTGAATGATGGTGTTGTTTTTAAAGAAGGGCTAAGAACCCTGGCCAGTTGGCTCAACAGTAGAGCGTTGGCCCAGTGTGTGCAAGTTCCAGGTTTGATTCCCGGCCAGGGCACACAGGAGAAGCACCCATCTGCTTATCCACCCCTCCCCCTCTCCTTCCTCTCTCTCTCTTCCCCTCCTACAGCCAAGGCTCCATTGGAGCAAAGTTGGCCCGGGTGCTAAGGACGGCTCCATGGCCTTTGCCTCAAGTGCTAGAATGGCTCTGGTTGCAGTGGAGCAATACCCCAGATGGGCAGAGCATCACTTCCCCTGGTGGGCACGCCAGGTGGATCCCGGTTGGGCGCATGCGGAAGTCTGTCTCTCTGCCTCCCTGCTTCTAACTTCGGAAAAATACTAAATAAATAAATTAAAATATAAAACAAAGGCTGAAGTCTCCTATGTGTGCTGTGTTTCAGCTGAGGGCTGACTAAGTGCTTGCCACTGTAAGGGCTGTGTCCCTGATGACCCACAGAGCGTGAGGAAAACCACCTCAGGCAGGCCATCATCTGAGCTGGCATAGGGTGGTAGGTTAGCACCATCTCTTCTACTTTTAAGAAAATAAGGTGCTTTTCATAATAGTAACAACAATATTCATGGTAATATTAGTAAAAGTGATCACTTCAACATCAGGTCACTTACCTTGTTACGACAACCCACAGCAGATACCCCACGCCCCTTTTGTAGATGAGAAAACTGTTTGGCAGAAGACATCACGTTCTTAACATGAGCCAGCTAATAAATCACTGAGCGATAACTTAAACTCAGACGCTCTAACCCAGATAAAGTGCTTGGCACCGTGCCTGCCACAGAGTCAATAGTCCATCCACATTTAGCCGCACCATTTATATCCCTTGTGTTTCTAAGTGTATTCTTGCTAAAGGCCATGTCAGGGAGAGGATGGTGGCTCAAAGCTCATGTATATTAAATGCTCCTGATACACAGTTCCTGTTCTAAGTAAGCTTCCCGTGAACAAAATCAACTTCACCTCCGTAGCAAGGGCAGGAGAAAGTGCCGGCATTGTCCCCGTTTTACAGAGGATGGAACTGAAGCAGGAGAAACGTAGTAAGAACTCACGTAAGAACATGTCCACAGACAAAGGGACGAGACCCGTGATTCCAATACCGATACTCTGCTCAGCTGTGACTCTGCCATGCCTCTCATAACCTAGACAGATGGCTGCGTCTGCACACAAAAAAAAGTGTGTGTGTTTGGGAAGCTGGATGTGAGTCAGCTGTCTGTTAAAATCAATAAAGAAAAGTCTTGTTTTCTCTCATGTGAGCAGAACCATCATCTATGGTTTAGGGGCATGGAGGGAGAAAAATCTCTACTCTTTCCTGCCTCCATGAGACATGGGAGACGCGGGCTGGAGATTGGTCCCGGTAGGAGATGCTCTCCCTGGTGACAGCCAGCAAGGTGGGTTTGTGGAGAAAAGCAGCTGAGACACGAAGCAGCAGCAGGGATACAGGAGAGCAGTGGCCAGGCCAAGCCCGAGGGCAATCGTGCTGGTGGCCATGCCCACAGGGAGGCAGCAGCCAGAAGAACTGCAGGCATCAGAAGAGGCTGTTAGAGTGCTGAACCAGGGTACGGGCTCCCTCCTGCTGGGTCAGCGGTCCTTTTAGGCAAAGTCTGGGGGGGGCGGTCTCCCCTGGATCCTGGGATCCTAATGAACTTTCTGGATTTAATCCATGGAACTATGTCACAAACTGGGGAATATTGACAGTTGATCTCCCACTATTGTATGTAAGTGCTCAGGCGAGGACGTTTGTACGAAGGGTCAATGGAACAGCGCCCACTCAGGGCGCAGACAGAGGGGAGGCTCCCGGGGGTGCCCAGGTAAACCCTTCCTCCTTTACCACGTTTCAGTAACGTCATTGACCTCAAACTCCAGGCCGCCAGAGAAGATGAAGAATGCCCAACCTATCGACTTTTCTGGGGGGTTTAGAGGTCGAGGAAGGTCATGAATTTTATCATGTGACAATGATCAGCTTTAAGAACATCAGAAAATTTGTTTTGTTTTGTTTTTCTTGTTCCTCTAGAAATAAACCTAAAACAAGGTGTTGTCAACCCCACTAATAAAAAACTTTGAACAAGGCAAAACAAACAATAAGGCCCATGGAACTTCCCAAGATGGCATTGCCCCCGGTGGCTGTACAGCCACTGACCACCACGCCAAGGGCCGGGTGACGCTTCCTCCGATCTGTCCTTCCAGACTTCTCCAGATGTGTGCAAGGGTACTGTTGCCATCTCGCTCTGTCCAAGGGTACCATCCGGGCATGCGCAGAACTGCCCCCGAGCACAGCCCCTCACCCATGTTTCTTCCATTTGCCAGCATTGCCCCAGGTCAACAGAATTATTGTGCTGGTTCCTTTGCATTCTCACCCAAGCTCGTTTCTCTTCCAAAAGCAGACCTACTCTCTCTCTTTTCCACCTCATATGCCTAATTATTCAAACTGATGTTTTATTTGTTTTTGCCATAGATTAAGGCTTAAATGGATGATCGTCTGCAACAGGGGAGCATAGTGAGGAGGTTGCAGTATCTGATATTCCTCACGACTCTTTGGACATTTGCTAAGGAGGTTTTGTGAACCAATATGCAAGCCCTTACGATGGGTCGTTGTGGGGGGCAGCAGGTCACTTGTCGGCCCCTTATCTTTTGGCGAGAATGCACTGATTTGGTCATCTGGAACTCCCTCTCCCCCAACACAAGCGCAGAGCGCCCCTTCAGAATGAGGATGCCTTATTCAGGAGCGCTTCTGCCCTGCCACTGTCTTATTCCAACCAGAGGGCTCATCCAATTCAGTCTCAGAAGTGGTTATGATCATGCATTCCTTATACGCATTGAGAAATTTTTAAAATAGATATCCAGATGCCCAAAACGTGGTTTTCTTGTTCTCTTCAGTTTCCTCTTGCATGGGGATTTCTTCCTTGAGTCTCCTGCTAAGATGAGTGTTTGGTACGCCTCCCTGCAGCCCTAGACCTGAAAGGGCCCCTTCCTGTCCCCTGGCAGGGCGTCACACAAAATGAGCAAGGTTACCTGTCACGAACCATCCGCTTGCCCATCATAGAGTCTGCTTTCCTGTCTGACACCGTTTCCCCCAGATCATCGTCACTGAAACCTGGATATGAAGCTTCCCTAATACAATTGGCCAGCATCCTGCTCCATGCATGCTTTGTGACAGGAGGTGGATATGCTCAGACAGCCGGCCTCTCTCCCTGCAGTAGCTGCCATCAGCCACTGTGAGGGGGAGAGTTCTCTGTGGGGGGAGGGGCAGGAAAGCGAGGAGACCTTGAGGAGTGGGGGATGGAAACAGAAAAGGCTCAAGAAAAAGAAGAAAAAAAAGGCTTAGCCTGGGTCAGGCATCTGGTCTCGTGAGATCTTGACTGTCCCATACAGCGCCTTTGTGTCCGTCATGGTTCTTGTTTCGGGTGTGACTGTCCACAGAAACCTGGCAGCTCCACTCTTCCCTGGGCCAGCTCCCCCTGCCCTGCCCCCTCCTCCCTGACAGAAGCACACAGATGTCCCCAAAGGAGGTCCTGAGCACCACATGAACGTGAACATGCATAATTCACGCAGACACGCACTCACTGACCTAAGCCACGCCACGGGAGTCACACAAAGGCCATGAAAAGCGGTGCTCCCCAGGGTACAAGGCACACATCAGATGGCAGGCCCCGGCGGAGCTGGGGGGACCCTGGTCCCCAGAAACATTAAAATCTTCTGTAGCATCTCCTGCCCCAGGTCTCTGTGGAGCACAAGTCACCACAGAGCCTTTTCTCACATGATGGGTGGGTTGCTCACCTTGCCCACTATTCAAACACGACTTGTGGCCACCTGCAAGGCCATGATGGGTGTAGGACGTGGTCCTATTATGTAGTAACATGGCATGATCCGGAACCCCTCGTGTCCCCAGCACATGGAAATAAGGGGGCAGGGAGGAGGTCAGGACAAGAAGGAAGCATCAGTTTCTCACGTACTGAGTCATCCTCCCCACCCCTCCAAACACACATTTTTTTAAAAGGTTGATTTGCAGAAAAAAAAAAAAAAAATGGAAGAGAAACTCACAAAGCCATGGGCCGAAGATAAAGGAAAAATGAAGGCATGGATGGTCAGGGTTGGGGCTCCGTTCCTCACCACCACTGTGTCTGTCTGTCAAGGCTGGCCGTGGCTGTGAGTCGGGTGTTGACAGACCTACGGCATCAAAAATTACACTGTTTCTTCCACAGGCTCTCCGGCAGTGCGTTTCAGGGATAAAATATTAATGAAAAAGGAAGAAAGGAGACAGAGGAAAAGCCCAACCTGCTGAGTGGGTTGGATATTTTCTTCTGTGCTCATCGCTGTGAAATCGTGTGTGCGCGTGGGCTTGGCAATCTGTCTGGTTGTAAAAGGGATAGACAGACGAGGAAAGCAGTTTTTGTCTGGGAAGTGGGCAGGGTTTTAAACCACCGGAAGGGGAAGGCATTTCATACCCAGGTTGAAACAAGCTGTAATGAGTGCATAGTTACGTGAGTTCATTAAAAATACTCAGGACAAAATAATAATAATAATAATAATAGTAATAATAATAACAATAGACTTTCAGGAGAGCCCTTATCTTAGGCCATGACTGTAGCAGGATGAGAACATTAAGATGACATTCATTATGGATATATTCACACTCTGTGGGATGAAACACAATGTTGCTCTTTGGCTTTCCACCTAGAATTGTGCTGGGATCCGCAGCTGGAAGGTGGAGACCGGCCTCACACTGTTGCTGGTAAATATCCAAGAAGCCTGTGACTTCTGCCATCACACAGGAGCTAGGGTGAGCATGTGAAAACTCGCCAAAAGCAGATAATCTTATGTACAGAAAGTTAGACTCTTAAAAAGGAACTCACCGTTTTCTGAAACTAGACAAACAAAATTTGTTTATGGTAACTTTGGTCTCTCTGTGGTTTGTGAAATCATCATCTTGTTATTTCAGAAAGGACCGTGCATCCCGCGACGACCTACCCACGCAGCGTTCAAAGACACGCGTTAAAATACCACAAAGCACGTGAATGGTTTGCCGTGAGAACGTTGGAATTTAATTTGGCGACCAGCACGTGCTATCGTCCTGCTCTGGGGCCTGTAAGGGATTATGAAATTCAGAGTTTAATGTACAGTCAGTCACTTGTCCTCACACACTGTCACTTGCACACCTCGTGGAACGCGGAACGGGGCTACCAATCCACATCACGTGGCCCTTCCTTTCTTTCTGCCACGTGATTCATGCAAAACAGTTGTTGGTTTTATTGAAGAGACAGTCCTCAGAATATTAACAGCAGGCTTGGCAAGGAATGAGACCCAGCGTCTAAGCCCCCGTGGCTTCCAGAGACCTTCGAATTATACAGGAGGGTAAATGCCAGAACTACGGCCAAACCACGAGGTTGCAGCACAGTTGTGTTGACACACTCTCCTGTCCAGTGATGCCCTCTTCTCTGGCTTAGCCTCCGCAGACAGGAATAGTGTCTGTCTGAATTAAACTTCAAATGGTCATATCTGATTTTGAAGTGTCCCATGAGTCCTTCCAATCTTGGGGAGAGAGTATATTTTTTTTGTTGTTTCCTTAAATTTTAGGCCATGCCCAGAAGAAACTTTTGAAACGCAGCACAGTGGCTTGTGTTCTTACTTGAATAACAGAGAGCATATGAACTTTTCCTCGCTTCCCATCGCTAGGAAGGATTATTTCTGGGGTGCCACGAGCCCAACATGCACACATTGACCAATCAATGAACAATTTCAGGCGAGGGACTTAGTAGTGTAGTAGTTAGTGAAGAAAAATTCTATATCCCATTGATTGCTCTTTTTTTAAAAAAATGGGTTCAACCAAATTCAGAAAGCACAAATAAAAAATCTAAAACCAAAGTCACACACACACACACACACATACACAAAAGAAATCAAGAAAATTACTCAGATCAGGACAAGAGTTGAACTCCTTGGTAATTAACAGTTTTGGGAATTTTTATTAATACCTCCAGAATATCGGATATGAACTCTTTGATGGAACCCTCCCTCAAAGATCCACTTGACTTCAGTCTTTGAGATCGGAGAGAGAGAGAGAGAGAGAGAGAGAGAGAGAGAGATGCTTTCTTGGATCTGTTAGACTGTGTGTCAGATGACATCTCTGAAGGATCACATGTCGTTTGAATGAAAAAAGTTAAATGATGCATATTCATTGTCTGCTGGTCTTTTGCCAACACTGCTTGATGTGACAAGCAACTTGCCAAGAAATACTATGATTAATGCCTTGTGAATCCTTCCCATGTTCTAATTTCCTAATCCACTACCCCCACCCCAGCACTGCCATTAGAAGAGAGGCCAACAGTCGCTAAATCTGATTCATTTGTGGTCAAGTTCAGTGAGCTAATGCAACGCAAATGTTGTGCAAGTTTCAAAGGACAGGGGGAACCCATAGAAGAACACAACAAAGGCATCAACAAAGTCGCTGTGACATTTTAGGGGGATGGTTTTCTAAATCTCAGGGAACAGGGAAACCCCTCCCTATTTACCAAAATTTGCCTGTGGATTTTTCTGGAATTGTTTCCTGGGTAACTCTAATAATTCGCAACATGCATAAGATCACTTGCCTCTTCCTCTAGCCTTTGATGAAAAGGCTTGCCTTCGTCACTGAGAAGGTCTTCTTCCCCATCTCGACCCTCATGCAATCCTAAATGTGCTTTGTAGTTCAACCCGGCTGTTTATTCTTCCACCAAATCCTCTCATCCCCACGCACTCTCTTTCCCATAGAGCGCTCCTCCTAGTTCCTCTGTACGTCCCTGACAGCTCTTCTTCTTGTGACTCAGAGATATCAAGATACATGGTTTCCTCATGGCTTCCAATTCCTATGTTTTATTCCCATCTGAAATCCCAGAGCTTATGCACAGAATTACTCACTATTTACTGGTGAAAACTGATTTCACCTGATAGAGAAAATCACCTTTGATAATTAGAACAGGGAATGTGACTAAACTAATACCATAAAGGCCCTGGCCAGTTGGCTCAGCGTCGGCATGGCGTGTGGAAGTCCCAGGTTTGATTCCCAGCCAGGGCACACAAGAGAAGCACCCATCTGCTTCTCTCCCCTCCCCCCTCTTTTTTCTCTCTGTCTCTTTCTTCCCCTCCCACAGCCAAAGCTCCATTGGAGCAAAGTTGGCCCAGGTGCTGAGGACGGCTCCATGGCCTCCCCTCAGGTGCTAGAATGGCTCCAGTTGCAATGGAGCCATGCCCCAGATGGGCAGAGCATCGCCCCCTAGTGGGCATGCCAGGTGAATTCCGGTCGGGCACATGCGGGAGTCTGTCTCTCTGCCTCCCTGCTTCTCACTTCAGAAAAATGCAAAAAAACAAAAACAAACAAAACTAATACCATAAAATATGATTGTTTGGCCTGGCCTATGGTGGCACAGTGGATAAAGTATCTAACTGTAACACTGAGGTCACCAATATGAAACCCTGGGCTTGCCTGGTCAAGGCACATATGGGAGTTGATGCTTCCTGCTCATCCCCACTTCTTTCTCTCTAAAATGAATAAATAAATAAAAATAATTTTTAAATAAATAAAAATATTTAAAAAAATGTTTGTCACAGAATAGATGCTATCACATGGCTATGACCCTTCTATGCCCAAATGCTGTCTTATTGAAGCCCACTCCTCTCCTCCACTCCCCCCCAAGGACAACACATTGGAATCCAAGTTAGCAGGCATGAAACAAGGAAAGAGAGACCATTAAGCGGGAAAACCTGGTACTTTGTTTTTAGTAGCAAAGCACTTAAAATGCACTTCTATGATTGCACACTCAATTTGGCAATTCTGGGATTAAGAGCTGTTGCCAATACACAATGCTCAACATATTTTCCAGAGATTGTCTCCAATCTGCCCCCTCCTCTTTCCAGTCACCAGACAACCTCTTGTCTTCAGATAATTACTTTCCATTTTACCTACATTTAACACAGTCTCTCAACTTGGCACGACTGATGTTTGGGACCCTTAATCTTGACGGCCTGGGCTGCATCATAAAATGTGTACCAATTCCCTGGTCTCGGACCACTAGGTGCAGGTAGCAATCTCCACATGATGGCCGGCCTGCTTCTTCCAACCCCTTACCTGTGTCCTCCTCAGAACACTGCTTCCGGAAGCACTGGCCCACGAACCTTTGTCTCCAGGTCCTCTTCTGGAGAACCAGCCCAGAATAAACCCTTCCTGTCTTCTCACGGGCAACAGGGAAAAGAGTGAGACAGATCACAGTGGACAAGACCGGCTGCATAATGTGTGGAGCCTGGTCAAAAAAAGAAAAGGGTGCACCCCTCCCACATTTGAAGGTCAGTGACAGCGTTCCATTCCCCTGAGACCCAGTGGTCATGCAGCCCAAAGTCGGCTCTGCCTGGGCATCTCCCTGAAATCTCCCGTTCCCAGCCTGCAGCCGCCACTGACGTCTCACGGGGAACACAGATGCACGGAATCTGGATGACTGTTTCCTTTTCCTCTGAACAGATTTTATTGAAAGTATTATCAGTTTAAAAATAGCTGTAGAAATGGAAGCCATCTGGGGAAATGTAAAATGAAGGGAAAGAAAAAAATCAATAACTTCAGCAAAGTGATGTATGGCGCGTGGAGGGAGTTTGGAGAGTCATCGCTCCTGGCAAAATTCTAGCAGACAGTAGTCACTCAATAAATACCATTGATCAATGGACCGGGATGGCAAAGCTCAGACCTTTCCTGTCGGTTCTCTTCACCCTGGGCATCTTCAGTGCATGCCCAATGGGTTGGAATACAGGAGAGCCAGAAAGCACCAGGAGTCTCGGGAATCATCAAGTCCCCAAACTTGACTTTGCAAATGGGAAACAGAAACACACATATTCAACTGAATTCTCTGTGACTCCTATCACCTGGTGTCTAATCGTGAGCAATGATGTTGCTCAGGCCCTTCAAGAACAACAGGGTGGCATCTGTCACGACTTGTTGAGATTGCCTTCACACACACTTGTAGTGTTACCAGATGGATAGTGCAGCAGCAGGGCGAAAGGACTGGTCCGCATGTGTGTTAGTTATCTAGAGCCCTGTAACACACTACCTACCTACCGCAGATTTTAGCAGCTTGAAACAGCCCCCATTGGGCCTGGAGAGGGGCTACGCCCACAGAGAGATGGGAGAAATGTGGAGGATTTCTTACAGAAAGTGAGGGAGACACCCAGACGCAAGGGGAGCTCAGTGTCTGGAGGAAGAACCAACCTCCAGGTTCAGATAAAAGGTGGAGACTTGATCGTAGGCAATCTGGAATCCATTGGAGAGATTTGCATATGAAGGTGACAGGCTCGATGTCAGGACTCTCAGGAGGCAAACACCAGCCACATGAATGAGTCATGGAAGACATGACATGAGTGCAGGAGCTCCGCAGCCACTCTGGGTCAGGGCAGTGAAGGAATAAGCTCAAGACGCAATGTGGTTAAAACGAAGAGGGAAGGAAGGATGTGGGGGGCACAGTGGAGGTAGACTTGAGCTGACTTGGCAACCGGTTGGTTGACAGAGGGGGTGGTTAGTGGAGTGGGGTGATATGGGGAGGACAAGGCAGAAAAAACTGGTGGGACTCGCAAACGAACTTGAGATTTTGCAGCCGTCATGAGAAAGCCCGCTACAGCTCTCCGCATGTTGTACCGGTTCATCTGCTCACAGAACTCACCAATATGTCCTGCATCCCCTAAAAACCTGGGATGCAGTCTCAGGGGAGTTGTCACCAGGAAGCAAAGCAAACAGAGGAAGAACCAGCCAAGGCTTTGAGGCTCACCCTTGGATACGGATCAGAACACTGAGGTCTGGGTTTAGGATGCCCAGACCCTGGGTCCAGGGAGTCAGGGTCCAGGTCAGATCTATTAACAACCCAGGCAAGAGCAGTCCTCCAAGAGGGCCAGTGGAGCTATGTGGCAGGACCAGTGTAGAGTGTATAAGTTAGCTACGGCCTTGTAACATATGACCCCCAAACCTAGCAGTTTAGCTCCACATACAGTGTCCAAGGGCGGGGCATTCTGGGCCAGCTGAGCAGGATATCCTCAAGGTATTTGACAAGGTTGGAGTTGAGTTGAGGGCTTTCAGGGAACAACTCACATGTCTGAAGGCCGGAGCCAGAGTTCCTGGGCATGTGGGCCTCTCCAGGGGAGGCGGATGTCCCTCCAATCAAGTGATGAAAGGAAGAAGGGTGAAGAAAGAGAGAAGACATTCGAGGATCTGCTGCAGCTTGCATGACTTAGTCTCAGTCAGACAAGCATTATTTCTTCCTTATTCTATTTCTTAAAACAAGTCCAGCCCGCGCTCCAAGAGAGGGAAGTTAAGCTCCCACACTCTTTGGTTTTTTTTTAAGTATTTTATTGAAAGGCTATCCAGGACTCTGTGGCTGTGTTTTTGAAACCACAAATGGGCGTGAGCAGGGCTGCAAGCAACACGGTGATAGGAAGAATCAAACCCACTGGGCAGGTGCAGAGGATGGACGCTGGGGCGGGTGGCCCCGTCTGAGCTCGCGGACAAATGGGAGCAGAGAAGCCCATCCACGCAGCGCTGACCTGGTGTGAGCGAATGGCTCGTGGCCCAGGGGCTGGGTACCAACAAGCCTTCCCCTGGCGTGTGAGCCGACAACCAAGTCCTTGTTGGCCTCTCAGACCAGGTGACATGTCTGTTGCCTAAATTCTGATTTTTCTCTCCCTCAGATCGTCACAGAACCCGACTCCGCCATCAGAAAATAAGATAATGGAGTAGGACTTCCAAGACAGCCACGACTGGGGACGATGTGGGTCTTTGCGTGTGCGGCCAGCACACAGTCCCCAGCGCCCCATCCGCCTCAGCAGTGGGGGCTGGGCTGCTGCTCGAGGGTCCCAGGCATCCGCGGTTGACCTGGGCAAATGCTGTCTGCTGAACCCTTCATATCCAGTCTCTTCAGCAGTGTTGGGCTCCTCCTCCCTAAACCTTTCCAGTGCTGGGTGCGGGCTGAGGCCCTAGGTCATCTGTCTGCCCCCCCTGCCCTGCCTTCCCTTCCTCTCCCCCACCGTCAACCCTTTGGATGAGAAGAACATCTATCAAGCTAACTGCAACAACCTCCACAGGCAAATCACCATCCTTGGTCATGCTCATGTCTGCAGTCAGACGAGGAATGGTGTGCACATCCCAGAGGTGACCAAATCTTCTAGGTTGGCTCAGCATCAAAAGAGCATGTCTAAGTAGGTTTTATGGTCTTTGGCTAATCCTTCCCAAAACACATTTTTAATAAACTGTTAGGAACATTGAGGGCTTAGCAGAGGCAAAGCTCTACCATCTAAAGCCAAAATCCAGTCCCTCCTTGTGGCCACGATGGCCCATTGTTCTCCTTCCTCAGGTGGTGGGCTGTCAGAGGGCCCTGTCAGGACACCGCACATTGGCCACTCCTGCTGGCCACCTCAGAATCTTCATCAGTTTGGCGTGTCCTGTCCCCCACTGGTCCGGCTTCCCCACCCAGCAACTTTTCCTAAAAGGACTTCTTAATAAATCACTTGCATCTAAACCAGTGTCTGCCTCCGGGGAAACGACACCTGTCTGCCTCCTCCCTGTCTGGTGACTGGAACTCTTTGTGCCTGATTTCCAAGTGGCTATTAGCTGTCGTTGGTTGAACACACCATTAACATGTTACACTCAGGATGTCCAGACCTGGACGCATCATTTCCCTGGTCACAAAATGTACCATCAAAAAAGTAAAAAGACAATCTACAGAATGGGAGAAAAATATTTGCTAATCATTTAGGTGATAAGACTCATATCCAGTATGCATAAAGAATTCTGACAATCCAACTATAAAAAGGCAATCCAAAAAAAAAAAAAAAAGGCAATCCATTTTCTTTAAGTGGGAAAAATATTCAAATAGACATGTTTGCAGAGAAGACGTGCAAATGACCAATAACCCCATGACAACAGACAATAAGAAATGTTGGCAAGAGTGTGGAGAAATTGGAGCCCTCCTACGTTGCTAGTGAGAAGCAAAATGGCACAGTCACTTTGAAAAGCAAGTTGGCAGTTTCTCAAAATGTTAAAACATAGACTTCTCACATTACCCAGGATCCTACTTTTAGGTGCATACTCAAGAGAATTGAAAGTAGATAGCCACATAAAACCTGTATGCAAATGTTCCTAGCAATATTATTCCTAATAACCATAAAGAAGAAACAAACCCAAGTGTCCATCAACCTGCAAATGATAAAGATAATGTAGCCTGTCCACACAAGAGAAATGAATCAGTTGTAAAAAGGGGTGGCGTGTTTATACTGTCAAAAGCATTGTGCTCAGTGAGAGAAATCAGGCACACACACAGTCCAATGTTGTATTATTCTGTTTACATGAGATGTGTCAAGAATAGCCAGATCCACAAAAATGAAAGCATACGAGTGGTTTTTTGGGGGGTTGGGAAGGGAGGAATAGAGAGTGATTGCCAATTGGTGCAGGGTCCCTTTTATAAGTGATGAAAAGTGTTCTAAAACTAAGTAGTAGACGGCTCCCTGGACATAATTTCAACACTAAATTGTACACCTAAAGGAATAAAATTTACAGTGTGTAATTTATACCTCAGTAAAGTTGGAGTAAATAAACCTGCCACCCATTTATTAAATCACCATTCTGTCAGTCCCGACCTGACATGACTGAGTTCTCTGGTTGAGAGTCACAAGGCAAAGTCAGGTGTTAGTGCCTGTCTTCTCTTCTGCACTTGGGCCGTCCTGTGAGCTCATTTCTTGCAATGTCAAAATTCTGTTCCTCAGAAAGGCATTGGGGCCAGATCCTCTGTCTTGGCTCAGTTGCTAAAAGTGCCCCCACAGTCCTGGCCCCTTGGCCCCTCTCCTCCAACCTCAGAGCCTGCAATGGAGGATCCTCCTTGGGTGAATCCCACAGTTCCCGCTCAGAACCGCTTCCCTCAGGATGATTCTTCTATTGTTAGAATGCTCATCCGATTGGGTCTGTGACAGCTGGTCCACTGTCTCGTTGCTGGAGTCAGCTTTGCTTTGCTCCACCTCATCATGGGGACAGTGCTGGGCTCACCAGGGAGTCATCATCTTGGTGGGGATCGTATAACTCTGTCTATCATGGCCCCTGACTTTAAAGCCCCCCATTGTCCTCCTCAGGGCTCTTCTGCAGACACTCTTTTTTTATGTGTGACAGAGACAATAGAGAGACAGAGAGAGGAACAGATAGGAACAGACAGGAAGGGAAAGAGATGAGAAGCATCAATTCTTCGTTGCAGCACCTTAGTTGTTCATTGATTGATTTCTCATGTGTGCCTTGACTGGGGGGCTATAGCAGAGCGAGTGACCCCTTGCTCAAGCCAGCGACCTTGGGTCCAAGCTGGTGAGCTTTTGCTCAAACCAGATGAGCCCGCACTCAAGCTGGCGACCTCGGGGTTTTGAACCTGGGTCCTCTGCATCCAAGTCCGACACTCTATCGACTGCACCACTGCCTGGTCAGGCTGCAGACACTCTTGAGTATTGCCACACAGCCCGGCCTGAAACAGACACTAAAGGGGCACTTTCTAGATTGAGTACCGGTGGCGATGGGTCCACACTGCTAGCCCTCAGTGTCGAGTGATGAACTGCTTGGAGTTCAGTGCTCTCTGCATTTCCTTTACAGAGGCATTCTGAGAAGGGTGCTAAACCCTAGAAGCGTCTATGATAGTCTTGACTGTTCTAGGCATTCCTGTCTTGCTTTCTACAACTGGACACTCAACGCTCCCAAGAATGAGGTGGGTCAGTGCATCTGTGATGGAGAGAACATGTGTGTGGGTGAGGAAGAGGAGATGACAGACAGCAAGGCTGCCTCCTGGCGAGTGTTGCTTCTAGCCATCCTGCTCAGAAGTGGGGACTCAAACGACAATCAATAGGATGTAACACCAGACATCCCCCGAAGGAAGATGGCGGCAGAGGGGCAAGCTTGCTTCACGGGGTGCTGGGGCATCTTCTGTTTTCCCCCACCTTTCTGACCATGTGGATTCATCCACAAAATACCTGGGGTCTGCAGTCCGAGGGAAGGGTGAACTTTAATTGCAGCTACATAAAGCCTTGCAGGTCTTGGCGCATTGACACGGCCTCTCTATAAGACGAGGGGAGACTGACCCAATGACGGTGATTGACCTAGATGGCACTCACGGGACACCTCAGCTATTTGAAGTGATTTCATTCACCAGTCACAACATAACATGAAAATGATGCTGCTGTGATTTGCCTTTGAAGAAAGATTCTTTCTGTTTAGCAAACATATCCTTGGGTTCGGTATTTTCTTCTGTCTCATACGGGTCTTCTTCCTTTTGAGTTTTCTTGTGTTGTGTTCAAACTGTGTGTTCTGATAAGAATCCAATTTTAATAAATAATGGGCCTGACCAGGTGGTGGTGCAGTGGATAGAGTGTCGGACTGGGATGCGGAGGACCCAGTTTCGAGAACCCGAGGTCGCCAGCTTGAAGGCGGGCTCATCTGGTTTGAGCAAAAGCTCACCAGCTTGGACTCTAGGTCACTGCCTCAAGGAAGGGGTCACTTGGTCTGCTGAAGGCCCGCGGTCAAGGCACACATAAGAAAGCAATCAATGAATAACTAAGGTGTCGCAACAAAAAACTGATGATTGATGCTTCTCATCTCTCTCCATTCCTATATGTCTGTCCCTGCCTATCGGTCTCTCTGACTCTTCTGACTCTTTCTGTCCCTGTAAAAATAAATAAATAAATAAATAAATAAATAAATAAATAAATAACGGGAACATTTTCACAGATTAAAAAATATATCCCTCTGTGCCAGCCAGTCAGGGGATTTCATATAGGATACACTGTGCAAACCCTAAAAGAACTCTTTGAGGCACATTTAATTCCCACTAATTTCTAGATCAGAGAGCGGAAGCTATCAATGCGACTCTGCTCCTTGTGGGTGTTGAACGTTGAGTAAAGCATGAGGCCATTGGTGGTTATTTTACGGTGGTTGCCCCCCCCCCCAGGTCTGTATGAATCTTGGAAAAATGACCCACTGCTTTCCTGTCAACTTTGTTAAGGTAACGCCGTATTTATTTTTCAGAGAAATTTATGAAAATGCTAGCATTGCACATCCTTGATCTAGAGATCTCATTTATAACTGAAGGCACATTGAATCACTTTGCAATGAGGAGTCCGAAACATGGGAATCAAGTGTAGCCCCGGTGAAATCATTTAACCGTGCACTCTGCCCCAAAGATTGTCCATTTTATTTCTGAAAAACCAGCCTCAAGTCTTTTCAGGTCAAGTTTTGATATCAGAAAGTGTAACTGGATATTCAGTATTCTTTCCCCATTTTTTAGAGCCTCAGCTATGGCCATTAAACTAACGATCCAAGTGACATGTCTCTCACTTTCTGAAAATGGTAGCTGAACTCATTGTTGGCAGAAATTGCTAAGAACAAGTCAAGCTGGTTCTAAGACACTCCATCTATCACCCTATTTTGGAGTTCAAATAAGAGAAGACTAGAAATTGATTTGAGCTGGGAAGAGAGGAAGGGAGGCCTGGATAAGAGTTCCCACCACATCCACGTACATGAAGGAGGTTTTCTCAGGGCGACAGGGAGAGAGCAGGCGCCTTCCAAGAGAAGAGAGCTGACCCATGCCTCCACCCCCATGGATTTGAGAATAACTGGGTGTTCACACCATCAGGAGCAAACTCCTGGGACACCTGTCTTCTCCCAACATGGAACGGAAAGAGCTCCAGGAGGAGCCCGGATGTCACCTGGGGGAACCTACATCACGTGTGGCAGTGGGCATAGCCCCATGAAAGGTGGCTGGGCTTCTGTAAGAAGGGTCTGCACCCCTGTGGGACGACATGTCTGCATTTTCACTGGAGTGGATACATCCACGTTGGAAATCATTGGCATTCTCGCTCCAGGTCAGTGGTAGGGACCTGCACGTCCTACAGGATGTGTCTGCATTTCCACTGGGAGGTGGGTACACATCCAGATTTGAGCAAGAGAGAACACCTGGTGTTTCCTGTTGGCAAGGGAAGACTCCCAGGAAATCACCCGGTCCGCAGGCGGCGGGCTGGTCACCCGTTCCAGGAAAAAATGCATCGTGTGATGCCTGGGGGAAGGATGAGGGGGTGGGGGTAGATCGAGGCAGTGAGGACTCATGAAACCCTCAATATAGGCCCCAACACTTCGGAAAGGTGCACAGATGTCCCCAATCACAGGGCACCTTGCCCACGCTTCCCTGCTGTAGCAGGGCCCGAGGTGATGACTCAATGCTAGAACACAAGAGAACAAACGAGATTACTGCAGACGGCATGCTGTTTCCTACTGAAGACTGAAGAGCCGGAGCCGGGGTCCTTGTTAATACAGACGGGACCTGCAGGTGCTGGTTCAGACCAGCTTGGAGTTTTAATTATTAAAAACAACTTTTTTCTAAATGCCTCAACATGATAAAAAACAAAAACAAACAAACAAAAACCACCTACGAACACTGCCTATTCAGGGATGGGGCAAAGAAAATAAAAAACCTAGGCTTGAAGATTGCAGTGGGTAGAAAGACAAACGCTTCTCAACGTGCCCCTGTCAGGTTCAGCCCATGCACGATGCCATGGACAAGCAGGCATGCACGCAACCATATTCAAACGAAGAATTCTGCGGTAGAAATAAGCTGTGAGGGACATTATCCATAAAAGTAGGGACTTTATTTCAAAAACCAACCTCACTCAAACATCTACGTTCATCGGCAGGATTTCTTCTCTTTGTGGCTTACTCCCCTGTCTTTCCTGCTTGCCTACCTCTCTAATCGGTCCAGAATATCACCCTGTGCAGTACATCACTGAGCTCTGGCGGTGAGATCTGCACCACATAATGAAATACGCAGGCACACAAAAGCATCTGCCAGCAGCAGACACGATGAGAGCTTGGCTGAATATAGAAATGACTTGATAAAAATAAATAAATAAAGAGAGAGAGAGATAGATAGGATAAGCATAGGAAATGTCTCAAAGACTTTGGTTGTAAGATGAAGAACACCAAAACTTCAAACTATCTTCTCTAGTCGTTTAAAAATATATATTATGTTTAAGATATAAAATATATATGTTTAAGACATGCATAGCCAGTTGGTTTGATTATTAAAAAACAAAACAAAATGTAGTAGTTATTAAAGGAACAGGAAAATTACAAGAAAACACGGCTTGGTCAAGCCAGACTTCTTTAAAGTGATGACGACCATTTTCAAGAGAACAACCACTATGGTGACGCCCACCAGGTATCAGGGCCAAGGCGTGCATGGTGGGTGTGATAGAGCCATATCTGCCTGACCTAATGTATGTGATGTGGCCTTCCGTGAGTTTTGTCTTTAACATCTCCAAGCCCACTTTTTCCTCTGCAACCTGCAGCTCTAACCCTAGACACACGTGCCCAGGATTTCAGGGCCGAGAAAGCAGTTTAATTTCCTAGTTTGCAATCTCCATATTTTAATGCTTCTCTTGGGTTTCTTCCATGACAATTTCAGGAAGTGAGCACACCCACTTATATCCAGCTTTCCTACGGTATCTTTTCCAAGAGATAAACCGCACTTTTGGGTAACAAATGTGCGCTCGTGACAGGGACGCAATGCTGTGACACCCCAGCGGCCTGGCGTGCTTGTCTGCTGGCGTGAAAGGTTGGAGGCGTTTGGAGCATTTATCAAGTGTTGCTGGTTCTGGCTGGACAAGATGCGGTCTTGGTTCATTCTCTCCCCTCCATGGCGTGAGATCACCACAGCTGTGGTCACTGAGCAGCAGGTGGACCCAACAGAGGCTCTTTGAAAGCTATGAACTATGGCTGGAGAAAAACTGGCCCTTTTCAACGAGGCACAATCTTTTCATGTGAAGGTGCGATTTTAGCAGCCGGGGAACGTTTTCCAGCTTGTTATGTGCAGGGTTCTGCAGGTTAGCTGGCCAGCTAAGCTCAGATGTGATTTGCATGCAGAGCCCTGTAAAGCTGTCAGGCCACCTTGTAATTAGGCATGACGCCACCCAAACAGATGGCGTTGAAGGATGGCATGCCAGACAGCCAGGACACAAATCCTCATCAGGCGGTCAGAGAGAATTTCCTCCCTCAGGATGTCAGAACACAGGCCTGCAGAAACCCCGAGTGATGAGAGCATTTTCTATCACCCGCACATCTGGGTAAGAACGACGCTGCGTTTTTACAGGAGGGCTAGAGATGGAAGCAGAAAGTCACAGACTCCTTGGTTGTCAACCCGAAGAGGTTTTAATGGCAACGGATTTCCATGATGCATTCCATGTTCATTCATTCATTCATTCATTCATCCAACAAATATTGAACATCTAGAGTGAGTTAGGCACCCCCTTGCTACCTGCCCGATCACTGCGACGTGTCCTCGTTTAGCCTCATCTTGATCACACTAACGGATAAGGGAACTCACTACTATTGGCAGTCCATCGCCATGGCAGCCCTCACGGAATGACTTTCATTTTGACCACGCCCTCTTAAAGCACAGCATCCGGTCCAAGTCCACTTCCACACACCCCATTGGTCCTGAGAGATGGCACACCATCCGCGATCCCTTTGAGTAGAATGCAAAGGTGGTGGGGACATTTTCTTAAAATGTGAACGTGACTGCGTTTATTCAGTGCCGTCACCTCCTGGCTTCAATCAGTTTTGATGAAACGCAACAGCCTCTACCACGCTAGGGGACACACCAAAGAAGACGTTGGTTTTCAAAATGTCGTCGGCGTCGTGACCTTGTGTGGTGGAGGGATGTGATGGACGGTCGTGCCAGGGTCAGGTCATGGCTTGGATCACAGAAGTGTGATCTACGGGCTAGGTGACTGTGGGAGAGCTGTGCAGACTCTCTGAGCTTCCGCGTGCTCCAACGCAGAATGGAGGGATGGCTGGGAGGGGTGTACTTCTGTACTGCGCACCCCGTTATTCAGCCAAGGTGTTTCATAACCACTGCAGGCAAGGCTCACTTCCTGGACACACGCATTCCTTATTGGGTGTCACGAGCTCACGCTTACAAGGGGTGTGTAGCGCACACAGCGGCTGAGCACTGCTGACGCCACGCTGCGGTACAGAATGACGTGCCAATGATGTTTATGAGATGGAGAGGACCTTAAACCCTGGGCACGGAAGTCACCTTCGAATCAGGTTGAAGCCTTTCTGTCTGTGACTGCAAGATGGTGCGGTGCTTTGCAGGGGAGACCCTGGAGGAGAAGTCACTGAGATAAGAGAAGGTTGAACCCTTGAACCCATACATTCGGGTCATTTGGATGCAGGGTGTGAGCTAGAATCGAAAGGGGGTGGATCCAAGGGACAAGGGCACACGGCACAGCGGTCCTCAGCAGGACGATGCGGCTCCCTGCAGGAGCACACTCAGCTGCGCCCACGCCCACTCTGGGTGCTCCCACTCCAGGGCATCTGGGACTCTTGAGGAAGAAGGGTGGGACATGTGCCAAAACTCCCAGCACCGTTGTCATTGTCCCAAACCCTCCTTCTTTCCCTCACCTGTCTGAGGTCCTGGTAAAGCAGGCCTGAGGGCCCTGGGGCTCAGCAAGGGCCTCGTCCCCGTTGTTGTACAGCCGGACCCTGGGCTGTGTGTGACTCCTGGGCGAAGGACGTGTTAACATGCAGGCAGACATGGCAGATGCTTCACTATGGTATCCCGGGGGAGGGGGGGATGAGAGGGGGTGTCACTGCCTATCAGAGGCTACACGTGAGTTTTAAAACCCGCTGTGCCTGAAAGCAACAATTGAGGAACACAATACACAGACGGAATGTTGATAGGCTTTTATTTCTTTCGTTGTACTTTTCTCACTTTTCTTAAATAAGCATTTAATTTTATTTCCAAAATAATTAAAATTAGGAATGAGACAATGGCTAGCCTTTCTTCCATGCCTGCCTTAGAGCCCCCCTCCACCAGCTCCCCAATCTCTCCCTTAGCATCCGCTATGTCTCTGTCATCCAAACCCATTTGTTTCTTCATAACAGTATACGATCTCAAGGTGGTCTGGGGTGAGCCAAGACTGAATCATGAGTGGGTAGAAGTGGGTGGAGGAAAAGCGCGTATCCGCACCCTGACGTCCACCAGGCCCTTGCACACGGGAGCCCCCTTAACTCCTTATTTACAGGAGTCACTGATTCAACATGCGTAATGCACAGAAATATCAGGAGGGAGGCTGGATCAGACGTTTGCAGACCTCCTGAAGAAGGGGCCCCGCGGGAATCAGGCGTTTGGCAAGCATGGACAGTATGTATTTGGAGCGCCCCGGCAGACGCGAGGCACAGGGGAGCAACGCACTTGACATGAGCCTCGTCGTCGTCTGCTCTTGCTGCTCTTCAGAAAACATGCTCACAGGGACATGACACTAGAAGGAGGGTCACGTGACGGTCATGGTGGGGCAGACCAGAATTTCCCGTTTCCCAGCCCAACGCAGCCCTTCTCTTTTGTCTCCCTGCAGAATGCTCATCTTCTCATCACCAGTCTCTAATGTGGGAATTAATATGTCACTTGCAACCAGCTGGAAGAGAACATGAACCATCAATCAGTCCACCGGGTGCCCAGTGAGGGCGTGGCACAGCCTGGGGGCGGGGGCAAGCCCTCCGGGCCACAGCCCAAGCGGGTACATTTCCGTTCCCCCTGGATGGCAGGGAAGCCCGTGTTGAGTTAGCAAATTTCACAAATTAGCAAGTAAGGGGGGACAAAAGAATAGGAAAACCTAATTAAAAGAATTAGGGAGACCAAATTATGGCGTGTGCACTGTTCATTTATTTTGACAAGTATAATTTAATATTACTTATTTAGGGAAAGATCTCATACTGCGCTAATGAACATGCACTTGTCTCTTCTGTAAAAGGAATAACATCAGTAGCCTGAGACCTCCCCACGCTCCCCGCTAGTCAATGGCTCCCAACGGGTAGGGGGAGGGGACGGACCGAGGGGCCCGTGTCCCCTTGGCTGGGCTGGAGAAAGAGCGGTGGGTCAGTGAGGGAATGCAAGGAGAGTGATGTGGCGTTCAGGTCCAAGTGAGTGTGCACAAACCTGAAGAGCTGTATCCGATGACATGATCACAGTCTTCCGGTCCAACCTGAATCCCCTCTCCCCTGGGAAATCAGAGCTCCCTGTTCCCCACTCCCTCCCCGCATGTTCAGTGGCCCCACACCCGATCCTCCCCCAGTTCTCTGGCATCTCAGCCCCTCTACACCAAACCTCATCGCCCGGGTCTGAGACAGACCCTAGCCCCCATGTCTGCTTTTCCATCTCCTGTCTCCCTGCAGTCCACACTCATTGTCCTGTGATTCACCTTCGTAACCTGTGCTCGTGAACACGCCGGGCACTCAGTTTGGGAATCCTCCGTGGTCCCATGTGGCCACCGAGAAAAGCCATGAACCAAAAATCTCTGTTCCCGGCCTAGAACTGAAGACCCACCGCAAGACCCTGACGCCTCCCAGCTAGGTAAAGTTTCTCTAGTTTTGTTCATATAATCTCAGTGTTCCGGCCCACGGAGTTTGTGAGGCGGACACATTCGTGAGACCCCAATCTCTCTGTCTAAATACACGATGAGGCAAAGGAGGCAAGACTGACCCTGGGCTCCCCTTTTACCCTCACCTACCTACTCTCTTTACTTTGATCATGTCCTTTCCTCTTTAGTCCACTGACCTCAGTCATCCCAGGTCTACCTGACACCTCAGAAACACCCATTCCAGTGGGAAGGGATCTTCCCAGTCTGACCCACACTTCGGATGGCTGTTTCCGGGCAACTGCTCCTGTTAGGTCTGCTGGGACCTCCTCCCACCTCTTGCCCCCAGGTGGCCTCCCTGGTCTCTTTCTTCCTGTTTTCTTGAAAGCATATCATTCCCCAGGATTTGGCTGTTATTATTATTTTTTTTACAATTTCTATTCCCACTGTTTCTACCCACCAATGTGTAACTGCCCTGGACATGTCTGATTTCCAAACCTACACCCAGCTCAGATGTTTCTCTAGAGCCCCAGGCCCTGCTGGTCACCAGGTGGTCCACATGGCCTCCTGAATGTTTCCCTTGTACCACCAAGTCAAACGGACCCACGCTGAAACCATTTGTCCATGTGCTACCCCTAAGCAGTGTCTCATCTCTACATTCCCTGGCTCAGCAAACAGAGTTATCTCTGCTCACAGAAGTCACACTTCACTCCAGACTCTTCTCACCTCTGATATGTTGTGATCCCACTGATGTGTTATGCCACTCATTCTAGAAATGGTTGTCCCTGCGGTAACCAAGGCCTTTGTTGTCTCTTCTGTGTATTCCCTCCGAGGAAAGAGTTCCCCCAAACTCATCTGTTCCCACTTTCCTCCTCCATTGAGTTCACCCTGTAATGGAGCCATCAAGATACTGTTTAACCCTACATCTGTCTTGGCTGTTCCCATTGGGAATCTTCTCCTTAGCTCATGATGTCTTCCAGTGGAAACCTATGCCTGCGCTGTGGAATGCGTGGCCCTGGATGGTCACCTGGGCTCTGTTCCCTCTACTTCTCCATTGGTCCAACTGACATCACACAGGTTCACAAGCCTCCTGCCCTGGTTCAACCCCTCTTTCCTCAGATCCCCTGGGGCTCCTGGGCAGCCCCACTATCGGTGTTCACCACACTGTCCCCTTGTCTCTACGCCCTGCCAGCTCATCTCCTGTGAGGGCAAGAGTCTTGTCGTAGGCAGTGTTACAGCCTCAGTGTTCTTCCCAGCACGTAACAGACCCTCAGTGTTGGCTGCCTACATAAACAAGCGCGCCAATCACAGCATTTTGCACTCCTATCCCCTCCCCTCTGGACTACCAAGGCAGGAGGGCTTTCTCTCTTCCATCACCTGTGATCTAAGCTCCCATTTGGACAACATCTCTGGCTCTGGGTGGAGCCCACTAGCATCTCTAGCCAAGTAGCACCTGCATACCCAGGAGAGAAATATAACAGACAAACAAGCAATAAAACCCAAACCTGGGCCTAGGAGCCTCCTTGTCCACTCCCTTTCAGATTCACCGTCTGCCTTTTAACACTTGAACCTTCAGCCAGCAGAGATGTAGAAGGAAGGAGGGAGCTGAATTAGTCAACGAGACACGACAACGTTCTGTTCCGGCGAGATTACATACACCTACGGGGTGTGAGAGGAAAGCCCGGCAACTTCAGAGGCCTGAGGACGGCGTTATCTTCCACCCGCACATGGGTAAATGTTCCAGGTGATAACACACCCAAGACGAATGGCACCTCTCATTGAAATGCCATGGAAGAGAGGAGCCCGAAGAATTCTCAGTACATTTTCTGTTCCAACGGTCCTGCATGGGGAGAGTGACCCGGATTAACACAGAACTGGGCAGAACTTTAAACAGCTGAATGAACGCCCATGTCTGGAGCAGGGGGCGGTACCCACGGGGACTGCAAAAATGTGCAGACATCACATCACTGTGCGATGATTTCTACTGTTTATCATTTACTGGATAGTCCTTAATACTAATGCAATGCATATATGTTGTTGTTTATTAAAAGAAGGATGTTTAGAAACCCCAGTGTCGGAAGCATCGGCTAACTAACCCAGGTGCAACCCAGTCCATACAGGTTTGTTCTTCATCTTTCTGATACTTCATGATCTTCACATCAACACCTACTTTTAGAAAGATCTGTGTGGGCTGCCTTGCTTCAGTCTGACCATGCAAACGTGACTGCAGTGTGCTGTCTCTACAGTGGACATGGCCCCCACTGTCTGGTCTTCTCCTGCCACCATCCTGGGGAACACAAGGAGCAAAGCACGTGTGGAGGTCACTTTCCCTTCCCCGCCGAGTGTGTCAGGTCATGGTAAGCTATGTCCAGGCTCTTGGGAGAGAACAAGGAATGAGGTATTCCAGAGAGGAAGCTGACCACAACACAAATGGACAAGTCACACAAGGCAGATAGTGTTTACAAACCAAAAATAAATCTTAAAATAAGAAATGGAAAGTAAAGGAATGGGGGGAGGCTATTTGATTTACAAGGATTTGGAAGTCTCTAAGGAAGTGATATTAGAGCGAAAGTGTGATGATGCAATCCCTGTGGATTGCTGAGCAAAAGTACTGTGTGACATTAGTCTGCCTGGCATTAGTCTCCACCGTCACCCCCCACATTCACCTGCCCAGCACCCACCTCCTCTCATCTCCTCCTGCCTTAACTTCTCCCTCTCTCTCTACCCCCACCATGGCTTGTGATGAGCCTCTTCCTTTGATTCACGATATCCAATGTCACACTCCACATAGCATGCACTGTATAGCCTAAACTTCACAGCAAACACCACATGGCACAGAGCACAGACATCATTTCAAGAGAACGTGAAAGTCTATTTGGCTGAACAGTGAAAGGGAAGGACATTCCAAGCGTCCAGGCCCTTGGGACTGGGGTGCAGGTATTGAAGAAGTCTGGGGCAACTGGAACTGGCTCAAGTGCCCAGAGCAGTTAAGTGCACAGGCAGAGACCCTGGAGTGTCAGGCTAAGGAGTTTGTTCTGCGCGTGCCGGAAAACAAAAGGTGTGGACGTGAGATGTGAGACGTGAGACGTGAACCCGCAGGACGGACTGGAGAGCATTGCCTGTAGAGGGGCGGGAATGGTGAAGGCCCGAACTTGGGCAACAAAACCGGTTGTAAGGGAGACATACAGATTCCAGAAATCTCCCAGTGGCAGAAGAAACAGGATAAAGCAAATAAAGTTAAAGGTGTGTGTGTGTGTGTGTGTGTGTGTGTGTCAAGAAAGGAGCTAGCTTTCTAATTTGGGCTCATTATGATAATGTCATCGATTAAAGAAGGACAATATGAAGCAAAAGCAGGTTGTGAAGAGCGAGGCCAGGAGCAGAGAGAGCAAAGGCACTGTGGTCAATGCAGGTTGTGAAGAGCGAGGCCAGGAGCAGAGAGATCAAAGGCACTGTACTCGTCTGGGCACTTGGAGGTTTTGATGCCAGGAAAAGGTTCACGCAGACCTGACCAGCCGGCCGGGTACACACGTGCACAGGATTCAGCAGAGATGAGAGCCGGACAGAAAGGTTTCATGGTCACGAGCCTCTGCTTGGACCTTGACAGAAAAGGAGGAATGCTGTAGATAGTGGGATGCTGAGTCCATGGGGGTGCTGTGGGCACGTCCTCCCTACTGAGCCTTGGACAGGGGCAGGGCTGGGTTAAGGTCGGGTGTTTTAGGCCAACCCAGGGGAAGACCCCACCAACTGCAGACTGCTACAGGGTCACATTGGCAAGGAAATGGGGACACCTTTGGTTGACAGAAGGGGAAAGGTAATAATCATCAGCCCATAGTCACCAAAAGAGCTAATAAATGGCGATCATGGCCACAATCTATTTTAAAGCAAAAAAACCCAGCAAGTGTGTTCAGTCTGCAAGGTTTCTTAAACACCTTCCAGCGAATCAAGCTCGTGTTTCTAATGGTGGATCTACCCACACGACCCTGCGTTCAACACCCCATTTTCCCTTAGGCAGCGGAGGTAAGTCCAGGCCCAGAAGTCTCTTATGTGAATGACTGAAAGTGTATAGTGAATACTTTCTCTCAGCTCCACGGCCCACAGAGCTCAGGGCTGATCACGGAGGAATCAGTCGCAGGACAGAGGTATCCAGGGAGGCCGGGAGTGAACAGGGACACCAGCAGGGAAGGTAATGTCAAGGGCAATGTAATGAGAGAAGGGGGGCAGTCCAGACAGCACATGCATGCGGGCCAGGGACCGCGTGGGGCAGTCATGCAGGCAGAGGACCAGGCTGGAGGACCAGGTGTCTCAAGGGTGAGCCCAGCAGGGGCCATTTCCCAGGCAGGAGGACCATGTCATCCCACAATGGCCCATCCAGACCTTCTCAGTGCACACTCATTTCTCAAGAAAGGCATCCAGACAAGGACCTCTGAGCGGCACCTTCTTTGCACCTGGCGCAAATCAACAAGGCCCTTGGTGGCTTCCCCATGTATAATGTGGGATACGCACATGGGTAGAAAGACTTGGTCCACACAGCTGGCAGCAGGGGTGTGGGCTGTTGGAGCTGCACCAGGCTCGGGGGCATCAGGCTGGGCTGGGATGGTCCAGTTGGGGGCAGCAGGCTTCTGTGTGCCGAGACCCAGCACCTGCAGGACCTCCCCTGCCCAAAGAAATGCAGCAACATCTGCGGGGAGGGGAGGAGAGCACGGCGGCCGCGTGAGAACACAAGTCTGGCGACAACCAGGTGTCCGGCAGGGCAGAAGGGTGTACCTGCTGCCTCCAAGCAAGACACAGCCCCTGCCTGCTGTGAGCCCCGAGAATGGGACCAACGTGCAGAATGAAACAGGCACCAAACTGCTCACAGCCACGGCCCCACACAAACACCAGACAACCCTGGCTTGTTCGGAAAATAGCACACGCCTGTGTCCCGGGCCCTGACACCTTACTAGGTGCCGCTGCAGGAGACGGAATCCTTCCGGGAGGGGAAAATATATGTGTCCCAGGTCTGCAGCACAGAGGGCATTTGGGGATGAAATAGAGATCAGGTTTGTGAAGGGGACACCGGTGTTCGTGGCTTGGCTGGCTGTCTGCTAGCAGCCTGATACTTTCGGAATAAATACCATGGGTGACCTTCTTTGCCTGCTGGACGTCAATTCTTGGTTCACCCACATTCTACCATGGTTTTCACAGAATCTCTCAAAGGGACATCAGGAGGAAAGGACAGAGCGAGCGAGTCCGTGGCTGCCTCCCGGGACAATCTCTGTGGGCCGCAGCAGAAGTCAGGCAGATTCCTGTGTGACGTCCCCCCCTCCTGTTCAGTGTGGCTGATGGTGAGCGGGTATATTTCTACACGAGGCACTGGAGAGCGCGGATTAATTAAACAACACGCCAGCAACATCCAAAGGATCTGGAGTCGCTGATGTGCAGCCGGTCTCCCCTTCCCGGGGTCTTTTTAACTCCTTGCACAATGACAGGTCATTGTCCTCTCACCATAGCCCAAGGCAATGAGGCTGGGCTGTCATTTCCCTGGGGGACAAATGGCCAGGCAGACACGACTGTTGGGCCAACATGCCCGTCCGTGGTGGACTTGGCAATTCAAATGGCTCTCCGGGACTGGGCCTCAGCTGTTCCCTGCTGGGCATCTCTAATTGCCACAAGGAACTGGCCTTCTGCTCGCCCTTGATTCGGTCCCTCCATCTACACCTCCTGCTTTTCCTCCCTGGGTCACACAAATGGTACCTCCTTCTGTCCGAGGTAAGATCCTGTGTCCCTGAGGAAGGAGGGGAAGGTCCTTTTTGCTTTTGAGGGTCTTTGGGGACCTTCTGCTACCTGCAGTGATGAGAGTCCACCAGGTCTCTGCTGCTCCCTTGGGTGTCCTCATGGCTCTGACTCAAGATATTTTAGAAAGGTGACCCTGGAAGGACACTGGGGTCAGCCCTCTCATGTCAGGAGCATAGAGCTTGAGGGTCCAGGAGGGAGTAAGTTTGAGAAAAAGCCCAAAATCTAATCTGAGGCGTACAGATTTCCAGTGTGGGAACCTGGAGTGTGTTCTGGCCACAGGTGGGATGTGGGCCCTCCTGACCCCCTGACTAGGAGACCAGACACCTGGGAGCCCACGGGAAAGGGATGCAAGAGGAGGAGCTAAAGCCAGGCCATTCATGGGAGAGGCTGGGGGTTGGCTACCCCGCCCCCAAGGGCCAGATGCTTACCCTCAGTGGCCCCTAGACAAGCGACCCGTGAACGTAGGCCTGCTGTCTCTGAGGAGGCTGAAGAAGGGGCCAGAGGCGGGTCCCAGAAGTGGTGGGAGGAAGGACATGGGAGCTCACCCTTCCCACCAGGGAGGGATGACACCCCCCAGGCCCCCGCCAACTGTGGCCGCCACACCGCTCTGCCTGTGTTAGGATTATGTGTGACAACTCCGTTTACACCCAAAGTCCATAAATTGTTGAAGGTTCTATCACTAAGGAAGGGCGGAGCTGAGATCCTGTTCTATAGCCTCTCCTCACATAAGAGCTTTGCATAGATTTCAGATGAACCACACCTGCGGCATTTCCTGACCTTCCATCTTTAGTCCAGAAGAACGTCGAGTTGAACAGTACAGGTATGAATTATCCGGGTCCATTTAATCATGGACTTCTTTTTTTTCCAATAAATACTGCAAATGTCTTTTCTCTTCCTCACGATTTTCTCAATAATGTTTCTTTTTCTCAAGCTTCCACTGTGGTAAGACAACAGCATAAAATACAGAACACACAAAATGCGAATGAATCGACGGTTTACGTTATCAGTAAGGTTTGGGGTCAGGATGGGGCTCCTGGTTGCTATGTTTTAGTTTGGGGGGTGTAAAAACAAAGCACAGGTTTTTAACTGTGCCAGGGGTGGGTGCTCATAACCTCCATTTTTGTTCAGGGTAAACAGTACTTGCTTTAAACAAATATTAAGGGTATTAAAACCTGGATATACCACCAGCCAGACCTGTGGTGGTGCAGTGGATAAAGTGTCAACGTGGATCACTGAGGTTGTTGGTTCAAAACCCCAGGCTTGCCTGGTCAAGGCAGATATGGGAGTTGATGCTTCCTGCTCCTCACCTCCTTCTCTCTCACACTCTCCTTCTCTCTCTCTCTCCTCTTTCTCTAAAAATGAATAAATAAAATTTAAGCATGGACCCACCTCTACCTACACAACACCAATCATTTTTTTTGTTAATATATTAAGCTCTTACTGTATGCCCTGTGATGTTATACATACACAGCATTCTACACTAGGACCCAGCAGGGTGGACTTGTCTACCTCAATTCTGCAGAAGAAGGAATTCTCAGGGACCAGGTTGAACGACAGAGCAGAATAGGCAGCCAAGGTTGTGCCCAGGCAGACAGACAGGGAAACCTGCCTGGTCCCCAAGCCCATGGGACACGCTTCCTTAATCTATCTAAGGTCTCGCTGGGTGATAAACCCCACAGCATCATGTCAGCAGGTTTTTCTTTCTTAATCTAAGGAAGGGGAAGGGAAGGAGTAAAACGTGGGAAATGGACACACAGAACTGGCCAGTGTTCTCACTGATCCCCTCCACCTTCCTAATGTGGTCAGTCAGGACCTCCTTGCCGCCCCAATGGCGATGCGGGGGTCAGTGCCCTTTAGCAGGGCTTCTACTGACGTGGTGAGGGAGGGGCCATGCCTGGGGATGGTATACAGATGTCCGTGGCGGCCAGGGGAGTTCAAGTCACAGAGCACAAACACACACAGACACACTCACACACATGCACACTCACAATCACACACTCACTCAACAAACACATTCATTCATACTCTCACACTCACCCTCACGTTCTCATGCACACCCCCATACACACCCACTTTCACACAAACACTCACACAAGCTCATGCACATAGTCTTACACCAGAGTTTTATTGGACTGTTCGTCCAGCCATCCACAGACTCTGACATCATGGACAGGTTCGAGGGCTGGCAACAGAAAAAACAAATCACAGAGGAATCACGTGGCACACATATGTCCCGCCTCTCTCCACGGTCCCTCATTGTACAAATCTTTCCCACTGAGCTTTTCCTACTTGCAGTATCAGCAGAATCAGAGGAGAATCCCCATCATCCACGGCTGCAGTACTAATGTGTCCTATAGAGCTCCCTGGGAGTCCTGTGACTCACAGTCCGCTGGGCGCGCAGGACGCAATCAGAGTCCTTGCAGACCCAAGGCTGCCACCACCGAGGCGTGTTTGATCTGCATGCGCAAACACACACACACACACACACACACACACACACACACACACACACACTCACTCACAATGGCTGGCTGTTGTTCTGCCCCAAGGAATGAATTTGAAAGTTTCCCTTGGTAATAGGATAGGAGATAAGTTCTTTGTATCGCTTTTGTTATGAGAGAGAGAGAGTGAGTGTGCATCTGTGGCAATGACAGCACTGAGCATGTATCCCTTACTCATGTAACCTTCGTTGGGCACCCAACAGTTTGCTGTAGTCATTGGGTTTCGCCATATAATTCTGCAGCTGCACATAAAGATGTGATGTGCGAAGATGCTTTCCTTCTGAGCATTTTGGCATGGAAAGCGTCACTCTATTGGGACAAGGGGTCACCTTTCCATTTCATCCAGGGTCAACCCACTTGGAAACAGAAGTCATTTCCACAGACTAATTTTTATTTTTCTTTCTATCCAATGTTCTTTTTCAGATAAGGCTCCCAGGACAGAAATGAGCTGCCTCTTCCCTGAGGACCCTCCCTCCCAATGCTATTCTCTCAAAGGGGTTGTCCAGAGCTCAGGGACCCCCACCGCATGGACGTGCACGGCTGGCTAACGCCTCAGTTCCATGGAGAGGTTCACAAAATGCGCTCCCAGGTTCCTGGGGAAGACCCTCTGCTTGGGGGACATAGGGGGGGGGGGCTTAGGCCTGGGGAAAGGGAGGCTGCAGGCACAGAACTGTTCAGGGCAGCATAGAGACTTGTGTCTTCCAGATATAAGAAGACCCGAAAGCATTCTAAACGTAGAGACTTTAACAATTGTGTTTGTCCACAGAGTTGGGGACCAGGAGAGGAAGAGAAAAAGGAAGAGGGAACCATTGTATTAAAAAAAAGGGTTTCCTTCACCAGTTTCCACTGTGGGGTTCAGCCTACAGATGCCCCTACTGCAGACATGAGGGTGGTTGGTGCTCATGGCCTGTTATCCTAAATTCTGGAAAATAAAAACCAAGCAGTTAGCCTAGGTAAGACGGAAAAAGAACCCTCTGGATAAGGGAACAGCGGGGTGTGCTGGCCACCGGGAGCCCACCAGGAGTCCCAGGTGCGGTCCAGGCTCTCCCGGGAGCCCTTCCTCCACTGGGAAAGCCCAGCCATCACAGGGTGTGGGGAGGGGAGGGAGGGTTGGGTCGATGAGCAGTGATGCTGTCTGTGCGGCTGTAACGTATACAGAGAAAGCCTGTGGCACAGGATGGTTAGATTACAGCATACAAGGCGGGGTTTCCACAGCACAGCCCCCTCGGGGGTCTCGCTTTTATCTCCATGAAGATCCGGTCTGTGAAAATGCGGTGCACATGGTTTCTGATCTGAAAAATAGAACATTCCCACATGTTCCCGTGCACAGTCGGAGCGCAGAGCAAGATCCTCCTTTCCCATCTGAGTCTGGGAGGCCAGGCCCAGTGATTTCTCTAAAATGAAACAGACACTAGCCAGGAATGGTTTTTCCTGAGGTGTTCGGGGCGAATCTGCACGCAGGTGGGTCCTACAGACAACGGAGGTCTCACCCGGCAGGGGACCCGAGTGGAAAGGGTGACGCAGCCAGGAGGGTGTGTTTTTCTCACTCGGGCCCTTTCCTCTCCGGTTCCTGGTTTGCCACCGTGTAGGTGTCCCCGTGGTCTGGGCACCAGGATGCAATGGAAGGACCGGGGGAAAGCCTGGGGCTCCGCATCTCAGCATCCCCACCTGCTGGGTGAGCCATCACTGCCCACTCGCCCTGGGTTGAGCAGGAGGAAATACACGGGATAACAGAGCCTGCTGGTCTCTGGGGGGCCCCAATGACCGCATTAGCATGTGGGATGTTAATGGGCCCTCTGCTCTACGGAAGTTTGTTAATGGACACAGGGCCCAGGAAGGGGTGGTGTGCTCCCAGGCTCGCCACCCTTCCTGTTCTCTCTCTCTCTCTCTCTCTCTCTCTTCTCTGTGACACTCATGAATATCTATGCAGCAGGGTGGCACAGGACGCCTGCCGCTGGGGCTAACGGGTTAGCCAGCGAGATGTGCGAGCCTACCACCCCTCCTTTCACATCCCTGCAGCCCCCTTACCAAGCTGGCCAGCCCTCTGCACCCCTAACAAAGGGGCCAGGCCCCATCAGTGCTGGGCCAGCTGCAGGAAAGACACTGGGGAGGGGTGAGGGAGGCTGCAGACGGGCCTGCCTCTCCTGGGGAACACAGCAAAGAATAGCCCGGGATTGATTCCTAAACGCGCTCTGACCTTCTGGGCACGGGGTCAGCCTCCATCCATCATGTCAGGGCTGAGGAGGCGGCAGGGCTGTGTGTGTGTGTGTGTGTGTGTGTGTGTGTGTGTGTGTGTGTGCGTGCACGTGCACGTGTATGTGTGTGGGTGTGTGTGTGTGGAGAATAGTAACTCACACTGAAATCCAAGGGACTCTCACCAGCTATGAAGTGTTTACTCTTAACTGGGACTGGCTTGGAACCAATAAAGTGCTTGTGTAATAGGGTCTGCCCTCCTCTTTTCTTCCCCTGCTCATACACACACACACGCACACTCACACATGCACACATACACCCCAAGGTACTAATACTAGCCTATAGCCCAAGGAAAAGTGGATCTTGAAAAATGTGATTTGCAAGTCTAATAAAGGTTCAAACCAGGAGGCTATGTCTGTCCCTCCCCACAGCTCCTCAGAATGTCCCTCAGGCCTCAAAGGAACAGACGGTCACCTCACTGCCCTGGGACCAGATGGGATACCCCAGGGACAGCAGCATAGCAAGGCAGAGTGGCCCTGACTCTGACAGTGGGCAGCTCTCTGTCCCGTACCCTCTCTGTGGATATATGCTCAGACCCCTCACTTTCCTCCACCGTCATTGCCACCAGCGCTCGGAGGACAAGCCATCCGAGCCCAAGGGGTGGGGGCAGCTCCCTGAACCCACACCAGGACAGCATTCAGAGGGACTTCTTGGGGGCATTTCTGAGATCATCTTCTCTCCCCAGCGGCCCCCAGTCAACTGTTAGTTCCCCTCTCTTTCCTCTGGTCATCGTTGACAGAAAAAGAATCCTTAGGACATCACCAAGAGTAAAGACACTGATGAAATTACTAAAAAATTTTAAAAACCCTCTTATTATATAGCACAGACAGCATGATTGTCTTAAAACAGCAAATATAATGCCTGGGAGGCATATATCCACAGGTAATACAGGAAGGGTATTTTCCCCCCCAGAAGAGGTTGCTGCCTCCTGACGGTGTAATAATTCATTGATTCTGTTTGGCTTTCCACACTCTTCAGTTCTTTTCTAAGCAAAGTGCCAGGACCAGTGGCTGCCTCTGTGATCAGAGAGGCGTGCACCTAAAGGAAGCTGACAACCTGGGCACGGCCGTCTCCCTGTCCCTGGGCAGCTGCCATAAGAACCAGCGAGGGCGTCACTTAAAGTTCCACTCCAGCAGTCCTGTCTCAGGGGTGTTCCTGTCTTCCTATTTTCTTTGTTTCAATTCCAGCTCAGTTCCTCTTCAGGACTGTCAGAGGGCCTTTGGGCACACTGCTGATGGGGTCCTCCATGCATACCCCTTTGTTTCCCCCCATAATAGCAGCATCCTCGCTATTGAGCAGGATGTGTGGCCCATCAGAAGGAGACTACATCTCCCAGACTCCCTGGCTGCTGGCTGCAGATCAATTTCCACCTGCTCTGAGCCATTCATCCTGGACGTAAAAACAAAATCCCAGAGGTCACTATGCAGGTGTTTGAGGACACATTTTTCTGTTCCTCAGCCCCAACAGTCCCATGGATCAACCCTCCATTCCCCAACTCCCTGGGAGGTGGGCTGTGTCCAAGCAGTGGCCCGGCACACAGGTGTTCAGTCACCATCTGCAAGGCCTTGGTTCTGGGCACAGTGACCTCATGT
This sequence comes from Rhynchonycteris naso, assembly GCA_037038555.1. Classification (NCBI taxonomy): domain Eukaryota; kingdom Metazoa; phylum Chordata; class Mammalia; order Chiroptera; family Emballonuridae; genus Rhynchonycteris; species Rhynchonycteris naso. Next base: position 108,709,295 of record CM073001.1, read on the forward strand.
TTCCTGGGGCCCCAGGACAGCAGCCCCGGGACTCCCTGGATAGCAGCCCTGATGACACCAACAAGCAGCATTCCACACTTGCACCCCAGGATGTCCCCTGCACCCACCTGGCCTGGCAGCTGTGACCTCATCATTGAGGACTCCACATCTCTGCTGCTTCTTCCATTGGCTGCCTGGTGGGATCCTTTCAGTAAACCTGGTTTTCAATGGTAGGAACCTGAATTCCCTCCCGGCTTCCTGAACTCTCTGCCTTTGGCCCCACAGCATGCAACTATTAGCAAGCCCAGAGGCCAGAGAGTGCAGTCTGGGATGTCCCCAGGAGTGGGGAAGGGACAGTGTCCAAAATGGGGGAAAACATAGCATAGATACCTCAGTACCTTTTGTTGCAAACAGACATTATGAACATCATGTATCTGTTTCGTCAGTAGGTTCCCGGGGATGGTCCAGGCTTCTCAGAAGCTCTTTGTCTTCCTTTGGGGGTCCTTGCAATGGATACAGAATAAACGAAGTGTGAACTGTAAAAACAACAACAGACAGATTGGTCCTTTCCCTGGCACGGGGCCTGGAGCTCTGTGATACAGGAAATCATCAAAGTGCAGGACAGGGAGGGCCCCCCACTCAATCTCAGTCCTTGTCATCATATTGATTCACACCACATGTGAGACTCATCCCCCTCATTGGATCAAAAAGTTCCCCTCAGACGCCCATGCTGTCTCTGCACAGGGAGATGTTGACACCAGCTTCAGGTGGATGAATATCAGCGGGCACCCCCAGGACATGAGGGGGTGTCGCGGGGATGAAAAAGCCATCCTAATGTGATTTTAGGTGGCTTGGTAACTGGGGGAATGCTGGGGGGGAAGACTGACAGTCTTTGCCTTCTGAGACTGGATTCCCAAACAGGAACCAGAGAAATGTACCCCACACCAGGGAGGGCACAGAGCCGTCTCTGTACATCGCAGTCTGTAGACCTTGTACTGTGTCAGAGCTCCCTGACCATAGACCATACTGGATTGCTATCTACAGTACGCTCCACAGATTGTTACCATACCAGTCATTTCTCAAAAGTCCTCATTAGCTCAGGACACAGGGACATGATAAAGGGTGTGACAGTGGACAGCACAGAAGAAGGTGGGGAGCGCACAGGAGTCACAATTTCCAAATAGCACAGACGGTGTGCTGAGGCCCCTCACTGCAGGCATGCCTGGGGTCCACGCTGGCATGGCTTTCTGTGCCATGAGAAGGCCAAGCATGAGTGGTTTGTGTTCAGAGACCCGAGAGCTTCGTCTTGGTCCTGGGCTTTGCAAAGCTGTTCCTTTCTGATGCTCTCTGCACACAGCATCTGCACACACCGTGAACGTCCCTGGGCAGGCGATAGGGTCTCTTTTCCTCCAAGATGTATTTCTAGTCCCAACAGCCCCATAAAGTTCTTGGTTTCAACCCTCGTGCTGTGAAAAGCAGTCAGCAAGACAACCAGGTCCTGCAGGGAATGGATGAATCCAGATAGGGACAGAAGACCCAAGAAAGCTAGGCAGAAGGAAGGACACGGTGCCCGTTAGAGGGGAGAGTGCTTAGGTGAGAGGAGAGGAGATGTCACCGTAGAACACTTGATGGTGCCCAGACGGACAGTCAGTGGTCCTGAGAAGCGGTGGCTGGGGCCCACAGCTGTGGGGACGAACAGTGTCTAGATCTCCACAGGAAAAGGGTGCTAGGACTTTCCTGAAATATTCTGTCCTGAAGGCAGACACTTGGTCGGTGGTTAGCTCGGTGCCCAGATGACCCCTTGGGGGTGACTAGGAAACCTCAAAATTAGTAAATGAGAAAATCTACACAAAGAAAGATCAATGATTGCCAAGGGTAAGGGTTTTTCAGTTTTCCTGAGCAATAAAACCATTCTGTGGGATTCTCTGAGGTGGACACATGATGTGATACACATGTCTCCACAGGTAGAATGCACAACACCAAGAATGAGCCACAATGTAAACTGTGGACATTAGGGGTCATAATGGGTCAGCGTAGGTTCATAGCAGTCAAAGATGTACATTTCTGGTGAGGAGTGTGGTGAGTGGGGGAGGCTGTGCCTGTAGGGGGGGGACAGAAGGTCTCTGGGACCCCTCTTACTTACTGCTTCATTTTGCTGTGAACCTAGAACTGCTCTAAAACAATCAAATCTTTAAAAATAAGCATGCAGAAACAAACATGATCGGACCATTTGTGCTTTCAGATGTGTTGTCTGCAAAAAGCTATGGTGCTGTGGCATTAGAGGGTGACACATAACAGGACCCTAGATGGATTAGAAATTAGGAACAGCGGCTTTGACCTTGAGCTGGTCCCTGAATCTGGCAAACAGGGGAGTCGGGGGGGGGGACCTTCTCTCTCCGCCTCTCATAACCTCTAGCAGGAGGGCTGGGCTGAGTAGCCAGATGGGGGTGCTGTTAGGATCCCCCCGTCTGTCTGTGAGGTGCTAGGTCAAGCCTAAAATGCAGATGAGACATGAAATGCAGAAGAGCAGAGCAGCACAGTTTCTACAAAGCGGCAAACTGTGCTTTTTGGAAGCTAACAGCCAAGCACGCACGTGACCGCACGGGTCCATAACTCAGCATATGTAAAGTTCATAAATTAATGTCACAGGAGCCTGGGGAACATCTGTTCCCTAGAAGCCAGCAGAGGGGATCTGGACATTTGAGAAGGCGCTCCATGGATCCTACACGTCGGCCCCGGAACATATGGGCGGTATTTCCAAGAGGAAAGGTTTCCGCACCACTGTGCTCCCCTGGCTGTCTACATCTGCTCTCAGACTTCTCTGGCGGGTACAGAGTCTGCCGAAGCAAGAAGCAAAAGCCCCTCCCTGGGAAGCCACCCACCCACAAGTCAGGATAAAGCCCCTTTTCTTTGTGTGGGCTCCTTAGCTGTCTATTGGTACCACCCCATACGGTGGCCACCAAGGAAAATGCCCCAGGAGGAAACACAACCTGGCTTGGGCATGTGTCCATCCCCAGGGTCACTGCAGTCACCACTGGTTGACCCCTTGGTGGGCTCATTTGAAGGATATGTGCTTAATTTCAGATCAAAGCATAAAGTTCTTCCCCATCTGGGGGAAATAAAAGAGTATAGTAGAGAGAGGACAAAATTAAGTTCAGGTATTGGCCATTGCGTGGCTGAAGATACGCCCCCTACTTAGATTGACGTCCACAGCCGTTGGGCCGCTGGGCCTCTGCTCCGAGGTCACAGTTACTGGACGTTGAGAGGGGACAGCAATGGCGGCAGAGAGGGAGGAGGAGAGATCCACAGAGGACCCCTTTGCTTTTCCTGCAGGGGGCCAGCCCACGCTGACCAACATTCCTGTCCCTACAGGAGGTGGCAGGAGAAGGAATGACCTATTTCAAAGAGAAAGGAGCATAGCAAACGCATAGGGAGAATTTATGGCGGGGTCCACACCTCCTGTCCTGTTATGTCCTCCTGTCTCTGTCGTCACTTTGGTGACTCCATGTGGATACCATGCAGCACGGGAACCTGGGTTCAGTCATCCAAACAGGAAAGGCTATAGATGCTCGTGGAACAGCGTGAATGTCTCACGATTCACTGAACTGGCCCACGTCGCTGAGTGCTCCCTGCACCCGCCTTTTCTCTTCTCTTGACAACTGCACAATTTGACTATCACCCACTGCTTTCAACGGGGATTATTCACATAGCAAACTACGATGCATGAAAAACTTTGGAAACATAAATGTTATTTTTACCTTTGTGGCTCTTAACTCCTGTTTACTGTTTTTGTTTGTGTTGTCTTTTTTTTTTAATGCTTTGAAACTCTTGACAGCTATTAAATAGGCAGTTTTTGTTTAGCATCTCAGAGAAAGCTTGCCAAATACAGTCTAAAGTGTGTCCGTCAGGTGAAAAGTCACCTTCTCTGCATTCCCTCCCCCGCCGCCTCCGATTCAACTCCAGGCCTCTCATGGGGTTTCCATCACTCTTGGTGGCTTCACTGCCCACCGCCCTGGCCCTGACTGTCCCTGAAACCCTCTTGCTGAGGCACACTTCTCCTTGGGGTCAAGAATAAACACCATTTCTTTGTGGAAGACTGCCTGACTGACGTTCTTCCGTAACACGTCTCTGACGTCTGTGTTTTTGTTCAGGGTGCGTGTCTTCCGTAGCCCCCTGATGCTGAATGTTTACAAGAAGTCTTCACGCCTTGTTCAATGCCCAGGGCCCACACTTGTCGCAGAATGTTGCGGCAGGCGGAATCAGAGCAGACCCCTTGCCTTCAAAATGAACTTGGTCTACTGAGAAGTGAAGTCAAAGTGATGGGGGCCAGAGGGACAGCCGGCCGGGTCTCCAGGCTGCTGCTGGAGGGCAGAGCTGTCAAGCCTGGTGCCAGACCTGCCCATCTGGGAGGGAAGGAAGGGATGGGCCCCTCAGCAGTGATGGGATTGGGGTTGAAAGGCAGTTAAGCAGAGGACATGAGCAGGAGACAAGGAACGAAAGCAGCTCTTTGAGAGGGTCAAGAGAACAATCCCCACAAATCTCCGCACCAGCAGCCTGCATCACGCACCACCTCCGTGCCTTTCCCACGCCCTGCTTCTGCAAAAACATGCACACAGGAGAGCAAGTGCACCATTTACTGAGCTCAGGGGAGGAGAAGACAGCCAGAGGACTGGGGACAGGGAGGTGCAGAGATGCAACCAGAGCCCGGTCTGCGGCCCAGGGCTGCGATGCCTGGTCCCAGGGGTGAGGGTGATGGGGCTTTGTGGGAAGGTGGCCTCCACCTGGGGACAGAACTCTCTCCTCCGGGGGACAGGGGCTCGTGTGGGAGTGTGGGGACCGAAATATAAACAGGGTGTTTTTACAATCTGGATATCTAGGGCACAGAGGTGCTGGGTCTAAGCCCCCACCTCACCTGCCCAGTTAACAAAGAGCTATACCTGATTCTCACTTGTTCCACCCCTGTTCTCCGGAAGAGGCTGGAAGCTAGTTTCTTATTGGTGTAAAGTTAGATCTAAATGGTATGGTGGGGGTTGTCTTGGAAACAACTGAATTGCTAATGGACCATGTTTTTTCCCTGAATAAAGACAAATGTGCTTCTGGGGGCCACCATTGCATTGGCTTAGGAACAGTATAGACTGTTCGCCGTGCCATCCTCCTGAACCCATCTTTATGTATATATCTTTAATTCTCTGTCTATCATTTATTTAATTCCATACCTTTTCCCGTTCAAGGACCCCGTAATAGATTTGTCGTGGCTGGACCGCGACATGGGAGCCCGGGTGGAGCAGAGGGCACCATGCATGGCTCTGTGCCCAGGATTCACCTTCCTCCTATTGGCTCCTCATCCATTCCCTGGGAGAATAAAGCGCCCACTGCCTTGGGCTCTTGCGCAAATTGGGAAGCCTGTGTGCAGGCAAGAAGCAGCTGGGAGGTTCAGTGAGCACTGGGTCAGCACCGGTCACCACCATGCCCACTGCCTACGACCAGCCCACTGCCTGGGCCCACGTCCACTGCCCCACATCCACCCTCAATGCCCATGACCACACCCCTGCCCTGTGACCAATGCAGCCACAGTCCCATCAACACCACCACTGGCTGCCCAGTGCCAATTACCTGGCTTTTGACACCCCAACATCCTGACCCCATCTCTCCCCTCTGAATGTCTCTCTTTATGTCCTTCACCCCGAGATGTCTCTCCAGACTGTGATTTGGGCAGGAAGGAAAAGGCAGACCCGGTCCTCCTTTACCCCTAAACCATCCCCCATCCTTACCGAGCATCCTCCCCATGACCACTGAGCCCTCCTCATCTTCCCCCCACACACACACATCTCCGTGCAGGAGTTCTGGACAACCCAACTCTGCTGTGTCACAAATACTTGTGCCTTGTCTGGGGAAGGGTCGGGTGACGCTCAGAGCAGGAGCTCCAGGGTTCACAGAGCTCACCTTCGGTCGGCGCTCCATCACCCGCGACACCTGCGGTCTCCGGCCAATTACCCGCCTGCCTTCACTTTGAGTTCTACTGTCTTCACTTGGAGAAGACGGAGTCTCTGCCCCAGAGACCTATGGAGAATTAAAAAAGCGCCCTGTGAAGTGAATTCATACAAAGGCTTTGCACACCGCAATCATTTCAACTCTTCAAAATGTGGCTGGCATGCCGACTTCATGTAGTCCTCAGACTTAAACACGCAGACACATAAAAATCATACAGCATTTGCAGAACGGAGGCTGAGGCCCCGAGAAGTGCAACAAGCTGCCAAAGGGTGCTGCCCGCAGCTGTTGCACCTTTGAAAGGTTGTAAGAGCCTGTATCGTTCACTATTCCAATTTGTCTATTGTAAAATAATAATAATAAAGAAACGAAAGAAAGAAAGAAAGAAAGAAAGAAAGAAAGAAAGAAAGAAAGAAAGGAGGGAGGGAGGGAGGGAGGGAGGGAGGGAGGGAGGAAGGAAGGAAGGAAGGAAGGAAGGAAGGAAGGAAGGAAGGAAGGAAGGAAGGAAAGAAAGAAAGAAAGAAAGAAAGAAAGAAAGAAAGAAAGAAAGAAGGGAGGGAGGGAGGGAGGGAGGGAGGGAGGGAGGGAGGAAGGAAGGAAGGAAGGAAGGAAGGAAGGAAGGAAGGAAGGAAGGAAGGAAGGAAGGAAAGAAAGAAAGAAAGAAAGAAAGAAAGAAAGAAAGAAAGAAAGAAAGAAAGAAAGAAAGAAAGAAAGAAAGAAAGAAAGAAAGAAAGACGTCTAATGTTTAGGAATTCACTTTTAATCGGGATGTTCCACGAAGGACCCAGGCAAGCTCGGTAAAGCCCCAGTGGTCAGCAACAATTTATGTTTTCCAGAGTTACATTCCATGATTCAGTATTCAAGCAAGCGGGTCCATTCATTATAGGCTACACGGAGGGGCTCACGCGATTCCCACCTGCGACCTCTTTCCCAGCGTGATTACTTGGGAAACCCTGTGTAAGGAAAGGAAACCCCACAGCAAGAGGGAGGAGCCTTGAGGGGGGCCTCCATAGCAGTCTCTCTCTAAACCTGCAGAGTCCGGACTCTGCAGGCCCTGAGACCTCATTACTATAGCAGCCTGCTGTTTCGGGTGGGGATGGAGGTTAGGGTGTGTGTGGGGGGGTGGCAGCTGGACAGAAGACGACCCCGGTCTCTGAGCGGCCTAGCTGCAGGAGTCAGCAGCAGCCGTTGGCCCCACTAGGGACAAAAAGGAGGAAAGCCTCTGTGCCAGGGTGTCTGTGCTGCATCACATTCGAAATGAGAAATGCACCTTCCGCCACTTTTCCAGCAAATTCTGCATGCTTGCAAGACTTAACTTTCTCTCTCACCCCCTCCTGGCCCAGAAGGGAGAGTAATCCAGCCCCTTGTTTTTAGCACAGGGTAAAGGGGGGAAAATGCCCTTCAACCTAGCAATTGGCTTTTGTTCTGTGACTAGGGACTGCCACAAAAGGGGACCCACCCCCTCCCACGCATTCAATTAACCCTATGTGAGACAGGCTGGGGATTAAGAAGGTTGGCTCAGGCGCCATTCAGAGCCTTCTGAGGGGGCCTTTGGCCCAGGATTCTTCCCAACAAAGGTTGCCCAACTAAGTAGCTTTTTTTGTTGTTGTTGTTGCTTAGCTCTGGCCTATTGTTACCGGGAAAGAGACCTTTTCCACTTAATTGGGGCTTTAGAATTCCACCTCCATTGTGTTTGTATGGAAGGAACACAGCTAAAGGGACCTGGCAAGTGTATGAATATAAGCATTCCTGCATCAGGTGATTCCGAGGCGACTGAGGTCGATGTTTGTGGCCTGCCTGATATGAGTCCCATGAATAAAAATACTCATCATAAAAATGACAGCCGTAACAACAGTGTGTTTCCGCATATTGAGTTCGGACTATGTCTCAGGCACTGCAAGCCATGGTTGGTGTGTTTTGTCTCTCACGTCACCATGTATTATGGGTTAGAGGCCAGAACTGTCAAGTCCCAGCGGTTGGAGAGGAAGGTCACACTGCACGTACCCCTAGCCACGCCGGACCACAGGTGTCAGTTGTAAAGTTCCAGGTTCTGCTTTAACTCTCTAAAGAGATTGTCAACCCTGGACAGACAAGAGATTAAAATTGACCTGTCTGTATACGCAATTAAAATGCAAGTGCCTACAGGACTGGGTAGGGAGGAGGAAGGTGCCCTTGGACACCCTGTAAGACACTCTCGCATTCAAACTGAGTTATTCCTTTAGTCTCTAATCATGAGGCTGACCTTGGGAAAGAGCTCTGCACCTGGATTTGGGGGACTGGGTCCTCCCAGCAGGAGATGACTGTGCTCTGTTGATGGTACTCAGTGGATGTCACAAAGTTGGGGTCTAACTACCACATCCCCTTCCACAGACATAGGGTTTTGTGGGGTGGGTACAGGAATTTCATAAACCAGTACATTGACAGCCTGGGCCCATGTGTCCCCACTGACACCTGGCAATCCACCCTGAATGGGTGGGCACTCCTCCTCTCTGTGCTGGCCACCTGGCCACTTGAAAGTACCATGTCTGTACCATGGGGATCAACTTTCCCAGGAACTACATTGCTCAGGTCCAAGCGTACAGTTGCCCCCACCTTAGTCTCCTGTCTCAGGAATAATCCATGCATTCCTAACATCGTAAGTTATTCCAAATCTTTGTAATCCCTGTATTCAGGTGCTTTTTAATAATGAGTGACCAAACTAGTAAACAGTGACTCATTTGGCTCTAACTGAAGAGACATTCTGTTAATATATATATATATGTATGTCAAATACCTGAATTATTATTATTATAAACCTACATCATGAACAAGATTATATATCTTAACAAGATATATATAGAGAGAGATATAGATAGATAGATAGATAGATAGATAGATAGATAGATAGATAGATAGATTTCTAACATAGACATTTGATAACAGGAAACATGAGAAGAACGTGACTTAGCACAAAATAAATGCCAAATGGAAATCACTTTAAAGTAAAGTAACACATTATTCTAAATGTTTACTATTTGAAACTGTCATGGGATTGTAAAACTAAGCAAGACGTCCGTTGCTGTATTTAATAACCTAGATCCTAATCGCATGAGAAATGTTGCAGACGTAGAATGCTGCCTAGACTCCTCTGTGGAAAACATGTGTTTGGCTTCGTAGTAACAACATTGGTTGATTTGCGGTGAGTTTATCCAACACCATCCTGAAGCGTGGCCTGGCCACTCATTTCCTATTTTAATTGTGAAATTGTTTTGTCTGCTTGTTTGTGACTTTGGTTTTGTTGTTGGAATCAACAGGACCTTGGCGTATTCTCAATGAAAGGCATTTCTGATGTTATCAGGAGAGTTCTCCATCGAGGTCCACCTCGCCTCTTTGAATTCCTTCTCCAAAAGCGTTTATAATGAAACTACAACCGGTAGTGGCTGCCCGATCCATCCCCAATGCACACGAGCCACAGAGAGTGTTGGGCTCACCTTAAATCCTCCCCCAGTGGCCCGAACGCACAAATCAGGGCGGCTTCTTCTACCCATGCTCTCGCTGTGTTTTCTTCCTGTGGTGGGTGTGTATGCATGTGTTTGCTCTGTGCATCAGAACGTGACCTCCATCATAGGCTGACACCACTCTGCAGAATGGAGGGGAACACAGCATCCTGCCCAGTGGGGTTGCCGAAGAAGCCAGAGCTGGTGAGTACCAGGACAGGACGTGGGGCTCTCTGGGGAGAGAGCTCAGCAGGTGAGCAGAGGCGTGGGCAAGGACAGGCGGGCAATAACTGAGACCAGAACCTCACAATCTGTCTTGCTCTCATCCCCCCACCCCACCAAGCCAGCACCAGCTGCCTCATTCCTGGGACCACTTCTGGGCAGGGGACTCAGCCGTTTGCTCCAGATCTGACTTGTATAAATGACTCATCAACTCAGATGGATGCTCTTATTTATAAGATGTCACCTCCTCGTCTTTTGTCACCTCAGCTCCTTGGTGTATCAGCTGCTGGGTTACAGAACGTTAATGGACGGATGAGGGGGGTCCCTGAGACGTCCACCCCCACCCCACCCTTCACTATGCCCTCATTAGGAAACAACAAAGCCCTCTCCTCTGTTCCAGTGACAGACAAGCAAAGCACAAAGAAGCCAGTGGAGAGAAATGGTCCATGGGAATGGGGGCGAGAGGGTGAGTCAGAGCTCCTCCCACCCAAATAAAGTAGAAAACCGAGGAGAAATGGACAAAGTGTCAAGTTATTATTACGTCAAACATTGCTGGGCTGACTTTTAATTCTTCATTTCTTAAACAAGCCGTCTGTCACCACGCCCTTCCAGGTCCACCCTGTCCATCAATCCCTTGGATGCTTGCACACACCTGTCCCTCCCGGCCACTTCTTAGACTCCCAGTCTAGGCACCCCGTAAAACCCGTCCCCAGGAGCTAGTGGGGTCTCCCTGCAGAACATGGGGAAGACCAGCTGCAACACCTCCTGGAACACGGTGAACAGAAAACACAACCCTTCACCAGTCTGCTTCTCTCCTTATCTCCGTCGGGGCCAGCACAACCCTCCTTCCCTTACCACGCTTGCTGGGCTTTCTTCTGCTTCCCGGACAAGCCCTGCACGGCCTACCCCAGGACATTTGCACTGACCCTCCTCTTGTCTTGGGCCGCTCTCTTCCTGACACTTCCTTTCATGCATGGCTCGGCTGGATGCTCCCATCTTAAGTGGCTGCTCCTACTAACTTAGTCCAAAATCCATACTCCAGTTCTCAGCGGAGCTCCTCTTTCTGCATGCTGTGCTTGGTGGCCACCATTATCTGATCTGTTTGACTTTCCTTTGTCTAATTCTCTGAGCGACCTTCCACACCACCCCCAGCACCACCACTTAGCACAGGAGCCGCCGAGAGTACGGCCCTTGTTTCTTCACTGCTGGCCCCCAGAATGTAAGAGCAGGGCCTGACACAGGGGCCGGTGTGCCCTAAATATGTATTAAACAGATGAGTGTGGGGAGACGGAACAAACACCTACCACGTTCCCCCCATGCACGCTGCCCTGGAAGGAATAACGTGTTTGCAAAATCCTTTCTACCTTTGAAAACTTAAAAGAATTCATGTTTACTGCCACTTTTCATAATGATCTCCTCCTACCTGTCACATGGTCAGGCTCCCCGAAGGTCATTGTGACAGGATTTCATCCAGACTGTTTCAGAAACGTCCTCAATGCCAGAGCCCAATGCTGACTCCATCTGTCCTCTGTCCATTTGTGGGCATCTGTGTCATTTACCCCACAGCTCAGACACCCCCGCTGGTGCCCACATTAGATGCAGAGGGGTGCACATCTTAACGAATGCCACCCCCACAGTGCAGAAGACGTGACCTGGGAGGCCTCCTGGTTTTCTGAGAGTATAGCCCGAGCTTCACAGTCTTCCCACACTTGCACCCACATGTTGTGGTCATTCTTCCCTTTGGATTAGCATGGCTTGGGCATACCGACCACGAGACCACATACCAAGGGCAAAGCAGACAACAGTCAATGGGATGTAGTCTGTCCCCCAGGACCATGAACCTGTCACAGCAAATATCAAACCATTGTTTTCAATGAAGACTCGAAACGACGAGAAGGTCTGTGGATTTTTCCCAGCACCACCCAGCTTCTCCATACTCAGGGCAGGTCCTGAGTTAGAACCCCACCCTGCGGACCCCCAGCACATTCCCTCGCCACCATCCCAGGACTAAGCAATTGTAAGGCGCTGTGTGTCGGCAGGGAATGGCCTCTGGGGACCCACTGGTCACACTGGCCGGCTGCTAACACTGCCCAGCGTAGGCTGAGCTGCATTCTCCTAGACACCGGCCCCCTAATTTTGCAGGTGGCTTTCTGACCTAAGGACACATTCAGCCTGGCTTACGCTTTTCACAAAGGAATCATGGCAACAACCAAAGACAACCTGCAATCAATCTGTCTGGTGGCAGCGTCCAGCCCGGCAGTCTGGCCTCTCTCCCCACGCACATGGCTGGCCGCAGCAGGACCGCAGGGCCGGCGTTGCATCCCAGAGCCTGGGCTCACCTGCGCAGGCTCTGAGCCCGGGCTCCCTTTGTGTCAGCGCCGGTGGGCTCCCAGCTGGAGAGATCTGAGCTTCCACACGGCTCCTCTGGCAGGAAGCACTGCAGACCCTGGTCTCCCTCCTCTGAGCAGTCCCCAGGCCACCCTCCGGGCTGCAGAATGAAACCCCTTTTGCAGATTCTCATCAGGGCTGCTGGTGGGGCTGCTTGGCACCGCCTGGCATGGCCAGCCACATCCGTCCGAGCTCTAGCCGGATGCCTGACCTGGCACAGACTATGTGATAGATAGAACGCATTCGCACAGGGAGGCTTTAACTGTCTCGTCCCCAAGTGCACAGCCCTCTGGCCTCTCTCCAATGCACCCCTGCCATGCCACTTTGCTGATGCCCAGCCCCTCTGCCTGGGTGCCAGCCGCTCGCAGTCTGCCCCCTGCGGGAGATGCCAGGAGAAAACGCATCCTGTTTCGCAAAGTCACTACGGATCTCAAGTCTTCTGTGTAGGTTCCCGTCTTTTCTGAGTGCAGCCAATTAAAACATCTTCCACGGGCAGAGGTTCGTTTGTAGAGCCTGGTGCTTTGCTATGGATGGCTATCGACCGAAGCCATTTTCTTCTTTCTTTTCATTTTTTTAAACAATCCAACCACCACACTGTTGTTTCTGCAAAACATGTTATTCTTGTTTCATTTATGTGACTTTGAACTTCAGAGGGAAAAGATAGGGTTGGCCGGGGAGACCTGGATGTTTAGGAACGTGTTACCACGTGGGGAATCAATATAGCACGTTAGAATCTGGACCATGCTGTTGGATGGAGGAGAGACCCAGGAGAAGGATATAGAACTAGAATGAGGGAGACCTGGGTTCCAGTCCTGGATGCGGTTCACACGTCACCGTGCCCATTGGTGCAAGTGAGTCTGTTCTCAGTCCTTAGGGTCCTCCCACGGTGGCAGCGGTCAGCCAGCTCATTGCCAAAGTCCCCTCTGGGGTTACTACTCCAATGTTTCTTTTTTATTCTTGTGAGCCAAGAACAGAGAAGTTACCTCCTTGTGATTTTTAGGGGCAGTGTCACCATTAGGTGAGTTGGTCCTTAGGATCACTGGGTCACCAGGTCAGGCAACCATCCCGCCCCTTCTGAGCTCTGTGACATGGAGAAATCTCCCCAGGACGGTTGCCTCAGCATCGTCACCTACAAGATGGGAAGACATTAGCCGCCACTTGGGCTGACAGGCGTGCTGTGAGATGTGAACGGGTCGCTCCACGCAAACCCACCTAGAGTGACCCTTGTGTGTGCTTAGGACTATGAGCCGTGGTTGTCACTCTGACCCGTTTCTGGTTCTGCCACAGGCTGTCTCACTGACCTCCTGCCCAGCCGGGACTAAGTATGAGATGTGTTTATGCCCCTAGAAGTCACCATATTCCTGGGATAGGACACCGCTAGAGCTTGCAAAAGGAAGATTTCTACTCTGCAGTCAGAGTTTCAGATTCTAGGAAGCACTGCGTCACCTGCTGTGTTTGGGGCTCATGAAGCCCCTTAACACATGCCCAATTGTGACGCTAATGTAGAAAGTTGCATGATTTGTCCAAAGTGGTGGGTCTGCTTAGCAGTGACTCTAGTAGGGGCACCCAGGGAGTCTGACCCAGAACCTCCATGAAGAATGCTGTCATTTGTCACATGAACGGTCTGAGGGAAGGACGAGTCCAGCCACAGAGCAGGAATTGAGATGAGATGAGGTTCCCGTAAGGACAGAATTCTTCTCCGTCTTGTCTTCCTCTCACTTCTTATCAGTGACAGTGGCCTCTCACTTCTTATAGGTACATGAGCCTTATAAAAAGTTTTTAAGTATGGACCCAGAAAACATTCACTGATATATTAATTATTCATATCCCACACTGAGTAAAAAAAAAACAGCCAAGGAGCTGCACCCGAACGGAAAGTCTGCCTGTCTCCCACCAATCCTGGACCACCACCCAACCTCTGCTAACCTTCCCCCAGGGGGCGAAGGGGGCATGTGGATGGGGTCCAGCCTTTAGGCACAAAGGAGAGTGAGGCAGGACGAATGTAGGGACAGTGCCCTGATTACTGGCCCACGACCTGGAGGACGACCCCTGAGGAGAAAGGGAAATGCAGGTGAGAGCAGAGGAGAGGTCTCTTCACAGGAAAGTAGTGATTCACACCAACCCCACAGGTTTTGTGCTTCAAGGTTAAAGAATAAATAATCAATAAATAGCCTCCATCCTTCCACTTAACCCATCATTCATTCAATGATTATCCTGACCTGTCCAGTACTCTCACTGTTGTCCAAACACCTTATTGATACTGAGAGGTACCTCTGGGCTCCTCTAGGTGTCCATTACTCAATCAAAGGGACCTCGATGTCCCTCTAGTTACTTTCCACAAGTCCTGGGTGCTATTAAATTTATGTATTTCAGTCTCAGACTTCCTACATCACTTGCCCAAACTTCTTACCTTTCAGTGTAAGTATTTTCATGAGTGCAGGTCAGGTAAAGAGGTCCCACCTGTCCCACCTCTGTTTGGTCCATGTTTGTACCCTACAACGGCAGAGTCCCTGGCACTGTTCCTCCTGTGCACATCTATGTTTCTGTGGGGCCCTCGGGGACAAATGCAGTGTCTTGCCTTATTCATCTGAGTCTTCCTGCACTCCAGGCGCGTTTCCTAACCTCTGCATCATCAATGTGTGACAGGCTTTTCTTCTTCGGGGGCAGGGGGCTGTCCTGTGACTACGGGGTGTGCAACAACACCCCTGGCCCCCCAGCAACCTGAAACACCTGCCAATACTGCCAGCTGTCTTCTACGGGCTGAAAATCAACCCAACTTGAAAACCACTAACTCCAGTCTGATCACTCACTGGTCAGAGTTCACATTTGAAAAAAGTGGTATTGTTGAACAACTATCCAACTACAATCAAATTCATTCAACATCATGTAAGGTATAGCCGTTTGACAACTTAATAGCTATTTATTTCTCTGGGAGAGATCCCACCTTCAATTCATGCATTGTTTTGTTTCATGAGTAAATTGAACGGATATGCTGAACACTTAGCTTGGTTTGTCCATTTTCCCATCCCGGAATGCTGAGTCGTGAGAAAAGTAACTGTTTGTCCTCGCCGAGGTCAGCTGGCAAATAAAAGGTATTTCAGTAGCAGCAACACAAATAGAGCGCATGCCCAGCTCACAAGTGCAGTCCTCACCCATGTGCGTGCATAGATCATCGCACAAGGAAATGCTGCCCTGTGCTGTGCCGGGCATGAGCCTCCCCCATGCATGGACAAGGAGACTGTAGAAAACACAGCTCCTGCCCTCAGGCAATACTCAGTTGGGAAAAATCTAGCCAACAAGTGAGTGCAATGAAACACTATTTATTCACACGGCACACAGTTAGGCAGGGTGCTACACACTGCCAGGATGATGTTGAGCAAAATTCATAGCAGCACACTCAACTGGAAATCTAGAAAAGATAAGACACAGTGTGAAAAATAAAGAGGAATATAAGCATGGAAGTCAGGGAGACCGTGGGTGTCCAGGGTGGGTGGACCTGTCTTACTCTGGGGCAGGGGGCAGGAACCTATGGCTCGTGAGCCAGATGTGGCTGTTTTGATGGCTGCATCTGGCTCACAGACAAATCTTTAATAAAAAAAAATAATGTTAAAAATATAAAACATTCTCATGTATTACAATCCATTCATTTCCTACCGTTCATGTTCATGGTTGCAGGTGGCTGGAGCCAATCACAGCTCTCCTCTGGAACAACACCAAATTTTTATTAGATAATGCGTAATGTACACAGGTTGTTGTGAGGTTAGGGATTAAACTTCCCTCCTTTTAATCAAGTAGTCAGCTAGCTAATTGCAGAAACCGTTTTGATGAAGAAGGTAGCTAAAAGAAAAAACAGATGATGAGTATTGTACTTTTCAGCAGGAATGGACAGAGGAATTCGCCTTTGTGGAGAGAGAAGGTTCTGCAGTGTGTCTAATATGCAATAATAAAATTGCATCAATGAAACGGTCAAATATAAAGCGGATATCGACACATGCCATACTTCATTTGCATCAAAATATCCAGTGGGGAACAGCAGGAAGAAAGCATGTCAAGAGCTACTGTGCAGAGTGCAAGCTAGTCAGCAGCAACTCTGTGTTTGGACCCAACAAGGTGATTAAAATTCGGCTAGCTTTGCTGGTGCTTTAGCAATTGTGAGAAACGGAAAGCCATTCACAGATGGGGAGTATGCCAAAACATTCATGCTTGACGTTGCCAGTGAACTTTTTGACGACTTTTTGGCTAAAGACAAGATAATCAAACGAATAGATGACATGCCTCTGTCGGCAAGAACTGTTCACAATAGTACCATCATGATGGCAAATCAAATTGAGGCCACACAAGTGAAGGACATAAATGCAGCACCATTCTTTTCTCTCGCTTTGGATGAGTCAACAGACGTAAGCCATTTATCCCAGTTCAGCATGATTGCAAGGTATGCTGTCAATGACACACTACATGAGGAAAGTCTTGCTGTTTTGCCTATGAAAGAGATAACAAGAGGGGAGGGTTTATTCCAGTCTTTCACTGAGCTCACTAAAGAATAAAATCTACCAATGGATAAACTTATTTTGGTGTGTACTGATGGTGCTCCGTGCATGGTGGGGAAAAACAGAGGATTCGTAGCGCTTCTTAGTGACCATGTAAAGAGACCCATCCTAAATTTTCATTGCATCCTACATCAGGAGGCGTTTTGTGCTCAGATGTGTGGTGAGCAGCTTGGTGAGGTGATGTCACTGGTCATTCGGGTGGTCAACTTTATTGTTGCCCAAGCTTTAAATGATCGCAAGTTTAAAACACTGCTGGATGAAGTTGAGAATAATTCTCCTGGTCTGCTTCTGCACAGCAATGTGTGTTGGTTGTCAAGAGGGAAGGTGCTCAGTTTCACAGCTTGTCTGAGCATAATCCAGATTTTTCTTGAAATGAAAAATGTCGAGCATCCTGAGCTAGCTAACACTAAGTGGCTCCTGAAGTTCTACTATCTCGTGGACATGACTGAACATCTGAACCAGCTCAATGTGAAAATGCAAGGTGTTGGAAATACAGTCTTATCCCTTCAACAAGCAGTGTTTGCAGTTGAAAACAAGCTGGAACACTTCATCGTCGACATTGAAACAGGTCACTTACTACACTTTGAAAAACTGGGAGAGTTTAAAGATGCATGCACAGCAAGTGACCTTGCTCAACATCTTGATCTCCAGCAGATAGCGGGCTTCACATCTAATCTCCTGCAGTCATTCAAAGCGTGCTTTGGAGAATTTCGTGAGCACACTCGTCTTTTTAAGTTCATCACCATCCACATGAGTGTGCAGTGGACAGCGCCGAACTGAGTTACATCCCTGGTGTCTCTGTCAGTGATTTTGAGCTACAAGCTACTGACCTGAAGGCCTCAGACATGTGGGTGAATAAATTCACATCACTGAATGAAGATTTGGAAAGACTTGCACGACAGCAAGCAGAGTTGGCGAGCAAACACAAGCGGGGGGAAATGAAAAAACTTCAACCCGCGGACCAGCTGATTGTCAAAACTTGGAACACACTTCCTGTCACATACCACACACTGCAGCATGTGAGTGTTGCTGTACTTACAATGTTTGGCTCTACGTATGCATGTGAACAGTGTTTCTCACATTTAAAGAACGTTAAGACCAACCTACGATCATGTTTAATGGATAGAAGTCTCAATGCCTACATGAAGCTTAACCTCACCACATATCAACCAGACTACAAAGCCATCAGCAAAACCATGCAGCACCAGAAGTCGCATTAATGTAAGAAGTACTTCACTCATCATTGGTTAGCAACAGCATAATAGCGTTATTAAAAAGAGTTCAGAGACATATTGTACTTTAAAAGTGTTGGTCTTAATAAAATGTACACATTTACTTGTATTTAGTGTTAAACATATTGTATGGCTCTCATGGAATTACATTTTAAAATATGTAGTATTCATGGCTCTCTCAGCCAAAAAATTTTTCAACCCCTGCTCTGGGGAATAAGAGTGTTGATTTCAATCCATGCTCACAAGTTCATTTGTTCCTACTCTGTTCACAAAACGTGGCATCGACCTCACCTCCTTTCATGAATGCAGGTAGGTTTTAGAGACTTACTTCCAACAGGATGGGGCAGGAGAGAAGCCATGACCCCATAAACTGGGCATTAAACCAGGTATAGCTCTGCTGAACACTCCCTCATGTGGGCTCTCACCCGGGAACCCAGGCACTGTCACACTGTAAACATGCTCAGGTGACGTGGCTAGGGTGAGTGCACACTGTAAACATGCTCAGCTGACAGCCCCCACCAGAGGGCACAGCAATGGCCACTCTAGTGACCAGACATGGGAGTGGGTGAGCTTTTCAATGATTGCAGCTCTCATGCTGCCTGCCGGAGGCTAAAAGGACCAGAGAGGTGTTACCCCCAGCACATCCTGCCTACATAGCAGCTGTGGGAGGGACATAGATGTTGTCACTGTTTGAAGCATTGGGAGGGTTTGTTATACAGCTGTGGTAGCCCCAGCAGTGTCATATATGGATTGGCCGTGGGAGCACAAAGTCTACGCTGAGCCGCTCAGGCAAGATTTCAAGAGGTAGTGACAAAGAGTTCCATCACGAGATGCGAGTGCACACTTCAGTGAGAGTTGGTCCAGCAGAGAGGGGACAGGCATGGCCGGCAGCGTGGTGCCCAGGGAGGAGTATAAGTACAGAAATGATGAGGTGAGCCAGCGTGTCCACCCGGTGACATGTATGCCTTTGTCCTGGTGACTGAGGAGGACAGGACTGGACAGATGGGTCAGAGAAACCAAGCTGGGTTCAGATATAGAAAGTCTTTAAAAGAGTTTTGTCATTCTAACAAGTGCATTGTGTGCCTTTCAGTGGCACTCAGCACATGCACCCTGCTGGGACACTATTCCCACCACCGAGCCCCCTAACATGTCATCACCCTGAGCCCCTCAGAACCATTAAGCAGTCACTTCCCCCACCACCCGCCTTCCCTCCCAGCATCCGGGCAACCACCCATCTCCTTTCTGCCTCTGTGGTTTGCCTACGCTGGGTACTTCATTTAAATGGAATCCTACAAGAGGTGACCTTTTGTGCCTGGCATCTTTTGCTCGGCATGATGTCTTCAAGATTCATCCATGTAGCATGTATGAGTGGTTCATTTGCTCTTTGTGACAGAATGATATTCCATTGCACAGATATGCCACACTCCGTCCACCCATTTATCCACGGACGGTCATTTCTGTTGTTTTTACCTGTTGGCCGTTGTGAATATGCTGCTATGGGTGCTCTTCCACAAGTTTCTGTTTGAACACTTGTTTTCAGGTCTTTTGAGTATATTCCTAGGAGTGGACTGCTAGGTCTTGTGATATCCTGCGTTTTCCTTGGTGAGGAAACATCCAACTGTTCCCCCGACACAGCTGCGATATTTGACATTCCCCCAGGATGTAGGATGGTTTCACGTCTCCCCATCCTCATCAACGTTCGTTATTTCCTGTCTCGTCTTTCAAAGATGATTGATTATTCTACCATCCTAATGACTATAAAGGGGCCTTGATTTGTATGTCCTCCCTGATTCGTGGGTGCGAGAGTCTTGCCCAGTGCTTGTGGGACACTTGTGCAGTTTCTTTGGAGAAACTTCCAGTGGAAAACCTTCTGTGTCATGCCCTGCGGTTGGGACGTTCTCCCGCAAGCAGCAGAGAGTTCTTCCCCAGGCAAGCTTCACCATCAGGTGGAAATTTCAGAAAAACCAGAGTGGCTCCAAGTATGTGGTGTCTCACACATCCTGGCTTCTTCCTGACCCACACAGGTCTGCGATGGCCGTCACGCGGGGCAGGGACAGGGACGAGGATGGGTGGCATTTTTTGAAAGATTAACAGGGACAGCTCCAAAGGCCTATGTGGGAAGCAGTGACCCACCTGTCGGAGTCCTACTTGCATGGGCGCCCCACATAGTCAGAATTGAGCCTCAGTTTCTGCTTTCTGGCCAAATAGCATGTGGCATTACACACTTCGACTGAACAAAAAAATGCCATGGCTAACGTCAGTGTCACATGGACTCCTAGGAGACATGATAATTTCCCCCACAGATCATAAGGAACAGTGACCGAGACGATCTCACGTACCGCGCGTCTGCAGCCCTCATGACTAGCTCTGCATAAATAAGCCACGAGGTATCAATTCGCCGTTCTGCAGGAGAAAGGGAATTCTCCCCTTCATCCTGTGCTGAAGATCATGGGTGATGACTCATTCCTTGTGCCTTTCTCTCCCAAACACCCTCCTGTTGGAGACCCTACACTAATGTACCACTTCACAAAATAGCATAGCTTAGGTATTCTAATTATTCATAGTGAATGTTCTTAGAGGAACTTGTTTAAACAATAACGTCATTGAAAAGCCTAGTTTTAGCCCTGGCTGATGGCTCAGTGGATAGTGTGTTGGCCTGGCGTATGGACTTCAGGGATTGATTCCCAGTCAGGGCACACAGGAGAAGCAACCATCTGCTTCTCCACCCCTTTCCCCTCCCCCTTCTCTCCCTCTTCCCCTCCCGCACCGTGGCTCAATTGGTTTGAGCATGGCCCTGAGCGCTGAGGATAGCTTGGTTGGTCCGAGTGTGTCAACCTCAGGCATTGCAAATAGTTCAAGCATCAGCCCCAGATGGGAGTTGCCGGGAGGATCCTGGTCAGGGCACATGAGAGAATCTATCTCCCCTCCTCTCATTTAAGAAAAAAAAAAAGAAAAGCCTAATTTTACCTCCCACCTCTACTATAAACTAATTGCACAGCCTGGATGTCTTGCTAACACAGTGCCAATCTTGGTTTCATCATCTATAAAATGAAAGTTAGCTGCGTGCAGCACACAGGACCGTTGATAGACTTGAATCAGGGGGCACACCCAAGAGCGCCCAGCCCGGCGTGTAGCAGAGAACGGGTGCTCCACCCCATGCCTCTTTCTCTCTGGCCCACATTCGTTTTCTTGATGGAAGGTGGGAAGTCATCTTCCCTGCCATCTCGTAAATATTATTTCAACTCACTCACTGCACCATCCTCATCTCAAGAAAAGATAATAACGCTCCAGTGGGAGTGGAACGAATGAGATAGCCCTAGTCAAAGGGCTTTGTGACACCTGAGTCACTATACAATGCAATTTAGCACCGACCTTCAGCCCTGGGACCTGAGCAACCACAGAGCCTACCCCCGCTCTGTGTCCCCCCACCCCCACCCCAGTTGTCACTGGTGTCCATTAGGACACGCCCGAGAGAAACCTCAACCAGGCAGCGGAAGTATTTCACGCTGGTGGCTCTGTCTTTTATAGCTGCAAATGGTCTCTGTGTTGATGAGGCTGTCTTTGTGAAGACGGGACAAGCTGATCTAGGATGTTTGAGAACCTGTGGTCATTCCTCGTGCTAGGCGTGTCCTCCCTTTGCCAGGAATCTATCTACCTGGGTGTGGGCTCCTGTGTGCTGTCCGGGGCTGTCCCTCCCTTTGTGGGTTCACAGACAGGGATCCTGGGGACAAGTGCACCTTGTCTTAACATGCGAGCAAACCCAGCAGCTTTACAGGATGTCGGGCGGCCCAGGACAGGAGCTGGCTGGCGCGGCTCAGATGCTGCGCACTGCCCTTGACGTGACCCGTGTTTTTTTCCCAGCCTCCCTCATTTTTCATTCTGTCCTTGCCTGAGCTACGACTGCCCACCCCCCAGCATCCAAGCGTGTCTGCCGGCCTGTGCAGGGAAACCTTTCAAAGGACAGAAGGTGTGCTTTTCCTCCAAGGTTCCCAGGAGGGCCCCGGAGGAGATGAAGAATGCCCATGAATGTTTAATGATGAAGTTAATGTGGCAGAGCAAGGCGTTCTGAGGATTTGGGGGCGGGGGGGGCGGGGCGGGTTGGGGAGGTCTCCACCAGCTGATTCTAATTTCCTGTGTGATGTTTTCCTTCCTGGCTTTCTTCAGTCAGAAGTCAGAGGCAGATTAAAAAAATAGAAATCATCAAACAACTGAACACAGAGAGATCACCCGCCCAGAACAGCACAGTGGCTGACCCGGGGCTGCTGAGTAACCTATAGGCGAGAGGCTGGGAGGTACAGTTACTAGGGACAGGTTATACCTGAGCCAGCCAAGACTCATGGGGTTTCAGTCCATGGCTCAGCCTGGCACAGTGTGGATGCATATGCCCAGGGACTGGGACGAGCACCAAGCTTGGCTGACTCAGACGCCGTGTGCCATCAGCCCGCACGTGTTGGAGACACATTGGCGAGTGCATAGTCTGCACGTAACCTCCTTTCGAATGCAATGGCTTTTAGTTTGTCTCTTAATTGATCCATAACCATGGACCTAATGGGCTCCCTCATTTCCTGCTCTGAACTCCACGTGAGAACACCTTGAAGCAACCTATTGGTGCTCATGTTTGTCATCCTACCGAGCTCCCCGCAAACCTTCCATCTCCCAAGTCTATCCGTGTTGCTAACTGCATGAGCCACTATCAGAACAACCTGGGTGACGAGCAGATAGATGTCCATGTGGTACAAGTATGACCATCCTTCCTTTGCCGTTTAGCGATAGCTCTCCAAATGATTTTGCGACGTTCAGGACGTGACCTTGAAAGCTTTCAGGCATAAATGTTCCTCATAGGAAAGGAGAGTTTGGAGGCCTGCTCACCGGTCCCTCCCAGAAGGCAGCACACACCCGCACCTGCCACACGAGGGGCTGTCCTTGTGGAGTGTCCCAAGGCACTGACCAGACATCTCTGGAGGGATGGATAGGCTGCAGCAGCTTGGTCCAGGACCAGATATACAATGTCTGATTTTTGCCCTCTGTTAGGATATTTTGTTTTTAATCTCTAGCTTTCTCTTCTAATATTTTAAAACTTCTCCTAAAAAAAAAAAAAAAAAAAAAAAAGGCAAATAAAAGTGTTGCATTGATTGCCATCCTAGTGCTGTGCAAATATATTGCTGTTCTTGTCCTCACTATGAATTCATAGTGTGAAGGGGGCCTCTGTGAGGGGTGGGGGAATGTGTCCGCTTCTGGACCTGAGCCTTCCCCACCAGCGTCCATCCCTAACCTCTGAGCGACTCGAGGGTCAGCGTGTGCCTCCAGTGAATGCCTCCTTTCTCAGAACACTCCATAATTGTTCTCAATTTTCCCTCGGGTGTACATGGGCACAGCGTGATAAGGTCTCGGACCCCGCTCTCGGGATGGGATAAAAATCCACAGTCATGCCTGCCCGCACTCTCTTGCTCAGAAATGCACGAGCTCCCGATCATTCATTCGTGTGTCGCCCTGCCATTCAGGAGCTACGCGAGGCTGTGCTGAGCCAGCCTGGTGATCTTATCTTGAAGGACATTCTACAGGGCTCAGATGAACCCTAAGAAGGGCGGCCGGTGCGGCTTACACCTGCATCCCGTGGGTGGCCCAGGTGCCCTGGACGAGGAGCAGGCTCGCAGCCGACCCAGAGGAAAGGTGGGCAGCACCCGCCTCAAAGGAGCAGGTGGTCTAGGAATGGATCGAGAACTTGAGGGGCCACCTGGGAAGAGAGCTAGGAGAACAGTTTTAGGAATGAAAGAGAGGTCACAGTGGCAGTGTCCTGGGAGGTCAGGGAGCTGGAAGTTTGGGGGCTGGGGGTCAAGGGCAACCTCGTCCATGTTCAGAAGGAGGTAAGGATCTGGGATTTTAGGGTGGTAAAGAGGGTGGTGGTCCAAATCCTATCTCTTGTAGGGTGTGAGGGGTCAGAGGCAGGAGACAGATGGCAGTGAGCAGATGGAGAGTAGCCAGGTTCTGAGAAAGAAGCAATACATGTATTTAACCCTTTCAAGGAGTTTGGGTTGAATTGTGTCCCCCAGAAAGATTTGTGGAAGCTCTGAGCCCCCGGTACCTGTGAATGCGACCTCATTTGGAAACAGGGTCTTCACAGAGGTGACTGAAATAAAGCCATTAGGGTGAATTCTGATCCAATGTGACTCATGTCCTGATAAGAAGAGGAAAGCCTGGACACAGATGCTGGGGAGAAGGCCACATGACGATGGAGGCAGGGGCCAGGGGAGCAGCTGCAGACCACGATGCCAGGGTGGCCAGCCTCCGCCAGAGCCAAGGAGAAGCAGGGAAAGGTTCTCCCTGGGTGAGGGCTCCAGGGCCGCCGGAGTCACGAGCCACATGGACTGAGTGGTCTCAGGAATAGAAGAGCTTCTCTTAGAGTTCTGGGGGATGGAGTCGGAGGTCAAGGTTTCTGAGGCGCCATGCTACTCTGGATGCGGCTGGGAACAATCTGTTGGGGGTCTCTTCCCAGAGGTTAGAGGTTTGCTGGTGGTTTTGAAATTCCTTGACATGGAGACACCCGACTCCTCTCTCTGCTGTCATTGTCACAGGGTGATCACTTTGTGTGAGTGTCTGTGTTCACATGTCCCCTTTTATAAGGGCACCAGTTACCCAGGATGAGGGTCCACCCTACTTCAATGACCCTATTTCCACACAAGGTCGCCTTCTGAGGTCTCGGGGGTTAGGACCTCAACATACAAATTTTGAGGGACACAATCCAACCCACATCATTTCTCTAAAGGCAGCAGGAGAACACAAGCCGACCAACACACACCTCGATTTGGACTTTATCCTCTAAATTGAGAAAGCAAATCTCCGTTGGTTTAGCCCCCCAGTGTACAGCCCTTTGTACAGCAGCCCCAGAACACCAACATAGCTGCTAAAATGGTACGTTAGACGGGGAGAGAATTTGGAAGAAAAAGATGATTTTTAAGACTATAAAGCCAGGGCATCGGATGCTGAGAGGCAGAGCCATAAACCCGGGAGAAAGAAGGGTCGGTGACAAGTCCCTGGCCTGGATGGCGGCTGGGGGTGTGGCTTACTCACGATGGTTCCCATCTTTTCTGTGAGCCCAGGCAGGAGAGGTAGGGACAGGGACAGAATGGAGGTGGCAGAGGATGTGCAGGTGGGTGGGCTCAAGGACCCTAGGGACTCACTCTTGGGGTCAGTGAGTCCTTGGGGGATCAGGGAAGGTAAGGACCTCTGGAGACTATGCCCATTGTTCCCACAGCGACCAGAGTCCCCTGCACATGAAACAAGGGGTAGGCTTTTCACTTTCTTTCGCTCTCCTCTGCCTGTCCCCACCCTCCAGTCTGAACTAGTAAGCATGTGAGCCCCCAACAAAAAACAACACGCCAACAGCGGAGAGACCCAAGGGAAGGTTCTAGTTCAATCTTCAATGGTTTATAGTTAATGCAGAGTCGCTTATGATTGGGCCTGTTTCCTTTTCGTCACTTTTAGAAAACCTTTGAATCTGTTTTCTGGACACCCCATAAGGAGGCCACAGGACCTCGCTTTTCTGTCCTTGCCTCACCTGACCTCCGAACTGTCCCCAGATTTGGCGGGCATCCCTACCACCAGTCCCCTCCATGGGCCGCCTCCTCCAGACCCTCACTCCTGCACCCTCTTTATCTAAACAAGCTCCCCGCCCCCCCCCATAACTTTCCAGAAACAGTCTGGAAAGTTGATAGTACAGTCATGTTCAGGTCCAGGGTGCTCTTTCTCTTCTTTAATTATTTCGGTCAAACTGCCTCTGTTTAGAGTCATATTACAAATAAAGCTCTGACAACAGTGGGTCTGAGACGTGCTCACACAATTCAGTGAGCTTCCGAGACCCATCAGGCAGGGCGGGGGGGGGGGGGGGGGTTGAAGAATGTCATTTGAGTAGAAATTTCAGCAAAAATCTATGTGTGGTGTCAGTTTCAGGGGTAGTTTGACCACTTCATGTGCTGCAGCCGTTTGGGGTTCACGGTGTGGGTCAGGCCACGACCCCTTAGAACATTCCTTCAAAGATAAGGTGGGTGATACTCGCTTCTTACAATAATAGGGCTGAAGACAGATGTGAAAATAACCCTTTGTCTGTGACCCCACAGTCCTTACAAAATGACAGACGGAAGATCTCGGAGTGGTTTTCTTAAATCAACACAAGGCCGGGGTTTTGGTGGGCGTGAGTTTGGACATGTGTGTGCCACCTCTGACAAGGCTGGGTTCCTGGGCACTGCCAGGCTTGGAGGGGGTTCATGCCCTCAGCTTCCCTTACTGCAACCTGGCCGGCTGTATCCAAATCACTTCTCCTGCTCTGCCCTCAGCGGGGGGGTGGAGTCCAAGTGTCCCATGTCCCGGCACAGTGGAGTCCTCTGGGAAATGCAAACTCCGTCTGCAGGTCTGTGGAAACGCGCTCCAACCAAGAACTTCTCCACTGCCTCAGTGTTCACGGAACACTGGGTTACCTACACCGGGAATTCTTCCCTTCCCGATGACCAGCAGTGTGCCCATGCAGGAGATGGCCACGTCCAGCCTGCGATGAGCTCCTGGGGCTCAGGGCCAGGTCAATCTAAACCACCATGTGCTGTCCCAAGGGTTGCTGTCTTATACCTGTACCTCCCCGAGCACACGCATGGTCCCCGGGGAGAATCTTTAAATGTTCTCTTCCTTTGCTGCTTCTCCCAGACTCAGAGCTGAAACCCCTTGCCTTTGCTCAAGGCCAAACCTTGGGAAGTCTCTGGTGTTAACGGACAGACTGGGTTCCTTCTGGGTCCCGCTGCCCCCCAAGCTCTCTTTTGTGCAGCTCTTCTTAGCCTTCACCGCCATCTTTTCCTTTTTGTGATTGGGTCCTTCTATTTTTTTATTTGTTGTCACATAAGCTTAAAAAAGAAAAAGTCCTGGTGTCAAAGTTGGCATCTGAAACCATAAGGAAATGGCAGGCTTTCTAACATTAAAAATATTTAGGCTGCTCCCCGCCTTCCCACCAATATGTATTTTATATGAGCAATACCCACACTGACCACAGGAACGGTCAGAGCAGGAATTTCCGCCCATGCCCTGGCCACAGGCTTCTCCTCAAGGACCCTGGGCTAGGTCACACAGTCCCACAGTCCCTCTCTCCCTACTGAGCACAGCTGTTGATCCCTTGGGCAGCCTGGAAAATCCCTGTCATTTTAAGCAGGCCCTGTCTCCAAGCCATCCCTGGCCCTGCCCTGGCCCCCCACCCCCACCCCAGGGCAAGGTAGAGACATGACTCAGCCTGGCTGGGCACTTATCTCTGCAGGCAGCCCCACAGGAAACAGCTGAGCCCCCAGTGGAAGCCTCCCGCTGGGAGCTGTAGCCTAGGGGTGGCCAGAGGGAGGGTGTGGAGGGGAGAGTGTTTCTTGGGTGCTGTCCAGGCTAAATCAATCCTTTCCCTTTCAGCTTAGAGATAAAACTCTTCAGTGCCTTCCAGAACTCAGTGGGCAGGAATGTCCCCCACGCAGCTGCCAGGCACTGGCTTCCATTTAGAACGTGTGAGAGCCCTGGCTGGCCAGTCGGCCCAGCCCTGTGGTGTGGCAGAGGCCAGGACAGTCCTGGAAGTGAATGAATGAATGGAATAGCCAGGGCCGTGCCACGTATCCCTGGCCCTGAGAACCTCGCGGCACCCTGATGGTTATACAGGAGGACATTGCCCTGGATATTTATACAAAACTTTTCAGGGTAAGGTTCGAGGCCATTAGTGTTTGTGATCCCGGGACGGGGGGGTGGGCAGCCCTACAACAGCTGTTCCTGGTGTTACCCCTCCGCCTGTCCTCCTTCCTGCATACCTCCTCTAAACACTTATCACTTGTGGGGTGGCTATTCATACATTACAGTGTGTCACAGTGGGGAGAACAGGGCTTTGCGGTCAGACACAGACTGTTGGGAGGTTTGGCTCTGCCCCTAACAGTGGCCTCATCGCAGCTGAGAGCTTCCTCTCCCTGACTCTCCTTTTCTCCTTTGCAACAGTGGGACCACCAAGAGGCCAACAACCTCACCTTTGCAAAATTAATCCTTGGTGAGTGAGGATTAAACACTGGGGCTCATGGGAAAGCCCCGAACCTATGTCCAGGATTCTCCTGCCTCAGAGGGTGCTCGTGACTGGAAACCAGGCCCCTCCCTATATTTGTATAGCCCCAGAGCTCCGCACAAGATTGGGGAGTGGGTGTACTGTTTAAAAACAAGAGAGAAACTCTGGGTACATGCTGCATGAACAAATGAGCCCTGTTTTACAAGCTAGTAAACTAGAGCAGTTCAGGGCCCCGATCAGGGCAGGCCCGGACTTCTGAGTCCGCACCTGCTCTGCTCCCCTCCCTCTGGTGCTTTCAAAAGTCTGATGGTCTGTCTTCCCATTAGTTAATTAAACTTCTCCAAACGAGCCATTCACTGTCCAGACACCTTACTGTCATGGTGCCTGGCTTCCCCCGCCCAACAATGACCTCAACTTTTTAATTTAAAGAAATCGAAGAGTTTCTTTAACCCAAAATGGCCAGTGACTCTGGTTGGGAGCCATGGTGTGCAAATGATGCCAGCCAGCCATTGACACATGCAGAGTAAGCGTTCAGCAATGAAGATGTTTCAAGGCTTGTCTACGAAGAGCATGCCAGTTAGAGTCCTAAGTTAAAAGTTGATTCAAAAATTGCTTCCCTTTGGGGGTTTCCAGGTAAGCGGATGCCAAACTGATGTTTCCACGTTCAAACTGAATTACATTAACCTTCAGCTGAAAACCTTCCTTCAGTGTCTTCCTTATCAGGTGGAACCAAAAGCAGAGTCTTCACCCTGGCCTCTGGTCCCTAAGGGGACCTTCCCTCTCTCCCCACCCCCACTTTTTTTTCTCTAGCCCTCGCCCTTCTTTGAAATGTTTGTTTGCTTTTAGTTTTGGTTTTGTTTAATATCATATTCCATTCCTGAGCAAAGCTGTGTGATTTTCCCCAAAACCCATGTCCGCCTTCCCTGATTAACTCCTGCTCTTCTAACTCAACTTCAAGAAGCCTCCACTGACCACCGGTTCCTTTATTATGTGGAGTACAAAATTACATTTTTTCCTTCCACTTCCTGTAGGCACTGTCACCTGGAAGTGCCTATTTGAGTCTCAGTTGCATCCGTCCCTTACACTGTGAACCGCATGAGAGAAGTTTACGTTTGTCTCACCTTTGTGTCTTCGGGACCCATCACCGTATACCTGGCTCCCGGTGGGTTCTCAGCGTTTGCCGAACAGAAACTTGTTAACTCTTAGAATGTTGACCTGAATGACTCAGAGGTCCAGATAGCAGGCTAGTAGTGTTTGTTGTACTATTTTTTAAATTTTTTTATTGATTCGAGAGAGAAAGAGACTGGGAGGGGAGCGCGAGAAGCACCAGCTCGCTGTTTCACTTAGTTGTTCCTTTTAGTTGTGCACTCATTGATTGCTTCTCCTATGTGCCCTGACCAGTGCTCAAACCCATGACCTCAGCAAGCTGGGACAACACTATCCACTGAGCACCCAGTCAAGGCCATGCTAGGATTTTGGAAGTCAGAGACCTGTCAGAGAATAGCAGTCTCAGAGCTGAAAGCGATTGTAGACGTGAGTGGACTCAAGATTCTTCTCTACACAAATTACCAGGGTATGCATTCCACTTGATAAATGGTTTTCCAGGCTTGGCGTGGGCTCACTCTGTGTGAGTGATCCACACTGATTGATGGTAGGATTATAGCACCCCACGGAGTCCTTTAAGAATGGGGTAAGGACAAGTAAAGAGGAAAAATCTCCCAGAAAAAGAAAATGTCTTCGCATTTTAGAATAAGCTACTTTAAAATCTAAAAAAATATAAGCAGGAATATAGGTAAGAACTTAGAGAAATAAATGAGTCTGACTGGTGTATTAATGTTAACTTTCAGTTCCTCCTCGATTCCTGAAGCAGAGTCAGCAGCACAAAGACCACCTCTCCGGGTCTTTCTCAGCTACCTCTGTTGATATATGTTGACCTGGCCCGCTTGTCTCTTGCCTTTGGTATAATATCGTAACCACTGAGATCTCTCAACATCTCTCTGATTTGCTTAGAATTCAATACCTAAAATGTAAAATCTTCTTGCTTCAGTTACAAAGGGTCTGCCTGCGCATTTCTATGACTTTTGCAGAATCCCTGTTTTTCATTAATTTCCATGTGTCTAAGATCTGGTGTGGCGAACATGATTGGATTTCACTGAATCTTCTACATCTGAGTCTTAAATCTACACTTGGATGTCCTGGGTCCCATGGGCACCGTGGGACAGAGGGAGACCCTTCCTCGCGAGCCTGTGAGTGTCCCATTATCACCAGCGCAGAGGGGACAGCCTCACAAACAATGATTTTAGGCTGATTTCACCTTGAAGGCACTCTCCTATGTCTCAGATGCGTTTTTCCCTATTTTCCCCCTTATTCTTTACTGCACAAGTCCCTGGACAGTGTCCTCATGTTGCAAATGCATGCGTGCCCCAAGCCTGACTGAACCCGCAATCTGTGTAAGGCCTGCCCCATATGGGATAGATTAGCACAGAGAGCTTGAGGCTTGTGCAGCACTCAGATGTTTTCATGGCATGGCTGTGAGGGTGGGGGAGGGGCGGGAGCCCCTAAGTGGGTGCATGTACCAAGAACAGAAATCCATTGAGTTCCCCCAGACCAGACGTCTACATTCTCGAGGGCTCTCAGCAGCCAATAAATTTGACTTGAACTTTTTTCTTTTTCATTTTTTTTTTATTCCGTGCATTCTGCTGTTGAAGCAAACCCTTCTTTCCACACTGAGTCTAATTGCAAGACACTATTCTGAGTGCCAAAAACGTCAACTGTAAGTTGCAAACATGGACACATTTAAACAGAACCATATGTTCTATTGAAAGGAAGGGGGGGGGATTAGAAATGACCCGATCGTTCTACCTTTTTCTGAACAGATAAATTGCAAGGAAGCAAGTAGGTCAGAAAAGGATCCTGAGTTCCATGATCATCATGTAAAACTGTACAAATGTATTTTTACCAGGAAAAAAAAAAATGTTATCAGGAAAGAAAGCTACCACTTGGAAACCAGAGGCATGATGCTAGTGAAGTTTATTCAGCACCCAATTAACTGACTTCATTCTACACCAGGGTGGTTGGATGGAGAGTTAGGCAAGTTTGGTTTGCTCGTAGCCTCTCTGCAGCTACCTGGTGACCTTGGATGGAGGTGTCTTGTGTCACTCAGGATAAGAGCCACCGTCTTGGCCAGGCCACAGGCCATCTGTCACAATCACGCACCACCCCCACTAACCTCCTTCTTTGGGCTCGTTTAGTGCTCAGGAGTCTCTTCTGAGTGAGGTTGGAGGTGACATTTAAGTCCTACGTGGGAGTAAACAGGTTCAGGTGTTCTGAGTATCTGAAGCAGTAAAAGGTAGAAACTTGAAAAGTAAAAATTCTTTTTCTTCTTTTTAATTCTGTGATTCTTTTTTCCCACTGGACCATGAGCTAATCTTTATTTTAATAAGCTTACCTGGTGTTCATTGGCTCATCTGGACAAGAGAGGATTGGATTACATCTGTATATGTCTCAAACTGTAGCCTGTTCCTTAAAGACGTGCATCCACCATTGTTCTGTGACCATAATTAAACTTCAGGAAAATAAAATAGTCCATGTATGTTGGGAAACACAAAACTAGCTTATTAAACCCAGGGTTTAATGGATATTGTTGCTTAAGATGAGATTAAATTTATTTAACATAAAAAGTAAACCTATTTTAAGTAATATTTAGAAAAAGATGCACTGTATATGGGGAACAAAGACATGAGGGAAATGCCTATTTATCTATATAGGAAGCTATTGCCAAATCATTGAAAATTTGCATAACAATAAAGTGGATAAAGCCAAATAATTCTTCCAACTCTGAAAGTTCAGGAATCAGTGGTTATTGTTATCTAGATAGAAACAGTTTTTTTGTTTTTGTTTTTTTTTAAGTAAACACAAATGGAGAGTAACGGGGTGACAGACATGCAGACCAGCTCTGGGAAGCACTCATCAAAACGGTAAACCCGTGAGGATTAACAATGAGCTCTGCAGGGTTTCTCACAGTTTATTTTGATTTATTTATTTATTTTTGTGTGACAGAGACAGAGAGAGATAGAGAAAGGGACAGATAGGGACAGGCAGACAGAAAGGAAGAGAGATGAGAAGTATCAATTCTCCGTGGCGGCACCTTAGTTGTTCATTGATTGCTTTCTCATATGTGCCTTGACCGGGGGGACTACAGCAGACCGAGTGACCCCTTGCTCAAGCCAGTGACCTTGGGCTCAAGCTGGGGAGCCTTGCTCAAATCAGATGAGCCTGCGATCAAGCTGGCAACCTTGGGGTTTTGAACATGGGTCCTCCACGTACCAGTCT
Organism: Rhynchonycteris naso; assembly: GCA_037038555.1. NCBI lineage: Eukaryota > Metazoa > Chordata > Mammalia > Chiroptera > Emballonuridae > Rhynchonycteris > Rhynchonycteris naso. Next base: position 108,741,516 of record CM073001.1, read on the forward strand.
GATGCTCTATCCACTGCGCCATCGCCTGGTCAGGCTCTCACAGTTCATATTTAGACAAGATCCCTCTTGTCACCATGGCCATTTTTCTCCATTTGGGGGTCCAACTCCCACTCAGCCAAGGTTCCCAGACCAGGCCTGTCTGCAGCCGGACACACAGCCGCTGTGTAACTCGGGCCCAAGCCTACCCCACTGCCCATCTGGAACCCGCTGGACATGAGGTGACGCTTGAGGTGGAAGCCCACGAGGTACATTCTCCCACCAAGGATTAGCTGGCCCTCACGTGTAGTGCTGTGATGAAGAGAGGTGGATGGACGTTATTGACAAATACACTACCTTCACAGGAGAGAGCAGCTTCCTAATCTCTTTTAAAGTGCCCACATAAATTATTTTCACTCCGCTTAATGAAGCGTGCACACTAATCTTAGTGCGGCCTGTCAGGAAGAGGTGCTTCGGAGCATTTAAATCCTCTATTAATAACCAGATGGAGACTCTGTCTGCAGGTTGGAGGAGGGAGGGGAGCATGCTGCGGAGTGCGCTCGCAGAAAACCACGGTTCAGAATCTCAACAGGTGGAAGGAGCTCGCTCCCTGTCCCAAGATTTGTCTCTTCCTTCACATTTCTCTCCCTCTACCATCATCGTCATCATTGTCGTCATCATCGTCATCATCATCATCATCTATTTTTGCCAGCCTATCTATCTATCTATCTATCTATCTATCTATCTATCTATCTATCTATCTATCTATCTATCTCCTACCCATCATCTATCTACCTTCTGTCTATCTACTCGCTCCACAGTCATATGAGACAACTACATAATTTGTAGAGCTTTGTCTAAATAAAAATGTTGGGTCTTTTCAAAACAATGAGTCAGAATTTCAAGAGGGAGACAAAGCAACATTAAGTCAACCATGGGACTCCTCTGAGCGTGGGCCAAGCGCAACAGCACAGGTTGCAAGCCCGCGGAGTTGGCTCTGTGTACATGTGTGCATGCGTTTTTATTATCCTCATTGTTCCTGCAAAATTCTATAAGCTGAAAAAAATGTAACTCTGTGCCTTTGGGTCGCACTTTATCCCACACCTGTGACTGAGTTGCAACTTCTTACAACAAGCAAAATAACGCCGTCAGAAGAACTCATCACCTGTAAAGTCATTTTTTTCCCTAAGTTTGGGTTATCATAGGCAAAATACTTTTATATCCGTATTACATTTTTATTCTGCCACGGAATCATGTAAATGGCTGGAACAATATGGTAGTTAACACATTTCTCTAAATTGTTTTGTCAGGGTGCCTTCCTGTCAGTCCGTCTGAACTTCTCAAGAATCCGTTTGTCTCCAGAGTATCGTCAGCAACTTAGGAACGTGGAGTTTCTCTGGGGCGTACATGGACACGTCTCTGGAAGTTGTTTAGGGACACGAAGCCATGGAGCCACCACCCGGCCGCTGTACTTGGTCCAGCGTGGCCCCCTTGGGGCACGGGTTGATTTCAGAGTTCCAGATTTCCCAGCCAGCTGGCTCGCACCAGGTGACCAGTGCTATTGTCCTGGCCTCTGTTGTGGCTCCTTGTCAATGGGAAGTCTACTCAGCGTGGTTCTGGGACCTGGTTTCAGACCTGACCCTGCCCTTCTTCTATAGGAAAGCAGTTCTCAGGCCGGTAGGCTGCTTCTCTTGAATACAATGTGTTTGTTGAGACAATCAACTGATCGTCTTGTGTGCTGGCAAAGTCCTGAGTCACAGGACCACTGTCTGCAGGATGGTTTAGAAGGGGTGTGGGTCGGATAAAGAGGCACCAGCTTCCAGGTACCAAAGGAATGTCACAGGGATGCAATGTACGGTTCTTCATACCGTATTGCACTTTGGAAAGTTGTGCTAAGAACAGAGGCGGATGAAGGTTGGGTGAGGCCCTGGGCGCAGAAGAAAATATTGGGCCCCTTAAAAAAAAAGAAAGAAAGACAGGGAAAATAAAAATGCATGTTAACCATATTTTTAAATAAATAAAAAATATTATGTACTATTTGTGCTAAAATGGCACACAGGAAACCAAACTTGGTGTCATTAGAAAAAAGTGTCAAGATGGGGTTGTTGTTTTTGTTTTTGGTTTTTTTTTTTTTACAGGGACAGAGAGAGAGAGTCAGAGAGAGGGATAAATAGGGACAGACAGACAGGAACGGAGACAGATGAGAAGCATCAATCATTAGTTTTTCATTGCCGTCGCGACACCATAGTTGTTCATTGATTGCTTTCTCACATGTGCCTTGATCGTGGGCCTTCAGCAGACCAAGCAACCCCTTGCTGGAGCCAGAAACCTAGGGGTCCAAGCTGGCGAGCTTTTGCTCAAGCCAGATAGGCCCACGCTCAAGCTGGCAACCTCAGGGTCTCGAACCTGGGTCTTCCGCATTCCAGTCCGATGTTCTATCCACTGCGCTACCGCCTGGTCAGGCTCAAGGTGGGGTTTTGCGGGGCCTCTCAGAAGTCAGGGCCCGGGGCGCATGCCCGGTGTGCCTGCCATGAAATCCACCTCTAGCTAAGAGGGTAGATCTTCAAAGCTCTAGTCACGTGAAAAATAAATTGTCACTCTGTGTGTGGTGAGAGATGGTCACTACATCTACCATGGTGACCACTTCTCAGGGTGGATGAGCATCAGATCATTATGTCACACACCTGAAACTCAGAATGTTAAATGTCAGTATGCCTGATATTAAGAAAATTAGTAAAATAATAAAATACAAGCAAAAAGATGATTGGGAAAAGCCAAGCTAATAATGGCTATTATGTCTTATCCTGGGATCAAAGGAGGCAGGCCAAACAAGGAGAGCACTGTCAACAGCATTGTCCATGTTTGGTCAGCCAGCCCTACCATGTGTCATTGACAACAGGTCATAAAAAGACCCAAGAGGTCACCTGGGAATCTGACTTCATGAACTTTCTATGGAGGGGACTGAGGGCTTAGCGAGGTTATTTCTCTGTTTACAACATGTATACAAGATAGATGTGACTACAGACTATATTTACAAATATCACAGACCGCACCAAAGAATGGAGTCATAAAGTCTTAGCTTGACCTTCAAAGCATCTGATAATTTCCTCTCAACCTGACTTGCTAACATTCCTTCACCATATGGTTCCAAGTATAGTTTTTAATCACAAAAAGCACCTTAGTTTCTTTTTGTATGTACTCACGTGTTGTTGTTTTTCTAACGACATCTCATCTCCTCTCTTTCCTCCCCTGTCCGGTTAATCTACTTCCTATTCACCGTCCACATTGCCGGGAACCCTATTGTACCGTGATTGAAATCTACCATTATTATTTAAGGCTTTTGTTAATACATTTTTACCTAAACTTACATTTCACACATTGACTAGGATTTCTATAATGTTCTACCCATGAGACTGGGTCTGGGGTTTAACCAAAAAGAATATGGCATACTTTTTGCCTTCAAAAAGTTCAGTGTGTAGGCCCTGGCTGGTTGGCTTGGCAGTAGAGCATTGGCCCAGCTTGTGGAAGTCCCTGGTTTTATTCCTGGTAAGGGCACACAGGAGAAGCACCCATCTGCTTCTCCTCCCTTACCCTCAACTTTCTCTATATATCTTTCTTCCCCTCCCACAGCCAAGGCTCCATTGGAGCAAAGTTGGCCCGGGTGCTGAGGACAGCTCCATGGCCTCCGCCTAAGGTGCTAGAATGTCTCCAGCCGCATGGAGCAACACCCCAGATGGGCAGAGCATCACCCTCTGGTGGGCATGCCGGGTGGATCCCAGTCGGGTCCATGTGGGAGTCTGTCTGACTGCCTCCCTGCTTCTAACTTCGGAAAAATACAAAAAAAAGAAAAAATAAGTTTAGTGTGTAGAGGACTGATCTCACCCGAAGGACCATGCAGGTACAGCTCCATGGTGCACAGGAACCGCCCCTGCAGGGGACACAGGGATGCTATGTGTGACCAAGGCTCAAAGATGAGGGAGGACCTCAGCCAGCAGGTGAGGCCCGAGTGTAAGATTTCACAAGTCACTCGAAATTCTTTACATTAGAAAGCTTGAGTTCAAGGATCAGCAAACAGAGAAAAAAGAAAAGAAAAAAGAACCCCTAACACAGCAACATATTTCAAAATTCAGCATTGTTCCCAGAGGGGACCATGACGCTCATAGAATTCTCCATGCCATCGTGGGTGTAAGGAAAGTTCTTTGTCTTTCCCTGCACGTGGTCACATTTACAGCTTTTGGGAAGAAACAGTGCTTTAGGGGGCATCCGCTCCCTCGTTAACAAGGAGGAGAATGGCTAAAAAAAAGTAGTTGTAACATTAACTACAAACAAGACACACTGAGTGCATTCTCCAAGCAAAGGTCACTGTGGTCCATGCACATCAGCTAGCATGCCGTCCTCTCCAGGAAAAGCCATGCAGAATCAGAGAATATTAGCATCACCTCGCTGTTGACATACCAACTCCACCAATTGCTTTTTTTTTACAAGCCTGAGAGGTCAAGGGGAGAGAAGAGATGTGCACACAAATTGTAGGAGCCGGGGCGCAGAATGAGTCAACTGTCCCAGCCTCCACCAGCCTGCTCCACTGCTCAGACAGGCATGACACTCTCAAGGTGAAATTCGAGAGCATTGCTAACTCACGGCAAAACGCTCTACCAAAGCTGAGGGATATGACACATGACCCAGGAATTTATGGGAAGACAGAGGCAGTGTGTGTTAGCTTCGGTGACCAAGAACTCTGTTGGACGCAAGAAAAGGTTGACAAAGGTCCCATCAGGTCTTTCCTTTCATTGAAGGTGAGGAAAGGATTACTGTGAAAAGTGGGATAAAACAAAAACAGATAAGGACAGTGGTAATGAACTCACTTTGCATAGATATGCGAGGTAACCAACGTGGAAATGGAATAAGACGGATCTATTGATTACATTCGTGCCCATGGGATCCAAGAGTGATGTTTTGCTTGATATGGGGACAAAAAGGGACATCGAACATCTGAAACGGGGTGGCCATGCTCATGCTGTCTGCATGGATAATTGGCTGGTATTTTTCAATCCTGGCTGTGGTGTATCTTCTGAAATAAAGTAGAAATATTGTAAGAACTCAGATGGTAGCATTGTCCTAAGACTTGCCAAGGCACTTCAGGGAACTGCGATTTCTTCTCTCTTCAAGTCCCTTAAAGGTTATCTTTTCATCAACGGAATAACCATATAATAACCGGGAATAACCTGGTTCTCATTTCCCAAGGTCTTTGGTGCCCTTACCAGGACTGTAGGCATTTAAGCCTTTTAAAGCAATACTTTAAAAACAGTGGTGACTTTCCTTGGCAGACATTGGACAATTTCCTCCATGTTTGGTTTGCCCCCAATGGTCTTTGGTTCACAGTGTTCAACTTGGTTCACCTTTGAGGAGGTTTGTCAAGATAATGTAGCTCTAACACCTTTGAATTGTTTTAATCTGTAAAAGACTGCGCTAGTTCGTGTTCATTCGGTGGCAGACAAAGCTTGGAGACCCAGAGAAGCTAAGACAGTAAGAGCCGTAAACCTATCAGTTAAGCAAACAAGCCTCGTTGAGCAACTTCCATGTCCCCAGCACTGTCCTTCCAGTTGGGGGGACAGAAAGAGGAACTAGCCACATCAATGCCCCTGGGGGCTCCAAAACATGTGTGACTCACTGCAAGCCACTTGGCAAGTGATCTGACCATGCCACCAACAAAGCATTTTGTGAGTGCAGAGAACAGAGCAATCCACTTGGCCAGATCACATTGGCAAAGTGTATCAGTTAATGCTATTTCTATGGAAAATGGCCAAACACATGACCCAAACCGGCTTAAAGAATGAGGGAATGTTTGTGAAATAGGAATGCTAATTCCTGATCAGGATAGCCCTGGTTCAGGGACTCATTGGATTCCACTGGACTCTACATTTTGCTTCTTCTCTTGGGTTCATGGTGTAGGGGAGAGGTTTGGCTTCATTTTTAGATCACATGCTGGGATAAGCATCAGTTCTGATGTGGTATAGGTTTCCAGTGCAAGAACAGCGGGGATACCACCTGCACGGTTTTAAAAGACCTGACAAAAGTCATTTTGTAGCTTATTGGCTCTGAACACATTAAGGGGCATGTTCTATTTTAATAGGTTCATGTAGAGCTCACCCACCACAAGGCTTGAAGTGAGATACACTTTGTCCAAACGGCAAAAAAAAAAAAAAAAAAAAAAAATCCACACATTGGCCCTGGCAAGTTGGCTTAGTAGTAGAGCATCGGGCCAGCATGTGGAACTCCCGGGTCTGATTCCCAGCCAGGGCACACAGGAGAAGCACCCATCTGCTTCTCTTCCCTTCCCTCTCTCCTTCTCTCTATCTCTTTCTTCCCCTCCTGCAGCCAAGGCTCCATGGTAACAAAGTTGGCCTAGGCACTGAGGACGGCTCCATGGCCCCTGCCTCAGGCACTAGAATGGCTCCAGCCACAATGGAGCAACGCCCCAGATGGGCAGAGCATTGCCCCCTGGTGGGCATGCCAGGTGGATCCCAGTTGGGCACATGTGAGAGTCTATCTGCCTCCTCACTTCTCATTTAGGAAAAATACAAAAAAGAAAAGAAAGAAAACCACACATCAAAAACAAACAAACCCACACAAAAAAACAACAAAAACTAAAAAGATTGGCTTTAGCATAAGTTTGAACGAACATTGAGCAGCAAATCTCACTGCTACCTGAGCTGGATCTAGAAGCAAAAGGTAGAAGATGAGGCTTGGTGGGCAGAGTGGGCTGCCAGGCAGACAGCACGCAGAGGTCGCAGACACAGAAGCCCCAGGCACAGAGTGTCGGTCAGCCTCGAACATGGGGTGGGGCGGGGTGGGGCTGCACGGTGTGGCATCAGAGACAACCTCAGCACCACACAACGGGCTGACAACTACATTCCCGCCTGCCTAGCCTACATACTCCCTTTTAAGGGTTGCTTCTTAGAGCATACAGGTCGTCTCTTAAGGGAAAGGTGCACGCAATTTGGTGATTTGGGTCAGGTGCCAGGAACTGCTGGAAAGGAAGGTAGAAGGTTAGGAAGGCAGGTAGGAAGCCCTCTGCCTGTTTCGATATACAAATAGGTATACAATTTCCAAAGTCTCTTGAGATCTATCTTCCTTTTCTCTATTGATCGCAAGGTAACAGTACTGAGGAATCAGAATGGGTGAACTTAGCGCACATTGAGAATTACTGCACGGGGCATGAGAAATTATATCTGGCCCACGTAAGCTCTATTTCACTTCCAGACTTTATCACATAAGAGTCTCACACACACACACACACACACACACACACACACACAAATACATATATATATATATATATATATATACACACACACACACACAACACACACACATACACACACATATGTATGTGTAGCCATGTAGCCATGTCTATGGTCAAGACCTATTGAATAAAATACTTTGACCCCTTCTACACCTTTAAGGTCTAGGCAATTGGTCACAGCAATAGCAGTCGCAGTCTCCTTATTGGAATGCTCACTGTGGTTTGTGGGATCTGGTATAAACCATGGTCAATTACAAAAAGGAAATGGTATAAGTAGATAGGTAGACCTAGGTTTACCTGTCTGACTCTGCTGTTGACCAGGAGAGGCTTCTTCTTGCGCCTCCTTGCTTAAGCAGAGGTGGTCAACGAGGGTCAGCACTGCTTCTGAGCAGGTGTGACGTCCTCCCAGGGCGGCTTAAGAATCAGACGAGATGAGCCCGTTGCTCTGTAATACATGTTATTTGTTTGCCAAGAAGCATGTCTTATTTTTCTCCCCACCCCTTCCTGGCCAGCTTTGTCCATCTGATTCTCATTTATCATGAGGACTAAGCTTAGAAATACCACCCGGGGTGTCTCTGACTAGTCTGGGTCATTGTCTCTCCTCTGAGCAACAGTGGCTCCCTGCACTTCCTTCTTAAAGAACTTCCTACATAGGTCTAATTCCTGAAGTCTAGACCTCCAGCCTCCATGAGCATGGGACCACGTCATGTTTTGCATTGCTGTATTCTCCGGGACCAGCGTGGAGCCTTACACATCCCAGGGAATCATGCACACATGCTCCGTGAATAAGCGAGTGGGTGAAGGCAAGGGGACATCTAGGTCATATGCTGATGATTTCGGCTTCAGCTTCAGAGCGTGGGGAGGAGCAGAGTCACACTTTTAAGTTAACTTGGCCCACACAGGCAACAACATCTGCATGATCCTTCAAGAGCATTTGCGGGGGGAGTCTTCATACCTTTCTCTATATCTGTTCATCTACAACTCCATAAGGCATGGACCTTGTGGCCACAAGAGAACAGCACTGGACGTTAAGAATGCGGGCTCTGCTTTCCAGCTCTGCCATGTGTAAGTGGGATGTGGTACTTCAACATCGGCGCTTGAAATCGGGGTGGGGGGCATGAGCACAGTCCAAACCAAACCAGAAGAATCCTGGTCAGAGCAGCTCCCAAGCCTCTCTCCTTTCTCTCCTTCCATTCCCCAGAGACAAAATGAATGAGGCTTGCATGTTTCTTTCTTCTTTTTATTGTTATTTTTTTAAATTTTTTGTCTGGACCAAGTGAGTTGCTATGACCAGTGGCTCCCAAGAGAGCTCCACGCAGCCACACTGACACAGTTTATCAGTGTTGATCCTTCATTTGTGAACTGAGATATAGCTTAAAGAGCATTCATGTGACATCTTCTGACTCAATCGTCCTCACACTTTAGTCACTAAAACATTGCTTTGTGAAAGGAATTTCACGTCCTAGGAACCCTGGATGCTAATTGCATAGGTGTTTTTCATTTTCTGTTCAATGTAGAAGAGACAGAACCTCATTGTGCCCTCCTAACCCAGGCTTGCACACAATTCACCAGACCCCTGCAGGCCTGAGATCAGCTTGACATTTAGAATACAGCATCCATGTTGATTCTGAATGTGGCCAAAAGCACCCGTCTCTCCATCAGTAAATGAATTTTCAATTTACCAATAAGAAAGTGGCAGTGTTAGACAGTGTGAAACCTGACTCGACTTTGCACTTGCTGTAAAATTAGTATTAATTGGATATGCATTGATTTTTGTTCCTTGAACTAATGGAGTCATTTTAAAAAGAAAAGCTTGTTTCAGTAATTAAGCAGATTAAAATAGATAGCATGTACTTCTTGTTTAATCAGTCCAATAATTGAGTTCCTCTAGTTTTAAATTTGCATCTACTCCCTGTTTAATCAAAGTTAGACACTAAGTTTATCCTACAAATAAATAATGTATGGAGAGGATATTTGACCCAAAGAATCACATTTCAAAAATCACCACAGGTACAAATGTGCTATTCTTACTTAAAGTTCACCAGGGATAGGCTTTCTTTGAAAGTGTTCTGCATACTGAGGTTGTCTCGGGAACCACACTAATGAGAACAGCGTTCCACATCTCAGAGATGACACAAGTGTCTCATATTGCAAGTGCCGTGGGACCAAACATGAAAACAAAGCAAACTCAGCATACACAATGGCAAACTCATACACAATGGCACGGTCACAAGCACGTATTTGCGCCCTTAAAGCGGGGCTCATTATGGTGGTGCCTTTTGGAACAATAGGGTGGCCGGGACCAAAACCTGTCTTCTGCAGTTCACCCTTAAAGATCTAAAGGGCTTTGAAACTCACAGACTAAGAGAATGGGGGCAATTCCATGAACTCCTAGAGGCAAAATCTCTTCACACCTAGAGAAAGGACAGCTGTGACTCTGGATATTCACCACAATATTGGAGGAGAAGGGCAATGTTGGAGGACTGAGGCCGCTCAACTCCAGACTTACTACAAAGCTAAGTAAGCAAATGTGTTGTTTCTGCAAGAATTGACAAGCACGTCAGTAGAAGGGAACAGCCCGAAAATAGAGCCACACACATACAGGCAGCTGACCTTTGACAAAGGAGCTAAGACAGTCCCTACAGCAAATGGTGCTGAGACCACTGGACATCCACCTGCAGAACAATGAATCTAGACACAGAACTCACAGTTTCACAAAGGTTAAACTCAGATGGCATCACAGACCCACATCTAAAAATCTAAAACTCTAAAATTCCTTAAAGGTAACAGAGGAGAAACCCAGATGGCCTCGGCTCAGGAGATGACATTTTAGGTACAACACCAAAGGCACACTCCACAAGAGAAATAATAGGCAAACTGGCCTTCATTAAAAATAAAAGGCTTCTGTCTTACAAAAGATAATGTCAAGAGAGTTGAAAAAGAAACTGACAACCGGGAGAAAATATTTGCACATCTGATGAAGGACTGTTGTCCGAAATACACAAAACAACTCTTACAACACAACCATTAGAAAACAAACAACCAGATTTTAAAATGAGCTATAAGACTCAACAAACACCTCCTCAAAGAAGATATACAGTTGGGAAATAATCATATGAAAAGACGCTCCACATCCTATGTCATCGGGGAAATGCAAATCAAAACAACAATAAGACATCACCACATACCTGTTCCAATAGCCACAATCTGGAAAGTAGACAACACCAAGTGCTGACGAGAATATGGAGCAGCACGAACTCCCAGTCACTGCTGGTGGGAAGGTAACATGGCGAGGCCACTAGTCCACTATGGAGACAGCTTGACGGTTTCTTACAAAATCCAGTGAACTATTCATGTGACCCAGCGATCGCAATTCAGCCATGGTGTCCCTTGGTAGCCACCCAAAGGAAATGACAATGCAATGTATCAATGTATGTCCACGGAAAGACCTGCACCTTTATTAACAATGGCTAAAACTTGGAACCAACCAAGATAGAATGGGTAAATAAACAGTGGTGCACCCAGATGATGGATTACTCTTCAACTTTACAAAGCAATGTGCTATTAAGTCATTTTAAAAAATGGAAGAAACTTAAGTGCTTATTATTACTAAATGAAAACCAGCCTGAAAAGGGCTACTATTCACTGTGTGATTCCAACTGTATAAATCCTGGAAAAGGTAAAACTACAAAGACAGTGAAAAGATGGTGGCCAAGGGGAGGGAGGGGTGGGAGTCGTGAGTAGACGTAACACTCAGGGGGGTTAGGAAAACGACGCCATTCTGTATCATACTGTGGTGGACATCCGGCATTATATATCTGTCCAAACCCACAGAACGAACATCACCAAGAGTGGAACCTCACATAAATGATGGACTTTTGGGTGATAACAATGTGTCAATGTAGATTCATCAGTGGTAAATGTACCATCAGGGTCGGGGGCGTCATCTATGAGGGAGATTGTGTCTGTGTGGGGAAAGAGGGGTATATGGTACATCTCGGTACCTTCCTTTCAGTTTTGCTGTGAACCTAAATCTACTCCTAAAATAATGAAGTCTATTAAAGCAAACAAATGAACCAAATTGAGCTACCATGCTAGGAGGGAGGCAGAGGGGAGACATGTGTGACGAGGTAATGAGGTCCCTGGATACAGCTCGACCTGAGCCCACTTGCCCACTTCAGAGGGAACCTTCCTGAAAGCAGACTGACCGACCGACCTCGATCCCAGGGAGCCGACACGCAGACCCTGCACCACATAAGGCTACATGCTGGCCATATGAGCCCCAGTGAAGTCATCCAACACAGCAATGGTTGTTGGTGTAAGCCACAGAATTTGGGGTGATTGGTTAAACAGGAGTAGATAGCAAGCAGAAACAGGGAACCAAGCAATGAAGACTCTCATTTCGGATCAACCAGTATTCATTGCTGGGTCTTAGAAATTGATCTGGTTGTTTTGACTTCCAGCTGCTACATTATGCCCTGAGCCAGACTCCATGGCCCTCAGATCACCCAAAGAACTTCTCAACGTTTTCCTTACAATCAATAGCCAGCCTTTCTGAGATGCTTCAGCCAAAAATGTTTTCCTCTCTCTCTGTGGATAGGTACCAAGTACTGGCATAAATATAGAACTAGGGGAACAGATTTCTTATCCAGGAAGCTCAAAAGCTGTACGTAGTAATCAGCATCTTATTTCCTGCTTAAAATACCCTCTAGGGAACTCACAGAGAGATGACATGTGCACATAGCGACCCGATTGTCCCGAAACTCATCCTGTGTGCAGAGTGACAGACTGGTATACGGAGTCACCTTCCTGGGGGAGTCTGTCCTTTCCTGCAGAGTCGCATATGTGCTAAGTCTGACTGAGCACCCCCGCCACCTCCCAGCCATCTGGGAGAACGGGAAACCCATCACCAAGGTTGGGTCTCACCTCAGTGGCTGAGCTCATTCCAAAAGACAAAGCTCTACTCAAGAAGCAGGAACCTGCAGTGACAACTTACAGGGTTGGGAGGGCAAGAGTCAGTGATGAGACATTTAGGAGATCAAAGGATGCCTGGTACATTTATTCAGTAAAGGGGGATGCCAAGGTCTGTGTTTATGTTGATAAGGGAGGGTAGGTGCAGGATGGAAGGGCTACCAGTCCTTCTCCTTTGCCCCCCTGGACAACCAACTTGATGAGTTGGCGATGAAGTTGAGCCATTCTCCCATTTTCTCAAGGGAATGTTTCTTGGGCCACTAACCTCAAAAGATCACACTGTGAGGAGACATAGGAAAATTGGCACAATGTGAAATATCACCCCCAGTGCAGAGGGCAGCCTCCGCCAGGAGATATAACAGCGTACAACTGGATCTTAAAAAGTATAGCCCTGGAGCCTGACCAGGTGGTGGCGCAGTGGATAGAGCATCAGACTGGGATGCGGAAGACCCAGGTTCGAGACCCCGAGGTTGCCAGCTTGAGCGCAGGCCCATCTGACTTGAGCTAAAAAGCTCGCCAGCTTGGACCCAAGGTCGCTGGCTCCAGCAAGGGGTTGCTCGGTCTGCTGAAGGCCCGCGGTCAAGGCACATGTGAGAAAGCAATCAATGAACAACTATGGTGTCGCGACGGCAATGAAAAACTAATGATTGATGCTTCTCATCTCTCTGTTCCTGTCTGTCTGTCCCTATCTATCCCTCTCTCTGACTCTCTATCCCTGTAAAAAAAAAAAAAAAAAAAGTATAGCCCTGGAAATAGCTTCAATGCTCATGATTCCGAGATCTGACTCTGAAAAAGATGCATTTGCTCCTTCTGCAAAAAAAAGCTGATTACTGGCCTTGTTCTGGTTGAATTGTGTCATTGACAGCTTATTTCGTCTTACAGGAAGAGGAGGGCCATGCTCAGAATCACATAACGCTTCCTCTATTAGCTGGAAAAGACCACCAGCCTCTCCAACTGGTTAGTCACACCCTCTTACCAGAGTGGCGTTCATGGATAATGACTTCATGAGCACGAGGCCATTTAAATCAGCAGGAAAGCCTCCCTGGGAAAAGACAGAGCACCCTGTTAGCACGGTCTCTCCCCCGTCATTCGCAGACCACCGAGGGGTCCCTGTATATCCCCCTCCCCCAATTCTGATAACTTCGCACCCAGGGCAAGATGAATCCTGCTGAAGCAACACTAAATCCTGTCACCCTCCTGTTCAACATATGTTCCTTCATCCCTGCTGTCTGCAGAACACAGGCCATCTCGGTCTCTCAGAGCTGACCTCAGTTCGTCCACCTGCACTTGGCCGTCATTCAGTTATTTACTGTTTACTTGTACATGTTTCTCTGCTTGCCCATTGTCCCTTTGCTTTAATCGTCCACCTGTCAGGGATGCCTTTCTCTCTACCTGCTTGTCCAGAAGGCTTAAGAAGAGGTTAAGTGTTCTTTTCCCCATGACACCACCTCTGACCCATCCCGAAGGTAAGGACTCTTAGCTCCCCTGCATTTACCAGTACGCTCTGTCTGTAACTTTTCTCGTACAGGGTGGAAAGGCCTGCCCTTGGACATGGTGAGACCCACATTTTATAGCCTCAAGGTGAGACCCACATTTTATAGCCTCCTCTAGACTGGAAACTCCCCAAGGGCAGGGTGACACTCAATACAGCAGGTGCCTTTTGTGTGGAATAAATATGTTGAAGAATAGAACACATTTTTCCTTTCTTATCCACCTGTACGTATGAGGTGGAGGACTGGCTTCCACAGAGAAAAGCTTCTATTATCAGCAATCAGATGAACTGACATTTAAATTTCATGTGGTCTTCACAGAACCAATGAGGAAAAACACCTTTGCGTGGGATGCCAGGTCCTATGCTGTTATGGGTTAAATTGTGTCCCCTAAAAGGACGTTGAAGTCCTAAACCCCAGGACCTGTAACTGGCCTTATTCAGAAACAGAGTGTTGGCGGATGGTCAAGTTCAGATGAGGACTTTATAAAGAGTGGGACTTGGGACACAGAGGTACAGGGGCAGAATGCCGAGTGCAGATGAGGACAGAGCGCAGGGTGATGTGCCTACAGGCCAGAAAAACACCAAAACACCAGCGATGTCAGCAACTCGCTGGACAGGCAAAGAGGCGTGAAGCATTCCCCCTGACAATCGACAGCTTGTGTTCAGACAGCTGTCCTCCACAGATGTGACACTGCACGTTCTGTTGTTTAAACCACCCAGGTTATGGTACTGGTACAGCAGACATAGAAAACGAATGCCTATACTACATCCTCTTTACCTTAATGAAAACCTGCCAGAGGGGTGGCCAGCAGTGACAGCATCGTGGTGAATTCCCACCAGCATTGTGTGAGTGTTCTGTCACTTTTCATCCCTGCAAGCACCAGGAATTATCAATCTCCTCAACTGAATCCGTCCTCGCGGTTACACCATCCATGGACTCTCACCACATTTCTAATTTTCATTTCCCCAGCGACAATGGATGGTTAAGGTCTGATTTACCATTTTCTTATCTCTTTTGGTAGAGTTATCTCTTCACCTGTTTTCTCTATGTTATTTATGTGGTCATTGATCTTATTTTTGGTGTGGTAAGATACAGTCTGGGCACAAGTTCTTGTCAAGTGCGTGTTTTGCAAATGTTTCCTCTCGATCTGTGGTTTGTCTTTTCATTCCATTGCCAAGGTATTTTGAAATGAAAAATAAAAAGTTTTCAATTTTGATGAATTCCAGTGGCTCAACATTTTTCTCTTATGGTCATTTCTTTTTGTGTAATTGCAAAAATATAATTTTTTTCCAAAGACACAAAAACTTTTCTGGGTTTTCTCCTATAACTTTTATAGCGTTAGCTTATATATTTAACTCTATATTCCATGTTGACCTTAATTTTTATGTGCACTGTTTTACATAAGTCCAGTACAATTTTTTTAAAAGAACTCCTTTTCCCATTGAATTGCTTTGACACATGTGTTAAACATCAATTGATCTTACATGTGTAGCTCTATTTTTAGACTCTCTCTTCTGTTTTATTGATCCATGTGTCCATCCCCGGGTCTCACACTTCCTTTATTATCGTAGCTACACAGAGATCGTGACATCAAGTACTGAGCCTGGGCTTCCAGGTTGATTTCTTTTCCTTTTATTACTTTAAAGATGCTGCTTCCTTGGGTCTGGTTTTCATTCTTTTTTTTTTTTTTTTCCTGACAAGGATTTGGCTGCCATCTTTATCTTCATTCTTCTGTATGTCATATATGCTTATAATATGAATACTTTTAAATTTTTCCATTTGTCATTGGTTTTAAACAATTAAACTGCAGTGTCATTTTGTTGTTTTTGTTTTGTTTTGTTTTTTAGAGAGAGAGGCAGGGAGAGATAAACAGGACCATCGAGCTTCTCCTGTATGTGCTCTGACTGGGAAATTGAATTTAATTTTTCTTATATTGGCTTTTCTTTCTTTTTTAGCTTCCTGGGTCTGAGATTAGAGTTCTCATTAAACTTAAGCAATTATTTAACTTACCTACTCCTGTGCTTTTCTCTGCTGTGTCTTTACCCATTTCCTCCAGAATTTCAGTTATATGCATATTGGGCTAGTTTATGTTTTCCTCGGCTTACTCAGTGTTGCTCACTATTCTCCCCACCCCAATAATTCTCTCTGTGTTTTGGGGGTTTTTTTTATTAGCTTTTATGGCAATGTCTTCACATTCCTATGCATTTCTCCTGCAATATCTAATCTGCCGTTCTTCTCATTTGATGCCTTTCTTTTTTAAATCTCAAAAGACACAGCTTGTCATTTATCGAAGTTCAATTCAGACCCTGGTTATAGCTTCATGTTTCTTCCTAAAATGCACGACCTTCCCTCTGCATCTCTGGGCACAGCAAACCATGGTACTGGGTTTCTGGACCCATGGTGGCCTTGTCCTGCAGACATAGCCCCACAAGTCATACACATTGCTGTTTGGAAGCATATCGACTTTCCAGATAGTCCTGTTTTATCAATACGAAGGGAAATCACCCAGTCAGTTCACAAACTGAATACATGGCTTTGTCTGGGGCTCAGTCAGTTCCCACCAGGGCTGTAGGAGGTCATAGTGTTTGTAAGTGAACCAGCTTGGTGAAATACGGAAAAAAAAAAAACAAAAAAACATTTATTTACTCAAACCGCTAGTCAGTGAAAATAGTATGCTTATGCGTTTTTACAAAGGAATGTGATTCCCTACAGCCTTTCTTATATATTCTTCAGCACTGTTCTTCCACGTGCACGTGGAAGCATGACTCCAGAGCTCAGGTAGGATGTGTAACTTCACCAAAGCTGTGTGTCTGATGGATACATTTTCTAAAAAGGTAAACTTGCCTGACCTGTGGTGGCACAGTGGATAAAGCATTGACCTGGGAACACTGAGGTCGCCAGTTCAAAACCCTGCACTGATCTGGTCAAGGCACATAGGGGAGTTGATGCTTTCAGCTCCTTCCCCCTTTCTCTCTTTCTCTCTCTCTCTCTCTCTCTCTCTCTCTCTCTCTCTCTCTCACTCTGTGTCTCCTCTCTAAAATGAATAAATAAAAAGAAATTAAAAAAAAAAAAAAAAGGTAAACTTGGCACCCAGATTCTCCAACTCCTACTTAAAGCTGCTTTGGTTTTCCAGATTGTATCATCAGCATGACTGCGAACGCTTTTTGAAAATCCCTGGGCAAATCCCACCCCCAATCCACTCTCTCCTACTCTCTAGGCCAGGCCACTTGTCAGAAGTCCTCAGGTGGGGCAGAGTGAGTGTCCCTCTAGATTTCTACATTGGGAAGCCAGTGACCATCTCAGGATCACACCTCTGTTCAGTTCAGAAACCACAGCCGCTATTAACTGATGGCCTTCCAATGCCATGGGTAGCAGAAGGCTGTCTTCTCTCCTGCTCTCTGTTCTGCCGGTCTGTTTTCAATTGATTGAGCCGGATAATTTATTCCATGCCCGTAGGGCCATGAATAATCTTGATGCATAGAATACAGTCAACATTCAGTAAGGGCTAGATACATGCCCGTTATTAACTTAAAGTGCAAAAGCCATACGCAATGCCATGCTGGAGAATTGGGAATTTTATATCAGCTCAAATAAATCTGAAAGAGTTGCAGGCTGACCTGTCCCTAGGGTGGCTGGCTGCCTTTTACGATGAACGTGTCTCTATGAAGGAAGGCGGCCGACTCCCTAGCTGTGTGGGGAAGCAGTCTTCAAAGCAACCTCACTGAGGCACAGAAACCAGGCACAGAAGGCAAAACTGGGAGTTACATAATATGAGGCAGCTTTATTATTTTTTTCAGCATGTAAAATAAAGCATTGACAATAAATCCCTCCAAGTGACTGAAAACCAACCCCAGCATGCGCCTAGAAGGATCTAGAGGGAGCTTGCTTGACTAATACACAGATGGATTTGCAACAAGTTTATACAACGTTTTCCTGCAAATCGATGCTCCCACCATCCTTAAACATGCTCAACCAGTTAAAGTTGCTGAAAAAGTTACCCTGATACTAATGCGTTCATCTCAGAAGAAGAATTTCTAACACTTTTAACAAGCAATTTTACAAAGTCCATTAATGACGTCCAAGTGCCGGAGGAGGTTGATTTCTACGGCAAAATCTCTGTGGGAACACTCTGCAAAGACCCTAGACCGCTGGTGGGCGGGCGCACCGTGCGAAGTGTGCATCCTCCCGTGAGCATGCGCTTCAGGGGCCAGCATGTGCCTGCACACAGGAGCTGCACCAGTGTCTTTGAAATGCATTGTACCCCTCAAGTAAATGTGACTCTGCTTCACTGACATTCCTTCCACAAAGCATCCAAGCAACACTGTTCTCCTTTATAAAAAGCTAACTAATGCCTAGGCCGCACGACCAACCCTCAGCCATCTTGCAAAGACAGATCATGCTCCCGTGGTCAGGCCACCAGCATGGCGATGCCCGTGCAGTCCGACTATGGCATTCTGCAGCCTAAGTTTGTCTCGCTGGAGCACGTGTTCTAGCAAAAGCTTATTTTATTTTGAGAACTGCAGGAAGGGAGATATTTGATTTCAGAGAGCTGAGAGGGTCCAAGGGTTTTTCAAATGTTCCCTCGGGTCATTTATTTTACTGCCCCTCCCCAAAAGAAACCCTCTTGAATTTTTCATTTGCTTTTTTTGTGCACCCAATTAAAAATTAGTTATAGAAAGCTCTTTTGTAAATAAGTTCTAAACGATTTTAAGATAGTTTTAAGTTGTGTATCATATATAACAGTATAGGTTATATACAGAGACAGAGACAGAGAACGAAACGTGTACATTCCTAGGACAAACCAAGCGCTTTCCCCAGGGTGTCCTTTTTTGGCTCCTCTCTGCACGTCCGGGACACTATCACCAGAGCTGGATTTAACAGTGGGCACACCGGACACGTGCCCAGGGCCCCGACGTCTGAAGGGCCCTGCAAAACCCCAGCTTGACACTGTTTTTCTAATGACACCAAGTTTGGTTTCCTATGTGCCATTTTAACATGAATAGTAACTAATATTTTTTATTTATTTAAAAATATGGTTAACATGTATTTTTGTTTTGCCCCTTTCTTTCTTTTTTTTAAGGAACCCAATATTTTCTTCTGTGCCCAGGGCTTCAACCGACTTTCATCCGCCTCTGTGTCCACCTGCTGGGAAAGGGCTCACACACGTTTTCTCTGCAGAGAACACACACTTCCCTCCCCAGGAACCCTCACCTTCTGCGTCATCCATGCAGCCCCCGGTCACGCGCCACTTGGGTCCCCTTGTTGGGCAAGATTCTGTTTCCAGGCGACTGCATGTGTGTTTGCCCTGCTCCCTGCCCTAGGCCCCCAGTAGACCTGGCACTGGGGTCATGTCTCTACTGCGTTGTGTTCCCTCTCGTGGGATACCCCAACAGTGATTTGAACCGAACCATGTTGCAGTGACGATGGACCCGTGACAGGATCATCCCTGTGTCAGTCGATGCCAAGGCGCCATGGTGGAAGACTGGATCTCGTCCATGTGGGCGCGAGAGGGAGAGGCCTCCTTCCCCGTGTATCTCTCCCAAACTCTCAGCAGAAAACCTCCAGCCTCTACTCGGACTTCTCTTTCCTTCAGTGTTGTTCTCCTTCCCATCCACCACTCATAAAAGCAGACACTCCAGGGGATGTATAGGTGGAGGGGGTGTCACCCACCCCCTGTGCCAGCAGGGATTGGGAAAGCACGTGAACATGGACACACGTGAGAAAGACGGAGCTGTCACAGCTCAGCAGCAGGATCGGCACTGGCACTGACACGCAGAGGTCTGGAAACACGCTCCGTCCAGCAGAGCCTGCCAGCTGTCCCCAGTCAACACCTCTCCCACACCTCAGCGGCACGCTGCAGTCACACACTGCGGGGCACTCTCAGAAGTGAGCTGTTGTGCATGGCTGCTTCGGAAGCACTCCCTGCAAAGTCAGTTCTGACTCTCCCTCTGCGGCACAGTCCACTTGTCCATTTGACCTATGTTGGCTCATCACATGGCCTGTCACCCAGCAGGGCTGACCATGGTGGATTGAAGACAAATTCAGTGAGTTAAGCTAAATATCCCCATACCCCTATCACCATCTCGGTCGTTTAATAATGAACCAATTCCTCTTCCAAGTGACTTGACTTTCACTGACTCCAAGAAAACAGAAAACACCAAGAGAGATTTGGAGACAATTTGGAAGCATGCTGGGCAGCCCACACTCCTGGTGAGCTCTGCTGGAGGATGCACCTTGAAGTTCCTGGACAATCCTCCCCAGCCCTGCCACTCCCCATCTTACAAAGTGTCGGCCTTCTCCGGGGAGTGCAGCAACCACACGGGACCATGTCCACGATGGAGCTGTGGATTCACCTGCTTTTCTAAGAAAACTGCTGCCATTGTCGTACTAGCCTTCAAATTCTGTCGCAAGCAGCTTTTTCTCAGCCATGCTCTTAGGCCCACCTTGGCCAGGTAAATTGCTTCTCTGGACGTGACTTTGAACTCCGTGCAGACAGCAAACCTCGCTCCTAGGTTCCCTTCTAAAGGGGCTGTCAACATGGGGTCTGCCCTGGCTCCCGTTGTACCAAGTGCACGCACCACGGCAACCCGGAGATCCCCTAGTGTCCCCACTACGTCTTCCTCCCAACACACTTGCAGGTGAGAAAGCCGCATCCTGTGACTGGCGTGTTTTGCTGGATGTCCCCTTCACCTGTTAAAGGAGACGTTGCTCCCATCCTTGACTGTCCAATTCCTTCAGCTTAGCTCTTAGGGTAGTTTTCATGCATAATATGTTTTTGTTATTGTGTTCTTGTTATTATAGAATCATCATGAGGGAACTGTACCTGATGGTCCAGAGGGTGGTTCATTTTTTTTTCTTTACTAACAGCTGCTCAGTTTGACAGAATCCCTGCAAACATTTCAGTTTTATAGGACTTTTAAACGTCAGTGCACAAGAGGTTAACACACACTGTGACAACCACCTTAACCATTGTGCTGTGTTCCATCAGCAACGTTGACACATCCCTATTTTAAGGAGGAATTTTAATAGCTGAGATCACCCAGCAATGATATTTTGAAGCAGCGTGCTGCCTGTCATTAAAATTCGCTGTCCGGGACTCTCCCACGGCAGGGAGACCATGGCACTGGATTGGCTGTTGGCTATAACTGCACAAAAGATCCTTCTAGCTCCGAGGTTCCTAAGACACATGTACCTGTTTTATTGAGCAGGCAATTCTGTGGATCCTAAAACTAAACAAATAGACATAAAAACACTGATGGCAGCTGCTGGAGAGGGAGCAGGGGGGTTTGCAGGGGTCTCATGGAGTAGGTGGGCACTGGGCAGAGATTCTGAGATGTGGGAAGGGTTTCATATTGCTTCTCAATAACTTAAGTCCTCATTTGAAAATCTGTTTGTAGACAATGCCTCTGTGGCCGTATTTAGTTTAGAAGAAAGACAGAAATGATTAAAACTATTTGGGAAAGGAAGCAAGATGGCGACGGAGTAGACAGACGTACCAACTTCCAACTCCCAGAACCAAAGTGGATTATAACTCAATTTTAAGAACCATCATCTGGATAAACCAACTTTGAACTAAACTAAGTGGACTCTTCAACCAAGGAACACAGAAGAAGCCACATTGAGACTGGTAGGAATAGCGAAAATGCGAAGAGGGCTGCTCAGCTCCTCGAAGGAAATGGCAGCCCGGAGAGTCCTGCGTGGCGGAAGGAAAGTTTGGCGGAGAGGGAGGGACCTGGGTCCCAGGAACCAAGCCCAAGCCTGCAGTCTCAGAGCCTAGAAGAGGCGTTTGGACAGTATTGAGCTGTGAAACAAGTGAGGGAGCTCCCAGGCCTACAGTGTGGAGTATTAGGTCCCTTCCTAATCTGTTGAGGGTTGCTGAAGGGTTTGGGGCGGCAGGACGCTGAAACGCGGTTCTGTCTGCGTGGGCAGAGGCCAAGCCGGTGTGAGCTCGGTCTAGCCCAGCAGGGTCAGAGGGGACGTGCGAAAGCGGTCCGGAATCTGCGGGCCTGCCTGTAATGCCACCTACGGGGACAAACAGGAAGCCAAGAACGGGCAGAGATCTGATCTGCGACCCTGCGCAAGCCAGCCTGACCGAGGGGACCAGGCTAGGACCAGGGACGGACGGGGACTCACAGCTGAGCTCATGCTACCAGCCCCGCCAGGCCGGAGAAACCGCGGTTTGCCATTATATGTGCATGAGTGGGCTCCGAGCACGGAAAAGGGGTAGACCCCGAGACAAGTAGAAGCTCACAGCTGAGCTCACGCTACTATCCCCACCCGGCTGGAGAAACTGTGGATTGCCATCCTAAGTGCATGAGTGGGCTCTGAACGCGGGGGTGGGGTAAAGTCCGGGACAGGTGGAAGTCGCAGCTGAACAGAAGCCAGCAAACGCCCGGCCCAATAAACCTGGCTTTGCGACCCTGCACAGAAGGGCCCTGGCCTTGAGGGTGGGGCTAAAGCTCCAGAAGGGCAAAGGCTCACAGCTGAGAACAGGTCAAAAGCCCGGCCCAACCCGTGAAACTGTGGCGAGCAGGCTCGGACTGCGGGTTCTGGGCGGAAGTCTGGAAATAGGCTGGGTCCGCAGCTGAGCAAAGGTGCTCAACCCTACCCTTGGTGCTGACGCTTGTGGCTTGAGTGACAGCCCATCCCACGGAGGAGAGGCAGAAATCACAGCAAAAGCCACAGTGGACTGGCTCTGGCAACGCCCATACCCAACCACCCTAGGCAGCGGCAGAGGGGGTGGGGGGCCTGCAGACAGACCACACCTAGAGAACACAAAGGCAACACCTACTGGACTCCAGTGGCCACAAATTGCTTATACACAGACAAAATGGGCAGGCAGAGGAATGCAAACCAAATGAATCAAGAGAAATCCCCAGAGAAGGACCTGAATGAACGAGATATAACCAAATTACCAGAAGCAGAATTTAGAATAATGATACTTAGGATGTTTAAAGAAATTAGAGCAACAATGGATAGTCATTATGAACACCTAAATAAAGAGATAACAAGTATAAAAAATTGAAATAATAAAAAAGAATCAGACAGAAATGACAAATACAGTATCAGAACTGAAGACCACAATGGAAGGAATTAAAAGCAGGATGAATCATGCTGAGGACCGAATAAGCGAGTTAGAGGACACAATAAACAAAGGCACAGAAGCAGAGACGAAAAAGGAAAAGAGACTCAAAAAATGTGAGGAAACTCTAAGGGAGCTCTGTGACAACATGAAGAGAAACAACATTCGCATCATAGGGGTGCCTGAAGAAGAGGAGAAAGGGCAGGAAATGGAAACTTGGTTCAATCAAATCATAGCAGAAAACTTTCCTAAATTAAGGCTGGGAAACACTCCACACGTTCAAGAAGCACACAGAACTCCATTAAAGAGAAACCCAAAAAGATCTACACCAAGACACATCATAGTTAAAATACCAAAGCTAATGGATTAAGAAAAAATTTTAAAAGCTGCTAGGGAAAAAAAGGCTATCATCTACAAAGGAGCCCCCATAAGGATGACATCGGACTTCTCAACAGAAACACTTGAGGCCAGAAGGGAATGGCAAGATATAATCAAAGTAATGCAGAACAAGAACCTACAACCAAGACTACTTTATCCAGCAAGGCTAACGTTTAAAATTGAATGAGAAATAAAGAGCTTCCCAGAAAAAGAAAGCCTGAAGGAATTCATAAAAACCAAACCAATTCTGCAAGAGATATTAAGGGGCCTCTTGTGAACAGTTTAAAGGGAGGAGAATAGAGCAAAAGAAGAATACAGCTTTAAAGAATAAAATAGCAATAAACAACTACATATCAATAATAATCTTAAATGTAAATGGATTAAATGATCCAATCAAAAGACATAGGATAGCTGCGTGAATAAAGAAACAGGACCCATACATATGCTGTCTACAAGAGACACACCTTAAAACAAAAGATGCGCATAGACTGAAGGTAAAAGGATGGAAAAAAATATTTCATGCAAATGGAAATGAAAAAAAAGCTGGGGTAGCAGTACTTATATCTGACAAAATGGACTTTAAAACAAAGGCTGCAAAAAAAAAAAAAAAAACAAAGGCTGCAGTAAGAGATAAAGAAGGACACTACATAATGATAAAGGGAACAATTCAACAGGAAGATATAACTATTATAAATATCTATGCACCAAATATAGGAGCCCTGACATACATAAAGCAGACTTTGATGGATATAAAGGGTGAGATTAACAGCAATATCATAGTAGGGGATTTCAATACCCCTCTAACAACACTGAATAGATCCTCAAGAAAGAAAATTAATAAAGAAACAGCAGACTTAAAGGAGACACTAGATCAGCTTGATTTAATAGATATCTTCAGAACTTTTCACCCTAAAGCAGTAGAATATACATTCTTCTCAAGCGCTCATGGTACGTTTTCTAAGATAGACCACATGTTAGGACACAAAAATGGTCTCAATAAATTTAAGAAGATTGAAATCATATCAAGCATATTCTCTGATCACAATGCCATAAAACTAGAAATTAACCACAAAAGAAAAACTGAAAAATACTCAAACACTTGGAAACTAAATAGCATGTTATTAAATAATGAATGGATTAACAATGAGATCAAAGAAGAAATAAAAAGGTTTCTAGAAACAAATGATAATGAGCATACATCAACTCAAAATTTATGGGACACAGCAAAAGCACTTCTGAGAGGGAAGTTTATTGCACCACAGGCATATCATAAGAAGCTAGAAAAAGATCAAATAAGCAACCTGACCCTGCATCTAAAAGAACTAGAAAAACAACAACAAATAAAACCCAAGACAAGTAGAAGGAAGGAAATAATAAAGATCAGAGCAGAAATAAATGACATAGAGGCTAAGGAAACATTACAGAGGTTCAATGAAACCAGAAGATGGTTCCTTAAAAAGGTAAACAAGATTGATGAACCTTTAACTAGACTCACCAAGAAAAAAAGAGAGAGGACTCAAATAAATAAAATTAGAAAGGACAGTGGAGAAATAACAACGGACACAACAGAAATACAAAGCATTGTAAGAAAATACTATGAAGAACTATATGCCAAAAAATTAGACAATCTTGGTGAAATGGACAAATTTCTTGAATCATATAACCTTCCAAAAATCAATCTGGAAGAATCAGAACACCTAAACAGACCAATTACAACAAATGAGATCAAAACAGTTATTAAAAAACTCCCAAAAAAGAAAAGTCCTGGGCCTGATGGCTTCACAAGTGAATTCTATCAAAAATTCAAAGAAGAACTAACTCCTATCCTCCTCAAGCTATTTCAAAAAATTCAAGAGGAAGGAAGACTTCCAAACTCCTTTTATGAGGCGAGCATAATTCTGATCCCAAAACTGGGCAAAGACAACTCAAAGAAGAAAATTATAGGTCTATATCCCTGATGAATTTAGACGCTAAAATTCTCAACAAAATATTAGCCAACCGGATCCAGCAATATATGAAAAAAATCATACACCATGATCAAGTGGGATTTATTCTGGAGAGGCAAGGCTGGTTCAGTATTCGCAAATCAATCAATGTGATTCATCACATAAACAAAAGGAAGGACAAAAATCACATGATAATTTCAATAGATGCAGAAAAGGCATTTGATAAAATCCAGCACCCATTCATGCTCAAAACTCTCAGTAAAGTGGGAATACAGGGATCATTCCTGAACATGATAAAGGCCATCTACGATAAACCGACTGCAAACATCATACTAAATGGACAAAAATTAAAAGCAATCCCCTTAAGATCAGGAACCCGGCAGGGATGCCCCCTTTCACCACTCTTATTCAACATAGTTCTGGAAGTCCTAGCTATAGCAATCAGACAAGAAGAAGAAATAAAAGGCATCCAAATTGGAAAAGAAGAAGTAAAACTGTCACTATTTGCAGATGATATGATATTGTATATTGCAAACACTAAAGTCTCAGTCAAAAAACTACTGGACCTGATAAATGAATTCAGCAAGGTGGCAGGATATAAAATTAATACTCAGAAATCAGAGGCATTTCTATATACCAACAATGAACTGTCAGCAAAAGAAATTAAGGAAACAATCCCCTTCACTATTGCAGCCAAAAAAATAAAGTACCTAGGAGTAAATTTAACCAAGGAGGTTAAGGACTTGTACTTGGAAAATTATAAAACATTGATAAAAGAAATAAAGGAAGATACAAACAAGTGGAAGCATATACCGTGCTCATGGCTAGGAAGAATAAACATCATTAAAATGTCTATGTTACCCAAAGCAATTTATAAATTCAATGCAATACCAATTAAAATACCAATGACATACTTCAAAGATATAGAACACATATTCCAAAAATTTATATGGAACCAAAAAAGAACACGAATAGCCTCAGCAATCTTAAAAAGAAAAAATAAAGCAGGAGGTATCACTCTTCCAGATATCAAGGTTTACTACGAGGCCATTATACTCAAGACAGCCTGGTACTGGCATAAGAACAGGCACATAGATCAATGGAACAGAACAGAGGACCCAGAAATAAACCCACAGCTTTATGGACAACTGATATTTGACAAAGGAGGAAAGAACATACAATGGAGTAAAGACAGCCTCTTTAACAAATGGTGTTGGGAAAATTGGACATCTACCTGCAAAAAAATGAAACTAGACCATCAGCTTACACCATTCACAAAAACAAACTCAAAATGGATAAAAGACTTAAATGTAAGCCGTGAAACCATAAGCATCTTAGAAGAAAACATAGGCAGCAAGTTCTCCAACATCTGTAGCAGCAGTATATTTGCCGATTTATCTCCACGGGCAAATGAAATAAAACGCAAGATAAATAAATGGGACTATATCAAACTAAAAAGTTTTTGCACAGCTAAAGACAATAAGAACAGAATAAAAAGACAAACCACACAATGGGAGTACATATTCGACAGCACATCTGATAAGGGTTTAATGACCAAAATTTATAAAGAACTTATAAAACTCAACACCAGGAAGACAAACAATCCAATCAAAAAATGGGCAAAAGAAATGAATAGAAATTTCTCCAAAGAGGACATACAGATGGCCAATAGGCATATGAAAAAATGCTCAACATCACTAATCGTTAGAGAAATGCAAATTAAAACCACAATGAGATATCACCTCACACCAGTCAGAATGGCACTCATCAGCAAAACAACACAGAATAAGTGCTGGCGAGGATGTGGAGAAAAGGGAACCCTTCTGCACTGCTGGTGGGAATGCAGACTGGTGCAGCCACTGTGGAAAACAGTTTGGAGATTCCTCAGAAAATTAAAAATCGAACTGCCTTTTGACCCGGCTATCCCACTTATAGGAATATACCCTAAGAACACCATAGTACTGTTCGAAAAGAAGAAATGCGCCCTCACGTTCGTGGCAGCATTGTTCACAATAGCGAAGATCTGGAACCAGCCCAAGTGTCCGTCAGAAGACGAGTGGATTAAAAAGCCATGGTACATATATACTATGGAATACTACTCAGCCATAATAAATGATGACATCGGATCATTTATAACAAAATGGATGTACCTTGGTAACATTATACGGAGTGAAATAAGTAAATCAGAATAAAAGAAAAACTGAGAACAGCATGATTTCATACATAGGTGGGACATAAAAGTGAGAATATGAGACATGGACAAGAGAGTGGTGGTTATGGGATGGGGGGAGGGAGGGGAGAGTTGGATAGGGAGGAGGGGAGGGACACAGGGAAAATCAGATAGAAGGTGACAGAGGACAATTTGACTTTTGGTGACGGGTATGCAACACAGTTGAATGATAAGATAACCTGGAGATGTTTTCATTGTACATATGTACCCTGATTTATTGGTGTCACCCCATTAGAATTAATAATAATAAAATATATATTAAAAAAAACTATTTGGACTTGTGTTGTAAAGTACAGGGTGGGACAAAAATAGGTGTATAGCTGTTTGTATGGAAATTATACTGCTCACAAAAATTTAGTGGATATTTTATCGCTTCATATTCATTTGGAAATACCCCCTAATTTTTGTGAGCAGTGGAATAGAATAATTGGTAAATAACCATACAAGAATAAACTCTGCGTTTCACACACTCACAGGTATGAACCGACATTTGCCCAGCCCTGGAAAATAATCTCATTTGGGATTATCGCAAACAGTGATTCAGTAAGGCAGGAGTTGATGACTTCTACTTTTTTGTATATTTTCCTAGGCTCTTTTAAATCCTTCAATGTACAGCAAAAAAGAGATAGAGAGAAACAGAGCTATCGCTCCATCTCCCAAAATATTCTGGATAAAATTTCTTCTTAACTTGAAAGATTGAGAGCCAAGCATTTCATTGCAAAGAACTTTTGCATTGATTTTTTTTCCTAAATTTTGGATGAATACTTGTGATGTGCTTAAAAGGACATGTTCATTTATAAATGCTGGTTAAAGTCTCCTTATTTTTCAATTCAGAGAAGGACAAAGAACTAGACATGAGTGTGAGTACCATGCCCCTTCCTGTTCAGTAGTACTAAGCAGCCTTTAACAAGAATGTGTGTGAAAAATGTTCTCTTCCTAATGTTTGTGGAAGTCAATACTTTACATTGTATCCAAAGGCACTTTAAGCAACACAAAGCTATTTAATGTTCACAGCCTGGCTTTCTCCCAGGAGGACAAAATTTAAGTCCACATGGTACAGTACCTTTCTTACAAGCTCAATATGCAACCCTCCCAAATGTATAGCTCTGACTCAGGAGACACTAACTATAATACTATGAAATTTGGTGAGATATAGACACTAGGATCTGAGACTTAAGACATTCTAAAGTACATTATGAGTAAACATAATTTTTGTTTTGCATTAGAAAATTATGAAAAAAAAAAGGCAATGGTTTTTGTTTGCTTTTAGAAGTTCCGGTTCTTTAGCTCCAAGTGGATGGGACATTTTGGGATTTGCTCTGCAATTCTTTTAGGAAGATGCATCACTCTTCGACAATTCTGAAGCCGTGCCCTTGGCCTGTCCCATACCTGCGCCGCCCTCCGACTCTGGTTCACGATATTCTGGGGGTAAGGACCTTTATTACGCTCATGTTAGGTTCACGGTTTAGCAATGCAGTCGCATACACTTTTCCCAATCGCAGGCCTGGCACGTGGATGAGGTTTGCCATTCCCAGTGATAAAGGCAGCCCTGTCAGTTCCGCCAACCTGAGCTGGCCACTCGGAAACGTGGCCCTTATTGGGCGGAATGGAGCAGGCTCACCTTACTTCCTGGGCGCCCTGCCACCAGCCTCACTCAGCCACTCTCCGCCCTGACCGCCTGCACTCCCTCTTGCCTCTGGGCCTTGCACACATCCTTCCCTTGTTCCCGTCCCTCTCTTTAGGTCTCCTCCTTCTCTTCTCAGTTCCAGAGTGATGTCTCCAGAAAGCCCAGGACAACCTTCTGCTATCCCACACCACCTCCGACAGGCAGTGTCCTACAGGTCTTCCTGGGTCCTCGGTGCCTCCTGCAACCGTAGCTGTGGACATCACCTACGATCAGCCCTTCCCTGTCCTGGCATGTGGGCAGCTGAGGACAAGCGGAAGTCTCATTCATATCCCCAGAGACTGCTAGCTATTGAGTTTGGGCTTTGTTTGCTTGCATGCTTGCTTGCTTGTTTGTTTATATGTTTTTCAGGAGCAGAATTCAAAATCTTTCGCATTTGAAAGCATTAGTTTGGCCAGAATTCTACTTGGGTGTTGGAAGGAAGACATTGGTGACCTGTCCTTGCGGCTCTCATTGACAGATTACTTCAACAACAGTCACAGTGTCTTCGCAAGCTCCTTGATGCGAATTGAAGACATTTCTTTGAATGTCCTATTGTTCATCATTCACTATTCTTTAAAAGCAGAGATAAATAGAAGTCACACTTTCCAGCATTATTTAGGTAGTCTTGACTATATGTATGGCAGGTACTTTGCTGGATCTGAAATATCACATATGCATCTCCATCCATTCACTTCTAACTCCCCCCTGGGCAGGGGGACGTCTTCAAACACCTGCTGAGAAATCTCACCTCTGGAATGTGTTTTGCTTGTCTTTGGTGGAAGGACCCTTTCTAAAAAGAAACACTCAGCTTTAGCAAGATATATATATATATATATATATATATATATATATATATATATATATATATATATATATAATTTACATAACATACACATTTTGAGTGTACAGCTTGGTGAGACCTGACAAATGCATACATGTGTATAAAAATGATCAGTCCAATCAGATACAATGCATTTCCATCACCTGGAACATTCTCTCTGGCCCCTGTGCTATTCACCTGTCCACCCTCCCCTTTCCCACATGACCAGTGATCAGATCTCAGTCATTGCCACTATGACAATAGGTTGATTTGGCCTGTTTGAGAACGAATGGTACACAATAGTTCATTTTATAAACACGGTCAACCATATCCCCTCTGTTCCTTTGATCCACTTACTTAACTTGTCTGGGCCCCGAGTCGCTGATGTGTAAAATCAGGATTACGATAGCCAGCCCTCCCACCCCCCGCCATATGCTTGTGAGGATGAAATGGAGAAATATTTGCCTTATTCAAAAAATATCAACTAAATAAAAAACTAAATGTAAATTAAACCTTAGCTGATAAAGTGAATTAACACTATGACCTTCCCTTATTGAATCCCGATGCCCCACCCCAACCCATGGTGACCATATTATGGGCGTGTTTGTGTTTTTTCTAATGAGGATATAACCTCAGTGGATTCAGAGTTTTAGGGGTCTGGGCTGGATTTCCCGTTCTCAGGTTCCCCATGCCACAGCCCACTGGGGGTGGGGAGAAGGGGTGAGGTTAAGAAGGGACACAGAGGTTGACATGCAGGTGCCCCACCAGACTTCACACAGTGGGGCACCTTCCTGTGTTGTTCTGTCCGCCGAGTACAATATCCATGCACATCAATAGGCAGAGGCTGCACTTCATGGTCTGGGAGCTTGAGAGAACGCAAGGTCGGAGAGCTTGCTATGGCCACACATCCACTGAGATGTCTGGACAGCCCAAAAGCAGACTGGCCGTGGGTCCTAGTGCTGCGGACCTCTGCTCCTGAACCTGGCCTGGCAGAGGCAGTCTCGAGATGAAACTGAAACTCCAGCTTCTCAGTCACCTGTCTTTAATAAGTCTCCCACCCATCATGTCGGAGGGAGATGTTCCATGACTTCCTGTATACCAGAGGTTCAGCGCCCACTCCCCTCGGACCTGGTGGATCTCAGGACTCTCATGGCAGAGATGTTACATGACAGAATTTTGTAAATGCCATACTGGGGGGGTGGGGAGTGGCAGAAAGATAGCTCTGATTCCAGTCATAAAATGTAACATGAGAGGCAAGTCCGGCCTGTGCAGTGGGCTGAGATAGTCGGCCTTCATGGGAACGGTCAGACCCAGAGGCTGATCTGAAAAGCAGCACTGCATGTGATCCCAGAGGGGGTTGCACTTGGACACTCACACCCACAGCTGCTCAAAGGGATTGGTGAGGTGTCTGGGCCACAGGGCAGGGGAGGGAGGGAGGTGTCATGTGTCTCCCTTTTTAACAGAAAAAGCAAGCACGATGTTAAAGCTCTTCACTCTGTGGGCCGGGCACATTGGATGTCTCCCCTGATGCAATTCTTCAATACACATGGATGAAATGGAAATGATTTTAGAGGTGACAAAATGTTACAGCCCAGACGACCTCCAGTGGGCCACGCGTCCAGCCTCCTCACACACAGTCAGGTGGAGGAAACAGCCTCGGGGTTTAGCAGCAACAACGACCCTACTGCCCAGCACTCCAAATGCCCTGTGGTTGTGCCACAGAGAATCTGAACCTTCGAAACCCCCTTGAGAGTGTGACTCAAGTTTATGAATAAGGGGATGGACAAGGAATTAGACTGTCCAAATGTCCCTTCCTCGGGGAGGGTGACGGAGGTGAGTGCTTGTAAGGAGGAGAGGGCTTCCATGAGGAGAGCGATGACCCACTTTTGCGTGAGATTGAACCCCAGCCCCTCTGTGGCTCAGTCCTCTAATCTTCAGAACGCGGTAGAGTGAAGGCAGTCAGACTGACAGAAACCCTGACCTCCCTTCCCCGCTCCAAGTTCTATGTACCCTCATCTCTAACGAGAGCCGAGGGGAGATGGAAGAGAGGAACCCAGCAAGAGAGGTGGTGCCTCTGGTCCTCAGCAGGCACCTTGCTTGCTCCGTGCCTCCCTCTGGCTTGGGAAGCCTGGCCTGCTCCAGGGCATGCTATTCTGAGATGCCACGCCCGGGATTTTCCAGGGATCTTGAGCAATGAAAGAGCACATACTTGGCCACTTCCAGCGGGCACTCTGGGGCACTCCCCGGAAGCACTGGGCTGACCCCCACACAAGCACGCAGCTGCACCCTTCCTAGAAGGAAGTGTCAAGCCTGCGGTGGCAGCTGTGTCCTGGACCCACTCTTATGGAGTCTGTCTGCCTAGACTCCTGACCGTAGGACTTGTCAGGCATTCTTGGGCGTGGGCGCAGATGCCTCCGACAACGAGCTGGCAAGAAGTCGGTGCAATGAATGTCCACCATATTTATAGCTACCCCACCACTGCTTTATTTTCCCTGGGGCTGGACAGACAGACAGCTTTCATCGCAAGTTAGCTCAGGCTGCCCGATCTTCCCACCTGGGCCTGGAGCAGAGTCCAGGGCAGAAAGCGCTGTGTGTCAGCTCTGTCCCGCTATCTCCAGCAGGTGCAGGTGTCTCCACCTTCTTTCTTTTCTGCATATTGGATGGGTGAGCAGATATCAGGGTTCTCTGATCCTGAAAGGGCTGACCCTGCCCCACGACCACGCATACCCACTATGCAGCAAGGGTAAGAGTCACCTCAGTAACACTAGAACGATCAGGAGTCTCTGCTCACACCTGGCCCAGCGCAAGTGTCCCCTTCCAACTCCCATAGCTAGACTGACATTGCGTTATCTTTTCTAGAAGATCTATTCCCCTCCCCAGTGGAGGGCGGTCACCCCCTGTGAGCTCACAGCTCCTTCCCACAAACTCCCTCCGTGGCTAATTCAACAGTCTTCCCAGCAGGAAGAGTTTGAAGGACCCCTGTCAGGAGCCACGGGCCCTAACCCGGCAAGCTCTACAGTAGTGTCAGAGCCCGACGTTCTGGTTTGGTCTTCGTCACCTGCACCCTGGGTCACCACCTGGCAAAGCAGTTCTCCCGCATGACCTCAGTCCCTTCACAAATGATCTTACTGTGACAGGACCTCCTCTTGTTTTGAAAAGATCATTGTATGAGTTAAAAAAAAAACAGAGCCTGGACCTGTTTTTGGTTGATGGTTGTTGAGACGTCTTAGTGTGACATTCAAAGCTCTTGTCGGTGTCGCCTCTGTCCACCATTGCATCCTCAAGGTTCAGAATTCCTCCTCATTTTCATATCAGGTGATTTGTCCCTAAAAGGATATATGGGTCATATGAAGTCGGTTTCTTTCTTTCTTTTTAACTAGCAATCTAAATTATTATGTCAATGTCTCTTTTTCTAGACTCTGAGCACTTTGGGGAGAAAAAAAGAAGCCACAGATACCATAGTGGAATATAAAATATATATACGGTTGTATGTAGAACTAGAGTAGGTGACCAGGAATTGTTAGTTGAATTAATATTTTATGTCATTTTGGGGATAAATGATTCTTTTTATAAGGCACATCCCTGGCCTGGATCTCCCAGCAGTCTCTGGTCTGATGGGCAGACGGACACCAGCTCCGCTTAGGATGCCTAACAAATCGCTACGGTCACATTGGGAAAGAAAACTCAACTGGCGCCCCACACCCAGTGTCCCGTGGTTGAATGGGATAAAATAAAATGGTGCTCAGGAATGGTATACTTTGTGAAAGGAATATTACATGTAAAATGTTATAAAAAACAAATAATTAAGGGCAGCGGGTTTCAGAAACACAAGGTAGTTTTTATTCTCCTAACCGTTTTTCACGTCTCAGTCACATTTCAGTGTTTACAAAGCATCTGCTTCTATGTCTTTCACTTTTCTTTATGTATTGGGTGTGCTGGGGTAAGTTACCCTGTAGACCCCCAAAACAAGGCACCTTTAACCCTTGAACCTTCCCCCAAAGACCTCCATCAGGTGACTGATCTCAGCCCTGAGGTCACAAACCAGTGGAGGGGCAGATCTCTGAAGGCGGATGGAGTGTGAAGAAAGGGAGCAGATGAAATGGGGAAGGAGGGAGAAAACACATAACCCCAAAGCTTCAGAACCCAACTGCAGGGACCAGGAAATGGTGCTGCCTGGGGGTGGCTGGGAATGGGCCTGGCCCTCAGGACCCCAGGTCGGCTGTCAGGACGAAAATGCAGAAAGTCTGACACATGCCATGGGTACTCCCCTTCCCTGATGGGGAAAGGTGTTCTAGGGTCGCTTTAAGTGGCTTGAATAGCAGGAGGGACGAGAGAGAAAATCCGCTGTCCATCGGCAGCCTGTGACTGAAGAGAAAGGGGCTCCCCTCCAGCTCATTTCCATGGCAACCTGGGATGGACAAATGCGGTCCTCCCTCTGTCTCCTTTACTGGGCGCCACCCCTGCCCCTGCCCAGAGGAGGAAAGAGCTGGAGGGAGGAGGAGTTCTGAGTGGGGGGTGGCACTACCTGCATTGTTCACACAGGCAAAGAAGTGAGCAGGATAATCTGTGAAAGCCCCCCCACCTCCACCATCCCCCAAACCCCACCCCCCACCACTACAGTGCTGCCGAGGCCGCAGTTCCCCAGAGGAAAACTGCTTTGGCCTTTCAAACGGAAACGGACATGCCCTTTCCCCATTTATGAATCCTGGAATGATAGATTTTGTTGTTGTTTTGAATATTTGCCAGTGACATTCTAGATCACTGTGTCCCATCTTTTCCTAGGGCATCAAAGCTGAGGGAGTCTTATCTTAGGTCGGTTCTGAGATTCTCTCTGAGAATGCCGGCACCAAGACCCTGGGCAACCGCCCCCCTTGACACAGGCATTCGGGGGGGGGGGATATAAAGAGGAGAAGCACATGGCCATGAATTCAGTGCCAGACGAAGGGCATGGTGCTGAAGACAGAGCCCGTGACTACTTGGAGGACGCAGGTGCACGGCTGTGGCCATGGCCGTGGCCACCAGGGGTTAGGACGCCTGCAGAAAGCAGAGGGTTTCCGGACAGGATGATGCATTAAAAGGCAATAGTCATCACCAAGGGAAAATACTGTCAAGGCTGGGAGGTGGAGCAGTGTCTTCATGAGCAATGGAGGCAACGCCACAGAATTGTAAGGGACCAGAAATGTGCCTTCCTCTTCTTCACGCCTGTTGAGAATCATCCCCCCTTCTTTTTAAGTCTAAGACTGATCATTTGAACTCTGATGGCAGAAGTAATGTGACGTGACTGACAATTCTGCATAATGAGTGACCTCGGCATTTGTGGCAGCAGGAAGCCGGCTTTGGAGAGGTGGTTGTTGGATCCTCAAGCCTGTGCGGTCCTGACTTCTGGTTCCAACCTCCATTCTCCTCCCAGGACCTTCTACAGAAGTGTCTACAGGAAGGCAGGGGACTCAGAAGAGTCTCCTCACAGGTGGACATTGGCCCCACATCTATATGAAGCTTAGCCCACTCCACAAGGTCATCTTCCCTGACACAGTTTTGCAAGGTGTCAACAGCAATATTGTTTGTATTCTTCTTCCTGAATGTCTTTTGATGCAGAGATTTTTCTTTTTCTTCAGAAATTGCAACCCGTCTAAAGGCAAAGTGATTTAATCATTGGAAAACAACAACAACAAAATCCTTAATTATCAGGAAACTTGTCAAGAGCTTGACAGTCAAAGAATTTTCAAAGTTAAAAAGAAAAGGAAGAGTTACAAAGGTGAAGGAATTAGCCAAAGACCCAAGTGTACATCACACATAGACTCAGACAACAATGTGGTGACACCAGAGGGAAAGGGGATGAAGAGTAGGTGGAGGTGGGCAAAGGAGTGCAAAGGGGTGGAAAGAGGCTTTATTTGGGGTGTTGTGTGTAGTTGGTGTTTTATTAAATTGTACACTTGAAACATGCATGGTTTGGGCAACCAATGTCACCCCCAATGAATTTAATTAAAAGGAAAAAAAAGAGCTTGACCAGGCAGTGGCACAGTGGAGTGTTGGACTGGGACGTGGAGGACCCAAGTTTGAAACCCCCAGGTCGCCGGCTTGCATGTGGGCTCATCTGGTTTGAGAACAGCTCACCAGCTTGAGCCCAAGGTTTCTGGCTTGAGCAAGGGGTAACTCGCTCTGCTGTAGCCCCCCAGTCAAGGCACATATGAGAAAACAATCAATGAACAACTAACTAAGGTGCCACAAGGCACCTTATCTCTCTCCCTTCCTTTCTGTCTGTCCCTATCTGTTCCTCTCTCTGTCTCATTCTGTCTCTGTCACAATAAATAAATAAATAAATAAAAAGAAAAAGAAAGAAAAAACAATAAAATTGTGAAATCAAATTTTTTTCTTGAGGCATATTTCAGCACACTTGCTTTGTTAACATTTTCAATGGAAGGAATAGGTTTTCATTATAGTTTTGAAAACGTTTCATTTACTTAACAACTGAATTGTTTAACCAGCCAAATAGAAGGAGGAGGTGGAGGAGAAGGAAGCGGAGGAGAGAGTTCCAGGTGCTGGAAATACACAGGTTGAATTGATGCATTTCCTATTTGCCTCGGTCTGTTGAGTTTGCAGCAATTACTCAGGAAACTCAATTACAGGGACCTATCAGGTGAGCCGCTTGTCACTGCTGGACCAGTTGCTTTTACTACAGAAGCCAGCCCAGTGGAAGGAGGAGGGAAGGACTCACCAGAATTCCTTCAGGGTGGGGCCGGCATTATGAAACATTAAACTTGTTCATCCACAGAAAGATGTCCAGTCTCTGGAAGACTTTGCCTCTTACTCTGTGAAAAGCTAAATAATTCTGAAGACCGGCAGTCAAGAACGTAGGAAAGGTTTGAGACTCAAATAGTCTCAAGATCTTCTCTAATCTCAAAATCACGTCAACTCTCCGGGATTCCTGCCATGACCACACTCACCCTTCCTTCCCAACACCTGTTACCTCTCTGTCCCAACACCTCCTTCACCCCTCACTCAGAGTGGCCTACTCCAGGTACTGACAGACTGGCTGGGTAGCTGTTGGCATTTTAATACTGTTTTCTGTTTTTCAGGAAAAAAAAAAAACATGATCTTATATTTTAAAAAAAATTTCCAGCTCAATGAAAGCAAGCATGACAAATGGTCAGGTTGTGTGCTTTTTTCATTTTCAAAGGTTATTACTGCTTAGTAAGGTGACCAATCGTCCTCCTTTAGGGAGGACAGTCCTTCTTTTGTAAGTTCCGTTTTCCCTTGAAAAATGTCCTCCTACATGTCCTCCTTTTGATATTGGAAGACTAATATGTAAATGTCCATATTCGATTGATGCAGAGTCGATTCATTGCTTGGGATGTGACGTATTTGTATCTAAATGAGTAGTTTTTCCTTACAATTATTTTTAAAAATTAATAGGTATGTAAACATAATTACAATATAAAATATTACAAATGTTTTTATTATGCAGTTATCACATTGTAGTGTATTATTGTTGCAAAGAATAAAATGTTTCTTTTATTTACGATATTGTTTTCTTCAATTTATTTTTGTCCTCCTTTTCATTGTAAAAAGTTGGTTACCTTACTGGTTAGCCTTTCTCAATATTTTGTGATATTACTCACTAAAACCTGAAATAATATTTTAATCAAAAAGAGAGAGACAAGAGGGAAATCCTCCCTTTGACCACAACACTTTGTAGGGAGTTAGTTTCTTTCTAAACACAGATGGTGTGGACACTCAGCCTTCCCGAGAGACATTCCGCCTCGTTTAGCCACCAAAAGAATCGGTTCTGAATAAAACAGACAAACAAACAGAACGTATCTCTCTAGTTACTTGTGTCGGGAGACTGACATCTGACATCTCTGCTCTGATGTGAATGCTGTCAGACTCCCTTTCTTTCTAAGCGGACTGTTAGAACACGAGGCTGTCGGTCTGTCCCTCTTCCCTGCCGACGTTCATCTTGTCAGAGCTCATAGGTTCTGCAGAATGACGCAGTGAGGGCCAGGTGACTGTGCACTGAGAGTGGCCTGCACAGGCCAAGGACAGGCACTTCTGACTGCTGCCAACTGGCCGCTTTGCCCAGTCCACAGGCCTCCGTCAGTCAGCCATAGTCTGTGAGAATTTAGAAATCTTGTCAGCCAGCTTCTGCATTATTCTGATTTAGCACCCCCATGTGAATAAGACTCTTGTTCTTTGAGTTTTCCAAGGCAGTGACAATTTTGTGGCATTCTTTTTAATAAATGTAATGTTTGATTTAATTTTTCACTTCATTTGTGCCTTTATGTCTAAGTGCTTATTATGTTTCCCGTTACAAAATGCTCGGTGTAATAACTTGGGAAGATAAAGAAATGTTCAAACCGCTCCAAGTTCCACACTCCAGAAACACTAATTATTGATATTTTCATGTCTTCTATTCAGTCTTACGCATTGATTTATTGATTGGTAATATGGATGTAATTATGCTATCATTCTGCCTCCTGTTTTTTTATTTCTGATTATAATACAAATTCTTTCATATGATTATCACTAGCTTGTTAGAAATGTTTCTTTAATAATTGCATAATTATGTCCCATGATTTTCTTAGTTCTTGTTGGGCATTCAAAGGGTTTCAAATGTCTCCCCGTTGCACACAAGGTTGGAGTAAACTTTTGTTCCAGAGCATATTCAGCACTTTAAATTATTTAAGATGGATTCCCATCAAGGAAATTGTTAGGCCAAAGTGCTGAAAATGTTCCAAAAATCTTGTACACATAGCCAATCAGCTTCCACAAGACTGCATGATGGAACTTGTATCTATTAGAATTCAAATATGTACAGTTTTATAATTTCCCATAATTATATGGTATCATATATGTATCTGATTATTTTTTGGAAAATATTGTCACTATATTCATTTTATTGGTTGCACATACAGTGTGTTTTTTCTGAAGAGAACATTTATTATATATGTATATATGTGTGTGTGTATTATTATTATTTTTTTATATTCAGTGAGAGGGCGAGAGGCAGAGAGACAGACTTCTGCATGCGCCCCAACCGGGATCCACCTGGCAAGCTTACTAGGGGATGATACCCTGCCCATTGGGGAGTTGTTCCATTGCTCAGCAACCAAGCTCTTCTTAGTGCCTGAGGCAGAGGCCATGGAGCCATCCTCAGTACCTGGGGCCAACTCACTCCAATTGAGCCATGGCTGCTGTAGAAGAAGAGAGAGAGAATCAGTCCATTTCCTCTCTCTCTTCAAGCTGCATGCCCCCTGTCCCGTGCCCTAATTATCCCTGAGGTGGGTAAATGTGGAGAGTCAGAGGAAGACTCAAGGCAGTGCCCAGGCTGGCGAGGGGTGGGGCTCTCTGCCTCTTGGGCCCAGACTCCCTGAATGACCGGTCCTGGTGAGCCGAGGCTGCCTGGGTTGTGTCTGGGGATGGGATGGGAGAAACCAGGGCCCTAAGTATGGTGAGCCCAGGTCAGTCTCTGAAGTTTGTTTTTTATTGTTGTTTTTGTCCAAAACATTAAGATTTTTTTGCGTGTGAGCATGATTTTTTTCCATTTTTCTTACTCTTCCTCCAAGCAATTCATCTAAGTGGGCCCACGCCCCCATTCCTGGGCAGGAGACAGGGGTTCCCAGAGCTGGCCACTCTGCTGTCCTGGGCGTGGGCGGGGGCAGGCAGCAACAGCAGGAAGGGTTTCACCAGAAGGAGAGGCTCACAGAAGCCCTCACAGGTTGGATGGATTCAGATCTGTATTTTGGAAAAGAGTGTGGTGTTGAATTAAGTACCTTCATTTCCCTCCACTGCCCCATACAGTCCGAAGCAGCAGGACACGACATGACATGCAGAGCCAGAAAAAAAGCTCCAGGTGAGCATGTGGTGTTAGAAATATCGAATGTGGTACTGAAGGAAGATACAGAAAATGGAAAGGTGTCTCGGAAGCTGCTAGCAGAGCTCAGGTGGACCTGACCACAGTATTTGATTCATTTTAAGTGTGTGTCCCTAAATTTGAGAAGGTAAAAATTAATTGATTGAGTAAGAAAATGAGTGTGGAAAAGAACACAGTGAAATACATGGGGGTCTCCATTCTGACCTCAATATGTAACCAAGGGGACTAGTGAAGGAGGGGACAGAGCGGAGCACGAGATGGACATGTTCATCCCCACAGACCTCTGCCTCGCGTCTCCTGTGCCATGTTTACCCAAAATGAGCTTTGTGTATCAGACACCTTCCTTACAGTCCAGTCTGAGGCTTCCACGGTCGACACCCCCTCCCCTCATATCCCCTCCCCAAGACAGCGTTCCTCATACCCTCTCTCAGAGGCGCAAGAGGCTGGCCCTTCCAAAAAGAGTTAAACAGGAGGTTCTCTCGGAGGCTAGAAAAAGGAATTCCTCAAAGGGACGTTTGTTGGCATTCTGTTTAAAGAAGCAAAATGCTAGGTAATCAAATGATGGAGATAACCTCCCAGGCATGTTAAGAGCCCTCATAAAAGACTATTTATGGACTGTAATTCAGAAAGGGACTCCCTCCTCCTACGCGCAAGGAAACGGGCCCCAGCAAGGCTCAGGGCACTCACCAAGGACACAGCGCTGGTGAGCAACACAGCCACAGGAGAGAAAACCCAGGCTTTCCGAGTCTTCTCTGGCTGCAACAAAAAGACTTTTAAACTTCTCCTTAGCAGAAACTGCGAGGTATGCATGAAAAAGGTGGAGAAGTAAACTTTCTGTATTCCCAAGACACCAGAAAATGAGCGCAATGCTCAGGTGGGAAACCCAGAGCACGGGGACTCACGGCGGGCTTACTGAGGGGCACTCAAGTTCAGCAAGGACCTGCTATCTCAGCTGTGGTGACTGGGTTCTAAAAAGCCCCTGGCCATGCCCACTTCTGGGACCCTGGAACTCTCCCCCCACCCCCACCCACTATCACCCCTGCATTTAGAGCTGATTAAATATGACCTGCTGGAAAATGTGTTCTATCAAGGGCATGATATACAAATACAGCCTGACGTTTTTAGGGATTATGTTTTGGAAGTAAAGCTATATTTTTCTTGCAGAGAAATACAACATGATTTTTTTTAAAATTTAGGATAAAAGTGTTTAATGTCATTGGGAAACGTCATTCAAACTTATTTAAGAGCAAATCTTTTGGCAGGAACATTGGCTGCATTCCCCACACACACACACACACAGGCTCAAGAGTGAAGGATCTCCCTCTCTAACACAAGCAGTTGTTTAGCTCTCCCGCCTGCTTGCTCATTCCAGGCCTGTCTGCTGAGGAGAGGATTTTATGGCCTCAGTGGGGCGTCTGGATGGGTACTCTGATTGTGTGCATGCCTCCTGTGGTCAGCAGCAGTGGTCACTGTGTCCTTAGTGAGTTAGACCAGGGGCATGCTCTGGACGGTGGTTTCCACTCCTGCCCAGAGACCTTTGTCCCTGCCTGTGTTCCAAACCTGGCTCTCCTGGCTTGCCAAGCCTTATCTCGGAGCCATCAAATACATGTCACCCCATCTCCTGTCCAGTGCCAGTGTACGGTATCTGCTTCTTCAGGATGTCTGAGTACGTTGCCGGGTACATTCATGAGTACCTTGGGTGTTTACAGAAAACAGACTCGGGGACAGAATAGATGAGAGGCACCGGCCTGGGGACTTGCTGAGGTTAGGTAACCAACAGTCCACTGGTACAAGGAGGGGATTATGGAAGCATTCGGCAGGGCTCCTAATGAAGTGGTCAGCTGTGGTCACCTGGAATGCCAGGTGCCCCACTGTGGGCTTTGGGAGAAATGGTGCTCACTGCCACAGGGGTATTAGAGAGGTGAGTGCAAGTCCTCTTGTCCCACCTGTCACCTTGGAATGGTGCTAGTTAGCCTCACTTACGAAACGAAAATAAAAAGTCCAAATGAGTAAATATTTTTTGGTCAAGACATGTCTGAGCCACAGTGACTTTGATGACTGCTGTGAGAGAATCATTCAGGCAGGGCGACTGCCAGGGACGTGTCGGCTAGAAATCAGCACACTGTCAGCCTTCTGTTAGATTCCTGTTGACGTCAGGTCTCTTGCGTAAAAGTCAGGGCATTGACTAGGAAAAGATGAGATTTGACAAGTTGCGACGAAGGCATCCTAGAGTATCTTGAGACCTGCCCATTCCTAAGCCTTGCGCACCAGGCAAAGCATGTCCACCTACTACTCATCTGGGGGAACCGCTGCTGCCTAGACTGAGACCTTCACTGGGCACTTTAACCTGGGCTAGTGTGAGCTACTTTATATGG
Source organism: Rhynchonycteris naso (assembly GCA_037038555.1). Classification (NCBI taxonomy): domain Eukaryota; kingdom Metazoa; phylum Chordata; class Mammalia; order Chiroptera; family Emballonuridae; genus Rhynchonycteris; species Rhynchonycteris naso. Next base: position 108,783,627 of record CM073001.1, read on the forward strand.
TACAATTTTTTTACTGGGCTTCGTTTCAAATAATTTAAATTTCAATCACCATGTATAATGAATGAACAGTACAGCTTTAGACTCTAATGGTGCTTGTGACATTGACTTGTACGTGAAATCTCACACTATGGGACTTCGAGTAAGAGGACAGCCCTGGCCAGTTTCTCAGTGGTATAGTGTCCCCCCCATGGGTGATGTCCCAGGTTCGATTCCTGGTGAGGGCACACAGAAGTCCTCATCTGTTTCTCCATCCCTTCTCCTCTTCCTTCTCTCTCTTTGTCTCTCTCTCTTCTCCTCCAGCAGCCGTGGATCAGTTGGAGCAAGTTGGCCCCAGGCACTGCAGATGGCTCTGTGGTCTCCACCTCAGGTGCTAAAATAGCTCAGTTTCCAAGCAATGGAGCAGCGGCCTCAGATGAGCAGAGCGTCGCCCCACAGGGGGCTTGCCGGGTGGATCCCAGTCAAGGCGCATGCAGGAGTCTGTCACTCTGCCTCCTTGCTTCTCACTTACAAAAAGTAGAAAATAAAAAATTGAAGTATAATGTTGTCATAGCAAGTCATCCATAAAGAAGAAGAACTCCATCATTGTGGGTTGTGTACCAAGGGACTAGACCACTTTGCTCTGTTAAGAGGACACATGGGCCTGACCAGGCAGTGGCGCAGTAGATAGAGCATCAGACTGGGATGAAAAAGACCCAGGTTCAAGACCCCGAGCTCGCCAGCTTGAGCGCGGGACCATCTGACTTGAGCAAAAGCTCGCCAGCTTGGACCCAAGGTCGCTGGCTCCAGCAAGAGGTTGCTCGGTCTGCTGAAGGCCCATGGTCAAGGCACATGTGAGAAAGCAATCAATGAACAACTAAGGTGTTGCGACGGCAACAAAAAACTAATGATTGATGCTTCTCATCTCTCTCCGTTCCTGTCTGTCTGTTCCTATCTATCCCTCTCTCTGACTCTCTCTCTGTCCCTGTAAAAAAAATAAAAAAGAGGACACGTGGTCATATTCCATCATCTTTTATAATATTTGTGTGTCAAAATTCACTTGAAACAAAAACGTAGGCAATGTTTCAATTCTTATAAAAAGTATCTAGTAAGATTGTTTCTTCGCTATCCCTTCCTCCTTATTCCTGACAACTCTTCCTTCTGACTTCAGGACATGTGTGTCTTTCAAAGTTCCACTGGGCTCAGGTGGTGAATGGTAATGAGCTTGTTTCCCCCAGCAGAGAGAGGGGTCAACACTGTCCTGCAGGCCACACAACATGTCTTCAACTGAAGACTTTTCTCTGTAGTGAGATAGAAAACGATGGGTGGATGCCCCTGAGAGCTGTGGGCATTCCCACACTCCCCATTCCCAGGAGCAGTGGCTTTTGTTATTAAACTGGAATGTACTATCGAAGCTGAAATTCTAGTGAGGCCAGAGAAGGCCTCCCACCAACACTAGAGCTGTTTCTCCGGTAGACGGGACACATGGCTCCAGGAACCGAGGACCAGGGGGAAGGGGGTCTTTATTGGCACGCTCAGGGACACACTCAACAAAATCTGATTCCTCACTCCAGGACCCTTAAGTTCTGCTGAGTTCAAGGTTTCCATGCCCAAGGGAGGGATGTTTCCACGAGGAAAAACAATGATATTTTAAATGAATTATCAGCAAGGCCATTTAGGATTCCTCGTAACATCAGATGAACCGGCCGAAAATGCGGGCAACTGTGCTGACAGAATCTTTGACTTAGACTCAGCCTGGTGTTCTTTCAATCGAGTGTGTTCTGCATAACAGCTACGTCATTCTCTGCTGTTTCCATCTGGGAACTGTGGTGGATGAAATCTTTTAAAATTAACTGTTGAGCCCTCCCCACAGCTCAAGTGTTGCCTGTCAAGACACCGGCAACTTAGAAATGACAATGAAAAGAGTTATGTTTTTTATAGTCTGCTATAGTCTACATGTGCATGGAAAGCACCTCTTCTTACAAACATGCACTATGCTCTTGATTTTGCATTTTTTATCCCTATTTATTTTCGGCCAAACGAGCCAATCCACATTTATCTCCCTCTTGATGAAATTATATCAGATGCTTTTTCCCTCCCTGCTTTACTCCTGAGCTCTTTCCCTCTCTTGCTTCTATCCTTCAAGTCAATTCCCCTAATTAACTGATTCTATAAACAGAGTTTTAAATTATCCCTGTGTGCATTGATTTCTTGTTTTCAATCTCCAACCGATCGATCAGACCATTTGATCAACTGAGTGAAGCGGCCCCCTCGTTGGGCATCAGGTCCACGCGTGGGCACTTTGTCCGGAAGGAGAAGAAGGACGATATTTGTTTTTATTCTCTAAACCATTGCAGCCTTCAACACCGGAGATGCGCATCGATAAGCCATACAAAACCATCCGGGGCTCTTTCTCAGGCCGTCTCTGGAGCTCTCAGGCCCAACCGGCCTGAGAGGTTGGTGAAAATACTTGGCTGTTTTCTGAGTAGCAGCCTCCATCTTTAACCTCTAATCTCCCACACACACATCCGTACCCGCCCCACACACTGGCCTTCTGTCCCACCAGACTGTCCCCTCCTCATGGTGCTCCATATGGCTTACAGATCGAATGATGCATAAAGAAGACAAGAAAGAGGAAATGGAGAGAAGGGACACCGGAAAGAAGAACTCACCATGAGAATGACGCAGCCGCTATCCTGAGCCGTTTCATGTACGTTCACCTAAAGAGCTTTTACATGCTTCTGAAATATGAGCTTTAACAATTTTATTCTAACTTTTCCATTAATACTCTTGTGCCTTGTGTTTCCAAATAACAGTTTTCAGGGAGAAAAAGAAGAAAAAAAAACATCGGGCAAATATTAAGACCAAGACAATATTGGTTGCAGGAGATTCGGATTGCAAGCAGGTGTCTGGGTCCCACCGTGGCCTCCCTGAAGGGTGCGGGCCACTCCGGCCTGAGGGCTGGCAGCACTTGAGCGCTGGGCGGCTCAGGACCACGATGACCTCTTTCCAGTGCCTGTGGGCGTGGGTGCTTCCTGAGTTACCACACTTCCTCTGTCCTGTCTGGGCGTTTTGAAAGCACAACGCTAAGAGTTCATTCTTTTTTTAACATGGGTTTTGAGTGGCTGTGACGTGAAGAGGGGAGCACAGGCCCTGCAGGGAACAGAACTGCCAGCATGCGGTGCCGCAGTCATTGCCTTTCCTGTGACCGGCGTTTAAGCAGCTGGGTGGATTTAGGTCACAGTCGGATAACAGCATTTCTGCTACTGTGGTCATTGTCACTAGAAGTCAGCATATGCACATGACATCAAGGACTGGCCCTGTCATCTCGACACGCTGTCAGCACAGCCATCCATGCGCTTTCTAGGGACCAAAATCCTCCTAGGTCGGCTACCCTGTTGCAGCGTCATGACTCCTCTTCCTCAGGGTCCCAGCCCATGCCAGGGGCTGAGAAATGGCAGTCAGGGAATCTCCTCTCTTGCCCAAATATGTGCAGTATGCGGGGTGGGGGAACAGGATGGATAGTGTTTCCTCGTTGCTCGGGAACGTCCGGCTCTCGCTTCCTCGGCTCAGGGCACGCATTCCTAGAGGAGCTCCCTCGAGGGAGATGTGCCTCCTCCAACTTTCTAGAAAGTTCCCGAAAACCTCCCAACCTGACTGTGCCCATGTGTGCCCACCAGCTGGTGAGGGAGACGCTCCACAGACAGCCCGGGATGTTGTCCTGTGAGGACACAGTCTTTCTCCACGCGGCAGTTCCGCTCTGCACGGTGTCCCCGACAGCCAAGGCTCCACATGGGGCTGTGTGAAAGAGACGGGACCCAGGCACGATGGTGGCTGTGGGCCTGCAGCCTCCCAGTGTCCCCTCACTTGCTTCCATAGCAAGGAAGACCAGTCCTTGCACGAGACAGACAGAAAGCTGTGCCCAGCTTCACCTCGCCAGAAATGCCATCTCGGCAGTCTCCCCCGCTCACCTCCCTAAGTATGGACCACGTCCTATTTGCCATTAAATAACCAGTTTTACCACACTGCCCATCAGACCCTGAATAACGCATTAAAAAAGGCATGAACATGAGTATCAGCGTCAAGAAAGTCAAGCATACCAAGCACTTTAAACAACTTAATCCACAGAGCCACACCGTGCGTAACATAATGTTAACGTTACCTTTTCTTTTTTTTTTTTTTGATGAGAAAATAAGCTAGGAGGACAAGGTAAGGAACTTGCTCAAAGATAATCCCTAGAAAATAAATGCCCACACTGGATCTCAAAATAAGATCCATACAATGACCGGCTCCATGCTGCAATTTCCACAGGTGAGTGTTTCTGTCCTAAGTGACAGGGAGTCAAATTAAAACCAAGGTGACCCTGGATGGTTGGCTCAGTGGTAGTGTGTCAGTCAGTGTGTGGAAGTCCTGGGTTCAATTCCCAGCCAGGGCACACAGGAGAAGTGCCCATCTGCTTCTCTACCCCTCCCCCCTAAACCCCTCCCCCTCTCACAGCCATGGCTCATTCAAGCAAGTTGGCCCTAAGTGCTGAGTATAGCTCTATGGCCTCACCTCAAGTGCTAAAATAGCCATTGCCAAGCAACAGAACAACAGCCCCAGATGGGCCAAGCATCCCCCTGTAGGGTGTTTTCTGAGGCACATGTGGGAGTCTATCTCCCTGCCTCTGTTCCGCTGACTTCATCCTCCAAAGCTCAGGGGAAAATCAACCAGTTTTGTGAATGCTTAGAAACAACTGGTTTTATGGGTTTTCCCTGTACAGCTCCTCTTGTCACTGAAGAAGTCTGCTCAGTGCCGGCTGGAAGACAGGTTTCCTGTCACAGAAGTAGCAAGGATGCAGGTGGTGCTGATGGGAGAAACCGTCACCCACTGTTTTTGCCTTCTGACAGTGAGTTCTCCACACGAATCACCCACACATTTCTGATTGGACTTCGCCTCTTTCCTCTCCCTCTCACAAACACCTTTCTTGGATGGGGTTGTCTATAAGGCACGCTCTTTCAACAAATGGAAACGGTCCAATAGAAGACAAGGACGAGCCTTTCAACTGGGCTCTGGGTCTCAGCCCAGCCCACTTCTTAACCAACAGACCCTTTGAAGTCTCTTTCTCTTGTGTCCTTCATCGGCAATTGAAAATAAAAACACCTGAGCTTGCAGAGCACTGGATAAAATATATGTACATCAGCCAAGACAGCATTTGACCTGCTGTGGTCGTCCAACAACTACTAGCTGCCTTCATTACACCGTTCAAGAACTAGGCTTCTTAGAAATTCCTGCGGTGGACTACACGGTCTCCTTCCCCAACCCCTTCACAGCTGAAGGCATTCCGAGCACATGTTACTATCGCTCCTGTGATAAGAATCTGGGTAAAAGACAAACCTAAAACCGGTATTTTTACGGGGAAGTATGGCGGGTTGAACACAGGCAGACCTATTTTGCATCCTCCTTATCCTCCTCTAAGACTACACTAAAATGACTCACAAAAAGGAGGCGGGCAAAACTCACATTAAATGAAAAGAGTAAGAGAGCAGACAGCTCTATATTTTGGTAGCAGAAAAGCAAATGGGTAAGAACTGACGTTACAGATCCAAGCCAGATCCTAATGGTGCTGCCGGGCAAGATGACAGCCGACCTCACCCACACCAGAAAGCCTAGAAATCTGAGTTAAGCTGTTGAGTGACTCGGAGTCTACAAGACTGTGCTCTCCTGCCTCCATGCCTCTGAGCAGCTGTCCTTCCCTCAAGAAGGCCGGGGGCGGGGGTGCACCCTCTGCGGAGGGCCCAAGAGAGGGTCTCTGACGGCGGAGGGATGCTTACACAAACAAGAGGACAACGTGGCTGTCCACTTACTGTGCCCTGGGACCTGAGACCCGCATCCCTCTCCACGACAGGGCTCCTAGGACCGCCAGACTTCGCTTGCCACGCAGAAAAATTCTAAATCATCTCAAAATAATCTGGCCATTCTAACAAAGGAAAAACCTAGAAATGTGGACATCCATGGGTCTCCAAGATACGGCCCAGACAGACCAGCCTACGGAGAAGCTCGGTCGGCAACCCTCCCTAGCACCAGGTGTCCGCCCCTCGCATCTCCATGCTCCGTGTTGATGTCAAATGAAGTGCATTTGCAGAAGCGAAGCTCTTGAGGGAAGAGAGAAAGATGAGCAGAGAACAGAAATAGAAAGAGGTAAACAGTGAGACAGAGGAGAAAAAACCTGAGCCCTAACCCAAGGGGTCTAGAAATCAAGGATAAAGAATAAGGGAGGGGACAAGGTCACGAATACAATATTTCAAAAGGATGTTCAAAGGACGTGAGTGTCCAGGCTGAAAGGGTCCATTGTCAGCCAGTACTCAGTCTATGCATTTTGTTGAAGTTGTGCGCGTTGAGTTCGTTTTCTGGTTTTGTTTTGTTTTACTGGATTGTTTTGTAGTCTGCCCATGATCTCACAGTGAGGTTGGAGCTAGAATGTCCTCCTCATTCCCCATGCATGGTGGGGGTAGATTTTGGGGTTGGGGGACAGGGAACAGCACCGTGCTGTCATAGCACAGGCTGGATTGAAACAAGGAGCGCACATGGGGCCCCAGCCTGCGAACAGCATAAGCCCGTGTTGGTTTTGGAATTGTTAGCAAGGACATGAGGTCGTGATTCTCACCTCTATGGTCTGAGCCCTGCAGCTCCACGGGGCCTCCGAGATTCCCACTAATCCCAAACAGCTGCCTTGCCAACGTATCCTGGGCTCTTTATGAGTTCCCTCATGCAGCAAGTAGTAATATATAGCACCTGCTACTTTTCAAGCCCTTGACTGCATAACCAGGGAGGTGCGGAGGGAGGTGTTCAGAAGGAAAAAGAAAAACATTATTTGGTTGCATAGAAAAGGGCATTGTGTGGAGAACGGTTCTCTGGGAATGTGGGGAAAATAGCTCCAGGTTGATACCATGCGCTCCATTAACAAAATTTTTTACATCGTTGATTTCGTCTGATTCCCACACACACAAAAAAAGACTATGCAGTATTTATTTGTTACCTGCCCCTCACAGACGAGAGAACCAAATCTTCAATAAAGAAAATTAAGTTCTCTGAGCTCACCTAGGATAGGTCTGAGGCTTTCCATTCATCTTTTCTGAGTTTTAAAATGATGTCACACCGCCCTTGAAAATGGCTCACTTACCCACCTCGCTGGGCAGATCGGGAAGCAGGAACAATGCAGCCTGGCCACATGGCTGGCACAGAAATCTGAGTCTAGCTGTTGCATGACTACTCCGCCAGCTCCCTTGACTGCTGTGACCCATGGCCACGGTTGTCTTCCGTGACCTCCCGAGTTCACCACGAGAGGTGGTGCTGGCCCTTCAATGCTGCCACAGTCCTCCGTGGCCAGCTCCCGAGTAAGCTGTTCCTAAGCCAAGGATACTACAGCGTATTGGGCTTCCCTGCAAGCCACCCATTCTTTCCTCAAAAAAACTTAATGGGACTGCATGGGCAGATCTGTGACCCGACTGACACAGTAATGTTGTATAGTTAGATGCATACCAGTCCTGTGGATGGTGGGGCATGCTCACATCAGCGTGCTCTTAAAGTTTTAACTTCAGATCCGTTGAGTTAGAAAACTCTCCATGCCAGTGGTGTCTGTTACCCAGCTACAGGGTCTGTGGACCATCAGCAGGTGCCTATCAGCAGGTGCCTATTGGGGAGTTGGAATGCAGCAGCAGCAGGAGGTAGAGCAGATCCAGGAGAGTAAACTGGTTCTGCAGCACTGGATGCGTGTCCCCAAATACTACCTGTAAGGACAAAGGATCAGGGGATAAAGTGTGAGTGTGAAGAGGGCTGATGAGCAGGTAGAAGGCACAAGCCCATCCAGCACAGAACACGCAAATACTCCTGAGCACCTGCCATGTGACAGCCCTGTGCTGGGTATGTTCGAGAGGGAATCAGCTATCCTCAGCTTGAACACCTCCAGCAATACAGGGCTCACTACCTGCCAAGAACTCACCTATCTGTGGACATTTACCTTACTAAAAAAAAAAGAAAAATGCACACCCTTTCTGAGTATGAGCTATAGGGTGGTTGGTGCTAGAAGTTTAAGCATATTACTTAATCTGAATATTCATAGTTACCATATAAGGTAATTTTTTTTCTTCTTCATGTGATAGGCGGAAAATGGGAGGCTTAGAGAGGTTAAGTGACATGGGCTTAGAGAAGTTAAGTGACATGGCCAAGAACATCAAGGTAAGTGTGAACATGAGCACACCACCACCATCTGATGCAAAGCCTGGGTGTTTGTGTTCTTGGACTGAACCCATCACGCTGCCGTTGACTCAGAGATTCACTAGATACGCAAGGTGAGAATCCCTACCGGGTCAATTCACATTAGCGAGATAACATTTGGAAGTGGTTTCCTGGATCACTCGCAGAGGTGGTCACCTTGAAACAGGGGTCCTGGGCTTACGGGTCTGGAACACAGAAAGGTGTCGCAGCTGCAGGCACTGGGGCAGTGCTGGGCTCTGCCTCACCTGCCTCAGTTGGCCACCACACCCTGGAGAACCCTGCTTTCTGGCCGCTGACTGCATGTGTGCCAGCCCCTCCCAACAGCAGGTCCAGGTTTCAGGCTGCGTAGAATGAGGAAATGGTACTTGAGTCTGCGAGACTCTAACAGAGAGATTTTGCCCTCCGCAAAATGACACCTGAGACATGCAGGTGACTGGATGAGCACATGAACAAGTGAATATAGGGTGAGGGGGTCCAGTTCATAAATCTCAGATCTGGAGAAGTAAGTCCTGTCACGTTGCATAGAGGTTCTAAGTTGTTAGAGAGCAGCAGTGTTAGCTGGGCTGAAAGAGGAAACCAACACATGGGTGGAGCCACATACCCAACAGGCCAGTCTACGTAGACTCTACTGCTCAACACCTGCTGTGTGCGGCCCCAAATGAGAGAGGCACCCCCAGAGTACAAAGACTGCATGCACACACACACTCTCACCTGTTATGTGCACATTTTAGATCTCAGATGGTGGCATCTGACCAGGAAGATGTGCTTTGCTCGACAGGTGAATACACGCAGAGCCATGCACACACACCATGCATGCACACACAGGCACACACATGGGTATGTGTGTGCACAGGCACAGATAGATAGGCACATGCACATGTGTGCACATGGGCACACAAAACACACATGGGTACACACCCAGGCACACACACACTATGTACACCCATCCCACAGTTCATTCTCCACATGGTCACTTGTGGGATTTTTACAAAGTGAGCAGTAGATGAAACGGTAACGTCTACACAAATGATTTGCACAGAATCCCTGGGACAAGGGCTGGCAGTGGCAGCTGAGGGTGTCCTGGCAGCGGGAATGCCTGCTGAGCCCACAGCGCCCTGCTCCGGGGCTGTTCACTAGTGCCGACCTGCGCATGGACTATAGACAGCCTGCCCTCTCAGGGAATGCCCGTGCCCACGGGTCCCTGGGTCCCATCTGTGCTGCAGTGTATTCTGTTCCCCACCCGCAGTCCTGTTGTGTTTACACTCAGGAGATTTAATCACTGATCACACCTCACCCTTCTGACAGGGACAGGACAGGATGATTCCACGAGACAGACTTCCATAGGACACAGGAAATTATACCGATGGGGCAGAAGCTCCACAGAGGGCAAAGGGCTGCCCAGCATGAGGGCACTGGACAGCTCTGGTGCTTGAGCCAGCCGTTGGGTCCCTGGGTGCTGCTTTTCGAGGTCTGACCCCAGGACACCCTCCCCTTGGGTTTCAGGGGCAGTGGCAGCAACGGGAGGCATTGCAGAAGTTCAAAGGGTCTAGGAGAGAGAAATCGGGGCACCTCCTCTTCCCGCTCCCTCTGGGTTCCACCTGTACTGACCAGCCTCTTCAAAAGTTCTCACCCTGTAAGTGAGGGGCACCTCCTGTCCCCAGGCAAGGCTACTTCGCCACGCCTTGTCACTGATCCTAACCCCACAGACACACCAGGAAATCCGCCAAGAAAAGTCCTGTGGGAAGGTCAGCTGACCCTGGATGAGTGCTACGATTCTCACCATTCCCTTCCCCCTAATCTTTTTTTGTCTTCCCCGAGAACTTTACCAAGGAGTGAGTACATTTGGAAATAAATATTCATTTGTTAGAACTGTCTGGCATTAACCTCCAACCTCTGCAATTACATTATGCCCAATGTTGGCAACTGAGGATGGTGACTGTAGGAGGCTGGGGAGGGTAAGAAATGCTAGATATGATATCAGGTCTGTAGCCAATTAGTGCATTGGCTGAATGTGATGGCTGTGAATAATGAGTCAGCAATTTTGTCAGGAAAATGGAGATGACTGCATTCCTTGATTATGAGACGCACTTTTATTCAACGTTTCTGAATTCCGGATAACTTTGATAACACAAGTTACTATAAATCGCTCACAAATGTATAAATAGTCTCTTCAGTCACCACACAGAGCAATAAATATGTTCTATGCATAGCTTTCCCTTTGCCTTCACATAGGAACTTTGCCCACTGTGGAAGAGAATTACTTCAACCAATTATTATTTTAGTTTTGATAGTACCATAGATAGAAATAGACTCTCTTCTAACTTAAATGTGAGTCCTTAAATGTCACTTAAAATGTCATTAAAATATCACACCTTGTTCTGGTGTTGGCAGGAGAAAGACATCGTCTCTGTGGAAGGTTGCTAGTCACATACTCAGCGATGCAATTAAAGGAAGTAGAAGTAGCCAAATGTCTCGGAATAAATCAGAGGGGCTTTCATGCTAGGAGAACGAGCTATGACAGTCAGGTGACAGGGATCTTTGTTTGAAAAACCTCTTCAGAGCTATTTAATTCCTACCTTGGAAAGAGAGGAGATATATTTGTCCTGCAAATTTCTAATTTTTTTTTCACTGAAATTCTTGATCCCTTATTCTGGGGGCAGGGGTAGGGAATTCTGACACATGATCAGTAAACGAATGATTAGTCAATTTTTTACATGCCCAATGAGTGTTTGAAAATAATAAATCTATTCTGTTTATGGACTGCTCGTTTCTCCATTTTTTATCTCTTTTCTTATCCCAATTCGTATCAGATTGACATCTGAACAAATTCACCTTGGAGAAATCTATTCAAATATATGTCTCATATACAGTGTGTCCGTAAAGTCATGATGCACTTTTGACCGTGTGACCAGTCAAAAGTGCACCATGACTTTACGGACACACAGTAGATGCATGTAGGCATCTACCTGAATTAAACTTTTGTATGGATTAAAAAAATCAAGCTTGTTAAGTGTGTTAATCAAATCTCCTGTGAATTGTACTGAATTGTCTAGGTTTTTGGATTCTGAGCTATATTGTATCTTTAATAATTTGCTCTCTCCGTTTTGAAGCGGTAGGGTTGGTAAGATAAAATTTGTATCTATTTTAGCTTTTCAAATAAACATTCTCTGTTCCATTGAGTTTTGCACTGAAATTCAGACTTCACTGCCTATGCTGGTGGGGATTTTATTAGTTTCTGTCTAGTACATCTTTCTCTCTATTCTCAAATTTTTAGTCACTTAGCCATTTTGTGTTAGACACTTAATTTTGAGTTTTAGATGACTTTGATCCTTTGATATTTATCACACAATTAGTACTTACTAGGGCTCATTTCTGACACCGTGGTGTTTTCTATCAACCATGCTTACTTTTATTTTCTTTTTTCCTATATTCCTTGGTCTGATTAAGTTTTCTTTTTCATCTGTTTCTTCCTCTGCAGATTTGAATGTAATCCCTCCTGTTTCTTTTTCTTTTTTTCTAGTTGTTACTCTTAAATGTTTGCCATGCATATTTTAGCCAATATGTTAAAAATCTGCTTAGTGGGCATTGTCTCCACCTCACCACTACCACCAACATCGCAGCATCAATTAAAAAAACCCAGTGTGATTCCTTTTTCTCCAATAGGAATTATTCCTCTCTGATACGAATTCTTCCTTCCAAGTGCTCGTTCTTGTTTTATACCTGTCCGTTCCTTTCTTCATAATTAGCTCTTTCTTGCTCTATTGACCTCAAATTTACTTGTTTTCAAACACTTTCTAGATTTCTCTTTGCTTGAGTTCTTTCATTTGTTGTGTGTTTTCCCTCTTTTGTGATGTTGACTTGCTTCCCACTTTTCCCTGGATTTAGGTGGAAGAAAGGAAGGTCAGCTTCTCCTCATCCTACCGTCTTTAGTCCAGAAGTCTTCTCCCGCTGACGTAAGAGAAGCTGTTGTCCGACCAGGCGGTGGCGCAGTGGATAGAGCGTCGAACTGGGACGTGGAGGACCCAGGTTCGAGACCCTGTGGTCACCAGCTTGAGCGCGGGCTCATCTGGTTTTAGCAAAGCTCACCAGCTTGAGCCCAAGGTCGCTGGCTCAAGCAAAGGGTTACTCACTCTGCTGAAGCCCCCCGGTCAAGGCATATATGAGAAAGCAATCAATGAACAACTAAGGTGCCACAACAAAGAATTAATGCTTCTCATCTTTCTCCCTTCCTGCCTGTCTGTCCCTATCTGTCCCTCTCTCTGTCTGTCACAAAAAAGAAATAAAAATAAGAGAAGCTGTTTGTCAGCAACATCTAAGTGCTTTAAAAGAAAAATTAAAAACACAAATATAAAAAAAGCGTATGCAAAAGCCTGGCTTTCTTCATTTTGCCTCAAAGTTAAATGAGCAACACAAAAGTATCACAGAAAAAAAATTATAATAGGGATTATAAAAATTTATCCTGACATAATGTATAATATTTTTCTTGCAGTAAAAATAATTCTAAAGCTTCTTACCACTAAATAAGAATGTTAGCTTCATATTTTGATTATATCACTAGAAAAATATGCTATGGAATATTATAAGTAGGTTCCTCTGAGTTAATTAAATGCGTGTGTATCATGACATATTCATTTATACTGACAAGCTAGTATAAAACGTATACTGTCTCTTACAATTAGTGGTTTTATTTTCTAATCAATAAAATGCATCATTAACCTAATTTTAAGAATGTAGATACTGAAGCACAAAAAAGTTAATCAATTTGGTCAAGGTCACACAGGAAGAACCAGAATTTGACATTAACATATCTGAACAAAAAAGGCTTGCATTTCTCCATGCAGGAGGTCATCTTACCTTCTTCTAGAAGACTAACATGCTTGCTTGCTTTCCAGAGAAGAAAACATCTTGGGATGCAAAAAATGTCTTCTAACTATCATAGTAAGTAAGATTAAAAGTCAGATTCTTCTTTCTTGTTTGTTTTGTTTTGTTTTTTTGTAAATTAAAATTAGAAATCTCTCTCTCGTCCCCAAGAGTATCTTCTAATCCTGACAGGGTGAAAGCGGATGCCAGGGAGTTGTGCAAGGACAAACCCTGTGATCATCCGCCTTGGTCCCTTCATGAACATTAGTGAAACAGTACGGATGAAACTGAAGCCACTATGGGACCTGAACAGGTTTAAGTGTGCCGTTAGCACAAGCCCGGTGAGTGACGTGACCCTCTAAGATGTAGAGCTGACTGTTTCCAGCATGATGGTCCTGGCACTGAAGAGACAAGCTCTATGAAGAAGCCTTTCCTGGTCCTTTCTAAACACATGCCATGAAGGGACCTTCTGGGGGGCATTTGATCCAGGTGCTGGCTTCCAGACCGAACTTCAGAGGATCATGACTTCCCTGCTGAAGTATTTACAGGTTCTTTCTCTCACTCCACCTAACACACTCTGCAGAACATAATACGCCTCTGAGGGGCTAACATACCGTAGGAAAAATGCTTAAGTACTCGGGTTTCAGGCTTTTTTTTTTTTAATGACTGGAAAGATTAGAGAGGGAAAATGAAGTCACGCAGGAGAATAAAGAACACTTAGAGAAAGCCCAGACTGTCTTTACAGAGAAAAATTACCCGAACGTTTGAAACAGGATCCACGGTGCCACAGAATGTTTTATAATACTCGGGTTGGAATCTCGTGTGTGCTGAATGTCACCGTGCCTGGAAGGTAAAAGTTATAAAACAGGAAAATCTTGCTCAACCAGAAATGTGGCTAATTGGAAACCCCAACAAGGCTATTAGGAGATGGTTTTCCATTGTAGAAGAAGGAAGTCAGTCATAAAAGGCAACACACACACACACACACACACACACACACACACACACACACACGATGGTTCACCCTGAAAAACAGTAGATGGTTTCCCTCCCCTCCCACACGCACAAGCCTATGTCCCAAGGCCGTTCTTTATAACGATGTTCCGAGACCCTTTAAGATCTTCTGCCTCTCTCCAAAACTCTAGCTGTAATTTTTTGATCCAGATAAGAACATAGTCTGTAGAAAGCTTTTTTTTTTCTGGAGTTGAAGCACTTCATAATGTCTTCTGGTGAATCCTTAACTAACCAGAAAATTAAATGAGGATCCCAGTAACAATAGCACACCTAAGGGAGTGATGCTTTCATTATAGAGCTATGAGTGACCTGGTCTGTATGGTAAAAATGGACGTTCAGACCTCCCCCACTCAATAGTGAAAAACAAACATAACAGTACCAATCAAAAATGAGCTAAAGACTGAAGTAGACATTCTCCAAAGATGTCATGCAAATGGCCAACACATACACAAGAATCACTCACCATCACTGGCTAGCAGCAAAACACAAATAAAAACTGCAAGAGCTCTCACTACACACCTGTCAGAATGGCTCTGATCAAAGAAGGAAAGACAACAGACGTTGGTGAGGACGTGGAGAAATTGGAGCCCTTTCTTGTCCACTCCTAGTGGGAATGCGAATTGGAGCAGCCACAGCAGAAAACAGTATGTGGGGTCCTCAAAACGTAAGAAAGAGAACTGTGACCCAACAGTCCCACTTCTGTTTGTCCAATAAAAAATCTGAAATCCAAACCTCCAAGGGATGTCTGCGTTCGATTGGTCATCGTGGCACTATTCACAGTAGTTAAAATATAGAAACAACCTAAATGTCCGTCAACAGATGAACAAATAAAGATTTAATGGTAATCCTTAGATGCAACAGCCTATTTCCCTGCCTGTTCAACCTTTACAAAAAAAAAAAGAAAAAAGAGAGAGAGAAGGAAGAAAAGAAGGAAAGAAGGAAGGGAGGGGGGAAGAGAAGAGAAGAGAAGAGAAGAGAAGAGAAGAGAAAAAGAAAAGAAAAGGAAAGAAAATATAGAGTAGACTAACACAATAAAACAGTTGGTGTGTGGTGTCTACATGAAGGGACAGTAGACTCTAGGGACAGTCAGGCTTTCTTGGAGTGCTCTCTCTTCTCCTACATGACTTCACTTTCCCTCTTTAGCCTTTCCGGTCATGATGTGTGGTTGAACAGAAAGAACAAGCTATATTTGGTATGGTTCATGATAACGCGAATATTGTAGTAGACCCTTGAGAAGCTAAAAAGGCCCTCCGTAGAATTTCTAAAGATGGGCAAATCACGTTAGATTATACTTTCTCCCATAAAATACAATGCACTGTAAGGAAGGAAAGTTGTTACCTTATGGGACCTTCAAATGCATAAGACATTCATTATCTCCAAAGAAATAATCACGAAGAAGTAAGAAGTTGCATTGAGGTGATGTTTGCTCTTGTTGTCATTATTAATCACTGTTGTGTGTCACAGTAATTCTAGAAGCATCCATTCCTGTCCTCTGGCCTTAAGGGTAGATACAGAGGTGAGAGAAGCTTGGTAGCTGCTGTTGTGGGCAGAGGATGACTGTGAGGACTGCGTCATCCCAGCTGATGAATAGGTACCTGAAGTCTCTTCTCTGGGAAATGCAGAGAAGATACATTTGGTTCAAACCAAGCTGGAATGGAACAGGGACCAACGAGAAATGGCTTTCCTGTTGGTGTTATCAGTCAGCCACGTTCACTCATGTGTTTTCTATGGAAACGTCTCCTGACAAACTTTTAGCTTTTCTTTCCCTCCGCATTGCCCACCTAAATAATTTTTTACATTGAATTATGAAACAAGCTGTCTCTAGCGAAGGCTTTTGAAGTAGAACATACATTGCGATTCTTAAGCTTAATAACGAGGACAACTTGGTCAGAGGGGTGGGATCTTGGCTGACCCTGTCCTCCTTCTCACCTCTTTGCCTCTTGTTCCCAATGCCTGTATACCCTCCCTCCCTCCTTCCCCAGATCCGGGCTACTCATTATCCCCAAATGCACAGATGAACTGAGCCCAGGCTGCCTGACCAGCAGGTCCCTATCCTTGCTTCTCCGACCTCATTGACCCTTTGAATTCACCTATGAACTCGCCGGTGTGACCAACGGCCCTGACTCAACAGGCCTTACCTTCCTGGGCCAGTCTACCCATGACACTGTTGACCATGTCCTTCTTCCAGAACTCCTTCCTTTGGTTTTGCCTATAGGATTTCTCCCTCTCTCTCTATCCTGCATTCTTTACACCAATGACATGGAGATGTTGACATTTTGCCACGCCCACGGCCCGCCCTAACCTGACCTCACGTGCCCACTCACCACCTGCAGCAGTGTCCTTCTAAGACAGTTCTATCCCAGTCCCGCCAGCTCTGGCTGGAACTCTCCCCTCTGTTGGAAGGACTTTTCCGTCTTCCTGACTGCATGAGAGGCTCTAACTTACCCCACAGGGCTCAGCTCTGTCTTCTCCTATACGGAGCTTCCCCGAGAGGCCCGGACACCTCCCACACACTCAGTCCCGCATGTTGATCACTTGGGCTCCTGTCCCTCTGTTAATGTGACCTCCTGGAAGGCAAGACCTCCACTTTACCAATCAGAGCATTCCTTGCACCAGCACAGGGCTTGGAAATCTGGGGTCTGAGAAATATTTCAAAAAAGAGATGTAAAAGGTCGCAAACTTATAAGTCATGTAGTGTTTGGCTCGTAGCTTTTGTTAATGCTCTTGCCAAATTCTTCTCACAATCTTTGTGCAAACACAGGAAAACAGGGAGTGAAAAATTTCAGTAACAAAGAAACTAAATGATATTTTGCAAAGATAGCTATAATCTGGATGACTGTTCTTCCAACTTTAAGACAAATAGAACTTGAGAAAGAGAGAGAGAAATGTGTTACGTCTTGTGAAGCAGGTCCACTGTATCCTTCTGATAAAATAAGGTCTTCATCCATCCTCCAAATTTTGTTTTCTGGATCAGAGACTTGAACCAAGAAAAAAAAACAGCTTTGTAACCATATCTCAGTGAGTACACATGCTATTTTTAAATATCCCAAGCATCAAACAATAACACACACACACATGCCATCAATAACACACTATTTCTTGAATGTTCACTAAGAAACTACATCAGAAGTCAAGAAGCAAGAAGCAGCAATGGTGGCATGTGCCTCTTAGAAGATGTGGTACCAACATATGAAGACAGACTGGACTTGTGTGTTTAGTTAAAGAAAGAAAACAAAAGAAGAAAAAGAAAGGAAAACCCAAAACTCTGAAAGGCTAACTCAGGTTCTTTATGAGTAGTGAGATTCTTTTTCTCTTTATTCCTTGGGCATTTTTAAATAATTTTCCTTAGTAAGTTGTTTTTCAATTTTATTTAGAAAATTAAATTTAACGGGGTGACATTGATCAAGAAAAATCATAGGTTTCAGGTAAACGTTTCTATAGCATTTGAACTGTAGATGGTGTTGCATGCCTATCACTCAGTCCTTGAGTTTTTATCGTGATTTATAAGCTGGGGAAATCTATTTTAAATTTTTTTATAAATGAACAGAAAGCTGCTGAAAAGACCAAAAAAAAAAAAAAAAAAAAGGAAAGAAAAGGAAGCTAATATTCTAATCTGCCAAATAAAATCTTTTGAACACAAGTGTGACTCAGAGATGCATGAACATATCCTCAATCCACTATTTCCCCACAAGTGCACCTACCCACCTGGCTTTCCTAGGAGATAAGATTTGCCATAGGGTTGGGGGAGGGAAGGAAAAAAAAACACGTTAGGAGGTATTGATTGCAATTAACTTTGCCACTGATTAGTGTGTGACTCCAGGTGAGCCCTGCTATTTAGTAAATGGGCTGAGACACTCAGAGATTAATGGGGTTTGTCAACAGGGCAGTCGGCTCCAACCCAGAGGATCCCATCCCTGCAATTTCCCCACTTTGAAAGTGAAATGACCAGGGGGAGACAGGGAGAGGCATGATGAGCATGGAGAGAATGATCAATGTCACTGACTTACTCCCGTCCCTCAATACCGTGCCCGAGCCCAGAGAAAACACAAAGCCCCTCTCACTGATGTCCAGCGCATGGTGGCGATGTCCCCACCATTAAGCAGCCTCACAGCGTTCTCTTTGCTCCTTGCCCGTGGCTCCCACTTCTGGGAGGCACAGCTATTCTTACTCCAGGAAGGGCTTTCACGTGGATTTCGGGGAGCGGAAGACCTATGTAACTGCCCTGATCATGAGGGAAAGGGCGCCCAAGAGGGTGCCCCATGTCCCCTACCCCCAACCCTCCGCCTGTGTGCCTGGCAGGGAACCCAGGTCAGTCGGTCACATGGGGACCAGATCGATGGGGTGGAAATCATTTCCCCTGGGAATCAGAGCAGGATCAGAAGCCGGCAGATAAGAGTGTGTGCTTCTTCCCGCGTTTCTTCGTCGCTTAGTAACGAAGAGCTCCATATTGATTTGTTCCCCTGCAGGGCCGGCCAGGCCAGGGTCGGAACTCTGGGAGCCGGTTAGGGAAGAAGAGGGGATGCCAACATGGTCATTGCAGGGATGAAATAAAAATTGTGGATGCCCAAGGTGGAACTTCGGCGGAGAATCTCCTGAGAAAATACAATTTTTGGCAGATTGATGAATTCAACTTAACTTGAACCCCTCCTCCTGCCAGGCCTCCCATCAGGGACGTGTGTTGCAGTGAAGGCAGGTTGCCCTAAATCAATATGTTTTCTCAGGGGCCATGGTGCCCTCATAAATCATCATTTGCACGACATATTTGCACTAATAAATCTACCCTGAAGAGAGGGAGAGGGGGGCAGTGGTCCACAATAAACTGCAGCTCCGAGCGGGGGGGCGGGGGGGGGGAGGACGAACCTAAAACCTGGGTGTCTATGGACACACACGTTTGCACAGACTTGTGTGCTGAAGTCCAATTCAGTGTTTTCTTCCCCAGGGTGGCTGTGGCACCGGTCAGCACAGGACAACCCGGTGGCACATACCTGCCCTTTGGGGAAAAGGGACCGAGTGCTCTCTGAGTGAGGCAAAGGAGGACCCCAGAATGTATTCTGTTTGTCTCCCATTCCTTTCAACTGTTTCTCCCAAAAGAATAAACAGGCAACAAAGTTGATTCGGTGGTTTGACTAAAAGAGGGAAGATGTGGATTTCCCAGCAAACTGGAAGTTTCCTCCTGAGACATCCCCTGAGGCTTCCATAACCAGGAACCCGCCCAGTGAGTCGGTGTGGAGCTGTGGAGCAAAGAAGCAGCCCAAATGGATGGAGGACTTGATGAGAAGGTTAAACATGTCCCCAACGTGCACTCCCCTGGTTGCTGTTTGGTAGCATAATCCTTGCGTTCTGTCCTGCACAGCACTCAACATCAGACATGGTGAATTATTGAAAATAATGGTAAAAAAGGAGGGGCCGGGCGGCCAGACCATCTTGGGTCGGAATTCTCATTCCATCATTTGGTGTTCCGAGGCATTAGCTTCCTAACCCTGGTCACCCATCAGCAGGGCAGTCGTGAGCACCCTGTAGGGTCATTGTGAGGAAGAACTGACCGACAATGTGATCATTGAAAATAAGATACACTCAACCACAGCAACACATCTCTCAGCACCGGACGCATGCGATGTGTTCAGTTGGGTGCATTATTTCTCTTTCTGTTTAAAGTCGGAAATCCTCAAGCTGGGAGGGGCCTGAGAGCTCACATATTCCATTCCCCGCCCCATTGTGCACAAGGTTAAAAGACAAGCTCAGAGAATTCAGACCTGTTTAAGGTAACACCACTTGTGGGTCGGTCAATAGCAGAGCAGGATCAGGATAAAGAAGGGATTTCCCAATCCAGCTCTGCCCTCATCAAATCTTTCTGTTGAAGTGGGATGGTTGAATTTCTTTTTCTGTTGACCCAAATGAAACTTGTTTACGCCAGAATATTTGAAACGTTAAAAATAATAAAATAGCCTGACCAGGCAGTGGCGCAGTAGATAGAGCGTCGAACTGGGATGTGGAGGACCCAGGTTCAAGACCCCGAGGTCGCCAGCTTGAGTGTGGGCTTATCTGGTTTGAGCAAGACTCACTAGCTTGAGCCCAAGGTCACTGGCTTGAGCAAGGGGTCATTCGGTCTGCTGTAGTCCCCTGGTCAAGGCACATATGAGAAATCAGTTAATGAACAACTAAGGAACCGCAACAAAGAATTGATGTTTCTCATCTCCCTCCCTTTCTGTCTGTCTGCCCCTATCTGTCCCTCTCTCTGACTCTCTCTCTGTCTCTGCTCTCTGCCACAAAAATATAAATAAATGAATAAAATAAAAGCACATAAAAATATCAAAATCACCATCATCGCTGCAACCAGAGAGAAATGCTGGTTGTGCACTGCAGGGAGACTTAGGACCACCCCTCACAGCATTGTAACAGTATCCACAGGGCAGAAAGGACCTTCCCATGCAATAAAGGAGCCAAACAAAAGTCCTTTTTTTCTCTCTTTCTGTGGGTGATGGGTGTTCTGTCTTATGTCTCCTCCTTCCTGACAAAGCATCTCTTGAAAATCATTATTACCTTTTCACCTGTGAAAGCAAAAACAGGTGTTTCTACCCTTGTTCCCCCCCCCCTAACCAGACAGAGAGTAAGGGGCGGCATTTGGCCAAATGCTCCCCACGCTAGACTCCTCTCAGTTCATAATTAATAAAGTTTTCAACTGAGCTATTATTTTATTACATGGTGGTGGGGAAAAAAAATGCGTGGATTCAGTTGCCCAAATGTTAAAATTGTTTGGCCTCATGAAAAGCCAAGCTTAAAATAAGTGTTTGGCCAGAAAGTCTCTCCTGATCAAAAGCACGTGTTGAAAAGAGAACAAAAAATATAGTGGGAGCTGAGGCAGTGACTCTGGGTCGGCGTACTAATAATTTATCTTGATCTGTATTATAAATCAAGCCCTGCTACAGCAATGTTCGCCTGAAGAATAACTTGTCCTGATTTTAGACGATGACAGGACCCCATCGTGCAATGGCACATATTGTGTGCACACGTGTGTCTTCAGGGAGGTGCGTACATTTAGCATGCACACATGTGGATTAATTTCCAGTGTTAATCAGCATTTTCTTGACTCATTCTTTGCTTAGATGCATGTGTATCTATAGAGCTGAATGCAGATATGCACATATAAATGTTATGTGTGTGTGTGCGCGCGCATGCGTGCACATTGAGAGTAAGACAGAGCCATGACTATTTGATCCTGAGCCCAGAGGCGGAGCTGGGGATGGGTCTCAGACACTGAGGCCATGAAAGACCGTGGCCCTCAAACCATGCATCAGGTGCAGATGCTGTGCTCGACCTTCACATACAATAGCTTCCATCTGCACGAGAACCCTCCTAGTTATTGTTCTCATTTGCTTTGTTTTTTAGGCTGATACACAAATTCAAGGAGACAGTTATAATGCAGCGTCACACAACGAGAAATTTAGCCCAGGTCCCCTCAATTCAAATGTTGTCTCTCTCCTTCAGCATGTTTCTCCTTCACCGTCCTACATCCTGGAAGGTGAGGGCCATCCTAGGAGGTGTGTCTTACAACAGAGGAAGCAAAAGTATTGAACTCAGAGCAGACAGACGGGGAAGAAAGAGAAGGCATTGAGCGCCACAGGGGCTGCGCTGAGAAGTCTGCAGCTACAGGCACTTCCTGGAACAAGCAACAAGTTCAAGAGACAGTTGGAAGCTTGGTCACTTTGACCTTTCCTTTCTGCCCAGCGGTGGCGTGCCTGGCATGCTCGATACCAAGGGACCCAGGTCATTTCTCAACACATCTGTCCACACGACGGAATAATTTCCAGTGTTAGTCAACATTTTCTTGACTCATTCTTTACTTATAAAATACATGGTTTCAATAGAAGACTAAGTTTTAATTTATTTTTAATTGATTGTTCTTAGAAAGACAGACAAAGTGAGAAGGATTCCTTTGTTGTTCCACTTAGCTGAGTGTCCATTGGTTGCTTCCCTTAGGAGCCCTGACCAGGGATCAAACCTACAACCCTGTTGTTTCAGGATGACATACTAACCAACTTGAGCTAACCAGCCAGGCGGGACTTCATTTTAAAGATAGACCATTCAGCGAACGGTTTTGTGTGTGGACAAAAGTCTGCATTTACCAAACAGAGTGATCCCATCTCACTGTTTTAAATGTGTGTTAAAAAGTAGGAACGCCACGTGCGTCCACAGAAGACAGAATGGAAAGGAATTCCAAGTCTTTTTATTTCTTTCCCTTCCTCTTTCCATTCATGGTGATAGACGTAAATGTAAATCAAAACCTACTGACCTGATAGGAATATATCACCACCTAGTGCGGGAGCCACGGCGTCTGGCCTGAGCCTGCCAGGCCCCAAGAACCACTATGAACCTGCCCACAGGGAGGTGTGTATCTGAGGCCCCGTGCATGGGGTCCTGGCTAAGAGCCGGTCCTCAAAGCTCCCACCAGGCCGACAGCCCTGCTTCCTCATTCCCAACGTAGCTTTTGTTTACTTATTTGGTTGCTCTTATTTTTTCCTGCCATCTACAAATTCACAGAGAAGAGAAGGCAGTTCTCTCACATTTCATAGCACCTCACCAGTACCCACGTGTGGGGAGATGTTGGGTCACGGGATACGTTCTTCAGCTCGCACACGGACAGAGGGGAGGTGACGTGCCCAGGGCCTCATGGCCACGAAGTACAGGAAACAAGTTAGAAACCTGGAAACCACCGCCCTCAGCCCCGTGAGTCCCCTGCAAGCACATTTGGGGACCCAGAACAGCATTAGGGAGATAGGTTTGGATGAAAAAAAAAAACTGCATGAACCAACAGAAAATAATGGCATCTCAGACGCAGGGTTTTGGAAGAAAATTCAGCTTATCCCTGTCTTTGGCTTCATGCCTCTGGCAGCCCCCTGCCCATATGCGCCCGCTGGGAGAGATAATTTAGAAGACAGCAGGTAATTAAGATGTTTTTTGGCCCCTGCATAAAAGTTCCAAGTGACTTTTCCTAATACAATGGGTTTGAAAGCGTCCCCCGTGTGGTCTGAGGATCATGAACATCTGTCAGGTAAACATGAAAATCAAATTAAAATTGAAAATAAAAAAAAAGCACTTTAAAAGAGAAAACAGCTTTACCAATTTAACTTAACTTTCTCATTTTACAGATGAGTAAACTGAGGCACAGAGAGGTTAACTGACTTGCCATAGAGCTAGAGTACCAGAGTCGAAAAGAACAGCCCGATGCCCAGCTTGATGAGTTCAGCTGTTGTACTTATTGAAGAAGACCACAGTCTACTTGTGATTGACTACACAGTTGTAAAAGGAAGTCTGCCAATAAAATACATTTAAACTGGTTTTAAGAAATTTGTAGCCTGACCAGGCAGTGGCGCAGCGGATAGAGCGTGACACAGAGGACCCAGGTTCGAAAGCCTGAGGTCGCCAGCTTGAGCACATGGGCTCATCTGGTTTGAACAAGGCTCACCAGCTTGGACCCAGGGTCGCTGGCTCGAGCAAGGGGTCACTCGCTCTGCTGTAGCCCCCTGGTCAAGGCATATATGAGAAAGCAATCAATAAACAACTAAGGAGCTTCAATGAAGAACTGATGCTTCTCATCTCTCTCCCTTCCTGTCTGTCTGTCCCCATCTGTCCCTTTCTCTGACTCTCTGTCTCTGTCCCATACAAAAAAGAAGTGCTTAAATTCTGAGCAGAACTCTATGTACACAATACCACATGTATCAACACAGCACAATAGCATCCATACAATATTAAGCAAGTTAGACAATAAATGAAAAGCAATTTACAATCCAGGAACGAAAAGGGGGGAAAGAGACACCATGCAGGAGGCAGAACCATTTCACACATTTGTTATTCATCTGACACGCATGAACCTGGGGTGTGCGGACCATGACGTGGGTGTGGACCAACCTGTTCTAAGCCCGTGTGTTAGCCGAGGGCACATAGCACAGACGTCTGCTGTCGGAGATGTGCACACCTGCTGCACAAACAGAGAGGAGATGCTGTTGGCGAGGCGTAGGGCGTTTCTTCGAGGCTGGTCTTTCAGCAGTTCAGACCCAGAACTCACACCTCCAGTGGCACCTACGCAGGAGAGAGGAACAGAAGGGCATCTGTGCCCTCACTTCTCGTCTCTCTCTTACGCGCTCTGAACTTGTGCTTGTCTTTTCCGCGTAGCAGCCTCTCGCCTTTCACCATACATTTCAGGGCGCATTTGTCTGTGGTGAGCCTTCTCCTTTTAGGGTCTAAGCCCCGTGCAGGCAGTGTTTTATGTTGTGTTTGCTATGGTATTACCAGTGCCCACAGGGTGCGTTCAAATGGAGAGGCTCAGTAGCTGTTTTTATTTTTTTATATTTATTTATTCATTTTAGAGAGGAGAGAGAGAGAAAGGGGGGAGGAGCAGGAAGCATCAACTCTCATATGTACCTGGTTTCAAACTGGCGACCTCAGTGTTCCAGGTCGACGCTTTATCCCAGGGGCCCCCAAACTTTTTACACAGGGGTCAGTTCACTGTCTCTCAGATCGTTGGAAGGCCACCACATACAGTACTCCACACGCTGACCACCAATGAAAGAGGTGCCCCTTCCGGAAGTGCGGCGAGGGCTGGATAAATGGCCTCAGGGGGCCGCATGAGGCCCATGGACCATAGTTTGGGAACCCCTGCTTTATCCACTGCACCCCCACAGCTCAGGTTCAATAGGTGTTTTTAATTGAACGCTCAGGCAGTGACGGAATTGAGGCTGAGAGCAGATAAGTACCTGAAATTTATCCGTAGTGTCTTAGGACTCGTGGTTGGTTGACCTTCCAGAACACTGTCTCCTTGACCCCATAAGAACCCTGTTTGGTAGGCAGGTTATCTTAACCCCACCGTGGCCATGAAAAATGAGAGAGTCCTAGCAATCCCACACAGGTCCACAGCGATGGATGGCTCTTTGGCTGATCCATGACTTGACCTCAGGTCCTCTGGCTCCTGCCCAGGATTTCTTTGGTGCCAACGGTCCTGCCCTACATGACGTCACAGAAGTCAAGCAGATAGTTGAGCAGTGGCACATCTCCAGTGACCTCCCTGTCATGGCAACCTTGGCTTCATTACCTCAGACTGCTTCCCGAGAGAAGTCACCTCATAGTTTGTGGCTCATAAATGACACACACACACAAAAAGTTTCTTGGATGCACCATCGCTCAGATGGACCCAGTGGACAGAGGAGCAACAAAGAATATGAAGACCATGGTTGTCTGTGTTTCAGGCCTGGGCCTCTAGTGCATGGTTGGCCCAGACAGTCCACCTGGCCTCTCTGAGTGTGAGCACTCTATCTGAAGATGACAGAGATAGCTTCAGGTGGCAATCATCTCCATCTGCCCTGATTATCCTGGTTTTGCCCTGGAGATCTTTGAGAAATCCCTCAGCAAGCCAGGCTAGGACAACCGGTCATCGGCTCCAAGACAAGTGACCCCAAGCAAAAGGATGGCTCAAGGTGTATGGGCCACAAACCCCCAAAAGGTATCACTATGGTTACAGTATTGACAGTGTGAGCATGGCAGCTCCTCAATGTCTCATTCCAGATCACCTGGAGGGAAATCTCCACGGAGCCCCGCCTCCTATCTCTGGTTCCCATGCCCCTGTTCAAGGTGGAGTTTTCACAACCTTCAGTGAAAGACAGAAAACAACAGTGAGTTTTTCCACTTAATAAAAATCCTCCGCCTTCCTTTTTTCCATAGTTGAAGTTCCATTCTTTTATCAGAAGGTGATAGTCAGTTTCTTAAGCCCCTCCTCTTACTAAGCAACAGAAGGAGTTGGCCCTTTTCAGTCACTGCCTCAACTTCTTGAAATTTCCCTGTTTCCTGAAGTCCAGAAGGCCAGGAAGCCCAGCCCCAGGACAAGCAGATGAGCTCTGGATGTATGCTAGGACTGTCCTGTCACACCACAACTGGACTGTCCCCACCACAAGTCAGTGGCCCCTCCAAAGCCCTACATCTCAGGTGTGCCCCCCCAAAACCTTGGCAGGTGCTACACTGGGCTTTTGAACTTGTGGCAGGGTGGGTCTGGCCCCTCTCCATAAAAACTCTCATTTCTTTGATATGCCTTCTTGCCACAGAGGCACAGAGGGCAGAGGCACAGGGGGCACATTCAGGGCATTCAGGGGAGGCCATCAAAGCTAGCCCTTTGTCATTGCTGGCTTGTGTCCTCAGGTGTGCTGGAAAAGAAGGTTAAGTTAATCAAAAATATGTTAATCTTCCACATTTAAATAACTGTAAGGTTAGCCCAGGGTGAGGTGTTGTGGGATTCCATTGCTGCTCTCCTGGGAAGAGAAAGTACTCTCTCTTCAGCAACCTTCAAGGAAAAGGCAAAGCCATTAAAAAACAACAACAAAAGAAAACAAAACCCAAAAATGAAACAAAACAAAAAGCCAGGGACAGTGGTGAGTTCTATATTTCATCTTCTGATGCAAGGGACAAGAGAGGTGTCTTCAGTCTCAATGTGAAGAAGACAGAGGTCAGGAAGCTCAAGGACATTGCTCAAGGTCACACACTGAGGAAAGGGTGAAGAGCTGCAAGCAGTGACACAGAGCCCAGCTCCTGCAAAGGGCTCTACTGCTGTGACCCTGGGCCCCGTCCCTGTGGCTGCATTCCCTGCGCCCTGAGCATGGGGGGGGGGGGTGCTTCTCCTCTTTGTTTTCTTCTCAGAACACAGGAACTGGATGCCAGGCTTCCAGGGGAGGCGGGTGTGCAAGAGGGGGAGGGGGGAACAGTGGGAATGAACAGGAGAGAGGGAGAGAGCACCTTTTCCTTTTCCAAACATTGCTTAGATTTGGGAGCATCCCACATCCACAGGAAGCGGTCTGCCCGTGTCCTCCGGATGTCTCCTCTAGGCCAAGTCAGTTTTACCGTTAGTAACGTGATGGAACCGCCATGCAGGTCGTTCTCGAGAAACACAACAGTGGAGTCTGTTAGGGGAAAGAAACCAAGCTTTGTGCAGTAGGCGGACAATGAGGAAAATGGAAACTTACATGTTGCCCAAAATCTGGCCCCTCAGAGACTGACACAAGAAATGGGCTTCTGGGGTGTGCCCGCATACCGAGAGGGCTGCCCTGCCCGAGCGAAAGACAACCCCCACCCCCACCCCGTCTTGTCCTGGCTTGTGCGGCAGGGAGGGCTGAGGTTTGGGGAAGAAAGCCTGTCGTTAGGTGTGACCTTCACTTGATTTACTGTAACCGACAAGGCAGCCTGAACAGACTTCTGTTCCCCTCAATTGCCACCTCCCATCCCTGCTCTGTGAGGACTAAGATGCAAACCCATCAGACAAATTCCAGCTGGGATCACAGCCGCCCCCCGCCTTCTGAGTCCCTGGGAGTCACAGGGGAGGGTGAGCCTCAGGGGCCTCAGGCACTTCACGTTCCCCTCCCTCCCTTAGAGCCTGGCCACTCAAGTTTTGGGACTGGTCAATGAATGACTGGCAGAGAGTTCTCTTTCTTATAAGAGAAGACACTTGGTTCTCCCTCTCTTCATTTCCAGTTTCTGTTTACACAGAGCCCCTTCACTCTCACTAACTCCCAGATCAAGCCTCGCCTGAAGGAGCCCTCCCTTCTGGCTCACCTTTCCAGGTTCCTCAGTCTCTCTCCTCCAAGTCAAACCCCAATGAGCCCTGACATTTCCAAAGCCTTACTCCTTGTCCCCCGCATCCTCCTGGGGAACACCCATTTTTCCTGGTCAGGGTCCAATGCCCCCTATGCCAGTTTGCTAGGGCTGCAGTAACCAAGCACCACTGACCAAGCAGGTGCACAGCAGAGCAGAACATAGTGTCTCACGGTTGGGGGATTGGAAGTCAGGGATCATGGTTGGGCAGGGTTGGATCCCTCGGAGGCCCTGGGGGAGAGGCTGCCCACGGCTCTCTCTCAGTTCTGGTGGTTTGCTGGCAAGCTCTGGTGCTCCTCGGCTTATTGAAGCCTTGTCCCATCTCCGCCTGCGCCTTCACATTCCTGTGTGTGTGTGTCTGTATCCAAACTCCCCTTTCTCTACAAGGTCACATTCACACAGGACCAGGACCCTCCCCCAATGATGTCATCTTACCTTGATCATGTGTGAAGACCTTGTTTCCAAATAAGGTCCCACACCCTGGGGGTTACGCATCCATCACATATTTGATGGGGGGGGGTGTGCGCAATCAGTCCATAAGTAGTGTCTGTACTGTGTCGTGCCCTGCCCCCACCTGGCTGGCAGACCCAGGCACCGGCTCTCAGAAATCTCTGCTACCGCTGTATTCACAGGGTGGAGCTACCTGAGTTCCTGGTTCCTGCTCCACGTCCCCAAGCTCCTTGAGGGCAGGGGCACTGAGGACAGCTTTATGTGGGGTCCCCACAACACCCAGACACAAAAAACAAAAATAATGGTCAAAAGACCAATTGCTTTGAGTCCTCCTAAACTTCAACTCTGTCCATGTCACCTTCCCCTTGGGACTGTAAATTCCTCCTGTGTGGGAAGTGTCCCTTCTCTCTCATTTCCTAGGGTATCAAGCGGGCCATGGGCCCTGGAGGAAGTCAGGAAGGGCCCAATGTGTCTATCGACAGCCCCACCTGGATGCTGCCTCTACCCAGTGCGGGTTCATGAAGACGCGAGTGACTAGGACGAATGGTCTCGGGCCTACAAGCGCACCTTCCACAAGAGGAGATAGAAGCCCAATTTCTCCTTGAGTTCACTCTCCTCTCAGAATAGAATATTTTTTCCAGAACTTTTCACGAAGCGAGCGCCCTGGGTCTGAGAGCTTGCAGTGGGAGTTTTCGGAATACACGTAGGTGGCTGATCCCTTTGTCCTCGAGTAAATCTCTTGCAAACATCTTCCGCATTTAAACAAAAGTAGCAAGTGTCCCAAACTTGAGAGGCCAACCCTCTATGATAAAGCCTGTGACTTTGAGGGGGGCGTAAAAAAGGAGTTTCCTGGCTTTCACGAGTCTATTGTCTGTTTAACAACCTCTGATCTCAGGTTTCAAGGTGTGCTGAGAGCTCTCCTGGCAAACAACCTGGACTTAGCCTGGAGCCCTGCCTGCTGATTGATGGAGGACAGCACATAGAAAGGAAGCAAATACTTTCTTCATCTGGCCCATGATTCCTTACAAAAATGCTGCCAGCCACACACGGGTCATTGCTGGTGAGGAGTCTTCACGCATGCCCAACACAGCAGCCTAGACCGTCCTGGCCCCGCGGCATGTGTCCTTCCCCAGCTGAGGCTTCCAGGGGGACACAAAATATGCACCAGGAGTGGGAAAGTGCTGAGAGATTGGCTGTATTATGGTGCTAGTTATTTTTAAATAACAGCTTTCTTACAGTATAATGGGCATTCCTTAACATTCACCCTTTGCAATAAGCAATTCCGTGCTCTTCACAGGGTCATGCAAACACTACTACTGTGTGGTTCTAGAACAATGATGTCATCACCCCAGAAAGAAACATATCCCCACTCTCAGTGACACCCCTGGCCACCAAGGATCTGCTCTCTGCGTCTGTGGGTAGAAAGGAAGGTTGGCTTGAGGGACTGGCTTGTATACATAGCACTTTGTGCTATAAACAAGACAACACCCACAGACTCAACACTAACTCAGTCTGGCTTTCTAAGAAAAATATCTCTACTTAATCAAAAGAAGAAGTGTGCATTTTCATGAAGATGGATGGATTTATTTAATGCCCCCTCTGGAGAGACCAAGGTGGTAAGAGGCTCTGATAGTCCCTGTGTCTGTTTTCTCACCTGTACAATGGGGATGGTACTAATAGGGTAGTGAAGATTCAAAAACATGAACGCATAAAAAGTGAGACTTAGTGCACAGAGAACAAGTCCTTCTCTGCTCACCACCACGGTAGCTTCCCAGCACCTGGAGAGGCTCAGACAGCAGGGCTTCTGAGAACGGAGAAGATTCTTTCAAGCGTGCATACCAGCCTACCTTAGAAATGTCCGAGATTGGTAGTTTCTAATGGCCGGTCAGCGTAAACTATGGAAGACACCTTTCAAAGCACCAATTTCACTAGCAGCGCATCAGGTTCATGGGACAAGGTCACGCTCTAGAACAGTCAGGACCATGCTTGGTGGCGGCACTGACAGGTCCAGCTACTTGGAAAAGTACGGGTCACCGGTATGCTTTGTGCAGCCATCGTACACCCATTGCCTTTAAAGCAGACAGTGCTCGTCATGGGTGTGGGTACCGTGCGTTGTAAAAGCAGTGTGATCGATCAGGATGGCTGTTTCTGAAGCACACACAGCCTCTGCAGGGGCCTTGTTGTGTTATGTGCTGTAGAGTCGGCTCTGACTCCCGGAGACCTCACAAATGAGTGACACCCACAGTGTCCTGTCCTCACAGCCCTGCTCAGCCCCTGCTGACGCATGCCTATGGCTTCCTTTATGGAGTGATTCTGTCTCACAACACTAGATGTGTTTTTTTTCTTTTTCTTTACTTTTTTCTTTTCTTTCTTTCTTGTGTTTTTTTTTTTTTTTTGACAGAGACATAAAGAGAGACAGATAGGGACAGACAGACAGGAAGAGAGAGAGACATGTGAAGCATCAATCCTTCATTCCAGCATTTTAGTTGTTCATTGATTGCTTTCTCATATGTGCCTTGACTGGGGGGCTCCAGTAGAGCAAGTGACCCCTTGTTTAAGCCAGCAACTTTGAGCTTCAGGCCAGCTATCATGGGATCATATCTATGATCTCAAGTTCAAGCCAGTGACCTCACACTCAAGCCAGCAACCTTGGAGTTTCAAACCTGGTTCCTCTGTGCCCTAGGCTGATGCTCTATCCACTGTGCCACTGCCTGGTCAGGTACGTTTGGTCTTCTTCTTTTCCTGCTGTCTTCTATCCCCACGCCCCCATTTTTATTGTCTTTTCCAAAGGACTCTGCCTTCTCTTGGTGTTTCCTGTAAAACAGCTTCAGTTCCGTCACATTTGCCTCCAGTGCCATTTCAGGCTTCGTTTGCTCTCCGACCCACTGGTCTGTCCTCCTGGTGAACATGGGTCTTCACAGAGCTCTCCTCCAGCACCACGTTGTGAACCATCCACGTTTCCCCCATTAGCCTTCTTCACTGTCCAACTCCTGTGTAATCTTTCACGCTAAAAGGCTTAAAACAACATAGATACAAAAGAATAAAATTACCACCCATAGTGAATTTCTTCTCCAAAGCAGTTAACTTGAGTTGAATCGAGCTTTTAGTCTGACCTCAATCTAGGATGCTCTACAGGTCCGCTGACCTATTGTTCTCTTTGACCAACAGTGCCCCGGACAGAGAAACCCTTCTGGATGCCAGGGCACATAGGGACAATGAGGTTCCCCTCGTGAACCAGCCAGGACAGCACGTTGCACAAACAGGCTGCAGAGGACCTCATGGAGACAGATGGGGAAGCTGTGGAGGCTGTCACCCTGTTCAGTCCTGCTTCCTTGTGAAACAATATGTGTGCATGTCACTTGAATGAAACAAAGAATGAATGTTCACATGAGAGTCATCGGCGTGGGTCCTGCACACAAAGAGTTTGGTGGCTGCAGGTAGTGTGATCGGGGAAGGCGACAGAAGTCACTCATGGCTCCACTCAGGCACCAAAAAGATCCAGCGTCCACCAGCGAGTAGGGAGGACTAGTGAGCGGGTGAGGGGGTCCTTCCAAATAAGCTGTCTCGTTGACACTTTCTTACTGAACAAACGTACTATTTCTCCTGCACCAAAACACTTCTCCCGAGAGAAATAAAACCGTGTGACCTGGGGGACAGCACATGCTCTCGTTTCCCGTGCCTGGGTCTGAAATCTCTGCTCCGCGCACCCTCTGGCTGAGTCAGTTTGGGTGAGTTTCTTCCTTCCCCTTGCCTCCGTCCAACCGTGTAAAATTGCCGGGGAGAACAGCCTTCCTTATCTTGTGGGTCGCTGTGTTCAGTTACTTGTTCTGTGGAAAGCTTTGGACAGTCCCTGGCACACAGGACATTCTAAAGCAATTGCAGTCAAAATAATAAAGAGTGACACCCGTCATCTAATGGTCAAGGTCACTTAAATATGGTAAGGAGACAAGCAGTGTGTTTGCAATGGTTAACTCAGGATTGTGGAAATACGTGCTATTTTCATTTTTAATATTGAGTTATGCTTTCTAAATTTGCCTCTCTTCTACAATGAGAACAAAGCAATGCAAATTACATTAGCTCTTTAGCTATAAGGAATAATATAGTCTTTGTTCAGAGTATGTAAAGCCTAGGAAAAAATTAGCCTGTCGCCTTTTGTCTGAGTCTCAAGACACCGTGATTATTACCGTTGTAATGGTGGAAGTAATGAGCGAAAGTTCCGAAGGGTTAAATTACTTTACCAAGGTCTCTATTTAGAGTTGATCTCCTGGGTGGCCAAAGTGTTCCTTTTGCTTCTTATTTGCCAATGACAGGCTGAAGCCAGAGTAGCTCAGGGATCCAACTGGGACCACTGAGTGAGCTGGGGGTTGGAACAGGAGCAGACCCCTTGTCTCCCGGACTTCATTATAGTACATTTCACACGCATGCACACACGCATGCACGCACGAACTTCCCAAACCCATTCATTCACTGGACCCCTGGGTAAACAGCACTACCTTTTACTAAGTAGTTGGTGCCATTGGTTAATAACCCTTCGGCTAGAACCTACTTGCTTCACACGGGTTCGACAGATGGGGTGAAGGGACTGAACAAAGAGAGAGAGGTGCCTTCATCCAGCAACAAGTGTTTGCTGAGCACCCAGCCCCTGGTGGGCCTCAGGGAGGTGCTTGGGAGACTGAGATGAATGAGAAAGGGTCACCACCTCCAGAAAGCAGTTTAAACAGAGGGGACACGACCCCAGTCATCAGTGTAAGCGGTCGTATAAACACATAAACACAAGCGGTACGTGTGGGTTCAGAGGGACAAAGTCCAAGAGTGGACACTCCTCCCTCCAAAGGGCAAACACTTTGACCACCCAGGTCAGCAGGAGACCCTCTGGGGTGGAGCTGTCCCTGCAGGACTCCCCGAGGCTGAGGAGGTTTGCACAAAGCCCTGGCGTGCGGAGACACAACGCACTCAGAACAAGACAAGGAGGGGGTGTGATGAGCCCAGGCAGTGTCAGCTGATGTCACACCCAGACCTGACAGTCTCAAACCAGCCAGACACTACTCTCCCCATAAGCAAAGTGCTCCTAAGTCTGATCTGAAAGCGTTGGTCTCAGTGTTGACCATGAGCTCACATTGATAGACACTTTCTACTTGTTCAATGAACAGCTAGCTGTGTTGACCAATGGAGCACTTCATGCCAGAGACCCTGCAGCTATGACGTCATTTAACACATGAATTTCCTCAAGTGGGGTACTTAACCTTTTTGTTCCCCAGTTTACTCACCCCTAAGACAGAAACCTCTGCATACAACCACACTGTGAAGTGATAATGAAGTAATGCAAACAAAGAATCGAAGAGCATGACAAGGCGGTAACAGGTATGCAGGGTATATTCTAATACAATACACTCGGCATATTCTGATAAATATATCTTATCTTAAGCGACAGGTAAATGACTTAATAGAAATTCAGTGTTAGGTTTGGAGGAACTCAAGAGATGGCCGTCGCCACACTGAGAAAACTCCCGTCACCATTGTTACCTTGGGCCTGTCTGCACATGTGTCTTGATACTATTTAAAATATGAATCAATGCGGTGGTACAGTGCCTTACGACCTCATCATCCTTTCCACTCAAATAAGAGATTATCTTTCATTGTCTTCAGAGCAGTCACTACAAAAGGAATGTGACCAAGAGATGTTACCGGTACTTCTTGGCTTATGGTGTAACGCCTTGATCTGCATGTGTACATACTGAGGTCATGCAGGACTCCTGCCCGGAGATCTGAGCCACCCGCCTACTCCATTCCCCACCCAGGACCCCCAGCAGTGGACTGAAAGTCAGAAAGTGAGGATCCAAGCCCCCATCTTCCCCGCCAACCCACACACTGCAGGACACACACATTTCCTGTTCCTACCGTGGGTCTTTCTTCCCCAGTCTTCATGGCTTGAATCCCATTATCCCCTCTAGTTAGGTCTCTGCTCCTCTGTCACCCAGGGCAGGAAGCCTCCTGTGACCTGACTGTCCAAAGTCCTATCAGACAACTTGTCCCCCCTGCACGAGCTTTCTCTGTGTCCCGGGCCCCTTATACTTTGTCACGAGTGATACATGTTTCTTCCTTCAGTCCCGCCTTGGCTTATCCCAGGACAAGAGGAACTTCTGGTTGGCTCGCTGCTGTGCCCAGAACCTGGTTCAACGCTTGTCACATGAATGTCCCCAGTGAAAACACGTCAGCAGCAGAAGGAACAAGATGGACAGGGTTGCCAAGATTAGAGCGAATATTAACGAGCAACTGCAGATGTCTTCTGTGAGAGACATTAACGAGGCGCGGACTCTGCGTTATCCGCCTTCTTGCGTCAGAGTCTGGGCAAGCAGGGGAGCACACGACAGCCCTCGTCCCAGGTCCTCAGTCAGTCGCACTGCCACGGCTGAGGTTACAGAAGTAACTTCCCCGGAAAGGGGAAAGGGAGCATTGGTGAGAACGAGTATCAGGAGGACCCTTCCTTCCGTGATGAGTGTATGTTGTCTGTCTGCATTGCCATTTTAGAAACTTGAAAAACACACATTCTTGCCTATAAGGCGTGCAGCCAGTTACTTCCTGTGTCCGCAAAGGTCCACTTTGAGGTGTCTGAGTCTTCACATGCTGACCTTACACGCAGGACTCTGTCTTCAGAAAGCGGCTTACAAGTCTCGTCCCAGCATGCAGAGGTGGGTCCTCGAGGCTGGGTCCAGGTCATCATGCATGCACAATGGGGGCCATTTCAGGGGAGACCACAAAGACTCAGAGATGGACAGAACCGGAATTCAAAACAACTTTTCACTAACATGGAGTCAATGCTACCTGGACGATCCCTTTCTCAGAGCCTGGCTGGGATGAAGTCTGCCTGTGATTGTCTGGTGACCATAAGGTGACCCATAAATGACTTTTGGAGCCACGGAGTAAAGGTCTGCCTTCCCCCAAATAAACTGCCTATTTTATTCACCTATTATTATTATTATTGCTATTTTCCTCCTGGTCATGTTAGCAAACTAAAGAAATGATTCAATCATTTCTACAGCAAGAAGAATGCCTGTGCTTCAAGTTCAGAAGACTGAGCGGGTGCCCTCGGGCTGCAGATGTGGACCCCTGTGGTTAGCAACAGCACCTTCAGGTAAAATCTCACAAAGGAGAAGTCCATTTAAAAAGACGCGTCTGTAAAAACCATGGAACACGCCAAGCAGTGGGGAAAGGTGAATCAAATCATAGGGGAAACATAGAGCGTCCATTTTTTGAAATTATTCCTGAAGAAAATTACTAACATCAAAAGCCTGCTTTACACAATTTAGGCGGTGCAAAGCAAGGGATGCCAACAATACTTCATATTTCATCAACTCCAAGGTGCATGTGTGTGCGTGCACCTTTATGTGGGTGCAGATGGCGGGACCCTGCCAGCATTCAGTCACGCTACATGCTCACCGTGCACTTGTGTGTGCTTGTGTTTTGTCTTAGAATTTCCTTTCTTCCAGAAGTCTCCGTAATGTATGTATATAAAAGACACTGAAATAATTTTAATCTTAATTTTATTTTTCTTTTTTCCTGCAACCTCAAATCATAGAAGGATTTCATGGGAGATTTCTGGTGCTTGTTAAAACTTTTCTAGACTTAATAGAAAGAAAGGCTTCCAAATTCTTTCCACAGGTCCAGGATCAAACTGGCAAATGACAGCATAAATAACCTACATCGTCGTCTGGGCCTGTTCCAAGGTCCCTCGAGGGTGGCACGCCATCCTCTGTACACGATTTCCCCCCCTGTACACACATATCCAGCCTGGCTTCTCTTTGGGATATCCTCATTGTCACCCAGGTCACGGTGCAGGAAAATAAGGGTGACTTGAACGCAAGCACTGTGACACTGGGACAGGCTCCTTGAAACCAAGAGAGCCGATCGTTGCGCGGGCGGAGGGACGATTCACATCCTGAGCAGACGGAGCGAGACAGAGGGAGATGGCATCACGGTACGCAGAATGGCACATAAATTGAAATGGGTAAATATACCCATTATTGTCAGTTTCTGGAATGTTCCATGTCACGTTTTTTTACCATGGCTGACAGCGGATAATGGACACTTCAGAAAGTGAAACCATGGTTAAGGGGAACCCCTCTACCTGTAATTACGTGGACATGTGTGCTTGTATAGGCTCACAAATGAATGCGTGTGACGTTTCTGTTGGCCTCTTCCTTTCTGTTTTTATTCCTCCCAGCATGAAAACCCCTCTCCCTATCTTCAGGTAATTCCCTACCTTGTAAGTGTTGGTGCCTCTCACAGTGGATGCTGAAAAAAGACTAGGACACAAGTTCCCAACCAGTTGGAAGCAACTGTTCAGAACATGGAATCAGGAAGGTGGGACAATCCCCTTGGTGGCGGCAATATGGCATTTCTGGGGAGGTCCCAGCTGGGCTGACACAGGTGCAAGCTGTGAGAGACCTGGTGTTTCCCCAAAGCAGCCCGATGGTCCCACTGGCTGGCCTCTGTGACCTGGGCTTTGGGCATATGGCTGGCTGCTGCTATGAGGCTGATTTGGCCTCTGTGTTTCCGAAGGAGGCTCTGCAGCTTTCTGGAAGATTTTATCGTTCAATACATTTGTTTTCTATTTCTTAACCAGAGTTGACTTTTACTGTTGCATCTGAGAGCCGGGCTACCTTGGGTGTTGGCTATAGGACAGTGAGTAGGGGATAGTACCAAATGTGACCTTGAGGACACATGAATGTACAGTTCAGAAAGTGCTACAGAGATACCTCACACGAAGGCCACTGGCGTGGAGGTCAAAGGAATCTACAACTCCCCATCCAGGAAGCTCTGAGTCCATTAGTGGACTCCACTAATAGGTCAAGAAAAGTAATAGCGAGTAAATATTTTATTAGCATTTGTTTCAGTGTTGCTAATGGGAAACGGGACTATGTCAAAAGCAGCAGGAGTCACAGTGAACATCCGGCTACTACTCAGTGATCACTGTCCGCCGTTTTCTAAGACTTTTTGTGCAATAATTAGAGAAAGTCCAATAGAATTATGTGGGCAGCTGTGAATCATAGTTTTATTTTCTGTTGCAAACCCTCATATATTCTTACCACGTGGTTTACCTACACTACGTACTCAACACTAATTTTCTATCTATGGCCTAGTAAATTTATGGCTATGTTAATAGGCTCATATTTCTCCATCTAGGAAATGTCATGGTTTTTACATGTGTTTTTTTTTTAAATATTAACTACCAAAATGCATTAAATATAATAATAGTCATTACATGGTATCTTTCATCCTGAAGATTATTAGAGGCCTTTACAAACAAAGAAAAATAACCAACAAAGAAAGAAAGAAAATACTCAAAGCTAATGAGCCCACCACCTGTCAGCAGATGGAGCTGTAGTTGTTGCTTTTTCTCAGCCTGTTTGAAGTCCAACCTCTCAGGAAAATATTCAAGGTAGAATGAGGAAAAACTTTAAAAGATATATTTTTCTTGGTGATTCATATGATTTCCTGATTTTCCTTCAAGTAATGTGGTTTTACATACTTTGGAGTTTTCAAGAATGGGAATAATTGGAACTAGGAATAAAGTCATTTAAGGTTTGGAAGGAAGAATGGGGTATTAGCCAAGGCTCTCCAAAGACACAGAACCAATTAGATAAGTAGATAGATGATAGATAGATGATGATGATAGATAGATAGATGATAAATAGATGATGATGATAATAGATAGATAGATAGACAGGTAGATAGATAATAGATAGAGGATAGCAAATAGATTACATATATAGACATACATACATACATACATAGATACACCAATAGATAGATAGGTCGATAAATCGATAGATAGATACGTAAGTGGATGGATGGGTAGATAGGATAGACAGATAGATAGATAGATAGAGAGATAGATAGATAGATAGATAGATAGATAGATAGATAGATAGATAGATAGATAGATAGATAGATGATAGATAGATAGATAGATAGATAGTAATATGGGGATTGACTCATGCAATTATGGCGTTGAGAACACCGTGTTCTGCCACCTGCAGACCTAAGAAAGCTGGTGGCTTAAATCTGGGTCTGAAGGTCTGAGAACCAGGGAAGCCATTGTTGTCAGTCCCAAGTTAAAGGGTTGAGAATCAGGAACTCTGATGTGCCAGGTCCAGAGGAGGTGGGCATCCCAGCTCGCCAAGTCAGGTCACAAGCTAATCCAATTGTTCAGTGCCTGTTTATGCTACTGAGGTCTCAAAGGATTGGCGAGGGTGGGTCTTCCTTATTGGCAATGGAGACCAATTTATTCTGTTTTGCCTGGAACTTTGACTTTTACCCCATAATCCATAATGATCCAGAACACCAAGACACCTGGAATTACCTGAATTCTAAAATGGTGCACCCCAAAGCCCCTGCTTCCCCGTTCCTCTTTAACTGCTACCCTATATTGGTTCTGGTCAAGACAGAGTAATTATGTTATATGGTCCCCAACTGCAGTCCCACAGCACCTAACAAGGAACTTCTGCTACAGATTCCTGGTAGAAATCAAACATCTTGTTTTACCACCTAGATGAAGAAACAAGGCACACAACTGATAAATGTCTACTAGAAGAATGCAGCATACATGGTAAGTAGCAGACATATGATGGAGTCAAGTTAGTGATGACCTAAACAATTAGCAATGCTCTGAAAAAGAGAGAAAGAAAGATCCTGGGTTGAGCGATCAGAAGAAGGCCTACTGGAAATTTCTGGATATTGGAACGCAAACCCCAACCCAAACTGTCTTAACCAAAAGCCAAGACCGACAAGCTCACCTGCTACGTCAGATGTAAGATGCCTTCAGGTTCTTTGTCCTTGAAGCTCCACAACCTCAACACACATTTGGTTTCTCTGCTTTGCAGGCTGTACCGTCAGCTTTAACTTCAGCCTGGCTTTTCCTCTGATGGCCACATGGACACAGGAACTCAGAGTTTCAGAACTCTCCACATCACCATCCAGAAGGGCTCAGCAAGCCTCTTCTCCTTGGCCTGAGTCTGATATCTGCCTGTCTCTGCTGATCAGCAGGTGGCCGGTGTTATACCAGTAAGTCATAGGAACCATTTCCCAGCCCTGGTAATATGTGGAGAGAAGGGGCTGGGATCAAAATTACCTAGTGGGGGTGGAGGAGAGGTTGAGAATGTGATTAACAGTGCCCACCACACTGGGAAAGAAGGAATTCAGAATCTGAGAGAGTTCAGTGCCCCAGACGATAGAGTCAAAGGGTGACTTCTCATGCACATTCATAGGGAAGCCAGGGTCAGTGTCACATCACATACCACGTCTCCAGAAGCCAGACTGCCTGAGTCCAACCTTAGGCCTGTCATTTGCTGGCTATGAGAACTTGGGCCCATTATTGAGTCCTCAGCAATGGGGATAGGAGGACCCTGTTCATCAGTGGAGTGAAGAGGGGAGCGCTATGGAACGGAGCCCTCTAGAATAGTGAGTGCCTCATTCACAGAAGCCTCTGTTGTGATCAGCATGATTGTCTTGGACCAGGTTCCTTTCTTTGCCCTGTACTATCCCACCTGCTCGAGGCCCTGGAGAGAGACAGGATAGAGAAGGGGGCCAGAGAAGCAGGAAATTACACGTGCAAGGGGCAAAACATGCAGAGCAGTGTCTCAGACAATGACTGTCCCAAAAGGTGAGAAAAAGCAAACTGAGTTTGGGGAATGGACTGGGATCAGGTAATAGAGGCCCTGAATGCCATGTTAGAGAGTTTGGGTTCTACAAAAGGCCTAAAATCATCTAGACTGTTACTTAGGTTATTATAGCATGTATCTCCCCCCAAAAAAATATTCGGATGTATTCCTATAGCACTGACGACTACCTCGTAGAGTCAGATGTCCAGTTTTAGACAGGCCTTTCACATTCTCAGCCTTATTCAAATAGGCCTCTGCTTTTACCACCGACGATGGGTCATGTATATGTCAACTTGGCTGGGCCACAGTGTGCTGATATTTTCTCCAGCGTTATTCTGGATGTTTCTGGATGAAACTAACATTTATATCGGTGGACTTGGAGTAAAGCAGATTGCCCTCCACACTGTGGGTGGGCCTCCTCCAATCAGGTGAAGGTCTGAAGAAATAAAAAAGACCAACCTCTCCTAAGCACGGGGGGGGGGGGGGGGTGTTTGCTAGCAGACTGTCTTGAGACTTCATGTGCAACATCGGCTCTTCCTGAGCCTTGAGACTTGAGCTGCAACTCAGATCTGAGTCTCCAGCCTGCTGGTCTATTCCATCATATTTTTCTACTCTTCCTAAGCCTCAAGAATATGCCCACTTCCTATAATAATTCTCTTTCTACGTATATACACATTCTTTTGGTTCTGTTTCTCTGGAGAATCCTGCCTAATATCACTAATATCAAGCTGCCGTAAAAGACTAATTCTCTAAGGGAAATTTTATAGGGGAGATGGTGGCCCCATCAATACTAGGTTGCCTCCATGGCCTCCCTGTAATTGTTTGAGGTCTCCTGTTAGTTATTCTACCAGACCACTAACTGAGCCAACTGTGTCATTTCTGCTGGCCTAAGTCCCACGTGGGACCCCATCTAAGCAAGGCAGCTAGCCATACTGGAAGGACCCCGATTACACTGCCCACCTGGGTTTCTGTGTAGCAAGAGTAAGCCAATTTCCTGGCATGGCCAATTTCTCCCACACTTTCTACTTCACAAATTTCCCACTGACCTTGGACTTCAGTATAAACATCAGCCCTCTGTCTCCTAAGCCACCGTGAGTCCTTGCTCACGTCTAGTTGAGTCAATGGGCAACACTGCCCTGCTGTACCTAAACAGGTGTTTTTCTGTCCCTCTTTCCATCTGACGCAGGCAAACGCCACTTGTTACTTTCAAATTGTATGTCATTAGCGTGATGAATTGTCATTCTGATGCCCAATACCATCTCCTCCTGCTCTTCCGCTCTATCTCTCTCTCTATATATGTATATGTATATATATATATATGTATATGTGTGTATATATATACACACATATACATATATATCTGTATTGACAACAGTGCATGGCCCCTCCCATCACACAGGGGCTAGGCATGTTTTTACCGGCTCCCTGCTAGTAGGTAGGAAATGCTCTATCTCTGGCAGAGCACCTCCATCTTCTGTCTTATTCTGTATGCTGAAGCTGATAAGAGGCCATCTGTCCCCGCCTGGGTCTCTCCTTGCCTTCTCTCTCCCCTTTCAGCACCCAGCTCTGGGGCTCACGTCATTTCAGGCCAGTTTTGCCGCCAGTGAGTTCTGAAACCCATCGGTCTCAGAACGCTTTGTAGAGGATAATTCAGCAACAGAGCACCGAGCTGAAGGAAGAATGGTGAGCCTCAGTGTGCAAACACACGAAGCTTGAGGGACATGACGCTTGGCCATTATTTGATTTATGTACATGGAACTTCTGCAGCAACACCCGGTGTGGCTAAGTGACATCCAGGGACACGTTGCAAGAAGCAGCCGAGCTCAGGCTGGACGCCAGGCTGCTCGGACAAGAGCCTGGGTTCCTAGGACCACACTTGGTCCCGGACACTTTGGGCTCAACGTGGAAGGGGACCGTCACCTGGGACAAAGCAAGGAGAAGGACTATCTGTGCGCCCTCAGGTCGACCCACAAGATGGTCCCCAGCCAACTCTCAACTTTAAGGATGTTTCTCTCCAGAGGTCTTTTCCAACAACTAAAATATGAAACATCACCAGAAAGTGTCCCCGATCTCCCTTGGACAGCCACCTCCCCTCCTCATTCGTCCCCATGAACTACTGTTAGCCAAGCAAAAAATGGAATTTACGAACTCTGTTCCTTTTTCTGCATGACTCTACTTTCTTTCTCCAAATCCAAACACAACCTTTCTCTTTTCTGCTCTCATTTTGCATCCATCCTTCTGCTCCCTGGCTGTCTGTCCGTGGTCACCCTCAGTGCACACGACATCCAGCACATGGCCTGCTTTGCTGAGGTAAGGGTCACCTGGTCAACTCCACAGGCTTCACCCCGAGGTCTCCCCATTCTCTGCCAGCTACCCTGACTTGGCAAGGCCCACCCTCCCTCCCACCAAGCTCATTTATGACATGGCCAAATTCCTTTCACTTAATTTGCTGACCATGCTCATCGGCCTCGGTTCAATTTTTTGGACCTCACAGATTCGGACGGAAGAGTGGGCTGTGAGCCACGTGGCAATGGCTGTTCTGTCCCGATGACCCAGATGCAAGGTTCTGTTCTGTCCCTTGGACCTCTGTGTTCCCCCGTAGCAAGGGCTCTTTGATTGTAGTATCGCCTGCTGGCTCTTGGACCGAAAATACTTTTTATTCGTAAAACACTAGCAAGTGAAAGGGCTCGGGCCAAATGATTCTTCCTGAACTTTCAGGTTTGATTTAGCATTACGTCGAGTAGAAACATTTCAGAAAAGGCTGCATAGCCCCTCGCCTGTGACACAGACCACGAGGAACAGAATGAAAGCTCTGGCAGGTGACTCGGCGCCTCAATCACCAACGCTGATCTTCACCACCTGAAGGAACACAGCGACGACGCACTCAGGAATCACATGAGTGGAGCAGCTTGTTCTCCCGTGAAAGGCGCCCGCCCTTCTGAGCTTTCTGTTTGCTTTTTTGTTTTGTTTTGGGGTTTTTCTGCTTCCTTCTTAAGTCTATCTTCCTCTCCTTTTTCCCCCCGGACAGCTGCTTTCTCAGGTGAGTTAGAAAGCCACAGTTCTGACTGTTGGAGACAAAAACAAGACAAGGCAGTCCACGGGGACCTCTTCCTTTCGAAATCCTGTATCCGAGTCCAAACAGACTGTCGTCTAATCTGGCCGTTGGTAAGGCTGTGGTGAGGGAGCACCTGGAAGGGGCACTTGTTGGCAAAGGAGCTGCGACTCTCTTGAGATACGTAATGCACGGGGACGATGGGAAGCCTCTGCAAAGGTAACACGGTCCCCAAGCAAATCTTTGATATAGTTTTTTAAAAATAATCCTAAAATTTAAGTGGATAAACCCAATGTTCTGATTTTAACGGTAAAGGCCTTGGCATGTCTTTCTTCCCCTCTTTATTTATTTACTTATTTACTTTTAACGTTGCTTCAACCTTTGTTTTACTAAACTCTCTCCATCTGTTTTCCAATACTTAACACATCCCTCTAACTCTATGGTGATTAAAACTGGTTTTAGTTTTATTCATTGAGTTAAAAGAATCTCACAATCCACTCAAATAACCCCAAGAATGTAGGGGTTGATTATGGTTTTGGTTAACCACATTCAAAAGAAAATTTAAGTAGCCCTGGCCAGGTAGGTCAATGGGTTGCAGCATTGTCCCAATGCACTGAGGTTGCAGGTTTAATCCCCAGTCAGGGCACATGCGGAAGCTGGCCAATGGATCAGTGGAGCAACAGGTCATTGCTTCTCTCTCAAATCAATAAATTAAAGTTATTAAAAGAAAATCTGTGTTGACACTGACTTCTTGTGGGTGATGACTCAGTGGTTGGCGATGATTTTTGACCAAGGGTTGCAGAATTCCTTTCCTCTGCTTCCTGCTTGCACTGGGGCACCAGCCATTACGTCTCCATTCCAAATGGAAAGAGCAAACTTAGCGAGGCACATCCCTGTCCTATGCTTCTCTGTGAAGGTGTTCTTTATTTGGAGGTTTCACTGAATAACTTAGCCTAACATCCCCTAGATTAGGACCATGTCACAGGTCCCCACTCTCCACAAGGGAAGGTCGTTTATGCCTAGTCATAGTGCTGTTCACTTCCAAGCTAATTTTTGTTAGTTAAAAAAAAAAAAAAAGACCAGATAACTAGCAGGCAGGCTGCTAGCACCCACTGATTTACCCCCACTACACTGGGCCCAGAAAGCCACCAGACACCTCCTGTCCCCAGATATGTGAGACTCCCATCTTTAGGGGGCCTCACAGTGCTCCTCTCCTGTGCCTAGCTTCCAGGTTTTCTTTCCACTTGTAATGCCTTCTTTCAGTTTGTAATGGCTCCACCAGCCGGAGTCCCTCATGACTTCTCTCTTGCCTCCAATGCTGCCAAGTCCTAGACCAATCTGTGCTTCTCAACCCAAATCTGGGAGGGTTCAAATGAGTGCCCGGCTGTGAAACGGCTTATTATCCATGATCTTCTCCTCCTCAGTTGGCAGCCAACCAGGCCAATTGGTTCCAGTTCGGAGGGGGACCACTGGGCAAAACATGGACATCAGTCCTGTTGGCAATGGGAGTGTGCATGCAATCCTACGGAATGGGCCAAGGAGAGCAACTGGTTGGAATCTATGGTATATAAACTCAAGCTAAACGCCCATTGGTGATCCCTTCATGGAGAAATCTAAAGGGTTCATCTTATCTCCTACTTCTGTTTTAGATTTACTAATGTGCTGTTATGATCAGATCCAGTTTTGTGAGGCCATCCATTGATAACATTTTTAGCTGTGCTGTTGGTGCTGCCATGGTCCCCTCCACTGCCCCTAGTCTCTAAACATCATGATGAAACCTGTTTGTAATCAAGTCATTGTGCTTCAACCAATATCAGAATCAGGATTTAATTACTACCAGGTCAACAAGTCACTCATGTCATGAGAGCATGTACTTCCAGGTAGAACCAGTGAACCTTTCGACGATAATATGGCCACCCATATTTGGGTCAACACCTTCTGCCCAGGTATCCTCCTTTATTGCATTTTATAGAGCAGCAAGTCACCAGGGGTGGGTCAT
The DNA here is from genome assembly GCA_037038555.1 of Rhynchonycteris naso. NCBI lineage: Eukaryota > Metazoa > Chordata > Mammalia > Chiroptera > Emballonuridae > Rhynchonycteris > Rhynchonycteris naso. The sequence continues at coordinate 108,828,520 of CM073001.1, forward strand.
ACCACGTCCTCTCACCCGCACTTACTGGGAAAATAGAAAAGTCAGTTGGCATATTTTATATGTTTTCTTAAAAACCCTGACAGTGACATTTTAGCCAGAGATGTCTCTTCAAGAAATTGAACTCTTGAACTTAAAATAATTTTTATTTCTTAAAAACCCATATCATTGAAAACTCAAGTAGTATAACAGATAGTGGCCAGAGTCCCAGTGAAGAATTGGAAAAACCGTCAAGATTACTTAGTGCTAACTAACTTGAAGGAATTTCTTTTACTGTGTGAAACTTATACAGGGTCTATTTTCTGTTTTCTTCAAGGTGTTAAGTAGAAATAAAAGCTACCCAGGTGAAAGACATCCTAAAATATTCCTGAATGAAGTTAAAAACACTGAAGAGACTTATTAGACAGAGTTGCCATAAGATGGATCTGACATTTGTTTTTTGACTAGGCCTGAAAATTGGTATCACCAAGAACCCGAGTGGTTGTGTTAATTGTGCACTTGGAAATTTGTTACAATACAACACAAACGTTTCTACAAAACCAAATTTAATATACAACAAACACTCACCATGTAAACACATGTTTTTAAAAATCTGATAATTCCAAGGATCACTTACAGGCTTCCATAAAAGCATTTCATATCAAGAATCTCAATACAGAATGATTTCTATGTCAAAATACATTTACACTGTAAATTGTTTATAGGGGAAAAAAAAGACACAGAGAAATGGAGTTTGCTGGCATTGAATTCAACAGCAGCGACTGCCCTGATAAGTTTTCCTTCATTTCCTACTTCAAACATTTCTGACAAACCATGTTAATCTACCCTTTTATATACTTTGTCTAGGCTTTTTTTATCCACTTGATTGGTAAGTTAAAAAAAAAACAACTCAGGACATTATTTCCATGCTTTCCTGTAGCTGTTAGCAGCTCTCCAACCTGCCCAGAGCACTCCTGTGGGGTCTGCTCCCCTCCCATCTGACACTCGGAGATTCTTCAAGCCTGTCCGCGTCCATTGCAAGGACACCACCACCTTCAGAATTAACAGTAGTTATCAAATGCAGAACTGGGAAAAAGTCACATAAAAACCACAGGGCAGATCGATCACATGACTTTATTAGTCTTTTGGAACAAATGGAGTCCTCTGTGGAAAACTCTGGCAGAGGAGACACCGGGGTAGACTTTTTTCAACCCTGAGCAATAACACTGCGTACCAAGGAGGGTAAGGTGGGTCAAGAAAGCTGCTTCGACTGAAGCTCAGCACAAGCCACTGATATTCTCTATGTGATCAGGTCTTTACAAAAAAATACAGTTTTCAATAAATAATGCTTAACTTTACAACTTTGATACAGCAATGTCATACACTGTGTCCACACACTAAACTCTGCATGCTAGATAGCCTACAAGACGAACCTTGGCCATGCATTTCCCTAGCGCTATCACACTTCGTCCCCCAGCACACTGCCCGGGGGAGCTGCTGACCCCGTCTTCACAGCGTCCTGGAACGCGCTGGCATGCAAACTCTAAAAATGGTCCCACCCCCCCCCCCAACAAATCACTCAGACTTCTAAACCAAATAGTGTTTCAGCTTTTCTGCTTCCAAACTTGGAAGTGGCTATGAACGTTATGTTTCACGCCGCCTTTCGAAAACACAGATCTGTTGACTGCATCCAACTGTCCTGAAAATGTCAGCTGGTCCTGTTCTTGTGGCAAGGACATAGTGAGGGATGCCATCATAACCACAAGGAACCGCCCCCACAACCGGAAAAGCAGGCCTCTGTGTTAAACAGTCCATTCAAAAAAAAGTGTCATGGAAAAATGCAAGACTCTCAAACCCACATTATGTACAAAGAGCAAAAGTCGACAGCACGGGAAACGGATAGCAATGGCAGAGAAAGTTTCTTTCTACCTGACTCAGTGGGTGAGGGGAGGGGGCACTGTGGTTTTGAACATACGCTGGATGAAGAAAAATGTGTTAAGAGGGCCCTTGGTCAGTACCTATTTGATCAAAATTCTTTATAAGGAATATTCTTGTTTCCAGGTGCTGTTTGTTTTTGTTGTTGTTTTTTTAAGAGGGAATAGTCACTCCAATAGAAGAAGAACCTGTAAGCATCCAAGTCCTTTTGAAGACCCTAGAGTCAAATTTTTGTTTTTTACACATTTTTGAATATTTTTTTTGTCATATTGCTTTGTCATGTTCACAGCAGAGAAAACCCAAGTCTATGTGACTCAAGAAAAGAAGTTTGATCAAACAGCAAGAAGGGAACCTCCAAGCACATCCAGGTTGTTTTCCGACACTCCTGTGGAACCACATCTCAACTCATCGTATTGCTTTTTAGGGGTTTGCTTCCTCTACAGACGTGAACTGCTCACAGCTGCAGGCACCCAGCGGTTCCCAAGTCATTGAAAACAGTCCTATCTGTGCACTGGCAGAGAGGTATTGAAGCTTTGAAGAGTATCTCTACCCAATAAAGTTATTACTTTTATACATGGTACATTATGAACTTGTTTCCCTTTGTAAGCCATTTTATACTTTTCTGCACGTTTGTGCTTTCATTGAGTATAAAAATAGGTCTCCTTTAAAATTCTGTTTTTAAGTTCACTAAAAAACTACTTGTTTGTGAAATTCTCTTATAAACTCACTGCATCCACGTGTAATAATAGATAAAACTAATTAGGCAGCTAATTGATATAGGTAGTGTTAAAAAAATAACTCCAATGGGGTTGGGGGTGGGCGGAAGAAATGAAGATATGTTTGGATATAAGGAAAAAAAAAAATCAGCCAGTAGCAATGGACAATGGAAGAGAGCTGAGTTGAATAGATTTTGTTTCATCTTTATTGTGATTGAAAAGGTGGACTCTATAGATAGGGGGAAAAAAAAAAGTGAGTTGTTATCAAAGAGAGCAAAATGGGCCTGATCATCAATTAAAAAGGGGATATGGTAGAACCGGCCAAACAAAATGAATGATGAGGAAGAACTAGTAATTAAAATAAGCCTAATCTCTGAGAAGTATGTGCAAGAGTCATTGCATGGAGACGGTTACTTTGGGAACTCAGAAATTCCTGCGTTGGGATACATAAGGCTCCGTCTGGGTTTCTGCACAGGCCTAGGCTATACAAAGGGTATTTGAAACTGACATTCCTAATGGAAATTTTATAAAAATTTGTCCCTTAGAATAACTAAGAAATATCCTGAAAAGATCATCCCTGAAACTGTAATAAAGAAAGTTCCTTATCTACGGATACAATTGACAACTCAGTAAACTATTGTTTGCTGTCATCCTACATTAAGAAAAAAGCACAAATATATTTGCCTCAGAAATCTGTTAAAAGCAGGGAACCACGCAGTAAAAGAGTATAAAGATTCTATAAACAGGAGAGTCCAAGAAAAACCTCTCTCCAAAATTTCCACAAGGATACATATGCCCATTAGAAGAGAAAGTAGGAATATACATATTAATCATAGCAGAGAATAAAAAAGTTAAGATTGATACAATACATTTATATTGAATGACTACTTTAAAATAAAAGCAACTTATTTGCTTCATCTCTCAGGTCCCTTGGGCAAGTCATGTAAATCCTAAAGTGTAAAACGCATGTACACTTCCTATACTGTACCCATAGCAAATGATTATGGTTTCAACCCCCAGAAGAAAAACAAGTCTTTCCTTTTGAATCCTTTCCTCTCTCAAAAACAAAAAAACCGAAATCATCTTGCTACTTGCACGCATATTTAAATCACTTCCCTTTGATTAACATTAAAAAAAGAAGTATCTCTGCTCAAAAGGGTTGTCATTTTTTTTCTAGCTAAAAGATAACCCATTCTACAAATAATTTGCCCTGTGACTGTAGTCATTCATAACATACAGAATATTTGCAAAGCACTGTTTAAATACACTGCCTTTTATTAGCATTTTTTTAATAAAAAGGATGCATATCCGGAGTGTTTAAGAAATGGAAGAGTATTTTTTCCACAGTTGAAAGAATTAATAAGAGAATGCTGATTCAAGTTCTTAAAGATGGAAATATGACCCAAATGCCAACATCAGAGTCCGTGAAGTAGTTATAAACAGCAGGGTACCCACTAGCTAGATGAAGCCACCTAGGGCCCACTCCCCACCACCACCCCCAGGTTTCTATTTTAAGATATCCTGTCAATGCTTAAAAATAAGACTTACTTAAGAGACTAAAAAAAAAAAAATGCAATTAAATTTTTATTGAAGACTATCCAGTGGCAAAAATACCTTTGTGGATTATACTAAGTTTTAGACATTCAATAAAAAATTCAGTAAGACTGACTTTCACAATGCATTCATCAAAAACAGCCTTAAATATTGTTAAAAACGCATTCAAGCTCCTGTCCTGAGTTTTAACAGGTTTTTTTTTTTAATTTAGATCGCTGACCATCATCTATTTTCCTCTTATTTTACTATCAAGAAATTAGGCTACATAGTTTTGTGTGTATGTGTATGTGTGTGTTTGAATCAAAAACATTACTTGTTTCCATTCAAGGCCAAATGATGGCATCATACTAAATTTACTTCAAGTGTCTACCTCACCACAGAGAACGTCCGAGATCCATCTAGGATTCAAACATCAAATACATGCAAAATGTTTAGATTTCTCAAAACACAGAGTTTCAGTCTTATCAAGGGGCTTGTTTTCCACAAGTTTTAGAACTGCTGCAGAGGCCCCCCCACGGCCTATAACCAATGATCAGCACAGCGACTCGTCCATTGTAAACTGCTGGCTCAAGTATTCTTAGCTAAAATAAACGTCGGACCACCAGTGGTAACATTAGTCTATTATTCGGGGCGGAGGGTGGGGTGAGCAGTAAACAATGAGAGAAATCCAGTTCTATATGGAGAACCTTGCCTAACACACCACCAGCACTTTCTTTCCCCAAGTGGACTATTGAAAATCTGATGGTGCATCGGAAGGAAACAACCAGAGATCTGCCCAGATTGCAGCAAAAAGCTTGCTGCTGGCTTTGCATCCCCGAGGTGGGAGTGGGGCGAAGGGGAGGAGAGGGGAGGGGGGCCGGATCTCAAGAGCCAGGGGGCGACAGAGGCCAAGGAACCCGGGGTGCGAGGGTGGACAAGAGGACGCAAGGGCCTAGCAATTCTCGGGAGCGGGGAGCGCTTCCATTTGGGACTCCACCAATCGCAGTGAAAATGGAGGCCAAACCTCGGGAAATCATTTCGGTCATTTACAAAAGGAGTCGCGTCAATCTGCACCGCGTTTCAATGAGCTACACCGAAAGTCTCCCCCCATGGCAGGGTACCCCGCGCTAAGAGATTGATCTCACCGGAAAGGGCTGGTGCGCAGGGCCCCGCGTGGCCGCCTCGCAGCCGCGCCTGGTGAGCAACACCCCAGGCAAAGAGCGGCAGAAGACACAGAGGGGACCGCAGGGGTCCCGAGGGCTCAGAGAAGCAAGCCCGGGGCTGGACAAATGCGCGTGCGGCACCAGAGGGTGGAGTGCCTGGGCACACGATCGCCAGAGAGCTCCAGTGGCCTGGGGTCACGGCTGGAGCCCCAAGAAGGCAGTTGGAAAGGACGGACAACCAAGAAACAGAGCCACCTTTCCCCAGGCTGCCCGCCGGAGGCAAGATCTCCATTTACGCAAGGGTCGGCGCGCGCCACAGGGCGTAGAGGTCGCTCCTCGTGGGGGGGTTAGCTTGCTTCCTCCCGCCTCGCAGTCTGGGGGCTCCCCTCCAGATCCCGCGGGCCTCAGTGTACGCACGCGGGGAGTGGGATTCCTGCACACCTCCAGGGTCAGAGGCGGTGTGCGCCAAGGTGCACGGTGGCCAGTCGTGGAGAGCTAGATTCAGGGTCCCGCAGCGACGGTGCTCTCTGTCCTTTGGATCCCACAGCCGCCACCCAGGGTCCTCGGTCCCCTTTGCCCCACCCTCACGGGCGGCTAGGCTCGCACGGGTGCGCTGGTGGCCGCGGGTTCAGATCAGAGGCCGCGCCCTCTTTCCCCAGCGTCCTGCCTGTTTGCAGCTTCGTTCTCGCGGCTCCTGCTGGCCCCACGACCGTCCCCCATCGCGGGACTGTGAGACAGACCCCGACACTCTTCCCCTACCCCTGTCATCACTTAAGGTCAAGATCTGTGGCCTCGCTCCCCACCAGAATCAACCACTGCGCACACGCGAAGATGGAGCATCCAAAAAAGAAAAATTCAAAAAGGAAACGGCTGCCCCCAACCTTCTAAGGGGGAGCGGCGGGGATACCAGCGCCCCCAGCGCTCGTTGCCTACCACCGCACCACGCAGTCCTGTGCGCTGGCATCCTGGTCCCCAGCTGGCCCATCCCTCCCTCCCCGGCCAGCTCCCCAACGTCTCCGCGGAGCCCGCCCGCCAGGATGGTTGGAGATGGGGAGGAGGAGGTGAGAAAGGAAGTGGGGGGGTGGAGAGGAGGAGAGGGAGGCCGAGAAGTGAATCCTCCTCCCAGTTAATACCTAGCCCCCGAAGGAACAGGAAAAATAAACCAGCCTACCAAATGAGCACTTTTCAGCCAAACCCTCTAAATACCGAGTTCTGCGTCGCCACTCCCACCGGCGCACACAACAGCCTCGTCACTGAATGCACTGAGATAGCTGGACTTCCAGTTTGGCTTCCAGAGAGACTATTGGCGATGCGAGTTTCTATCAGTTCCAGCTGATTTATTAAAATTGTCAAGATACAGACTTCCAGCACACAAAAAAAATAAAATTAAAATTAAAAAAATTTTTAAAAATGGGCAATGATGTCAACAGTGCATTTGAGTCTGCTTTGCCACCATTTGCTACAAAATATGCAGATGGTCTGTACTTTATTTAGATTATATTGCACAAAATGAGAAACTTTTTAAACTATGTGCCTTCTTTTTTTGCTAAAAATCGAGAATCCAGTTTTAAACCTTTCATCTGGGGCCCCATCCACATATCACAGCGTATGAGATACATCAAGTCCTACTATATAGTACAGTACATATACAATCTTTAAACTAAGATAACAGCTCTGAGGTCTATATCACCATTTTCAATAAATCTTTACCTACAAATATTGAACAAATCTCTACTATAGCTGTACAAAAAAAAAAGTTTTTTTTCCTTTAAACCACAAGGCCTTTAGATGCAAGGATTATTTTAAAATTTTAATCCTTTTTAAACCAGGACATAACGTACCAACATAATTGCATGCTAAAAAAGAGAAAAAAATTTTTAAAAAAATTAAAAAGAAAGAAAGAAATCGAAAGGGAAGAAGTGCCTGAAAGTCTTACTGGAAAAACACAGCAAGAATGTTCCCTTTTCACTGTACAAAAATACGCCTGAAAATATATTAATTTTTAAAAAAGACTGAGGTCTGTTATGTATCAAAATGCTTCAATACCTTTTGTACTGAGGTCTAGGCTGTCTGGTATTCAATCAAGGAGGTATAAGGGAACAAGTTACAAAAAAAAAAGTTGGCAAGTAGAAATCACATTTGTAAAACCATAAACAATTTGATCTGAAAAGTAAACTCTGATCTTAAGTCAGTTCACAGTTTTTTTTTGTAAGCGTTTGTACAGTCTGCATTTTTTTCAAGCTCCCTGCAGTTTTGTTAAGAATCGGATGCATAGAAGACATCAGTTTTCTCCCTCCAAAAATAAAATAAAATAAAAAAGTTGCAATGGTCCCTTTTTTGTTGTATGTTTCCTTTTTTTAAAAAATAATCACCAGTTCTTTAAGATCTCTTAAGGAAAAAAAAAAAAAGTCTCCAACCAACTCCCTAGCGTAACAGTTGTGCTGCCAAAAGGGTCCTCTGCAGACGTCTTCCAGACTTCAAAGACCGACAAGCTTCAAACCGCGCCTTCCGGAGCGGGTCCTCCTTCCCCTCCCCCGCCCCGCCCCCCTCCGCCTTTGTTGCAATCACGAATTTCAGGAAAAAGAAATAGTAATTACAAAAACACATTGGGGGTGGGGAGTAAAAATCACAATTCCAGACTAGGTATGCAACTACCTTGAGACACGATAAAGGAAGGAAGGAGGTGGTGGGGGGGGGGTGAAGGGGTGGGCAAAAAAAAAAAAGGAAAAAAATCTTTAAAAACCATTCATTTCACTTAAATTCCACCCAAAATGTCATCATCTTTTCCAGTCTCTTTGTGTCACGACATATCAACATCAGCATCTTCTCCTTCCTCCAACCCTAAAACCACCACCACCGACACCATCATCATCACCACGACTGACTTCCTCCCAGGGACCCCTGCTTGGCACCCGCCGCGAGAAAGAGCGAGGAGTAGGGAGCGCTCTCAATACGTGAACACCAGGTCGGAGAAGTTCGCCTCCAGCCAGTCCCCCGCGATCATCTCGCTCAGCTCGGGCGTGCAGTAGTCGGGGAACTCGAAGTGGGAGCCCAGGCTGCCCTCGCTGAACGAATCCAAATCTTTATCCACCAGGGACAGGGACAGGTTCCCCGCCGCCGCCGCCGCCGCGCCGCCCCCCAGCTGCTGCTCGCTGGCGCTGTGAGCGCTTTGGGAGAAATTCAAACTCAGGTCGAACATCAGGTCGTCGGCGTCCTCGCCGCCGCTGCCGCTGCTGCCGCTGCTGCTGGACGAAGACGAGGAGGAGGTGGAGACGGAGCGCGAGGACGCGGGCGACAGCGCGGGCTGCGCCAGCGGCGGCGGGTGCTGCTTGGTGATGTTCTTGAAGCTGTAGTAGAGGCGGCTGCCGCCCCCGGCCCCCGAGGTGGCGCCGGCCCGCACCTCGTCGTAGAGGCTGGCGCCCTCGGGGGACTCGGCCGCGCTGCTCAGCGTGGGGCTGGCGGGCACTTTGGCGACGTTGTAGCGTCTCAGCAGCTGGGGCGCCTGCTGCCCCGGAGGCTGCAGGAGAGGCTGATGCGACTGTTCCTCGTCGTCCTCGTCCGCCTCCTGCTTGATCCGCAGCTGCAGCTCGTCGTCGTCGTCGTCCTCGTCGTCGTCCTCGTCCAGGAACACGCACTTGACGGTCTTGGCCGCGCCGCCGCCGCCCGCGCCGCTCACGCGCAAGCTGCCCAGCACGTAGTCGTCGCTCGCGCCGCCGAAGTCCCCCGGCTGCGCCGTCTTGCCCGCGCCCGCCTTGGCGCCGCCGGCCGCCGGGGCTGTGGGGGCCTTGAGCTTGCCGCACTTCTTGCTGGAACCCTTGGAGGTCTTGGCGCCGCCCGCTGCGCTCTTCTCCGGGCTCTGGCTGGCGCTGGGCTTGGCTGCGGGGTCCATCTTGGGCTTTTTCCGGGGCCGGTACTTGTAGTCGGGGTAGTCGGCCATGTGCTTAAGCCGCAGCCGCTCGGCCTCTCGGATGAACGGGACCTTCTCGCTGTCCTTCAGCATTTTCCAGCGCTTGCCCAGCCTCTTGGAGATCTCGGCGTTGTGCATGTCGGGAGACTGCTCCATGATCTTCCGGCGCTCAATCTTGGACCACACCATGAACGCGTTCATCGGACGCTTGATGTGGCCCGACGCCGTCTTACACCAGTCCGGGTCGCTCTCATCCAGGGCCACTGGGCTGCAAGCCATGAATTCGCCCTCCTCCGTGTCCAGCGGCTCCCGGGGCAGGTTGCTTTCTGCTTCCAAGCTCTCCGCCTGCTGCACCATGATCCGCTGCGGGGCTGGGCGCTCCAAACAGGGCCGCTCGGTCTCGTGCGGAGTTCCCCCTCCCCCTCTCGCCCCTCCACCTTCCCGGGCAAGTTGCAAAGTCCTCGGCGCCCCGCGGCGGCGACTCCCCCCTCCCCCCCGCCCCCCCTTCCAGGCTGCACACAGTGGCTGCTGTAGCTTCGGCGGCGACGGCCGCCCGCGCGAGGGGGGCTGCGGCCGCTAAGGAAGAGGCGACGGCGGTCGAGGCAGCCCGGGACCCCTCTCTCCCGCTCGTTGCTCCCGCCGCAAGCGCCGGACCACCGAACACTCCCAGGCGTGCGCGCGCTCCTTCTGCAAAAAGTTGAGGACTCTCTCCCAACTAGTTATCTGGGTGTCATATGGGTGACATCACTCCCGGGGCCAGCCAATGGCTGACGACCGGCTCCGCCCATCTTCCTTTATTAACTCCGAGACCCGCCTCCTCCCCCGCCCTCTGGGCTGCTTTGCAAAGATGGGGGTGGGGGCAGGAGGCATGTCTAGAAATATGTTATTTTTAAAAAATCCGCGTGTGTGCACAGATGCGCTTCTCCCCGGGATGCTAGGGGGTGGGGGGACTACGCACGACACCACGGCGAGTGGACGCGCCCAGAGCGATCTGGGCTGGTTCGGACACCCGCGCGAACCGAAGGAGGACCAGGTCCCAGGAGAGGCCCGACGCCCCTTTGTGCCCGTCTCAGAGAAGCCCATTGGTGTGAGCAGACGAAGAGCGTCCCTTGCGGTGTGCACACCAGCGGGCACGCGCACAAACTGAGATGGCGGGTGCAGCTCGGCTCGCCCCCGGTGGGCGCAGCTGCTCCTCCTCGGTGCGCCCACGGCCAGAGCCCGCCAGGGAACCCACTTCGTCCCGGAGCCGACAGAAGGTGGCGCTTTAACACAACACCTTCTCGGGCACGTGGGCTCTTTTCTCCTTTTCCCTTTCTCTCTTTTTCGAAAGCAGAAAAACCCCTTTAAAGCCAAGGGGTTTGCGTGCTCCTTCCCCTGTTTGCATTTTTCTGTTTTGTCCTTTTGCTCCTTCTGTTTCCCCCCCTCGTTGGGGTTTGGAAGGTCGCGGTGCGGGTTTGGCTGTCCCCGGCTCTGCGCGCTCTCGGCCCCGCGCGCTCCGCCCCAGGCGGAGGCCGGAGTAACGGTCAGCGAGGTTTGGCTGGGGCCGGGTTCTCGCATTCAATCTGGCCACTCCCGAGGCTGCTTCTGAGCCGGGTGCAGGGGTTTGCCAGCTTCGGCATAAGCCCCTCGCCTCGGCGTCACTTGCGCCCCTCCTCGCCCTCTTTAGCCGCCCCTCTCCTCTGTCCCCTCCCCCAGCATCCTCTCTTCTTGTTAATCCTCCCCTTCCTCTAGGTCCCTTCCTCCTCCGTCACCAGCGTCCTCCGAGCACCTTTCTCCTGAAATGTAGCCGCCAGCTAGTGCGTCTGCTGAGTTTGCTCGTTGTTTCAGCAGAACCCAGATTAAAGGGAACAACACCAAGTGCACCCCAAGTAGCTAGTCGAAATCTATCCCCGATTCTGTGAAGAGGTGGGACAGACCGCTCTAGGCACGCTGTCCCAGGAAATAGGCTAGATTATATAAAAGGGGACCCCCCCCCCACACACACACACACGACCATGGGGCGAGCTTGAGGAGCGACTTCCAAACCCGTTTCTCTTTGTGTCTTGATTTAGTCCCTGCGAACCCATCAACGGATATTCTGGGAGCAATTAAAAGCAAGCCGCCGCTTCCTACTCTGTTGGTTTGGCGTCATCCCTTGTCTTCACAGCCTCCAGCCTTGGGGAACTGGCAACTACGATTAGCTCCTAAGATATTGCTCGACTTTTACAAGCAAGACAAGTTAGCGGCTTCAGACGAATAAAATTACCTCAAATCCGCTTCTTTTCAGGTGCCTTCCCTGCAAATGATACTGCATTACCTAAGCAGTGCATTTCTGCTGTGGGCGTCAATAACGGAAGGGTACCATGCTTTCACAGATCATTATTTGAAAAATAATTTAACACCATCGCTCTCCCTGCTCCTCCCCCCCCCCCGCCAGCCCCACCCCCATAGTCATCCCAAAGAAAAACACTGCAGTCAATATTTGAATCTTCAGGTCAAAAAATGCTGGCAATTATTATTATTATTATTATTATTATTATTATTACTATTATACTGTTTTAGAACTAGAATGATTTGCAGTCATTTGTACCAGATGACCTGCAGCCTGAAGATGTATAAAACCCAAAGGCAGTGTGTGAGAATAAACCGTGACTCCCACAAGGCAAGGCAAGCAGAGGACTGCCATCTTCTCCTCTCTCCCTTCACCCATCTCTGCAACTCTTGGGAACACCACGGAGGACGGGGCAGAGAGATGGGGGAATTAATACTCCCCTTCCCCCCAGCACCTGACAGGTCCATGCTTTAACTGGAGGGCTGGAAGTAATTTGGCTCAGTTGCACTATTTTCAGACAACCTGCTGGCACCTAACATTCAGGGTCTGAAAAAATTTTTGGCGGGTGCAAGTCATTGGCCAATGCCATATATATTTGCTTTCTTCACTCCTTAGTAAAGATTGTTTAACTTTAGAATAGGAATTCTGTGAGTATGCCTGAAAAACAAGAATGATAATCGGGTTTATTCTTCTACTGCTCGCATCTTCTTGCATAAAATTTTAGTTAAAATGGACTCCTTCAGAGGGAAGGGGTGGGGGAGGGGAGTAAAGAAGGACACATCTAGGCTGAGGGAAAATAATTGGACTTCAGGTGACATGGGCACAACAACGCAATTAACAGTTCAAATGCTATAGAGATGTTCACCTGACACCTATGTGTTCTTATGAATCCATGTCACCCCATTAGATTTATTTTCAAAAAAAAATGTTTTGTCTTACTCTTTCAAATAAGAAACAATGGGTCATTTGTTTGAGGAGAGAAAGTCGAGCAAGGGGGTTGTGTGTTGGTGTGAGGATCAGAGCCAAGTTGCACAAAACCAGGTGAGTCTTTTGGCAAACACACTGTGGAGACCGGAGATGGGAGGTTGGGCATGGGGCTTTCCTGCGACTCTCCCTGTAGACTGTGGACAAGGTAACGCAGTTTTCAGAAAGGATTAAATAGGGCACACCCTCCCCCCCGCCCCTAGCTATATTTCATGTTAGTTAAGTTAGTGAGGACTTGAAGGAAAGATAGGAAGAAAAGCAAACACTGCATAACTCATCTATATACCTCTTTTCTATTTTTGCTTCTCCAGGGGAAATTTGAAGATAAATACAGCATTTACCAAAGGGAAATGGGAACATGTATGAGACTAGCCTGCTTCTTACGGAAACAATATTTACTCATGAAAAGCAGGTCTTGGCACCTTCAGCAGCAAGTGACTACTGGACGGCACTGAGCTGACAAACAGAAAATGTGGCCTTCTCTAATGATACACCTCTGACCAAACCTAATTTGGTAAAATGAACATTTTTCTGCTATATTTTAAGCCACTGAATGTATTACAGGCTTAGGCCTATTCATCATTTTTTATAGCCAATATACAGTTTATTTTGATGTCACTATCTATCTGCTTACTTATTTATAAGAAAGATATGCAATTTCCCTAACAAAAATGAATATTTTGGATATATCATTAATAGTCTGAGTCTGAATATTTATATTTGATTAGAGCAACAGATGACTTTTACCATTACTAGTATTATTGCTATCATTTTATAATTGCAACTTTACCAAAAAAACAAAAAACTTTATAAGGACTGTTATATAAGGGGGTAAGATATTCTAAAAAATGTCTCAAAACTGTGACACAAGAACGAATACAAAATGTTCCTGCTTCCTCTGAAGAAGGAACATTTTGCTAAGCAAATAATACGCTAAAAATATCATTGGGTATGTATCCCACTCATTGCTTTGACCCCAAGAATTTTGGAAGGAGTCTGAGGACGGATGTGCATTTCCCCATGCTGACCGGGTGGGTGTCTGCCCTGCAAAGGGGCTCTTTTCTATTCTCCAGATGAGTTCATCCCTCCCCCTGCGCTCACCTGTGTCTCTCCACCTCAGACCTGAAACCCCAGTCTGGATCTGAGTATCTTCTGTCTGTGAAGTGTCCCCCAGAAGGTAATGGGTACCAGTGGACTCACTACACCCCACACACACACCCTCAGCTTCTTTGCTCTTCATATATTCCCTACCCCCGGTGAAACTTAGCACAATATGCATGTTGCTGACAATAGAAACATGGTGACTTCCCAGAATGGTGACCTCCCACGCCTCTGCTAAGATACTGAGGTCTCCATGAGGTGCAGAGTTCTGTCTCAGAGAATCCCACAAGGCCTGTGTGATGACTCCTGTCTAACTCACTAGAGCTCACCCCATTCTTGTGATGCCTAGGCGCCTTTACATGTTATTGTCTCCACCCAGAACTTAGCTGATCTTTGCATACTGAGCACCTTTACAGCAGGCAGACCTCAGGTGCAATACTTCCAGAACTTTGGAGCACCTGCTGCCCCTCCCCCAACACTTACTGTCAGTGACTGTCATTACCTTCCATGCTGGTGTCTTCAGAACACACAGTTTAGTGACTAACTTCATCTGGCCGACAATCTCACTGGTTTGGTCTCTGAATTACCCTGGCTAAATGGGTGCTCCGTGAAGGCACTGTCAGAGGGCAGGGTGGCATGGGGTTGGGACTTGGACAACTAACCCACACAATTTTATACCCATCATGACCTACAACACTTACTCTACACATGCAAAGCAGAGACCAAAGTGTCACACATTAATCTCTCTCCTTAATAAGTGCAACTCAGGCTATTTCTATTAAATTTATTTAAGCAATGTTAGTAAAAACCACTGAATTGATTTTTAATGAGGTGTTAATTAAACACTGGTTTAAGTGTTGAAAGCTAAGTCTACGGAATCATCTGCCTCAGATCGAAAATTCCAGGTCACTGTCTTGTCTCCCTTCCTTTCTTCCTCCCTCTTTTTCTTCTTCTCCTCCTCTCACAGCTATGGCTCCATTGATTCCAGCAAGTTGGCCCCTGGGAGCTGAGGAAAAAATAGCTTGGTTGCCAAGCAACAGAGCAACGCCCTAGATGGGCAGAGCATCACCTCATAGCAGGCTTGCCAGGTGGATCCACTTGGGCACCTGCAAGAGTTTGTCTCTCTCTCTCCCCTGCTCTTACTTAATTAAAAAAGAAAAAATATATATATATATAAATGGAGGGTGCAAGAAAAGTGGAGGAGTGAAAGTTTTTTACATGGATCACAGCTAGTATTTTGGTGCCTTCGGTCAGTAATACTATATAATTTACTTCAACCTCAGAGACCTAAGAACTCTGTGCACAGACAGCACCCAGGGCAGCACAGCGCCCTTCTCAGCCTTTAGGTACACCATCTGCAGAGGACCTGGGGTGCTTCCTCAGCTGCTGGTATTCTCAATCGTGAGCCCTGCCCTCTCTGTCGGGGTTCTTCCAGAACAGCCCCTTCCACCTTCTTCCCTCATGTCCTTCACACTCATAGGAACATCTGAAGCACTTCTCCTCCAGGTTCTGGGTTTATTCACGGTGCCCGCTTTGCTCTCTGTCCCGTGGCACCTCCAGACAAGCCCTACTTTCCAGGTTAGAGTCACGCATCAGCTCCTATACCGGTGCTTCCATCCATCCTGAGCTCCCTTCCAGACTGGAACCCCGCAGCATGGGGCAGGCCAACCATGGCTTCTAGACAAGGTCCCCAGAAGCTAGCGAAGGGAAGGCAAAGCAACTTCCAGCTGGTCCGGGGACAAAACATCAAGCCAAACAGTATTCTTCTCGAACATAAAAATCGGAAGGAATTGCCCTGCTAGGGTTGGGACTTGCTTGAGACCTGCAACACTTTTTTTATTCTTTTGATCTCTTCTTTTGGGATGGAGATATCTGTCCTCTGCTGGTCCCATTATTATATTTTGGAAGCAGGTAATGTGGCTGGTCTCACAGGTGTGCAGGTGGGAAAGAACCTGCCTCAGAATTAATTATCATCAACACCTGATGGAAGTGACAGTTAGGTGAGATTGTAGACTTGGAGTTGATGCTGGAGAGGGCTGAGGTGCATGGACATGTTGGGATTGAGTGAAGGTATTTCACATGTGAAAGGGATACATTTTGTGGGACTCGAGAATGGACGATGATGGGTTGAATTATGTTCACTCAAAATTCATGTGTTAACATTCTAACCCGCAGTAATGTCAGAATGTAACAGAATAGAATGTGGTCAAGTTGACATGAGGTTTATAGAGTGGTTTCTAACCCAACACAACTGGTGCTTTTATTGAAAGGGTTCATTTGGAGACAGAGACAGGCATGCACAGAGGGAAAATGGCACAAGGAGATGCAGGGAGATGATGCATGAAGAAGTGAAGGAGAGAGGACTGGGACAGACTCTGCCTCCTGGACCCCACCAGGAACCAGCCCCGCCAATACCGTGATCTCAGACTTCTGGCTCCGGACCTGTGAGAGAATAAGTTTCTGTTGTTTCAACGCTTCACTCTGTGGTTCTTTGATACATCAGCCCCAGGGAACAGATACAAAGAGACAGTGCCTGATCTGTGGTGGTGCAGTGGGTAAAGCATCAACATGGAACGCTGAGGTTGCCAGTTCGAAACCTAGGGCTTGCCTTGTCAAGGCACATATGGAAGTTGATGCTTCCTGCTCTTCCCCCCTTTCTCTCTCTCCCTCTCCTCTCTCTCTAAAAATAAATAATAAAATAAAAAAATTGCTTTTTAGTGAATTTCCAGACTTCTACAGGCAACAAGTCATCAGTAGAAGTGACCCACTCAATGGGACAGGACTTTCACTGGTCTGTCTAGTGGTCATTCTTTTATCTTTGGGGTCTCAGGCAAAACTCTATGAGAAGTGGGTACCTTCATTAATATTTAGAACTGTAAGCTGTGCCATAGAAGTGAAGACTTTGGCTCTCTCCTCCAAACACCTGAGTACAAGCAGTGTTGTGGAGATGCAGTGCTTTGTGCTTTGGGAGGGCATGGACACACCTGTCCAATAACAAATCCTGACCACGCCCCCGATCTCAGGCAGAATCTTGCTTCATCATCACAATGCTGGCAGCACCTTAGGCACATCTGTGCTGTGGCTTGTCCCCGCCCCCCATTCTCCCCCAGTGGCCATGGGATCTGCAGGGCAGGAAAGAATTGACCCATGTTGCCACACCCTGGTTGGCTCATCCTGTACACTTGGGGTTGGGCGAGGTCTACTATAAAGAAAGGTACTGTGAGATATTTATATAGACTTGTTAGAGTTCTAAGACACTGTGATACGAAGAATTCCCTCTAGCCAGTGACCCTTGTGCATTTTGGACACAGAAACAGCTGACGAATACAAGAAAATGAAAGTGCATTTCAGTGTACGAATCCTGCTACCACCATTGCTCGAGTAGAACAAGAAAAATAATCTCATGGCTGAAAGGAAAGGTTTCGCTGCTTGACTCTCAGTTCCCTCCACAGTAGGGGCTATTCCTTTCCCGTGCCCGTCAGAAGTCAACCAAGTGCCAGGCTCCTTAGAGGCTCTCAGCAGTGCGTGGTTAGATGGACAAATGAAGACACCAGAGAAAAGACCCAGAGGTCAACATCACTTTGAGAACGTGGCAAGGGAACGAAAAAGAAGAACCAAGAATGACCAAAGAGACCCACTCTCTACCTTCTCTCACTCACGGTTCAGTTTTTGCCCTGTGCCCCATGTGGTGACCCTGCTCACAGCCCAGGCTGCTTTGCTTGGGATTTCAATAGCACTCTTCCCCTTCAACTTGTCTCTTATTCTCCCATGAGGTGCAATCTGGTGTGCTCACTACCTTTCCATATCTTAGTGAATTCCCATTCTTCACCCTTCTGGGAATCTACAGAGCTCACCCTTGAGGACAGCGGAGCGGAGCATGGAGCTTATGGTACTTAGAGAACTGTTACTATATCCATCACTCATGTGCTTTCTGACAAGGGACTCAGCACCTTGACTCCCTTTCCTTAAGGGTGACTTTCCCTGGCAGATTTCTCCCTCCTTCACGGAACATGATTCCTGGGGGGCGGGGGAGTTTGAAAACCATAAAGATAGACACAAATTTATGTGCCACACATACCATTAAAGAGCTGAAGGAATTTCTTGACCTTCAAAAGAGGGCCATTTGAGGATATGTTATAGCAAGGAGAAAATGCATCCAGGATCAGTCTATAAATAGTCTGAGAGAGAGGCAGAGAATTCCCTGTCCCATCCGATCTCCCCTGCCTACGCTCCATTGACCCGAGAACAAGCAGACCAGACATTAGATCTGGGTGGAATTCTTATCCTAGAGAGGCAGTCATGACAGTTCCCCAGTTTTAAGTGGTTAGTATGTTTCCCCAAAGCAAGGGGCATATCTATCCCCCAGTTCCCTCAGTCCACTTGTAGCTGCGATGCAGTTTGTCCATGCACGTTTTATATCCTGCCCAGGACTTAAAGTTGTGGTCCCTAACACTGGGTGACACACCTCTCTTTACCCATTGTGAGTAGAGAGCAAGAAGTAGTTAATAGTATGCTGGGCGAATAAATGACGGAGTGAGTGAAATATTGGTACACGTATTTTTTGGTTCTCACGGACAAGGACAGGATCTGAGGCATAAAAGGTATTTATAGTATTTCCTGGTCCTATACTGACATGCTCAGCTATCCCAGCTGGAGCTTGTTTGTTGTGTTAACACAATTATGGCTGCTTTATAGGGTCCTGTTGTGCCCTGTGCAGAAACGGTTAGCTGTCTTATGTGACATGTTCAAGACCAAGTACATGATAGACATGAAAACTTCTATTCTGTTGACAAATGTCAGACCTAAATTTGACCATATTTCCCAGGAGTGGTTTCCTTAAACTAAAAAAAAAACAAAAAAAAACCCACATGGTATGATGGTGTCCAGGTGTTTATTTAAGGAAAAAACAAACAAACAGAGGACATATTCTCTCTACAATGGTATTATTTATCAAAACCACTGATTAAAAATTTTGTGTGCATTGTACTTAGGGACAGGGCTTTTCTGGTGTGATACTGACAACATTGTAGGTACCTTTCTATGCAGTGCACTCTGAAATGTGTAGGTAACAACAAAGCATTTTTTGTAAAAAAGACAAACAACAATATGTTGACTCAGAAGTTCTGATTGTATGGCTTAGAATCTCCATTCAGCAAACCTGTGGATGTAGACCAGGCACTTATCCGGTGATGGCCTCAGTTTCGTCATTAGAAGAATGTGCGAGTTCCTCTCCCCAGCTCCAAAGGTTATTGAGTAGTCCTTTACAAAGCCCTTACAGTTATAAAGCATTAGTACAAGTGGGCCAAGACGTTTTACTAATGACGGTGGAGTCCAGAAAAAAATGGCATGTTAACTATCTCTCTGTTCACATAAGTAGGAGGTCTTTGAATATTTTCTGGAAAGAAGAGAGAGAAAGCAAAGAAACCCAAATTTAAATTCATTCAGTCAGTATCACTGACAAAGTGTTTCTGAAAGCTTAGGGGCCAAGTAGAAATTATGTCATGCACATCTAAGAGCATGGAACTCAGAAGCAGTAATTACTATGTCACAGAGTCCCTGCAAAGCCGAAGAGGCAGGCGCAGATAGATGCAAGGCCCATAGGGAACATGTTGGCACAGCTAACTAGGCTGAAGTTCACCTGTACTCTGGGCGCTTTGTTCTCCGCGTTGGCCTCGCTATTTATAAAGTCCTACAGTTTCAGCTCTACTGAGAGTTGACAGAAGAAGGGGCACCACTAATAAGAATACAGTCAATTTTAGACTCCCTGTGGTCCCTTATGGACACTCAAGGTCCTCTCACTAAACTTGCAGCCTGAAGAGACATCGTGTGACTCCAGGTGACAGAGCACCCCAGTCTCAGAAGACTATGACCCTCTCTTCTTCACCCACCAATAAGCTGGCTTTTCCAGAGGGCTCAGTTGGGACATTTGATCTTTCTTATGTCTATCAAACAGGTGACCATGAGAAGATCAAATTATAGGTCATGACAACAGATGCTGGCAATTTAAGGTTTGTTTTCTGAGACTGTGATAGGAGGCATTTTTCCCCCCATTGAGTGTTCTTGCTGCTCTGCAGTGGGGCACAAAGATGTAAATTTGAGAAACCGAAAGCAGGATTACTCAGTGCCACACCCACCTAAAAATCCCACATGCGCGCCCACTCTGCCCACGATGTCCTCATGCAAACACAGGTCAGCGGTATAGGCAAAAGAAATTACAAGTTCCACTCCTTGGACCATCACCTCTTTGGGGAGGGGAATGGTAAGGCACCACCTCTGGTCTTGGATCTGCTGGTGTATATTTTGTAGAAAACTCACAGCTCTGCAGCCAAGATGTAATGACAAGGTGAGCTTCCATGACGTCATGTCCACCAGGTTCTGTAGTTCCATGCAGAGCCAGTCTTGTTCAGAATGACTCAGTTCTCATGTAAGTCATTCCAGTCAAGGTCAAGGCTGGTGGTGTCTGTTCCAGAGTACCAGTGATTTGGCCTTTGGAGAGTGTATTCTATCCACATTAGACACACACAGAGAAAGAATGTGTCTCATTAATGTAGGACAAATAAATTATTTCAGGTCACTGTGTATGCCCAGTGTTTTCTGGTAGGGAGTGTCAATGTCCTTTAATCATCTAGTCATCTATTTATTTTTTGGCATAAGTGTTCATTAAGCATCTGTTCTGCCTCAGCCACCGTGCTTAGATCGTGAGTGCAGGAAACACTTTGTCCTTCAGCTGAACGTGCCTGTAATGAGCCGGTCATGCACTCGACTTTGCTTGGAGGGCCAGGGTTGAACAGGGGAAAACCCAGGATTCTCACCCTCACAGAACTAGTACTCCTCTCTCGGGAAACACACCCATGTGGGATTTCAGTGTCATGTGTTAAGCCAGGAGCTGGCTATGAGTGAGATACACTATGAAGAAATGTTTGGGTAAAAGCTTTCTCCTAAGAATCACTTTATAATGTCTTCCCCTTGGCTAGGTGAAGAGGTACTCCCTTGTCAAAGAGAAACGCACTGGCTACTGGCTTTCTCCTGGAAAGACTCATTAAGGTGGGTGTAGGCAGTGCCATCTGTTTGGAAGAACACAGACCCCGAAGTTCGGAAAACACAAGGCAATGCCAGCCGCTGCCTGTCCTTGACCCCTCTCCTGACAGCTTGCATCCAAGAATCACAAAGAAGCAGCAACCAGGCAACAGAAGCAAAGAGGCATGCTCACCTGTCATTGCCTCTTTCTGGACGCTAGCCTTGGGAAGAGCACGTCTGTGCCCTGTGAATTGTTCCTCAGCCACACCACGTAAGTGACACAATTGCCCTGGTCTACCTGCAGACCCAAGAGGACCACTGCTCATCACAAGGTCAGAAAAGCACAGCGTGACACAGAACCTGGAACATAGTCCTAGTTGGCTTTTAATTATCAAAGGACCTTTATTCATCCTAAGGCATATAATTAGCAAGCATTTTTCTGTGTACTTCCAAATGGGCCATGAGAGAGTTGTGAAGACCTGTGTTGGGAGGCCTGTGGGTGTGTTGTGTGTCTGTGTGTGTGGTGTGTGTGCATATGTAAATTCTATTCTTATCGATGTGAATGAAAATAATTGGGTGAATCTCTCAGGGCGTTTGCGTTCATCAGGCCAACTTTTGGGCAGGTTATACAGTCATCCCTCGCCATATTGTGATTCACTTTTCATGGTCTCACTGTATCGCAGATTTTTAAATTGTACATATCTACTTTTGTATCGGGGATTTTTTGTTATATCATAGGATTTTGCATTATATAGGTATTTTTATATATTTATTATTT
The DNA here is from genome assembly GCA_037038555.1 of Rhynchonycteris naso. Classification (NCBI taxonomy): domain Eukaryota; kingdom Metazoa; phylum Chordata; class Mammalia; order Chiroptera; family Emballonuridae; genus Rhynchonycteris; species Rhynchonycteris naso. The sequence goes on from CM073001.1 coordinate 108,849,941, forward strand.
TAATTATTAACAAAGAATTTAAGAGCACAGTAAGTGTTTATAAGAGCATGGGAAAGATTAATAACAGTGTAAGAAAGGTTTATAAGAGTGTGGGGAGGGTTTATAAAACCTTACAAAATATATAAATAATAAAAGACACCGGGTTTTTTTGCTCCATAAGATGCACTTTTTCCCCCTAAAAGTGGAGGGGAAAATGTCCATGCATCTTATGGAGCAGAAAATACAGTATTTTTTAAAATATTTTAACACACCATTTGGTTCGAAATATTATTTTCTTACTTTCCTTCTTAAAACCCTAGGTGTGTGTTATGGTCAGTTGTGTCTTATGGAGCAAAAAATACGGTATATAAGGTTGCTACTTCATGGATTTTCACCTATCACAGGGGGTTTTGGAACCTAACTCCCACAATAGACAAGGGACCACTGTGTGTGTGTGTGTGTGTGTGTGTGTGTGTGTGTGTGTGTGGTATAAATCTGTGTTAACATACTGACAATGTGTGTATTTGTGTGTGTATGTGTATGTGTGGTATAAATCTGTGTTAACATACTGACAATATGTGTGTGGTATGTGTGTGTGTCTGTGTGTGTGTGTGTGTGTTTTGGTGAACATGGAGACGTGATGTGACAGCCTTTGTCTCCTGAAATTTTTTCCTGGGATCGCCTGAGCTGGGACAGAGGGCAGGAGGGAGAGTGGCAGTGGGCACGGGGATGTAAATGCCAGTCTGTCACTTCAACCTGTGGACGAACACTGTGTCCAGCACTGTCATTGTCACCTGTCCTCTTGTATTCATCTGCAACAGCATCAGCTGGCCTTGCCCCGGCGTGGCAGACACCACAACCTTGCCGATGCATCTTGTCCCTCGCGACTCATCCGTCCCTGTGCGGTCGGCTCCCAGATTTACTTTCATAACACAAAGCCTCTTTCTCTGGTCTTCAGAGAAATTCCTCTTATTTGATATGAACATTGCTTTAAGGAACCCGTCGTGTCAGTGCATTGGTGTTAACGTGACACCATATTTCGGGAAACTTTCTCTTAGGAAGGGGGCTAACGTTGGCCCTTGAATGAGGCCAGCTCGAGCGGAAGCGAGTGAGTAAATCTCAAGTCAAACCTCGGTAAGATCAGGACACATATTTAATGTTTGAACAACCCTTGGCCAAAAAGGTAAACAAGTAAATAAATAAGAAGAGAAAGAAAAGTGTGTGTGTGTGTGTGTGTGTGTGTGTGTGTGTGTGTGTGTGTGTATCTCAGTGTTGGGAAACAGGGCTGGCTAAGAAGGCAACTAATTGCACGTGATTATGATTACACAGGGAGCATATGCCGTGTGAGCGTGTGAATGGCCCACTACTGTGTGTTGCTGCCCATGGACAAACCTTCATGCCAGGAATCCCACATGTCATTCAGGATGACTCATCTCGGAGCGAATGGCTTTAAAAAAAAATCACAGAAATTTCAGGGCTTAATTGAACATAGGGGGTAAAAATGGGGCAGTGATTAATGTGGACCTCTCACTGAAATAAGACACACTTGGCTTTTGAACAACTCATAAAAAAATCAACAACCAAAAAAACCCTAAAAAACAATTATTTTCTCTATCTCCTGTAAAGAAAAATGGCTTCTGTTTTGGCTGAGCTGTTCCATGTGTTTGTTTGAGGGGGAGGCCAGGGCAGCTTTGCAGGAGACATACATTCCAGGAATCTTGTTTTGCAGGCTTGGCTCTCTACCTGCCCCCTGCCCTCCCATTCAGCCCCGGTCTGGCAGCAGGGGCATCCCCGCTTATGGCCGCCGCCCCTCCCCTTGCGGTCCTCCCAGCTGCTGTCCCCCAAACAGGCCTCTCCCCTTCTCTGAAAGGACTCCTGCCTCTCCAGCCACCTGCCCGAACTGGACTGTGGCTTCTCCAGGGACCTTCCTGCTGAATGCTTTTCCCTCCGACAGCTGCTTTCTTGGCAGGCTTCCCGAGGAAGGGACAATCTCCCACCATGTGGACCACTGCCATGCCACCTTCTGCCCTGGAGCCTGCAGCCCTGGCAGGGGCAGGAGCAGGTGTTCCAGGGCAGGGACCCTGGCTGCAGGTGGACAAGCGCCAGGTGCTGCATACACCCTGGAACCTCTGGACGCCGGAGCCAGCCGGGAGAGACACTGCCAGGCAGAGCCTACTGGCAGCCATGGTCCCCTGGGCTCGGGCACAGCGTGCCCCCTCTCCCCAGGGCCTGCAGGTGTGGATGCACAGTCCCGAGCCTCCCCCCACGCCCCGCCCCTGGGCTCCCACTAGCTCTCATCATTTATAGTTCTGGCTGGTTTCTTTCTCCACAGGCTAAGCTCTCGCTGAGAAATGCTGGGACCTGACCAGCCAGGTTGGCATCATCAGGCTGATTCTCAGAAATGCAGCCTCTCACACCTCCCCTCAGACGCATCAGGAGCTGTGACTTAACAAGGTCCCCGGGTGGTGAGTCAAGGACACCTGGAAGTCAGAGGACTGCTCCCAGTCACCCTCCTAGAAGCAAGAAAGATCTGTGGTTGCTAATCTATCACTTCCTTGACTGAAAAACCTTTCAGATTCCCTTGTCCGCTCAAAGGAGGTCACAGTCCTCTCTGTCCACCCCGGTCTCCAGAAGAAGGCCTTGCTCTTGGTCTTTGCAGACCCACCTCCCTGCTTGGGAGCCCCTACCCCCTTCTCTTCTAGTGGGACAAAATTGAATGGTATCCGAGCAAAAGAAAAGTTGTTCTTTTTATTCTCTCAAAACAGAATTTGGGCAGCTTAGAGAAAATATATAATTACAATAAAAGAGAAAGTAGATTGCAATCAAAATGGAAGAAATTCTGCAGAAAGGAACATTAAGTTTACAAAAAGCCAATAAAAAAAGTAGTTAGTGTGGTTTCTCCAAGGCATCCCATGAGGGCTGATATTCATGGAAGGCCAGACTTCGGCTTCAGATTGGCAAGTAACTGCAGTCAAAAAGGGACAGGGATTTGTCATGCTATTTCTGGTGTCCACGACATGAAGACTAACCAGACTCTTTTCCACAATGCAAAATTCTTATTACTGAGGCACAGGACACTCGTGTCCCTGGACATCTCGCCACAAAAGGACACTTTAGGGAAAAGCAGCTTCCATGGTATTTTCACAGGTAAACCTCACACTGATGTCCTTTTAGGGGAGGTGTGAGCCCACAGAACCACCCTCAGTATGTTTGCATTTATCCTGGTTCATCTTGATTTGAGAAGCTCATGGAACAGAATGGGACCTAACTAGAACTTTTGTTCTTCAACACCCTCGTTGTTATTATTACTGGGGTCCTTTAACTTTGGTTCTGGATGGCCCGATGCTAGACTGTGAGGCAGGTAGGCTGCGGGGGACTGTTTGTGTGCTACAGGGAGGCCCAGCGGACACAGTGCCTATCAGAGCTCACTGGGATCATCCCCAGTCCGGCAGCCCACAGTCCCCACACTGAAGCTCTGGGTGTGCCAATGGTGAGTCAGAACTCTGCACCCTTTGGAAACTACACCGCACTCAACCATTAGGACCAAAAAATCATATATGCTTATTCTTACTATGTGGTAATTATTATAACAGGAAAAGGGCACAATCACACACTATTGAAAATGTATGCGATGATAAAGACTGTTCAGGTTCCGATAACTTTCAGGTTTGGTGAAATCACACCCCACATATCGGGCAACAGCATTCCGTGATGTAAGGTCACGGAGGAGGGGGACCATGACCACACCCACCCACCAGATGCGGTTTGCTGCTTTTTTTTCCTTTACTGTGTCTTAGCATGTGCTTGTTCTGCAGTCCTTCATCTGTTCCATGTCACAGTGCAGCCTTTTTGTCCCCTAATAACCTGAAAGTCCTAATAGCAGGGTTTTTGTTCATTGATCATCTTGATGAACTGTTATGAAGTCACCCTCTCTGGAATCTTTGATGAGATTCGGATGTATCATCTATCTAGTATTTTTATCTCTACATGTGAGCTGTCCGAGTTTTGCTTAGATAAATTTGCACTGCCTTCTGTGGATCAAGAAGCTCATGCCCAGAGGTCATGCCTGGAGGAGACACATGTTGGAGTTTCAGCCCCCGGTGTAAACCCGTGTGAACATGCATGCCTATAAACAGGCCTCGGGCCCACAGGCACACGTACCCCCAGGGGAGCTGCATGCAGAGAACGACAGACTCAGTCAAGCGTGTTCTCATATCTCATTGGATCCTGTGATGTCACTTCTGAGCCTTATCTTAGGACAAAACCACCCAAGTTCACATATAACAGTGGACGAGGAGGGGCGACCAGTTCCTGTAATCTTTAGAGCAAGGGAAGGATGGGTTCCTCTCTCCCTCCTTTCCCATACTTTTTTTCCTCTTAGATCCTTACAGTGGGTTCCTCATGGCCAGGTGGACAATCGGTTCACTAGCAGCCTTTCTCCTGGGTCACAGGGGGCGTTTGCCATGCCAAGAGCTGGGTCTTTGGACACCTCCCACTTCCACAAGCCCAGTGCAGCCCCTGGCAAGCCCCAACTTCCTCCCACTGCTGCCAAGGCACTGAATGATATTCTGAGCTGGAGCAGGGAGCAGTGGCCCTGCAGGTGGTATTCCAAAAATGCTGGGCTCAGCAGGAAGCTGGGTGGGTTCAATCATTCATCTCTTTGTAAACGGGGCCACGGGAAGAAATAAAACAGATGTTCGTGGCGGAGTTCTAAGGCCGCACCTAATAGCGCAAATGTCTAAATTCTTCTTTCACAGGATTTGCAGAATGGTAAGATTTTCCAGTAGCTAGCTGTTTGGAGCATGCAGCAGGCCTGGGAGACAGGGTGCTCCAGTTCGACCTCCCTCCACCAGAGCCCCTTGCAGGGGGCCCCCCAGACGCAGCACTCACCACTGCTTGTGTAAAGGAAGGAAAATGAACTCAGAGGCTGTTGGCCAAGGCCAGGGAAGCCCCCCACTTCCTGAGATTTTTTTTTTCTTTACTAATTAGGAGCAACCCTGGCTGGTACATACGTGTGTTGCTTATGGATGTTCCATGGATGTCCACCTCTGTTTCAGCCAAGCCATCTGTGGATGAACTGCACAGAGAGAACCTCCAGCCCAGGAAACCGCTTAGCACCAGTGGTCACACAAGGCTAGAGGATCTGGAACAACTTTCCTTGGTCACCATCAGAATGCGTCTCTAGCTTTCAGAACCCCGTCTGGTCAACCCTGCTGGCGTGCTGCCAGCTCCACAAATGCACTGAGCTCTTCCGGGTCACCTATGACTCTCTGTTGGGGCTTTCTCTGTTCAAAATAAATAAATAAATAAATAAATAAACACATTTTCCCCCCTAAAGAATTGTTGGGTAAAATTCTGTACAAGATTAAATGAGATCTTCCAGAGAGAGGTTATTTTTAGTTGTTTCTGTTGCGTTTCACTAGTTGTCCTCTTTCTGGGGGGTGATATGGGGCTCAATATTCCCTAGCTGGGTCATCCTGAGACATTAGGTGTAACCGGCTTTATCTCCCTTCAAAGAGAAAGGGAGACCACCTGTGCTGAGGCCTCAGTAGGTTTGTTCTGGTTCATTCTAGAACTGAGAAGCCCGTGGGTGTGGAACAGGAGCAAACGTTGATCTTTGTTTTTCATCCCCTTCGTCATTGTTACCCGTTGGCATCGTTTGAATTCAGTTCCGGCTGGCCCAATGCTGGACGGTGAGGCAGGTAAGCTGCAGGGGACCGTGTTCCACGGGAAGGCCCAGGGGACACATCGCCTGTCTAGTGAAAGGGACATTCGCATCGCTAAGTGTTTGAGGGCGTCTGTCCTTTGCTAATGGCACCAGCATCTGAGAATGTTTGGAGACAGATAGTGGAAGCCTCGCTTACCAGCTGCTTCATGGTGGCCGCAGGGGACTCCCTTGGGCAAGGGGACCCACCTGGGTGCCTCTGGGGACTCTTAGCTGACTGGAATCCTGAACACGCAAGAACAAGTGACTCTGACATGAGACAAGCATGTTGGCTAGTGGCTGAACCCTCAGGTCTGAGGATGTCTGCCCCCCCCCCCCCGTGGGTGGGACTCTGAGCCCAGAAAACCCATGGAGGAAGCATATCTATGGTCCGAGGTGAGGTGGCCAGAGCTCAACCAATCGGAGAAGAGGAGGTGGCTGGTGCTCAACCAATCGGAGAAGGGGAGGTGGCCAGTGCTCATCCAATCGGAGAAGGGGTTATGGTAGAACTAGAGAAAACATGTGTAACCTACCCCGAAGAGCCTTTGCCCAGGGTAGAAGTTTCTATAAAGGTCGAATAATTAATTTTATTAGTTTTATCCGCTGTTAGAAGCAGGAGTGACATCCTCAAGGACACTGCGGTTTTCAGAATGAAACTGTGGTCGGAGGAAAGATGATAAACTGAAAACCGCTTCTTTCTACCTCCCCTGACCTCGAGTCTCTGCCACAATGTCGAGTTTGGGAATCACGGGAGATGCGGAGGCACAGAATCTATTATTATTGGCATCCTGGTGAGATAAAGATAGTTCATTTGAATATCTTGCAATATTAACTGTAAGATCAGTTTTAAAATTAACAGACTCTATTTTTAGAGCAGTTTTACATGTTTAGAAAAATCTAGCCGGATCCGGAGTTGCTGTGTCCTTCTCCTCACACGTCATTCTCGAGATGTTGAGCAGACTGTGTGTGATACATAATGTTCTGCTTCCTGACTTCTCCTGTGACAGTATATTTTGCAGCATCTAACCATAGTTCAATAGCAGTGGCTTTATGCCCTTTAAAAAATAGATTTTACTTTTCGGAGCCGTTTTGGGTTAATAACACACGGTATATCTGTTCCCATCGACCAATTAATGAACCAAAATTAATATTCTTATCAGTTAAAGTCCATAGTTTACGTTGGGCTTTCCCCCTGGGTATTAGACACATGACGGCTCTGGACAGACATGCAAGGACACGTACCCACCATGGCAGCATCATACAGACTGGTTTCAGTGCCCTAAACGTCCTCAGTGCCCTGTCTACCCAGTCCCCCAACCCCCAAACCCCTACATGTTCTCTCAGGACTCTCTGTATTCTAACAGACCGGACTCCTGCAATCCAGGAGCTTGTGTCATTTCTGTCCTGGAAGGAAATGCTCCTTCACCTCCATAGTTCTGAGGAAGCTTCCACTGCAGGGACAGTGGCCTCCCGCACAGAAGACACAGCAATGACCATCATCGACCCCCTCCTGGAACTGACTATGGAACCCAATTGTCACACTAAAGGCAAAGGGGTATACGGGACCTGAAACAGTGCACTGAATGTCCAACTATATTGGTGTTGAACGCGAGTTTGAGGTGTTTCCCAAAAAGCAAAGCGTGATGTTTCAGACATTGGTCCCGTTGTATTATAGGGGAGCTTCCAGACATTTGTGGCTTTCATTTTATTTTTCAGTTTATTCAATTGATGGATGGATGCCACAGCAGTGAGCTCTGTGAGGTGTGGCTGTGAAGGCTCACTATTGCGGTGAGGTGGGGACAACCCCGCGCCCTGGGGTGGGGACACTGAGCTGGAATGACCCTGGGTGCAGGTGCAAGGCTGTGGAAGGACATCAGGGGGAGAAGACATGGGTGCCTAGCCCAGAGCAATGGGACAGGAGCAGCAGAAAGGCCCAGGAGCCGAGGGTGTTGACAGGCACGTCGGACCCACAGAGCCACCAATGTTACCGTGTTCTGGCTCCTGTTTTAGCATCTGTGTGGATTGTGGGGAGACACTCTACCCATCAAAATCATCCCGTCTCCAATTTGATTTAAAAAGGCTTTCTGCCTGATCAGGCGGTGGCACAGTGGATAGAGCGTCGAACTGGGATGCGGAAAACCCAGGTTCAAGACCCCAAGGTCGCCAGCTTGAGCACGGGCCCATCTGGCTTGAGCAAAAGCTCGCCAGCTTGGACCCAAGGTTGCTGGCTCCAGCAAGGGGTTGCTCAGTCTGCTGAAGGCCCACGGTCAAGGCACATGTGACAAAGCAATCAATGAACAACTAAGGTGTCGCAATGGCAACGAAAAACTAATGATTGATGCTTCTCACCTCTCTCCATTCCTGTCAGTCTGTCCCTGTCTATCCCTCTCTCTGACTCTCTCTCTCTGTCTCTGTAAAAAAAAAAAAAGAAAGAAAGAAAGGCTTTCTCCGATGACATGAATTTTGTGCATGAACAAGAGACAGCTTCATGGAGCAAAAGAAGCCTGTAATTATTTCTGTAATTATTTACGTGGTTTTTTTTTTTTACAAATTCTCTCATTTTTTCTTTTTCTTTAGAATATACATGGTTTTGGAGTTTGGAGACATCTAATCCTGATATCACCCTTCTGTGACCTTGGACTCACCCAGAGGCAATGTTTCCATCCATGTCTATAAAATAAGAATATCAGTACGGGGCTCATCGTGTTGGAGTTGGGCCAGGCAGGAAGCAGAGGCTGGAGCGGGGGCAGTGGTGTGCCCCAGGTGTGCGGGAGTGCCCAGTGCCGCATGCTGTAGTGGGAAGACCAGCCTCTCCAAATGACCCCGGCAGGTTCCATGTGCAGAACACAGTTACTTAGTGGTTTCAGTGTGGACAAGCGTCCATTTGGGGTTTAGCCTTTAAATTGACTTGACATGTGTTTTAAAGCCCCGTGGCCACAAATACACAGGCGGTCTCTCTTCTTGAGGTGCTCTTTAGCCGCTGAATGTCTTGGAGGGTACGATACCTTGGAAGAGGGGCTTGGAACAACATGTGGTATGGTGGTGCTTGGGCATTTTGAAACCCAACACATGAGCAATAATAAGAAAAAACTCATATTTGGAATACTTCGTCAGGAGGCAAGGCAGCCCCGGGGCTGGTGGGAAGCTTGCAAACGAATGATATCTGGGCTCCTAAATTCCACGGAGCTCACACCCATCCTCCCACGGAGAGTGGATATAGCCCAGCGCTGTGCAGGCCAGAAATAACTCAGGATCTAAATTCCTTCATGGTATTTGGAAACAACAGTTGTGGGGCCAAAGGTCCATGGTCATGGCAACATCACTTAATTGATATTTTATATATAAAAAAATATATAATTATTTTTATATCATAATTTATAGTATATATAAAATAATATATAATTATTTTATATATCATAATTTACAGTATATATAAAATAATTTATAATAATAATTGATATTTATATATAAAAGTATATAAAATATTTTTTTTTCTTCCATGAAGGTTATTTAACAATATTTCTTTTTACATTTTTTTATTCAACAAGCAATGGGATTTAGACCGTATAGGGAAAACAAACTCAAAAAATTCCCCACCGCCTGACCAGGTGGTGACACAGTGGATAGAGCATTGGGCTGGGATGCAGAGGACCCAGGTTTGAGACCCCCAGGTCCCCAGCTTGAGCACAGGCCCATCTGGCTTGAGCAAAAGCTCACCAGCTTGGACCCAAGGTTGCTGGCTCCAGCAAGGGGTTGCTTGGTCTGCTGAAGGCCTGCAGTCAAGGCACATATGAGAAGGCAATCACTGAACAACTAAGGTGTGGCAACGAAAAACTGATGATTGATGCTTCTCATCTCTCTTCATTCCTGTCTGTCTGTTCCTATCTATCCCTCTCTCTGACTCTCTCTCTCTGTCCCTGTAAAAAAAAAAAAAAAAACCCGCAAACTTAAAATAAAATAACAAAAATTACCCATAATCATACTGCCCAGCAATTAAAAAACACTATTTATATATTTTTTTCCATCAGCTTTCTGTCTTCTTAGGTCTAGAAATATTTAAAATCTAAAGCAAATTTCGGGACACGGGGCATGCCATTCTACTCTCAGTGTTTGCCATTGAATATGACCAAGGGGAGCCTCTCTTATGCTTTGACTACAACATCCCTTTTTGTGTCTCTACAGTACCCCGTTTGGGGGGTGTGGAACACCTGGGTTTGTTACGTGTTATCGCTGCACAGACTGTTTCCAACTCTGAGAATATAAGCCCTTCTGGCTTATGCAGGCAGAGTTCTTGCGGCTAACTGCCCCCACACTGTAGCCAAAGCCTCATCAGAGCAGGGGTCAGAGGGAGGGATCCGAGGAAGGGGCCCATGCAGCATCAGTCTAGCTGCATAGTGTCTAGTTGGCACTTACAACATGTCTATAGAAGATACAGTCACCATTGGGATAGATGTGCCCAAGTCCCGGTGCTCTTGAAGATACTACTTGTGATGTTAGCCCTAACCAGGTTGCTCCATTGGTTTAGAGCATCCTCCCAATATGGCAAAATTTGTGGGTTCGATCTGTGGTCAGGGCACATACAAGAAACAACGAATGCCTGACCAGGCAGTGGCGCAGTGGATAGAGTGTTGATGCAATGGATAGAGCGTCAGACTGGGATGCAAAGGACCCCTGGTTTGAAACCTCAAGGTCACTGGCTTGAGCATGGGCTCATCTGCCTTAAGCACAAGGTTGCTGGATTGAGCATAAGATCATAGACATGACTCCATGGTTGCTGGCTTAAGCCCAAAGGTTGCTGGCTTGAACCCAAAGTCGCTGGCTTGAGCAAGGGGTCATTCACTCTGCTGTAGCCCTCCCTCCTATTAGGGACATATGAGAAAGCAATCAATGAACAAAGATGGGTGCCCCAACAAAGATGCTTTGTTGGGTGCCCCAACAAAGATGCTTCTCATCTCTCTCCCTTCCTGTCTGTCTCTGTCTGTCCTTCTCTCTGTCTCTGTTAAAAAAAAAACAAGAAAAAAAAAAACCAGACACAACCAATGAATGTATGAATAAGTGGAGCAACAAATCGATGTTTCTGTCTGTCTGTGTCTCTATCTCTGAAAATCAATTTTAAAAATTTAAAAAAATACTACCGTGATTTCAAAGCATGTTTACCACATTTATAAAGCAGGTCTGCTGTCCTGTAGCTATCAGTGTGAACTCCTTCAGGTACACTTCACTCTGCAGGTGAACAAATGCAGGTTCAGGACCCTGAGCGAGGTACCACAAGGGTGTAGGCCACCTCTGCAGAGGACGCTCGGTCCTGGCTCATTCTCTGATACAGTCAGCATATAATTTAAAGTCCTCTGTGTGCCAGGAGCAACGCCAGGAGCTCCAGAAATGGACAAGAATGGGAAATGAGGTCATTGGCTTGTAGGAACTCTCCGGGCGGGGGCGATGGTGGAGGCCAGGGTGCGGCCACACAGATGCCAAGGAGGCCCTGGGAGCCTCAGGCGGGTGTGGAGGGCACGACTTAGGAAGATTTCCCAGCTGAAGAAATTCTGGAAAGTCGAGGACAGGTGGGAGCAAGAACGGAGCCCAGAGAAGGAAGTTGAGGGGCAGAAGGGACCATGTGCAGAGGGAGGGTCCAGGCTCATGGCAAGTGTGCCTGAAGTGTTCTGGCGGCAGGTGACAGGTGCACACACTAGCCCTAGCCACCTGGGGGTCTGCTTGCTCATGGGGAGGCCGTCCCATGGCACCATGAATATTGACTGTGCAAAATCTCTGTGACTGCAGGGCTGGGTAGAAGAAGAAAAGAGAAGAAGACAAGGGGATGGGCAGGTGGCAGCCACCCCCTCCACTCCCTGGCCTGGAGCTGACACCGTGGACTTGGCAAGGCTCATGGGTAGCCACAGGCACCATGCTGGCTCTCAGGAGAACTGAATGAAATGGCATTAGGTTGCCCGTGGTTTCCCCTACGTCTGGGAATGAGTGAAATGCAGGGTGTTGTCTGAGGGGCTCAGGGTCTGCAGACTTGGAGTGTGAAGGCCCTTCCACCCCAGATTCTTGTGTGCAGTGTCACCATGCCATGGTGAGGGAGAAGGAGGAAGAAGCGTGTGGGAGGGTGTGACACGCCCGTCCTTAGACAGCACACCCAGCAGCTGCAGTGTGAAGGAAGGGGCATATTCCAGGACACTAAAGGATCTCACATGTCCTAGAGGCTGATCCTCTGTCACACTCCTTCCAGAAGTGAAAGAAATAAGTGCCTCCGGTGACCGAAGAAGTTATCTCTGTAGTAATCTGTGTTCTCACCTATGAGAAAAGGACGCCCTCTCCAACCGAGATACGTCTTTCCTCTTCCGAGGGGAGAAAGAAGCTGGAAAGTGACGGCCCTGTGGGACCCCAGCAGGACACTTTTTATCTACTTCTTAAAAAAATACATGAAAACATCCAGTGCATGTCTTCAATGCCACCCAGCCCTCAGGAGCTATTTCCCCCGCAGGGGTCACAACTGACTCCAGATACTCAGGGTATGTGCCATGTCCATAGGCGGAGACCAGTGCCCAGCAAGGAGGAAATGTCACTTTTATTACAAAAACCACTGGGATGGGCTTTTGTGTTTGAAACTATGCAGTGTAAGGGTTGAAGCATTCCTTATCCCATCGTGTTCCTCATGTCACCTGGTGTGTGCTTACCACGGTACCTCTAACAAAACCTGGTGACCGTGAAATGTTTGCTGATTCCCTGAGTGAGGCGTCAGCATGGTGCCCACTATCAGGCACTGTGCCTGCTCATTGCCTATGGCAGTGATGGGCAATCTTTTGAGCTTAGTGTGTCAAAATTCGCCAAAAGCCCGAGCATTACTTGGGTGGTGTGTCACTTCGAGAAAAGCTGCCTAACCGGAAGTCTCAGAACTAGACGCTCTTTGCCGGAGTTTTGTTGTTTTGGCCTACAGACCTCCGGCACAGAGTGTCTACACTACAGCAAATGTTTTATCCTCGGCTGCCGCACCTGGCCATGCAAGAGCTGAGGATGAAACGTCCTTCTCGGCATGCAGCCCCATACTTCTCTGGTATACAGCCGCATGTGGCCGCATGTCATTGAAAATGGCTACACGTGTCAGTGCTGACCCGCGTGTTATAGGTTCGCAATCACAGGCCTATGGTCTCGTAGCATCCACATACTTCTCCATCCCCGGTTCAGAGTACAGACTGAGAGGCTCTGGTGGCTCCTGCATCCACCCCAGACTTCAGCTGGCTCATGTGCAGACTCCTGTGGCCTACTCAGGAATGGAGGGGGGAGACCCCAATGTGCAGACTTTTAAAGAATCCTGAGAGGATGCAAATGGATGCTGGGTGAGGAGGCCTTCTGTATGTCTGTCTGTGCGAGCTGTCACACAGGGAGACAAGAGAGGAAAGGTGACCATGACAGAAGCCCAGAGGAAGCCTTCGGACTGGTGTTGAGAACATGTCGAGGACAGGAGAGAAACTGAGGAATGGCCCTGACATTGGCGTTGGAAGGAGAGTGGTGTTGATGGAGGTCTCCAAGGAGGACCACATCCAGCCTCTAAGACACATGGCAGCAGTGGCCACGGGATGTCAGAGAGCAGAGGGTCCCTGTGAACTGAGGTTTGCGGAGGTATGGGAGTAGACACGTCACTGGTCAGTGGGCAAGGACACTGAGTCTGAGGATGTCCTGACTCTTCTCTGAAGAGCTAGAAGTATATCGTTTGATCCACCCTGGATGCTAAGTCAGGACACCAGATCTGAAGTGTGGAGGGTTCAACCAGTGATGCCTGACTGTTCAGATGCAGAGAGCTGCAGGCTAAAAATAAACGTCAACAAATAATGGATTTAATGTATTAAATTCATCAGAGTCAACACGTGCTGAGTTATTGTGTGGGGTGAAGATAAATTTTCTAAAAAGTAAATTTATTAGAAAATAATAAAGAGAGCTTATTTGAATGTGTCTTTTGGGGGACAGTTTATTTTCTCATTCCGTTTTTAATGTTTTGTTTTCTTCCAATGCTAGTTAAACACCATGTTGCTATTCTTTCTGGAGTTACTCAGAAAATTGAAAACATGCATATTTAGCTTTTCAAGGTACAAAGTTTACCAAACCATTTCCTGGAAAATGAGTACCTTTGAAGATTTTAACTCAATTTTTACCTTCTTCTAACTCATGTTATTCTTGACTTGGGTTTAACAGCTAGCTTCTTTCTCTTAACCTCAAAGACTATTCCTATTATTTTGACATGTCTACCACTTTCTTCATCTTCACCTTTCTGGTGACTGAATTACATCCTTATATGAGTCTCTGCCCTTGGAAAACTCTCTTAGCTTTGTTTGTTTAAAAACATCTTTATGCCCCCCCCCCCATTCTTGAAAGGTATTCCCCTAAAAATGCTAACTTGGTGTCTCTCTCTTTTTTTTTTTTTTTACCTTGGTGTCTATTTTATGTGAGCCTATTGAAGATACCGTCCCACTGATGTTTCACTTTCTTTGTTGCTATCGAGAAGTCAGCCGTCAGCATCTCCGCTCACTTGAAGTTTCCTGTTTTATTCACCATCTCATGTTTAGGCTTGTGTGGCTGTTTTTAAATTTTGTCTCTGATTCTTAAAGTTCACCATGACATGTCCAAGTATGAGTTTCCTTTTACTTATTCTGCTACAAATTTGCAGAGCTTCTTGTGCCTTGCCATTGAGCAGGGAAGTTCTCAGTCCTTATCTACAAGCTATTACATAAAATATGGCCTTCTGTTCCATGCTGTTCTTCTGTTCGGAAATTATCTCATCACGGTTCCCCAGGTCATTGAGTTCCTTATGATTTTGTGTCTCTTTCGTTTTTTTCTCTGTTGGATTCTAGGTAATTTCTTCTGACCAATCTCCTGGTTCCCCAGCACCTACTCGAGCTGTTTCCTGACCATGGTTAAACATCCAGTGAAAGTTAGATTGTATTTATTATGTCTTTCCATTTTACTAAATTTTTTAAGATTTTATTTATTCATTTTTAGAGAGAGAGAAAGAGAAAGAGAGAAGGGAGGAGGAGCAGGAAGCATCAACTCCCATATGTGCCTTGATCAGGTAAGCCTAGGGTTTCAAACCTGCAACCTCAGCATTCCAGGTCCACGCTCGATCGACTGCGCCACCACAGGTCAAGCATGTCTTTCTATTTTCAAAGCTTTTATTGTTCCCTTTCTCACATGCACTCGGTCATTTTAACAGCTTCCATTCCCTTCGATATTTTCCAGCTTGCTGTAGCTTTGTACATTCTGAGACTTGTTTTAGAAACAGTCCCCTTGATTATACTTTTACATGTGGAGTCTTCGTAGAGCAGTTGCTTTCTCTGCTATTTCTGTTCATTTCCTTTAATGATAATTTTATTCCTCTGAGTGGCTATTTTTACTTGTGAATGTGAAATCTTATTTTCCTTGGAACATTATTGTGCAAATTCTTTGAGAAATTAGGCTTTTATTTTTATTTTTTAAATCAGGTACTGTGGACTATATGTGTGTATGTATATATATGTATATATATATGTATATATATATATATGTGTGTATATATATATATATATATATATATATATATATATATATATATATCATCTTAAGCTAAATTTGTGGCTTGAGATTTTTTGGTTGTAAATTTATTCAAGAGTGGCTTTTTCCCAAGCTCTACTCAGCATCAATGTAACATTTCCTTGCCGACAGGTGGAGATGTGGGTGATATAGGTTTATAGAATCCCCTTAATCTACAGTTATATTTCCTATAGGGTAATGTGTCACAGGGGCAAGATCTCTATTAGCAGACACAGGTTAACTGGCTGAGTCCCGGTTGTAGCACCTTTTCTTGTCCCTAAACAAGCGTATCTAAAAATGAAGCTTAAATTCACTGCATTGACAGTCCTTGAAGGGCTAAGGGACTTTAGCATTAAGCTCATTCCTATAGGCTTTATAACATCCCTTAGATTTGGGGCTGGTAATTCCTGAATATTTTATGTGTTCCTTATTTTTGTTGTTGTCCTAAGTTTAATTAAATTCTGTCAAATAAGGCCCTGGCAGGTGGCTCAGTGGATAGAGTATTGGCTTGGCGTATGAACATCCTGTGTTTGATTCCTGGTCAGGGCACACAGGAGAATCAACCATCTGCTTCTCATCCTTCCCTCTCCCTTTTCTCTTCATCATCCCCTCCCACAATCAGTAGCTTGATTGGTGCAAGCAGGGCCCAGCCCCAGGAGCTGAGAATAGCTTGCTTGGTCTGAGCATGTCAGCCTCAGGCACTAAAAATAGCTCAGTACTCAAGCATTGGCTCCATACAAAGCTACAGGGTAGACCCCAATAGAGGTGCATGTGGGAGTCTGCCTCACTATCTCCCCTGCTCTCACCTAAAAAAAAAAAAAAAGTCTGTAAAATAGTTGCTTAAGCATCACATGCTTTAAACACAAATCATCAAATGGTGCATGTTTTCTGAATATATTGTCATCTTTGAATCTCACCTCAGAAGATGCGTTCAGAATGAAGCTGAGTATTGATGCTTGTAAATATAATCTGTATTTTAAATGTTTCTCTGATGCTTCAGAACTTTTAGCTGACTTCTTGAGAAATTGTTATGCGGCAGACAAAGGCACATATGACTGACTGAAGAAATAACGCTCTGATAATTCCTTCATGACTTTAGCTTGCTTTATTATATTCACGTGTATAACTTGACCTTTCCTCACAGAAAACTTTGGAATCCATTTAACTTTTTGGTGACTTTAGTTTTCTTAAAAGGAGACAAGTTACCCTAATCCTTAAATGCACTGGACGGGGCTGAATGAACAGCGTTCCCTCACTAGTGAGTGAAGGTCGAGGTCAACTCCCTGGGCTCCACAATGCCCTCTGTCCCTTCAGGAAACCGGTGTTCTCACTTGGTGAGCAAGGCTCTGACTTATAGACTAAGGGAAGGCTCCAGGGTCATTCTGCATATTTAATAGGACTACCAAATATTTCTTACATTTTGAGATGATAGGAATAACAATTCTAACATTTTATTCCCAGAGTCAAACGGACTATTATTTTTTTTTAACAATCTAATTTGAATATCTTTGGTCCAGTGGAGGAGGTAAGCCCATCGTGCTTCTTGATCCATTCTAGGGAGTTAGTTCTCTAGGGTTCCTCGGTGGGATGAGGTCCATTCCCATCAACTACTGATGACCTCAAATTCTTCTGGCCTTTGAAACATGGTCCACATCCGCAGCTGTCGGAACTGAACAGCAACACTCCGCTACCGTGTGTCCTCAATTAGACTGTGGAAAAGTCTTTGGAAATGGGATCACACAGGAAGATGTTCCCCAGTGGGAAGTTCAATGCACATTTCTCTTCATGGCAATGGTCAAACATGATGAGCTAAACGAATGACCCTCTCTCTCAATGAGGAATGAGATCTGATTGAAAAATGTCAGAATAGCACTCTGGAACCCCAAGGGCATGAGCATGACTCAAATATCAAAGGCCAATGTCTCTCTTTTTATTTCTGAACTGGCTTTAAAAAAAAGTAAAGAAAGAAAGAATGGCTCTGATTGTCTCTTACAGAAAAGCAGGTCGGCATTTGTAACCTGTGTAAACGCTGTAATTAAAACCTGGTTTTCACATGCATTCATTATGTTCCCTTTTCCACTAATTACTGACATTTCTTTAATGTGTACATGACGGGAACATGAGGATATGATTAGTCGGAGTTAAGAGCGTCAACAGTAATGAGCACATTCTGGGTTTCCCTTTCTTTCTCTCTCTCTCTCCCTCTAGTCCCTGGAAGCTGTGTTTCTGCTGTAATTCTCTGAGATCAGACGAACACGCACAATAAAAAAGACACAGTTCACATACACACGTGGAGCATGCTGCTTCTCTTTGCATGGGCTGCCCTAACCGTAGGCTGTCTCCTTGCGTGGGTACAGGGAATGAAGTGGAGCAGGGGCTTCCCTCTACAGGAGTGGGGCTGCTGAGCATCTCCAAGCGGGATGTGATCAGCCAAGGATGTGGAGTTGGGGAGAAGAGAAAGAGAAGAGACTCCACGGAGAGGTGGGGGAGTGAGCGTGTGCATCGCAAGACACTGAGACCTCCAACGTCTCTTTTCAGGAAACATCTCTTTGCTGGAAGGATCTCAGGATCTCCGCACGACCTCAGCCCCACATCTGCACGTTCATTCTGCATCCTTGCCGATGATGATGATGCTCTCACATCGAGAGACACGTTTTCCTCTGCTTCCTTTCTCCTGGGTCTGGTTTTCCCAGGAAATTCTTGGTTGAGTTGGGGTTTAGGGGCTTGTCTGTGAGCTCTGATGGCCAATGAGGCCACAGGGACCAGAGGAGGTGTCCGTCCCCAAGAACCTGAGCCCAGCCCCCTCCCCCAAAGCCTGTCTCGAACCACCCTCTCTTGAAGCTCCATTGCGGGGACCTCTGGCCAGTGCTGTCTGCTTTTGCTGTTTAATTTGTTTTATTTGACTTCCTTTTCCTTTCCGGTTTTGAGCTCAGTCCTCTCTCTTTTTAATTATTCCCAACATGTGTCATGCACACACACTGGGAAAAATATCCTTGTGGAATCAAAACTGTGTTCACTGCAACTTCACAGGAGCAGGAAGCACGGTTTGAGAAGGGTTTCAGGAATCCCACTCCAAGACGCACAGGCACCGGGAGGGAGAGGCGGCCCGGGGCGCGGGAGAGGTGATGCAGAGACGCTGAGCGGAGCCAGCCAGTCGTTGCTGGCCAACAAGACTTACTGTGGCATGCCACCTGAATGCATGTTCAGGCCCTGCCCAGGTAGCTTCATTGGTTAGAGCATTGTTCGCAATACACCAAGGTTGCAGGTTCAATCCTCAGTCAGGGCACATGCAAGAAACAACCAAAGAATGCACAACTAAGCGAAACAACAAGTCAATGTTTCTCTCTCTCTCTCCTTACCTCTTTTTCTATCATCAATAAATAAGTGAAATAAAAAAAGAAACAGAATTTCAACAGAAAGACACATGTTAATTGTCAAAGAATATAACGTGTTATGCCAGGGAGTCAATAAGACAATTCAATTCCAGCGTTATTTTCTATTAGTGCATAAAAGGGTGTCTCTCTCCTTTAGTGCCATTTCAGGCGCCATGAAACTGTGCATTCCAGTCACTGTTGTACAGATCAAGTCCTCGCTCCTGGGCACTTTTCTGTTGGTTCAGTCTGCACCACTCCCTTCTTTCTTAACCTGGTCCCTTCGTGCTGAGCCACCATGCCATAAGTCTTCCTGCCAGTGAGAAACTGTCTCTGTTAGTGATCACAGGGACAAACCCACATCATTCCCCAAATGTTACATCAAATCGGAGTAAGGGCTGCCGTGAACGGCATAGGAAGAAGTACAAACAGTGATGAAAATTCTGAGATACAAGTTTGTGGCACGAGGACGTTTGTGTCTTTTGTTTGCTGGTGCAGAATCAATGTCATAAATAATTTGATGAACGATGAAATGACTCAAGTTATCAATGAACCAAATAAAGTCATCGTATTCTGGGATCATCCCACTTAGTAGTACGTAGACATCCAGGTCCCACTCTTGGGGACATCGCTGAAAAAATGCTCCATTTAGTGACAAAGGCTTATCATGAGGACCTTGAGTTTCCTAAGAAAATGCCACAACCTGCTATATTTCAGAAGAACGCAAATTATGTAATAAAATAGAACAGCAAACCTTAGGCTGATTTAAACTCAAAGTCCTAGAATTTATAACCTTAAGCTTCCTTTATTAAAAAAGAAAAATCACATGGCATAACACTCTACCAATGAGTTTTAGTGAATGAGAGGACACACGCTGAAAAATAAACTTTGTCAGGAAAAGAAAAAAAAGATCATTATTTCTACAAAAGTTTCAAAATAAAAAAGGTTGGCAACATGGGCCAACTATCTGAGCTCATAAAAGCAGTTTGGAGAAGTTGTTTCCATGGTCCCAGCGAGCCCCGATCAACACTCCCTGAATCCCCCTTTGTCTCCCTCGTTGCTGTCTCCCCATCAGGGACGGTATCCCCCGGATCTCCACAGTGCCCATTTCTCATTTGATAT
This sequence comes from Rhynchonycteris naso, assembly GCA_037038555.1. Taxonomy (NCBI): domain Eukaryota; kingdom Metazoa; phylum Chordata; class Mammalia; order Chiroptera; family Emballonuridae; genus Rhynchonycteris; species Rhynchonycteris naso. The sequence goes on from CM073001.1 coordinate 108,869,678, forward strand.
TCATAACTGCAAATCCTGCTCATAGAGTGTTCGGAACCCCCCAATCTAAAACTGCGCTTGCACCTCACTGCATCCCTGACCCCCCTGCCTGCTGGACCCCTCTGCCTGGACATCTCAGGGCCACTGCATTCAACATGCTTGCCTCTGACCTCAGAAAGAGCCAGAAGCATTTGCTGCAGGGACAGGCGGGCTCACTTCCTGTTGGGCTGACACTTAACTCACTGGACCTGTCTTACTCACAGATTTCTCGTCCATAAAATGGTAATACATGTCAGTCATGGAAGATCACAATGCATTGTCGATGATACCTCAGACCTCCACCCGAGAGCCCAGCGCCATGCAGACCCCTAACCAATGTCTAGTTCTGGCTTGGATCCACTTTCTAGTTCTTGTCCGCTGACTGGAAGGGCAGGGGCGTCACCTGGGTCAGGGGCTGGGGAGAAATCCTGTCCAGTGTGCGTGCACACTCATGCTTGAATAGCTTCTGAAAATAGTCTTCCCCCTCTCCATTCCACCACCTTCCCACAAGCCTTCAGTCTTCCTGACTTAAAGTGCCTCCTAGGCTGTCCTCCTAGAGCCCTGCACCCAAGACACTGGAAGATGCCGCAGCCCTCACTTCTGCGCCCCCTCCTCTTGCAGAGTGGAGAGCTCATGCTCTTCTGCATGGCCTTGCTCGTGGCCCCTCTCCCTGCCACCTTGCTGGCTGCAGGGTCCACTCCCACCTGAACCCTTGAGCCTGGACACAAATACACACCCCCCTAGGGGGTCCTACCTGAGTGCGTTTGCAATGTGGTCTCTTCCTAGAGTCCCTGCGTGCGCGTGTCCTTCTGTGTGCCTGGAAAATTCCTGGGGTCTCGGGTAGCTCCACCATTAAGAATCTCCCCTGACTGGCCTGCAGACAGACGCCGAGACCTGGTGTCAGGTCACTGGAGCAGGAGGAGACCTCACAGTGTGAGAACAGCCTTCCCGGGACCTGAGGCTGTCTGCCGCGTGTTCTGAGGCTGAGGCTGGTTCACGGACTCCCACCGAGGCCTCAACCCCCTCCGCCTGGCCCCTTGATGTCTCTGCCCACTTCTCTTCTAGATGTTCACTTTCTTTGTTAATGAATAAAAGTCACCGAAGTTACTCAATTCCAGCTACTTAAGATAATTATGCTTCCAGGGGATCTGCTTTCCATGAAGAGTAGGGGGCAGGGGGGAAACAGTAGCAACTCTGAATATTCTATAAGAATAACTTGGGTTAGAGAGCAGCAGCTGTTCCAATACAAATGTGGTGCTTGAGGCGGAACGGAAGCAGACACTCATTCCTGTGCCCTCTCACGACAGCGTGTCCACGGGTGGACTCTGAGCCAGGCCCAGTGCTGAGTGAGAATAAGCCGGACTGGCTGTGGCGGTGGAGTGGACACGGAAGGGTTGGTGAGCGGGGCATCAGAGAGCCAGCCTCGGACTTGCCTCCTCCTGAGACACCGGTGAAGAACTGCATCTTGTACCGCCTGGGAGGACACGGCCAGAGTGTGCCTGCGCAGCCCCAGGCCACCACGAGGTTTGTGTTAATCGGGTGAGTCTCGCCGTGATGTGCGGAAGTGACAACCTCCTAACAGGGTTTATCAAGAGCCGAAGAGGCTCATTTATCTGCATGATTTGCAGTATTTGGTGGAGCAGCGGCCCTCCCGCCCGCCCGCAGATCGTCACAGAGCACTGGGGGGCGGGGGAGGGGGCTGGAGCCGCAGACCTGCGAGCATGCCATTCTCATGCTGTCTCTGGCTCTTTACGGTTAACCTGCTCAACCCTCAGTAGAATTATAACACACGAGCAGGGTAGGAACCCAGAGTCTAGGGATATTTTTAGCAGAAGCTCCCGAGCGACGTGCCCACACTCTGGTGGGGTGTGGGGACTGAGTCAGCCCTCCCAAACAGGGACACACACAGTTGCTCTGGTTTGTAAAAAGGTGACACTCTGAACGTGTCATTTCCTGTGCTGCCATAAGCGGCCTGACTGAGCCTTAACCTTGCCCCGGTGACGCCTCTGTGACAACATCCCGCCCTCACCCAGTGACCCTGGGACCCGTGGGATAGAGCGAGCAGGACAGCTGGTATGGTCACGGACCAAAAATCCCCATGCAGCTGTCATCTCTGCATACCTGGCGTGCTTTCCTCCTTCCCGGGGCAACTGCTGGGCATGGGCCATGAGGCCGAAATTTGCCTCGGCTGGGCTGATTCCAGCCGCCGCCTCCAGGAAGTCCAGGGGGGTTGCCCAGGTGCCGGAGAGAGCAACCTTAGGAAAACAGTTAGGGCTGGGATGCAAACCAAGAGGGGGAAGTGAGGAGGGACAACACTCTTGGGAAGGCGAAGGAAGAAAAGGCAAGTTTGGGGGGACAGGAGAAGAGGGTGTGCTTCTGTCCCTGCCCTGGCCCAGCCATTACTGTTCCACTGTGCTGAGCCTAGGTGCACAGATGTTTTCTTTCTCTGACATATAAATACAATTATGTCAACCACGTATGCCCTGACACTTTACTTCCATATCCCATGTTCTCTCCAGCTCATCCTTCCTCTCTTGAGGACAAGGGCAGAGTTTACTGTAGGGAAGGGCAGGGTGTTGCCACCACAGAGAGCTGTGCATTTTACACTGATTTGCATTTCACATGCCTCCTATTTCCCCTCCTCTTGTTCCCAACATAGCCTGTCCCTTTCTCTTTCCCCATCCTGTCCAATTCTACGTGGTTTCTCAGACCCATTCATGGAGCATCAACCACATATCCCGTCATCAGAAACAAGGCTGACAATTTTCTTGTACCCAAATTTCACGCCGTTGAAAAGAACATATCAATCTTCCTGTTCCCACGACACAGACGAGAAAACCGGGCTTCAGTGAGTTTGTGGAAATGTCCGGGTCAGGGTCATCATGCTCTAGACTGGGCATATCCGAAGGCAGGTCCAAGGCGTCTCCCTGCGCAGGATGGGGTAGTTACCGCTTTCTTGGGTCTTCTCACCTTTTCTTTCCTTTTGAATGTGCCTGTGTGGTCTGTCACTTCAGACAGAACTGTAAGCTTCCAAGGGACCCGACCCAGGACCTTACTTCCAGTATCTTGGGTGTAGTACTTGTTGCTGAAGAGTAACCAAATAAAATGAGAGAGCATTATGGGAAGGCGCAAATAAGAGCCACACGACGCAGAAGAGTAATAATGACCAACAAGAGCAGAAATTCTTCAGGTTCCAAACAACAGTAAATCGACAAAACCAAAAACTGACTCTTTGAAATGATCAATAAAATTGACCAGCCATGATAACCAGGAGAGAAAGAGAGCCGACACACATTTAAAATACCGGAAATAAAAGAGCGGCATCGCGACCAATTGAAAACAACAGTAACGGGATGTTATGGAAACCAACAGACCCACAGATATGATAACCTAGATGAAGTGAACCGATTATGCCTAGAGGCCCCACCAGCTATAAAACTCACACACAGAAAAGAGACGTTGACCACCTTTATATATGCCTATATCTATTATAGACCTTGAGTCCATACTGAATAACCATTTCAAACAGAAAGCACCAGGCCCAGATGGGTTCACTGGTGAATTCTACCAGATATTTCAGGGAGGGGTAAATCAGATGTGTCATTGTGTCTTCTGGGTGCTGGGCAATGGATGGCAAGTTTTATCTTTTTTTTTTTTTTTAATGTGATTGGGACAGAGAAAGAGACAGATAGGGACAGAAAGACAGAAAGGGAAAGAGATGACAAACATCAATTCTTTGTTGTGGCACCTTAGTTGTTCATTGATTGCTTTCTCATATGTGCCTTGACCGGGGGCTACAGCAGAGTGAGTGACCCTTTGCTCAAGCCAGCGACCTTGGGCTTCAAGCCAGCGACCTTGGGGTTATGCCTATGATCTCACACTCTAGCTAGCGACCCTGCGCTCATAAATTTCATCTCAAAGGCTCAGGTGCCTCTTCAAGTCCAAGAAAGATCTGTCTGGTACTAACCTTATTTCTGTTATTTCTCCTGCTATTTTCTCTGCTTTCATTTTTTTTTTTTTTTTTTTTTTTAGTATTTTTTCCTTGTAATTTTAATCAGCTTAATGTTGGATCTCTTCCACTGACCTTGCCTGTGTTTCCTTTTATATGTTTATAATCTTATTCTAAACTTTTAAACACCAGCCTTGGCGTGCTCCTTCCTAATTCTGAGCCCACACCCTCCCTGAATTCCAATAGCTAGGATGCCTTCCTACATGTCAAAGATGCTGAGTCATGGATCTCTATATTGGTCTCATCTTTCCATCTTTTCCCGTCCTCCCGGAAATTTGTGGAGGTCTCTCAACTGTTGTTGATTATTACTGACCCCAAATCTATTTTATTTCACTTCCAAGTTTGTTTTACTTCAGCGGAGGTCTTTGGAGAGTGGAGAGCCAACACACATGTTTATCCTCAATTCAGAACAGGAACAGCCTCGTCAGGCTTTTGAAGAAACTGATTCTTGAGCTGACAGTTTTTTGGGGTTTTTTTGTTTGTTTGTTTGTTTTTTGTATTTTTCCAAAGTGAGAAGCAGGGAATCAGAGAAACAGACTCCTATATGCACCCGACCAGGATCCACCCAGCATGCCCACCAGGGGGCGATGCTCTGCCCATCTGGGCTGTTGTAACCGGAGCCATTCTAGCCCCTGAGGCGGAGACCATGGAGCCATCCTCAGCACCCAGGCCAACTTTGCTCCAATGGAGCCTTGGCTGCCGGAGGGGAAGAGAGAGATAGAGAGAAAGGAGAGGGGGAAGGGTGGAGAAGCAGATGGGTGCTTCTCCTGTGTGCCCTGGCTGGGAATCAAACCCAGGACTTCCACATGCCGGGCCGACACTCTACCACTGAGCTAGCCAGCCAGAATTTATTCTTGAGTTGATAGTTTTTATGCTCGCTCTTCTTGTGATTGTTGGTAGTTATGGTGTTCCCTTGAAGGAAATGTCATTAGACAAAAGAAGAATAGGTTTCCTGCCTAGTGAATAGATATATACAGGCTTTTCTAAGAGATAGTGGTGAGATAAGGCCTTAAAGGGACTATGAGAAAGCCTCATTTAGGACTACATGCTCTGGGACCATAGACATGAGCCCATGGTCACTGTCTTGAGCCCAAAGGTCACAGATTTGAGCCCAAGGTTGCTGGTTTGAGCCCAAGGTTGCTGGCTTGAGCAAGGGGCCAATCGCTCTGCTGCAGCCCCCTGGTCAAGGCACATATGAGAACGCAATCAATGAACAACTAAAGTGTCACAACAAAGAATTGATGCTTCTTGTCTTTTTCCCTTCCTGCCTGTCTATCCCTATCTGTCCATCTTGCAAATAATAATAATAATAATAATAAAATAAATAAATAAATAGATCTACACGCTCTGCGAGGATGTTGCCGGGAAACTAGACAATGTAGCCTTTGTACGTGGTGCCGTCTTCCCCAGGTAGGCTTGAGCATTACTTAACCTCTTTCACGAGACTCGCGCAAAAAATACAGATCAGTCCAGGATACCAAGCCCATGCTTAATGAACTCATTTCTATAGAGGCTCATTTTTAGACTCTGCTGGGCAATGAATATGTAACAGGGGACAAGCCAGGCCTCCTCTAGAAAAGGTGCACTCTGGTGGATGAGATACAGTGAGTGACGCTGTGTGTTACCCTCTACCACTCTTTCTGGTCCACGCTCATCATCGCTGGTGGTGTAACCTGTGGCCACAGGTCGGCTCCAGGGGCCGAGATGGAGAGAGATTACTGACAGAGTTTTCTTTCAAGGTCTGCCTTCTCCTAAAAGATCATGACATCTTCTCTTTTCCAGAGTGAGAAGGGAGGGCTACAGCTCAGGTGAAGAGTAGATGGGCACCCCAATACAATAAATAGATAAAAGGTTTGAAATTAGACAAGAGGGGGGTCAGGGAAACCGTAAAACCCTCATTTTTAGGAAGCCAAGTCCAAAAATTGTTGGGGCTCTTACAAATCTGAATGCACTGAGCCCCGATTTTGAAAGAACTGCCGATTAATCTATCTAATGATGTTCAGACCCATGCTTTTACAGAGTTGGGTTTATGAGAAAATAAGGGTAACCCTTAGAGAATAATGGTTTTGTTTTCATCTCTCTGATCAGATTCCCATTTCACAAGCATAAATACCCTAACACGAATGTACTAGAAATAAGCTGTCGTGATAAGAAAAGGTATTTATTAAACATAGAGGCTAACGTTTCCCTTGAAATGTGAAACGGGTCGAGTGCTTTGTGTAAGCAGACTCCATGGGGGTCTTGGAAAAATAGCAAATGAGTTTCTTACCATTAGGAGCTTTTGAAAATTATCCGTGAAGGAGAGCTACGTGTTTCCAGCAATGTCACTGACCAGGAGGCCCATCACCAACCACGGCAGAAGACTACCTTGGGATTCGTCCACGGCTCTTTTCAGAATTTCAGGAGAGCTGTGTGAGGTACAGCAGGGCTGTGTCACTAGTTCTCCTTTGCCGGTGTGGGTCATTGGTCTTCGAATGTTTTGAAAAGAGGTTGTCATGGCTGGCTTGTTCCAGAATGACCACTCTAGCCAAGCTAAAGGGAATTGTTGAGGCTGACTCACCAACACAGACCAGACGCACCTCACTCACAGTAGGAGTGCAGTAAGTGTGCACACAAAGTTAGAGCTGATGGAATTTGACTTAAGGGGGCCGGGGTTAAAGAACCCAACCTGGAGTGGAAGACGTGTCTCTCTCCCTTAATAAACCGTGTAATCTCTGAGTTAGACGCTGGCTCTCCTGTCTCCTAAGAGTGAACTTCTTGACTGAGGCTTAATAATACCCACAATCACAATTCTATATTCATATATATATATGAGAGAGAGAGAGAGACAGAGAGAGAGAGAGAGACAGAGAGACAGGAATCAAACTGGCAACCTCATGCTCCTGGATGATGCTCCAACCAACTGAGCTATCCAGCCAGGACTTAATGTTTTCTATTCATTGATAGAGACAGAGAGAGAAAGGGAGAGAGAAGGGAGGGGGAAGGGAAACATTCATTGACTGTTCCACTCTGTAGTGCATTCATTGGTTGCTTCCCATGTGAGCCCTGATCAGGGATTGAACCCATAACCTTGTTGTTCTGGGAGACAGATGCTCTTAACCAACTGAGCTAACAGGGCAGGCACTAAACTCACGAATGTACTAGAAATAAGCTGTCATGATAAGAAAAGGTATTTATTAAACATAGAGGCAGTGATAACAGACTTGGAGGGTCACTGTCTGAATATCTGAGTCTCCTGAAGACACTGTCCGGTAATCATTATGTCGAGTGGGCTTCCTTATGGGGGGTAGTTTTCTCCAAAGCCCTCTGGGCAATTCTGCTGACCCTGCTCTCATTCTGGTTGGGATCCCGCATGCTTCCTGGGGAGACAGCACAGTGGTCCCGTCCTGCTGGCTGGGACACCCGTGCCTCCCAACTGAACTGAGAGCCAGCACCGCTTTTCCAGATGAGGGTTGTGTGGTCTCCCCTGCTGTTCCCATTAAGATAATTAATATAATTAACCATAATGGCTTTAATTACAGATGTTTAAGGAGAGGCATTTCTGATTACCACCCAGACTGGATCTAGATACACTAGCAACGTTTACTGAGCGCTTACTAAGTCCTGTGCATACGCTACCTAATTTAAGCCTCACCATGGTCCAGAGGTGGAGGGCAATTTCAAGAACAATTTAATTTCAAACTTAAGAACCAAGATTCACTGTATTAGTTCATTGGCACCAAGGTGAGAACCGCACACTCGGCAACTTAAACAACACAGGTTCACTGTCTCCAGGGTCTGGAGGCTGACATTGGAGATGCTGCTGACCTGTGTCCGCAGGTTGGTTCCTCGCATAGGTTGTGATGAACAATCAGCTCTGGGCCCCTCTCCTGGCTTCTGTAACCTCAGGCGTTCCTTGATCTGAAGCTGGTCATCTTCCTCCTGTCACTTAGTCACTTCATGTAGCATCCCCTCGATGTGTGTCTGTTTCTCTGACCAGATTTCTTCTTTTTATAAAAAAAAATCACCTGCCAAACCCCATTTCCAAATCAGATGCCATTCAGAGATCCTGAGGCCAAAATTCAACATGTTTCTGAGATAAACACAACTCAACCCAACGACTTAGTCAGAAAGTGGTCAATCTAGGACTTAAGTGTCCAGCCATTTGTATCTGGGCCACAATGTCCCTAGCTCTAACCCCTCCATGACTTGAGGTGTCCTCTGCCTGCCCAGGGTCCATCGCTCACCCAGGTAAGCATCTCCTCCCTGACTTCTCAGAAGCCTGAGTCCCATCCTTGTCTTTATCTCTTCCCTCCGTGTTCATCTGGGTTGTCATTAAATGGGGTGTGGGGGCTCAGATCTCCCCCATTTTAAAAGCATATTCACCTTCTGTAGGGAAAACAGCTGTGCTAGGCTTGCTAGCTTGTTTTCCGGCTGTAAGCACTTTGCACGATTAGTGCATGAGCACGTGGCAGAAAGTCATGTGTGCATAGCCTATAGAAGGCTACGGGGTACTTTCCCTCAGGGAGGGTTCTTGGCCCACCCCTGCAAGGGTCAGTTTTCCTGATTGCTGGCCCATCGCTTTGAGAAGCGGGTTTTCTCCTTCCTGTTTGCTCACCCCCCTCTGTGAGAATCCGACAAACAGGAATGGCCCAACGCCGTTCAACTTCGCAGTTCTTCTGTGGTCTGCCCGAATCCAAGTGGGAAACTGCCTAGCCTCAACCACCAGTATCTACAGTTTCCAAGTACAGTTCCCCGTCTTCCCTTGCCCCAGGTCCCCTCTGCTCCTCCACAGAGCACCCTGGCATGATCCAATCCCTCCACTGTCCTCCCCTCCTGTCCACACACGCCCCCTCCCACTCGACCTTCTGCACCAGGCACATCACACCACTGTTTTCTCTGGGGTTGTCAATGATTTGCACATCCACACAAGCACCTTTTATTTCCACAATCAACTGCTTCCCTAAATACTCTCATCTGTGCTGCTAGCTTCATGGACCTCTCTGTTCTGATTATCTCCAGTGTGCCCTTGAGCTAGCATCTTTTTCTCTGAGTTCCACCCCTTTGACGTGTCTCAAACCTCATGTCTCACAGGAACCACAAACCAGCATGTCCAAGAGAAACCCAGAATTCCCACCATTCCCAAACCTGCTTTTCCAATGCAGCACACGCAATCAGTGGCACTCACAATTTTTACACTTTGCAATAAGAACCTGAAAGTGCACCTTGGCTCTCTTCTTTTCCACAGTCCTTTCTCGGGTCCCCCCATCACCCCGTTCTGCCAAGTCCATCACCTATGGCGACAGGCGCGAAGCCCCCACAAAGCAGACATAGAGGTTTTTGGAAAAACAAAAAACCCTTGTGTTAACGTTTCTCGGAAACACTTTTTGCACACTTTTGATAATTCTTTCCTCTTTCCAACCCTGCACGTGTCCGTACCACTTTACCGGAAACACATCTGGGAAGACTTTCGGCAGTGTGCAGTGTGACACACGAGTAGATCCACACACGCTTTTTATTGGGGGAGGGCACAGAACTTCTCTCTTCTATCTCTGCTTCCCTAGAATGACTCAGAAACATCTTCATATTTGACATTGGGTCCTCGCCACCGCACAACCACGGCTTTGTGAAAAAGAAAATGTTCGTGGCTCACTGCTGCTTCTGAGAATTTAGAAGCTGTTTAAAGTCTTAAATTCTCAGGAACCTACGTGTCACTAAAAAGTTCCTGAGATGGAGCCCAGATCCCCTTCCTATTGTAGAAGTTACCGGAGCACGTCTGAACCGGGACGCCGTGGGGTCTAGAAAGAGCACAGGAGTGTGTAGTGAGGTCCCGGGTGAGCAGAGGGGGTGTCCAGCTCTGTGCCGGCCTTCGGGGGTGGGAAGAGGCCGGGTCATGTGGAACACCGTCTGCAACTAGGGTCATTTGGGGTTTTGGAGCAGGAACTGAGTGAGACGGAAAGCTGAAAGAGCAGAATCACACTGTATATAAAAAGGGTGGATGCAGCCTGGACTCGTTCACGAAATTAACAGGAACGGCAAACAGCAAGAGGCTTCCCTTCCTTCCTTTCCTGTCCCTAATGAGGACCAGACCCAGCCACCGGGGTTCCCCGTGAGAAGGGCCGGGGGAGGGGCTCCAGAGGTGCGGGGGCGGGGAGGGCAGTGAGGAGGATGTCCTACATACACATCGGTGGGGTCCCCCCACCTGGAATAGTCAGATAAGGCAACCTGGGCAAATTGGAAGTTTTTTCTTCAGTGCAAAGAAAAATAACTTTTTTTACAGTGGGGAGAGAAAGGGAATCACTGAATTAATGCAGCCAACAAACAATAGTTCTCTTTTCTTCAAAATAGAAAGATTATAAAAATAGCGGATAGTTGAATCTGCTGTGCTCCGTGGGCATGAATAACACACCTTTTCAAGCATCCTCCTGCAGCCCATACTCCAGGTTAAGAATGTGCTGGGCCGGGAATGTTGACCGTTTTGCTAGAAGACTGATGGGAAGACCTGGGCCAGAGACACCAGGGACTTTTCTTGCTGGCCTGCATCCTGCCAGGTAAAATGTAATTATTAAATAATCCTATGAGTAGATTCTGTCATCTTCCTATGTTAGGTGCCTTGAACGGAGCCAGGGGGGTAAGCTGACAGCCGGGTGTTCCACGCCCAAATCCCGGAATGCAGAGCCAAATGTGATTTTTTTTTTAAATGTATTGATTAATTTTAGAGAAAGAGAGGAGGGAAAAAGAGAGAGGGGAAAAAAAAACAACAATACTGATTGGTGGTTCCACTTATTTATGCATTCATTGGATGATTTTTTGTATGTGCCCTGACTGGGGATTGAACCTGCAACCTGGGCATATTAGGGTGACACTCTAACCAACTCGGCTACCCAGCCAGAGCTGCGAATGAGACCTTTGAAAGACTGACTTCCCAACTTTGCAGGGCTCTGTGCACTTTGTGCCTGGAGGTCAGCTGAAAGGTGGGGGTAGCTGCTGGTAGGCCCCCTAGCATCTGTCATCGCTGTTGTATGAAGGTGCCTCGGGTTGCTGGGTCTTCAGTGGTGGTGTCTGACCCTGAATATAGGTCCATTGCTCACACTCACCTACGTGTTACATCACCTTGCTGTCTCCTTAGTTAAAGGTGACATGACCCCCCCACCCCTGAGTGGGCTCAGCTCTGGTCAATAGTGACCAAATGACACATGAGGTCACGGCCAATGGGCCGGGCAGGAGGGGAAGCCAGCAGCCTCCCAAGAAGGCTCGCACCAAAGAATCCTTGGCTCTGAAAGCCTGTTTGCTGGTCTGCTGTGCTGTCCCTGAGTTCTTCTGAGATTGGAGCATCTCTGATATGTATGACCCTGGAAATTCAGGACTAAGGAACTCCCAAAGTCCCCCAAATAAGTCATCCCCGGGTCTGTGTGTGTACCATGAAAACAGAAGACCTCTGGGAGCTCTCAAGAGTATCCTTTGAAGAAACATGTGTTATTCTTTGGGGGAAATGACAACATTTTTCTAATGATATTCAGGAATGTCATGTCCTATGACTTTCTTCCTTCCGAACCCTGGCTCTTTCCTTGTCACTTCCCATCCCTCGTCCTTTTTGTTCTCTTCCTCCTCTTCCTTCCCTCGTTCTGTCCTTTCTTTCCTCCTTCTTCTGTACTCTCCTCAGTTCCATATACTGAAAAAGCATTGTTTTGTTTTTCCTGGTTTTGTTGTTTGTTTGGTTGGTTTTTTGTGTGACAAAGAGAGAGAGACAGGGACAGACAGACAGGAAGGGAGAGAGATGAGAAGCATCAATTCTTCCTTGCAGCTCCTTAGTTTGTTCATTGATTGCTTTCTCATATGTGCCCTGACTGGGGGGCTACAGCACAGTGAGTGACCCCTTGCTCAAACCAGCAACGTTGGACTCAAACTGGTGAGCCTTGCTCAAACCAGATGAACCCGCGCTCAAGTCGGTGACCTCACGGTTTCAAACCTGGGTCCTCTGCATCCCAGTCCAATGCTCTATCCACTGCACCACCTATCAGTCAGACTGTTTTTCCTGGTTTTAAGGGAAACACTTCCCATATGGCCAGAGTCAAACTATGGCGCCGCTTGCTTACTTTACATCTGGAATGAAGCAAGCACCGGCCTTGGCGTCCGTTCCCGAATAGAAGACATTCATTTGATGTGATGATAGCTGTCAACACTGGGAGATGAGAGGCGGTCATAAATCTGAAGGCGCCCGCGCATCTCACCAGGCAGGGGGCATGGGGCCAAGTTCACTCTGCGGCTTTTATTCCCCTGTCCACATCTGGATTGACGAGATCTCAGTAGAGAGGCACAAGTGCAACGTGTCTTCTGGCCGATTCTCTTTGGAATCGAATCTTTGGAGGCTCCTGGTTGCTCGCGAGATTGTCATCGGCTGCCCGCATTGTACCACGCACGAGCTGCACGCCCCTGTGGGAGCCGATCCACCTCTTTGGGTTTGTATTTCTCTGCTTCTCTTCTGCAGGAGGAACGTTCCAAAGAGTTCTGAAGCCCCTCCCACTGTGATGTCTCTGATCCTTCGTTAAAATAATCATCATGGTCCCACACTGCTTCTTTTAAATCTTGTTTTAAAAGAATGGTTGGAATGTCAAAACCTCCCCACAAATACCACTTTCTATAAATGGGGGCAGGAGACAGTTAACCTGGAGCCAGGTGAGGCAAACCTGTAAGGCAGACGGAGATGGACCCCAGGTGACCCCCACATTCCCCTGCAGGACTTCCCTTCTTCTTAGCACGTTCTTAGGGTGGGCGATCTTGTGCGGCCACCTGGGCTTCCATCACAGGATGAACGGGTTCCTCTAAAAGTTGTTCTAACCCCAAAGAGAATGTATCCAAAAACTGCTTGTTCGTGTGGGTGGGGGAGTTCCATCACAAAGCAAAATGGTGAGATGGAGAAGGGACTTTTTCACTATCCTTCCGAAGGAACCACCTCTGAGGGTCAGCCCTGCAGCCGAGGTCAACGACGGCTAAGTATTTCATTTTGCTATTTCACCTGCACATCTGCATTGTGATTATTATACTGTTGTTATTGTTCTCTGTGGGGAGAATTTTAATTTCTCCACACCTATCTGTTACTACCTTTTTGAGTGTTACTGGCCAAATGTCACAAGTGCTCTGTTTGGGAGAAATGGAAATTTGATCGAAAGGTTTTCCTACCCATATTATTGGCTAAAGTTGATAGAGTTCCATGTTTTGTTTTGTTTTTATTGTCTCTTTGACTTGGTCCTCCGGCCTCGCTTGAACGCCCATTATGCCAGGGTTAGTAGCCCATCACCCTTGTGGGTGCCGAGCGGCGTGGCCTGAGTTGGAACATCCAGGGGAAATTGGGGGAAGCACATGCCAAGGCGATAGTAAAGGCTCATCAATGCACATAGGTTCTTCTACACCTGGAGAAATGAGCTGAGGTCCTGCAGACAAGGAGACACAGTTCACTAAACCATGGAGCCTTCCAACAAGAGGAGTCACACGTGTGGGAAGTTCCCAACAGACCATGGATCGTGGGTGCTAGATCTCCTGTGACAGCTGCTACCTGTCGAGTCCTGCTTGAGTGCGAGATACTGGGCTAGCCGCATGGCTAGACATGCCTCATGCATGGCCTGTAGCTCTCCAAAGATTCTGCAAGGCAGTCTTGTACCCATACAGAAATGGGCAAACTGAGATGCCAACAAGGGGCATACCCTGCCTAAGATCAAAATGTAAGTGAGTAGAAAATCAGGGTTACGCTTCAGTTTCTCAAGTTGTTTCTGTTTTCTGCACACTGACTCTGGGCACTGGAGTTAGGAGACAGGCTATTCGAAACCTCAAATGTCCAGTCTGAATCCTCCCCATAGTGCAACATGTCATTGGGAAGCCTAGCTCATGACTCTGCCAGATGACATCAGGGCTAAGGGAGGGACATCTGAGAACAGGCTGAGTTCGGGCTTTACCTGAGTTGGTGGCTGTGCCTTCTGAGTTGCAGTTTGTTTCTCTGTGGTGTGAAATGATCAGACTGTCACAGTGAGGGTGCCAGGGTCATAGCCAGCAGCCAATGCAATGCCTGGGATGTCATGATTGGAGCACAGAGCGGTATTTAGAGATTGGAGAGGAGGGTTGGACAGCAGATGTTTCTTACTGTAGGATTTGCATTTATGTAAGACATTTATTTACAAGGAATTACATGAAGTGAGGAATAAATTTGTAAGATATTTCTAAGCATGTGCCAGGGATTTATGAAGTACTGACCCAATGCAAAGCTCCACACAGACGCAAGGCAATAAAGAGGTGGATAAGGCAATGTTTCTCCCATGAAGGTGGGAGGATGTCTGTCTGATGAGGAATCTGAGAGGTTTTGCAAACAGTGAGGATCTTCATCCACATGTAGGTACTGGGTGGAGGAGAAGACAACGTGCTTCCCTGGCAGAAAGAACGGTGTTCACACAGGCAATGGGGAGAGGAGGGAAAGCTGGAACCTTCAGCTCATGGATGATTCATGTCAAGAGGTGATGGAAGCCAAAGACAGCAGAAGAACCAGCTCCACACACCACTGTGCGTCAGCTGTCCACGGTACCCTGTCCGCTAAACTCCCATTGGTTGGACCAAGTCACTTGGTAAGCTTGGGTGTAAGGGATAAAGAAGTGTGGTGTTCCTGCAAAACTCATTCTGAAGGTGTCTCAACATAAGGATGGCAAGAATTCATGTCTGCTTTGTAATCAACTACAGCCAACCACGAATGACGTCCACCAGCATTGCCCAACAGAACATTCTGAGGAGGTGAAAATGTAACTTCGTGCTTTTGACCATGGCACCAGCCACAAGTGGCTATGGAGCACTTGAAAAATGGCACATGTAACTAACGTATCTGCATTTTAATTGCATTTAATTATAATTAATGTACATTTAAATAAGCGTGTTGGCTGATGGTTACTGTCTTAGAGACTACATGGAACGTTTCAAATTATCTTTGATGGGGTCCAGCTTACTGAAGTTTTATTTTCATCCCCTCTGTGGATATTTGAGCAAGGACTCAATTTTTCTTAAGCATCATCAGCAAAAAAAACATCCTTTTATTTTTTCCATAAAGTATCAGTCACTTCTCAAGTTCCCTGTCCTGGAAAATGGCTGGAACCACCTTGACGTTTCTGACGATGGTCACAGTCTTCTGCTTGGTTCCTTCACAGTGTAAGAGAAGCACAGTATCTCCTGGTCCAGCTGGTGGACATCATGGTGACTCGGCCAGGGAAGCATCGGTAGAAATAAAAACAAGGAATTTCGCTGTGCATTTTAGGGATGGCGACAGAGAGACATGGTAACTGGTTTTATAGGGAGCCTGACAATGTACAGTGAGACATTCACTCTGGTTTGGGCTATTGTGTACCCAGAAGTGCCTTTGGCAAGAGGGAAATGATGGTGTCTGGAAAAATCCAGGTTTGGATGGGACGTGGTGAGTTCACGGTGGGGTGTGTTAAGTCCAACCAGAGTGAGTTGGGCGAGAATGATTTACTGAGTAAATGGATGAGGGAAGTCAGTCCACGCCTGCCTTTCACGTCTTGCCCATACATGGAACGGTGTGCTCCTCCCTGGCCAGATTTGGAAGAATTGAAGAAAATCGACCTCAGGACAGTTCAAAATATTCACTGCTTTTGTGAAGGTAAAAAACATGCACTTGACCTCACCAACAATAAATGAGGTAACTGTCCTAAAATGCCATCTTGGTTTATCCCATTTTCCAGCTCACATGACAGACACGCACTTGGCTGTCTCCACAGAGTCACCCCCTGTCCCCGGCTGCCCACTTCTCTACCTACTGACCCGGCTGCAGCTCTGCCTGTGATCTCCACACGTTATCCATCAAAAATTCAGAATTACAAAAAGGCCCCCACATTGTCCAGAACCACACAGAAGGCTGTGGCAGAGGCCAGACTTTGGACTGTGATCCTATGAATTTAAATCTCGCATTTTACGACCATATCTTACTTACTTGATGGAAACCCATTTCATGCGCAAAGCTTAGTTCCAAGGAATGTCTCAATTCTGAGAAAGTTCTGTTACATTCATTCTTCCCTGTCATGTTGATTTTGAGAGGGCTGAAATGGGACTCCTGCCTACCCCACATCATTTCCTGGACTATACTGCTCACAGAAATTAGGGGATATTTCAAAATGAATATGAAGTGATTAAAAAAAGAGCATTTGATTTTTTTTATTAAATGAGAACATCAGAAAAGCAAATGAGAAGTCAAAGAAAGTTGTTCAATTATGCAAATGAGATGCAAAACCAACTTTTATTTCATTGGTGAAAATGCACCAGACAAAAGGCTGAAAGTTCTAGAGTATCTGCATGTTTCCTGATCCCCTCATTTTTGTGAGCAGAGTATTTACTGGTTCCAGGAATCTTACAAATTCAGTTTTCAACGATGGTGAAAGCGATGCAGGAATTGTCCCCCTACCCCACTTTTATTGTAATAAAAATTCTCCTATGTGGCTTCCAAATCAGGTTGTGTAATTTATTGTATCTTACTTAGTGCACAGCCTCCCATGTAAAAATCACCCATTGTCAGTAGACTTTCCCTTTTGTCCTCTCCAATGGGTGGTGCCGGCCGCAGTCCTCAAGCGCCCACTTCGTGCTGAGCGCTGTGACCTATAGACTTCACTGTTAATTCCCTTCAGTTCTTCCCACAATGCCCTTGCATGGTCCTTGTCATCCTCACAATGAAAACGAGGGTCTCTGACTCAGAGATGGGTGACGTGTTCCCAGAGGTGGATTAAAGTTGCTTGAGGCCTCAGGTGCAGAGCAAAAGATTGGGCCCCTTAAAAAAGAGAGAGAGAGAGGAAAAAGAAAAATATATGTTAACCATTTTTTTAATAAATAGAAAATATGTACTATTCATGTTAAAATGGCACATAGGAAACCAAACTTGGTGTCATTAGAAAAAAGTGTCAAGTTGGGGTTCTGCGAGGCCCCTCAGAAGGCGGGACCCAGGACACACGCCCAGTGCGCCCACTGTGAAATCCACCTATGTGTGTTCCACCCTTCACATACAGTCAGAAGTGAAACCCAGTCCTGCCATTTTATCTGATGACAAGCTGCTTTACAAAAGGCCGCGTCTGCAGAGCGCTGGGAAAACTGGTGCTGAGATATTGTGAGTTCTGCTCTGTGAGGCTGACCACGGGAAGTTGCTGACACTCCACCTGCTACGACCACAAAGGCAACCATTGCCTGTGGCCCCACCTGGGCCCTGGGTCTGCAACCCCTGCAAGGAGCTCGCTCCCCTACCCGCATTCCAGCTCTGTCCTCTGTGTGTGCTCTAGCTGCCCACCACCAGTGGGGACTAGGTCTCCATGTCACCTGCTGATGGCACAGGCCAGGCTGGTAGAAAGTAGTGGTTACTTCCCTAAAATTCTCACCAGGAGCCTGTCCTAGCTGTCTTAAGGTCCAGGTAGGTGCCCTGGCTTTTCCTGAGCAGTGTGTTGTGACTTTGGAATGAGACAGATGTGGGTTATCTCAAGTTCCCCCTTGCAGCAGGCCCTGAAACAAAGATCTGAGTGTCAAGTTCATTTGGGAAGTAATTCTGGGGGTGAGACTAGAGAGGAAATGAGAGCCAATAAAATATTTTTCCTCAAGCGAGTTATGACGGGAGTTAAGTTGGTTTGATCCTTCTGCAAAAATCCAAGCGAGCCAGTGTAGACCGCACACCTCAATGCTTGTGTGCTGGGGGTGAGGAGGTGGCCTGTCCACTGTCCGTGCTCAGAGGGGTCCACCTCAGGAGACGTCCATCCCAGGACCCCCCAGCCTGCCTGGGGCAGGCAGAGTGGGTTTTGGTGGCCAGAGAAAGTAAGCCCACAGACAGAAAGGGAAAAAGAAAGTTCTGGCTATTAGAATTTGGCAAAGTTGCCCTGACCTTGTCAGGGGTTGGGGACAGAGATGAGGCAATGAATTCTAAATGCAGCTTTATGTGTCTTGGGCCAATCTGTCCCACACTGAGCCTCCTTTTAGCAATCCAACTTTGAAAGAGTGATATTTCGCTAATGATATTTCGCAAATAGCGAACCCCCAGCAATGATTCTGAATCAGAGATGTCACGGACAGGAAAGGAAACATGTTATATCTTAAAACCTATTTTCCCAGGCCAAAGCCCTTTTTTACAGAATCCTTTTCCTATTTTTTAAATTCTATTCCCAACATTTGTGAGCAAGAACCCCAGGCTCCGCACAGTGACCTTGAAGTTGAAATTGTTAGCACTTCCCAGTTGGAAATGATTAGCCCACCATGGTTCAGCAATGAAGGGATAAAGTCCCCTGTGTTTGTTGTTTGTTTGTTTTTTATTAAATTTTGTGTTAAAATTTGTTCCTGATCTAAACCATGGCTTTCCTTGAACAACAGGGTCTTTATAAAGCTCTTGTGTCTGGCTCTTGTTTGGGGCTAATCATTTTTCAAGAATATTGGATACTGTCTCAGAATTGACCAGACACATAGACAGGGAGATGAATTTAACTCAGCCAGAGACTGGGCTCAAATTCAGCCAACACTAAGCCCTGAATCCCCACAAGGGAAAGAGATGGGATGTGGGACAGCAGGAGAGGGATGGATGATGTTGATTTAGAGAAGTGGGTCCAATGGTCCTCCACTCCCCGAGCAGACTCCAGCCATTCTCCTGTGTGCTGAACCGCTGTCCAGAGCCATCTTGGTTATGCACGAATCCAGCAAACATCACAGACACAGCCTGCAGCCATCGGGAGCACCGACTCACAGTGTAAAGGGATTTAGACTTGGGGTTTATTTGGTTCGATCTGGGTAGATTTAGCAACTTCCAAGCCATTCGATCTTTGAGTCTAGGCCAGGACTTTGAAACGAGGCAAACGAGGCAGACCTTTGGCTCAGATTCTAGCACGGGCCCCTCACACGCTGAGCGAGATAACATATCTCTCCGTCTCCATTTATATATATATATATATAAATGAGAGCGAAAATACCTACTTTGAAGGATTACCGTGAGGTTCAGCAATAAGTCCCATCAAGGTCTTGGCACAGAGCTGATGCTCAATGAGTTACAGAAGTCTCTCAGCCTCTCAGCCAGGTCTGGGTAGATGGCCCATACCGCTTTCAACTCAGCACGTTCAAATGGAATTTATTTACTTCTTCCCAAATGGATTTCTCCTCTGATTTCCTGTCTCTAAAACGTTCCCCCCTCCCCCAATTCCCCCATCTTCCATTCTGAGCAATGCGGCTCTTGCTACCCTTCCTTCGAGCCCTCTCTGCTTATAAGTTCACAGCTGCCCATCAGATCTGTCTATGTTCCCACTCCGCCGTTCCCTGTCCTGACTCACCTCCGCGCCACTGCCAGAGTCACCCTGGGTGTGTGGTCCTCCATGACCTCCGTGAGCAAGGTGAGAGTGCTTCTCCCGATGCCCAAAGTGCTAGTGTCTGGAGCCAGGCAGTGAGCATAGGTGTCATGGAGCAGATGCCAGTGACAGAGGGTAGAGTGTTGAGCTGGGGACTCTGTGGAAAATTCCAAACCATGACAGGAAACCCAGATGGTCACTGGCCAATTAGTTGAGACATGGGGATGAGAGTGGAGTTCTAGAGGGTAACTGGGAGAGACAGAACCCGGAATGGGACAAGGCGTGTGTATGGGACATTGTGTTTCTCTCACATTTGGTATGCACTCCTTCTGGCCCTGGGGACCCTGAGTTTCTACTGGGGATCACCCCTCCCCTACTCTCAGATAGTAGCTCAGATGGGTCCCCAGAAGGTACCCCGACCTTACCAATCAGGGTAGAAATTCCCTCCTGGGCAATAATGATTATTCAGGCGTGAGTATGTGATCCAAGAAGATTCATACCTAGTTGATTCCAAGACGGGCATGGGAGTTTCAAAAAGACTTGCTTTCTTCTATTTTCCCTCCACCTCTGGACATCAGACGTCCTTGCCTTTGCACAGAAACGGAGAGGGATGTCCACCCAGAGGACAGAAAGGCTTGAGCGATGAGGACAGACCGGGCCCTGCTGATACCATTAGCTCTGGGTCAAACTCATTCCCAGTTTTGCCAAAGCCAAGGATTTGGATTTTCTGTCACAACAAAAACAAAAAAATCTCTAAATGACACACACAACAAAAAAGACGAAAGTTTGCGATCATGGCATTCATGTGTGAAGCTACCCGGGGCTACAGCTACATGTCGTTGAATGAAAACTGGACTGTCCTGAGCACTCCATGCGGGTCCACTTGCTCATGGCATGACACCTGTGTTAGAACAGCCAACTCCCTGCAGGTCGGCTGTGAGCCCATCAGACAGGCTCTCTTATGGACTCAGTAGCAGACAGACTGTGCCCGGCTTTGACTCAAGCGTTTGCTCATTGCTGTTCTTACCCTGCACAGACTTCGCCCACCCTTCCCCCTCCAAAATCACCACGGCTTCCAGGTTTCAGTTCCTTGCCGCTTTTTATGAGTTTGGAGGAAAAGAATCTCTTGATAGTATATTAAGTCTACAGCTTCCGATCACCTCCCCTGGAATTACCAAAACATCTATTCTTCATTCATGCTTTGCCAAGATCGCATTTCTACGAGGTGGATTTGGTATCAGAGTTCTGCACGTCTCCTGTCAGTACCTGGTCCCCCCAATCGGATGGGGATTCCTTTCAAACACAGCCTGTAGGAACCTTCTGGGTGAGTGAGTATGAATGCTCCATTGGGGAAACTCAGTGCATCATCACGGTGGCTGGGACCAAATGCCTGTTCACAGGGGCACTTTGTCAGGCATGGTCCTCCTATGGTTTGTGAAGAGCAGACTTAGAAACATGTCCAGAAGGAGGACGTTTCCACGTTGGCTAATACGGTTTTCTTGTTTATCTGACCATGGAGCCATCCTCAGTGCCTGGAGCCAACTTCTTCCAATCAAGCCATGGCTGTGGGAGGCAAGAAAGAGAGAGAGTAAGAGAGAGAGAAAAGGGGGAGGGGTAGAGAAGCAGATGGGCACTTCTCTTGTATAACCTGACTGGGAATTAAACCAAGGACATTCATAGGCCAGGCTGATACTCGACTGCTGAGCCAATAGGCCAGGGCCAACCTCCATCTTTTATGTTAGAGGAAACTGTAGTTCAGAGAGGTAAAGTGACAAGCCCAAGGTCCCACTGCTCATTGAACTCCCAATCAGAAACTTCCTCCCTGGGCTCCAGGCTGTGACAGGAAACCTGATCCTTACCCCTCCCGTTGTCCCTTTACTATTAATAGTGTAGCCCCTCCCCTGGGAGAACCCCACACCACATCCCAGAGGATGAGTTCTGGCCTGTGCTCACCACCAGCCTCATGGCCTGCAAATGCTGAGTGTTCAGCAAATGTGCTACTAGGCTCCAGCCAGCTGGTGCCTGGCTTTCTGTGGAAACGCTGGGTGGTCTTCAGGAACTGCCCCAGTCAAACCTTCTGCTTTCATCCAGTAAGTCTGAGAATTTCCCACGGATAAAGAGCCAGACCCCGCCTAGTGTCACCTGAAGTCTGACAACAGCTGCGGGCAGCAGCAACTCTGCTCACAGGAAACCAGAGGCCCTCCCTTCCCCAGCTCCTCCCCAACCTGCATCTCCCCCTCCTTGCTCAGATCGGCCACTGCCCCCTGCCAAGTGGCATGCCCACTGCTGTGAGCCAGGGTGCCCCAGCGACCATATATCCTGAGAGCAAGCACCTGCTGCTCCCTGTCCTCCTCCACGGGGGAGTCCAGATTTTCAGCAGGGTCTTTAGGACGTAGCCCAGGTGATATTCTCACTGAGTGGGCGGCATCCCGGTAGATGTGCATTTGACCTCTCTGTCCGAAATTTCGCCCCTGCCTGTCACAGCCACAGAGTGAGTCAGACCCTGCCCACAGCTAGGGTGCTGGTTGGTCATCCCGCCTAAGGGCTCCATCCTCGTGTTTAAAGAATGAGCCGAGATAATCATGACATGGACTTAAACCAACACCACCTCACCACCACCTTTTCTCGATAATAATGACACCTTCTCAGGTGCTCAGACTGTCAGATAATTATGAAACAACATGTATTGTTTCCCCATAAGGTTTGTGCTCTGGTCCTGGTCCTTCTTTCTGGAATGTGGCTACTACCAAACGTTTTAAAAAAATCAAACCTCCCCAAATTTGCTAAGAACATCTTCCCCACGGCAGATGGCAAGAAGCTGTAGGAAGAAGAGGGTTCAAAGCCCTTTTCTGTTGCCTCTTGTGGGACCAATGGGTCTCTTAGCCTCTCTGATGATTTCCTTCCAATAGCCCCGACTCGGGGAGGGGGTCCATAATATGGACCTGCCTCATGAATTGTTTGCCTGAGAAGGATGAAGACCAAAAAGATAAAAGACGTTTAAGGTGCCTCACTGCGGCCTTCAATATAGAATTACTGGCAATGAGTGCAAGCTTTCTTCTAGACTATGTTGTCCTATCTCTTTCTCTACCTGTCTCTGTGTGCATTATGCATATTTAATATCCTCTACCTCTGTCCCACAGATTTGCAGACACTTTAAGGCGAAGCCAGTTCAGATATGGCTGGAGCCCAGCACAGCTGAGCCAGTGTTCATCGACTCGAATACATTTATAACCATCATCTTCAAGGTCTTCAACTGAAAGAATGAGTAATCCCTGGAATGTCAGTTCAGGGAGAAGGCCACTGAAAACACAGGGGAGACGTTTAGGGAAAGAAAAACAGTTTTCAGTGGTTCTCAACCACAAAAAAGCGGCCTCCTCGGCAGATGTTTGAATGGCGGCGCCTGAAATATTATGACCTCAATGCCAACAGGAACAGATTTCTCCCAGAAAATGTGGGACCGACTATGTTTCACTTTGTCAGGATTCTCAGTCTACCTCTCCACCTTTGCTTTGGTTAGAACATCTCTGCGAAGCTGTAGGACCTTGGAACTGTGAGGGTGCTGCTTGTTCTTCATCTTGTCTTCATCTCCCCTGACCCTATTCCAGCCAGGGGACCTTGGGAAACCTGAGAACACCTGGTGGATGCATGGATCAAGGAGGGAGTGTTTCTTGAACAAGAGCATAACGATTATTTCTGTGAAGAAGTGATCCCCTTAACATCATCATTCTTCTGATACTCCTGTGAGTCCAACATACATGAAACACTGGTTTTCACCCCAAAGCACCGCGGCCATTGTCACAGAGGCTGGCCCCCCGTCTTTGTAGCTGAGC
Source organism: Rhynchonycteris naso (assembly GCA_037038555.1). Classification (NCBI taxonomy): domain Eukaryota; kingdom Metazoa; phylum Chordata; class Mammalia; order Chiroptera; family Emballonuridae; genus Rhynchonycteris; species Rhynchonycteris naso. The sequence goes on from CM073001.1 coordinate 108,892,855, forward strand.
AAAACCTTGCAACTGGCTGGAGGGTACCAGATAGGCGTTGCTTCAGAAGACCGGTGTGCACAGTTGGTGACACTGGCTGAAACTGAAGCTTTGCATGAAGGCCCCTTTCCGTTGCATGCTCACACTGTTGTTGTCCTGGGCAACAGACCTGTTTCATCTCCGTGGAGGAGGAGCCGAGATGCATGCTCACTGGTTTATTATTTTGACATCCGGCTGAGGAAAAGTGCGTTGTGCCCAGAAAGCTGCAGAAAAGGTTGATGCACTCACGCCCCTCTTTCTGGAGGCACTCTGTGTGCCACCTTCGTTATGCGAGTGGCATCTTCCAGGAATAAAGCATTTTGGGGGGGAGTTTGTCATCTTATGTTCTCTTATAACATTTGAATTAAAAATCAATAATGATTTGACATATATATTTTTTAAAAACTGACAAACAATATAAATGCCACAGTTCAAAAATGACCCCTGAGTCAAAGAAAAAAAACACAATAAAGGAACATTCAGTTGAAAATAAAAACAAAACCTGTAAAGTATGAAGAATGCTCCTAAAGCAGAGTATAGAGGAAAATTTATACTCCAAACTTTTATATGGAAATGAAGAAAGTTTAAAATCAAGGATTTAAGATGACATAGCAAGAAGCTTTAAAAAACAAAGAGTGAATCAAACCTAAAACATGTAGGCAGAAAATAATAGAGAAAAGTAGAAATCAGTGAAATAGTAAGCAAACAATATAGAAAATTATCAAAGCTAAAATTTGGCTCTTTGAAAGGATTAATAATAAGTTGAATGTACTCTAGGTAACTGGTCAGGACTAAACATGAGAAAACACAATAACCAATATCAGGGAAAGAGGAACAGGATATCACAGATCCCACAGGCCTAAAAATGTAGTAAAAGAATATCACAAAATGCTGAATACCAATAAATCTGCAGTGAATTTATTTTTTAAAAAAAACCCACAATTTTCTAAAATGAACACAAGAAGAAATAGAAAATTGGGATGAATTATATGTATGAAAGAAGTTGAATTTATCCTTAAAATCCTTCCCACAAAGACACTCCAGATCCAGGTGTCTTTACTGGTAAATTATTTTTTTATATCTTTTTTTTTTAATTTCTTTTTATTTATTCATTTTAGAGAGGAGACAGAGAGAGAGAGAGAGAGAGAGAGAGAGAGAGAGAGAGAGAGAAAGGGGGGAGGAGCTGGAAGCATCAACTCCCATATGTGCCTTGACCAGACCAGTGCAGGGTTTTGAACTGGCGACCTCAGTGTTCCCAGGTTGACGCTTTATCCACTGCGCCACCACAGGTCAGGCTTTACTGATAAATTTTATAGAGAGAATAAACAATACAAGTCTTACAAAAAGTCTTCCTAAGAACTTGCTATGGGTCTGTTCAGATTTTCTATTTCTTCATGATTCAGTCTTGATATCTTTGTTTTTAGGAATTTATCCATTTCTTCTAGGCTACCCAAATTGTCAGAGTATTTCCATGTAGTTCTTTTTATTTCTGTGGCATCCCTTGTAGTGTTTCCTCTTTAATTTCTGATTTTAGTTGTCTGAGCTAAAGGTTTGCTAATTTTACTGATATCTTTGAAAAAACAACTCCAAATATTTTGTTGATTTTTTTCCAATTGTCTTTCTGCTATCTATTTCATTGATTTGTGCTCTAATTCTTATAATTCCTACTCATTCATTTTTTTCCTGCTACTTTTGGGTTTAATTTGTTCTTTTTCCTAGTTTTCTGAATTATAAAGTTGGGTGGTTAATTTGAGGGCATTTTTTAATGTGAGCATTGATAGCTATGAATTTCCCTTTTCACACTGCTTTTACTGCATCTCATCAGTATTAATGTTGTGTTTTTATTTTCATTTGTCTTAAGTTATTTTCTAATTTTCCCTGTAACAACTTCTTTGACTCATTACCTGTTTGGGTGTGCTAAACACTGCTGTTTTTCTGTTTTCTCTCCTTATTAAAGTTTATTTCCACATACTGGATTTTCTAGTTTTCTTTGTGTTGTTGATTTCTAGTTTCATTGCATTGTTACTTGAACAGATACTTTGCATAATTTTAATTTTTCTGAATATTTTATGACTTTTTTCTTTTGGCTTAACGTGGATTCTATCACAGAGAATGTTCTACGTGCACTTGATAATTTATGTTCTGCTATTGTTAGGTAGAGATCTATAGTGTTTTTCAAATTAAAATTCTCTATTTCCTTATTGATCTTCTGTCTTGATTGTTCTACCCAGTATCAAAAGTAGGTCTGGCAGTCTCCTACCAGTATTGTGTTACTTTCTATTTCTTACGTTAATTGTTAAAGTTTGCTATGACATTTGGTGCATAGATACTAATAATTGTTATAGCTTCTTTGTGAATTGATCCTTTTATCATCATATGTATAATATCCTTTGTCTCTTTAACTTATTTTTTATTATTGAAAGTCTATATTGACTGATGTTAGTATAGCAACTCCTCTTTTTCTTTAGTTACTATTTGCATGGACTATCCTTTTTCATCCTTCCATTTCATCCTGTGTATATCCACAGATCCAAAGTGAGTATCTTGTAGATGATGACATATAATTAGAGTCTGCTCTTTGGTGTTCTAATCCATTAAGCCAGTCTATGTCTTTTGATTGGAGACTTCATCAATTTAAATGTAAAACAATTACTGATAGGGAAAAACTTACTATTGCCATTTTGTTGATTGTTTTCTTTGTGTCTTATAGCTCCTTTGCCCCTTCTTTCTTCTCTTACTATTATTCTTTGTGTTTTATTGCCTTTTTATAGTAATATACTTTGATTTTCATTTTTCTTTTCTGTATATTCTATAGATTGTTCTTTTGTAGTTACCCTTGAAATTACATAAAGCATCTTAAAGTTTTAACATTCTATTTTAAATTAATAATGACTTCAGTTGCAGACAGTACTCTACTTCTCTATTTAATTATATATTTTTAATTACCAAAAGCAAAGCAATTGGAAAAGTTTAAAATATTATATTTATAATGCCATTGAGAAATATAAACTTTATGGTAGTAAATAAAAAACACACAACTATTCCACACTGAAAACTATAAAACATTGCTGAGAGATATTTTAAGCTGATCTACATTAAGAGAGCTATTCAATATTCGTGGATTAGAAAGCTCAATGTTCTTAACAATGGCAATTTTCCCAGATTTGATCTGTATACACAAGACATTTCCAATTAAAATCTCAGTAAGTTACTTTTGTAAAAATTGACAAGCTGAGTCAATTTATATGCAAATGCAAAGTGCTTTAAAATTTTTGTTAAATGAACAAAGTTAGAGTATGTGTACTATCTGATATCAAGATTTAAAATACAGCCTCACTAGTCAAGACAATGGGATGAGATTAGACAGACAAATCTATCAAACAAAAAGAAGTCAAGGAATTGACCTCATGTATGCATCCCATTGATTTTCAACAAAATGGACAGGGCAGTTAATTCAGTGGGACATATTAAGTATTTTTATCATATGATACTAGTTCACATACATAAAAAATTGTGTAAAAATGAACTTGGCTTTCAGATCACAATATCACATAATTGTATCGAAACATAAAGCACTTTTAGAAAATATGTGTGTGTGTATATACATATATATATACACACGTGTGTGAGTGTGTGTGTATACATATATATACACACGTACGTGTGTGTGTGTGTAAATACTTGTAACTTTAAAGTAGGCAGAGTTGTAAAGTTTCCCAAGGTAGGACATAAAAAAACTTTAGTTATGAAAGAAAAGTTGGAGTTTATAAAATTTTCAACTTTACCTCATCATAAGATTCTGTTAGGAAGATAAATGAGTTGAATATGGGCAACATCATCACTGATAATCTATAAAATTTAAGCAAAGGACTTGCATCCAAAATATACATATAACTTCTACAAATCAGTAGTGAAAATACCAGCTAGCCCAAGAAAAACAGTGCAAGCTGCTTGAAGAGACAGGCGCATGGGGAGGCTCACCAGCGTTGGTCGCCAAGGCAACGTCAGTGAAAAAGCCACAATAAAATTACACAAAGGCTCTCACTCTCTACCTGGCAAGTAGTATCATCAACCAAGTCAAATTACAAACAATCAACTGGAAAAATATTTAATTTTAGTGAGAAACCAATGCACACTCTATAAAACAGCAGGGGGGAAATGGTTGACAATAGGCTGTTGAACAACGGAGGCCCTTAACCATTACTAGAAGGAGATTAAAATGTTAAAAAACACTGGAAAATTGTGGGATAGTTACATCTGATCCAACAATTCCACTCCTGGGCATTGATCTCAAAGAAATAAAAATATATGAACACAGAAGGACTTGAACAACAATATTTATTACATCTCTATTCACAATGCCCCAAATTGGAAACAACCAAAATGTCCATCAACAAAGAATTTATAAGTTGTTATTGGAACATTTATATAAGAAAATACTACTCAGCGATTAAAAAACGAAAACTAAAACAAGTCCTAGTATTTGTACCACTATGGACAAATCACAAAAACTTTATGTCATGTGAGAAAGCCAGATACAAAAGGTAGAGCTCTACGATCCCATTCGTGTATAAGTCAGAACAGGCAAAGACAAATCCACGGTCCTAGAAGGCAGCAAAGCGGTCGTCAGTATGGAGAAAGGCGTTGAAGGCGTCAAAACCTTTATCATGATTGGGGCATTAGACAAAGGTGTTGACATGTGTGAAAACTCATCAAATGTGGAACGTAAGATTAGCACATTTTAACTATCCATATGTTTTATTTAAAGATGTATACCTACATATGTAATTTCAGCCACACCCACATGTGTGTGTATACAATCACCTTCATCAGAGTCCTCAACTGAAACAAGCCTGGCCCTGGTTTTTAGCAGAATGTTACTAAAGGGTGTTTGTTCTGTCTCCAAAAAGAAGGAGCATGATGTGATTCCGAGGGTGGGGTGGGGGTGGGGCTCTGGGGTCCAAGCTGACTACAGCGCTGTCTCTGCCACTTACCAGTTCTGGGAACTAGTGCTGGGACTTCACCTCTCTAAGGAGAGCTTCCTGACAGTGGAAAATAACATCTAACTCAAAAGCCTTCACGTGTATAAAACGGTCACTGAATCATGTTCATCTCATTTAGGCACACACAACACATATTAATTAGTTCTATGCCCAGGGACATGGTGGAGAAAAAATGCTCTAAAAAACCCTACAGAACTGACTTAGTGAACGATGAGTTTTAGAAGAATTCTCTGTGCACCCTGTTAGAAAGGTCTCTCTCCTCTAACAACCAGTACTGAAGCTCCCTGCCGCATGCGCCGTGCCAAGCTCTGCATTCATGGTTACTTGGCCTCTTGTAAGGAAAAGCACCCTGCCAGTTCAGGACCTCTGTCTTCCTCGTCGCTCCTCACCTCCTCTGCCGAGAACCAGGGGGTCTGGGCTGGCAGAGCCGCCTTCCAGGGGGACCCTTCGGAACATCATGTGGTCCCCGCACAGACGTGAGCTCATTTTCTCTGCACGGATTATCAAACCAAGCAATGAGGAAACAGGAAAAACATGGCCCCATTAATGGATACAATAGGAAAGATCAAACACGTGTTGGAGCGCAAAGCCAACCTCCCCTTCAACTGGAGATGTTCCTAATTTGGAAACATCTGAGAAGGATTGACTGGTGAGATGTTCAAGTGCTGCCTTGGAACATGGGCCTTTTCTAAAAACATACTATCTGCCGTGCGGTGTATAATGTGGGCGAGCCAGAAAGACTCAAGGAGAAGTTGTTGTTGGGGGAGGAAGAGGCCGTCTGGTCCACCGTTCCAGGCTCTGTTTTAGTTTAATCCTGGCTGCCTGCATTTTCACTCTGCCCTTTCATCCCTTCCTCTTCCAGAGAAAGACTGGTGTGGTTATTGAACTCATTTATACTCCTGCCTTCAACGGCTCATCTGCTAACCTCTTCCATATGTTTCTTAGCCTTCACTTGGGAAAAAATAAAGAGAAGAAAAGACTGCCTTCCTTCAGTATTTATGGTCAATAGGTTGATTAGCTGTTTCGCAATCAGAAACATTCAATTTCTATCCATTTGGTGTAGTTTCTACATAGTACCTCCCACCCTTACCCTCTGTTTTTTTTTTTTTTTTACTTTAATTTTATCCATGAGAAATCTTGTGGTCTGACAGGTTAATTCCACTCTCAATTTTTCTGAACTGCAGAGTTTTGCCATGAACTACATACTACAGCTGAAGATGAATATCCGTCAGGATAAAATGCGCCATGCTGCAGTAACAAACAGTTGGACGTTATCCATGGTTTAGAACACCAGGCTTCTTCTGGCTCGAACCATGTGACTAACGTAGGTCAGCGTCTGGGTTGGGCTCATCTTCCTCAGTTAGGTCTCAGGCCAAAGGAGCCTCCATCACGCTTTTGAGGTCACACCATCTGGGGCTTAGAAATATGGTGGATGCCCTGACCCTTAATTCTTCTCTTTGAAAGTGACGTAGTTTACTCTTGTTGACATTTTACTGGCCACTTGATGCTAAGAAGGTAGGGAAGGACACTTGTTTTATCTGAAAAGGAGACATCCTGAGAGTCTTTGGTGACTAGCTTTAATCAATGGCTCCCACGCTAAGTGACATTGAATATAGGGACCAGACCTCCCACGTTGATGCTGCTGGTTTGGAGATGGTCTTAGGCAGCTTGGGCTCCTAGAACAAACTACCACAGACTGGGTAGTGTGAACAACAACATTGATTGCTCAAAGTTTTTTAGCGGCTATGAAGTCCAAGATCGAGGTGCCAGCAGACCCGTTGTCCAATGAGGACCCACTTCCTGGTTTGCAGACGGCTGTCTTCTCCCTGTGACTTCATTGGGTAGAAAGTAGAAAGAGGGAAGGCTATCTTGTGTCTCTTTTTATAAGGGCACAAATCCCATTTATGGGAGCCCACCCTCATAATCTAATCACTGCCCACCAGCTCCCCATCCCTTAATACCATCCTATCGGGGATGTAAGCTTCTCTGTATAAATGCTCAGGAGACACAGACATTCCGTCCTCAGCAAGAAATGTGGTAATGTCTGGCCAGGATTCAAATTCCCACATGTTTGAGCAGGACAGCGCAGGGTAGTTACGAAGCCTGTCATGGTGTCAAGTGCCTTTGACATGTTCCCACCGCCTATGACTCTCTACTCTCCTTTGAATTATTTTCTGGATGGGACTTTGAGTTCTTTGTCCACTGACACGATGTCCGTGCAGTGTGTCTTTGAAGCAGGTCTAGCACTGTTACTTGCAACAATGTCCATCAACCACAGTGGGTTGATCCCAGAATCCAAGGAACATGGTGGGAAACAACATACCCTCGTGTCGGGACAGAATAGCAGAGAGCTTGGCATCCAGAATGCTCTGCTCATTAACCAGAAGCTGTTGTCAAGTCTGTGGGCACTTCCTGATGAATAGACCATGTAAATTTCTCCTGGTGTGTAAAGAACTACATCAAAGTCTGTTAATATTGTGCAAAATGTGTCACATCATCTGACACAGGTCACCGATTCACTTTCTGAAAGAGCTTTGAACTCCTTATCATGGGTTCGAGACACTGGTCAGCCTGCCTCTCCCAGCATGCTCCAGTTGTCCAGTTGTCCATGTTCAGTTTCAGCCGTAGTGGACAACTTGCCAATTTCCCAGAACTTTTTTTTCTTTATTTTTTTTCCCATAGTCATGTGGTCAGTACAGAATACGATATCACTTTCTGCCCATGGTCAGTTCCTCTGTTTCCAGCTTCAGAGGGAATGCCATCCCCAACATGACAACTCTTTTGTTCCCTGCGGTCAGATTGCATCATGTCTTCTCTTTTCATGTGTCCCTCTAGGATAGGCTTATTCAATTTTGACTTGTTTGGGTGGCACAGGACACATGCCAGCCTCGCAGATAACCAGAACGAATTCCACAGACCTGCTTGCTCAAGGGCAGCCTGTTACCACTCAGCAAGTGAACCAATCAAATCTCAGTGGGAGAGAGGGATCGTTTCAGAGAGAAATGAACCTAAAAGAAGCAAACCTCCCCTTTCTGTGGGAAACAGAAAGGCTGCAGCAATGCTCCAGCCAAGAGGCAACAGGGCTTAGTGCTCACCAGCCAGGAGTCAGATGGACACTGTGGACAAGTCCCACTTGTTCTTTACAAGTGGCAGCACACAGGATCCACAGAAAAGAAGTCGAACTATAGCCTCAGAGTTAACTGTGTCGGAAAAGCTGAACTGGTGGGAGAGAACTGGTGACGGGCATAGACAGTGCGAGGAACATCAGGACGCCGAGGAGAGAAAAGGAGACGCCATTCATCCCTCCGTGCATGCGTATGGAAGGGGTGTGGCCAGTGCTGACATGGAGCCAGGGACCCTGGGAAAAATGAGGGTGTTCTTGCGACAGAAGTGGAAGCTGATGCCTGAGCTCACCTTGTTGCAACCTGCCCAGGGGTACCTACACCTGGGAGGGGAGAGATGTACATTAAACCACAGGGGATGCCAGGCAAGCACCCACGCAATGTTCCTTTAGGACCTTCCCTCCCTCCTGCTCCTTCATAGAGTGCTCCCGGCAGGTCACAGCCAGGTGAGCACAGAGTCCAGAGTGCTAGGAAGCAGGGGGTGGCACACTACAGTCTCCCTCACCCCGGGCATGTGTCCTCCGCAGGGACCTAGGGTCTTTTCTGCCCACTGGCAGAGAGATACTCAGGTCCAGCACTTGTGCCTCTGCTCAGGAAGGGGTCTAGCCGAGGACCCTGACAATGAGGCTCTGTCTCCTGGGGAAGCCCCTGTGACATCTCTCCCCAGACAGGGTTTTGTGTGGGGTCGTTTTCATACACACGCGCGCACCCCCCCGCCACCCTTACGTGAACACCACACATACGGCCGAGGGCTGGCTGAAGCCTCGTGGGGCAGGAGACCTGTAGACACACAGGATAAAGTCCCAGCCCCGTCCACAGAATAATGGAGCCCCCACCCCTGATGTCTGACCTCAGCCTAACTAACACACACATATAGGCTCTGTCTGCCTGGTGCCTGGTTCCTGCGCACTGCCTCTGGGCAGGACTTGCCTCCCTCTTTCCTTTTGGCTCGGTTATCCATTCTTCCTTGAAAACAAACTTCCTTTGTGGCTCAAGGGAAGACACGGCCTTTAGCCATGGTCAACCGCCTCCCGCCTTCCCGTGCTGTAAGACCAGATGCAAATGACTCTGTGTCCACGCAACCAGGACTCAGGAGTAATCTGGGGGGTGGGGGAGAGCTGTGGTGGAGACGCCCCTTAGGGGAGGGCACACTGCCTCCCCAGTAGCTAAGGGCTCCTTTGCAGTCTGGTTTTCTCCGGTTGCCATGGTTTTTCATGATGAGGATTGTGACTTTGACTTGAAAAATCTCCTATTGTCATCAATCCTTTGCCATCTGGGCAATCATAATAACCTGGAGAATGTCCACATTCTGCCATGGAACGTGCCCTCTGCCTATTTTAAACGTGTGGAGTTCTATGAGACGAGTCGTCCCAATGACCCCAGCTTTCCAAAATATAGATTATTATTTTATTATTTTTTTCTATAAAAATGATACAGAGAGGCCTTGCATTTCTGAAGTGCCTTCATACTCGCAGAGATGGGTGGCATGCTCACACCAGGGCATTATGATGCGTCATGCATTATCACAAGGAAGTCTCACTTTTCCAAGGACAATAAAGAAACTGCACCTGACCAGGAAACTTCCACGTGGTTTTAGCTGCATCTCCTCCATGGGCTGGGCAGCAAAAATCACCGGATGGTGGGTTCTTCCTGAGACTAATATAAACCATGACATTTTTGATTGGGTGTCTTTCTGTTCAGGCATGGTTCCCAGGTCATGGGATATCGGCACCAAAGAAGGTACTCTCCTGAGATAACGGCATCCAGTTAGTATAGAAATGTCTGACGTTTGTTACAAGTGGGCACGCATGGACACAGACACGCAAGAGTGTCACCCAATGCTCCCGCATCGGTGGAAATAGCAAAGCAGAGCTGACTTGGGCTTGGCTCCAAAATCCCGAGTATTTCCGGCTGGTGACAGTGAATACCCTTTGTCTCCCATGTGGACCCCCATCTGCTATTCTTCCAGAACCTCTCCTGCACACATGTATTTGTGCATATAGTTATTTATTTATCATGTATACTGCAGGAGGGACACGGGGGGTGGGCATGGGATTTTCAGTGCACGTGCAGATGGCTCTGTCCCCCTCCCCTGGCCCTGCACGTGAAATGCCATGGGTGTTTGAGAGGGGGGCATCCAGGGTAACCCGGCACAGGTCGTGCACGGGCTCACCTAGCAGGCAGACAGAAAGGCAATCTTCTGCTGAGCAATTATGCCAAGCGGGGGCCTCACACCAGTGTCGCAGGGGGGCTATGCGTTCCGGAGGAAGCCGCGCTGTGAACCTGGCAAAGTCTAGAGTTACCTGCTCCGTCCATCCGTGAGTCTGCCTCCTCCCGGGAACTGCTCCTGCTATCCCTGAAAGCGAGCACACTGCGGACCACTATCCTCGGCACAGCCAGTCTCCGACGTTCGTCTTGAAATGTCTAGCTTTGCCCTCACTTGTCTGATGCCAAATGTCTGTCGAAGTGGTGGCTGCCGCATGATGACTGAATTATCCTGCAGCCAGTTCTCACTTCCTGTCATCTACCGGTTCTTGGGAACTGTGACGTTAAGTAAAAAAAGATATATAACAAAAATGTCCCCTATGCTAATTGGTGAAAACAGGAGCTACGTTTAGACGGTGCATTTCTGGTCACAGAAACATCACCGAACTTCTCAAGAAAGACCCCAAAAAACTCTAATAAGAACCGTTGAAATAAATGTAGGCTCTGCAGACATTTAAGGAAGATTAACACAAATAAATAAAGAGAATTATTACCCAACCTCCTTATTCCGGTTGATGGTCTTCGTGGCTAGAACCTCTCCCCACACCTCCGGGTGCCAGGTGGGACCCATCCTAGAGAGGATACCCTTCAATCACTCAGACAGGGACCGTGTAGACACAACGTTCACCTCACTGCACATCTATGGGACGCAGGAGGGACCTGGAGTCCCCAGAGAAAACACACCCAGAAGTCGAAGACGTGATGACTCCACAGAGACAGTGGTCCTGCTGGGCCAGGTGATCCTGGAGTTGGTAAGGTTCCTCTGCAGCCTGTCCTCGGGGACAGCACACTGCAGGCCCGTCAGTGACTCAGAGCTCTTGAAGAGCCACCTGCGAAACTCAATCAGAGCACGGGTGTGACGATGCTATCTCCTCCTCGGAGGACCCAGGTGCATTCCCAGTGGCCTCAGCTTCCTCAGAGTGACTTGGCTTTTGTGACTTCTCACCACTGCCTAGCAGAGCTGCAGGAGGTGAGGAGGTGACGGGTGGGGTGGCAGGCTCACTGAGCGGGTCCTGTCCCCCCCCCCGCTCCCCCTCTGCCCCCAGACACTGTGACCGGCCGGGTGACTTTCCTCGGTATTTTCTAGTTTAGCTCTCACTATGAACCTGTCTCGAAGATGATAAACTTCAGAATTTTGGTCAGCTTGTAGACAAAGATACACCCATGATTTGAAAGGACAGGACAAGGGACAGCTGACTGCGCATGGAAATAATTCATCATGGTGGGCAGCTCTCTCAGTGGTGAACACAGGGGCTTTTAGGACAGTGTCTGTGACACAGATTTCTGGTAGGTCCTTCAGGTGGGCCATGCAGGATCCAATGACGGCCTAGAACTTTCCAGCCCAAAAGGACAGCTACTGGCCCCAACCCTGCACAGAGACCCCACCATGGGCATGTGCTGTGATCCCGCAGGGCTCCTGGTGCACCCCGGTTCATTCTGACAACCCATTTATTTTATTCAGAATTCTGTCTCCTTCGCCCCGCTTTGCTGGCAGAAATTCAAGTTCTGGCCTCAGTAGCTATCTGAGAAACAGCCATGGATTCTTGTCTGGGAGCTCTTGCACGGGAAAATCAAGGGAGCCATTTATTATGGAGTGAAAAACATAAATTTGCAGCCCCCCCCCCCAACTCGGGTTGACATTCTGCCTCTACCTGGTACCCATGGGATGTAGGACAGCTGTGTCGATCTCCTGAGTTATTACTGCCTTGTCGGTACCTCTGGGGCTGCTGTGAATTCTCAGGGCCACTATCCTCCCTTTGAATTTGCCCTTTGACTTGACGGGAGGCTCCTGTTTCATTGTAGCCATCCTAGCGATTCAGGGCAGCCCCACGAGCAAGGGAGCCAGGCCCCAGGTGGGGACTTGAGGTGTGGGGTGTGGGGCATGCCCCACACCCATCAAGCTCCCCATCGGAGAGTGTCATCCCTAGTACATGTTTCCATCTGCATCTCCCTGACCTGCGTGTGTGTGCGTGTGTGTGTGTGTGTGTGTGTGTGTGTGTGTGTGTGTACACATGCCTCCGCAGATGCTTTAGATATAGGTTACATGCAGACAGACCCTGGGCTGGGGCGGCTTTAGCAACATCCTCTCTGTTTCTGCCTGAAAAAGTGTCATGGGCACATTCTGTGGCACGAGCAGTTCCCCTTCCCTGGGCCTCCTACCTGGGTCACAGACTTCCCACTTGTATAAAGGGCTGTTTCCTGCCGTCCCCCATGTCCCCTGACGGTGCTGCCACTCCCCCATGGGCTGAAGCCTTGGCCGCACGGTCTAAGGGTGTGTCAGGAAGGTTTCTTCCCAGTGCGGGGAGGCTGGGTTGGAACACAGAACCCTTAAATGGATGGATGGCCCAGAATCCCACATCCTTAGTCTTTGCTTGTGTTAAATTTATGGAGGAAAAAAACAACAACCCAGGTAAACTTGTGCTTCTGTGTTTGCTTCTTCCAACTGTAAAGGTTCTGCTTATGATCCCAGCTTCATGTGAGTTACCTGTTTCACGTGGACTGGATACAAACCAAGGATGCCACTTCTTTTGGCCCCATAACAGTAGAGAACATACTTTAAAGTAAGCTAATTAGAAAGGGGTTTTCAAACAGTCTCTTTTTAAGGAGGTGGCAGACTGAGAGGGGAAGTGTTTCCTGGGCCACGAACCCAATGTGGAAGTTGGGGGCTGAGGTCTCTCTCAGGGTGGTCTGACCATCACCCTGAGCTCAGGTCCCACCTATGCCAGGAGGGGAGGGTGGATGCTGGAATGGATCCTCTCAAATGTCCAGTGAGTATAGCGACCGTGGCCTGTCCCCGAGCGGTCCAGCTTCCCCACGCGCACCTGTACCCACCCTCTGCTGCAGACGCTAAGCTTCCCAGGCCCCCTCTGCTCCAGCCCACTCGGATGCTACCTGTGACTAATAACTGCCGTGAGCTCCACACAGATGTTTAGAAAGGGCTCTTTAGCAGTCCTACCAAAAATCACAGGGACACGGCCAAGGACCACACACGCCCCTTTGTAAATATCATTGGCGAGCCCGGAGCTTGCTTCTCCGGCTGGAAATGCACGCCATTTCTGCCGAGGACCTCCCATCATGGTTCACTCTCACTTGGGAGCCCCGGGATAGATGGCTAGGGGCATGGTGCCCGGGGTCCGAAGGCTAAGGTCATGTCTAACTTGCCACCCCGTGGCCCAGGATTCTGTGAATGACAGAGAAGCTGAGTTGTGGTGGAGGATGGCCTGGTGCAGAGTTAATCACTTGGTGAAGGGTCATGTCCACTCTGATTTATAGCATTTTTCTCACCTTTTATTTCCTGCTCTTCTGGATGAGTTTATTAGAATCACCGGGCCCTCGACTCACAGAAAAGACACAATTTTTATTTTATCGCCTCTAGTGTCCTTTATCTAGAAGGGCAAAGCTGGGGATTTTCAGTTCTTGGTCAACGTCCATGCAGAACAAAGCCACCCCTCCGTGGGTTGCCAGGAGGTGGCTGAGTCTGGAAGTCGGGTTGATTTACCCATTAATCAGACAGGTGACCTCTGACAGGTCACTGATGCTCCAGCCTCAGTTTCCCCAGAGTGGAAAGGAAGTGGATGTGGTCTGAGATGGTGAGGGAGATGTGTACTGGGAGTGCCCTTGAGATCAAGTCCTGATCTTTGAAAACACGAGGCTGATGTTGTGTGTCTGAACCAGCTCTGTGAGTGCCCTCAAAGCTGAAGCTGACCCAGGCTCTCTGGCCACTTGGGAGAAGGCAGAGCCTGTGACTCAGGTTCCCTGAAGACTACACAGGATCCTGAAGACTTGCCCGAGTTCACACACCCACCGCCTTTCGTATGAACTGGTGCCGGTTCCACTAGGAGAGGAGCCGCTGAGACACGGATTCTCATTCTGAATCTTCCCCGCTTTCTCCCCGATCCAGCTTCTCGTTCCCAGGTGGCGCCATGGCTGCAGGGGAAGGGGAGGTGAGCACAGCTCATCCTGAAAGAGGGAACCTTGTTGCTCCCAAGGCCTCGTGTCCCCATCCCTGTGAGTGATTTTAGGAGTTCGCACACTGGAAGAAGATGCTCTAAGTGCACCTGCCCCTGGGGCTCGGAAGTAAAGTGCCTGTGCTGTGCCCGCCCCATAGGGAAAGGGTCGGTCTGCTTTGGTGTCACATGAAATAAAATAGATGAACAGAGGGGCATCAGCCCTCATCAGAACCTGGGCTCTGGCCAGTAGCCTACTCCCTGCACCTCTCTAATAAATTTCAATCATAGGCCTTCATTACCTGAGGGTAACGCAATAAAAATTGGGATGGATGCTTGACAAATCTCATCACGAAGCTGAAACTGCCACCCACGTTGGGGTGGGTGCAGAGGGTGATGTCAGGTGCTGGTTTTGAATATTGGGGCACATGGGAATCTTAGGGGAGCTCATTGCATATGCATGTCCTGGGTCCCCCTGCCCTCCATCAACCTGTGGTGGGACCCAAAATTAGCATATTGAAGAATCTCTCCAAGCAATCCATCTGGAAACGGTGTTTCAAATCACAAAGCGCTGGGCGCACACCAGATGACGGTATTATAAAAACAGCTGTCTCCGGGGGGGGGGGGGGGGGGGGCTGAGCAGACCCTCAGGTCGCAGAGCAGGCAGGGCACCTGTGCCTGGGCTCACCCAGCAGGCGAGGACAGATGGGAGTGGCAGGGCAGGCGGCGGGGACTCCAGGGCCAAAGCGGGTACAGCTGCAAAGGAGGATGCCAATGAACTATTCGCCAACATCTCTAAGCGGACAGGCATCACAGGAAGGTCCAAGCCGCAGCTTTCTCTTAGAACTTCTGTCATTCATGCAGAGCCCACAGGTTGGCCTCCCTCCTGGAGACAATCCCCCGAGGCAAGGAGCCACCAACCTTGACAACAGAGCACGGGAGCTCCAATGCAGGACCCGCCGGTTGCTAGACTGGCACCAGCGGGCAGCTGGGTCGCCTGGCCCTTCTTCTGGATGTGATTGTGAGAACCTTGCAAACCCCTGAGAAGGAAACAGGACATGGAACTGAATGTATGGATGTAAGCCGGCCCGAGTGCTTGAGTGGTTTGATTTTGGGATCTAGAAACCTAGAGTGCCAAATTCAAAGTGACCTTCAGATCATCTGGTCCATTATTTTTCTTTTTCAAGTGAACCTTCTGAAGATCTTCATGGGTATAAATGCAAGTAGGGTGCATGGCAAGGAACTTGGTGAGGGAGAGAGCAGACCCATCTCTTTACTGCACCGTCTGGGACCCTTAGCGGACCGCCCAGTCAGCACCCCTAAGGTGGCTGCAGGGAATGCAGGGTCCCAGCCCTTCCTCTCCAACCCCTCCCCCCACATTTTTTGAAATATCTTTTGAGAGTGAAAATCTATTTAAACTCCTCTTTTTTTTTATTTTCTTTTTTAAATCCCCTAGGAAACAACATCCCTGGATGTTGAAGGCCACTGAGGATGGGAGCTCACTCAGCCTTCCCCTCTGCTCTCATGGTCATGTGAGACCAATCATGGAGCTCCCAACAGGTCTTCTCCACGGAGTCAGAGGGTGGATTCCGGAATGCACAGCTGCCTAGTGCGTGCTCGGGCCATGGCATGTGGGAAGGGAGGTGGATTTCCTACGGGGTTTAGTCGAGGCATTGAGTCACGCCATGAGGGCATCTGTGAGAAATCACAATCTAATTTTTACAGTTTGCTGACTCATTATATTTATTAAAGCATCAGCGCGTGTAGGTGCATGAGAATTGCTTAGATTTACTTATTTAATAGACACATGTTTCCCTTGGTGTATAAGGTGGGGCAATTTAAAAAATATAAACACCCTCATTACAAATTAAGAAAGTGAAAAGTTTTATGGCCAATATTAAAGCCGATTTCTGAGGTGTTTTTTTATCTCAATCTTTGAATTTTTAAAAATTCTCCCAATATTAGTAGCCATCTTTCAATATCATTTTAGAAGTGACCTCTTTTTGTCCTTCTCACTCTCTACCTCTCCACCCCCTCACTCCATCCTTCTCTGTTGAAGACCACAATATCTCTCCAGGTCCTGTTAAAATATAGTCTTTTCCTCTGAGCCTTTTGGAATCCTCTCGACTGGGAAAATCTGACTGAATGAGCAAACTAATGATGGAGCCGCAAATCTATCATTCAGACGTCTAAGGTGGCTGTGTTAGGTATATTTTTTTATTCTCCAGGTTTTAAGTTTGTATGCAGGATTCTGTCACTTGAAGGGCATCTTTAAGATTACATTGGACTCTGCCTGACCAGGCGGTGGCGCAGTGGATAGAGCGCCGGACTGGGATGCAGAGGACACAGGTTCGAGACCCCGAGCTCACTAGCTTGAGCGCGGGCCCATCTGGCTTGAGCAAAAAGCTCGCCAGCTTGGACCCAAGGTCTCTGGCTCCAGCAAGGGGTTGCTCAATCTGCTGAAGGCCCGCGGTCAAGGCACGTGTGAGAGAGCAATCAATGAACAACTATGGTGTCGCAATAGCAACGAAAAACTAATGATTGATGCTTCTCACCTCTCTCCGTTCCTGTCTGTCTGTCCCTGTCTATCCCTCTCCCTTTCTCTGTCTTTCTCTCTGTCCCTGTAAAAAAAATAAAATAAAATAAAAATTAAAACAAAACGATTACATTGGACTCAGAAACAAATATACTTACTGCTAAGTAGATGAGCTCAGTGACATTCCCTCCATTGCTATCTAAAAACATAAACACCAGCAGAAGACTCCGCCAGCACCCAGAGCACTTGGATGAACGCACTGACTCCCTCCTCTCCTCCAGCCTGCCCCTCCCCCTGTTTCTCTGTCCTCTGTGAAGTTCAACAGTCTCCCCTCCAGAACTGCAGAGAAGTGAGTTGTGAGTCTCCAGCCCCCGCCCCTAACCCTGGTCACTAAGGCAACTTGCTGTCAGCAGAACTCTGAGTCGTTTGTGAGCAGAAGAAAGGGGCTAAAGGATGTCCCCAGGCAGAAAGGACCCAGTGTCACCTAACGCTGCATATCTGATTCCAGGACCCAACCCTGTTCATTGCCCAGAAGCAGTGGGGGCTCTCACCTCGGGCCCCATCTCAGGCCCCCTCTGAATCATTTATCTGACAGTTTAGCCTGGGGCTGCTACTCCTTTGCGCTTTGTAGTCAGTGAGCAGGGTCAGGAGGGGTCGCTGGTGTCTGAGTCTTTCTTCCCTCCTCTGGGGATGGGTCCCGTGACCTCACCTCCATTCACAGTGGACGTCCATCTCCTGAACTGACTTGGCCAGGTAAGCCAGGCAGTTTCTGTGTGTGTGCCCCATCCAGTTCTGAAGGTTGCCAAGGTCCAGAGTCCAGCCTGCCCCTCACATCCACTCCCGCACCGTCCTATCCTGTGATGTTGGTGACCTTAAGATTTCTAGTGAATTTTTGTTGCTACGGAAAATAAACAAACGGACCAGCAGTGCTGAGACAAGATGCAAGGGAAAGGTAACGAGCAGCGAGCAGGAAGCGTGTCCCCAGCAGAGCTGACAGGTGTGCTTCCCTTTGGGGCTGAAGCGCCTGCCGCTTGCAGTTCAGCGAACCCACAAAGGCAGAATGCGCCCTGTGCTCATGTCTTCAGTTTCTCCAGCACCTGAGGGAATGCACTTCTTTCTGCATGAAATGGGCTGTATGACCCGCAGCTTGTGAAAGGTGTAGAAGATCAACTGAAGAGGGGACGACTTGGGGTCCCAGACCTGCACTTGGGCTAATCAACCAGCTCCACCCACAAACAGCCATTCTGGCCAGGACTAGCCAGTTCAGGCTTCAGCCTGCCCCCGTGTGAAGCCATGCATCCTGTAGATCCAGCGGATGGACGGGGCATCAGGCAACCCCAACATGCCCCGGCATGGGCCTGCGCGGGAGTCCACAGGGGTATCTGCTCACACCTCTCACCCATGTCCAATGAAAGGTGGACTCCCGGCATTTTCTTATGAAAAATTCTCTATCAGAGGACAGGAGATTTAAAAACCAACTCAAGATGAATTCAGTGTGACCACACTTGGAGTTATTGGGCCAACTGATGAAAAATGACATTTTCGCTACAAAGAAGGAAGACAGTAGAGGTGTCTCATTTTAATCCCATTCCCCATAAAGAATGATCACGTGCCGAGACCCTTCTGGGAACCCAATTAATCATCCAAGGACCAGCCTTTCTTACCTTGGGGGTCAGCAGGGATAAGCCAACTAACTGCTCTTGGTCAAAGACTCATGTTTCCGGCAGAAGAAACAAAATATCTCTGCATCAAACATTCCAGGAAGAAAGGGAGGGATAATAACTGGAGTGGGTATTGAACCCAGATCAAGGAAAACTTGTTACTTTTTTAGCAAATGAGAAATAAATCAGCAACCAAGGAGAGGGGAAAACATTTTTTATTTGGAGTTCTGTTACATTTTAACAACTGATAGAAACAATTGCAGGCCTTGCTGCCTCACCCAGTCAAAAGAAAAGCTGTAAGTCAAGGAAACTCGGTCCTGTAAGTGAGGCGCATGGTCCGTGGCAATGGGTTCTGGCGGACAAACCATTCCACACCCAGGCACCTGAATGTAATCGCCTAGAATCAGGTCCTGGCATCCAACTGTGCTGTGTCCTGGAGAAGAAGCTACAGTTTTAAGAAGGTGATATCATTACCCATCGAAGGCATGTGCTGCATGTACACGGGCACGCACACACGCGCGCGCGCACACACACACACACATCATACAATGACCCTGAGTGGTTGTGCTCTATATTCTAATATATTAAAAGCTGACTTGTGTCTGCACATCTCCGTTTCGAAAAGCAGACTGCGTCTGGACCACTTATTAGGGCTCACACCTCCCACCCACCCTTTCAGCTCCCCGGGTGAGTGCAGGGTCAGAGAGGACACACATTGTCATAGTCAGGCTCACCTTCCGTAATGCCCTGTGTTTACCGCCCTGTGTTTACTGCCCTGTTTGGCCCAACCGTTTCCTGAATGCAACTCACGTGATACCTTAGTTTGAAACACTGGGGTGGGGGTGGGGGGATCAGGGAAATTAGACTGGGGCTTTGGAAGCCCCGTGCAATGGAATTAGAAGATGTTTTCTTAGCAGTCAGGACCCGGAATGTGAAGAGGTCCAGCAGTTCAGGCATCAAGAGGTCAGGAGGGCCACCCTCAGTGAGCTCGGTAATTCTGTCAGCTCAGCTGTCCCCTCCCTAAGGGGACCAGTCCCCAGTGTGGAGTCCCCCTCCCAGGCCACCTTGCCCTTCTCTGTCTTTATGTCGCTGGTTACCTTGTTAAAGGTTAAAGAAAACCATGTAAAAGGGGACTCCTGTGGTTGATGACTGTGGGTTTTTTTTTCTTTTTGCTGAATCAGCAAGTGTGACATCGATTCAATTTCTACAGCTTCGATCTTTTGAAAGAAAAAAAAAAATAGAGCTAACTGAGCAATGCCCTTCAAGCGCAGAATCTGGGAGGACAGAGGAGAGGCAGGCAGGAGACAGACGGCTTTCCTCTTCAAAAGGGGTCTGTGTTGCCTGACCTGTGGTGGCGCAGTGGATAAAGCGTCGACCTGGGAACACTGAGGTCGCCAGTTCAAAATCCTGCACTGGTTTGGTCAAGGCACATATGGGAGTTGAGCTTCCAGCTCCTCCCCCCTTTCTCTCTCTTTCTCTCTCTCTCTCTCTCTCTCTCTCTCTCTCTCTCTCTCACTCTGTGTCTCCTCTCTAAAATGAATAAAATAAAAATAAAATAAATTCAAAAGGGGTCTGTGTTGAGTCTACATTGCCTCGTTTTATCCTTGCTGTTATAATTTGTCACATTCACATTTTCTGGTGGATGATCATGGCCAGCTTCTGGTGAATGAGAGTGGGCCAGCTTCTGGTGGATGACCACGGGCCAGCTGACTCTGAATGCTCTGCCTACAGACTATGGGGGTAGTAGTACCCACCTTATTCATAGCTCTGTTCTGAGAATAAACTGGGGTGATAATTGTAACGGTGCACATGTCACGCCCCCCACAAACATGGGGACCCACATGAAGCAGGCACGCACCGGTACAAAGCTCTTTGAAGCTGGACCCGAAAACCAATTCCCATAAGAGGGAACGCTGTGTGTCTGCATCCTATTCCAGTCAAGGGAACAAGAAATGATGGCTTGTTGCTTCGGGTCTGGGCTGGGCCCACGAGCAGCTTGGGAGACGGAGGTCCGGCTATGGGACTGGAGGCTTCCCCGCTGTGTGGTGCTGCAGACGCTGAGGGTGAACCGCTACGACCCCAGCTGGCTCTGGCATGGCCCGCCATCTGGTCACGGTGAGGCGGAGAGCTCCATCTGACGCCTCGGAGCTGGACAGCTGGTGTCAGACATGAGAAAATGGGAGTCCTTTTGCACAGAGCTGCCTCTGAGCCTGGGTTCTGGGAAAAGGGGAGCTGAGGCCTCACAAAGCTGGCAAAGGGCATGAGGATGGTCTGAATCTATAAATCTGTTTTCTACAACCTCACAATGTGCTCATTAAGGAAGTGTGCAGCAGGTTAATCCTTGGATGGAGGTTAGCTTGTGGTCCAGCACTGCGCAGTCACCCAAACCATCATGCTCATTCTTTCCGGTGTGATGTGGTCAGTCCTTCTCCAATGGCACCTCTCTAGGTTACTTGTGGACCACCCAACCATAATCCCTTGTAGGACGATGGTGAGTGGAGCAAAAATGACTATACATGTGCTTTCTCAGAGACACTCCCCAGGTTTAAGGGCCCCCTAGTGATGGGTTAAGAGCAGCTGACATGGTCCTGGGGTGGTTAGGGTACCTGGAACAACGTTATTTATCCCAGAAGCACCATTATCCTGACATCGGAAGGCAACAGGCCACAGCTAACAGAAGTAGCCCAGTTTGTTGTGACGTTCTAGGCCAGTGATGGGCAATCTTTTGAGCTTGGTGTGTCAAAATTCACCAAAAAACCGAGCATAACTCAAGTGGTATATCACTTCAAAAAAAAAAACGGCCTAACCAGAAGTCCCAGAACTAGAGGCTCTGTGCCAGAGTTCTGTTGTTTTGGCCTACAGACCTCTGGTAGAGTGTCTACACTACAGCAAATGTTTTATCCTCAGCTACCGCACCTGGCCGTGCAGGAGCCGAGGATGAAATGTCCTACTCGGCATGCGGCCCCATACTTCTGTAAGCCCCGTCTATGCGGCCGCGTGTCTTTGAAAATGGCTACGCGTGTCAGTGCTGACACACGTGTCATAGGTTCGCCATCACGGTTCTAGGCACAGCTGTCCGCACCCAGCATAACCAAGTTTGCAAAACCAGCCACAGGTCACTAACCCGAGAGCAAAATTCTCTCAATTAAACATGGCAGCTCCCCTTGTACCACTGTGTTGCAAGATGGTCACATTAGGGAAAACAGGGTGCAAGGATCAATTCATGTCTTATGGTGTACAACGGTGGCTACATCGATGAATGTCTCAAGCTAAAAAGGTTTCATTAAAAAAAAAAGAATGATAGTTCCCACATTCTGATATAAAGAAAATAGCTGTCCTTGCCCCCTCCCTGCCACTCCCCTGTCTGCCTCTCCAGTGCTGGGCATGCGTGAGTGAGCCCGGTCCCGGAAAGAAGCCAACCGTGCCCATCATCACCAACGTGAACATCTGAGCAGCTGGAAATCTCTCAGGGTGACATCACACATGCCAGTGAAGTCCCCCATCTGCCAGGCTCCACACTGGAATGAGGACATTTTCAGAAAGGTAAAACATGCATTTGCTGAGATGCGTAGCTGACAGAGGATGGAGAAGATGTGTCTCTGCCCCCCACCCCCAGAAGGTGCCTTTTGCCTGGCTCAGGTTGAAAAGACACTCAAGCAGTGGTTCTTAACCTGGGTTCTATTGAACCCTAGGGGTTCGATGAGTCGGTCTCAGGGGTTCGGAGAAGCCTCTGCCGTGGAGGCCAGAATAAAGTAATACCGTAATTTGTTGTGAGTTCATGCACTTTGTTGGTTTTGTTCTTTGAGCAAGGTGATGTTCATGCATGGCTCATTTTGTGCACCAGTAAAAAAACATATACCTATGTCTTGAATTTGGAAAAATAAATCATATTTTATTTATCACTAAAGAAGGGAAGATCCAGTCAGTTACTGGGAGCTGCAGCTGGTGAGTTTATGGAGCCTGGGGTCGGACACCTTAGAACAGACAGCCAGGCTGGGCTCTGGGCCTTCCCACCTGTCCTCTCCGGCCAGGGGCTGGACAGTATTCCAAACTTTTAATTGATTGGTTTCTCTGATCATAAACCTAGGAATATCGGGGTCTCCGGGGATTTCTTCTATTCTGTTCCAATTCCAAATTGGCGGTCGAATCCTGTCAATGATAATTTTGTTCCAGGCTCAGACCCATAAGGAATTCTAATCTCGGGGATATTCTGGCGCACAGAGTGGGTTTTACTAGGCAGTGTTATTTCAGAAGCTCTCCAGGGAAGCCTAGTGAGCTAAACCGTCCAAAGGGGTTGCTGGCTTTGAAGCATGTCCTCATGTAGAGTGAGGGGGCCTCTGAGTCTCTGGATAAGAGGGCAAAGGGAATGTACACGAAACACAGAAGGGACATGTTGAAAGGACAAGAGAGAGAATATTGAAAAGGACATGGGAATGCTCAAGGTCCTTCAGGAGACCCTGCTACATGGGCAGTGTCCTCCGGGCAGCGCTGTTGTCAGTGACTCTGGACAGTGATGGAAATTATAAAGCTATCCCCGCAGCCGTGGGTGCTTGGCTCCGGTGAGCAGTTTTAACTATACTAGGCCTGTGGTCAACCTCACAGTCTCTTCGGTTTCAGGCCCATCTTCTTTTAACTGCACCGTGACCAGATAGCAGGTACACGCCTTGCTCCCATCGCAAGGATGTCCTTCCGGGTAGGTAGAACCCGGGACCTGGAAGGATGGTGCTGAGCCACCTGTAGCTGGCCAGGCAGAGCCTGGTGCCAGGGGAAACCACCGACATTAGCTATTGTTACATGGGACTTTGTCTGTGGTTTTGAAGTTTCTGCTCGGGACAGAAGCTATGACAGAGCCACACAGTAAAGGCAGGCGTGTTCCATGGGGGCTGGCCAGCAGGCACAGAATGGCCCCTTCCCAGCGTCTCCAGCTCTAGCTGATTTCAGAGAACACTAACTTGATCAGGGATCAATTCTTTTTCAAAGGATGTGTGTGAGTGGCAATCACTGTTTTGTATCTGGATCCTTCTCTTTTGAGAGAGGAGATTGGAGTCTTCACCCGTTAGGATTGGAGTCCTCACCCAGAAGGTGAAACTCATCTCTCCTCACGTCCCCATATCCCAACCCTCTCACCTCGATGACCGCCCACCTATAGACACTGCTGACCACCCAGAGCTGAGCACGGACACTTCTCAGGAGCCCCCGACATGGCTGCAAGCTGCGGGCAGAGGGATCTGTGTCTGAGTCCAACCTGGACAAAGGTGAAGGTGTGGACTCCCACACAGGACCGTGACAACGGTGCGGAGAATGCAGGCTTGCACTCCTGGGTTTGTATAATGTGTCACGTGGGCCGCGCAGACTCAGGACAAATAAATTTTGTGGAAACCGGGGTACTCCACAAAGAACAGGGTAAGAAAAAACAGTAAAACACCAGACACATGGGGATTATCAGCGTGAATTTTTAACAGACTTCCTGCCCAAATGGACTACGTAATCCAAAAGAGTAGAAATGGTAAAGATCTCCCCCTGTGGGGCTGTCTGAGGTCACCACACACTTTCCAAGGTGTGTTCACCAAGAGCAATGGAATAAAGAAGGCCCTGGAGGTAGACACGCCCTTCTGCCTCCCAAGAGGGCAGTGTGATGAAATAGGAAATAACTAAGTAAAGGAAGCCTGGGGACCTAAGGGGCCAGGGGTGAGCCCGGGGAGTCCCTGGTGGGGCCAGGGCTAACTTGCAGAAGGCCTACGGCCATGGCTGACTGTAAGGTTGGAGAGTGGTTGATCCTGACCCTGGGGAGCACATGCCTAACCTGGGGACTTGGGATGTGGAGGGCTGATGGCAACACTTTATGGAGGGCAAAACCTTTTTCAAAATTAAAAATCGGCAGTGAGCAAAGCAACAGAACACTCATGCTGTCACACTAGATCAAGAACCCTCCAGACACAGGAGGTCCACTTAATGGACGGCCTCCGTGGCTGAATTCAAGGACGGGGCACCCTCTGAGGAGAACGCCCACATCAGAGTGGGTTCAGAGGTTGTGGCGCGAATTAAGAGCATCTGAGATGATGCCCTGATCTGTCTGCCAGGGTCCCAACTCCCCACTGCACCTCCCAGAAGCCTGCACTGTGAACAGGTGTGGGAACTGTTCCCCCGTGCTCTGCCCTCCTGGCAAAGCAATTTGGCAAATGTCTCAGGTCAGTGGGACAGGAGAGCTGGACGCGTAGTGACCCACATTATCTTCGAACCGGTTGGCAGCCAAGTTTTTAAAGATGAATAAACAACTTGGGGACAGACACAGAGAAAAAAGTCAACATCATCAGCAGAGTCTGTTAAAAGCACAGTTTGGAAGCTTTACACCTAGAAGAAAATCCTTTATGTCAGATAGATTATGTGTTCGAGAAAATTGGGGGGAAAAGATTTCTCTGAAATAAAAGATTATTGGATGACAACATCTTGAAACATAAAGGAAGTATTTTTTGTTTTGTTTTTGTTAACGAAGAAATAAGCCGAGGAGCGAGGTAAAGTGATCATGCCTCGCGTGAGCGGTAAAGCCACCCACGCTGTCATGCGCCAGGAAAGCCCATCATGAGCTGTTCGCTCTTTCCCTTCCCCCTCGTCACCTTTATGAAGACATCATAGGGATAAGTAACTCACAACACGGGAAACTGTGGTGTAAAAATTTTGAGACGGGAGCCATTTACACACAAAATGAAGTCCGCATAATTAAGAATTAGGGTTTCTTGGTCATGCCGGCGTTATCCTCCATGAAAGCAGCCGTAAGAATGAATGTTGCGTTAGGGGTGTGTTGACTGAATGCAGCTATATTGGCTTGATACTCCCACCCCCCGCCCCAGGAAAGAATCGGGACAGGAGAGGTCCAACTGTGGCTTTAGTTCAGCCGACCAGAGGCCAGTGACCAAATGCTCATGAGACAGGAGGGGTCTCTGAGGTCCCTCCGTGGCACCAGTGTTGAACGGTGTCAATGTGGGTACGCTGGGGTCCCGAAAAGCAAAGGCCATCCATTTCCTCTGGTACATAACCAAAGAGATTGCTATTGCTTTCGATGCTGTAAGGGGGGGAAAACAGCACTGAATTTGTTATTTGTACCAAAAGGCTCTACTGGCCTCCGGTAAGGCATCTTCCCAGAGAATTTTCAAGGGAGGTAGTTTTGAAGACACGTGATGTTTGTCTCATCTATGAGATGGAGGAGTTCCTAGCAGGAGCAAATCCCACCTAAGACCCAATTCTGCAAAAAATCATTCGACTATCATGGACGAGGAGAAAGATTTGAGAACTTCACGGTCAAACCCGGAGGTATGAAGTAGCGAGTGGAGATACCCTCATATTATTCCCTTTCACGGAGAATAAAGAGCTTTTGTTTATATTGGTATGTCCCCAGGACAAATAAAAACAGATCATTCCCTCAAATTAAATGGGACAAGAAACAAGATGCCAAACCACAAGACCACGTAGCTCATGCTTAAATGTATCAGTGAAACAAAACATAAAAAAACATCATTAGCATTTGGGAAATTGAGATCACCAAGCAGTTATTTACTGGAGAAAAGACCAAAGAAGGCATTCAGGTATATGCAGAATTATTCACATTGGTTAACTCAGGTAAGAATATTTTTGAGTGGTTTTTACTTTATTATTTAGAAGTCTTGTGTTTGACTGCTTTTTGTTTAAAGGAACCGTGTGCTTCTTATCTTTTTTGAATGAGACCCAACAATAACATTATTTTGTTTAGTTCAAGAGGAAATAAAGAACAGGGGAGCGTCAGATTTTTATACATTCCCTTCCATCTCTTACACCTTCTACGAGAACGTCTCCGGTCCTGGCTAAGGACGCCTGCATTTCAGAATGAGAAACCTAAAGGTCTGAATGGTTTCCTGTCTTTGGAGAAAAACACAGTCATGTTCAGAATTTGAGTTTCTCAGTTAAGATGGAAAATGCACTGCTAATTTATAGCAAAAAAAAAATGTTATCAATAAAGTTCTGATTAATCACCTGATCCCAGAACATGAAATTAATAAGTATCTCATTTACACCTGTTCCAGTGAATCGATGAATTGAAACCTTCATGTCTTTTCTGGACCACGGACCACACCTTTAGCGTGACCGGGAATATCTCTGTCCCCTGCTTTCCGACTCCTGACTTGCCTCTTTTTCTCATCTGTTACAGAAACTTATATCTGTATTTCCAGAAAGAGTAAGAGAACTCTAGTGGCTTTTCACAGATGGAAATCTTGCTGTGTGTGAAAATAGAGGACACGATAGTGTCTGTGTGTGTTTTTAGTCACACTGCACATTTGCTCTCGGAAGCTCAGAGCACAAGCTGCTGTGGGTGCTGATTTTGCCTGAGCCCAAGTCACGTACATCAAATTTCCTTCTTACTGTTCCTAGATGCACCAGGTAAAGAGCGGACATTATTAATGTTTATTCTTCCAGAACTGAGAATAAAAGAACCTCTCAACTGGCCTGGAATAAACATAGCACAGGGAATGACTTTGGTTCAAGTTGGGAGAATGTTCCATGGGAATCTGTTTTATTAGCTCTCTATGCCAATATGCTGATGGTTCCCTTCCCCTAACACTAGGATAAAAAAGCATTCTGGATTTGAGAACTCACGGGCACCCACTTGTGTCTTGTTAATATTATACTTCACACCATGGAAACGCACATGCCATAAATTAGAGCTTTATGCCCACATTAAATTAGAATTGAGTATTCGGCATTGTAAGGAGGCCCAAAGAAACATTGCCACAGAATTAGACTAGGACATGAGCAACTATCTTGCCAAAAGTCAAGAGACAACATGGTCTATCTGCATATTTTAATATTAAGTGCTGATTTTGGTGATGTCGTGTGCATACCTGAATAATGATCATACACTTGATGTATCTGACTTCCTCAGAGCCTTATTTCTGTGCAGCATTCTTGGCCAGAAAGAAATCGAGTTAATCAGACCTGCTCCAGCCCCTACCCTGTTATCTTAAAGGGATCAGTGAAGACCAATGAGCTTTTGTTAGGAATGACCTTTGATGATATGCTGCTGACACACACAAAAAAGGTAATGACCATCAGTCTACTTTCTAGTCTTTTTTCTTTATGTTGCTGGCTTTTCTGTTTGATTCCTTATGCTAATATTTTAAACTTTATTATTTTTTTTAAGATTGAATGTATTCATTTCTGAGAGAAGGCAGAGAGAGAGAGAGAAGGGGAGAGGAGCAGGAAGCATCAACTCCCATATGTGCCTTGACCGAGCAAGCCCAGGGTTTCGAACCGGCGACCCCAGCGTTCCAAGTCAATGCTTTATCCACTGTGCCACCACAGGTCAGGCCTCCTTATGATATTTTAAATGTAAATTGCTAGAGCTTTGCTCTAAACTCATTTATTGTTTGAAAAATATAAAAATTAATATGCAGAATTTAAAACGATGCTTATAAGCTGGCTAATCTTCCTTTTCAAAATACAATTAACACAATGTAAAGACGTCCACCACAAGAATCATCACAAAATTCCAAATTTTACAATTTGGGCTACAAGAAACAGGAGAAAATTATTAAGGAAATTGCTTTGGGCGCTCTGCTGACGTGTACGCAGAACAGTAATAGAGCAATGGATGCTCTCTAAGAAATCATCTTCTGAAATGGTGCCCTTGCAGCCGACGGAGCATTTTTTCAGTCTGAGAAGCAGGTTGCTGTGACTCTGAGGTCGGCAGGCGGCTCGTCACTGCTGTCGTGTGCCCCTCTCTGCAGAGGGTCGTTCTGGGGCACTGGGAACAGTCACGGAGAGCACCTGCTTTGCAGACTGTCCACCCTTGACCTCTCTGAGACCCCCGGAAACTGTGCCGATGAGGGCTGACAGCTGGAGCAGTTGGAGGAGCTGGGTGTGCTCATCTGTTCCTGCCCTGCCGGAGATGATTTATGCTCAGCGTCTGAACCCTGCAGCCAGCGGAGGGTTACTGGTTTGACATCCCTCTCCGTCCGTTCATTCAACAAGAATGTATGAGCAGTCTTCCAGGCCAAGCCACGGTTTGGACGTGCGGGATGCTGTGTGACCACGCAAGGTCCCTTCCCTCACTCGTGAAGCATAGGTTCTAGGCAGGGCAGCAGGCCTCGCACAAACGGTAGACTGTATGTAGTGGGTCTGGTGGTGACACATGCAATGAGGAAAATACAAGGACAGAGGGCCAGGGGTGGCAGGAATGGCTGACCAACTGCCGCGTGTTAGTTTTTATTTTTTGTGACAAAGACAGAGAGAGAGTCAGAGAGAGGGACAGATAGGGACAGACAGGCAGGAAGGGAGAGAGATGAGAAGAAGCATCAATTCTTTCTTGCAGCACCTTAGTTGTTCATTGATTGTTTTCTCATATGTGCCTTGACGGGGGGGACTACAGCATACTGGGTGACCCCTTGCTCAAGCCAGTGACCTTGGGCTTCAACCTAGTGACCTTGGGCTCAAGCCAGCGATCATGGTGTCATGTCTATGATCCCACACTGAAGCCAGTGACCCCATGCTCAAGTCAGGGACCTTGAGGTTTCGAACCTGGGTCCTCTATGGCCCAGTGTGATGCTCTATCCACTGCGCCACCACCTGGTCAAGCTGCAGTGTGTTGTTGAATAAGGAAGGGGAACAGCCAGCTGGAAATGTAGACACCTAGGGGCTAAGCTGACCACGCAGGCAGCTGGAGAAAAGCGTTCTAGGCAGCAGAGAGCTCGAAGGCTGAAGCCCTGATGTGCCAGCACCTTAGGAGTGTTCCAGGCAGGCAGGTGCAAGAGTTGTGTAGTAGGAGCAGGGCGTCTGAGCCCGAGGATGTTAGGGGACAAGACCCAGAGCCTGGTGGAGAGAGGGACCCCTGGAAGTCACGGCAGAGGTTTTAACCTTGGCTTTGAAGGACAGGGAAGCAGTCTGATAAACTTCAGAAGGATGGTTTGGGGCTGTGTGAAGGCAGACTGTTACAGGGGAAAGACACTGTTTTATGGTCTAGGCTGGGAGCAGGGCAGGTGGGGGAGGTGACCCCTTTTGCCAGGCTGAGGACAGGTGGAGGAGGTGACCCTGTTTTCCAGGCTGGGGGCAGGGCAGTGGGGGAGGTGACCTTGTTTTGGACAGTAGTAGGGTGTAGGTCTGTGGGAGGAGGAAGAGGCGGGGTGATCAGAAGTTCAGAGGAGAGTTCAATATGGGGTAATACAGCCTATAAAGGGGCTATCCCATGAAAGGAAAGAGGTCTGAGACTAAGCTTTAGGGCACCCCTACATTTAGAAATGAGGTACAGGAGGAGTGGGCATGAGTCTCAGGAAGATTGGGACCAATCTCATCTTCTCTTTATCTATTTGTGTTTGCTACAAAAATAATGAAAGCAAGCCCCAAAAATGTGAGAGACCCGCTTCTGTGTATCCTGTACAATTACTCAGATCTTGTCATCACCGTCGGCAATGCCCCGTTGTGCCAGTTGTGAGTACCCGTTCTGTGCCCACCCACCATGTTGGTATTTCTTGCACACTTGTTAACGGCTGAATGTTTGTGTTTCTCCAAAATTTGAATGTTGAAATCTTTGCCCCTCAAGATAATCCTGTTAGGAGATGTGGCCTTTGGGACGCATTTAGGTCATGGAGAGGCTCTCAGGGTGGGGTCAGTGCCCTTATCAGAGACGGCAGGGAGCACCCACATGCCTTCACCATGTGAAGACACAGGGGAAAGCCGGCACCCTGGAAGAGGGCCATCACTTGACCGCTTCGATCTCAGAGGTGCTGCCCCCAGAGCCACGAGAAACCAGTGTTGTTGTGTATGAGCTGCTCAGGCTGCAATGTTGGTGACAGCAGCCCAGATGGACACAGATGCTGCGCCTGCAATGCCCCTGGAATCAAAGCTTTATCACAGCAGAACAAGTAGCTGATCCCCTGCTGCCCTGTCCACACACACACTCATCACCCATACTGCGTCACACACACACACACACACACACACACACACACTCATCTCCTGTCCCTCTGGCCCCAGCATAGGTCCCAGGCACTCCTGGACACAAGCCCACCTGGGCTTAGTGTGCTCTCCACCTGACCTGCTCACGAAAACCCCAGTAGCCGCAGTGTCTGGCCTGTTCTGAACCCAGAAAGCCAACGACAGAGTTGGGAACCCCATACTGCACTGAGTCATCTTTAAAGTCCTGACCATCCACTGCACCCGGGCTACATTTCACCACTCACACACGTCCATGCACACTCATCACCCATACTGTGTCACACACACACACACTCATCACCCATACTGCATCACACACACACACACTCATCACCCATACTGCATCACACACACACACACACACACACTCATCACCCATACTGCGTCACACACACACACACACTCATCACCCATACTGCATCACACACACACACACACACACTCATCACCCATACTGCGTCACACACACACACTCATCACCCATACTGCGTCACACACATACTCATCACTCACACTGCGTCTCACACACACACTCATCACCCATACTGTGTCACACACATACTCATCACTCACACTGCATCTCACACACACACACTCATCACCCATACTGTGTCACACACATACTCATCACTCACACTGCGTCACACACACACACTCATCACCCATACTGCATCTCACACACACACTCATCACCCATACTGCGTCACACACACACTCATCACCCATACTGTGTCACACACACGCACATTTGTCACCCATACCGCGTCTCACACACACACTCACCACCCATACTGCGTCTCACACATGCACACTCATCACCCATACTACATCTCACACACACACAGCAAACACACTATATCACATACCCAAACTGCATTACACACACACACATCGCACATCCCCACTACATGACTCCTACATACACTATGCCACACACACCCATCCACATATACACTACATCAAACACAATTCATCACTCACAGAAATAAAAAATAAATGCATGATAGAGTTTAAATTTAAGAAAAGAGCTATAATTTCTTCACTAGACTCATGTGAAAATCATATTTCCTCCTAAAAGTAAAAGTTCTCTTAGGAAGTTAAAAGAATTTAAATGGAAGCTACAATGAGAAAGCTAGAAAATAAACATTCATTGGTTTATTTAAATATTAACAAATAATATATTTTTAAATTTTCTTTATTGATTTGAGAGAGCAAGGGAGAGAGAGAGAGAAACATCAATTTGTTGTTCCATTTATTCATGCATTCATTGGTTGATTCTTGTGTGTGCCCTGACTGGTGATCGAACCTGCAAGCTTGGCGTATCAAGATGGTGCTTCACTATCCATTTTAAAATGTTCTTTTTCTGCATATGGGTCAAAGAAACTATCTTTAAGTTAGGAAAAATAAAAATAAAACAATACCTACAATAAAACATAGGTCTTGTCCATGTGTCCTCTTTTAAAACTAGATCCTGATTAAGCTAATTCACAACATTTTGGATATTACAATGGTTTTTATAATATTTTGTGCATTACAAATGTCAATACTATTAGAAAATTAAAGATATATATATATATATATATATATATATATATATATATATATATACACACACATACTCATATATATCTCAACTTAGAAATAGGACAAGAGTGTAAATTAGCATCTAGCAATGTAACAATGTGTAGAAGGATACAGAAAGACCATTTATGTTGTTGTTCTTGTTTGCTTTTTGTTCAGCTAATCCAAAACGGACATCTTGGAGACATTTTAATGAAGATGACCCTAAATACTATACAGAAAAGCCCTGGTGGAGAATTTAAATGAAGAACTGCACGTGAGGTCTGTTTCTTCAGCAGCCTAGGAACGCCGCGCCTCCCATGTTTGTGTAAAACCAGGAACCGGCCCCCGGGGCCCTCAGTTGGTTAGAGCATCATCCCCATCCGCCATGGTTGTGGGTTCCACCCCAGCCAGGGTGCCTACAGAAACAGCCAACCAGTGCATAAACAAGTGTGACAACAAATAGATGTTTCTCTGCCTCTCTTTAAAATCAATAAACAAATTTAAAAAGAAAAATCAAGGACGCGCTCCAGCTGCATGGGTGGCAGAGATGCAATGCAGCTGTCCCAAAGCAGATGCTCCCATGGTCGTCCTGGGCCTCTGCCAAGAGGGAGGTGGCTCCATCAGCCACATCAGAAAGCCATCCCCAGCCAGCCAGCGCCCAGAGAGCAGGAGGGTCCTCCTCCCCACCCTACCCTCCTACCCCTGCACACACACCCACACCACCCCCAGGAACAGCTGGGACACGTGTCAGCCTTTGGAGTGCCTTTTAGCCTGAGCTGAACAGACTGCTGTGTGCAATGCGACCCTTCTCTCTTTGGGATGCTGGCCTGCCAAGAGAAGCTGGCTGGCCAGACGTTGTGGATCCCCCAAGCTCGGGGGCTCTGGCCTCCCAGGGGTCAGGTTTCAGGGTTTCAGCGAGGGCTGGAAAAACAAACACACGCAGGCCCCATGTACTTAATGCCTCTGGAAACATTTTGGACATAAAGTCTTAATGACAGCAAAGTTGGGTTGTTTTGCGCTCTCTCTCTCTCTCTCCACCTCTCCCTTCTTTACTCACTCCTTCCCTCCCTCCCCCTTTCCTGCTGGGATCCCAAAGCGCTGCTGTCTGAAAAGTCAAGTGGAGTTTTCCAGTCTGAGCAGCGCACAGCAGTTTGTTTTTCTTCCTGAGACGGTAAGATGATTCCTCAGTCTCTGAATCCTCTGGGTCGCCCCCTGCTGGTGAAGCAGATGCCGCCCTCTCCCTCCCGGAGGGTGGTCCCCTCACGTGGCCCATGTTTCACAGGAGCTCAGGAAACCCTTCTTTGAAAGCAGGTGGGGAGCTGATTTTAGCCCTCGGGTGTCCGGCCCACCTAGGCCTTAGAAGTTTCTGAACTACCATTAAGAGAAAGAATTGGCTCATACAGCTTGGCTTCCTTTTTAAAACATTTCATAGGAGGGAAAACGGGTAAAGGCCGTCCATGAGCACGCGCGTGCGCATAGGGAAGACAAAGGGTGGGTGGCTGTCAGCCAAGAGCTGAGCAGGAGTTGACTTACATTTTCTTCCCTTGGCTAGATCGTGTTTCTGACTCTTCAGTTGACCTTGAAGTAAGTTTTTGTTGATGTTGTTGTTGGTGGTTTATTTGTCAATTAGTAAGACATAACATTGTATTTTTGCAGAGAAGTGGGGGAGAAGATTAAAGACAAAGACAAATACTCTAAGATATCAGTAGTGACTTTGTGGTGCTGAGGAGTATACCATACACACACACACACACACATAGTTATTTATTTCATATATTTATTTCAAATGTATCTATATATCTACATGTACATATATGGGTATATATTTATTTATTTCAATATATAGTTTCAATCATGTAGATACACTACTTTTATCATGGAAATGCCTATCAGTCTTATTGATCTTGGTTTTTTGTTCTAAATCTCTGTGGGCGGGGTTGGGCAGAGAGGTGGAGACATTGTCTCTAAACCCTACATAGAGGATTTGATTAGAGCTTAAGATACCATTCGGAGTTAAGAATTAGGGCTGAACAGGGAGGAGGCCAGGTGGAGAAAGCCACACTTCTGTTTCCAGGTGAGGTTCATTAGAATCACAAGGAGGCCTTGCAGGGGAGAAGGGGGCGGAGGGGACCCTGCAGATCCCCAGCCCTGAAGTGCAAATGCTCCAGCCCACCTCCCCCTCCTGGAGGAAAGTAAGAAAGAAAAACAGAAAGTCTTGGGCATACATGTCAATGCACAGGCATCAGCATCATAAACAGGCATTAAACTATTCTACACCCTTCCATGGAATTAAGTGTTTCTGATTGAATCGATAAGGTCCTTGCCTCTCTTCTTACTAATTTTCTTTTTCTTTCTATTCACCTCTGGAAAACCTCAGTGGAACCATAAAGAAAGGAGAGGAATGATTTACCATGGTAATTTAATCCCTGTGAACATCAACAAGCCTAGGAAAGGATGCATTGGGTGATGAGAAGTACCCGTTCAACGTGTTAGTTCAAGCTGTTGCTGCCCGACTATGTATGTTATATACTTATTTAGTACATTAAATGTGATATAATTTTAATGACATAATTATATACTATTATAATTTATATGAACAAAATTCACTTGACACAGGTTAGTACACAATGAGATGTTATTTAATATATTATACAAATTATATGCATCGCAAAAAGCTGTCGTGCTTTTAAGAGGCTTTCTTACCTCTAACTTGAAGGCTATATTCAGAGTGATAGCACATACCTTAAAAAAATGCATTTCCGTTTAAAACATGAAATGTCCTCCTACAACAATTGGCAGCCGCGTTCTCCTAAAACAAGAGTTGTGGGCACACATAGTGGTCTATCTCCAGTGTCAGGTAGAAGACGGTGGCTTGGTTAGAATATTGATTAATGCATGCTGGCCCAGACCTCTCACTGTACTCATTTTAACTTCCATTTGACCTGAAAAAAAAATACAACCTGAAGCTCTACAGGCCATGGTGAAATCAGCATTTGAAAATCCAAAGTAAACAGAGCCATTTTAAAACTGTACCCCTTCAGCATGGCCCAGGCTCTGGACAGCATCTCTGAGTTTGCTCCGTCATTTGCTTCCTGCCCTCCAAACTGTCCATTTGTCCACCGTCCCCCAGGACCTCGCAGGCCCTGAATGCGTCTCATCTCGGTAAAAACTGGTAACCTGAGCCACACATGAGAACCAAAAAGCAGGAGACATAGAACACTTCACATAGGAGTGAATTTGTATTTCCTGTTGATTCCCGCAGGCTTTGATGCTCAAGGGATTTCATAGATTATCACTGGGGAACAAAATTTTTGTTATTTTTGTTGCATCCACAAAAACACATGTTCTTACCTAATTCAAGTGTGCCGATCTCAAATCTGACATTAGTTTTTCTCTGTAAGCTACAGGTTTTTTTGCAATTCAAGAATTTAGGTTTTCATCTTATTGTAAAATTTTCAACATTTAGTTTAACATAATGAAGTAGAATGTCTTCTTGGGCATCATCTTTGTGAAAATATAATCATTTATATAATGCAGTAAATACACTAATACACTAAAAGATATGATTGCATCAGAATTTATCTACAATTTCTAAATAGAACATATTAAAACACTTAATTTAGTCATAAAATTTGCATAAAACTTATTTAAATTCTATTCAGGCAATAAATTTGTGTTTGTAGCTCTTGCGTTTGTGTACTTGTTGAGGACAATTTCCTTTGATGCTCCAGCAGTAGTCTGCTCATCACTTACAGTTCCAAGATTTTTGGGAAACTTATCAAGGTGACTGTTCAGGAAGTGAATCGTAATGCTCATGTTACAGAAGCTCATAGTTTTCTGCTTTTTTGTTGCCAAGGAAGTTCTTTGTAACTGCCAAAAAAGACTGCCATGCTGCGTTCTCTTTCTTATTCATCTTCCTGGCAAATTCTTAGTCACATATGAGGGTTCAAATTTAAGGTCCATCGAATACACCTGCTTTTATCTTCTCAAAAGACAAGGCAGGAAAAGCAGAAATAATATGTTGAAAGCATTCACTTTCCCTATTCAAAGCCTGAACAAACTGCTTCATTAAGCCAAGTCTGATGTGGAATGGGGGAAAAATGATCCTGTCTTGATTAACTACAGGTTTATTCACAATATTTTGCATCCCTACTTCCAGAGCTTCACGTTTCAGCCACTCCTTCTGTGTTCAGTGTTTCTCCCGAGATCGGCTATCCCACAAATACAGAAAGCGAGGATACTTTATGAAACCTCTCTGTTGTCCTAGCAGGATGTATACCATTTAAAGATCCACACAAATGATCCAGTTATGCTCCGCATACTTCAGAAAGTTGAGGACAATTTTTATGTCATTATAATCTTCTTGCAGATGAGTTGAATAACCAATTGGAACTGCTGCATATATATTACCGTTGTAAAGGAGAACACATTTCAGACTCCATTTAGAGCTGTCAAGAAATAGTTGCCATTCTGATGGACTGTACGTGGTAACACCTAGCTGGCTGAGAAGACTACAGATATCATGACAGTAAACAAAGTGTTTGTCTTTGGAACAAAAGTCCACAAAAATTTGTTCATGCTTCCTGAAATGGGATACTTTAGCTGACCGGTGAAGTCCCTTCTTTTCTTGAGGCCTGGAGGCTAATAATTCAGCTGCTTTCTTTGATAGGCCCAAATCTCTTACTAAGTCATTCAATTCAGGTTGGCTAAACTGCTGAGGAGTTAATGACTGCTTGGCATCAGAAGAAGACCCTTCAGACTCTACAACCATTTCCTCATGCATCTTATCAAAATACACTTGATCACCATGTTCACTTTCTTCGTCCTGAGAAGAAATAAAACCATTGAAAACTGGAACCGGGTCTCAGAGTGTGGGATAGGTCGTATTGCTGAAGGAATATTAAGATATGTGATCATATGCCGTTTTTTCTTGCCAATGCCCTTTGTATGGATCAGACAGAAATAAGAGTTACTGCTGTGGTCCTTAGGTTCACGCCAAACCATGGGAATACAAAAAGGCATTCCTTTGTGTTTTCCTTTTGTCCAGTCACGAAGCATTTCCTCACAATTATGACACACAATATGAGGAGCCCAATTCTTGTCTTGATTGCCAAGGGGAACTTGAAAATAGGCAATATATGCACGTGTCACAAATGATGAAATATTGCACCTTTGACGTTGAAGTGTGTAACAGCCACATATATAACAGAAGGTGTCATGAGTATTCTTACATTTATGCCTACTCAAAGAAGCCATGATTCAATCTTAAAACAAAATAAGAGGGTGTTTTATCAGATAATAAGTTTTTACATTTAAAAACAACTACAATTATGTAAAAGTGATGTTTGTAAAACATTAATTGCCTTGTGGTTATGTTCAATCTGAGAGTCGTTGCCCTTTAATGCTAATTTAAAAACCAATGCATGCCATTAACTGTAACAAAAAGAAATTAAAATTGTATAAAAATTAGAGCATGCATGGAAAAACGGATTTCAGATTTGGAATCAGAAATGCAGAAATATATAGAAACAGTTCTGAAACCTCATGCAACAGAAAATGAAAATAAAAATTGTTCCCCAGTGAGAGTTAAAAGGCAACCTAGAAATGAACCTTCCTTGTTCTTTCTGCGGAAACAGAGACCAGGCTGGGGGCTCTTGCTGAGAACCCAGTGACAGCAGGACAGAACCAGAATCGCCTACTTTTAGCCCAGAGGCATTTAAACCTCTCACAGATGGATTCCTTTCACTAGAATGAAAAACTCCGAGCTAGGGCTGCTTCCCATCAGCAGGCAGGGTTCACAGTCCTCACTGTGGAGCCGGCTTTCCACCGATGACACCAGTGCATGAGTCCAAAAGCCCAGGTTTCCCGGTCATCCTGTAATCTTCGGTCTATCCAGCAGCCTAACTTTTCTTTATTACATAGTTTAGAAAAAAATGGGCCACGATCAAGCAGTTTCTTTCAGTTCAGCTCAGAAAGACCAGGGATAAATAAGAGAGGTGGGTTTAAGAAGTTTTGAGGATGATACTCAAGTCTGGGGCCCGTCTCAGGCTCTGGACCCCAGCAATTTCTTCTGTGACTTGGGGACGGAACACCTTCTCTGAGGGTGGGGCTTCGGGGCTGGGTCATCGTCAGGTCGAGGAAGGGAGCCAATGGGGCAGATTACATCAGTCAGAGGAAGGCCGAATCGTAGTGATAAGAACAAACGATGGCCTGACCAGGTGGTGGCGCAGTGGATAGAGAGTCAGACTGGGATGCGGAAGACCCAGGTTCAAGACCCCAAGGTCGACAGCTTGAGCACGGGCACATCTGGCTTGAGCAAAAAAGCTCGCCAGCTTGGACCCAATGTGGCTGGCTCCAGCAAGGGGGTGGCTCGGTCTGCTGAAGACCTGCGGTCAAGGCACATGTGAGAAAGCAATCAATGAACAACTATGCTGTCGCAATGGCAATGAAAAACTAATGATTGATGCTTCTCACCTCTCTCCGTTCCTGTCTGTCTGTCTCTATCTGTTCCTCTCTCTGTCCCTGTAAAAAATTAAAAAAAAAAAAAAAAAGAACAAACAATGCTTTCTGACTCAGGGAAAACTAGGTCAATGACTTACATGAACTCAAATGAGCATAACAAGGTTGTTATAATCAATGAAGGGAAAAACTTCTGACATGGAAGAGACTTTGGAAAATCTGTACTGTTCCTATACCAAACAGGTTCACGCTACCTTCCTTGCCTTTGTTTGGGGACCAAGGGAGCTTTTGTACATGGAAACACGATCCTTCTATCGACCATGATAGATGCATTCTTGTTGTTTTCTTCGATACCACCAGGATAACCTAGGGGGACAGAGATCAAGGCTCACGGGAGCACCTGTCTTACACTCCTTGGGAGCCAGCTTATTTCAAGTGTCCTGAAGATTGCTTAGAGGCGGGATGATGGTACAGTGTCACAGAACAGGTGATCTGACAGTGTGAAGTATTGCCTGTTTATTTTATTTTATTTTATTTTTTTGTCTCTTGGTCGAGTTTTGGTTCCTAACACAAGGCAAATGAGCTAAACTCCATTACAGATGCAGACACAGCCCTAACAGGGAAGGGAAGCCAGTGAGTACCCAGAGTTCTCTAACCACATGATTGGGACCAATTTGGGAGACTGTGAGGAAATAAGATACATTTCAGCCACACAAAATTTTGATTATGAAAAATAACTCTTTCCTATGTGTTTGTGAAGATAGCTTGTTTTGGTTAATGTGAATCAAATGTGTGTGGGGGTGGGGGTGGGGGAGCAAAAATGACAGTCAGCTCAGGGGTGAGAGTGAGTCCCCAACTTCCCAGAGAGAGAGAGAAAGAGAGACCTTCTTGAGTTTATGATCAAATGTTTCCATGAAGATGTCCTGGGAGAGAAGGAAGGAGAAACCGAGAGCATTCCCTGTGTCTGAGAGCTGACGGCGAGGAAGGAAGCGCTGTGTTGACCACAAGGAAAGCCCAGTCTGGGCACCTTGCAGGAGCTGGGGACCCAGAAGGAGCCCGGAGCACATAGATCACCAACGTGACTGTGTTCCCAGAGAGCCCAAGAAGGTGTCAACAAGGCAAAACCTAGAGGCTGTGTCCTCACAACTCTTCCCTTTAGCACAGAGCTCTCAAATCACCAAAGAGCATTTTGCGAAACATATGCTTACTGAAGCACCATTTGTTTTTAAGAAAATGCTCCAGTTGTTAACATATATCATCTATTTTAAGGTGTGCCTTTACATGACACGCACAGACATTGGGGTGTGCGTCCTTCTCTGAACAAGTAGGTGAGCGCCTTTGGTGTCTGTGACGATACGTGTCATCATCTGGCTCTTCCAAGTCATGGGCCCTACAGGGAGGCTCACCAAGGGACCAGGGTCCGCCTGCCCGGCTGTAATGTGATCCAGTAATGAATAGATCAATGCGGTGCTAACTGGGGTCTTGATGAGCTCATTGCAAGGGTCAATATGCAGTCCCGATACCAATCACAGACAGGGCTGAGCAATCCTGGCAGCCCTGATCATTTCCAGAAGGTTCTCTGTCTGCTTTTCCTGACGCCCACCGGGTCGCTGCATGAAATTTCCCAAGGAACCTGAATTATTCGGCCTTGGCTCGCTCAATAATCCTGCCTTTCAGGCCAAGAACTGCATCTGGGTTCTGTTATTTCTGCCTCTTTTATCACTTGAGACAGCTGAGAATTTGCAGGGACAGAAAATGTCAATTGTGGCTATGAGGCCGTTGGCAAACGTGATCATGGAGGTGGGAGACAGACCAAGGTTGATCACAGGATGCTTACAAACTAAGGGAAAAACATCAGTGTGGTGTGCACCATAATTAAGTAGCAATAAATAATAAATACCCATGTATGTCATCTAGTGTGAAGTAGGTGGCGGAGAGCTGACTGGGCTTGCTTAAGGATATGCTGGTCATGGGCTGAGACAAGCTTGCAGAAGGAAACCAGCA
This sequence comes from Rhynchonycteris naso, assembly GCA_037038555.1. Lineage (NCBI taxonomy): Eukaryota > Metazoa > Chordata > Mammalia > Chiroptera > Emballonuridae > Rhynchonycteris > Rhynchonycteris naso. The sequence continues at coordinate 108,933,391 of CM073001.1, forward strand.
CTTAAGTAGTGCCACGCTTTACACATCTCATTTAAACCCCACAATACAATCTTTGGGACAAAGGGTTGTCCACTGGTAGTTGTTGATCCAGTTGAGATGCAGTGAAGAAGAAACTATAGTGCAACTATAGTGCAGCTAAAATGTGGCCCTGTGACCAATCACCTCCAGCTGAACAGCTCTGCTCTGCTCCAATAAGACATCTTTCCTGTCTCAGCTGAGCGCGGGGTTGCCTAGCTTTTAGTTGCCAGAGGGAAGGGGAAAAGCACTCCCAGGGCCACAGGGGAGCTGACTTATATAGACAGAAGTCTCTGCCCCCAGGCCCTCATTAGTCTATTCTCATGCAGATGAGGACTACAAATCCTCGAAGTTTGATTGGTCCAAAAGGCACTTTTCTGATTGGTCAGAATGAATCTGCTGTGATTGTTCAGTGAAGATGTGGATGAGGATTTAGATGCACGGCTTCCATTGGATGTGGAAAGCCTCCATCCTATTGGTTGAAATATAAGGGCTGGCTCAGACGGCAGGACACAGTGCAGGCTTCTCCCTGCAGTGCAGTGTGTGTGAGAGGACCCTGGGTGGAAATGGCTGCCAGGTTCCGCTTTTTTTAAAATGTGAGCCCAGTTAGCCACCAGGAGCCCTTCTTAGTGGGTATTTTCTTTTCTCAGAATCCATAAGAAACTACCATTATTTTACAGAGCAATTGAGGCTGAGCTGTCTCTCTTCCTCCTTCCTTCTTTCCCTTCCTCCCGACCCCCTTACCTTTCACCCTCCTCTGTGCACACAGAGGAAATGAATAATAGAAGCAGGTCCCGGCTTTAGCTGGGCTGACATCAACTTGAGGTTTTTTTCGTCCAACTGTGTCACATAGCTACAGAGTATTATTTTAATGACATTTTTAAAATTGGACTTATTGAGGTGACAAGGGTTAACATCATTATACAGGGTATGGAGTATCTTGTGGAGGCTACAGATCAAATGCCCAGGTTGGCTATTGACAACACTGGGATATCTATGGAGTCCTACCCACACTGAAACCCCAGACAACATCGTGGGCTCCAGGGAGCAGGGACTCTGTAAGGGGGCTGATAGCATTTGCTTAGTGAATAATGAAGGAGGGGAATAAAAATTGCTGCATGCAGCTTCCAAAGCAGCCTTGAAGGTGACATGGTGGCTTTGTGTGGCTCCAAGTTCAGGCTACACACTACCCATCAGGATTACTGTGGGGATCTGTTCCAGATGAAGTTTCCAGGGCTCACACTGGTTCCTCTGAATGGACTCTCCCTTGGGAGGTACAGATATTCATATGTTCAATAAGCTTCTCGGGTGATATTTATGACTGTAAGTTCCAGAACAGTTGAGTAAGGCAGGTGTCCTGGCGTGAGGGTTGCATGGTCTAACACACAGCTAACCTCTGTGGAGCACCCAAGGGATGTGCTCTCACCTTCAATCCTCACAGCAGCTTGTGAAGAAGAAACACTTTTATCTCAACCCTGCAGAGAAGGAGGATGGAGCCTGCATGTCGACACCGCAGTGCCAAGGGCAGTTGTGACTCGGACCCCGGATCTGGCTTGAGTTGTCATCCTAGATTCCCTCCCAGGTTCAGGTGAAATGAAGGAGAGTGGGGGGGGGGGCAGAAAGAAGGAAGAATTCCTTGAATTATACAACATTCCCTAGTGGACTCTTCTTTGCGTGTATTCCTGGCTCTAGCTACAAACTGCGAGATGGATCACTGGTAGCTCTATTTGATCAACATGGGAATCCCACATGAAAACACTGGTGAAACTTGGAGGCATCGGCCTCCCCGCAATGACTGAGCCACACCCCTCTGCAGTTGAGGCTCAGCCCCTGGACTGAGAAGAAAGAAGGAGAAGGAGAAAAACAAAATCTGACTTTTGCAGACATTTCCTTTGAACTTGAAAACAAACTCTTTAATCAGACTCTAGAAATCTATTTCTCTCTGGGGAGAGAAAAACACACTTTTGCATTTGCATTGGCTTCGAGGGGGGGAAATGAATTATATAAGGTTGGTTTGAAAGGGAGCACGCCACCTCTTCCTCACGTAGTGCTGCATGCAGTCTGCGAGCCTAAGACAGGCTCTGCCTGAGGAATGCAGGGAAATGTGTGACCGCACGCATGTGTGTCGCAGCCGTGCTTCATGCTGGGTCCCTGCCTCTGACGACTTTTGGTGCATCCAAGTTTTAGACAAGCCAAAGGTAAAGAAGTTGACATGCCAGCTTTGTAAGCAAAAGTTACAGGATCTAAAAATATGCTCTGTTATTTTTATAGACGGATGTTAGAAATTTAATGAATGATGTGGAACGCTGATGAGCCCACTGCAGGAGTAGATAATCAAATCAGGGAGAGGGCCCTGTATTCCGGGGAGTTCAATAAATATTCTAGGAGTGGGGAGGGGTGCGCCCTGGAAGGGGATTTGTGCCATGCAGCGAGTAGCAGGTGAGGGGGGGGGTACAGGAAGGCTCTCCTCAGGGAAAGGAAAACGGGGTCTGAGTTACAGGGTGAGGAGCGGAGCCCTAGGGACTATGATGCATTCAGACAACACCTCAGAGGGTGCCCTGTTGGGAGGATGGGGAGGAGATGGAGAACGCATCTCTTCACTGTGGGATAACAGAGACTGGTTGGAGCCCAAGCAGCCGGAGGCAGAGACTGAGTGGAGGAGGGCTCCTGCATCCTTCCGGCATCCAGACCTCAGCCCGCAGGTTCTCGGGAGCCCTGGGAGCTAGGAAGAGCTACAGATTGTGATCCAGTCTCCCCATTTTGTCCAGGGAACTCTTGCGGCAGCTCCATCCAACACAGGCCACAGGCATACTCCGGAAACGGCCCCAACTGATCACCCCGCTGATCAATCAAGATAAAGGTGGTCACGTGGGAATAAGGATCATTGATGCCTTGTCAACCATGCAGTTCTCCAGCCCTGGGCCCGTGTCTCAGCTCACTGTTAGAAAGCCGACCACATTGACCTGTCCAGTTCCTCACCTTGAGCACAGACTCGAGTTTTTAGGGTTCCTTCATTTCAAACTTGAGTATTGTCTAAGTTTCTCTTTGGAAGAAACCATTTCCCTGGACTCCCTTGCTAACACAAATGAGTTAATTCCCTTAGTATGTGCTTTCTACCGTAACACATCTGAGATCATCTCTCTAGCCCTACGGTCATAGTCTTGTCAAGCGATATAGAACCCGTGCATATTAAATACAGCAAAGCCATATAGCCAAGACCTTTCAAATGAGCAAACCTCATCAGAAGTGATGTCTTGCTGAAATAAAAGTGACAACATGGGGTTTGGTGGACAATACATTTCAACAGTTCCTTTGTTGTTTGATTTATCCTTTTGATTTTTTGGTGTGATTCAGGAAGCTATTTTCAATATCAAGTTCACACAACAACCATAAGTTTGTTGAGAAATGCAAAGAGCAAGGGTGGTGTTTGTAAGGTCTGAAGCGAATACAGTTTGAACCTTTGTTAGGGAAATGGATACAGCATTATGAATACATAATCGCTGATATCTGGTCAGTCCATCCTCATAAAGTACTTAGCATCATGGCCAACACACAGCAAGTGCTCAGGAAGGACTCGTTCCTCTTGACTTGCCCTTGACGCCACATGACATCTTGGTTGCGGTGACACCTTGAGGGGCAGAGTTTGTCCAGCGCCCTCCTCTCCTAAGGAGCCCTGCTGACAGGTGCTTGCTCAGCCAGAGTCCTTAAAGCAGTGGTTCTTAACCTGGGTTCTATCGAACCCTAGGGGTTCGATGAGTCGGTCTCAGGGTTTCGGAGAAGCCTCTGCCGCGGAGGTCAGAATAAAGTAATACCGTAATTTGTTGTGAGTTCATGCACTTTGTTGGTTTTGTTTTTTGAGCAAGGTGATGTTCATGCACAACTCATTTTGTGCACCAGTAAAAAAACATATACCTATGTCTTGAATTTGGAAAAAAAATCATATTTTATTTATCACTAAAGAAGGGTTCAGTGAATGCGCATATGAAACTGGTGGGTTCGGTACCTCAAAAAAGGTTAAGAACCACTGCCTTAAAGTCACTGACAGAACAGTTGAACCATTTAGCATGAAATGACCTAATAGATCAAAGGTGTCAACACACCTAAAATCCCGTCCAGGTTCCCAGACGTAAGAAGCCCATCCGTTCCCAACAACTAAGCTGGTTTTGCACGTAGACTCTGTCCGTCTGAGAAAATGCATCCTGGCATCTTCATGGGCTCTCTTGGCCATTGTGGCCATGACTGCCATTCCATAGCAACAGGTGGCCGTATTTTAAGAACTGTAAGCGAGAGGGTGTCAGGACTGTGTGAGCCTGTTGGTGTCCACTTCTGATGGGCACCTGTCTAAAAGACACGGCCCCGCCGTACTGTTTTCATTTTAATGGCACTGCTTTGGTTATCAATAAAATTTGGATTTGCACATTTTCTTGAATTGATGTCATGAGCAAGTAGTCAATAGAGGTTGGAGCACAATGCCACCTATCACCACATTTTAAATAAAAACTAGAATCAAATATCTAAACAGAAACCAAATGGACACATCTCTTCAGCCAAGTCTGAGACTTACATATGACACATGTCCTTTAGTCGACACACTCCGTACTCGAGTCAGACCCTCATCGTCTTCTGCCAAGCCCAGCCTTCAACACCCAAGACAGTGAGATGCCCCGCTGGGTGATGTGAGGGACATGAGGCCAGGGTAGACTCTACCCACACGCTCTTCATTGTTAACCTGACAAATGCACAGAGAAGATATATTTTTCCTAAGACTATTCACTGAGGGGAACGCGTTCAAGGTAAACGTCTTGGGTGGCAGGTTTGGGAGCTGGGGGTCCGGCCGCACCAGGAGGAGCCGCTGGGATCCAGGGTGCACACGGTTTCACCCCAGGGTGTAGGGGATGCTAAGCCACAGACAGACACACTGGGGCTGAAGTGGTCACAAAATGGGGACAATACAGACAGAAACAGCAAGCTGCTGGGAGAAAGAGAGAGAGAAAGAAAGAAAAAAGAATAAAGAGAAGGAAATTTCTAAATCAAGCCACAAAGACACAAAACATGGGAACATCCATGATAGAAAGGCATTGTCTAATAGGTCTTGTCCTGAAAGAACAGTAAAGTGAAGGGATCAGATGCTTTAAGCAGCAGCGAGCTCAGAGCTGTGTGGTGTCTTTCTGTAATAACAAATGTCAGATCCTCTGTGGCTCTGGTGACCGTCTTACATAGAGCGTGTGCATAATACACACAGGAGAGCAATGCAGCCAATCCCTTTCCAACAGCAAGAAGGTTCTCTGAAATAGTGTCTGCCGCACCAGCATCCTGACCACCTTTTTCTTTTGAGGGAAAATTGGGAGTTTGGGGTACAATTGTGGGCTTGCTTGTCAGTTTCTGGAAAGAGATGAAAGAAGAAGGAAGAATGTGGATAGGATTTTTAATTTAATGGGCCTGGGCTGATTATTGCATTTTAGGCTGTTGTGTTTTATTTTCCCCTTTGCAATTATATAAAGATAATAATAATTTAAAAAAAAATCAAAGGGATTCCACACTACTCCCCACTACCACTCGGAAAGCTTCACTCATGTTTCTCAGAGACCGATCCATTTCATTTCACCATGGGGGGAAAAAATCTGTTTTTGTTGTTGTTTGGCATGAGCAGTAACGAAAGAGTTTTATCAAAGACCCAGACACCGACAATTGAATAAATACTGGGAGCTTTCTGTAGTGCATATGTAAGCGCACATAAAACATTCATACCCTGCTCCATCAGTGGTGTCCGACATAATCTGTGTAAGAAACGGGGTTTATGGGGACTGGGTTGGGCAGGGCGCTCCCTACCTGGGTGTGACCTCCACATGGCTGGTCACAGCCTGCAGATAATGAGCCTGCAGGCAAGAAGGATTACCTCATTGTTCATGGTCTTATCGCTGGGCAGACAGGCTGTGGAAGCATTTACATTTCAAAACCGGGATTTACTCTAAATATTCAGATAAGCCTGAGAACACCTGCCTTTTTAGCCTTTGCAAATAATATCTGTGATTCCCCCCCCCCCCCCCCCCCGTAGAAGGCCGGCCCGCAGGGGACTATCTTATCACCCAGTAAATAATGTGTGTGTCCACAGAGGAGTGAAATTCGTGGTGAGGGTGAGGGTGGGTAGGAGGGTGGGTGGCGTGGGTGTTAAGGGGGAAAAGAAAAGACTTGAAATGGCAGGGAGAAAGGGAGGACGGTGCCGGGGTTGCAGCCTGCAGCACCCGAGGATTTGAAACCCCTCTGGGCTACGCTTGGCTCGGTTAGCCGGTTTAATTCTGTTAACTTGTTAGGAAGGCAGCACATGTTAGAGACGGACGGCAGCAGGAGCCCACGGCTTGGACTGGCCCAGCTTATCTCTTATCTCCTCAGTCCCTTGTTGACTTGCCAGCTGCCCCCAGGTGAGAGGGGGGTGATGAATGCACTGTCTTCCAGGCTAGGCCAGTCATGGGGCCGGCTGAAGCCTGTCCTTGTCTTTGTCGGAGTCCAGACTGCATCCATTCTCCTCCCCTGGCCCCTCCACCCATCGCCCAGCAAGCAATGCAGGCTTGAACTTGCACCTCCGTTAGAATCTGAGGCTCTCACTGCCCAACTGGGCTCCCTCACCAGGGTCTCAGGTCATTCCCCGCAAAGCGGGGTGTTGACCGCCCCATTGGGGCTGTTGAGAAGAGTATAAAGAAAGGGGCTGACGTCCTTGGCCACTCAGGGTGTGGGGGACACAGAGTAGGTGCCTCTTCTCCTAGAGACAGACTCTAATGGGGAGTGGGGAGTGAGGAGACTGTTGTGGTGGTACCCCTGGAATAAAACGTGGGTCATCATGTCCAGAGACAGGTGGTGCCTGGGCTGGGCACACAGGTCACAGGGTGATGTGGCCGGGTCACGTCAGGAGCAGGACATCACAGAAGTCACCCGCAGATCAGAACCCACAGGAGCCCTGTCCTGGCAGGAGAAACAGGCTGATGAGCAAGGTTGCTGCAGACCTCACACTGTCTCCTAGCAAGAATTACCCAAGTCGATGCCCTCTGGAACTCAGTGGAGCTCCCCTGCTGTGAGCCCATGGAGAGCTGGTCAGACTCATTTGCTAAGATTTGGAATCAAGGCCAGTGTGGTCCCTGCGGTCAGCTGGGCAGTCCAGCGGGCAGCCAGCCAAGAGCCCTCCGCAGAGGCTGGCTGGGCACGGAGTGCAAGGACCCCCTTGGACAGCTGCCACAGCCCCTGCCATCCCCTTGCTTTCGTCCTTGTCTGGAGCCTGCCAGCCTCCCTTTGGCCACGCCCTACTGGTTTTAAAGGCTGGTATAAGCTGATTAAAGCCCTCTATCTCCAAGGCCAGCTTTGCAGGGTGCAGGAGAGGCATTTCATTTAAAAAGCCCAGTGAGGGTGGTGGGCAGGGGGCGGGTAGGGGTTGGCGGAGAGAGCAGCGGCCAAGTTCTGCTTCTATCAGAATCACCGGTCACCTGTCAATGGTCTGTCCTTGCCAGGCCACCAAACACTGCCGTCCCCTGTGACCCCCCTCCTCCATGAGACTCTGATTTGTGTCTCATTCTGGTGTAATGGAAGAAAAAAAATGGAGATGAGAGAGAGTTAGAAAATGAATCACACACCTAGGAAAAGGGAAGCATCATCTGGGGTAGGCCATCACCAGGCCCCGATGGCCCAGGACTGGTAGGGGGCATCCTCTGCCCCATGTTGGGGACATGCAGCCACCTGGGCCCTCACCATTTGATGGCTCCCTAGGACGCAGACACCTTCAGCAGGAGAGGTAGGCACACAGGCGTGGTGCACGCTAACAGCACAGACACTTACATGTGCGACGCACGCTGGTGAGGACAAGGGGGGTGCATCAGAGGGCTGTCACTGTGTCCATGTAAGAAGAGCATTGTCCCTGCCAGGAGCCATGTGATGGCCCCTCACAGAGGTATCCCCAGTCCAAGGCAGAGTGCAATGGCGTGGGCTAGGCCACAAGGAGGGCCCGGCAGGGGCGGGTGGCTGGTGGAGTTGGACAAGCCAACGAGCCTGGTGAGAAGGATGCTCAGGGGAGCAGAAGAAGAAGTAATGGGCAGAGGGAAATGTTCGTGGAACCGAGGTCCTGGTTAGTTGAGAGCACCCTCCCCCTTTTTTCTGCACTGAAGAATAACAATCTTTTTAAAGACTCTGCAATTTTCCACATGAACTCTTTCCATCCTCACTGAGTTGTGGAATTTAAATTTGATACGCATACAAGTCAGCTCCACTAATTACAATCAGAGTTCAGTGTTACCTTTGCCTTCAAAACGATGTGCGCGCACACACACACTCATATACAGACTCTCACACACACAGACACAACAAATAAGTGCACTCTGGTCTGAGGGCAGCTTATTTTGAAGATAGGCAGCTTGTTTTCTAGCAACTGACACAGTAACCGAGCAAATGCATGTAGGTTCTCCGGAACCACCTGAAAACATAAAGAAAAGGGGCTCAGAGACGCCCCAGGAGAGAGAAGGACGCCATCCCGGGGGAAGCCGCGGGCCTCCGCACACTGAGTGAAACTTCACATCCTGGTCCCAGAGGGTGGATACAGCCCTCGGTCACAAGGCCTGCCACTGTCTTCCCAAACCTCCCTTCTCTTGGACGGTTGGGTACACTCCTCCACCCTGCTCTCCTTCTGGGACCAAAGGAGCCAACTTGGAATTACTCCGCAAGCTTACAAGTGTTCAAAGGATGCGGTGTTATTCACTAACAGGTCTACAGGAAAGAAACATCAGGGGTGCCTGCCATAGGTCGGCCCTGGGTTAGGCACCTCCTATATCCTGACATCATTTATTTCTTGCAGAAAACTTGGAATGTAAATACAACTCTATTTTTTTTTAATTGAAAGAATATCACTCAAATGTACACGGCAGCTGATTGATTATTCTTTGCTGAGACTGGATCCCCCGGAGTGGCTGCTTCACAAGCCTGTGTGTACCCAACAGCACATGCACAGATGACCAGACTCACTCTGGACAGGGACACGAGGAGGATCTGCACTTTGTGCCGAAAGGACGGAGGGACCATCCCCTGCCCTTGGACTGAACAGTGAGAAGCTCATGCCCACAGGACACCGGACTTTTCTGGCTACCACTTCCGATGATGTCGATGTCTACAGCGCAGGGAGAAGGACCAGAAAGAATGGCCAAAATGCCAAAAGGAGTCGGGGTGGACAGAGATGGTCCCACCAGCCTCCTAAGTCCCGAACCCTGTGCCAAGTGCTACTCATACAAAACGTGTGCACGCTCACAAGACCGCTAGGAGCCGCGTCCCACCGTTCCCACCAGAACCGGCTGCAGTAGAGGCCTTTGGGTGCAGGGAGGTCACGTCGTCTGCTTGTGGGAGAGGGCTGCGGGGTGAACGGTCTAGGGACACTTGGACATGGGCCTTCTGATTTCACATACTGTCTCTGTCACCCATGGACCAGTTTCCTTCACAGGGGTCTTAGTGTCCTTGGGGTGGTTATCGCAAAGTGCTAGAAACTGGGCTGCTTCCAACAATAGAGATGCATTCTCTCACAATTCTGGAGGCCAGAAGTCCGAAATTAGGGTGTCCCCAGGGCCAAGCTCCCTCCAAAACCTAGAGAGGAGGCTTCCTCCTCGCCTGGTCCCAGGCGCTGGTGGTTGGTGGCAATCCATGTCTTCCTCAGCTTGCTGCCTAGCACTCAGTCACTGTCTTCATCCTCACATGGCCTACCCCATGTCCCTGGCCTCAAAGGGCCCCTTTCTTATAAGGACACCAGTCCTGTTGGATTAGGAACCACCTTAACCTGCCTGACACCACTATGATATCATCCTAACTGATGACACCAGCAGCGACTCTTATTTCCAAGCAAGGAGAGTTCACATTCTGAAGTTCGGGTGGTTAGGTTTCAACATATTGCTTTTGGAAAGACACAATTCATCCTGTAACAATAAATTGTGGGGTTTTTTTTTTCCAAGTCTGTGTCCTTTATCCCACCTAGTGGGCCTATCCAGGAGCCATTGCAAATAAACATATATTTCAATTGAGAAATTTAGATCAGCTTTCTGGATGAACTATCATCAGTGGAGGAAAACTGAAATTCAGAGTGTTTCATCCTCATTCAGCATCGAGCAAAAAAATAAATCAGTATTTGCTGAAAAGTCCCTGAAAATGAGCACAGTATCTGGAAGGCCTCTCCTAATTCTTTACCGTTCTTCTCCGCGGACTTGTCTTTGTCTCCGGGGTGGCTCTCTCTGTAAGGGAGAGAATTACTCCTTGGTTTTCTGCCTAAACATGTACCCCAGCGCCCTGTGCTCGGGGCTCCCAGTAAGGACAAAGCCTAGAAACGGCATGAATATAAGCGTAGAGGCTGATGCTCTTCACAAGGCATTTAACAAAGTTGAAAGACACTGCCACACACACACCACACACATACACACACATACGCCCTTCCTCTCTCCCTCCCTCCCCTCATAGCAATGGCCAGCTACAAATATATTTTCCTGAAGTGGGGCATGTTTTTCTACTTCCTTTGAGACCCCTAACTATTTGCTCCCTCACATGGGGCCCAGGCTGGCTCTCACACGGCTAACAGCTGCCCTGTCCTCAGCGTCACCGAGCTCAGGAGACACAAGTGAAGAATCATATGGTGCTGTTGTCATGGGTGTGAATTATGACACTCCTCATTCAGGTGACTGACCAACGGGCTTCTCATTTCCACAGGAGAAGTCAGATGTGGGGCTCACCCAGGGGGTCTGTCTGTTTAACTGTCCTATGAAATCTTAAGAGATAATTAGGCACACACTCAGGACTTGGGGACCTATTTTAAAACGATGCTGTCGGGGTGGGGACCCTGCCTGTGACCATCCAAGGCTTTTGAGGAAACACCCTGAACACAACTTTCCTGAATGTCTTAGCAAGACTCGTGGCTCTGAGAAATGTTCTTCTCTCCCTTTTCCATACTTGTGTATAAAGGAGGCATTGATTTTTGTCTTATTAATAAATACCAGATCACACTTCTGTGGGCTTGGTGGGCACTACTCAAAACACTTTGTCTGCTGAGGGAGCAAACCTTGCCGAATCTGTCCCTTGTCTGGAGAAAGTTACAGAGATCTAAATTATTCACTGGTGGCCCTGGCTGGTTGGCTCAGTGGTAGAGCGTCAGCTTGGTACATGAAAATCCAGGGTTCAATTCCCAGTCAGGGCACACAGGAGAAGTGCCCATCTGCTTCCTGACCCTTCCCCCACCCTTCTTTCCTTCTTGTAGCTATGACTTAAATGATTAGCGTAAGTTGGCCCCGGGCACTGAGGATGGCTCCATGGCCTTGACTCAGTTGCTAAGAAGAGCTTGGTTGCTGAACAACAGAGCAACACCCCAGATGGGTAGAGCATCGCCCCCTAGTGGGCTTTCTGGGTAGATCCCGGTCAGGGCATATGTGGGAGTCTGTCTGCTTCCTTGCCTCTCACTTAAAAAAAAATTATCCATTGGTCCCAATTTAACCTGGGTTTGATATAACAATCAAACATGCAGATATGGCTATTTCACCCCAAAAGGTGAAACCTTTTTTTCTCTCCAGGTTTCAGGTATCAGACCCTTGATTCAGTCACTAGGCTATGGGATGAACCTTTCCCACAGCTCACATTTTCATTTCGCTCATGAACCTACAACGTGGCTAGGGCTCTGCGTGATGTCAGCTGGGGACATTCACGTGCTCGCTCGCTACCCAGGGAGGGTGCCAACTTTGGCTGACTCCTGACAAGACCTCAGGCCACAACATCCTTCCTGTGGCTTTGCTGTGCGGGTTGAGCGCCCTCACAAGGTGGCAGCCGGTTACCAGGGCAAACGTGCAGACTGAGAGTCACCAGGGTGTGCATTGCCTTCTGTGACCTCACCTCAGCCGCAGGAAGAGTGGTTGCCACAGATTTCATTTGTTGAGACCATCCCAGAGGCCTGCCCACTTTGGTGGAAGAGAAAGCAGAATCCAGCTCTTGGTGGGACAGCTGGACAAATGTTTCTTTCCTGCATTGATCGACTTTTGCTGTCCTACTCTGACCTTGCATGTTACTGTCCTCTGAAAATCTAATGTCCATAAAAGAAGACTTTCTGACCTTCTGCTTTTCTCCCCTTTTTCTCCATCTTCTTTTCCCCAAATCCCCAATATTGCCTCAGATATTCGGTGCCAGAAAGTGTAGTGGCTACGGATTCACCAGTCGTGCTTACAGAGAGAAACCATGGCCTGAGAGAAGAGACATGCGTGGTCGCGGTGGGGGTGGGGGAGACTCAGAATTCACATGGCTCAACACTTAAACGTTGGTACTCATTGGAAGCACCCCAAATCATCACTTTCTTATTGCCAAATGATGGCGACCCTGGTATTTCTAAAGCTCTTCAAAGTCTATCCATCATCTATCTATCATCTATCTGTCTATGTATCTAACATCTATCTATCATCTATTTATCTATCTATCATCTATTATCTATCTATCTATCTATCTATCTATCTATCTATCTATCTATCTATCATCTATCTATTATCTATCTATCTGCTAATGATCTGTCTCACCAGGAGTTACGTTGTTTAGTACAGAGATTGCACCTATACGTTGAGAAGTGGTATTGCTTTGCGGATCCAGGAAGCACTTTTTAAATACTTTGAAAACCTACCCTTGAAGTACACACACACACACACACACACACACACACACACACACACACACACACACTGCCAGGCAGGAAACGAGAGTCATTTCCCAAGATGCCTCATCCCATAATACCCTGAACACCATCAAACGCCATATTCATTTCCACGTTGTAATCTTCATGCTGAGGTCATATTACTCGAGTCCCTGCAGGGTCTGACGCCCTGCGTTGACCTGTGCAGGGGTCCGGGATGGGGGTGATGAATAGGACTGCAGACGCGGACATGGTCCCTAAGTGAATGCCTTTCATCTCCAGGAAGCAAAAATAAATGGTCTTCTCATCTCCCTGCTCCCTCTCTCCCTCCTTCACGCCTCACAGGAAATGCACAGGGACTTGGGCTATAGCTGCATGGCTTTTACCTCCCCAAGAGTCAACACAAACTGTTGTCTGGCCAGCTGACCGGAGCCTATGATGCTCTGGAAAAAAGTAACTGAAACATCATCTTCTGGCTGAAACACGTAAGGGAAGATGTGGTGGGCGAGCTTCTGCACAGAGCGCCCTCCCCCCGACACACTCTCGTGCCTGCTTCCCGGGAACACTTGCCCATTGAAATGCCAGTTTGATGGGTGCTTCTCACCTGCAGAATTGCTTCTTCCCTGGTCAAGTCTCCGTTTGGGGCTCATGCGAAGGCTCAGGTCTGGGCAGGGCAGGCAGGATTCTTCTCCACGGGATCAGCGTGTGCTCAGACTCGGGCAGGGAATTGAGATGCTGTCGCAGGGTGCTTCCTCGCAGGTTTCAGTTCAGGTCAAGTGGTTAATACTATATTAAGTGCCCACTGCGTATCCAGCACTGTCCTCCATGGTTTGCATTTCTGTCAGTCTGGGTTCTGAGGAGTTCATCCACACTTGTCCAGACTTCATATTCTTGAAGACTAAATATCATTTTTTTTTTTAATTTTAGAATCTATATAAATGTCATCCTACTCACGCAGCTGCTTTGGTGACCAGAGAGGCTAGACTGTGAGGGATCTGTCTTGGACCTCCCATCTGTCAAGGAGCCCCATGCCAAAGGACCACGAGGACTGGGTTAGAGCCCTCTCCTTGCCAAGAGGCGGTCTCATACTGCAGACCCCCGACCAGTTTGCCTGCACGTCCTGGGAGCGTCTCCAGGTGTAGATGTCTTGTACACTGGGGCGCAGGTGGCTTCTTCTTCAGAGAGCTAAAGCTCGTGCTCTTGGGCAAGCCATCTTGGAAGGCTGAGCAACACAAGGCCGATGACCCTGGAGACAAGAAAGTCTTCGAGAGAAAGAGGTGAAGAGGGAGGAAATGTATGAAGTTGGGCTATATGAGCCCTAGAACAATGTACTTCCGGGAAGAGAGGAAGTCTGTTTGTTCTTCTGCAAGAAAAAAGTGCCCTTTCTCACGAGGAAATAAAATAAGTGTTAACTCAAAATACACATTCTTCCAACTGGTTGGACCAGGACTAGAGACTTCAGAAAGACTTACCTGTGTTTCCCTTTGCTGAAATGGTTCAGTTATAGGATGCAGGTTCAGAGACCTGTTCAAGGATCCACTGAGTGCCCACCCTCAACCCCGTCTCCAGGACAAAACTTTAAGTTTCTACTGGGTTTGTGGGTTCCTCTGCAGAAAGTAATCTAAACCTGTGGGTTAAGCTCTGGGCTCCTGCAAGGATTGCATCAGAGTTAAAAAGCGGGTCTCACTTGTTTTGTGGTGTTTCCCCCAAGACTGGCTTTCAGGAGACAGATCCTGCTTAGAGACAGGGGTGCTCGTAGAACCGTCAATGACAACTCTGGTTAACATCAAGGGAGAGATGGGGAAGGACAACCCCCAGGCAGAGACCATGCTCTAAGCCCTGCTGCCCACAGAGCAGCTGACCCCTGGAAGAAACACCCAAACAGGTACCCACACTCTTGTGAGCCCCTGAAGACCAGTGTGAGGTTCCTTCAGATATGTTTCCAAAGTTGAGCAGGGACTTTTCATGCAGCTGTGATTTCTCCTGCTTACCCAGAGGCAGGGCATTCAAGTCCTCTTATTGCTGGTTCTCACCATCTGCTACATGAGCAAAAATGAACAGTTGGCACACATGCCACAGCTCCCCATGTCTGGGCATCTGAAATCCAGACGTGTGTGTTTGTGTGCCCATATTTGCTCTGTGTTTCACCCAAGTCCCCTGAATCCCAGTGAAGGAAGCTACACGGAGGCATTACTCTCTCATTCACTCCTGACTTGTGAGCAAAGAGGCAGGGGGCGGGGGGTGCCGGTCCCACATTGCACAGAGGAAGCAGCTGTTGGCATGTGGCGTCCACGTGGTGGTTCACTGCACAGGTGCTTGAGAAAGCACGTGGCAGAAAGCACCTGCGACTTATTGGGTCTGTGCCCAGGAATTCTCTTTTTATTGTGTTTGCACTGAAAACACCGCCTGAATATGGTAGAGTTCACACAGAAAGAAGAGGCTTTTGATTGGTGAGGAAGTAGTTTTCAGGGACGGGGATGGAAGGGACCTGCTGAAGGGCTTGGTCCCGTCCCACTTTTCACCAAGGAGGAACTGGAGTCGCCTCATGAGACTCAAGGTTAGCCATCGCACCCACTCTGGGACACATGGGACAGCATGGCTGTCTGCATCGTCTACACAGAACGCCTCCGAAGTCAGTACTTAGAAGTCCCTTTTCTACCCAGAATGCATAGAGGCACACATAGACATATGGGCACATTTAAAATTTTTAAATACATTGTATCCATGATGTGCATTATATAAAAATATGTATCCGAATTATATTTAACAATGAAATTGGAATTATCAAGCACACAGAAAAATAAAAAAGGTTATTATTTTATACTAGCTATATACATTCTACCATAAAGATGTATGAACATATATGTTTGGTTTTTTTTGCATTGTGTGACCAGTTAACCTTGCATGCTCTGAGGCATTTCAGTGCAGAGATGTTGAGAGAAAATATATTGCAAGCAGCATATTCGAACAAACTTACACAGGAGCTCCCTGCGCTTTTAGGAAATGCAGGCATGTGAAAAACACAAGACTTGCAAGTGGATTACACGTGTTTCAATTTTCTTGGAGACAATGATGTTCTAGAAGCAGGGCATCCACAGATTTCCCCCATCCTAATGAATACCTGTTTGGATGGGAGGAGGTCTCCTAGGAAATATGCAAATGACGGGAAAGAGGAAGCTACGCCCCCAGCAGCCTGCAGCCTGACTCAGGGTACATACAGGGTCTCTAGTTTCCCTGAGAAAATAAGGGTGGGGGTTACCCTGCGAACCACCAACCGTGAGAATGTCCCCCCTTTGTTGGTTCAGTTATTTATGAACCTGCTTTAGTAACAGAGAGCCCCCCCACCCCCCGCGCCGTGCCCCAGGCTCACGTAATCTGGATTTGATCACCCTCTCCAGACAATTGTGGCTGCAACCGGATCCCTCCCCTACCCCCACAGAGGACGGAGAATCTGGCCCACCCCTGTGACAGGCCACTAATTAAGCCTCCGAGGTGCTGGTGCTGCCTGGGTGGGGAGGACAGTGATGTCGACATCCAGCCCTCGGGGGAGGGAGTTTCAAATCACAGTCAACAACTGTCCCCTCACTGGTCCTTAAAGGGAAAGGCGCCCACCCGTGAGCTTCTCCTAGTGGCAGAGGCCGCAGGAATGGCCTTTCTGATCTTTAGGAACTGGTGTACCTGGGTTTCCATCTTGGAGCTCTAATGGCTGGACTCAGGTGTCCTGACCAGCACGATGTAGTGGGGGGAGGAGGTCCCTTGCAGGTTGCATGGGCAGGACCTCTGCCTTTGCTCTTTGACTGAGGAGGGAGAGCCCAGAAGCCCAGAAGGACAGCAGGGCTTGGGGGGGGGGAGTTGGAGGCATTGGGGAGAAGACAGGTCTGTCCCCCGAGCATGTAGCTGATAGCTGATTCTCATTGTTGTGACCGAGGCAGGGGAGGAAGCTGATTTTGTACAGAAAGCCATGGGGCTGGTCCCTTTCCATTGGATTGTCCACAAATGATTGGCCAAGGGCCAACTCGACAACTTAATAAAGGTGCCTAAAAGTCCAGAGAAAATGCATCTGCAGAGCAAGGAAGCATGTAGGGAAGGACGTGGAGAAATTTCCAAGGCCATCCACGTCCTGAGGAGGGTGTTTCTCACTCGACTCAGATGCATCCATCCACTCCTCTCCGCAGGGTCCCGGACAACTTCCAAGGTTGATTGTCTACACAAGGGTGTCTGCCGCCGCTCCGTGAAGAGTCAGGATTTGAGGAGACAAAATCAGCCATTTACAGTAGAAGAGTGTAACATATAAATTTGCAAGTTTCTTAAAAAAAAAAACAAAACAACAAAAACATGGAATGAATGCTGTTTACCACCCTGGGTTTGTCTGAGTCTTGTGGGGAGAGTCTCCCTTGCAGGTCAAGAGCAGCATAGGGCTACAGGACCGAAAAATAAATTCAGTCAAAACGTAAAACCAGATGAATAACAGTGTACCTATTATAGGGACCTCGGACTGTGAAATTTATTCTTTACTACAAAATGTTGGTTGATATGAGGACAATATCTAAAAGAAGCAATTGTAGGGAATAAACTAAGAATTTAATGGGCAGAGTACACACATACATATATGACAAGCATATGAATGCAATCATATATGTATGTCATATTCAAAGATATGTACACAAATGTATTCACACTTTACTTAGCAATGTAGATACGTTTGTAATATAAATAGATTGTTCTAGCTAAGGTATTACCCCAATCCAACCTGGCCTGATGTTAAAATTCATTCCTTCATTTTTTTCTTCCTTCTTTCCCTCCTTCCTCCATTGTTCTTCCTTTTCTCCTTTCTCCCTTCCCTTCCTTTCCCTTCCCTTCCCTTCCCTTCCCTTCCCTTCCCTTCCCTTCCCTTCCCTTCCCTTCTTTTCTACCTCCCTCCCTCCCTCCCTCCCTCCATCCCTCCCTCCCTCCCTCCCCCCCTCCCTCCCTCCCTTCCTTCCTTCCTTCCTTCCTTCCTTCCTCTTTTCCTCCCTTCCTTTCTGTCTCTCTCCCCACTCTCCCTCTCCTCCCTTCCTTCCCCACCTCTTTCAGTGTCCCTCCATTCTCCCCCCTCCGTCTGCCCTCACTCCCTCGCCCTCTCTCAGAGCTCTGACTTCGCCCCACTTATCCTCTGTTTGCACTTTGTGTTGAAACCCACCGCTGACCCCAGCTGGCCCTGCTGAGACCCATTACAAGTTCCCTGGAGCAGGAATTCATATGACATCTGGCATGACTGAGGTACAGAGCCCAAGTCGAATGTTCTCCTCTGTGGCTGAGGGAGAGATCCGTGTAGCGTCCGTGTGATTGCCAAGACCTAGCCTCGAAAAAGAGGGTTCTTTGACTGGGCAGACATGCCAAGATCACACAAAATCGCTGGATCCCAAGCCCACCCACGCTCCTCTCAGGAGCATGATTCTCGCTGCTGTCCAGAAAGCCCAAGGGGGAGACTTTAAAAACCGGATGACCAAGTGGAAATCACAAATTCAGTCTCGAGTTAGAGAGATGACTGCTGATTGGAATCAAGCGAAGCTGAGATGAGAGAGAGAAAAGCCAGTCATGGAGCTAGCAGATATCAGGGAAATTTCCGGAGCCAAGACTGAAATAAACAGCCCAAGGCAGCTCGGCTGGGGGATGCGGCTGGTCTCCCGTCCCTGGGTCTGGGAAGTAGGTGTAGGCTGCCATCACAGGGGCCCAGGCTATGGGGTGGAGTTGGAACCAATGTGAAAAAGAGAACCAAACGAGGACCTGAGCTGGCCATTCAGTTGTGAGTCTTTCCTAAGACCAAACAGGGAGAGAAATCTCACTTGTGCGTCAGTCTGTCAAGCCATAGCAACCTCATCAATTCACGCACAAAGTCACTGAGGATCACTGGGTTGGGTGGGTGTCCAGAGAGCAGGCCACAGCTCTGCTACCTGCTGCCTTTGTGGTCCTGGGGAAAGACAGCTTCTTCCAACTGAGTTATTTTTTTATCTGGGAAACACAGAGGTCATACCAAGTAACCTCCTGGCTCCCCTTGGTTTGTTAAGTCCTACTACTTAACAAGGGTTTAGAAGAATCTCTAGTTTAGCATTGCTTTGAGCTCGGGTAAACACAACAGAAAAGGCTGCAGAGAGAGACATGTCCAAGGCCAAGATGCACTGGGACCTTATAGCTCTGTGTGGGGTCAGGGGAGAATTCTTTGCTTTTCTGCAAATCCAAATAATCCCCCTCGATTTGCAGTAAACCAGGTCCCTTGCGGCTCAGCCCTCAACACATACTGTAAGGAAATGATTTGATTTATTGACTTGATATACGTCAAGCATTCCTCCAGCCCCAGAGCAAACGGGCAGGTGAAGAAAATACTGATCCAGCACTTAAGACAACACGCGGCAGAGGAGAAATTCGCAGTCACGTTGACTGGGTGCAGAAAGTGAGGGGATCATTGCCATCGATAGGTTGTGAGGCTCTTCGTCTGAGTAAACCAGAAATTTGTATGACTCGCCGCCCTTTGTTTACTTGTCATTCATTCGGAAGCTGACACAGTTCCACCCTAAAGCAGTTTCAGTATAACAACACCACGCTGCAGCCCTTCTCCCTCGTCCACAGGGCTGAGCTGTCTGAGGTTAGAAATGACGCTGCCCTGTGTGAGCTTTCCTAAGTGCTCCATGGAATCACGTGCTTCCTCAGACCCCGGGGTGGGCACCTCATCCCGACTGCGCACCGGGCTTAGAGAGATCAGACAGGTCTTGTTTCCGGTGACCCAGTTCATGGGGTGGTGAACGGGGCACGAGAGGTGTGACTCTCCCATTAGAGATCCATTTTAATGACAGTGGTCAGCAATGACCATAATCTCGCTCTTACTCTCTCTCTCCTTTTTAAGTTGAATGAAAGTGCCACTCATTTCACATACACAAAGTCCGGATAATTCTTATAACCAATCTCAACGAAGTATGGCCACACCCTTCCTGTGGGTGGGGTGAGCACGTGCCACAGGTCAGCACCGCGACCCAGACAGTGTCAGCAACTGGCACGCGATAGGGTGGCTCAGGGTTTGGGCCAAAAAGTGGGTCGCCGCCCCCGACCCCCAGCCAGCCGTTTCCCCTCCTGCCTGCGCTCTCTTCCTCGTCAGCCGGAAATGAGGTTTCAACGTTGCACAGTCATAGCGACACTTCTGGGGAGACTTGAATATACTTTCTTTTGAGAAATATCAAGTAAGAATAAGGAGCATTCCATTTCAAAAGCTGTGCAGCCTCATTCAGAGTGGAGGAATCCCTGTATTTGTGGAGATGCGCATTATGGAGCAGTGCACCTAATTTCAGGGGAATGCTGTCCGGGCTGGTGGACCTTCCTAGTGTTGCTTAGAGAATTCACCCTCCCCTGCAACCTCTGCTAGGACAGCTGACGGTCACCCATCGCAAACCCTCTCAGAGAGAAGCCATTTCCATGCACTTCGACATCAAACAGAAGTTCAGTGGCACCTGAGTGGCTAGCTGACTGAGGGCCACCGTGGTGAGATGCCTTCCTCCTGAGGATTTCTCTATTCTTTTTTATTATTATTTATTCATTTTAGATAGGAGAGAGAAATAGAGAGAGAGAAAGAGAGAGAGAGAGAGAAAGGGCGGAGGAACAGAAAGCATCAACTCCCATATGCGCCTTGACCAGGTAAGTCCAGTGTCTCGAACCGGCGACCTCAGCATCCCAGGTTGATGCTTTATTCACTGTGCCCCCACAGGTCAGGCAGGGCTTCTCTGATTCTTGCAACAAACCTGCGCAACCAGTATGGTTAATTACGTGACAAACGAGGAAATTGAGGCTCGTTCGTGATACATTGCAAATTTATTTTTATGACACTGCTTGTTCTCACTTTTCATGAACATATTAAATTTATATGATACATGTATTATTTTTGCTTTTTTCCTGCTAGATCTTTGTTCCCCAAAAGGGTACCCTGTACATCATTTGGTCACAGAAGAAGCAGAATCCGGACTGCTGAGCACATCGGGGTCTAAATCTTCCACCTGCATCCAAGAAAACACTGATTCCCATGACAACTTTCCCTTTGGAGTTCTACTTTGTATTTCCATAATGCACATGTACACACTCACACACTGACACGTGGGTGCACACATGTGCATACCCATACACACATGCATATCCACACAGAGGCACACACAGACATACATGCACACACATAATTCATATGTCTTACACACACACACACACACACAAGCATTTTCACTCCAAAGTGCAAGACTAAGGCTTTGTTCTAGCCGTGTGCACCCCTCTGGGCGCAGAGGTCCTTAGTCCCTGCCCATGGCACTGCAGTCGCCCCTCCTGGAGTGGCACGTGGTATTCGCCCATCCCTGTCCTCGCCAGTCTGTGTTTAGGGGCCTCCCCAGTGCAGCCACGAGCTCAGACACAGACAACGGAGCAGGAGGGTCTATTTTAGGCGTCCTGGCAGCCGCACGCGAGTGGGGATCCTGGGGGCCCCAGAGTCATTGCTGAGTCCCTGCACACGCCCTCCATCATGAGGGGCTGCACCCCTCGCGCTGCTTCCTCCCTGCCCAGGTGTTGTCATCCTTCTCAAGAGCCAGCACACTTCTGCTGAAGAAAAAATAAATCATGAACTCTTTAAAATGAAATTGCAAAGAAACGTCTATCCTTCTGGTTCTCTGGACTAACTAGCTGGTCCAGGACCCTGCCGAAGTCAGATTAAGCCATTCTCAAAAGCTCTTATTTGAGTTTAGGGCAAGTTACCTCTCTGCCTTCCCTGAGGATAGTCAAAAATGATGAAAGACATTAATAGTGATCAGCTAGCCTTCCAGTTCATTCAAGCCATAGTCTAAAGAGGCAAAGATGAATAAGGAGACTTCAAGCTTAGAAAGTAGCACCTTGAATTACATATTGCAACTTCAGAAATAGCCTGAGTGCATACATGTGCAGACCTCACACATGCATGCATACACGCAAGATGGTCAACAGATGATTGACAGGTCGGTGTGTTATTACTTGCACATTCCTCCACTGCATGTGGAGGAATCGCCGGTGGTCCTGGTCCCACCCAAACGCTTTTCCCCTTCCATCTGGTCTCCTGTTTGACCCTGTGCTGCAGCATTTGGCAAACTTAGCATGCAAATGGCCGGATAGTAAATAGTTTAGGCTTTGGGGGCCATATGATCTCTGTTACAACTTTTGAGCTCTGCTGTTTTAGCTCGAAATCAGCCAGATGCAGAGCACAGAGAGCCGGCTGTCCAATCAGACCTTATTTATTTATTTACTTAATGAAAAGAAGCTTTCTTACATCAAGGAATACATGCACACGAAGATGCAAGACCCGTACTAGCTATTTCTTTCCAGATGTTTGTATCAATGTGCCAGTAAGGCAGGACTGGAAAATCTAAGTGTGGTCTTACAAAAGACGTCAGGGGTCCGTGTTAGGCGAGGTACAGTGAGCTGCTCTTTCTTCAGCCTTTATAACTTGTGCAGTTTTAACTCTGACTTCGTAGCACTAATAGGCACGCGGATGCTGATACGGTAAAGAAGTTACATGAAGTAGAACCTACACGTAAAGTGTGAGCTGTGTGAGCTCGTGAAGAGAAGCAGAGAACAGACTGAAGAGAAGCAGAGAACAGTCTGATGTATTCCAGAGAGAAACATTGGTGTCTCGGAGACAAGCTACAGTTTGCTGTGACATAGGTAACTCTGACATGCATCCCTTAAATCAATGCTTTTCAAAAACATAAAAATAAAAACCCACTTTGGGTGGTTCTTAGCTAATATGTCAGCCCTAATCAACTGTAGTATCTCTTCTCCGTCTTAGAGCCTGTAGGTTCAGAGCCGAATGAGCCAGAGGAAGGGCATAGAGAACAGAAACAAAACTGCCTGGGTGGCTTCTGTGCCTGGGGACGAGTGGACAAGCTGAGGGTGACACCTGCTGAGGGTCAAGTCCCTCTGCAGTGCAAGTGGGGATCACTTCACCAAAAAAGCAAACCAAACTACCTGGACTGCTTCCCAAGGGTCAGGTCAATCTAGAAAGGTAAGGGAATGCTCATGAGATGGAAAATCTCATAGGTGTTGAGAGGAATGTCGTGGACATCAACTGTGGTCCTCAGATCAGCTGCAACAAGGGAGGGTTCTCTCTTTTCTCCTGACTTGTCAGGAATGATGGCCAACTACCACTCCGAAGGAGACTCTATGACTTACCAAAGTTCTCCTCCTCCATCAGAAAAGGAATGGTGGCATTCATCATGACGAAGACCCCCATGCCAACTGGATCTAATGAGAGCCCATGAGTCAAGAGTCGCAGAGGCCCCTCCTAGCCCTTGGCCATTTGCTTACCCAATGCAGTTTGAGTAAGGGGTTGGGTGGAGGAAAGAAAAAGAGTAACTGGGAGCCATCAGAAATCTTCTTGATTAATTGTGTCATTATGATAAATAGAACCACCAAACCAGCTCTCTCATGAAATCCAGTGGCAAAAAAGGGGCTGCCTAAAAATGAGTTCTATGTAGAAAAAAGTCCACTATCCCTGATCACGTCCTTGTTACTGTTGCTGTGTTGTGTAGGGGGGATTCATGTTACTTGGGTCTGAGCCTTTACTCACTTCTCTTGACGTGTTTAGAGTGTCAGGAGTTGAATGGGTGGGTGACCTGCGCATTGATGTACCCAGGCACACTCACAGGTGTGCCTGAGATTTCAAAGTCTGTAAAGCTATATACCTCAGATGGCAGTTCCCCAAGCTTCATCAGGGAACCCGTGACGTCCGAGTAGCCCAGAGTGCTTGCTGAAAAACATATTCCTCACCTGACTTCAGATCAAATAATTAATCATCTCGGAGAGGAAACCTTTAGGGTCCTGGATGATCCACCAGTTCTCCGGGCGATTTTTGTTCACTTCCAAGACTGAGCACAAATGTCTGGAGAGAACTGGCTCGGACCCATGCCAGAGTGACACCCTGCCAAGTAAGCTACTTGAAATGAAAAGTCCTCCTCATTAATCTAGGTTTCAAATTTCACATGCCTGAACTTTCTGGGCTGAACTAGCAAGGGTGCTAGCTTCCTGGTCTGAGGGCTGGTTAGACAGTTACTCCACCGGGCTCTCACACTGTGTACCCTGGGAACAATCACTTTTGGTGGGAGGTGGAGGGGGAGAGGCGTCCTCAGCTTTCTGATCTGGCAAATCAGAGGAGGGGGGATTATATAAGATTATAAAACAAGTCCTTTCTTTACAATAAATTCTAAAAAGCTTAGTGACATCAACCTTGGGGAATGGTCACAAAACTTTGATTGTCGTTGGCAGCTCTATGCCATTTTATTTTAATTCACTGATTTCTGACTTTTCTATTCCCACCAGGACTGTTTTATGGGTAAGCAAGAAGGCGATGGGAGAATGTGTTCAGTGACAAATGGTCCCCCAGAGACACAGATCAGTAGGAAACCATTCTGTGATTTAAAAGCCTTGTTTCCAAAACGGGAGTTTCACATCTTGGAAAGAAATTAACGTGACTCGATGCTATATGAGGCTATAGCGTAGTTGAAAGGTTGTTCAGCAGGTGAAACGTGGTCTGACATTGACTTTCCACTTTTTAGAATCGATGGGGAAGCACACTCGTGTACTCAAATTGTCCCCTAGAATGCTCAATGTTCATCCAGCTAATAAGGTGTTATTACCATCTGGGTTACAGTCTCCTTTGCAGTCCTGCAAAAATCACCCATCCAATCTACCATGTGTGATTTGGAAGAGTTCCACATTAACCTAACAGCATTTGCTTCCAACCCTGTAAATCCGATGGGAAAATTTACCCCCTTTTCCAGAGTCAGTCAAATCCCTGGTGTCAAAACTTGACAACCTCAGAGCCTAGAAGGTTCACCTAACCGAAATGCGCTGGGATGGTTTTTCTTGAAATCATCACTCCCTCCCGCAGCCCCAGCAGTAGGTAATGAAGTCTTACAATGAAATGAAAGAAAAACAGTGATGAAATCAATTCTGGCAGTCTGGCTGTCCACGGAGCTCTAGCCCTCACCATGCTGACGGCCCTCATGGCTTCACTCCCCCCACCCCAATGGCCCGAACCCACTGCGGAATTTGTCTTCCATTCTGCAGACTTCCTTTTGGACATTTCCATGAATGAATCAAGTAACGGAATCAGTCTCCCGCTCTCTCAAGGAGCTTCTGGAGTCTCATCTCATTTTAGCATCAGCAGCATTCAGGAGAGACGTGAGTCCTGATGCCTGTGTCCTCAGGGCTGAGGAGGCCTCAAAGGCAAACACTCTACTCGTCTTGCAGGTGACTGGCTCAGGACAGATGGCAAATTGTGCTCACAGGGTCGATTCCTCAGGAAGGCCCGATGTTGCCCTGGACAAGGGCTGAGGGCAGCGCCCGAGGCGGCTCTGTTAGAATAAAGAATGGATTACAACATTTTTTTTTTTGCTCATGAAAGTGTTTTCAAAAAATATAAAAAGCAATTCTCTCCCTAGGGGCCATTCTCTAACCCAGATGAGGGAGGGGTCAGCCTGCAGCCATCTCTTAGCATAAGAATTTTTTCTTTCTGATATAAGAGGATTCCTTCCACCTGACCTCAGGGGAGGCCCTCACCCAGGAAGCAGGTACCCTCGGGGTCAGGGGACAGGATGCTGCATCTTAGGGGAAACAGAGGTGAGTGACTAAGTGATAAGGAAGAAGAGCTTTCTGACCCTTGAGAGTAGACAGGCTCAGGGACACGAGCACTGCTCACCTTGATGCTGAGAGAACAGTGCATGTTGCTCTCGATCCCAGAGAAGTTGCCCCCAGCCAGCAGGAAGGAGACTGGGGTATTTCCCTGAAAGCAGATTTCCCGCACCCATACCTGGGAAAAATGGGGACAGGGTGGATTAACATGCTTCCATGTGCCACCTTACTAAAATAAAAGGACGTGCCCCAGCATGGCTGGCCGGCTCCTCCCACTATGGGTTTTACCTCCTCGCCTAAGTCATTGTCTTTACAGGAGCGGTCCTGGCTTCCATACAATTGGTTTGTTCAAAGATTGAGAAGCCTTCACTGAGCAGCAGGTGTTTTTCTACACTACAAGAAACATAAAGAAGAAGAGAAAAACAAACACGTGTTTTCCTCGGCCAGAAACTACCCAGCAGCATGGACCACCCAGCTCTCACGAAACCAAATAAACTGCCAGCACAATCTACTTGTCCAAGATCTCGACACTCCCAGACATACCCAGGATCTATCCGATTCTTCGTGGTGGGAACTGACACTTCAAACATGACAGGTTCTCTCCATCGTAGTTTCGCTGTGAAGACTATATTTGACTCAAAAGTTCATAATAACAACAACCCATATATGCCTAGGCAATTATTTTGTAAATTAAAAATGATATGCAGAGAAGGAAATATGACAACACTTCTTAAAAGTCGCATTAAAAAAACATGGGGGAATAATTTTTCTTTTTCATTTTTAGTTGCGTGAGGTTTTAGAACTGTTTCTATATATATCTGCATCGCTGATTCCAAATGTGAAATCCGTTTTTTGGTGCATGTTCTAGTTTTTATGCAATTTTAATTTATTTTTGTTACAGTTAATGGCATGCATTGGTTTTTAAATTGGAGTTAAAGGGCAACGACTCTTGGATTGAACATAACCACAAGGCAATTAATGTTCTACAAACATCACTTTTACATAATTGTAGTTGTTTTTAAATGTAAAAAATTATCATCTGATAAAAACACCCTCTTATTTTGTTTTAAGATTGAATCATGGCTTCTTCGAGTAGGTGTAAATGTAAGAATAGTCCTGACACCTTCTGTTATATATGTGGCTGTTACACACTTCAACGTCAAAGGCGCAATATTTCATCATTTGTGACACGTGCATACATTGCCTATTTTTAAGTTCCCCTTAGAAATCAAGACAAGAACTGGGCTTCTCATATTGTGTGTCCTAATTGTGAGAAAATGCCTCGTGACTGGATGAAAGGAAAATGCAAAGAAATGCCTTTTTATATTCCCATGGTTTGGTGTGAACCTAAGGACCACAGCAGTGACTCTTATTTCTGTCTGATCCATACAAAGGGCATTGGCAAGAAAAAATGGTATATGATCACATATCCTAATATTCCTTCAGCAATACGACCTATCCCACACTCTGAGACACTCCCAGTTCCAGTTTTTAATGGTTTTATTTCTTCTCAGGACAAAGAAAGTGAACATGGTGATCACATGTATTTTGATAAGATGCATGAGGAAATGGTTGTAGAATCTGAAGGGTCTTCTTCTGATGCCAAGCAGTCATTAAACCCTCAGCAGTTTAGCCAACCTGAATTGAATGACTTAGTAAGAGATTTGGGTCTATCAAAGAAAGTAGCTGAGTTATTAGCCTACAGGCTTCAAGAAAAGAAGGGACTTCACCGGTCAGCTAAAGTATCCCATTTCAGGAAGCATGAACAAATTTTTGTGGACTATTTTTCCAAAGACAAACACTTTGTTTACTGTCATGATATCTGTAGTCTTCTCAGCCAGCTAGGTGTTTCCACTTACAGTTCATCAGAATGGCGACTATTTCTTGACAGCTCTAAATGGAGTCTGAAATGTGTTTTCCTACAGAATGGTAATGTTGATGCAGTGGTTCCAATTGGTTATTCAACTCATGTGCAAGATTATAATGGCATAAAAATTGTCCTCGACTTTCTGAAGTATGCGGAGCATAACTGGATCATTTGTGTGGATCTTAAAATGGTAAATTTCCTGCTAGGACAACAGAGAGGTTTCATGAAGTGTCCTTGCTTTCTATGTTTGTGGGACAGGCGATCTCGGGAGAAACACTGAACACAGAAGGAGTGGCTGAAACGTGAAGCTCTGGAAGTAGGGATGCAAAATATTGTGAATGAACCTGTAGTTAATCGAGACAGAATCATTTTCCCCCCACTTCACATCAAACTTGGCTTAATGAAGTAGTTTGTTCAGGCTTTGTATACAGAAAGTGAATGCTTTTAACATATTATTTCTGCATTACCTGCCTTGTCTTTCGAGAAGATAAAAGCAGGTGTATTTGATGGACCTTAAATTTGAACCCTCATACGTGATGAAGAATTTGCCAGGAAGATGAATAACGAGGAGAAAGCAGCATGACAATCTTTTGTGGTAGTTACAAAGAACTTCCTTGGCAACAAAAAAGCAGAAAACTATGAACTTCTGGTTCAAAGGATGGTGTTGGCTTTCCATGACATTGGATGTAACCTCAGTGTTAAGATTCACTTCCTGAAGTCACCTTGATACGTTTCCTGAAAATCCTAGAGCTATTAGTGATGAGCAGGGAGAACACTTTCATCAAGATCTGAAGACGATGGAAGAGCGTTATTAGTGGTGATGGGACAGAAATATGATGACAGACTACTGCTGGAGCATCAAAAGAGATTGTCTTCAACAAGTACACAAATGCAAGAGCTACAAATGAAAATTTTTGCCTGAATAGAATTTAAATGTTTTGCGCAAATTTTACGATTAAAATAATGTTTTAATATGTTCTATTTCAAAATAGTAGACAAATTCTGATGCAATCATATCTTTTAGTATATTAGTGTATTTACTGCAATATATAAATTATTACATTTTCACAAAGATGATGCCCAGGAAGACATTGTACTTTCTTATGTTAAACTAAATGTTGAAAATTTTACAATAAGATGAAAACCTAAAATCTTGAATTGCAAAAAAACCCCTGTAGCTTACAGAGAAAAACTAATGTCAGATTTGAGATCAGCATACTTGAATTAGGTATGAAGAAGTGTTTTTGTGGATGCAACAAAAATTTTGTTCCCCAGTGTAATTACTGCATGAGCCAATGTCAGCAGCCTACAGGTTCACCAAGGGCTGCAGACCTCATTGTAAGTAGCGGATGGCCTGGTGTTTCGGGGAGTAGGAACAAACTAGAGCTAAAAATATCTCCCCCACCCCCATTATATTTTTTCTGGAGCCGAGTGTCCTACCTCCAGAGTCTCTTCTTCCTGTGAGATTATAGGTGTGTTACAGGGAACAGGTACGCCTGTGGAGCACAGCGTCTGTTCCTCAGGTTGAACCAGGGATTTCTGCGGCGGGACATTGACCTTTCGTAACCTAAGGAAGAAGAGAGTCAAGGTCAAACAGTGCAAAAGGAGAAGACAGTTTTGGACATGTGGGGTGACAAAGTGAAATGGATAGCCACCATAAAGTGAGTTGGGGGTGCCACATGGCAGAAAGAAAAGTGTCCAGGTTGAGCCCCCAATGAACCCCAAAGATGGACCTTCCATCTCCCTACCTGCTTGCGTTCTTGTTACTCCGGCCATCCGTGTGGCACGCCGCTTTTCACAGCTCTGGGCACCTCCCCCGCTGAGAGACTGACCACCACCAGAGCTGCAGGGGCGGTATTGGGCAGGGTGTCACCGGTGTGCTCCTTAGGGGCACAATTACTGAAGCTCCTTCTGTCATTCCCCCGGGGCAATGTCTATCCAGAACACGGCCATGATGTGGACTGAATTTAGTGAGTGTTTGCAACCCACAGTCCTATTTAATTTCTGGCCAACTTCCTTGTTGTGAATACCATCCAGACTTTTAATAACATTTATTAGCTTTTTCTTTGCTCTATTGGACTTTTATAACATTGAGACAGCAGGAAGGAACGTGAAATTACTCACGGTCCCATCACCCACAGATAAGCGGGATTAATGTTTTTGTACATTGTTGGCTGATCTTATTTTAGGTTTATTTAACATCGTATTTCCTCAGCTCAGTGATTTCTTAGATTATAAAAGGCATCATCATCACACGAGGGTTTTTTTGTTTTGTTTGTTTTGGAAAAGAGAAAAAGAAAAGGGAAAACCTAGGCGCTCTGTCCTCTTGTTTATGTGACTTGTAAGAGGCATCTTGTTTTACAGATGATAACAGGTGCATATCCGAATCAAAGAAATGAAGATATAGATCCCTGTGTCCCAGATGTAGCTTGTTTCAGGGACCTCCCTCTGTGCCATGCCCCTGGGGCAGCACGCGGAGCTCCACCCTGCGTGGTGGCCTGCAGTCTGGGGTGGTCCCCTTGCCCATGTCTCTCTGGGAACCTCGGTCTGAACGTAACATCTCTCCCCTCCCCTTCGTGCCCAGGGCGCGTCTCCACCTGGGCATTGGCTGCAAGACTGCCAGCACCTTTTTCGGAGATAATCCTCTGCTCTCTAAGCCACGCAGAAGACAAACACGAAACAATATTTAAGGTGGGCCCAACATTTCCACCCACCGCATCCATCAGATGGCTAGGAGAAAATAAAATTTTACAAGGAAGTCCATCGAATACTTTTATCAATGAAAATAAATTTTTATTTGAGATACACATGCACACACACACACACACACACACACACACACACATTATTTGGGGGTAATTTTATACCTTTCTTTCTCTCCTCACCCTGTTTTGTTAGCAGTCCACACCCTGGTTGCTGCCTGGTCCCCTTCTGGGCAATTCTTTT
This sequence comes from Rhynchonycteris naso, assembly GCA_037038555.1. NCBI lineage: Eukaryota > Metazoa > Chordata > Mammalia > Chiroptera > Emballonuridae > Rhynchonycteris > Rhynchonycteris naso. Next base: position 108,963,546 of record CM073001.1, read on the forward strand.
AGATTTTAACTATAAACTGATGGGAGTTTCACTTCTCATCCCCTACAGAGCTGTTAAATTCGGGTAACATATTTCATGGAACTGAAAGAGGTAACAGCTTCTTTGTATCCTGAGCTGCTTTCAGATGAAGTGTGCTGCACCCGCCACCTACCCGGCTGGGTTAGGTCTCAGTTCAGAGTTCTGCACCTGCTCCCTTGAGCACACAGGAAAACCCTCAGCTTACGCAACCTCAGGCCTCTGGCAGTGCTTTCAGCGGCTTCCAAAACCGGGAGCAGCGGAGTCCCCAGTGCCAGGAAGCCCAGCACCCAGGAGTCAGGAGGTGTTTACAGGAGACGGCGACATGTGGACACTGTCTCTTCTCTCTGGTCCCTTCTCCCTCTTCTAGAGGAGCCACTGCCTGGGAGGAATGACATCCTATGCCAGAATGCATAGGCCTCCTCAACCCAGGCTCATCGTGGGACTGGATGGCCAGGTGCCCTTATAAGTGTGGGCACGTGCCCGTGTGCCCAGACGTGTGGGAGGGGAGGCCCCTCCACGTGTGCACCTCCCACTACCTGGATGCCAGGACTCCAGAGGATGACAGACCCACAGTCAACAGGTAGAAGACAGCATCGTGCTTACTGGAAATACCTGCCACCCAGTGAGTGACAGGGCTTGTTTGTTAGTTAGCAAACATTACCTTGATGGATGCAGCTCTCAGTTATCTGTGTACATAACACAAGCAGGCATGCATCATAATTTATTTAACCATGTCCCTACTTGCACATGCTGGTTCATTGACATTTACTTATGAGAAATAATATGAAAATGAACTCAATCCTAGAAGGAGCACCTTTGTCTGCTTGGAGGAACAGTGACGTGAATGTATTTTCACCAGTGGAGAGTTGCAGTCAAAGTGTATTGAGGATATTAAGTGTCAGTTCAGTGTGATAAAAATTAACAAATGGCTCTTCAGAAAAATCAACTTCCCCAGAAATGCATGAAAGCACCTTTTTTTTCTTTTACCTTTCCAAATCGGGTATATCAATCATCATTTTATTGCTTGCCACCAGGGCAGAAAGAAAAATAACTCTAACTTAAACAAATCTTTCCTTATTTATCACAAGGAATACTGAACTCTGTTCCCTTCTCCTGCACTTAAGAGTGGTTGATAGCTGTATGTGTGTTACTTTTCCATGTGTCTTTTGAAATATTTGTTTAATGGGATTGTTTATATTTTTCTTACAGATTTGAAGAAACTGTTTATATATTAGAAACATGGTGTTTCTGTCTCTTATTTATCTTGAAAATATTGTCTTTATTGATGTGTTCTGTCTCTTAGTTTAACTTTGTTCATGATATATACATTTTTTACTTTATGTGGAAAGAATGGTTGATATATGTGTGGGTATAGATATAAAATCCATCTGAAAAAAAGTATGGTGTAAAATAGCATTATTATTTCCATGTATGTAGCAAATTGTATCAAAATGCAGTTGATCTTTATTTCTGCAATGAAATTGTCCATCATCACATACTAACTTTCTGTATCAGTCTCTGATATGTTCACTAATCTGTTTGCATAATAAATAAATACCTTCTGAGACATACTTATGGTGATTGCGTGTTGTTTCATCATGTGGGTGTATTAACAAGGCCTTTCGCTTATTCCCTAACGCTGAAAATGATGTGATATCCCTTCCTCGCTATTATATGAACATCTCTGTGCATGAAGCTATAATTTGTAACATCCGCATTTTTTTCCTCAAAATCTATTTCTAGAATGAATACCAGATGAGTATTTTTGAGGCCCTTGAAACATACTTTCAACATGATTTTTAAAAATAAATAAATAAAAACTTTGTAACAACTTACACTTACCCTGGGAGTAGAAGTGGGGGCCTTTCCCTGCCACCAGTCCTCATCAGGCATTTCCGCTGTAAGACTGTCTAACTAATTGGAGAGGCTGAAATAACATCTTAACTTAATTATAAGTTTTGATTATGAATGGGTCGTTTAGTGTGTGTGTGTGTGTGTGTGTGTGTGTGTGTGTGTGTGTGTGTGTGTGTATAATGTTAGCTCCTAGCACCTTGATTCAAACTCAACTCGAGGAGGAGAGGAATGGCCTGGTAACAGTTGATCCACGTAAGATTCATATAGGGGCCTGGGGAAGCAGGAACCCTGTCCTGTGACCTGAGCCCGACAGGGCTGAGACCGTGACCTCCCTGGCATGGAGCCCCATCACCTGCCGTCTGCAGCTTTGCAGGTCTGTGGTTTAGTCAGACCATGCCTGCTTTCTGGAGGGGCTTCCACTGGCTCAGGGAGGCTCTGCTCTGCTCCCGCGGTCCCTGCAGCAAACAGAGGGCTAACTGCCTACAGCGTGACCGCCTGTTGGTACACCTGCTGCAGGAACAGCGGGCTGGGCCCCCCGGTGCTCAGGAATGTGAGCCTAACCTCTCCCCAAACCTGGGTAGCACGCCACTCAAAGCCTCTGCCATCTCCCAGGCTGGGGCAAGTGATGAACCCGCCCCTCACCCTCCCTTCCCGTCCAAGGTAACCGTGTGGGAGGCCTGCGGCTTTGCCTGTGAGCCAGGCATTTCTGGGTCACACATTCCTTTTGTTGCAGCCCACAAACTTGGGGAATCCAGGAATTTATTGATTGGTTTTAGAGGCTGAGGAGGGTCAATGCCAGGCCATGTTTGCTGTTGGAAATGAGCTGCAGCCTCTTAGCAGGTGCAGGCAGAGGCCTGACTAATGTCATGCAAGGTGAAATGTCACCAGGGATGGGGGCAGGCGGTGTCTGCTCCTGCTTTACTGCTTCTCAGAACTTTTGAAGAGTGTGTTGTCATTTGGTAAAATCCCATGACCCGGGGGCTCAAGGGGGCTTTCCTAACTCGCATCAGTGGCCGGAGGCCTTCTGCCCAGGACAGGATGGAGCCAAGCACGGCCAGGTCTGAGAAAAGGCGGGGAAAATAATCCCTGGGACCATGACACTGGCCACCACCAAGGTTCAAAGCCAGAGACAGAAAGCAGCTTGAAACTCACCTGCGGGCATCGTGAGACTGACAGGTATTTGCAGCTTAGAGCTTCAGAGCCGAAGAAAGAGGTCAGGGTCAGGGAGGCACTAGGCCTAGGGACCAGGCTCAGGGCCGCAGGTGTGTCCATCCAAGGCAGACCTGTGAGGAGCCAAGAGCACACCCTCCTTTTCCCCCAAACCCACGGCCCCAAATGAACTGGAGCCTGTGCCCTGGGTGTACTCCTATAACAAACACCGTGGCCCTGTGACTTATCAGCCCAAGCAAGAGAGCAAAAAGAGCCACTGAGATGTCAACTTTACCCAGTGCTCTATGGAATCCACCACTTACTTTCTTTTCACGGATGCTCTAACTGAACTGCAGAGGCAGGGAGGGAGGAAGGGAGTGGGGATGGATGCTTTGGAGGTCAGTATAAACCCGGGCTTCTTTCATAAATGTGTATATTTAAAAACCAGAGGAAGGAAATTGTTGAAGAGTGGCTAACAGGAACCATACTCTTCACCCAATGGGATTTTCTGACAATAGATCGACCATGTGATCCCTACAATCTCATCCTGAGTCTGAGAGGAGGGGGGGCAGAACAGAGTGGGAACATAATTGCAATAACACTACTTTCAACTCAACTAAATTTTAATGATCAGGGCTCTCATTCTGGGATATCTGTAACAACAGAAATGTTGAACAGAAGTAAAAGAAAAATAGCATCCTCCAATGTTTGCATCAAAAGAGTCCGAATATTTAAGTTCTATGGAATTTATATATATATATTTAATTTAAAGGGCATCAAAGGTCTGCTCTGGGCTGTCTTCCCCCATCATGGTCCAGACATTTCTTCTTGTCATTACTGCTTAGTGTGCGACAGAGGGACTGGCCCAGAGGGAGAGAGACACAGAAGCCACCAAAGCCCTTAGCCAGAGCCGGGACCCAGAAACCATATCAGCAGTCATAAAAAGAAAGGTATGATGTCTGACTCTTAACTGTCTCAGCAGGGCGATGGGCAGGGACACTGTTGTCCTCTCAGTCTCGGGCAAGACGCCATGTTGCTGCTGTTGGCCCAAGGCAGTGTTCCTTCACGCCTCAGCAATTTCCAAGAACATGTAACCCAGGGCGTGACAGTGTATAAAGCTATCCAGGTTTTATTTTCAGGGCTTTAGCGTTAGCCTGAGATGTGAACTGTGGTCTGAGTACTGCCCACCCTCGGCTTGGTTAGGGAATATGTGTCAGTCATGGTGCTCTGGATGGTGCTCACTGCAGGTGTGGCTGCAGGTTGGCAAGACCGAGAAGACATGCTTCTCCTTGGCTTCGTCATTGGCTCCCAGGGACCCAGAAGGAGGAGGTCTGGACTGTCCCTGTTCCTGCTTCAAAAAACCTTCGTGTGAGATGCTGTACGTGGTGTCTTCTGCCTAAAAGAACCCCCAATTCAGCGCTTCCAGCTTGGGCCTGCAAGGGTATGAGTTGTGAATGTGACGTTGTGGCATTCCATGCCGCCCCGTGCCCAGCCCGACCACCACACCATGTCGGCTCTCTGCCCCCTCTGACGTGTGGCTCCTTCTATGTTTATAGTGTGCCAGCTTTCAGAAAGAATTTGAAATGTGGAACTCACTTGGCCTTCTGAAGGCATTTTGATTTAATCAATCTCTCTTCTCGGCCTGTGCCATCTGTACGCCTCATTACTCCTTCTCTAAATAATGAGCTAATAAGATCTTTCCTGAACCCATCCATCCACTTTCCATGCTGTCTTGTCTCTTGTCTTTCCGTTCTGTGAATTAGTCTGAAGACTTCAGGTTTTCATCTCCTGCTTCATGTTCCTTGAAATCTTGCTGTTCCTTCAATGACTGCATGGACCTATGGATTCTTAATCCTCCAGGTAAGACCACTAAGACATAACTGTCCTCAACGACTCAGATCCCGTTTTTAGTTTAAGTCCAAGTTTGGAGACCTTAGAAAGGGATCCATGGAGGAGGGGATGGTACTGAAGAATGAATTAGATTTCAAACTGTAAAGGGTGAGTGTATGGAAAGATGAGGTGTTATAATAAAGAAAACATTCACTTAGCATCTGCCATACAAGGGGATGTGCATGGCGAGTACAACAAAGACCAAATTGTAACCGATGGCTTTGTACAGTTTTAATTTAGTAGGGAAACAAGATATCTATATAAGCAACAATAGCATACTTCTCACTGATGGATGATGTTACAAGATATTTATAAATGATGTATTGCATACTTTAAAAAAAAGAGAAAACAAGCAGACATTTTTGCCAGTTGGCTTAGCCAGGGCAGACTTCCCGGTGGATACAGGAGTAGACGTCAGAATGCGGGAGGGACATGTGCAAGCACAGCTAGCTCCACCTGTGTCTGTGGGGACCCGGGCAGCGTAGTCAGAAGGAAGTCAGAGTAGTGTAGGGTCTGTAGAGAGATTTGGGAGAGTCGTGTGGGACAGGTTGGCTCCAGAGAGCTATGGCAAGCTGTCCACGGCTGGCTAGAAATTTGGAATATAGGTTACCAGCACAAAATAAGTTTTCTTGTGGTTGAGAAGAAAATGGTTCTTGGTACTAATGCTGTAAAAACCTGCCAAGAGGTCGAATTTGGGGCTGAATTTTCATCACTGAAGATGTTTGTGGGATTCTTTAACTGTCTCTGTCTGACGCAACTAATGAAGTCACCTGGCTCTCTCCTGTCACACCTGCTGGGTGGGCTGCCCTTGGCCTTCTGAGCTAATGCCTTTCTTCTCTCTCTAATCATGCACCTAAAAAGGGAAAACATATCAAATTTTCTCTCAATTTGAGCAGAAACAGTTGCGAAAGAAAAATTGTGCCTTTAAATAAAAATAAAGAATCATCTACTTTAATTAAGACTTGGAAAAACAAACTTTTTCTAGAGACTCTGCAACTGGATATGAAGATATCATGAACAAGTAGAAGAAAATGGGTATGAATAAGAGTATCTCACGATGACCCCTGAGAAGCAATCCATCCTATGCAAAGTACCTTGTAAACAGCTGTATTCCTACAGGCCTAAACCTGGAAGAAGCATCTTCCAGGTTTAGTCAGTGTGTCTTCTGAATCATGATCTCTGTAAATGTCCTGTTACATTGGTACCTCGATCTGCTCTGACACGTTTGTCCTTCTGTCATTTGTGTTTTACAAATGGGAATAACTTGACTGGTCTCCCACGTGGCTGAAAATAATATGTTTGAAATTTTAAAACTTCTATTTCAAATACAACTGGAAGATAAGGAAGGTGCCATTTAAAAGAAAAGAAAGAAAGGAAGAAAGAAGGAAGGGAGGGAGGGAGGGAGGGAGGGAGGGAGGAAAGAAGGAATGAAAGAAAAGAGAGAGTGAGAGAGAGAGGGACAGAGAAAGAAAGAAAGAAAGACAGAAAGAAAGACAGAAAGAAAGAAAGAAAGAAAGAAAGAAAGAAAGAAAGAAAGAAAGAAAGAAAGAAAGAAGAAAGGAAGGAAGAAAGAAGAAAGGAAGGAAGAAAGAAAGAAAACAATCATTACATAGAAACTGGAGTCTAAACATTCAGCCCCACAGCCCATGGCTAGGGCCCTCTTTCTAGGTGCATGGAAATGTGGCCAACTTGGCAATGCTGCACTACGGCTTGGCTTCAGCCATGCGCCCACATTTGAACGGGTTTGTAATTGGATTCCAGGGTTCCGCTGGAAAGCAGAAGTGGGAAGCAGAGGAAATGTGTCCCTGGACATTTTCCCTCATAGGGACTGCGGAGAAACAAGCCATGTGCCCAAACGGGAGGGAGGTGGGACCTCATAGTGCTCAGAGCTTGCACCAGCAAAGCCCAGCCTGTCCGTCTGGCTGGAGAGGCAGACAGTGTCGACATCCCGGGTCTAATCGTTAATACGATTAGACACTCCAAACAGGACGGCATCATTTCATCTGCACTGAGGACAGACACAGTGACCAGGAGCCAAGCTGGTGGTGGTGGTCTGGGGAAGATGGGAGCGTATTTACTCCTCCGGCAGAAGCCAAACCTCCTTTCATGTCTTTCTTCCTCCACAAGGAACACAGCTGGGAGGGCGCACAGATGAACAAGCCCCCCAGGGGGGTGTTTTCCCTCTTCCACTTGCCAGCCTTAGCGAGGATAACTTCTGCTTATTTCCTCGAAGCGCTCAAATGAAAACTGCTCTTATTCCAGTAAGATGCATAGAAAGGTTGTGTCTTCTCCTGCTTGGATTTTTTTTTTTTAGTGAATATCTATGCACATTTGATCATAAAACAAAACTTGAAGTATCAAATGGTTGTGACGGTCGGCTGAACATCATCTACTCATTAAACAAAAATCGAATTATTAGAGCTCATACTAAGCCATGAATAATGAACGGAATCAGTGGTGAGCAGCCGCCTAAATGCTGTCTCTTTGGGGTGCCGCGCATTGCACGGGGGAGAAGTGATTTTACAGGCGCTCTTTATGTTTGCTCAGTGTCTTGATAAAATCACCTCCAGCTATCCCCATTTACTGTACCCCGTTAGCAAAAACAGGTGATCTCAGTTATTTTGCTAAAATGTCTGTGATTTGGGTTACTCCTCAGTATGGCCATAGCAATTTTTTACAGGTCTGGTCAGGCCTCCCTTTCCACACTGGACCTCCAACAGAAATAAACTGTGGTTTCTGTTACTGACTTGGGAACCTGTTCCATGGTCCCCCCTCCTGTGCTTCTGTCCCCCCATCATTCCCCTAGCCAGCCAGAACCACCCTATCCTTCCCGCAAAGCACACACATACCACACACAGAGATATCTTGCACACACAGGCACCACACATACACTATACACACAGACATCTCTCACACACACAGACATTCACACACATCACACACACACCACACATATAGATGTCTCACATATACACAGACATCTCACACACACAGACATCTGACACATACTGTACACACACCATACACAGAGACATCTTGCACATACAGGCATCACACACACACACCACACACACAGACGTCTCACACACACACAGACATCTGACACATACTGTACACACACCATACACAGAGACATCTTGCACATACAGGCATCACACACACACCACACACACAGACGTCTCACACACACACAGACATCTGACACATACTGTACACACACCATACACAGAGACATCTTGCACATACAGGCATCACACACACACCACACACACAGACATCTCACACACACTACACACACACCACACACACAAATGCCTCACACACACACAGACATCTCACACACAGACATCAAACACATACTACACACACACCACACACAGACATCTCATACACATTATACACACACCACACACACAGACATCTCACACACAAACACAGACATCTCACATACATCACACACACAGACGTCTCACACACACACAGACGTCTCACACACACACATACATCTCACACATACTGCACACATACCATACTTAGAGTCATCTCACACACACACACACACACACACACACACACACACAGACATCACACACATGGAAATTCATGCAAAATGAATATATAACATAACGAGTTAGGTAAGGCCAATGTCCTGGCAATGACCATCTCAGCCAGCAGGCAGAAATGCAGCCCCCTGGTGACCACTTGTGGTGAACGTCCTTCCCCACTTTTTCGGAAGTCACTCTCCTGCCTCATCAAGTACTGTGATGCGGTGTGCCCACTTCATCTGATTACCTTGCAATAACTTTAAAAACTAAAGACCAACCGCTTTCTAAGTATTAATTGCTCACACAAGTGCTTCTGTCCTCTGCTCTCTTTTCTGTGTGTGATGTTAGCTTACAGGCACTGTGTCTATATCGGCACCCTATTGTCATTCACACCCATCCACACACCTACTTTTATCATAGTCCTCTCTCCCTATCTCTGTCTCCATCTACGATCTGTACGGTCCGCCCACATTTTGCTGATCCTTAAGTATTGTCTCGACCTTTGAGTCATTAAGCACAACATCTCTGTTCCTCTTACGTTCTTATATTTTAGAATAAATTACTAAAAAAATAGATTTATTGACATGAGGGAGAAAGCTAATATAAAATATGGTTTCTAATAATGTGCTAATATGACTAGAGGTCCTAATGGGACACAAGGGGAAAACTCTTTTTTTAAAAAATTGCTATAAAAATCTCTGATTCCCAGAAAGCTAAGCGCCATGCCAGGAAGTGCTCATAAAGATAATGTTCAGTACAATTCAGACAGACAGTCATTTTCTTCAGAAGGTTTTGAGTGATTTGCAAACATTTTCTTCCTATTTTTAATAGAGCCCTTTTAAGGGTGTTAAGTAGTTGGTGAGTCAGAATAATCTTATTTTGAACAAGAAAAAAAAAGGCAGAGAGGAAAGAGAATGATGCCCAGTGCGTGAGTTCAGGAAGAGCAGACCCTAATGCAGAATCCTGGCATTACTGTGAGAATTCAGTGTCCAACGCACAGGACACCCAACAATACGATGCTGAACACAGATGTAAGAAACCCCGGGCAAAATCCTTGCTGGCTGACAAAGTCTGTCTCTCCGAGTTTGAAACCAAAATAAGCCAAGAAATAAAAATAAAAATAAAAACCCAAACTAAAAAAGGTGAGGAAATCAGCCATGAAACTCCACACATGGCTTTATCAGGAGGCATAATTGGAGATTGTCATGGAGGATTAAAGGGGTTTCCACGCCATGGAGACAGAAATCACACAAGCAAATGTCCAGGAAAAAATGGAGATCTTCCCAAACGAGACGCAGAGGTTCTCATTTGTGTTCTGAGTGAGGTCTCTCACTCAGGTTTACCTGCATTTCAGAAGAAGAGCTTGAGCGATCCATGCGAAGTTTCAAGTGGGACATTAGCCTGAGGAGTGGAAGAGTAGAGAGCACACTCTCCCTGCAGTTAATATCAAGCACCTGCTATTATGTAGCCAACACTCATAAAGGCGCCTGCATTGGATGTCGGGAGCCCAGTGAGTCCGGCACTTTAACTTTGTTTCCATAGGAAGTCTCTGACTCACTCTCTGCTTCAATCTATGAGGGACTACAGGATCCACTCCTCCTTTGAATTAGAACAGTGTTGTAGCAAATACACTAGAGTGCTGAGACAATAATACCCTTGGCCATGAACTTATGTCACTCTCATCCAAATGGGTTTGAAGTACCAACAAGACCTATAAAGGTTCAAATGTGTAATATACAAAAAAAAAAAAAATCAGTTGCAAAAAAAAAAATCTGTAAGTACATACCTACCCCTGTTGAATAGTGAGATAAAGGAGAGTAAATATAAATTTATTCTACATGCAGTACAGAGGGCATAAAACTCCTGAAGTCATTTCTACATATAATAAAGGTTTTCTTTTCCACTTGGAAGAGAAAGCTCTGAGAGACTGGCTTACTTGGCATTTACTTGTTAATTTGCTTAGTGATTGTCTTGTGGATGGCTCTCACTTTAAGTACTATTTAATCCTGTCAGGTCACCTCAAGGCAATGAAAAGTGATTGTTTTAGGACTTTGACCCACAGAGATATCTAGCTGCAGTTTCTTGATGTATACAGCTCAGCAGGTTATTTTTAAAAAGGGAGAGTTAAAAAGTTCACTTTTGTGTGTGTGTGTGTGTGTGTGTGTGTGAATAGAAAATCCAAAAGTTTAGAGTTTAGAATCACACATAAAGGGATAGACTTCAATTATCGTATACTGCCATGATTTCACAGCAGTTTTTACAAGTGTATTATCACAAGTCTGTCTGAAGATAATTATAAAAAAAAAAGAATTAAAAAATGTTCTGAGAAGCTGTTTATGGCTGGCCCAAGACAGTAAGCATCTCAGAGTCACAGATTTCAAGTAGCGTCTATGAGAAAGCTAATGCCATGGAAATGAATTGATACCTTCTCAACTGTGTATCTCTCTCTGCTTTACGTGGAGGTTGAACTGAACCAAATAGAATGGAATTAAACAAAGGCGAGTGGTTTCTACACCCAGGTCTCTGTAAATGGGTCCTCCAAATGGCTCTCCAAAATTATACAGAATCCAAACCATCCACTAAAACATGGAGAGATGGTGCTGACCTCACTGGATTCCCGAGGAGTCAATAAGACATGAAGAGCGAACTCACGATGCTTGACCACAGGAGATCCATCCTCCTGCTGACTCTCTTCCCAAAAGAATTAATCACCAGGTCCTGTCGATTCTGCTTGGAGGGGTCTTTCTTTTTTATTTTATTTTATTCATTTTAGAGAGGAGACACAAAGTGAGAGAGAGAGAGAGAGAAAGAGAGAAAGGAGGGAGGAGCTGGAAGCATCAACTCCCATATGTGCCTTGACCAGACCAGTGCAGGGTTTTGAACTGGCAACCTCAGTATTCCCAGGTCGACGCTTTATCCACTGCGCCACCACAGGTCAGGCGGAAGGGTCTTTCTAATCTGTTCACTTCTCTCTATCCCCACAGAGACTTCTCTAAATCACATGTCGTCTGAAATGCACAAAGCAGGCCCTGCCTAGCCTCTACCTCTGCCTTCCTCCAGTCTAATAGTCTCCTTTCCTCACCCCTGCAGGCCCTCTCAACACGTAGATGTGAATGTGGTAATCTCTTAGTTAAAAGCACTTTGCAAGGGCTCCAAAGCCCCCCAGGTAAAGTCTGATTCCTTGATCTGGTTTACAGACAGACGATCCTTGCTCTGAGCTGGCACAGAGCATGGTCCCTACCATGGTCCCTGCTGTGTCTCTCTCCTACCTGGGCGCTTCCAAAACACATTCATGCAACAACGGAGGCAAACATTTCATTTCTAGAGTTCAGTAAAATTAGACAGCAGACATTTTTATAACTTGTAGTCTAGTCTTCACAAGGCTGAAACCTGAGCAGAGGAAGGGGTAGGTAAAATTAAAGTCAAACACCAGCTAGTAATAAGACCCTAGACAGTTGCAATGTCTTGGGCCCTCATGTACAATGTGAGGGGCTCGAAGGAGGGGATGTCTCCGGTCTTAAAGGACTTGGTGTTTAGAAGTTCCTTGACAGTGCACACACGTGTGTGTGTGTGTGTGTGCATGTGTGCAATCAAGCTGAGCAACATGTTGGTAAGACAAAGTCCATACTTACTCAATAACTCCTTTTGGTCCATTGTCTGAACTGTCCATGAAGATTATCCATTAACGTGTTAAGAGCTGATTAACGGTCACACTTCTTGACTGAACTCCACCAGATACCTTGCTAAACCCCTCAGATGAATCTTTTCATTCAATTCTTGTAATGCCCTGAGAGATGGGGACCTTTAGTCTGATGTTCCATGGGAGAAAACTAACAGAGATGAGAATCCTTGTCTCATAGAAAGAAAAAAAAAAAGAAACAATTAGGATTTTTTAAGAAGCTCAGTGTTCAATGCTCAAGGTCTTAACCTTCATGGCACACTTTTTCCAAAGTTTTGCCTGACTCCGAGTTGTAACAAACATTCTGCTGCATGGGCACTGTAAATTCATTTCTATTTTTATCCATTTCTGACTCACAGGGGGACACTGTGACCTGATGGAGAGGGGTTTTGAGAGCAGAAGGTTCCTGCCTGCCCCTCTGGTTCTAAGAAGACCCTACTCTGAGTTGAGCACAGCCAGGGGTACATGGGACTTCCTCACCCTCTGCCAGCAGCCCGGAGCCTTGCCCTCAATGGCCACCGTGAATGGGATCAGTCGTGAAGCATCCCGACATCAGAGACAGACTAGCATCCTCTGTAACAATCACACTGACGACAGAGCCAACCACCACATGTTTGTGTGTACCCATGTTTTCCAAATTTCAGCATCCCACAAGGACCTTGAAAAAGGTAGTCACTTTCTCTTTGCACCAAATACTATTGTGTGACAGACTCACTTTTCTATTTACAAGGATAATGAAAGGAAAATCTTGAACTCTAAAACAAAACGTGGACACTGGTCTCATTGTTTTTGCAAGTGCCAGGTGAAGAAATTCTTGCACAACGAAGTACCTTCAAAAACCAAAAATGGGCAAGCCAGGAAGAATGGCTTTACACCTAATCAGTTCGCTACTTGGTCTTTGACTTCCAGCCTCCAGAAAGAGTACCCACTATTCAAGAGAGCCTGGGAAGCAAGATGGCGACAGAGTAGGCGGACGTACCAACTTCCAACTCCCAGAAGCAAAGTGAATTATAACTCAATTTAAAGAACAATCATCTGGATAAACCAACTATGAACTAAACTAAGTGGACTCTTCAACCAAGGAACATAGAAGAAGCCACATTGAGACTGGTAGGAATAGCGAAAACGCGAAGAGGTCTGCCCAGCTCCCCGGAGCAAACGGCAGCCCGGAGAGACCCGCGGGACGGGAGGAAAGTTTGGCGGAGAGGGAGGGACCTGGGTCCCAGGAACCAAGCCCCAGCCTGCAGTCTCAGAGCCTAGAAGAGGCGTTTGGACAGTTTTGAGCTGTAAAACAAGTGAGGGAGCTCCCAGGCCTACAGTGTGGAGTATTAGGTCCCTTCCTACTCTGCTGAGGGCTGCTTAAGGATTTGGGGCGACAGGACGCTGAAACGTGGTTCTCTCGGCCAAGCCGGTGGGAACTCGGTCTAGCCCAGAGGGTCAGAGGGGATGCACGAAAGCGGACTGGCAGCTGCGGACCCGCCTTTAACCCCACTTGCGGGGACAAAGCGGGAGGCCAGGAATGGGCAGAAATCTGCTCTACGACCCTGCGCAGGCCGGCCCTGACCGTGGGGACCGGGCTAGGACCAGGGACGGGCTCGCGGCTGAGCTCACGCTACCAGCCCCCCCCACCCCCGAGGCCGGAGAAACCGCGGTAGGCCAGTATATGTGCGTGAGCGGGCTCCGAGCGCGGGAACGGGCTAGACCCCAAGACAAGTGGAAGCTCGCAGTTGAGCTCACGCTACTATCCCCGCCAAGCCGGAGAAACTGCGGATTGCATTCATACGTGCACCAGCGGGCTCCGTACGCGGGGGCAGGGTAGAGTCCGGGACGAGCGGAAGTACGCAGCTGAGCGGAAGCCAGCAAATACGCCTGGCCCAATAAACCTGGGTTTGCGACTCTGCGCAGAAGGGCCCTGGCCTCGAGGGCGGGGCTAAATCTCCAGACGGTCAAACGCTCACGGCTGAGAGCACGTCAAAAGCCCCGCCCAACCCGCGAAACTGTGGCGAGCAGGCTCTGACTGAGGGTTCTGGGCGGAAGTCCGGAAATAGGCTGGGTCTGCAGCTGAGCAAAGGTGCTCACATCTACCCTTGGTGCTAAGACTTGTGGCTTCAATGAAAGGCCCTCCCACGGAGGAGAGGCAGAATCACAGCAAAAGCCACAGTGGGCCGGCGCTGGTAATGCTCATACCCAACCACCCTAGGCACCGGCAGACGGGGTGGGGGTCCTGCAGACAGACCACACCTAGAGAACACAAAGACAACACCTACTGGACTCCAGTGGACACAACTTGCTTATACACAGAATAAATGGGCAGGCAGAGGAAAGCAAACCAAATGAATCAAGAGAAATCCCCAGAGAAGGACCTGAATGAACCAGATATAACCAAATTACCAGAAGCAGAATTTAGAATAATGATAGTTTGGATGTTCAAAGAAATTAGAGCAACAATGGATAGTCATTATGAACACCTAAATAAAGAGATAACAAGTATAAAAAACGAAATTGAAATAATAAAAAAGAATCAGACAGAAATGACAAATACAGTATCAGAACTGAAGACCACAATGGAAGAAATTAAAAGCAGGATGAATCACGCTGAGGATCGAATAAGCGAGTTAGAGGACACAATAAACAAAGGCACAGAAGCAGAGAAGAAAAAGGAAAAGAGACTTAAAAAATGTGAGGAAACTCTAAGGGAGCTTTGTGACAACATGAAGAGAAACAACATTCGCATCATAGGGGTGCCTGAAGAAGAGGAGAGAGAACAGGAAATGGAAACTTTGTTCAATCAAATCATAGCAGAAAACTTTCCTAAATTAAGGCTGGGAAACACTCCACACATGCAAAAAGCACACAGAACTCCATTAAAGAGAAACCCCAAAAGATCTACACCAAGACACATCATAGTTAAAATACCAAAGCTAATGGATAAAGAAAAAATTTTAAAAGCTGCTAGAGAAAAAAAGGCTATCACCTACAAAGGAGCCCCCATAAGGATGACATCGGACTTCTCAACAGAAACACTTGAGGCCAGAAGGAAATGGCAAAATATAATCAAAGTAATGCAGAACAAGAACCTACAACCAAGACTACTTTATCCAGCAAGGCTAACGTTTAAAATTGAAGGAGAAATAAAGAGCTTCCCAGAAAAAGAAAGCCTCAAGGAATTCATAAAAACCAAACCAATTCTGCAAGAGATACTAAGGGGCCTCTTGTGAACAGTTAAAGGGAGGAATGAATTGAGCAAAAGAAGAATACAGCTTTAAGGAATAAAATGGCAATAAACAACTACATATCAATAATAACCTTAAATGTAAATGGATTAAATGATCCAATCAAAAGACATAGGGTAGCTGCATGGATAAAGAAACAGGACCCATTAATATGCTGTCTACAAGAGACACACCTTAAAACAAAAGATGCTCATAGACTGAGGGTAAAAGGATGGAAAAAAATATTAAATGCAAATGGAAATGAAAAAAAAGCAGGGGTAGCAATACTTATATCAGACAAAATGGATTTTAAAACAAAGGCTGTAGTAAGAGATAAAGAAGGACACTACATAATGATAAAGGGAACAATTCAACAGGAAGATATAACTATTGTAAATATCTATGCACCAAATATAGGAGCCCCGACATACATAAAGCAGACTTTGATGGATATAAAGGGCGAGATTAACAGCAATACTATCATAGTAGGGGATTTCAATACCCCTCTAACAACACTGGATAGATCCTCAAGAAAGAAAATTAAGAAAAAAACAGCAGACTTAAGAGATACACTAGATCAACTTGATTTAATAGATATCTTCAGAACTTTTCACCCTAAAGCAGTAGAATATACATTCTTCTCAAGCGCTCATGGTACGTTTTCTAGGATAGACCACATGTTAGGACACAAAAATGGTCTCAATAAATTTAAGAAGATTGAAATCATATCAAGCATTTTCTCTAATCACAATGCCATGAAACTAGAAATTAACCACAAAAGAAAAACTGAAAAATACTCAAACACTTGGAAACTAAATAGCATGATATTAAATAATGAATGGATTAACAATGAGATCAAAGAAGAAATAAAAAAGCTTCTAGAAACAAATGATAATGAGCATACATCAACTCAAAATTTATGGGACACAGCAAAAGCAGTTCTGAGAGGGAAGTTTATTGCACTACAGGCATATCATAAGAAGCTAGAAAAAGCTCAAATAAGCAACCTGACCCTGCATCTAAAAGAACTTGAAAAACAACAGCAAATAAAACCCAGGACAAGTAGAAGGAAGGAAATAATAAAGATCAGAGCAGAAATAAATGACATAGAGGCTAAGGAAACAATACAGAGGATCAATGAAACCAGAAGCTGGTTCTTTGAAAAGGTAAACAAGATTGATGAACCTTCAACTAGACTCACCAAGAAAAAAAGAGAGAGGACTCAAATAAATAAAATTAGAAAAGACAGTGGAGAAATAACAACTGACACAACAGAAATACAAAGCATTGTAAGAAAATACTATGAAGAACTATATGCCAAAAAATTAGACAATCTTGGTGAAATGGACAAATTTCTTGAATCATATAACCTTCCAAAAATCAATCTGGAAGAATCAGAACACCTAAACAGACCAATTACAGCAAATGAGATCGAAACAGTTATCAAAAAACTCCCAAAAAAGAAAAGTCCTGGGCCTGATGGCTTCACAAGTGAATTCTATCAAAAATTCAAAGAAGAACTAACTCCTATTCTCCTCAAGCTATTTCAAAAAATTCAAGAGGAAGGAAGACTTCCAACTCCTTTTATGAGGCGAGCATAATTCTGATCCCGAAACCGTGCAAAGACAACACAAAGAAAGAAAATTATAGGCCTATATCCCTGATGAATTTAGACGCTAAAATTCTCAACAAAATATTAGCCAACCGGATCCAGCAATATATGAAAAAAGTCATACACCACGATCAAGTGGGATTTATTCTGGAGAGGCAAGGCTGGTTCAATATTCGCAAATCAATCAATGTGATTCATCACATAAACAAAAGGAAGGACTAAAATCACATGATAATTTTAATAGATGCAGAAAAGGCATTTGATAAAATCCAGCACCCATTCATGCTCAAAACTCTCAGTAAAGTGGGAATACAGGGATCATTCCTTAACATGATAAAGGCCATGTACGACAAACCCACAGCAAACATCATACTAAATGGACAAAAATTAAAAGCAATCCCCTTAA
Source organism: Rhynchonycteris naso (assembly GCA_037038555.1). Taxonomy (NCBI): domain Eukaryota; kingdom Metazoa; phylum Chordata; class Mammalia; order Chiroptera; family Emballonuridae; genus Rhynchonycteris; species Rhynchonycteris naso. Next base: position 108,980,911 of record CM073001.1, read on the forward strand.
GATCAGGAACCAGGCAGGGATGCCCCCTTTCACCACTCTTATTCAACATAGTTCTGGAAGTCCTAGCTATAGCAATCAGACAAGAAGAAGAAATAAAAGGCATCCAAATTGGAAAAGAAGAAGTAAAACTGTCACTATTTGCAGATGATATGATATTGTATATTGCAAACACTAAAGTCTCAGTCAAAAAACTACTGGACCTGATAAATGAATTCAGCAAGGTGGCAGGATATAAAATTAATACTCAGAAATCAGAGGCATTTCTATATACCAACAATGAACTGTCAGCAAAAGAAATTAAGGAAACAATCCCCTTCACTATTGCAGCCAAAAAAATAAAGTACCTAGGAGTAAATTTAACCAAGGAGGTTAAGGACTTGTACTTGGAAAATTATAAAACATTGATAAAAGAAATAAAGGAAGATACAAACAAGTGAAAGCATATACCGTGCTCATGGCTAGGAAGAATAAACATCATTAAAATGTCTATGTTACCCAAAGCAATTTATAAATTCAATGCAATACCAATTAAAATACCAATGACATACTTCAAAGATATAGAACACATATTCCAAAAATTTATATGGAACCAAAAAAGAACACGAATAGCCTCAGCAATCTTAAAAAGAAAAAATAAAGCAGGAGGTATCACTCTTCCAGATATCAAGGTTTACTATAAGGCCATTATACTCAAGACAGCCTGGTACTGGTATAAGAACAGACACATAGATCAATGGAACAGAACAGAGGACCCAGAAATTAACCCACAGCTTTATGGACAACTGATATTTGACAAAGGAGGAAAGAACATATAATGGAGTAAAGACAGCCTCTTTAACAAATGGTGTTGGGAAAATTGGACATCTACCTGCAAAAAAATGAAACTAGACCATCAACTTACACCATTCACAAAAACAAACTCAAAATGGATAAAAGACTTAAATGTAAGCCGTAAAACCATAAGCATCTTAGAAGAAAACATAGGCAGCAGGCTCTCCGACATCTGTAGCAGCAGTATATTTGCCGATTTTTCTCCACTGGCAACTGAAATAAAAGGCAAGATAAACAAATGGGACTATATCAAACTAAAAAGTTTTTGCACAGCTAAAGACAATAGGAACAGAATAAAAAGACAAACCACACAATGGGAGAACATATTCGATAGCACATCTGATAAGGGGTTAATAACTAAAATTTATAAAGAACTTATAAAACTCAACACCAGGAAGACAAACAACCCTATCAAAAAATGGGCAAAAGAAATGAATAGAAATTTCTCCAAAGAGGACATACAGATGGCCAATAGGCATATGAAAAAATGCGCAACATCACTAATCATTAGAGAAATGCAAATTAAAACCACAATGAGATATCACCTCACAGCAGTCAGAATGGCACTCATCAGCAAAACAACACAGAATAAGTGCTGGCGAGGATGTGGAGAAAAGGGAACCCTTCTGCACTGCTGGTGGGAATGCAGACTGGTGCAGCCACTGTGGAAAACAGTTTGGAGATTCCTCAGGAAATTAAAAATTGAACTGCCTTTTGACCCAGCTATCCCACTTTTAGGAATATACCCTAAGAACACCATAGCACTGTTCGAAAAGAAGAAATGTGCCCCCATGTTCGTGGCAGCATTGTTCACAATAGTGAAGATCTGGAAACAGCCCAAGTGTCCGTCAGAAGACAAGTGGATTAAAAAGCTTTGGTACATATATACTATGGAATACTACTCAGCCATAAGAAATGATGATATCGGATCATTTATAACAAAATGGATGTACCTTGATAACATTATACGGAGTGAAATAAGTAAATCAGAAAAAAAGAAAAACTGAGAACAGCATGATTCCATACATAGGTGGGACATGAAAGTGAGGGTATGAGACATGGACAAGAGAGTGGTGGTTACGGGGTGGGGGGAGGGAAGGGAGGGTGGGATAGGGAGGAGGGGAGGGACACAGGGAAATCCAGATCGAAGGTGACAGAGGACAATTTGACTTTTGGTGATGGGTATGCAACACAATTGAATGATAAGATAACCTGGAGATGTTTTCATTGTACATATGTACCCTGATTTATTGGTGTCACCCCATTAGAATTAATAATAATAAAATATATATATATATAAAACCGAAAATGTTCACTTGTGTGCTATCCAACACTATGAGTTCTACCAAAACCTCCCACAGTGCAAACCACTCCGGGGAAACTGGGCAACAGCATTACTCATCTCTATAGTCCTATGAGAGAGGGCATGTCCCCGCTCCACAGACCAGAGCCGGGAGTGTCTCAGTGACGTGTCAAAAATTGCACTCAAAGTTTCTGACTCTACAGCACCTGATCTTTCAGCGCCACTCTGCCTGTAGGTTCATCTGATGCATCACATGCAGTGTTTTGCATTGTGGACACACATTTCTGTGTCTGCACTGCTAGGCCTTCCCTCAAAGTCAAGGCAAGCAAAGGAGAAAATCTTTGACATGCCTGTCCCAGAATTTATGTCAACGTGCAACCCCCAAAACAAACAAACAAAAATTTATCCTTCAAAAAACAAAAAGTCGTGGTCACCATCGTGTAAGTGTGTGTGTAGTCTTCTCCATTGTTCATGCTAACTCCAGAATTCTGGGTCAGAGAAAATTCCAAGGAATGATTTTACCCGCACACGGCTGTGTGCCCGCAGAAATAGACCCAAAGCAGCCCGTGTCCGTGTAGGGCAATAATGAAACTTCACACTTGTTGTGGGAGCCCTTTCAGCTTGGTCACCTCGTTCACGGATCACCCGCCCTCAGAGAGAGAAAGCCACAGGAGCAGAGCAAAGGATGAGGGTACCACGGTCGTGACTGATGCTGGATGTCATGTCACACTGACATGACATGCCACCCTGTGACATTTTAATGGAAATGTGTAAGATTTTGCATCTGCTACCTTTAAATCCTGTGATGGGAGCAAGTGAAAGGGACAGGAAGCTATTGCAGATCCTATTTAAAAAAAAAAAAAACGAACGAGAGGAAAAGAGAAAGAGAAGTTTTATTACCCCAGTCACCTGTTGCTGCCCCACAGTTTAAAACTAAACTGAGAAAAGCAAGAGGAAGCGGAGATGTTTCTGTCGAAAGGGCCCACCCTGCGTTCTACCTGACACTCAGACCGGTCTTCATCCGGGGCTTTCAACCCATTCAACACAGCTGCTTCACGGAGTCATCCAATCATTCACGTAAAAAAGAAAACCCACCTGCCTGGAGTGGTTAACTTCATTTGACCTAGGAAATCAGAGCCACAACAAGATTTAGAAAGCTCACTGGGGATCTGGCAGGTAAGAAGCTGGTGCCCGAGAGCAAGGAGCCGGATCCCAGGAGCCTCTGCCTTGGAAGGTCCTCGGCGGGGGCTCAGAGGAATTTCTCACACTGTGCCGCTGTGCTGGGATTCCCCACAGCTCTTGGGACAGCAAACCAGAGCAAAGTGTGTTTTTGCAAACATTGTGCCCCTTGAAGGAAAAGGCCAGAGTGTGTCTTCTTTGATCGGGTGTGACTGAACTGTGACAGGTGGAACAGACTCAGTAAACAAATGACGTGCCATCACCCATGGGACGGTGATGTCACTGGGACCTCTGAACAGGGACCTGGGGATATAGACAGAGGAGGTGGCAAGACGGTGCCATCTGGTTAGAGAGGAGGAAATGATAGGGTTGTCATTGTCTATACAGTCTTCTGTTTTGTCTTTCCATTTGAATTTGCTTCCAAGTTTGCTTGTTTGTTGTTTTTTGTTGTTTTTTTTTATTAACCTGGTGACATTTTCATCTATGGATTAATACTGTGTAGCAACGTTCATTTATTCCATTTTGTGATACAACGGAAACTGTCTCTAACTTTTCTAGCTCTTCTCCTCTCCCAGTCAATGTGAAGCTTTGAATCCCACATGAATTATTTTCCCTTCAAAGATAACGTCCTGAAGAAACATTTTTGCAAACATCTCTAATGCCTGGGGCTTTCTAATTGCCTGTTAATGATATTTCTGAAGCTAATGTTGAACCCCTACTTGACACACTGCATATGTACCTAATTTGCTATTGTGAGGACCCTGCAAGGGGAATACTGTTACATTATTTTACAGGTTTGGAAACAAAGAATAAGAGAAGATAAGTAACTGGGCTAAGAACACAGTACCTAAGTGGTGAATTACAATGTTGCAAGACATCCTGGAAAAGTATTCACAGGGAAGGGATTTCTGAGCATCAAGGGAGGCAACCTGGGCCAGAAGCCTGGACTGGCCACGCCTAAGGCTCAACCTGAGCCTCTGTTATGCAGGAAGTTCATGATGCAGGTGGTAGGTCTGAGGACGCCTTGCAATGCTTCTGTATGTCCAACTCTGCCCTCTGTCTCTACAAGGAAACGATTAAACTCAACAATGCACTGATTCTTTCTTGGGGCCCTTTCTACTCTTGCCTGAGACATATTAATCAAGGAGTCAACAAAGCACTTCTAACACATCTACAATTGCGATATATATTAGCATTTGGAGAAAAAATAAGGTGTTGCAAAGGCATAGACCCTCTGCTCTTTAACAGTTGTAAGTTAAAACCACCAAATTCTGCTGGTTTTAATTACCGTCCCTCTATGGGCACTACTCTTTACACCACCAGAAAAATGAGCTAAAATTGAGATCTGACCACATTTTTTTTCATTTGTTTAAAATCCTTTATCTATCTCCCCAAGTGTTATCTGGGTTGTTCAGTATGGCAGCCAACAGCCACAAGCTGTTACTCAGCGCTTGAAATAGGTTAATCTGCACAGTGGTCAGCTGTAGTTGCAATAACATGTTAGATTTCAAAAACTTAGAAGAAAAATAAGAATGTAGAATACTTACCAGTAACTTTCATATTGAAATGACAATGTTTGAGATATATTGGGTAAAACAACAACAACAAAATGCCAGGTGGATCCTGATTGGGGCATATGCAGGAATCTGCCTCACTATCTCCCTTCTTCTCACCTAAAAATTGAAATGAGCTAAGGACATTTCTCAAAACAACAACAACAACAACAACAACAAAAACAAAACAAAAAGAATTCACACACACACATGACCAACAAATAGATGAAAAAATACTCAATGTCACTAATCATCAGGGAAATGAAAATCAAAATCAGAATGTAGTATGATCTCACATCTTTCAGGATGACTATTACAAAAAAGGAAGGAAGGAAAGAAGGAAGGAAGGAAAAAAAGGAGGGAGGGAGGGAGGGAGGGAGGGAATGAAGAAAATTGGTAACAAGTGTGAATGAAGACTTAAAGAATCTAGAACCCATGCCCATTGTGAGAATTATGAGAATGCCAAACACTCAGGCGAAGGAGCCACTCTGTCTCTTCTCTGTACTTGCTACATGGTAGCAAAGCTATTGTTTAAATCGTTTCTGTGGTATTCTAAGACTAAGATTGTGTGCTTACGGTCAAGCCTTTCAAAGGAGATAGATTTGACAGGAAACATTCAGGGCACTGGAGAACTTATTATACTTATGGCAGATTTCATTAAGATAACCTTCACTTGAAACTTCGCTGAACCAGACTCTGCCTGTGTATTTCAGTCAGGAGAGACAGAAAACCTGACTTCTGCACACCCAGGTAAAATGAGTCCTTGCTAGGGCAGAGGGGGAAGGAAACCCTACAGGGAGATAAGATGGAGATTAAGGAGGAGCTTAATCATCCAGACCGATCGCAGGCATGTGATGTTACACCCTTCCTCCCTCAGAAAATAAAGATGTGTTCCCATCTGAAACAACCGGGCCTCTGAGACTCAACATGAGGGTGGAGGTGATGTGAGTGGCATTGCCCCCCAAAACAGACCATTGTTTGAGATGCTCCGACATAAAGGTCACGAGGGAACATGTCAGACCAAGAATTAGGGCCCTGGGCAGAGCGTCCCAGCATGGCCAGTTTCTTAAAAAATCATATTCAACCTCAAGGTTCTCTTCTATCTCAGTGTGATCCCTGCATTGGGACACACTGTGGAGGTCAATGAGCAGAAGCACACAGAACGCCTGTGCGATCTGTAAGACATCCTGAAAGGGGGAGTACCTCTTAGGATGGCTGAGCATCCGTAGGGCTTACTCAACCCCGAGGCAACCACAGACCCCCGAGGCTTTGTAACAAGGCTGCAATGGTGACGGTGAATAGCCCCAGCAGGGAAGTATCCTCCTAAGCTGTCTCCCGTGTGGCCCTGGGGGACCCCAGACAAGGGTGATGCACATAGAGAGCGAAATCAGAGCAGTTGGGCTAAATGATTAAGATGCTGCACCACCAGACTGGGGGTCCTCTGGTACTCCTTCCCCAGGATCGGGAAGGTGCTACTGAGCATCGAAGGGAAGTGGTCCACCACCCCAGCCCCAGCAAGTCGGATTCTCTCTGTTCTTTGTATATTGGCCACATCGGAAATGGTTGAATCTATCATTTAGTCATAGGCCACCGATAAAGACTGACTCCCGGAAGCTGCATGTCCATCAGTCCGAGAGCCTCAACCTTGGCCGGGAGCCGAGGGCGTGCATCGGTCGACACTGTCAGGTTGGAGAGCGTGGCTGTCCACCAGAGCGTGGATGGCTGTGGCTGCATGTGGATGGGAGGGAGCAGCTGGAGAGAGGGGTGGGGCTGTAGTTGGGGCTGGTACATTTTCCCTCATAGCCTCAGTCTATTTCCCATCAAGTAACCATGTCCCAGCAGCTGAAGGGAATCATCACTCTCCTGTGCTAATCAGTGCAAATGCGAGGTTGTGAAGATATCACGCCTGACCTAGGCTGATCAACCCACTTCATTTCCCCAAGCAAGCATGGTGCTCAGACAGAATCAGGAACATCAGCTGAACCCCGTCAGGACCGGGGTGGCTTCATTCCAGCATGTCACCTGTGCTCCCCTGGAAGGAGTTCTTGATTCCTCTGCAGCAGCAAAGGGAACAGAGGACATCTTCTAGAGACCTTATGGAGAGATGGAAACACACAGGCTCAACCCAGACGCAGCGGAGCTGAGATGTGAGGGGACCCTTGTCCCGTTAACACCACTGGAGACCAGGGTCAGCTCTTTCCCCAGAACTCTTGTTTTTTAAAAATTTTTTCTTAAACCTCTTTGAGTTGATTCCCTATAAATGGTAACAGAACAATATCTAATCTGAATAATAACAACACGCATGACAAAATGGGAGGTGCCAAGTCACTACAGACAAGTCGTCTGCAAAACCCTCTGCTTGCTTCTTGGACGCCCGGGTCACAGCCAGGTGACCAGCAAACCCTTCTAGAGGGCGACTTGGAAAGACTAGATCAGATTTCATTTCACAAGGATATGAAAGGGAATGGTATTTTAGTCTCAATATTTATGTGACAAAATTAAACAAATCTGGCTTGAATTCTTCTTGAAACTTTTATTTATTATTTTTAAATCCAACGTATATGTTTAGATGTGGATCTGGCATTTGTACTATTGTGAATGTTTCCAACTCTATAGGGGGATGGTAAGAGAATTTATGCATTTATGGGTGTGTATACACACACACACACACACACACATATACACACACTTGCCAAAAAAGTATAATTTTTATACTTGAAAGGAGCATCTCAAGAATTCTTCCCAGTCAGAATGTACTTTTAGAAGTTTTTCTCTTACAGATACTGGACCAAAATTTGAATGCATGTTGATATCACCTGCAAAAATTCAACCCAAGGCAACTTGAGATCAGTCTCACCTCTTTTAGACGTGGCCGGCGTACACTAGATGTTACCGTTCTTTCCTAAACCAAACCAAGATTATTTGGTTAAACATATAATAACTTTAGTAACAGTATTATTAAAAATACTTTTACTACTGGCTCATCGCTTTTCTGAAAAGATGGCTGTGTGTTAAACCTTACAAGATTCAGCAAACGCCTCCTGCTTAGACAAATGGGCCATTGTGAGTCTTGCTTAATACTTCGGAACACAGCTAAGTGCGTGCATTCATAATGAGCTCATAAATGAAACTGGAAACTGAGCAAGGAGATAGTTAGGCTTTGTTCATATCTCTCAAAGAGATGTAACTTGGGGTTTTCAACTTTTTTTTTTCCTTTGGTGGTTTGGTTGGCTTTAAGCGTGAAGAAAGCATTTAGTTCAACCCTGACACACTGGTCAGCGAAACTCCTACAGGAAAACTGGGTCTTGGACTGTTATCAATCAGAGGGTGTCCAGCGTCACAGCAGTTGGCATCACCTCCAAAATGACCAAGGGGTGTCAGGACGGGAAGGTGGTTCTGAGCTCAGAGCCAGCAGCCCTGTGGAGAGGAGGGATGTCACAAGCAACGTGAACCAAAAAAAGTAAACTGGCCCCTCTTTCCTGCTTTTATTCTCAGAGTGTGACATACTTATTTATTTATTTAATGTTTTAGGCTTGAACAACGTTTTTAAAAACTTTAGTAATGTTAATACACACACACACATACACACATTTGCCAAAAAAGTATAATATTTATACTTGAAAAGAACATCTCAAGAATCTCATTCTAGAGATCCTAGAACATTTTCGGTGTTAAAAGCAATCACTTATCGGGTGGGATGTTCAGAATTGCTAACAGCTTCTACCCTTTATTTTTGCAATGTTTAAAAGATCCCATTTTTATCTTTTTTTTCCTGTGCATGGCAATTGGCAAAGATAGAGGAAGGGGGTCCCACACCACTAGAAAATATTTTGAAGGGACACGATTCTGAAACTGTGTTCTGCCTCAGGCACAACGCCCAACCTGGTGGGATGTTGAGAAAGCTGGGGAGGGGGAGGACAGCCTTCGTTTCGTTTTACTGTTAGGCACAGCGGCCAAGAGACGTGCTCACAAACCCTGGGTTTGAGCCCCCTACCTTGTGATTCACTGACTGATCTGAGGAAACCATGGTCTTCCCCGAATTCAGGAGAACAAAGGCAGAAGAACTGGAAGGGTCAGGTGCGCAACATACCTGGATGTGCCCTGGGAGAAAGCGTCTTCTTCAGCCACCATGTCCCAGTTGGAGGACCAGGACTGGTAACCCTCGTTCTTTGGTCATTGACCTTCTAATAAAAGCTGATGCCACTCAGATGTAGGTGTGTCTTTTTATCGACAGTTGCCGAGTTGGTTTTTGGGATGCAGACAGACGGGCTAAGTTGTGGAGATGATGCCTATCCAGGAATGCATTTCGAACCCGTTTTCCCTGAGGGTTTTTAATGGAGGCTAGATTAATTGATCTAGGTTTGTATCTACTTTATGGGGTATTGATATCTTTTGATTCTTACAAAAAAACTTTCCTCAGGGCTAACAACTTAATTTGTGGGGCCCGGTGCTCAACGAACACAGGTGGTCTTTTGTTCAAAAAGCAAGGGTAGTGCCTGATCAGGCGGTGGCGCACTGGATAGAGAGTCGGACTGGGATGTGGAAGACCCAGGTTCGAGACCCCGAGCTCGCCAGCTTGAGCGCGGGCCCATCTGGCTTGAGCAAAAGCCTGCCAGCTTGGACCCAAGGTCACTGGCTCCAGCAAGGGGTTGCTCGGTCTGCTGAAGGCCCGCAGTCAAGGCACATGTGACAAAGCAATCAATGAACAACTAAGGTATTGCGACAGCAACGAAAAACTAATGATTGATACTTCTGACCTCTCTCCGTTCCTGTCTGTCTGTCCCTATCTATCCCTCTCTCTGATTCTCTCTCTCTGTCCCTGTAAAAAAAAAAAAAAAAAAAAAAAAAGCAGGGGTAGAAAGACATGAAAGATAGTAAGGTATAAAACTTTCCCTTTGAAAACATGCTATTGTTTATGAGCAAGGGTGATAAATGAGCAATAAAATTGATAAATTGCAGCAATGAATACTTTTAATGTCATGACTACATACATATACTGTAATAGATACTACATTAACGGGATAATGTGATCATAACATTTTTTTTTCCAGCGAGCTTTCTTGAAAATCTCTTTATTGGACCATCAAAATTTACACTTTTAGCAACTTCATTTTCAACAGATATAACTGAAGGTGACGTCCGTCAACTGCAAGGTCTTAAATATTTTTGATAATATTTAATTTTTAAAATGTACTTATGGACCTGAGAGAGAGAGAGAGAAGCATCAATTAGTTGTTCCACTTATCTATGCACTCACTGGTAGATCCTTGTATGTGCCCTGAACAGGGATCATACTCACAACCTTGGCATATCAGGTTGGCGCTCCAACCAATTGTGCTACCCAGTCGGGGCTAAACATATCTAATTTTGAGAAGGATCTCCCCATGCAGCAGGTATTACTGGAGCTATCAGAAGCAGATCATGGGTTGTGGCAAGATCGGAGTAAATTTTTGATAGATTATTCGGCAATGAAAACGTTAGTACGCATAGAGGTGAGGTCACTTTGATCATGTACCGTTCAGAACGGGTCCCCACACTGTTTTCTTCCATTATCTTGGTGACTGTCTCCGGCTTCATGCGTGCAGACTTCTCCTCCCTGGGTGTCAGTTACCGAAACACTAACTCTGCTCTGTTTTCCTTACATGCCTTCCTTCTCCCTTGTGGCCCTGTGTGTCCTTTCTGTGTTCCAAGACAGAACGCAGACTGGACAGCTACACCATGACATGCTTCTTTGTATCGGTGTGTCCCTTTCCTGTTTTAAGTGTGAATTAACGTGAAGTTTGTTTTTCTGCTGCCGGGTTTTCCGCTGTGACAGCTCACCCCCCTTCCGCCCCTGTCTTTCTTCTCATCATGTCGTTGTCACTGAATTCTCAATGCTAAAGCCTCCTTTTAAACACACACCAATAACTTCTTGCACGCCACCAGGAAAGAAAAAATTCTTGAAAACTTTTTATTGATGGGTAATGCTTTTTCTTTTCCCTGAGGTTTGTGGTCAAATCTCCTTTTTTTGCTTTTTTGTTGAGATATTTTAATTACACTTATTCTCTTCTATTTATTCATGAACAAAGCAGATAGACTCAAATGCAATGGTTGTGCGTACACGGTTTCCAAAGATGGGGTTGGGCCTGTTTGCAGGGTCCAAGCATGGTTTTAACTTTTTCCTAGGCATTTCAGAAGTTGTTCTCAATTTGTTAGGTTCCAGGAACTTAATCACAGTGGGTCTGAGCTTCTGCTGCCTCGGCCTGATTTTGTGAATATACTGAACCATGCGTTACCATCAACAAACACAACACAATCACCAACAGGAAATGCTACCATTTGTGTTCTCCTTATAAAGTAACGCAGTCAGAGCGGAAGTACATATATAAAAAAAATTGACCATCTTCCCTCAGTCCCCTCCTCATTTTTCTAACCTCTCCCCGAGGCTGGTCACTGCCAACGATGTTCATTTGACAAGTCTGATAGGCAAATAAATGGTACCACATTATTATCTAATAATTGGCATTTCCATGACTACTAATGAGGTGGAGTATGCTTTTATATACTTAGACATTTTCTTCTCTGACTGTCTTCTTATCTTTTGTTCAATGTTTCTTGGTCAGTCTTTGTACCCAGACCTCTTAAATACATTGGATATCAGGTACTGTCTGTTCTTCATGTTTTCAGTATTACCTCCTAACTTGTCATTTGTCTTTTGGTTTGGTTGTCACCTAGGTCCTTCTTTATTGGTTCTGATTGTCTTTCTTGTTGAAGAAGCTTCTCCCGCCTCCATAATCAAAACTAGTCAAGTACAGGATGCTGTTCACCCTTTATCTGATTCACATCCTAGATTCTGAGTCAGATGCCAACCTGGATTTTATTCTTCTATTTCCCCAAAGAGCATATAAAATACACCCATCCCCTAAGCTGTGGCCAGTTGGCTCAGTGGTAGTGTGTCGGCCTGGCATGTGGAAGTCCTGGGTTTGATTCCCAGCCAGGGCACACAGGAGAAGCGCCCATCTGCTTCTCCACCCCTTCCCCTCCTCTTTCTCTCTGTCTCTCTCTTCCCCTCTTGCAGACAAGGCTCCATGGGAGAAAGTTGGCCCGGGCACTGAGGATGGCTCCATGGCCTCCGCCTCAGGCACTAGAATGGCTCTGGCTGGAACACCCAAGATGGGCAGAGCATCGCCCCCTGGTGGGCATGCCGGGTGGATCCCGGTCGGGCGCCTGCGAAATTCTGTCTCTCTGCCTCCCTGCTTCTCACTTTAGAAAAATACAATTAAAAAAAATAATGAAATACAACCTTCCCTCGTCTTTTTAAAAAAGAAAGAAACATTCCCAGAATATCCAGGGTTGCCAGGATGAGAAAGTCCACTGAATTCAAGAGAGATTGCATTCCCTGTCCCGCCAATCAGACCAGTGTCTACAAAATGACCCAGAGGTAAATTTGTCAACACACATTTAATAAAGACTTAGCATTTAAAAGAATCCCTCCCCGTAACAATGGCTTACAGAGACGGGAAAGTTTGCGCAATTTGCACTTGCCCTCACGTGAGGAAATTGCCAGCGACCAGGAGTCAGGTTAATACGTAGAAAGTCACTGGATTGCTCCGGCTGGTTTAATAGGGGACTGGAGAGGCTCAGCAAGAAGAGAGGCTGGAGCTCAGTCTCGAACCCCACTCTTGGAAGCAGGCCAGCACCTTGGTTGATAGTCATGGAAGAATCACATTCAAGCTCTAGTTTGTGTCCTTTTTCTGTAGCCATTTATTTTTTGTTACAGTTTACATCTTCATGCTTTTGATATCTAGGATATTGTGCAATTCTCAACTAAGCAATATAATAAACTTAGTAAAAGGGAAATCATGTCAAGAAGTATTATAGAGAAGAAGGAATCTGGCTGAACACTGTGGCGAGATTCTGATACCGAGGCACACGGACCACAAGAGCAGCCTTTTGTCTACAACCAGAGTCTGCAAGAAGCTTCCCCAAAAACACCTTCCTCAGGTGCCGGAGGTACCCAGTGACTGTGCACTAAGTAATGGGTCTAATGATAGGATTTCTCCTTGGTCATTCTGTTGGAAATGACCACACTCCTATAGGAAACGGCACGAGCACAGGCTGCTTAATTGGGATAGAACTGTGTAGACACCGTGATTTCTGCTGCAGGCAGTTTGTGGGGGTTCATCTGTGGGCTCTATAAAGACCTTCTCTCAGGATGAGTCCCCTTGGAACTATACATGGAAGCCAGACTGTGTCAGGACATGTGTGAAGTGTAAACAAAAGACACACTTTTTGTGTGCACAGCCTGTTGTTCAGGGAAGGCGATCAGGTGGTCAGACCTGGGTGTAAGGTCAACCTCGTGGCTGACACTGACCACTGTGGTGACGTGGACTCCCTCTTCCTTTGACTTTCGTGGCTGTAACAGCCATTTGTCACAGGGATGCCAGGAAAGCAAATGAGATCATCAAGCTGAGGCGATATATTTCGGGAGGTGCTAGATCGATTAGTACAAGGTACGGTCGTTAATTTTGCAGGCTATTAAGAAGAACCCATAAAGAAAACCTCATGCGAACGCCATGCCAATTCACTGTACCATGAACAGGGAACAGCTGTGAGTCAGGATAAAGAGAACGCCATTTTTATGATCCCTCCGTAAGCCTAATTGTTTGCAGGACATCACATGTTTTATGGAATTTCACTGATGAAAAGCTCATTCATGCCATATACTCGATTGACCAAAACTCTTTAATCACACGGGGACACCCGAGCAACCCAAAATCAGGAATCCAGGCGCAGACTCCATTTGTATCACTGCTGAAGGCTAAGTGTTCATATTTTCACAAGCCACACAAAAGGAGGGGACTACTTTATTAATAAAATGAAAACCAGCATTTCATTTATTTCCTCTATCACAGCATTTGTGAAGGATGCAAACACTGGGAGCTCTGAGAATAGCTCTTTCAGATCCGCGTGTGCCACGTGAGTGAAACCCACGTGTAGCCAAGACCCATGAGGCGGCCTCCATGCACAACGTGTGGGTAATCCATTGTTGTTCATTTGCTGGAGGTCACTGATATATGACATGGTTAAAACAAGAGAGACATTGAGAGGTCGCCTTGGTGAATACCATCTTTTTTTTTTTTTAAGTTTGAAAACCCTTTGTGGTTGTAGGTTGTGAAAAGGAGATGCTTGCGTGTGTTTGAAATGGGAGTGTCTTAGAGGTTTGCTTCTGCATCACCTGGGACAACATCAGTGACGAACATGGACCATGCGGGCAGCTCCGTGCACCTGGGCCTGCGATCCCGCCAGGAAATACCAGGGACGGTGGTCGCTCCCACCTGGGATGACCACTGGCCACTGTCCCACTAGGCCTGCTGGCTCCTCGCCACCTGCCCTAAGCGTAGAGACGTCTCCCATTCCGGTTCCAACTGCTGTTTCCCGGTCACACCACTTGTCCCAAGTTCTTCCTGTTCTGCAGCCGTAATGAAGTCAACGAGGTGATTTTTTCCAGGGACAAGGTGGTCTCTACACTCCATGGTTGTCACCCTTGTTCTTCTCTTGAGGCTGGAGGTCCTCCTACCTCTGCCCCTCTCACCTGGCCTGTCTGTCCGCTTCTACCCAGCCCGTCTTTCGTCCCCACACGATCCTGGGCTCCCTGCTGCACAGCCTGCCCCTTCCTTCCCCTCAGGTGCAATTCCTACTTGCATTGTGTAGCCCCAGATTCACCAAGAAGTCCCAGGGCACCACCCCTCACGGGATCTGAGTCCCCATGGATGCTGGATGTGAGATAGCTCAGGGAAAGACCTCACAAACACGTCTGGTCTCTAGTTACCTTGTACTTTATGAGAATAGGACCCAGAAAGAAACCATTTCAGATAAAGCCCATGAGCTCTGATGGATGCGTCAGACTGGGCTCGCTCTGAAAGTCACTGCTGATACTCCCGCACTGATTACAGACATTCCAAGAACTGCAGACCACCTCAGCACGCACGTCTTCCTGCGCCGTCTGGTTGTGACCCTTCTCTCCGGTTCCCCACCTGACTCTGGGCAATGTCAGAGTCCTATTGTCCCACTGAGGCCCCGGTAGGGTCAGACTGGGCTCGCTCTGAAAGTCACTGCTGATACTCCCGCACCGATTACAGACGTTCCAAGAACTGCAGACCACCTCAGCACGCACGTCTTCCTGCGCCGTCTGGTTGTGACCCTTCTCTCCGGTTCCCCACCTGACTCTGGGCAATGTCAGAGTCCTATTGTCCCACTGAGGCCCCGGTAGGGTCCAGCTTCACTTCTTTACTAGAGTAAGGGTAGGAGGCAACAGGGGGAGAGACATAGTTTGGAAACATTTACAATCATGGAATCATGGTGCTATAGGAACTCACAGAAGTCAATCACTTTTTATTCATTCATTTCTTTTTACTGGATCTAGTACATGCCGGACACTGTGAGAGGCACTAAGTATTTCACAGTGACCCAAACATCACCCTTTTTTATCCTCACTGAGTGAGCAAAGCATGACTGTGAGACAGGGTTCCAGGGAGGTATTATGGGGTCTCAATGAGAGGAAGACACGGATGATTCATGTCTACTCTAGTGTAGAACCTGCAAATTTAAGTGTAGACCTTTGTCCTTTAAGAACCACAAAATTTTTATTTGTGGATAGACTCAGAATTTAGGTGCGGGTTATAGAGTGTCTGGATGTGAGACATTTTATGCTTCAGCGAAGGATGCACTATCAAGACTTTCTGGGAAGTGTCATGTACTGGACCAAATATTTACTTTTTTGTTGTTGTTGTGCATGCAAAGACTCTATGTTATTAGGAGTCTACATCATTGTGGATGTCATGCACAACCTGTATTTCAATCATCACGCAGAATGGTTGACCTGTCAGCAGGTGAATCTGTAAAAGACAGGCGATGGGATAAATTCATGAAGAAATATCTAAGGCAATCTGTGTGTGGAGTTCTCCCTCCTTTTTCTCTGGGGGTGTGTGACTCTAATCAGGATGAGGGGTCACAGTTATGCACAAGCCCTTGGAAATGCCGGGGAGAACATAGCACCATGGCTGCTATGTGAGGGGCGGGGCGGGACGGGACAGAGGTATTGGAGAATAGAGATATATGTTTATGTGATAGAGGTAATGTTACATTAATCAGTGGCCATCTTTTCCATCTTATTTATCTGACCTACAAGTTATATTTTAATGTAACTAACACGTCAGTAAGCTAATATCACGTCTCTGTTTGGTAGGAGAACCAATTTTTATTTGCGCAAGGATCAGAAGAGATTCAGTCAGACATGGTCGCATCTCCGCAGAAGGTCTGGTGTGTCAGCTGCCATTCTTACTGTGCCGATCCTGAAAACATTCCTGCGACTCCACAGTCAGATGAGGAATATTTGAAGAGACGAAATTCCTTACCTTTCAAGAGGACGACATGGAGGAGTTTCCGTAAGGATGAGCAGAAGAGGTGGCATGCTAATTTTATTCTGTATGGTGCTAAGGGGAGAAACTGGGGGATTGATGTCTCCAGCGAGGTCGGAGTGCAACCTGGGCTTTTCCCGGGAACTGTAAGTTATGCATCACCAGCAACGCTCCTCTGCAAATCACAGGGTCAACTTGGAAGGTTTTCAAATAATAGGTCCAAATATTTGGTGGGTGATCACACAGGTCATATTGTAGAGCTCATTCCAGACCAAAAGTGCTACGGGTCAAATGTTCTCCAAGACTCTCCAAGACCTCTGAACAGTAGAAATGAAACAATATTCAGAGTGGTTTTAAATGTTAATTTTATCGTACGGTCATCGTTTGACAGTCTGGAATAGACGCATCTCTTTATTGCCCATTTCCTGTCCATCACAAGTTGGCTACTGCACTTTCACAGGTCTACCTGGCTCTTGTTTGGATACATATTGATTAGCAATCTCTATAGATTGACATGATATGATCCAATCAGGTAATCACACATACTTGTAGTTTTGATAATTTTTTAAACATTGAATTAGAAAATCTGATATTTGATTGATTGATTCTTGCCTACATGAGCGTCCATCATCATTTTTTGGTAGGTGAGTGGTCCTTCTCAGCTACGGCGGGAGTATGAGTTAGCACAGAGTATGTCACAACAGCTGCTTTATAGAGAGTGACTGGAATTCTCACCTCCACCCTATCCTCCCGCCCAGCATGAGACCACGCTGGAGAGATCTGGCTGTGTGTCACACGGAGAATGACGGACCAGGGACTGCTCATACCTGCACGGAGACAGGTGAGATTTCCAAGCTAGTCCCCTCATTGCTGCACTCAACTGTGTATCTAATTACTGTAGAAATTCATATGAGAGGAGATGCAACTGGGAATGTCTACTGTAGGTTGAAAGGAAAAGTGACGATGTTCTTAGATTTGCATGGACAGAGAGATGATGCACATACTCACAAGCAAGTCATGGACATGTGGCCAGGTGCGTCTATGCCGGGACACACGTTTTATGCGAATTTGGATGTGAGACATTCTCTGGAGCTGCCACACGCAGTGACTTCATTCCAAAATGGTTCTAAGTAGAAAAGGACACCTTACAGGCAGCAACAAGGCACCAGGTTGATCACATGCACACACACAAATAATACAAGACACATTTCCAAGATTCTAGAACAGTGGTTCTTAACCTAGGTTCTATCGAACCCTAGGGGTTCGATGAGTCGGTCTCAGGGGTTCGGAGAAGCCTCTGCCGCGGAGGCCAGAATAAAGTAATACCGTAATTTGTTGTGAGTTCATGCACTTTGTTGGTTTTGTTCTTTGAGCAAGGTGATGTTCATCCACAGCTCATTTTGTGCACCAGTAAAAAAACATATACCTATGTCTTGAATTTGAAAAAAAATTGTATTTTATTTATCACTAAAGAAGGGTTCGGTGAATGTGCATATGAAACTGGTGGGTTCGGTACCTCAAAAAAGATTAAGAACCACTGTTCTAGAACAAAGTATGTTCCACCATAATGGGCATTGTTGTTGTTGTTTTCCTCTGAAGTTTTACTAAGCGTCTCAGTGAAGGGAAGGGCATCAGATGTAAAAGGATTAACAACCACAACCAGTGAGCAGGGACAGCTGGTGCTGGGCAGGGCGAGGCCCGCCTCCCCACAGAAAGAACTGACCACAGGAGCAGAGGCGGCTACTTGTGTCCCTGGTACTGAAATAAATGACAATTCCCCTGCCGGCTTTAACACACATGGAATCTTTAGTGCATTTTCCCACAGTGTATTTAGAAGTCTGACACACTATGATTTATAGATGTTTATCATGTGCTCGTTATGAGAATCATTTCAGACTTGGGATGACTGACTAATATCACATTGTGGCTTGTTAAAGGTGAAAATTAAACACGGCATGTGTTCAGATGGCAAATTTAGCTGTTTTTGCACAGATTGATGGAAGCTTGGAGGAAATATGGATGTAAGACTGATTCGTATTATAATATGTTCATTGTCTCTAATGTCATTGTCTAGTCAGAAAACATTAGGAATTGCCGCTGATTTCTTTTTTTTTTTTTTAAGAAACATTGTAGTATTGTTTACAGTAAAACCCATGTTATCAATGCTTACTCTATGGTCTAATTTAAAGTGGGACTTTTTTGGTTTTTGCTTTTGTTTTTGTTCTTATATCGAACGCATGGGGCATAAAGAAGGTTGACTAATAGCCAACTGTGTGTTATAAGTCAGTATATATATATAAATGCTGATCAATAGAGATATACTAAATATACCAAGGACAGACTCCTCAAATAATAATGCTTTAAATTTACCACACAGAGTCTAAAAGCTCCATCAGCAGGCTCACAGCCCAGCAGTCTGCGGGGATTTCTCCAGCCCCTGATTCTCTCCCCTCAGCGAGTCTATTTTCTCCTTTAACTGGAGCTCCATGTGTGCCCTAGGGTCTCAGTACCCTTCCAGAGGCGACTTTTGGGTGCGGAGTGCTTTCGGACCGAAACTCCTTCACATCCCAAGTGAAATTGCACCACACAAAGTATCTTCATTTAGGAAAAAAAAAAAATCATTTCAAAGGTTGCCCCTATTAGTCTGATGAAATGCAGCATGAGAAATGGAAGAAGATTGCCTCTCTTGTCTGAATTAGGTCATCTGATTTTGATATATATTTTTTTCTTCTTTCTTCATTTTCTGCTTTAAAAATTGCAAGATGCCAAGACTGTGATCCTAATTGGAATTGATCTCTGTTATTTCTAATTCCCCCCCCACCCACTTGGCTTCATAGGTCATTGAGACCAGTTTTAGAAATCCTGCAAGGTAGATGACGTATCTGAGATGGTGCCAGCTGCCCCCTCCCCCAAATTAGTTGTATTCATCGCTTTGGCTAATATGTTAGTTACTTTATAATGAAAGCAGATAGAACAGAGAGGAAAATGACCGTTTGATGCACATCTTGGAGGGTATACAGATGGAGAGGAAAATGTGACTGAGATAGGCAGAGAGGGCTGAGAAGTCTAGAAAGCAATGCAGCAGGAGTTAAATCTCTCTTCTTACTGGGGCTGTGCAGACCACCACTTTGTTCTCATGTGGCCACATCTGCTTGCAGTGGGCAGGGATTCTCTCTTATTGTTAATGTCAATGACTCTTAACGTTTCTGCAACAGCATTAGATAGAAGCCAGCTCTTGGTAACAAAGGGCAGACATGTCTTTCAAAAACCTGCCCTCAGCTATGCTACAGGGTTCAAGAAACTATATTTAAATTCTGTCATGCCTGAAAAAGGGAAAAAATATCATAATAAATAATGCCACGAGCAAAACCTCTCAATACTGAAGACCCAAAGAGGCAACAGTGTGAAGAAACCTTGGTTATTGCGAAGAAGACGGTGGGGAAATCGTCAATGAGCCATGATTTCTCCCTCCTCTCCCCTCCCCCATCCCACAAATCACAGTCTGAGCTGAAACCCCAGCCATTTGCATAGAGCGCATTTATAACTCAGTGCCTGGTTCTGCTTTGCTGGCCAAGGCAGACACCAAAACAAGCTATCACCATAGTTATTTTGATCCAAGATAAAATCCTTTTAGAGAGCACACATTTTATTTTGCAACAAATTTTTATTAGCCATATTGTCTTGAGCAAAATGACTATTAAGAATCATTATCAATCCCAAGATAAACTCCCAGTGGAGCAGGTTAATAATTTAACATCATTGTATCTCCTTTGGCCTCTGTGTATCTGCTTGTCACCCCTTAGCTGCCATGTCCCTGCTTTGGGAGAACCAGCAAGCAACATGCCAGATTTAATTCTGAGCATGTTAAAGCCAAGAAGTGGATTTAGTTTTCTCCAGAGCATTTTATTAAAGAAATATTTTGAAAGAAAAGGAAAAGAAAAGAAAATTCAGTAGGAAATACAAAAACAAAACAAATATGCACAGTGGTATATTTTATTATATGGAGCTCATTCTGATCAATCAATCATATTGAAACCAAACAGTCTCTGGGTCTGTATTTCAGAGCAGATATTGGTGGGGGGAGGTGAAACCCAAGTTCTCCAATGTTTAACGAGGTGTCTCTTCCATTCTTCCTAACCAAAATACTTTAAAAACCAAAGTGCTTAAACGTAATGATTTTATTAGACTGTAATCGTGCTTTTATGACCCTTTTTCTCCAAGGATTTTTTTCTGTCCGATGATGAGTACTTGGCGATTTCAGATGCTATGATGGATGCCACTCCCCCCCCCCCCAAACAGGAATTTTAACAGCCCTCCTTCAGCACTCAATGCAACACCCAATTATGCGTCTGAGCCTGTAACCTTGAATTTATGTTGCCATGGTGACAAACTGGTCATGCATTATGGATTACCATTGAAATTCTACACCCCTACCTAGCATAATGAGAGTTGGGGACTTAATCAAATCAGCCATTCTGTATGACACAAAGTGAGGAACCAGCTCCCATTGTGAGCCCCGAGAAAGGAAGCTGGCCCGATGGGGCGGCAGCTGCCTCTCCCAGGTCTGATAGATGGCCCTTCTCAACATTTGTGAATGTATAGACAGATGGTGCTCCATGTCGGGGACTTCCAGCGTCGGCAGCAGCTGTCGGGGCAGCCTCAGCCGTCTCACCTTGTTGTCATGGAACATTGAACGGAGACGGAGAATGTGTGTGGCTACATTGCTGGTCAGACTGAATTTCCACTGCATGGCATCCTCCCTTTATCCTCCGCCAGCTGGGCTGGAATAATGACGGGTGTGGGAGCCTGGGGTGGGCAGGGGTGGGGTGGGGCTGGCAGAGGAGAGAGCGGCCAGTAGTGCTCGCTTTTGAGAGCCAGCACCCAGTACTGGTGTATCTCCCATTCCCATTTCACAAAAAGAAAGACAGGCAGCATCCGTGTGGTCATCTTCACCTTGGAGAAGTCTAGGGCACTGCTTTTTGCTGATATTACTTTTTTTTGTTTTTTTGAAGCCCAGAAATAGGTAGACACAGCCCAACCTTGTATGTGGTTCAGGCGAGCTCTTCCCTCTAGGCAATCAAGGGCTTTGGTCTCTCTGCGCCTGTGACAGAGACCACATACCTGCTCCCCAGGGTCAGAGGAGCAGGTTGAATGTCAGGGCTGGATCCAACCAGAGTAGAGGTCACTGACTGGATGTGGTTTTTCTCTTCCTGAAACGTGGTGAGGGAGAAGGAGTAGACAGCAACATTCCTCAGTTTCTGCTTTAAGGGATCCTTCTTCTCTTATAGAAATTTTTGCACAAATGCAGTGGTTTGGAAAGGCAGGCTTTTGAACAGAACATCAAGCTCCCTGCATCTCTGGGTCCCTGTGAACGTTTCTAACCAAGGAATGAAAACCTAGAATTATATTTGCATCTCATATCCCCTTTGCTCCCCTCACTACCATATCACCTGATCACGGATGAGGTTGATTTATTAATGACCCTATCCACACCAACCATTTACAGGGTCATGACCCTGTGACAGACTTTCTGTCTCTTCCGCCTGAGATTTTTTATCTGTTGGATTTTAACCTTTCTTTATTATTTCTTTTTTTCTTTTCCTCTCAATCTCCACACGAACAGCTGCCTCAGCCATTTGAGTTGGAAGACTTGTGTGCATGCTGGAAGGTCTTCTTAAATACTTCATGAGGCATTGGGTGTCTCGCCCAATCCCACAGAACTCCATGGCTGCAAAACAAGCAAGAACTGTTTCATCAGTGGCTCATGCATTGACTCAATAGATTATAAGTTTCCACAAAAGCCATCACACGTTCACATGATCATGCTTCGCAGACTAGAAAGAATTTTAGTGAGGTCTAGGAGAGAGGGGAAGCTGGGAGTCACTGCTCTCCATATTTGGAGCCAAGAAGAAGGTGGTTTTTTTAGAAAAATCTTGAAATCGGGTCAGTATGACACATTTAAAAGCTTCGTGGGATCTGTTGTTGATTGTCAGGGAACTGGACTTGTAGAAAAGTTTTTTTTGTTTGTTTGTTAGGTACAGTTTTGTTATTGTCTGAGTGCTACTGTGAGCTGTCTACTATGTATCTTCTACCTATTTATGTATCAATAGGTAAGTAGATACAAAGACAGTCCTGATTTGTATATAAGAACATGGGAACTCTCATTGAAACACTGCCATTATGTATGTTAAAACTATATACAGGATGGTATTGCAATAAAAATGAAATACCCAAATAAACATATAAGCAAGGAAATCTACAAATACCATGTTTCTAAGTGTCTGTTTTGGGTGGCTGTGTCTCATGTTGCTGCAGAGAAGTTGTTGGCTTCAAAGGGATAAAAAGCAACATTCCTCTGGGTTCTTGATCTGTGTGTTCGCGCAAAAGCCCTAGCTTTAATTTATTATTATCAAAACTATAGTACGTTCTCATTTTTCTTGTGAAAGAGCACTTAAGGGGTACATTTATTTTTTCTTTTTAATGACAGTGTTAACAAATAAGCCTAGTGAGAACCTCCAACTAAATAAGGAGCATGCTCTATAAATATATATTGAAGCTTTCTGACAAAATGAAGAAAGAAAAAAGAAAACATGGTGTATTTTTATTATTAATTCTTCAAAACCATTCAGGTATAAGTATACTCTAACAAGTATATATTATATCTATTTTATTTATTTATATTTTTATTTTTGCTCAATCCCCCTCTACCCCTCTTCTCCCCCTCCCAATATCTATCAGCCTGCTCTCTCTGTCTGTATTAATTTAAAATAACATGCTTTATTTTATCAACATGTAATCATGAAAGTGTAATCATAGCTATCAGAAAAATTTTCTAAACAAAAACGTTTCGTAGTTTTGTGAAAATTATCTGATTTCCAAAGGATTGTGCTTGAAAATTTTCCAACATTATTAACTATATAAGAGAAAACTAAATGAATATGTGACTAGCATAGAAATAATCTAAAAGGCTAAATTTCTATTGAAGCCATGATTCATTGACTAAGCCTTTGGTATCACCCAATGCTTAATATCAAAAGCGTATTGTTGATTTTAGCGGTTCAGCTATGAAAGTTTGACACTTGTTTAGGTTGGAATGAGCCTCTTTGCTGGCTTAATTCTTTTTATTAAGTCACATTTTCAACCAATTCTACCAAATGGTCTAATAAGAATTATCTAGCTAAATTTTCTGTAATTTACTTAAAGGAAATCTCAACTGAGCTATCGTTAGAATAAAGACACCTACAGATTTTTTAAAAATGATTTTTTACATCCTTGTCCAATCCCTATATTTTTGTGATCTCACCATTGCATGCATATAAGACCTATTCAATCCTCTCTCCTGTTCAGTACATTAACAGAACCCAGACATGTGTAAAGTATGTTTCTATTTCATTTAAGCGTGTTAATTAAGCAGACATTGAATTGCATGCAAGCTGGGAACAGCCCTGGGGGGGCACCCCTAAGGGAGAATCTGTGAGTGTGTTTTCTCATCCTTCATGGAGGTAGAGTTCAGAATTGGAGGTGTGAGGAGTGCGCCCAGCTCTGCTTGCTTTCTGGTCCTGTGGGGGTGACGTTGTGGAGCAAACACTCACTCCCTGCCCTGGCCAGTAGCTCAGTGGTTGAGCGTCGGCCTGTCATGTGGACGTTCTGGGTTCCATTCCTGGTCAGGGCACACAGGAGAAGTGCCCATCTGCTTCCCCCCACAACTCCCTTCTCTCCCTCTTTCCGTCCCTCAGCCAGTAGTTCAATTGGTTCGAGCATAACAGAGTTCCTCAAGGGTTAGTTCCAGCTTGAGGGGTGGGTGCAACTTCCCCTGATGTGGGGCATTCTGGCGGACCACCCAACACACCCTTACAAGTTGGACAGCTCAGGAAGCTGTGGGTGGAGGGATGGGAGGTCCTCACCTCCACCTGCTCGAAGTCAGACACCCTGCCTGACACCCTCCTCCGGGACAGACCGCAGTCTGTCCTCGCAATCACCTGGGAGAGACATCAGGTGTTGTACAGAGAAGCACTCTTGAGTGTCAGAGCCCACACTCAGGTTCCGAAGGGTTAAACGAGGCTAAGAAGACAAGATACCTATTTACTTGTGGACTAGCCTTTCAGCCTGCTTTCTCGTCTGTGGAAATCACCTCCTTTGGTAAGATGCTGGCCTGGAAGAGCCAGGGACTCGAGGAAGAGGTCAAGGACACCTGGGGAGAACCAGAAAGAGATGGTGACATCCTGCGGTTCCCCGCACCCTCCTCTCTGAGGTCCACATATGTAGGATGTGCCCACAGCGGCGTGTTTGCTTGCAGCCCTTGGACACGGCAAAGGTGAGGGCACCTCTTTTCAAAAACAAGTTTTTAAGAAGCAGAACACTTTGTCAAGTCAGAAATTCAGTCTGAAACAGATTTTAGAAAAACAATGTCAGTGTCGGTTGGAGTAGGGAGGTGGTGTCACCCCTGCCCCTGGCCAGTGGGGTTTGACGTTCCCTTTCTTCTTACATGTCCCCTGCAATGCCTGATGCACAGGAGAAGCCCTGACATTTAGGAGCACACGTAAAGACCCACTGCTGTGACAGAAAGCCTGAGGGGTTTGCAGTCAAAGACGTCACCAAGAGTGGCAGCCGCCACACCCTGTGGCCTGCGTCTCTACCCTCATACTTCCCCACCCTCAATCTGCACCATGGGGAGATGATGGCCCTTCTGGAGAAACTTCTTGAGCAAAAGGAATTCAACCCAACACGTTCGAGGACCCGCACTGAGTGTGAATGGAAGACTGATGCAGCCGCAGGACTGAGGGACCTCACAGGCTCTGCGGAGAAAACCAGCTGTTGGATTACAACTTTGGGAGATTGGAGGATTCTCTGGGACATTTTAGAACCACGAGCAACAAAAACAGCTATTTGTGAACTCTACCCTTCCGTCTATCCCTCTAATCTGCACGTACAGTGCCCACGTCAGAAAACGGATCTGAAAAGTTATAGGAGAAACACAGCTGGAGATATTCCCGAGTCGCTGCCACACGTGCCATCGTCCACTTCATTATGAATTTCCTTTTGTCCGTGTCAACCAGCCTGAGTGAAAACTACTGCCAAATAGACAAAGCATCAACTGTAGTGTGACCTGCACCAGGAAATGAATCTTTTTAAGACACATTTCAATTCCATGGACCCAAACATCTAGCCATGTCAGCTTCTTGTCTCCCGACGAGATTCACAGTCTGTTTTCATCCCTTATTTTCTGAATTTAACTCTAGGTTGCTTCAATTTCTTAAACCTATTAAAAGGCATATGAGCCCTGACTGGGTAGATTCATTGGTTAGAATGTCATCCCGCAATGCCCAGGTTGTAGGTTATTGACCCCTGGTCAGGGCATAGACAAGAATCAACTAATGAATGCACAGTTTCTCTCTCTCTCTCTCTCTCTCTCTCTCTCTCTCTTTCTTACTGTCTCCCCAATGCCCCTTCCTTTCTCTCTAAAATCAATCAATAAAAAATATTTTAAAGGCATTCTAGTGGGTGGTAACATGTATATAACATATAGATGGTTTTATCTTATAATTTTAATAACATTTGTATGTATTTAAAAATTTTTATTGGATTTATGTTAAATTCTTGTGACTATCATTCTGGTTCTTCCACTAGAATGCTACTATATGTTTTGAGAAACAGGTAACAGAGAAAGGACAACGAGATGGTCACAGCGGTAAGAACTGCATCAAGGGCATGGCTGGTGTTTTAGAAGTTTTCACCACTGCAGCAACGGTGAACAAGGACAAGACTGAGATCCTCACAGGAAGGAGAGAGACGTATAAAGTGCATTCCCAAATGATGCCTGTTTCTCTCTTGCAAAGAAAGGTTCACAAGCACATCACTACATTTATCTTAAACTAAAAGGACATTTGTTGCGCTATTATTTACAATAGCACTTTTTTGTGTGTGTTTATTAAGTGTACACTGTGTGCCAATAACACACTGGGTGCCTTGTCCAAATTCCACTATAAGATAAATTTGTTAATTCAGTTCCATTTGCAGAGGAAGCAACTGAGGCCCAGAGAAGAGAAAACATCGAAGTTCAAAACTAGCCAGCATCAATATGCTGGCCAGATTTTTCAGCTGCGGTTCTAACTGTTTTCTCTGAATTGACCAGGATTTTCTGAGAACATGGTTGATTGCTATAGAGGATCCCCGCTGAGTGGAGGCAAGGGCTTTGTGGAGCCATGTGTCCCGACTAGATCCCGACAGAAGCAGTCAAACTGTCCACGAGGCTACCTCAAACTGTCCAGGGGTGCACAGCAGCCCGAGGTGGGACAGTGCCCACTGATCCTTGGTCCTCGGCATCGAGAGAGTGGCTACTAGTTACAAAGTGAGAGAGAGAAAGTTGACCTGACCCTTCAGCCTCAGCCAACTCCATCTCAGGGCATCAAGAACACGGTTCAAGCACCTGTGCCACCTTCAACAGCAACACTCCTCCTGACAAGGGTGGTCGCATGCTGCCCTCTTCCCAGGGTGGTCTGGGTGTATTTCTGCTGACCCTGCATAACTACCAATGACACAACCTCTCTCTCTCAAAGGAGGCTGAATTGGACAATAAACATTATGGTCAAGTTCCTCGTTAACATTATTACACTAAATTTGATTTATACGGCTGTCATATGTCAAGACATAGAATAGAGCAAACGTGTAGATAATTCTACCAGTAGTTGTTATATCACAGCTTTGTTAGCTGAGTTTAAATGCTTATTTATCGCTGCTTAAATTCATTCTAATATTCTTTACAAGGGTGTACATATAAAAACAGGCTCTGTTTCTCTAAATTTTTTCAATGAATTAGAAGCAGCTTCTGTCTTTCTGAGACTCTTTCGATAATGACGGTTTCTGGGCCACCTGGGTGTCCCAGGGGACGTTCCTCAGGGCTGGCTTCTACACAGCGGAGATGTGAAATCCTGACGTGTCCTCATGGTCAGCCATCCCCTAATTGCGGCCTGACTCGTGCTCACCTTTGCAGTCTCCAAAATCTTGGTCCTCAGTGTGTTCCATTGTCTCTCTCTTAGATATCCCAGAGTGAAAATCAGGGCAGTCTGAGCTATGGTTCAGACGAGTAAGACAGCAGACATATTGCCATGGCCGGGCAATTTGAAGATGGCAACATGGTTTTTAATCACAGTTGCACCCTGATTTCTTTTTTTCTTCCTTTTCTTTTTTTAAAATTTTATTCAGTGAGAGGAGGGGAGGCAGAGACAGACTCCCACATGAGCTCTAACAAGGATCCACCTGGCAAGCCCACTAAGGGGCGATGCTCTGCCCATCTGGGGTTGTTGCTCTGTTGTTCAACAACCAAGCTCTTCTTAGTCCCTGAGGTAGAGGCCATGGAGCCATCCATCCTCAGTACCCAGAACTAACTTGCTCTAATGGAGCCATGGCTTCGGGGGAGGGGAGAAAGAGAGAAAGCAAGAGGGGTGGAGGGGTAGAGAAGCAGGTAGGCACTTCTCCTGTGTGCCCTGACTGGGAATCGATCCTGAGACATCCACATGCCAGGCCGACATTCTACCACTGAGCCAGCCAGCCAAGACTTCTTTTATCCTTAAAGTCCATGCCAGGCAATCATTAAAGTGGCTCATGTTAGCATGATGATGGCTAAGACAGCAACGTCATGTAATTGGTTCACTGCTAAATGTCAACCATGTTCAAAGAAAGAAACAAAGAAATAAGGAAGGGAGGAAGGAAGGAAGGAAAGGAGGAAGAATGGAAGGAAGGAAGGAAGAATGGCAGGAAGGAAGGAAGGGAGGGAGGGAGGGAGGGAGGGAGGGAGGAAGGAAGGAAGGAAGGAAGGAAAGAAGGAAGGAAGGAAGGAAGGAACTTACTGCAGCTGGGACCTCTCCTGTGTTAGATGTTTCTATTTTTTGGTTACGCTTCAGTAATTTGATGAACTTAGATTTTTTTTTTTAAAAAAAAATGCTTGCTCTTGATGTGTCTTATAGCACTGATGCATTTATATACAGTGTGTCCGTAAAGTCATGGTGCGCTTTTGACCGGTCACATGGTCAAAAGTGCACCATGACTTTACGGACACACTGTAATATTTTAAGCATAAAAAATAGCTCATTCTCTTCTGCGGGTAAGGACGTCTGAAACATGGACATCTGTTTCACCTCCCTCTGACCCCGTGAAAACCAGACTAAATGGGCTTCTTAAAAGCGTACATCCCCCAGGACACTGAGTCCAAGGGGAGCTGCAAACACACGGAGAAGAAAGGACCCGGAAAGCAGTGTCCTGTGTCATCCCTGAGGAGCCCAGGAGGAAGTCGCTCTGACCTTGACTGCCCCACAGCTGTGGGTCCTGCCAGCACCGGACCCCTTGGCACAGAAGTGCAGAAAGTGGGTGAAAGTCTGTTATAGGAACCAGCTCTGTGGCCACCTCCTGCTCTGAGCATCTGGGTCACTCAGAAGTGCCCATGTGACCAAGTCTGAAGGTCTGTTGTCACATGTGTTATGATGAGTGTCTCCCAGCCTCAGACTCCGGCCGGAATGCAATCTGGCTGGATCTCGGACCTCCCGGAATACCAGGGTGTCAGGGACCCTCATGCACTGGCTCCCACGCCCCCTCCAGCCAGAGAGTGCTCGTCTTCTCTAAGGAATGTGGCACTCTCTAGATAAAAGCATCAAGATAATTGATACTGGAGGTTTGCCAGATCACTAACCTCAAGATTAAAGCATTATTTCTAAGGCTTACACACTGCAGGTTCTTATTCTTAAGTTCCCATCTTTCATGAGTCTGGGATTTCTTGAGGTGCACAGACGAGTTTTGATAGTGGTACTGTGTCAGAGAGGTATCTTCTGAGAAAAGTTGTACCGAAGGTGGCGGTCAGAGGTCGATGAAATACAGTGTTTGCAGAGGAGTGAGAGCCAGTGAAATCTCATTACCAAGTCCCTGGGGGACTCAGGGGTCCCCTAAGCCCAGACAGAGAGAAACCGAGTTGACTTCTGTGTTTATTTTCGGGAAACCTCTTGCAGCCGAGAGCCCCAGGTCACCAGGTCCTCGTGAAACAAGGCTGGAGACGTGGGGACAGATTGCGAGGAAGTGACCAGAGAGTGGAAGGAAGAGCACATTTCAATCTGAAACTGGAATCAGTAGCCACGCCTCCTCTGTCCAGAAAGGCAGATGGTCCATGGCTTGCTCTCTCTGCTGGAGGCCTTTCCATTTCAAATCCTTTGGGGATCAGAGTCCAGTCAGCCTTGTTTGAATGGGGTCTCTGCACCACACGACTTGACGTTCTTGTAAAAATGCAGACTCCTGGGCCATTGAGGGCAGCTGCTCAACCGCAACCCAACGGTGGCGCTCGCTTATGAAAGGATGAGAAAATGAGAGGAGAGGGTGTTGCTTTTTAGGGAGGTGGAAGGGGCTCAGGGGTGTGTATGATAGTTATATATTAGGCCTTGGACACCCCCCACTTGGGGCTGAGGTAGTTAGCCACTTGGTCATACCAACAAGCAAGGGCAACAGCAGCCCCAGCGAGGAATGGTGCCAGGGCCACCTGGCAGGACAGAAAACGTTTAGACAGCACAACAGGAACACCTCGCCTCATGTCACCTGCCCACGCGGAGCAGGGGGCTGGGCACCCGGCCCCTCCCCAGGATGTATCTCTCTGCCCTAGCGGCTGCCACGCTGCCCATCTTCCCCTGCGAGCCGTGGAGACCCTCTGCAAGGCTGGGCACATGCCCCAGCACGTGGGTCTGCGTGCTCCCCCTCCGGTCCGGACCTGTGTTGGCTGACAAAGAGTAGAGGGAGTCAATGATTCATTCTTGGGTGAAAAGCGCTATCTGCACTTAGGCTGCACAGTCAGTCAGGTAAGCCAGGCTTCGTTCAGGTTTTAGAGGGTCAGGAGTTCTGCGTCAGAAAGAAACTCCTGGACGGGTTTCAGAGGAAGAGCCTGCCGGATGCTTTTCTCTTCCCTGCTGCGTGCCTCTTACCATCCTCACACCCCTTGCTGTCCCTCTCGCACCGCCCTTCCTCTTGATGCAAACAATGACATCGGTGACAACAACCAAGGGGAATAAAAGGAAGACCATGGTGCTGGTCCTGACTTGCGCCTCCGAGACACGTGCATCTTGTTCTCTCTTCAAGTAAATGAGGAGAGAGGACCGACCAACGTGTCCAAGGGTCTGGTGTAGCCCATGTGGCTCTGAACATCTGTTATGAAGAAAATAGGAGAAAGGTGGCTCCCCGTTACTACGTCTGCGATTCAATCCCTCACCTGTCTGCAATGAAGTTTAAGGAAAACGTGTGAAACCAGGTATCTGAAGATCACTGTGCACAATGTGTTGTTAACTGGTCTGCAGTCACCCCTGTGGCTTGTGCTTGGGGACGCGCCTGCGGGCATTCTCTCCCAGGTCTCTGTAGAGACGCGCTTCCCCACGTCTCCCCGCGCCCATGTCTGCTGTGCGAGGTGGGCACGGGACACACATCTTTATCTCCCCGCGGAGGTAAAGAACGCGTTGATATTTGCGGATGCAGCGGGCCCCACCTCTCTGTCATCTCAGTGACAAGGTCGGTGACCCGGTTGGGGTCTCTCCTTTCTGCAGTGCGAGTTGGAGCTGATGTGAGGCGGAACTCGCTGTGTCCTGAGGTCTTTGGGTCAGTGAAGTCAGAAGCACCTTTGTGAATCAGACAGTGCCCTTCATTTGATGAGCAAGTGAGCTCAGGGCTGGCTGGCTGGCGGCCAGCTCCCTGCCCATCTCCTCCTCGCCCTGGTCTGGGGAGCCTTGGCCACCGGTCAGGGCTGCCCTGCTCTCTCTGACAGTTTCTTGGCGCTAAAGACCTACTGTAAGGTACGATCCTGTCTGATAGGAGAGCTACTCTTGTCAAGCAGTGATGGCTTAATCATTAATTGCATCCAGGTGTCAGTCTGTGGTCGAACCAGGCACCTATTCTTATGCACTCCAGTGTTCAAATGGGCATCACTTGGCATTCCCTTACAGAGAGGTTAGAGCTAAACAGACAGCACGCTGGTCAATGGCACACCCACTGGAGACAGTGGCACATCCAGGACTGTAGTTTTTTGAAATCCTGCTTTGAAAGCCATGTTCATTCCCTGCAGACCTGTGAGGGAATTCTGTGTTCTGCGCCTCTCATCATTTTCATACACTTAGGTTCTTTTGTGTGTGTGTGCGCGCGCACACACACACACACACACACACACACACACACACACACACGTCTTTTGCAACAGAATAATCAGCCAGCCTGGCTGCTGTTGCCCTTGCACGGTTATTTGAAGACCCAAACCCAGTGGCAGAAGGTCCCTGGCGTTGTTCACGGCAGACCCCTCGCGAAGAGCTTGTCCAGGAAATCACAGCCATCGGCCATGGCTGGGAACTCCACTTAGGGGAAAACAACATACTTGGGCTGGGTCAGCGTTTCAGGGAAGATGTGACAGTCATTCCCAGATTCCACTGTATCGCCTCTACACCCCCAATGACAGAGAATCCTGCCCACAGCTCTGCCCACTGCTTCTCACTCTGAGATCTCTTCCCAGAAACGTCCATTACATCAGATCTGTGGAAGGACAGGTGAGGTCAGCACAAATCACTTTCATGAAACTGATCCTGTTTGTGACTGGGGAAAATTCCACTGGACGGATGCTCCCAAGGGCTAGTGGTTCTTTTATGCAAAAAAAAAAAAAAAAAAAGAAAAAGAAATACTTCTTAAGGATCCACAGTGTGGGAGTGACTAGTGGATCCACTAGTGTCATAGTCGCCAGGTAGAGAGCCTGCTGCACAAAGACATCAGTCAGTAGTGCGCTGTGTCCTGAATGCTGGGTCTAGGACAGGCAGGAAACAGAGAAAGGGCTGAGGGAGCGAAGGCTGTGGGCAAAACTGCAGTTTTGAATCGGATGTCTGTGGGGTTTTTTTGTTTTGTTTTGTTTTTTTGCTTGTTATTTTACTGACAAAACCATCTTATTGTACACAAATCCATGGCGTGGCACGGCGTCATGGAGAAAAACTTTAGCACCAGAAGACCTCTGTCTTCATCCTCTCCTGACTGGTACTTAGCTCATCAACGTCCTTCTTAAAGTCCTCGGCGAGACCCTGTGTCCTTACAACGGTCAGACTTGGTCATTTTCTTTCTCCACAGTGTTTCCCGTCATCCAAACATGTGTTCAGCATCATCATTTCTCTGCATTTCTCTCATGTTGGCATTTGGTCTATCCTCTTTTTTTGTTTGTTTATCATCCATCAAGCATCCCGCTTATGTTATGAGTTTCGGCGGGACCCCCACCTTCGGAGGGCTCAGTCCCATGTGAAGTCACCTGCTCTTTTCTCTGCTGTCTTGTGGCATGCCGCAGATGGCGCTTATTTCTTCTAACTGTAATTGGTTGTGTATATGTTTGTGTTTTCTACGCAGAGAGCGATTTGAGGATGAGAACCACTCACATTCCTTATCCGTGGGGCCCCCACCATCAGAACTTGTGTGTATCTTACACATGTAGGATCGCAGCAAGGGCTCCAGGGAAGGTAACTTTTCACACCCCTTCTAGTGCGACGTCCACAATTTCCTGATTTGTCCCTTTCCCCAGGTGCTCTAAATTTTCCATTGTGATCCGTGTTCCGTACTTTGAGAAAGCACATTGGGGTAATGTTTACATGAACCAAACTGAAGTAGAAAGAGCCCTGTGTTAGGAGGATACACACCATGCATTCTGAACACAAAGGTCAGGTGTGAAGGGTTCTCTGAGGGGCTGCCTTCTATTACCAGAATCAAGAACAACAAGAAGAAATTTATTCTATAGTCATATGTTTTAAAAGTGCTTCTAATATCCATGTATTTACAAACTCAGACTCTTTGTACTTGTGAGAATAACAAACCCAATAAAGAAAGGGGTCTATTTTGTCCGTGGCTTCATGCTGAGTCACACGTTGCTTTTTGGGTAAACAAGATGAACTCACTACCTGTCAATGAAATGTCCCCCATTCTTCTTCACAACAAGGAGGTGAGATTAGCTGCCACCCTCCTCTGCAGAGGAGGAAGTGGTGTCGCATCCGTCCGTCCATCCCACACCTCCTCAGGCTGTTTTCTCTGGCAGACAGCATGGTGTTTGCTGGTGGCCCACAGTGTCACACCGTTTTGCAGTTTCCTGACAAGTGAAAGTTAAGGCTGGGCTGAAATCCTGCTCAGTACTTACCCTTGCAGGAGTGGCAGAGGTGATGCATCAGCTCGAGTGCATTACCTCAGCTTGCCTGTGAGTCAGCAGCATTAGATCAGGATGAGGTCACTTTTCAGGGAAGATGTAAAAGAGATCAGGGTTCTGGGAATGGAACGGGAAGAGGGAGAGACGCTGCTAATGAGACGTAGCATTTCTGCAAACCATTAGACCCGGAGCTTTGTGCACGAGCCTTTCCTGCGGCTCTGAGCCTTGCACTTCCTGCAATTGGCAGGAAGGAGAGTTGCTGCAAAGTCATGATTGGACGTATCAAAACTGAGAACACACCTGGGGACCCACCAAGGTGAGAGAGTCCCACGGGATGGGTGGCTTGCGAACAAGGTTTTCAGAAAGCGAGGTTTCATATACCTTTTCCCCCAGGGCACATGTTGAGGATGTTTTGTGGTGTTTGCTGTTGCTGTTGTTTTTAAAAGTGATTCCCAGCATCGTTGAATCCTGCATCAATGTTAATATGTGTGTTTGCCCTTCAGTGGGTCCTGAAAGAGTCACTAACCTTGCCTGTGCTAGGGACGTTCCCCAGTACGCTGACCGTGGACAGCCTCTTGGCTTTCATCAACCTCCACCAGATTTCAGCCATCGCAAGCATGCAGATCTGGCTGGTTGTCTAACTTTGCTTTCAGGGCAAACACGGCATTGCCAGAACGATAGCCATGCTGGTGATGTTCGTACGTTCTCGACTTCTTGCTAAGAGTCTCTAAGTTTGAGGATGAAAGAAATATTTCTGTTGTAGAGAAAGACAGCAGAAGAGTCGTTGCTCTTTCCAGAATTTGCCAACCAGGGAGAAATGTCTATGAGAGACGATAATTAATAGAACCGAGCAGGTGTTGAACGGTGACAAGGCACTGTCCTCTGACTCTCCTCGGTGGTCTCTCCATAGTTTCGGCTCCTAGATGACCCGCCAGCCATCTCCTTCCTCACTCAGATCTGCAGGTGGGACTTGTGCCATCCCCTGTGGTGCACGGATGTCTTTGAGTTACTTTTACGTAATCAGATGGGAATACAGAACTAGCGGTTTGCAGGTGTGAGGTACATGAGTGATTGAAAAAAGCAGTGGGTATATTGTACCCCATTCAATGGCTCCACTCAGCCCAATGTCATGTAACAGTAATTTCAGACAATGCTGGACCTCAGAGCTACAAGGCCATTGCATTCACCTGCACTTGGGAGGTGGGAGGGCTCTTCTCAGGAACGTCCTTGGTAAGGAGCAGTCTCAACCCCTCCTCACGCAGCCCACTCCCTCTGGGGACAGAACAGATCCGGAAGACTTCCCCCTGCCCCTTGTTCACGTTTAAATCTTGGTGACTGCGACTTCCACTCCTAAAACAGTCCCCCTGTGTACCTGCATCGGCATGTGCCCCCAGGCTCCTTTGCCAATCTGGAAACAACCTGGTGTGCCCCTGGCTGGTGGAGGCACCGCACCTGAGAAGTGACCGGAGCTGTCTGGGGCTGCGGGAAGATCACGCCGGTTTGAGAAGGGAGCACGTTTTATCTGGAGGAGAGAGCGCTCGGGGAAGGACTTCTCGCCATCTTCACATATGTAAAGGGCTGCAGCGTGACGGGTAATCTGACTCAGTCGGTGCGGCTCTGAATGACGCAACTGGGTTCAGGGGTGGGTGAAGGGGTGAACTCAGGGACCCAGAAGGAAGGTGTTTGGTAGGGTAGCAGGGAGAGGATGGGTACACAATTTAATCATCCTTGTGCGAAATAGAAATGGCGGTTGTTTAAAATACAGAAAAAGAATGGCACTTAGAGATACTAAAGTATATTTTCTTGTCCTTGCCTCTTATCTTTCTCTTGACCTGTTGTGGAGTTTGTTTGCTTTTTTATCTGCTATAACCTTGTGCTCCCTCAGGACTGGGAACTATGTGGGGTGCAGACCCTAGAGGTGCCTGGGACCTCCATTGTGATGGCAAGGGGCCTGCTGTCCCCGCTCTCCGCCACAGCTTGCTGTGGGCCCCCACTCCATCCCTATCTGCAGGATTGGAAAGCTGAGCCAGGTGTGTCCCTTTTCAAAGACCGATCTGCTGGGCCAGCCCCCAACAGGTGAGTGACCCTGCAGAGGTGGCAGCCTCCAACCTGGGCCATGCCACCCCTGGGGTCAGGGTGGGCGAGAGGCTGCCCTCCAAATGCATGTGACTCCAGCCTTGGCAGGAGAGCCACCACTGTGCTCTACCCAGGTCCTGTCTGGAACAGAGCAGGGCATTGGAGGCCAGTGAGACAGGGGTCGGGATCAGGCAGCCAAGGCCCTGGAGGGGCTGGGAGTAGGAAACACCTGGGCCCCGGCTCCAAGCCCCTGGTGCATGCTCTGTTGGGCCAGCCGACTTCTCTTTAAAAAAATTCACCAACCCTTGCACCTGTCAAGACCTTCAATTGTAGACTCCCCTGCGCCCCCAGAAGGACTGGGCTGCCTCACTTGTGTAAGCCAGACACCAGCTGGCTGCCTTGTCATGCCTGGTTCATCCTCCACGTGCTCACGTGGGCGTCTCTGCGTGAACGTGACATTGCTTTGCTGTGTCAACCCGAACAGAGCAGGTCAGCTCCATTGTGAGGCCTGACAAACTTTGGTGGGTTGGTGGCTGGTGTTTCAGCTGCAAATGCAGATGTGTTCAAAATCTCCTACGGTTATCATTGATTTCCTTATAATTTTGTCCTTTTTTTTTTTTTTTTTTTGCTTTATATCTTTTGATGTTATGTTACCAGGGGCAACACATTTTTACACATGATTTTTACACATGCTGGGAAGTGGAGGGTTCTCTTTATTATGTCGTAGGATATATTTTTATCCTCATCATCCTAATATTAACCTTTTTATATCCATTGCTATTTGCTTACTCATTAAATGGCTTAACTCACCAGTCAGTGTTTTTTGCATGTTTTAATTTTATCCTAAACGAGGTGTTTCTATATCTAGTTTGATAGCTTATCTTTGAATAGCTTAGTGAAAGGTGGTTACATTCACTGTGACTATTCATGTGTGTATTTGGAATTATTTCTGCGGTTTTGTTGTTTTCTGCTTGCTTTTTATTGTTATTATTTTTCTTTTTTTACTGCCTTCTCCTAAATTTATGGTCACTGTGTGGTTTTATCTCCCTTAACGTTTTACTTTTATTCTTTTCGATTGACCTGTAGAATCCTGACATATATAACTATTATTTTTTTTTTGCTTCTGATTAAAGTTATTTGGCATTTCCTCCTTCCCTCTGACCTTGCTACAAGAACTCATTGAAAACTCCTTCCTACCATGTTATTGTTTAGAGTTTTATTTTCAGTCTTTTATAATAAAAAATTGTTTTCTTTGAACAATTAACTGAGAAGCACAAGCATATTCAATGTGTGTACTCACAATTGTTCCTTAAACCACATCTTTTTACTGCTTGGGTCTCCCACAAGCTAGAAGAGACTCATGACCAACAAGCAGGGGAAAGTGTGAGCCCAGGAGGGTGTGAGCCCAGGAAGGTGTGAGTCCCGAACAGTGGAGAAAGAAGAAGCAAACTCCATAGTCACTACATGTTGAACAATATCTTTATTATGCACTTTACTTTGAGCATCATGTGTGAATTTTAGGCAATACTGGTGAAAAGACGAGATCATTAACCCTTTGAGTAGTACAAATGTTCACATATGTCCTAGTGCCTCCTGACCATCCAGAGTGCAATCAATTTTTTTAAACATTTTTTTTTTCTGTATTTTTCCAAAGTGAGAAGTGGGGAGACAGAGAGACAGACTTCTGCATGTGTCCGACCAAAATCCACCCAGCATGACCACAGGGGGTGATGTGCCCATCTGGGGTGTTGTTCCGTTGTGGCCGGAGACATTCTAGTACCTGAGGTGGAGGCCATGAAGCCATTCTCAGCACTCGGGCCAACTTTGTTCCAATGGAGCCTTGGCTGCAGGAGAGGAAGAGAGAGGGAGAGAGGAAGGAGAGGGGGAAGGGTGGAGAAGCAGATGGGCATTTCTCTTGTGTGCCCTGACTGGGAATCGAACCCCGGATTTCCACATGCCAGACCGATGCTCTACCACTGAGCCAAGCAGCCAGGCCCAATCTATTTATTTTAAAAATGTGTAAGGCAACATTAAAAAGAGGCAAATGTATGTTCTTGTTTCCATAAACTGGTTATCAAACAAACATGATTTTAAGTGAATAAAACTGTAACTGGAACTAATTTTATTTCCTGAAAAATAAATTCACTCCCAAGGGCAGCGAGCATGAAAAAAACTCATTACTCAAAGGGTTAGACATGTTATTCTAGAACACTCTCGCTCATGATTTTTATTAGTTCTAGCACTTTTAAATTTTTCTTTTTATTTTATTTTATTCATTTTAGAGTGGAGACACAGAGTGAGAGAGAGAGAGAAAGAGAGAAAGGGGGGAGGAGCTGGAAGCATCAACTCCCATATGTGCCTTGACCAGACCAGTGCAGGGATTTGAACTGGCGACCTCAGTGTTCCCAGGTCGACGCTTTATCCACTGCGCCACCACAGGTCAGGCAGTTCTAGCACTTTTAAATGTTTGCAGTTTACAATGTCAGGGTATGTTCTGTGACTTAATTCACGCAGTTGGGGTTCCATAATTAAACAGCGTCATGGCTCCCTCCGTAGCACATTTTTGATCGTAGTCCTCGCTTTTCTGTGTTATTTATTTTACCCTTCTTGCTTGTTTGGCTCCCACATGCATAGACATTTCTGGATGGTCATCCGTGTGCGGGAGCGTGTGGTTGGACCCAGGACATAGTAGCCCCAGCTCTCATCTGTATGGGTGGGGACCTGGTTCCATTCCCAACATCCTGACAGCTCTCATTTCCAATAAATCCTTGATGGGCAGTCCCTGTGAGTCTGACAGTCATTCTTCGAAGGTAGTTTATTTCTATGTACTGTTCTTGAGTGCAGTTCCTAAATAATAATACTGTGTTTCTTGACTCTTTTAAGTAATTGGCAATCATTTCTTACTCTCAGTCTGAAATTTCCTGCGTTGTCTCCTGGGCTTCTTAGTCAAGGAATGTCGGGGACATTGTTCATGTGCTGGGTAAATAGGTTGAAAACTCACTCGCTTCCTCTCCCATAGCATTCACTAAACAAATAATAAACGGTGTGTTTCTCTGTACTACTGTCTCCCAGGAGTTGTTGGTCTTCTCTTCCATGTCACCCATTCCCCAACTCCGTCTAGGTGTAGGTGTGGCCCACATGCCCCAGGCGGGGTTCTAGGAATGGCCCACATGGACCCCTGACCCTGGTGGAATCCTCCCCACTCTGAGTATCTGTAGAAACTGTGAGCACTTGGATGACAAATTATGAGTTACTTGCTTGTAGGGAGATTCTCTGGATGGGTCTGACTTGATCGCTTGAGCCCCAGGATGGGGATTCGACGTAAGTCATGGAGTGGGGAGCCTAGATACCCTGCTGCCAACACACAGGTATTTCTGGAAGCACAAGTGGGAACTCGGCTTTTACTCCAGTTTCCAGGGTCGGGACCCACACGTGCTGGAAAGTGATGGAGTGGACATGGACTGAGAAAGCCGGATATGAGCACAAAGGGAAATGGCTTTATTTTCTTTCTTTCTCTCTTTCTTTCTTTCTTTCTTTCTTTCTTTCTTTCTTTCTTTCTTTCTTTCTTTCTTTCTTTCTTTCTTTCTTCCTTCCTTCCTTCCTTCCTTCCTTCCTTCCTTCCATTTATTTATTTATTTATTTATTTATTTATTTATTTATTTATTTATTTATTTTTGAGATCTTGCCGACTCCAAGGACTGCGTGTGCCAGGTTGTTTATGTTATTTAAACTAAACAATAATTCTATAGAACAAACCTTGTTATTCTGATGATTAAGGTGAAGGAAATGGATGTAAACATGACAGGCAAAGGTTAACTGTGAACTATCTGAGAGAGAATGAGGGTGGGACAATTATAAATGAGCCATTGTCATGTCATGGGGGAGCTCCGGTTTCTGAATCCTCAGCCCATGCAGGCTGCCGACCCCGAGCAGAGACATTTCCGGGAGAGAGCTCTGTTCTCTTTCTTGTCCGCCTGAAAACCACTGCGTTTTAACTTGAATACCTCACACAGCCTCTCCTTTATGAAGTTAGTAAAATCAGCAAAGAACAGTGGACCCATGCCTACGTCCTGGGTTTTCCCCTCCTTTCCTTCGAGAGCATCCCTTGAAGTAGATGTCCATTTGATATTGTTGATGTTTGACTGATACATTCTATATTGGATGTTTGGCAGCACGTTCTGTTCCCAGCACACCACCTCTGTGCTCAGACTGACTGGTAAGTCAATGTCACTTTTGTTTTTGTCCTAAGAGCTCTCTCCTTCCCAGTATCTGTCTCTGTGTCTCTTTAGACACAGGTTAAGCTGCCCTTACAATGCTGTCCAACCCTATCTTAAGTGACACAGAAGCTCAGCTCTCCCTCCATGACAAGCTCCAAGCTGCGAGGCCGCATCCTGAGAAGGCAGCTGCAGGGGTAGCTTCTTCGTGCTGGCTCTGGGGCTGCGGGAGTGGTGGCGGAGGGAGGTGTCAGCTCAGGCGATGGCTTCAGGTACTAACCTACAGATGGTCCTCATGGCTCCTATGCCTCTACCAATGGCCCTAACTCACCAAGGTGACATGCCTGCCTCTAGAGAGGTGTGGAAGTGGCCTCAGTCTTTGCGCAGCAACCTGCTCCCTGAAGTCAGGAGGTTTAGGCCACTGGAATAGAAAATGTCAAATAGAAAGCTGGGGACCATTACGAGTCTCTGCCAAGGACCTTAGAGTGAAAATAATATGAAACAGCCAAGGAGGCCTTCTTTCTTCCCTTTCCACCCAGATGGCAGTTAGAAGAGATACCTCCTTATAATCACTTCTTCAATGACCTGTGCTCTCTCCTCACGCGACGTTCCATGTCACTGTCTCTGTCACTCATTTAGCCGCTGTCTGCTGTGCCGTAGGTAGGTCATGACCGTCTGGAAGGCTGTGCGGAAGCCATGGTATTCAACATTTCCAGCATAGTATTATACAAAAGGCAAGTCATTGAACTAACGGGAGGACACTCCATGCAAGACACGTGTAAAACACATATTATTTTCACCTAAGAATTATGATCCTTAAATACATTTACACTTCAACATACATTAATAAGTGCATTATAGGCCCTAGTCAGTTGGCTCACTAGGAGAGCATTGGCCCGGCGTGTGGAAGTCCTGGGTTTGATTCCCGGTCAAGGCACACAGAAGTGACCATCTGCTTCTCCACTCCCCACCTCTTTTCCCCTCTCACAGCCATGGCTTGAATGGTTCAAGAAAGTTGGCCCCAGGCTCTGAGAATGGCTCCATGGACTCTGCCTCAGGCACTGAAATATACAGTTCAGTTGCTGAGCAACAGAGCAACTACCCAGATGGGCAGAGCATTGCCCCCTAGTGGGCTTGCCAGCTGGAGCCTGGTCAAGGCACAGGTGAGAGTCTGTCTCTGCTTCTCTGCCTCTCACTTAATAAAAAAAATGGTGCATTATATAATAGATAAAACACATTAAATATGTTTAATAACCAAGAAAATTGGTTCTTAATGTCGCATCTTACCAAGCTTCATGGATACAGTGACCTTAGTTCTTCCTCACTGTGTTGTCATGATGTTTTCCTGCCTTGCATCTGGAGGCTGAGCTGGAGACAGGTGCTGGATCTCAGCACGCAGTTGGGGAATAACGTAACAGGTGTTCAGTAAACATGCACTGAGTTCGTAACACAGGGACCACACAGCCAGCTGAACCTGCTTAACAGACAGATTTGGGCAGATCAGGAGGTTTTCCTAACTCGTGTGAATCACCTTAAGCAGGTTGATCTCTGCTCTATTGCTCCTATTGCATCATTTTTTTAACAAGCCATTTTCTCACTCAAAAGCTAGTTTCAATCCACCTCACAATAAATTGTCAAGAATAAGAAAGCAGAATCTGTTGACTACCCAGTAAATGGTCGGGACATGTGACCCATGCCCTGTGCAGAAGACATCTCATATTGTGTAGAACGCACAGTATTTATAACTAATGGGTCTTTTGTTGTGATCAGTTACAATGTGAAAAAGCTTAGTGTGTATATATGTATATGTATGGAATGTATATGAATATCTAATATCTATAATAAAACTATATGTGCTCTAATGTATGTTCATATTATATATTTATAATCATGTAATATGTGACAATATATTGATATATGGGCTTACTGATAATATAATTATATAATATATAACATTATTTGTTGTCTTTATGTATGTTTTGTATACATGTAATCTATATATTATGTACATACACATCATACATACACACAGACACATTTGAAATTTTACTGAGTTCTTTTGCATTTGAACTAATTTCAGTGATTCTCTAACCCAGATGAGCGACATATTCCAACCTCCTCATGTGCCATGAAGGACGATGCGTGTTTTCAAAGCTGACATGGAAATGAAAGCCTAGCAGTAAAGTAGCTGGAGTAAAAATAGAAAGTTTTATCTGGTCGGTGACCTGGGCTGGTTTCCTGCTGGAGTAAGGATTCAGAAAAGACCTTCAATGAGGGGAAGGAAGGGCCCGGAGGCTGGGACGTGGGAGTCATGGTCCGTTCCTGTGCACCTGCAAACAGACACACATACACACACACTCACACACATAAGACACACACAAACTTAGACACACATGCACACACACACACACACACACACACACACACACCCATGTACCAGCACAGAGTGGAAACCACTGTGGATGGAAGAACAGAGTGAGGGTCCCCCCAGAGTTCACTGGGAAGTCCCGTTGGAGGGAACGAGAGATGAGGAAAAAGGAGGTTGTTCTTCCTTCCTCCCCCCCAGGGGTGGAGGCCATTTCCAAGTTTCACCGGCAGCCTGGTGCCTCTGGGGAGAGCTGACCCTGCCGTGGCTGTGCACCTTAGACCCTGTTGTCCCGACAAGCACAGTCAGAGGCCAGGGCGAGACCTCCTTGTGGAGAGAAGGGCTCCTGCTCCCAGAAACCGAGAAGCTGGGGGGGGGGGGTACTACTGTGAGTTGGAGGCAGCCTGCAGTGGGGACAGAACATGGGTCAGGGCCACCGTCTAGTTCCCAAGTTTAAGCAGCACTTACTCTGTGACCTGAGGCCTACAGCAGCTTTGCCTCAACCTCTCCATTTGTCCAGAGGGCTTTAGAAATAATTGCCTGCCCTGTTCTGCAGGGCTCCCTGTAAAAACAAAGACATAAACATGTCACAACATGCTTTTTAAAGGTCAACAGAAGTGATGAATGATGCCTGGGCCCGCGTTGCCATGCCCCCTTCTGCCCCTTGCGTCGGAAGGTCTGGGAGAGGGGGCCTGTCCCTCCCTCTGAGTCTTGGTGCCGAGGGTGTCTAGGCTGTGAACATAGGAGGTGCTCAGGTAAGAGCTGCCTAAGGAACACAGGAGTTGAGACACCTGAGCATTTTCTAGAAGTTTCCACGTCCATCTCCAGGTTGCTCCATGAACCCCTTCAATAACACACCTGCGAGAGACATTTCTTATAGAGAAACACTGTAGACATGAGACTATTTCAGGAAAGAATTGTAGGAGGTCACAAATGTTCGAATTTCAATCCTATTTGTCATCTCAGAGGACACTTCCTTCTGGCTTTTACTGAGCTCAGCTGGCTGGTTCTTGCATTTAAATCTGAGCAGAACTGAAGGCATCATAACGTCCTATGACTTTAACAGGCTTAGCCTCCTATTCCAACAAGTCTTGGCAGAACAGCAGGCTGAAGGGGGAGCGCTGTCTTATAAAGATAAGGATCATGTAATGAGTTTAAAGATGAATTCTTTAAAATTCCGGGTTTTCCTACTTCTATTAAAGTTTCCCTTCTATTCAGATGTGATAAATTGTCTCGATGTAGCGAGATTTGGAAATTTTAATTCCATCCAAGTTTTCCCGGATTTCGGAAGAAGATAACTACCTTTGTCTTTGACATCCCAGAGGTGATTGCTGTGGAGCTTTGTAAGTCCCGTCTTCTCCTCAGGGACAAGATGAGGACAACTGTCTACTGGTTGATTCATTTACTAACTTCAGCTTCAACTTAGAAAACACGCCAATCCCTGTTGTTCACGCCACCATGTGCAGCTTGTTTGTTCCACAGCGGAGTGTGGGAAGTCAGAGGGGCTGCATTTCTCTGTAGCGGAGGGCAGGGAAGCCTTCGGGTTCGTGCCTGGGACCATTCTGTGGGGTTCCAAAGTGAGACCAGTTTTCTAAGTGAACTGCTGTCTCACCTGACCTAAGTCCACACCGGAGCTGCCTGGCACCGGCCACCCTGCAAGAGGAGGCTTGTCAGCACCGAGCCTGGCGCCAGGTCTCCTTAGAAAGCCCCTCTGGGGACAGTTGAGCTGCCTGCTGGTTTCCTTGGGGGTGCCTGCTGGTGAGCAGCGGGGCTGGTCACACCTGCCGCTGAGTCTAGGAAAAAGGTGTCTTCCAGGACTGGGAGATGTGTCAAGAGGGTTTTAAAATATCATCATGAGGGGTTTGTACCGTGTGCCCCGGTGGGAGCTTCACACAGCGGTGGCTGAGTGTGGGGTGTCCTCTCCCCAGACAGCGCACATCCTCAGAGGCCTCCAGACACAGACAGGAGAGTGTGTTCTCATTGTCGGAAGCTGAACGTCTTTGCCTTGCAGGTAGTGTCCGAAGTCCCCTTACTGTGTTTGTCCCATGGACGTTAGAGATTCAATGTGTGGAGTTTTCTGTCACCTTTCTTTGGGGGGGTGGGGTGGGGACTAATCTTACATAAATAACTATTACACAATATTCTGCAGAAACCTTTGTTTGACATTTTACTAATTATGCACATTGCTATTTATAAAATAGTCTCCTATGCTTGTTACCCTTAACTTAATGCATGGTTCGTCCTGCCTCCCGTACACACTGACAGGGACTGAAATGTCAGCAGGATCCTAAATCTCAGACCCTGGCCTCCAGCCTTCCCCTCAACACACTCCCCTCCCCCTGCGGTGAGTGCAATCATTTGCAGAACCATCAGAAGCAACCCTCATACTCAGTATAGAAGATAGTAACAGATTTTTAAGATCATCTTACAGGGATGGCAACCCTATCACTCTGAGAGCTCTAGTCACAGAGCCTCTGTGCCAATGGCTTCCATTTTGTGACTGTCAAAGTGTTCAGAGGTCCTGAGGAAATGTCACAATCTGTCCATCAATCGACCTTTTT
Source organism: Rhynchonycteris naso (assembly GCA_037038555.1). Lineage (NCBI taxonomy): Eukaryota > Metazoa > Chordata > Mammalia > Chiroptera > Emballonuridae > Rhynchonycteris > Rhynchonycteris naso. The sequence goes on from CM073001.1 coordinate 109,025,562, forward strand.
CTTAAGGTGACCAATAGAGGGGCTCATGACAGTGCCTCAGACCCAGTCCACCGCACAAACATTTCTAGCCCATGCATCATGGGAGGCGTGCTCTGAGTCTCCGGGCCGTGTGGCTTCCAGTGTGGTCCCCGACCCAGGAATGAACCCTTGTTTCATCTCTGCCACTGTCACTTAAGACAATTTTTAAAATGTCTTGTACTGACTTTGTTCAAGAGCTGGAGTTGGAGAAAACAGTAATTTACGTCCATACTCTCGCTCGGAACGGCTTTGCCTTTGCTGCCCGGTCAAATCCCCACGGATGTCGCTTTGCTTGTCAGAGAGGGTCTTTAGGAAACTCTGATCGAGACATAAAAGAAACTTCCAAAGGTGATTAAACAATTGGCAATTAGTGTTAAGGGAATGGCATGTCAGGGATGTAAAGAATTCTTACTGAGAGGGGTCGGATTATCTCCTAGCTTGTAATTAAAGGGAGGTTAACCTTCAGGGAAACTTTGAAGTTCGCCAGGTCCTTCTGTGTCAATCCCGCCAACTCTGTGTTCCTTACATGCTTACACATTCCTTTTCCCCTTCTAAGACCCTTCATCCTGTCTGCGAGCTGTCATTGTGCCCATTGAGCATTTAAAAACTCAAAGAAAATGCCGAGCTTCCTGAGTTCGTCTCTAAAATTTTATCAAGAAGAAGCCGAGGCCCTGAACCACGAGCAGCTTGAGGTTCACCAAGTAAATTCCTGGTAGAACCCATGCATTTCCCATGAGTCTCCTTATTCATCTTGGGGTTAGAGCTCTCAAGGGCACAAGGGTCTAAGGAAGTCGGCCACGTATGTCCTTCCAAAAACATCTGTATGTCTATTCACTTAGCAAGATCGAGTGAAAGAAGGAAAGGAAGGGAAGGGAGAAAGGAACAAAGGAATGAATGAAGGAAGGGAGAGAAGGAGGGAGAGAAGGGACGACTTTACTAGCAAAGTTTTTGCCCCTGAGTGAAGTGTTTTGTAAGGACAGGGAATTGGTTCCCTCACCTGACACCCTGAACCAGATTTAGCAAGAAAAGCAGTCTGTGCAGGTGGCAGAGCCCTCAGGAGACGTGACGCCCACCTCCTGCTGCCCCAGCATTGGGCCCTGTGGTTCCTTTCACTCTGACGTGGACGCAGGTGGCGGTCCTCCTGGAATGGGCCCTTTAGGAACCTCTCCTTCTTTAGCTGCTTTGGAGCAGGGAGCCTCTCCCTTGGCCAGCAGGTGAGCAGGCAAGGACAGGTGACGCAGGCGCAGCTGAAGGAGCAGAGATGTGGACACGAATTCCGCTTCAGCTGAAGGATGTGCAGCTCCCACGGGGAAAGGACAGGATTGAGAAGGAAGGGCAGACATCACTGTGCTCAGTAGCACCCTGAGGGGACAGGGCAGGACAAATCTGGGTGGACTGGGCATGCCCTGTGCCACCAAGGAGGCGCACGGTCTCAGCAGACAGACGTGACAGGCCCTCTCCTTAGTGCTCAGGGCCGGGCCCTGGTGACCTTCCTAGTGATGGCACGCATGGAAACATGGAAACATGGCAAGCCCTCCAGCCAAGAGCTCCCTCTGCCTCTCTCTCCACTTCCTTCTATCCCCCCATCATGTCTTCCTAAATAAAGTGTTGACAACATCCCTGCATTTAATTTTCTCAAAATATTGCTTCACGAATGCCCATCTTCACATCTCTGAGCTCTTATCTTAAAAAAAAAACAAAAAAAAAAAACAGGGAGAGACTCTTCCTTAAGACTCCAAACTCTCCTATTTTTGTGTTAACACGCCTGACCCTTACTGATAGTCATGGATATTGTCCATTCATCAGCATCTTTTTTTTTTTTTCCATTCATCAGCATCTTAACATGGGATTCGGCCCCACCTGCTGTCTCATGCACCAGATTCCTTTTAAAGAGAATATACTACTGTACTTTTAGAGGCAATTTTTTTTTATTTGACATCACGAAGTACAGACTAAGAGCAAGCTTCCTTCCCTTCAGCTCTCTTGACCTTTCCCTTCAGAGCAAAATAAAACCCCTTTCCAAGCGAGGCAGTGGCAAAGCACACTGACATCCAGACAGGGAGACGGAGACGGCTTGTCCTCTCCCAAATCCCAGCCTCTGGGGTGGGGGTCCTTAGAACTCACTGGATTGTGTCCAAGGGGAGGAGGGGCCTTCACATGCCTCCAGAAGCTTCCGGACTATCCTTTTTAATTTTTTCTCCAGTGGCGCAACAAGTCACAAAGCCTCCCCTCTTTCTTGTCACAGAGAAAGGGCTTATCTGGTAGCACCTCCTTCCTGGGGAGGTGGCCTAGTGGCTCGAAAGGCAGGGGATGCGCGACCTTTGATACTTCTATGGCATGTGCACACCAATTGCAGCGTTTCACCGGTAAACTGTGCATCCTGATTCTTGGGTACCAGACGTGGTCTTTTCTGGGGAGAGAGCTACAATTTTAATGTGCTGATGTAAGTGTTTGGCTTGCTTTTCTCCAAGCAGGAGCACCGAGACAGCCTCCCCTTCCTGCTGCACCGTGGAGAACGGGGTACACGTGCACACCCTTCTCTGTAGGGAAACGGACCATGTGGGTGCAGATCCTCTGGGAAAATGCTGTGGATTTTTGCTTTTTAAAGAAAATAAAATGGCCTGACCAGACGGTGGTGCACTGGATAAAGCATCAGACTGGGATGCGGAAGATCCAGGTTTGAGACCCCGAGGTCTCCGGCTTGAGCGTGGGCTCATCTGGTTAGAGCAAAAGCTCGCCATCTTGAGCCCAAGGTCAGTGGCTTGAGCAAGGGAGTCACTCGCTCTGCTGTAGCCCGCCCCCCACCCCCTTGGTCAAGGTACATATGAGAAAGCAATCAATGAACAACTAAGGAGCCACAATGAAGAATTAATGCTTCTCATCTCTCTCCTTTCCTGTCTGTCTGTCCCTATCTGTCCCTCTCTCTGTCTATCACACACACACACACAAAAAATAAATAAAAAGGAAAGAAAATGTATAAACGTCACATCAGGGACCTCACACTCATGCTGTCCTTTCTGGGACTCTGAGACATGTTGTTCTCATGCCGTGTCTTCCTGTCTCAGCCAGCAATAGCTTGGGTCCAGTCTGGGCCTCTGTTTTCTCACCTATAAAATAGACTAGTAGTCGAAAACCTAAGCTCCTCAATCATTGTTCTGGTCTGCAAAGGAGAACTGGGTCTTTAAAAAAACAACATCCTGCTCTCTCCTCTAAAGGAGGACAATGTCAAAGGGTTGGCACTCCATGTCCCCTCCTTAGGTCCTCTCCCTCAAGGGCCAAGCCAGAACAAGAGATCAAAGTGCAGGATGAGCTCTCCTTATTTCCCTCCAAACTCTGGTCTGGCCAAGCCCACAGGGTCTGCCGGAGTTCCACGCCTAGTGAGCGGTGACATGCTGACATGAATTCAATCTCAATAAATCATCTGTCATTTGCAGACATAGGAGAGTGTCTATTTGGTCCCGTCCTACAGTTCCTAGCTGCAAAGACCAATGCAAAAAAAAAAAAAAATGCAGATGGATTGGAGACATCACTCAAGGCCCAGCAGGAAGAAGCTCCCTCTTCTCTGTCGTTGGCGTGACTGATGTCCATGACAAGACTCTCTTCCTAACTCCACCAGGGGGCGCACACCCCTGTTGGAACCAGAGGGTGGGAACATACTGAATCCCTTGACCATTCCCAACCAGCCCGATAGAAGACATCTGCCCGCCCAGACAGCATCACCAGTCCTCCTAAAATGTGACTATTTTGGTTATGTCAAAAGAAGAACATTTTTTTTAAAGAGTGCAAATATGACATTCTGATTTTAAAATGGTAGCTTACGAATACATAATTCTTCGTAGGGAAAGAATAAGAGTCAAATTATCATAATGTCATTTTTGCTGTGTGTATATTCAGCTTCCTTGATTTAAAAATAAATAGATGCCTAGAAAATAAAGAAAACTCTGGCTAAAAATAAGTGTCAATCTTTTTAGAGGTATGTTTTGTTTTTTTTTTCGCTATTTTTTCCCCAGGGTAGTCTGTAAAATTAACACATGTTGGTGGACAGGATGTAATGATCCTGGCTTTTAAAATCTTTTTCATCATAACATTTAGCCATGACTACACAAAGGAACACAGTCAACTTCTATGCCACGCTTGAGCCTGCGGCTTCTAAATTTGGAATTATAAAAATGTGGCAATTTTCCAGAATCTTCCTTTGTGATAAAATATTTCTGTGAAACAAAGAAAAAACTAAATAAAATCTACACAGCCTGTGGGCTGAGATAACCAGCACATTTTGATGGGAATGGCGGAAACAGAAGACTTTGGAAAGCATATAAATGAGCAAGATATTCCCTATTCTCCCTATATGGCTTCTCTCTCAGTGAATATTATAAACAATTAGAATGAAAATCTAAGCACTATGAGATAAAGATATAGTTTGCTTCTTTTAAAACACTCGTTTTTCCAGTAATGATTTGTCCTCTGCAGGCCTCTCCCTTGTACATGTCTTAAGCATGATTTATGTTTAATTTAAAAGTTTAATAGAAAATCCAAACCTTGGTTTATCGGGATACCCCCACACAACTTACTTTAGAAGGTTTATATTTGAACAAGTGGAAGTTTAATTTTTAATTTTAGTGTCCAATGAATATGAACCAAAGGCTGCTTCTAAACATGATAAAAATAACTGACAATTTAAAATAGATTCTCTTTGTCCCACAGTTTCTGTGATTCAGACTTACTTCCCTGGACCCACAAGTTTCCTGAGGCACCTCCCCCTGCCTTAGTAAGCCAGCTATGTGCTCAGTGTGAGAGTGTGGTGCGTGTGTCAGTGTGTATGTGTGTGTGTGTGTGTGTAAATATGCATCTGTGTGGTGTGTGGGGTGTGTGTATTGTATGAGTGTCTAGTGTATGTGAGTGTCTGTGCTGTGTGTATGGTGGGGGTTGCATGTGTGAACGTGTGTGTGTGAATATGCATCTGTGTGGTGTGTGTGCATTGTATGAGTGTCTGGTGTGTGTGTGTGGTGGGGAAAGCACAAGAACAGATCGCATGCCAAAGGGAAAGCAGAGTTGGACTTATTTTTGGCTTTGGCTTAAAACTTTTTGATCTTCATTCCCTCGACGTAAAGGGGTTGAACCGGATGCTTTATAATATCCCGGCCGAGGCTCAAGCCCACTGGACCTGCCATGCTGTTGTGTAGTTGCATGAGCTCTCTTCTTCCTGGAGAGTCATGGTCGTGTAGACAGTGGCAGTGTGGCTTCCAGCACATGGATGCTGCCCAGTGAACAAGCTGTCTGTCCATTGTGTCTCTATCTATGTATCTATCACCTCTCTATCTATGTGACTATCATCTCTCTATGTGTCTAGGTATCTATCTATCCTTTATCTATCCATTAGTTTATCTATCCATTCACCCATCATTCATTTAGCCATTGATTTAATTTGTCTGCCTGTGCTCTTTCTCTGATCTATCTGTCATACATCTGTCTTCTCCACCACCATTGTCATCGTCATCATCATATAAGAAATATCCAATGCCTTCTCCTTGGTGTATCTGTTGCACAGGGTTCTTAAGTTTGAATAATTCTTGTTTTTCACTACCATGATTTTCCCAAGACACCAGATGTGTATGTCGCAATCAAGCCTGAGGTACAATAGGACCATGGAAAGAAGGTGGCACAGGCTGGTCCGTCAGCATTAGATGGGGAATCTAGAAATATGGGAAGAAAAAGTAGATATGAGTCTCTGATGGCGTTGGATGTCCCTGACAGAAGAGAACCAAGCGCTGTCCCCTCTGCACTGACATGAAGTGACCAACAGGGGCTCAGTCTCGTAAAGGGAAGCTGGTACTGGAAAGGAAGGCATGATTTTGGGTCATTTATTCCCGGGTCAGCTGAAGTCACACAGACAGACGTGTAGGGAATACTACGCTAGCCTCACTGGGTTGTTGGGAACTGTCAAAGACATGATAGAGAGTGAAGATGTGGTCAAGGATGACATTAAATACCTCGGCGATCACATATACCCCAGAATCACAAACCTCACATTTCCAAAGCCTTTCTACCATCTGGAGCCCCATGGGGACTCAGGGGGGTGGGGGTGGGATGGGGTATTTTTATAACCTCTGGGCTTCTTTGCCCCGGGACTGGTTCCCACGCCTGGGAAGGAAGATATTGACATGACTCCATCTGCAAGAGGACTGGTGATCCCCCCGGGCAGGAGCTGGAAACATCTGTCAACCACAAGGTGGACACCAAGTTGAATGACCCCTCCCTCTCAGTTTTCAATGACTTCACCCCTTTGCATCAGTGACAATCAACCAACCCACACTTCCTTCCACACGAGCATCCTTCCTCGTTGTATTCTTGTCTGATCGGTCATGCCTTCGCTCATTCAAGAAAAGTTCACTAACTTGGGGAATTCCTGTTCAAGTAAGTTTGTATTACGGAGACTGTAGTTAGATCAAGTAAAGTGTCGGAAGGAAGAAAAAACCAAAAATCAGACTTCAGCATTTCGTGGGAAACACCTTCAAATGGTTTAGAATAGCGTGACTGCCTTTATCCCGCACTATGCTTTGTTCTGAAATTTGGGAAATAATGAGTAAAATAGATTTTTGTGAGAACAATTACAGCAGTTTTTAAACTAAAGGTACAATGGTCCTAGCAAAGCCGGTTTGTGAGTTGTGAGGCCAGGGTTGTCAGCATAAACACAACACACACGATGACACTTGTGTCTAAATCCTGTGGCTACAAGCAGCAGAGTCACCGGCTCCACACCGTCTGCCAGCCGCACGGTGAGCCACATAAGCCCATGCAGGCATGTGATGCACCGTCTAGTTAGGGTGCCAGAGTGTCATTTATTGGAGAAGGAAAACGATTTATTGGAAATAGAAAAACAATTGTAATATTACAGACGTATGCCTTTGCCGCCATCATGAACGCCCTGTACCTGCTGGGTTGTTATTAGCACACTGTTCTCCTTCTTCTGTGACATGCAAGGTGGCTTCCTTCATACATTGCGGGGACAACACGATTTTGCCTTCCCCTCTGTCTACGCCTTTCCCATTTGCAGTCGTGATCAGAATTCCCCTCACGAGGGCACTGCCCCCCTGCAAGGACAGACAACCTCATCTCTAAGTCCTGTGCCTATGGGACAGGAATTCTGAGGACAGCTGGAGGGCGCGCCAGAGAAAAGACCTCTCTGTGGCTTTTCGGCTTTTGAATAGAACGATTTAAAATCATTTCTGTTCAGGGACGGCTTTTACCGCTTTCTTCCTAATCTCTTGCTCCCCTCCTCTTCTCATCTCCCCTATTTCCTTTTCGTCCCCCACCTCCCTGCTCTCTCTGTTTCTTCCCTCTTCTCCTAGGGACAGTAGCTGCCATTTTCCATTTGAATGAGACCCGTGACAAGGTGTGGAGTGCTGAGAGCATCGCCTCATACCTTCGCACCCTAATCTTTGAGCATCCTCGTGACCGAGGGGTGATGCCTTTAAAGAACGGCATCAAATGATTCAATATGGAAGATGAGCGTTTGAAGAAAAATGGGATCATGTCACAGAGAGTAAGCGGGCTTTTGCACTGCCCGTAGGCTGGGACGTCCGTGTTGCAGGTTCTAAACAGACTCTGAAGTGTGTGATTGCTGGGCAAGCCGACCTCGAATGAGAAGCATGTTCTACAGGTGGGTCCCTCTCTCTGTTACTCAAAGGCCTTTCATGGTGTGTTTGTTCATCACGGCTCTGTGGACAGCCTCACACATCAATGGGACAGCGCGCGTGATTCTGTGTCACAATGTAGGGGATGTTCCGACACTAAACACGCGTGTGGACACACAGCGCCATCACAGGAACTGGCTAACATGTGGAGCATTGCCTGAGGCTCCTCACGCCAGATGACAACAGTTCCGCCATGACAGTTGTTCGGGTCTCTATCTGGAGACAAAGACTAATAATTCCTCTAGCCTCGCGTGTGGCAGAAATGATGACATGTGACTCCTAAGACGAGGTCCTGACGTGAAGGCACCGTGGCTGCCCCCTGGGTGACCCAGCCCAGCCAGGGAGCCATATGTGAGAAATTTCCTTTAGAACCCGAAGCCAGGAAAAGTCCTTCCTTGTTCCAAGAAACAAACTGTGTCTTTTCTTTCTAATCAATAAGAACTCTAAGTAAAAATTTCTATGTTGGCAATAAGCTGATGGCCACCCAGTATGACCCTTCAAGGAGCCTCCTACCGTGGCCACCTGGCCCGCCTTTGTGGGTTTTTCTGTTTCCAGATCTCACTTTCCCTTCCTGCTCACTTGAACTGTATTGGTTTGCTACGTGTTGTCCTTGTATGGGGATGTGGAACGTGTGCATTTCTTCTCCTCCTGTCAGAGGATTCTTTATTTGCGAGGTGCAGAGCCAGGCGCTGGATGTCCCCATGGTGAAGTTCATGTTTCTGATGCCCCAAGAGTTTGTCACATGTTGGAAGATGGGTAGAATCCAAGCATCGTGAAATGGGGGTCATTGAGGTGCTTCTAGGGAGAGTGAAGAAATTGGGCAAGTTGGAGGGTCAGCCAGGGTTCCGGAGAAAGGGCTGAGGTGACGTTTGAACTAAATTGGAAGTGATAACAGGAGTTTTTTTCCAGAAGACATTAGGAACAGAACATGGAGGCAGAACAACCCAGAGGCAAAGCAAGGTCACCTGAGTGTGTTTGCTGTGGTCAGTCCAGCCAGGTTACAGAGAAGGGGACAGGTGGGTGCCTCCCACTCTGGGGGACGGCACACAGAGATGCCAATAGGATGGGCAGGTCATAGATTTCATTATTTAAGAAAGAAAAAAAGATGGAAGAATTCTAGGCAATGACATCATTGCATTTACATGTTTATGCTCAGTAAAAATAAAACCCGTGTCAGCTGAATTAAAGTGCACTTTAAAATAACCCAGTGACGTTTACTGATAGAGTGTATGTCTCCGACAGGCTTCAGAGATGTTACTCCCACGGGTGTGGTCACCAGATGCCCGTCCTCATAGCACGGCCGTGAATAGCCTCCAGTCACGCTTGTCTGTGATATTCGCCTGCCGGTCAGTTTATGAATGTTGGATTTTGCTTGTTTTGGCTAGGAATTTCAGAGCACTTGGTGGCCAATACAGATTGAATGGCTTCTGGAGAGGATAGATAGCCTTTTGGTCTGGGACGAAGATACCCTCCCTGGACGCCTGTCTACTTGGGCAGCATGTGGAGACTGGTTTGATGATCTACAGCAATAACTGAGAATGTCCCATTCATTTCTCAAGGGGATGGCCACCTTTAGGGTCACGTGGTACCCAGTGACAAAGAGAAGGCAGCATCCATCAGGTGATACCTACTGCCAAGCAGGACATTGCCTGGCACGGCATTTCGGTCGGGTGTGCAGAGGTGTGTGCAGAAGTCCCGATGGTGGGCCGCATGCTTTGGTGCTCCCGAGGGTAGCACACCATGCTGCAGGAAGCCTGGCATCGTTGGCCTGCAGTGTAGACAAGCACCTTTCTGCCCTGGCTGGGCATTGCCGCATTGGCAGGTTACTGGTTTCATAAATGGAGAAAGGGTATTCTGCCATGTGCACCAATTCCAGGACCTGCCCTTCTCTCCTAGTTCCCTTATCTGCACCCTCTACATACGACAGTCGTGATAACTTCATTCTATCCCCTATTGTAACATCTATGCTTCTAGATGAACCACTTAGTAGGAGAAATATACATTGCTGTTAGAGATGCCCTGAAGACTCATTGTTCTGCTGTTTATATACATATCTCACACAGATGTTGGGAACTATAGCAATGTCAGTGTTTGTATAAAAAGAGATGAGCTGTGATTAACTTCTGACCCAGAGTCATGAAGCTTACTGTCATGTGCTCAGCATAGTAGTAATAAGAAACTCTGTCATTGGTGGTTTAATTGCTCAGACAGCCAGAGGAGGCTATTTCTTTCTTGAGGGACGTGGTTGGGGACTGTGTCCAGGTGGGGCCTCAGCATTCTGCACCTTCCTTTAAGGAGCCAGTGTCCGGTCAATTGGCCCCAGACGCACAGACCTCCCCTGCCATAAGGATTAAACCGTCATAACCTGCCCACCCACTGGCCCAGTAACTGGAAATCCAACTCCATACTGTGGGTTCTTCCCAGCAGCTCTGAGGGTCGCCGCCTGTGCAGGGGTCAGAAGCGGTCACCATTTCGTGTCCAGCACAACCCTCCCGCCCACACCAGGTTCTCTTCCTCCTCTCCCACCAACAGCACAAGGGTTCCAGTTTCCCCACATCTTTCTGATTGTTTGTTCCTTTGTTTGGAAAGGGCTCATCTTCATGGGAGCAGACTTGTTTTCTCGCAGTTTTCATGTTGCTGACTTTTAGGGAAGAATGGCTAGTTCTTCTCACTCAGCTCTGACCTGTCTTCCTTGAGTAGTCTGCCTCTTCTGTCTGACCACGCTTTAGCTCACGGGCTCCTGTCTTAGATTTTCCAGGACCTTCCTAGTTATGTTCCTAACCTCTCAGATGGAAAGGAGGATCTCTGGACTTTGTCAACCGGTAGGGACAATCACTTTTATGAATAAAACAATCATGCCCTCGTCAGCCTCGCTCTTTAATCTGATGGCTTGATCTGTGGTTCAGACAACAGAAATGTTCGTCTCATCGTGATTTGGTTCTTCCAAAAACCAAAAGCAATTAACAGTTATTTCTCCCTTTGGAATAAATGTGGGGTGGTAATGAGATGACCTTGTAGGAAAACCTTGAAAACAGAAAGACATTGAAGACATAAAGTCCCCCCACATGTGTGGAAATATTAAGGTCTTGCTCATAGCAATGCCAAATGTAATGTCAGAGAGCAAATCTTTCTCTATATTCACTAAGTTCTCAATACTTCTTTAAATAAATAAATGTTTCATATGAAATGCCTGTTAAAAATTAAGTCGAATTTCACCTATTGGAAAAGAAAAGAAAAAAAAAGAAAGATAACCCTTTTTAATGGTCCTCACAATGAGTCATTGCAGTAGGAATTCGTTACCAATTTGAGCATAACACATAACATGGCAGAAAATAAGATATTCATGCTCCAAGGTGAACCTCATCAACTGTTTACAAAGACCAACCAGTTTTGCCCTGGCTGTTTGGCTCAGTGGTAGAGTGTTGGCCCGGTGTGTAGAAGTCCCAGGTTCGATTACCAGTCAGGGCACACAGGAGAAGTGCCCATTTGCTTCTCCTCCCTTCCTCCTCTCCTTTCTCTCTGTCTCTTTCTTCCCCTCCCGCAGCCAAGGCTCCATTGGATCAAAGTTGACCTGGGTGCTGAAGACGGCTTCATGGCCTCCACCTCAGGTGCTAGAATGGCTCTGGTCGCAATGAAGCAACACCCCAGATGGGCAGAACATTGCCTCCTGGTGTGCATGCTGGGTGGATCCCAGTCAGGCGCATGCGGGAGTCTGTCTCTCTGCCTCCCCACTTCTCACTTCAGAAAAATACAAAAAAAAAAAAAGAACATCCAGTTTGTTTACTGGGGCTGTATTAATCTATTGCTATGAAGACTTCTTCTAACGAGGTGATTGCTTGCCACGGGGTAGACATTCCATCTTAGCTTTCTTAGGCCTACTGAGAAGGTGGGATATTTTAGGTAAGCTTCTTCCTCCCTTGTAGAAAAAAAGAAAAAAAAAAAGAAAGAAAGAAGTCATCAGAAATCTTCACGCTGAAAGGTGTTGGATATATTTATCTGGAGACTCAAAGCATGTATATCTGTCTGCATTTGTCTTTGAAACCCAAGGTCTGCCGAGCTCTCCTACCTGCTGGCTTCCAGCAGAGCCAGGAGCTGCAGGGGAGGAAGTGGACATGTTTAAGACATCTGTCTACTGGCCAGGGGACCCCCTCATTCCTCAGGCGCCCCGTCATGATGCACATACCCTGTGACATCGGGTGGGGCTTCTCTCTGCCTCACATGACCCCAAATTTTACCTCATAAGCACTATTCCCTTGTCTGCCTACACTGTGAGCTCCTTGATGACGAAGACCCATTTCTTTTTCGTTTTTTTTTTTTTTTTTTCTGCCTGAACTATGCAACAGATACTACCTACAAATAGATACAGAAACAAAAATCGAGATTGTTGACAGATGAATGGCCCCGGGTTATTCCCGTAGTGTCAGCCCCTGTGCTCTTTTAGAACAAGATCCCGTAAAAAGGCGAGTGCTACACGCAGAGCTGACCCCGTTTGCTGTGGCCCTGGAGTTATTCCTTAACTCTGTTCTTTGCTTCCTTCTATGTTCTCAGTTTTTACTGCTCTTTTTGTTTTTGTTTCTTCACGTGTTACTTGGCTGGGAAATCGGGTGACCAAGCTCATTTTTATTTGTCACAAGGATTTCTCTGATGTCCCTCTGTGCTACTGAGAATAAATGCATGAACGAGAAAAACATCATGGAGGTCCGGCCCGTGGCGCTCACGGGAAGTCATCTGGCTCATGTATCGGGCGTGTAAAACTTGGCTCGGGAGAGGAGCCAATGGTTTTACCTTGGGTGACCTTGAAATACTTCTATTTACTGTTCAGAGCTTTTCCTGGACTTATTATTATTATTTTTTTTCCCATTCTCTGTTTCATTCTGGTTGTAAAAGTTGCCAAGCTGCTGCTCCCGAGACGATCGTGGTTAACAGCAGGCTTGCGGCAACAGCAGCTGGCAGACTCTGAAATCTCAATGGCCTGAGCACGACATAGACTTATTTCTTGATCATATCACAGTAGGACGAGGGCTGATGGTTCTTTCATGTTCCTTTGGCAGGTGAGCCACCTGGGACCCTGGGCTCCCCAGGACAAAAGCACAGGGATACGGCCAACCCCCAGTGACTGACAGTGCTTACTCGCTTCCCACAGACCGGACCTCGGTATCTTAGGGACACAGACTGACTGAAGGGGGGGTCCCAAGAAGCCAAGAGCACAAGGCTGTCTGCTGAGCACGGACGGTCCCTCCCCCACTGAGGCGCCACAGAGCTTCCTTACGAAGGAAGTACTCAGCATGTGCGCTGCAGACGATGGAATACTTCACCCAAGTCTAATGGGAGCAAGGTGGAAAATTCAAAGAGAGAAGACACACCTTGACCCTCTGTCCTGATGTAGGGGCCTGTTACCTCCACCGTACAGTGCTTTCCTATGTCCCTGTGTCCTTTCTCTCGTTGGGGAAGGAATGATGCCAGAGCTAATGAGCGGTTTCATGGGCCGCAGGGGCGGCATTTGCCACGAACAAGGGGCTAATGGCTCTCACAACCACACACAAGGGAGACATCTGAAAACCTGGCGTATTGCACACTCTTGGGTTCCATTTATCCTCAGTTTCCACTGCTAGACATATCCCTTCCTCTGGCCCAGAGGAGGGTCTTCTTCAAGGAAGTCTCAGCTAGGGCAGGAGTCAGCACATTGTTTTGTGTGAAGGTCCAGACGATAAATATTTTAACAAATGTTTGCAGTGGATCAAGCCTGTTACATCTGTTCATCTCTGCAAAAGAAGCCATGGGCAACATGTACATGAATGGTCATAGCTATGTTTCAATAAATCTTTATTTAAAAAAAGAACAACAGGATATTGGCCAGATTTAGCCATAGTTTTCAGACTTCTAATCCGGGGTCTTAGAGATAAAAGTCTTTTACTTTAATCTGTGGAGCTAATAATGAGCTATTTCCATGAAATGAATTCTTTAGGATGACCTATAGACAGTGTATGTTTGGAAGGTATTTAGGGTAACTGGTTAATGACAGTCTTCTATTACATTGTAATAAATTAGCTGCTGACAACAACACATTGTTATCTCACGGTTTCTGTGGTCAGGGCACATGATAAGGTGTGGTCGGATTGTCTCAGTATCTAATGGGTGCAAATCAAAGGGTCATTTGGAGCACAGTCCTCCCAAGGTCCAGCTGGGGTATGCTTGGCTTCTAAGCTCATTCAGTGGTTGTGGGCAGCATTTGGATCCTGGAGGACCAACTGACGGGGGCCTCAGCTCTGTCACAGGGGCCCTTCCACCAGCCAGCTCACAGCATGAGGGTTGGCTTCATCTCTGCAAGTCAGAACAAGACCAAGCAAGACATAAGTCACAGTGTCTGTGACCTCAGTCGGAAGGGGTGTCCCACCATATTCAATCATTAGTGGAGACCACACAAGGAGAGGAGATCATACCAGGGTGTAAACACCAATAGCTGAGGATTATGAGGGCACATTTAGCAGCTGCCGAACACAAGCACCAGCCTATTCTCAGGGCCTATTCTGTGGACAAGATAACTCACGGGCCAGTTTGTGAACTCCGAAAGGTATGAATTACCAAGACACCTTGTCAATCATTTGTGTAATTCAGTTTCCATTTGCAAATAATTTCTGAATACTAAAAATTAACATGCTAAGTATGACTCTATAATAAAATTAACTTTGTGGAATGCTCCCCAAGGAAGGAAGAGTTGATTTTTCAGCCAACAGTTTTCTATGATCGGTTATTTGTCAAACTGAATGCATGCATGGAGGCCGCAGGTACGTGATCTCAGCGGATGAACTCTCCAGCGCGGGAGGTCAAACCTTGACGGTGGGAAAGGATGGATTCAGCACCATTGTTTTTATACTGAAAACGGGACACTCCAACCTTATACATCATCTCAGAAAATAAAGCCAAGGAAGGAGAAAAAAAAGCTGGCTACAGAAATCTTGCAGCCAGATTGTGAGATAAAGCTAACCGTACACAGTTTGCAAAACATTGGCATTTCATCATCTTTTATTTATGGAATTCATTAAAGTGGGATGGTACCAGATGGTACAAGAAGTCCTGTAATTGGTCTTTGGGAACATCAGGGCCATGAACCGTGAGTCAGTAGGTGAACGAGTTGCCCTCCCCTCGAGCCTTAACACTCTGAGTGCTGATGGGAGAGTGTGGGTGGGTGTGTTCTAGTCACTTCAGATTCTGCGGGGACCCTTCCACAATGCGAAAGATACAGCCAGTGTGAACAAAGGCCTTTTTCTGCTATGACTGCATACTAATGCTGAATCGATGCTTATTTTTATTAGTCCCTAAGGGGACCCACGTCCTCAGACCCACAGAAACACCCGTGCAATCCGTCAGCCTCGGGAAGGAGAGGTGTTTAGCTTTGGATGTGTTGTTAGAATAAGTGCCCCCGGGACTCCCCGTGCTAACTGGCAGGGTCCTAGGAAATTCCAACATGATACTCCTGACAGCAACACATTCCTTGACCAAAGGTCTGCAGGCTGAACACAGAGGCTCTTTGCTGCGGGGATCAGACACATCATGTCACAGGATGGGGTGCAGTCTCGTTCCAGGCCTGAGGTAGCAGGTGCCCGTACCATCCCGTGGCCCCGCACTTCACGTTAGCACAATGGGGAGGGGAGTCTGGAAACCACACAACCTCAGGACCCTCCACAGCACCTCGGTGTCAAAAGATTATGTCTGGCCTTAGCCCAGGTCGCAAGACTCCCTGTGACCTGCCCCAGGCTACGCCCCCATGCCGCTCCTCCTCACGCACTCTGGTTCTCAGCTCTTGTCTCCGCCGGGAATGCACTCCCGTTCTCTTTCAACACCACCTCCTCGTCAGCTGTTGAACTTGACTTGGATCTCCCTCTTCTCTGCCATGTTTTCCTACTCACGTTCTCTGCCCAGGTCCCCCAGATTCAGTCCTTTCTGTATGGTGTCATAACCACTTCTGTGCAGAGCTCACCCAGGGGGCCGTGGAGGGGGGCAGGAGCGCTGGTCTGTCCCCGTCCACCATTCCTGGAACTGAATAGCAGCTCAATAAACATTCACTGAGTGAGAGAATAAACTAATGCGGTCACTAGACACGTGACACAAGACTGACCATGTGGCAGCGATGACACTGAGTTGGAGCGGCGGGACAGAGTCAGACACTTCGTGTAGAATTAGAGGACTGTATATTTAGTTGCATGTGTGGCAATCTTGCTGCAGAAAGAGACCTCATCTCTTGGTAGCAAAGGAAGTCACTCATCAGCAGGCCAGCCGCCCAGGCTGTCCTACGTGGGCTCAAAGCAGCCAAGAGCCTTCTGCAGGCACCTGTCACTTGAGCCAGCCCCAAGGACGTGCTTCTTTGTCCTCTCCCCAGCTCCTGCTTTTGCCTTTGCTAGTTTCTTAATTCCTTCTTGCTCTTTGCTCTGATGTTTAAATTTCTGAGGATTGGGAGGCCACGTCGAAGCTCGTGGCAGGACCTGGCGTTATGACCTGACAAACGTTCACCCTAAGCTCAACTCTTAGCAATGGTTCACATGATCAAGTCTGGTAACGTCACGGAAAAACAGTAACCCAAAACAGCAGGGGATGAGAAATACATATATATATATTTTTTTAATTTGTTTGTTTTTTACCCTTAGAAGTCTCAATCCTTTCGCTGGAGATTATGCATGTTCCCCTGCTTTTTAACTGCCTGCTTTTGTTAAAATACTCCCCCCCACACACACACACGTGCGCGCGCACACACACGCACATACACACATGGCATAACCTGCCTGCAGTGCTGGCCGCCTTCAGGCCGTTTTTCCGGGAGAATGGACGTGAATGTGATTTCTGAAGTGAACACAGCAAGAGGCTCAGTCTCGTCCATCTGCTGCTGACCACTCATTCATTCTCAGCTGCCAAATCTGTTCCTCCTCCTGACTGGGATCAATGGCCTGTGACGAAAATTAAAAGCTGTCTCCAGTGTCCATCCAGGTGGAGCGATGTTGGGTGTCTTCCTCTGGAGAGCTTGTGCCAGACGGCTCCTTGATCCAGACTTTCAGTTTTCTGGATCCTCCCCACAGGAACAATCAGGGCAGAATGTGCCCCCACCGTCTGCTCCCTGGTACATCCAGAATTCCGGCCCCCCCAGCCCCTCTCATCTCCCCCTGGGACGCTATACTTAGTTTTGTAGTCCTGAGGTCCCCTTCGGGTTCCTTGAAGGATGGCTAGCATTGATGGAAAAATAACTTTGCTCTAACATGAGGCACTGATATTAAAATTGCTTGGATTCGATGAGGGTCCCATTCAATTCTGAATTACAAACCTTTCATTTTTTGTGTATTTTTTAATGTTAACAAAAATCTCCAATGAATTACACAATGAAAGCCCTCATTGCAATATTTCTTAGGCTAAGCAAATGAATAGATCTAATCTTCAAAGGACACGAACATTTGTTAAGTCATGTGGTCTTGGGTCAAAGAAACATTGAGACATAGAATCACACTTTCTCTATAAGTCCCTGGTTCTAAGACAGTCTACGCTCAGCTCCACAGTAAAGAGAGAGCCGCCAGGCCTCTGGAATGGGAGTTTGTTTCCATTTACATTCTGCGTCAGGCATCCAAGCCCCCACCCCTAGGTACGTGTTGCAGAATTGTTAATGCTGACTTCTACTTTAAGAACAGTTCAGATGCAATCTGAATCTGACTTTTTACTAACAAATCACTTGAAGTCTGATTTACTCATTTAAATCACCTGGTTTTGACTAACACTGATATGTATACTGATATGTGTACATATCAGTACCTGTGACCTCATTGCACAGACATGTGAAAGTCCTTTCCATTTCTAATGCGGGGAAAGTGTACATTTTACCATAAGTTCTCATACAAACCGGGGTCATAAGCACGGTGGAGTTGATTTCCTTGCCACCATCTCAGGAGAGAAATGTCTGTGGCTTCACAGACCCGAGGTCAAAAATCAGTAGACCAAGCAAAAACAATTTTATTTCGAGGGGGTTCTTTAATCAACGGCATGAATTCAATTTTCAGGCTGCATTTTCAAAGACCCATTTGTACCTGAGGCCTGGCTCAAATGCCCTCAATCAATAATCATTTAGCTGTGCAGCTAATCAACGAGATAGCGATCTCCATTTGGAGTCAGCATTTGGGCGACGGGAACAACTGATCGTTGTAATTGGTTTGCAATTTGAAAAATTAATCTTTCTTGAGAGTTCTTTTTTTTTAATATGAGGAAGAATGAAATGAAATTTATAAAATTTGGGGGGGTGGTTCAGCAATACTTAGTCTCATTAATATAAGTATCAGCTCTCCCGAGTATCTATCACACAGACAAACTATTATCTTCCATTGAAAAGATTTTCAGAAAATGCTAAGATAGACTCTCACTATTACAACATCTGGACATGACCTTGGAGGTCCTTTTCTCTAAGTCACCCCATTTGACTCACCCTGCCGTTACTGTGCATGTCATACAGACGTGCTGAAATGTGTCTGTCGGGGTGGGGGTGACCATGAGACACAACATACAAATATATATATATATATTTTAAACACAAACTTTGACAATTCTGTACATAGAGAGTAAATATTATTTTACCATTTGAATCTTCTAAAACACCCGCCAGAACATTCAAGGCTTATGAAAGGTAATGTTAGGAGCATCATTTATTTCAAGAGTCACGGAAAGATATGAAAGACAGGGCTCGTTTTGCCCCTCTTGCCTCCTTTTGCTACTCAAGTGCTAAATTTGACCTGTTCACTTGCCTGACCTCGGAGCCAAGTTCCTGACACCGAATCTTTATGGCCTAGATGCATGGACTAGAATCTAGATTACATTGATGTTGGACTTCTCCCTAATCTAGGGCATTTATTTATTTTTTACATTTGCCAGATGTGTGTGTGTGTGTGTGTGTGTGTGTGTGTGTGTGTGTGTGTGTGTGTGTGGCTTCAGTATGTTCCACAGGAATAGACTATCCAGGTGTATGAATATAGTGAGTTAGGCTGTTTCCTTTTTAGGGGTGTTTGGTTTGGGGGGGCTCAGTGTCCCAACATGCCAAATCTTCACCTTCTTCATCACTCCTTTTATCTTTTCCTGCAGACCCTGTGGCCTTTTCCAGCTCCGCTGGTAGTCCCTGCCGAGGACGAGAAAGGTGCAAGAGAGCTCGGCATCTTGGCGTTGCCACTCAGCTCCCAGAAAGCTATGGCTCAGAGGCTCCATGAAAGCCATTTCAAGAAGCACAGAAGCCTGCTCCCCCACTGAGGCATCCTCCGCTTCCTGGCCCCCTGATCTTGATTCCTTACCCACACTTCCTGAAAGCGTGCTTCTTCCTTTATAAACTGCCAAAAGGGAGACTTCTCCCACCTCAGAGGGTATCCCTGGGTGAGGTCTCTGGGAGCAGGTGTGGGGTCCAAGTTTGGGATCAGTATACCTATCACGGGTGAGCACCGGGTGGGGGTGGGTGGAGCCTGTCTGGGCACAAGGAGATGCCCAGTCTCCATGACAACAGAACAAAGGCCTACCCATTTCTATAGGGTTCAGGGATGGGGGTGACTCATCATATCACAGGGTCCCTGAACGGTTTGGATCTTTGCAGCCAACCCTCTGCAACCAGTTACCAGACAGGGTGGCCCTCGGAAATGGGCCTTGTATGAGGAAACCCTCAGCGGGTGAGACAAAGCCCAAAGGAGCCACAGCTGCAGGACAAGTCCAGCTCTGAACAAGGGCCAGGGATGCACGTCTCCTGTCCGCCTCAATATGAATGAAATAATATGGCAGACGTATTTGTCATTGAAATGTCAGACATTGTCATGACCCTTTTAATAAATCTTTTATATATTTTTTGTTTTATACCAAAAGACATCTAGCAGAGGGAGTGATAAACAGGCAGAACACACAGAGGATTTGGGGGGAATGCTCGTACCTGGGGTGATGCTTTGATAGTGGCCACATGTCATTGCACAATGGTCCAGACCTGTGGGATGCACAGCAGCACGAGGGAGCCCAATACACGTGATGGGCTTGGTTAGCAATGGCCTCTCAACATTGCCTCGTTGATGATAACAGATGTTGACAGTGGGTAAGGCTGTGTGTATGAGGGAACTCTAGCTTCTGCTCAGTTGTGCTGCGAACTTAAAATTGCTCTAAAATTAAAGTCTATTAAAATAACAATGAAAAAGGCAAGGTGCATCTCTGTGAATTCCACAGTATAAGGGCAAGATGGCGGTCATAGGTGCCCTTGTTTCACGTGAGCTATACTTTGTGAGAATCAGAGACCAGGCTTTAATTTAGGCATTTAATTTAGGCATTATATATAACTTTGTGAGAATCAGAGACCAGGCTTTAATTTAGGCATTTTCCCAACACTGTGCATCCTGTCCGCCTGAAAATGTGTGCAAGAATCAGATATAAAACTTAAAAAATAAAAGGTTAGGCAGGCAAACAGCAATACAGCTCACAGTGGGGACATTATCTTTGTGCAGCCTGGAAGAAGCACCTCTATGCCCTGATAGTTGAGGAAGTGGGGCTGGGACACTCCCCCTCTTCCACCCAATGTGCAGAAGGTGGCGAGTGGAGCCAGCTGGCGTCTCTGTGCAGCACACACACTGGACAGCTATAGGGAACACATGCAATCGTCCTCACTGAGTGACTTCTGCATTCAATGGTGAATCACCCAGCATGAAGCTTTTGTGTGTCTCGATCTTCTGGGCTCCACAGTGTTTCCTGTTGTCACTTGGGTCACCCAGTGTTCAGCTCAGACAGCAGACTTGACAGCTCCAACCACTGGGCCACCTCTAATCTGTTCCTTCTGAGAAATGTGTGTTCTTGCCCTTATCTCCTATTCTTATAGCTGAGTTTCCCTCTGACAGGATACCCCCACCCCAGGCATCCTCCCTTCACCTCTCGGCATCCTTGTGTCTGTACTTCCTTCCTGGTCCCACGGACAGCTCATGGTTTGGACCCAAGTCCCTCGCTGCGAACATCTGCAAGTTCCTGACACAGACCTTCAGATTTCTGTGCCAAAGCAGAGCCTGTTCAATTGTCTCACCCAGACCAGCTGAACAGTGCCGAAGAAAACTCCTACCACCATGTTCCTGGTTCTTCCTTAAAATTTAGAATTACAATTCTCAAACAAGCACCCGACATGTGCCAGGTACATCTATCTACAACAGTAGAGCTGCAGGGGATGGGAGGGAGGGGAGGGGAGGAGAGGGAAGGGGAGTCACAGATTTTCTCCTGACCCTCTGAGTGCTACTCTCTGCTGCCTGGAGCCTGATGGGAATAATAGATAAATATGAAAAAAAAAATAGGTAACACCAGAAACGCGAGATTAATTTGATCAAGAAAGGATGGAGCAGGGATCACTGCAAGAAACAATAAATATAAATGGCCAGAGCAAGGGATAAAAGTGCACGTATTCAAACATGCCAAAGCTTCTTATTGTTCTGAAATGACTTCCAGAACCTCACACCTGCCCCAGGGGACATGACCCACATCTCCTCCTCACACCCCCCATTTGCACATCTTCAGCCACCCCTCAGATTGTCCCCCAAATGAACCACGCACCCATCATGGTTTCCCAATATTTGGGTACCACCTGTCCTAGCCCCTGGACAGATTTCAGTAACAATCAAACTCAGTCTCGCCTCGAGTCGAGGAGTAGGAGCGCAGAGCACATTTGTTGAACAGATGGTTTAAATGATTTTCCCCGTGTCTAGAACATTAGTAAATTTCTGACCTACAGAGAGGATAGAGAATTGAGGAGCAGGTATTAAGACTGAGGGAGAAGGAACTACAGCATCACATAATTTATTTGTATAATGGGCTGCCGATGTGCCAGGTTGTGCGGCAAAGCTTTGTTCTCATGCGACAGTCTTCTAGACCATTGGTCAGCAAACTGCGGCTCACGAGCCACAGGTGGCTGTTTGGCCCCTTGAGTGCGGCTCTTCCACAAAATACCACGTGCGGGTGCGCTACCTCGATAAGGAATGTACCTACCTATGTAGTTTAAGTTTAAAAAATTTGGCTCTCAAAAGAAATTTCAATCGTTGTACTGTTGATATTTGGCTCTGTGACTAGTGAGTTTGCCGACCACTGCTCTAGACAGAAGGCTCAGAGCAGTGCCTGCCATGGACCACCACCTTGAGCACCACACACATTGCAGATGTGGACACAACGTTGCTGTTGAACAAGTAGCTTCAGTGAGCAAGTTGCAAAGAAGCTGTCTCTTTCACTATATCCATCGGGTCATGTACATCATGTACTTATGAGATACTTTATCCCAGAACATTTTGATTGACAAAGCCTCCAAGTACAAAAGTAAGACAGGAAGGGAAAGGAGAACAAACCTATGGAACTAAGTGCTACAAATTAAATGAGGAGTGAGGTGTGGGTTGCTGGGGAATGTCAGCCAAGTTCAAGTCACCATGTGAGCGAAATCATTTCCTCGTTTCTTCGGATCTTTTGTCGTCTTGGTGTCTCCATTCCTCAGGTCTGTTCCTCAGAAATTCGTGTGTTATTATCACACACACATGCTGCTGGGACCACAGCGCAGGATTGAGTAGCGTCCCCTTGGGAATCGTTTTGATTTAGGGGTTAGTTTACTCCTCTTCTAAATTCCAATGGGAATGCATGATTTCTGCTTTTGAAAGAGGTCATATCTTAAAATTATTTTCATTATTAAGGATGGGAGTAATTTCTGCTAGCCACCAAAGTTGCTGAGCAACATGATGGCTGAAAGGGTTTATGATTTCATGGAAAAGAGAGAGACAGAGGGAGCACTAGGGTTTTAGAAGCTATGATGCTTGGTTGTCTTATGTAACTAATAAGGTGACTGCAACAGAGAATACCTGAGAAAAACTTCAGACAGGGTTCAATAAAGGTAGCCTCGTCGGGATGCAGGCAGAGTACCCTCAGGTAATTCCTTGGGAGATGAAAAGCTTGTGGAGCCCATGTGTGCCACGGTGCTCACGCCGAAGCTGCCTCTCTTGAACCACTTGCCTCAGGTCAAACTAAAATCAGAGAGGAAGGACCACTGAAATTCAGACCAGAAGAAAAATAAAAAAGGACATCACGGGGACAATCAGGGACATTTAAAGTAGACTGGAGATTAGATAATGTTATTACCTTGATGTTCAATTCCTGCATTTGGTAATAACTGGTTCTGGTTACAAATGAGGATGTTCTTGTGAGAATATGAACACACAGCAGCACAAGGGGTCACAATGGCTGAAAGTGGCCTCCACTGGTTCAGAGAAGTATTACACGCACTGACATATACGTATGCATGTATATGTCTATGAACGTGTGCGTGTGGATGGGAATGTGTATACAGGGTGTTTAAGAGCCCCTTGTTCTATTCTTGCAACTCTTAAGTAAGTGTGAAATTATGTTCAAAGAAAAGCTTAAAACCGCAAGAACCAAGAGAAGCAGTCTTCGCACGTGATGACTGCCTGCATGTCTCTCCATGTGCACTGCCCATGAACAGTTCCACAATACATTGCATCTGCTTGTACATAAAACTCGGAAAGTAAAAGCAAAAATCTATAATCTCAACATTTTAAAGCTAACTGGCCATTGTTAGCATTTTAATTACTTGCTTCTAGAAGTTTTACAATTTACAGATTATTATATAATTTAGATTATGTCTTGCTATTTTTATAATTGTCCACCTAACTTGTTCATTGAACATTTTTTTCAGTCTTTTTCCATGTCATCAAATATTATCTATTATCATATAAGGCTGCAACACATGGCATATTTGGGATTGCGTCGTTTGGCACACTGGAGGGGCAAAAGGTATTGGGGACAAGATGAGATGTAAGGGGTTTGCAGTCTGCAGGATGCTGATTTCTACTCTAAAACAAAGATTTCTTGGTGATCGTGAAGGTTCATTTTATGTCCACTTAGCTACACTCTGGCGTTAGGTGTTGAGTCAAACACCAAACTAGACGTTGCTGTGAAGATATCTTTAGATGTAATAATCTTTATGAATCAGTAGGCTGAGTAACACTGATTTCTCTCAATAATGTAGGTGGGCCTCATCCAATCAGTTGAAGGCCTGAAGAGAAACAGACGGAGGCCCCCAGAGGAAGAGAAGGCTTTGCTCCTGGGAATCCAAGCTGTCCTGCTGCTCTGCAGAATTTGGACTTGCCAGAACCCACAGTATTGTGAGCCAGTATCTGAAATTGTTACCTATTACATCTATCTATCTATCTATCTATCTATCTATCTATCTATCTATCTATCTATCTGGGTTTAGTTTCTCTAGGGAATCTTGTCTAATACAAGTAACTACTTTTTGGCTCAGTGATCCCAACTGTAACATGGATGCAACAACTTACATGTCTAAACAGCAGAATGGATTCATTGTTGTATGTTTGTAAGCTTTAAGGTTGACATGCAGGTGTCTATGACATATTTAAATCCCACAAATAATGTTGAGCAAAAAAAAGGGGGGGGGCAGAAGCTTATTAAAAACATTTAAAATATCTCCCAGTCTTACTCATCTCACACATTAAATAATGTCTGAAATCACGACCACATCGTAAGAGCTCTCCATCTGTGGATATCGTAATTAGAAAGCCCCCTTACTCCTCCCGCCCCCCACCCACCTGTCACTCTCAGACCCTTGTCCTGATGCATTTGTCATCGCGGCCCTGAGCACTGACTGTAAACACACTGCACACTCATGTGTGTGTGTGACCTCTCTTCCTCTGCCCAGGCAGGTTGCACGAGACCAGTGTCAGGGCACAATGGGACGTCTGGGTGTGTAGGAAGTGTGGCCTGAGCTGCTGACGGTGGTCCTGTCCTCCAAAGGTCACAGACGCTACTGGGAAAACCAAGAACAGTGTGTGAGAGGCTCCAGCCAGCAGGAGCAGGGAGCGCACGTGGGGAAAAGTGCCCAGAGTCACTTTATCAAACATGCTGGCGGAGCTGTGAGGATCAGAGCTGGTTGTAACACTGAGAATTAGTAGATAAATTGGCATTAAATGAGCAAGTTAATTAATAATGAGACATAAAAACTTATCTTACTACTCTGCATAATTTAATTAGAGTCAGATTTTTCCAAAAAAAAAAAAAAAAAAGAAATCTGAATTAGGAAAAAAAAAACAAGGAAAAGAAAGATGATTTTTTTATCTAAAGAAAGATGATTTGTTATCTATTTCCTCTGAGTAACTGTGCAAGGTACAGATATGGCAGCAAGAGAAGGCTGCTGTCTCTTCAACTGATGGAAGACCCCTGCACTCAAATTGCATTTAAACACACCAGGACAGTCCCCCCACAAGGAGGACAGTTGGTTGTTCAGTGCGGAAGGTGGCCAAAAGGAACTGGCTTTAACATACTGTGGGCAAAATGTCACGTGAGGAAGGAAACAGTCTTCCTCAATAACTTGGAGATAGGCTATGGATTACCTGAAATTGAAGTGTTCGGTTTCACCAGAACTCACTGAGGGTTTAACTCTTGCCAAACCTGCGTTCTTGGAGACCCCAAAGGATTCAAAAGGTCGTGGTCCATCCTCTGCCCTTAGAAATGTGATGGTCCAGTGTGAGACGACCACCAGCACGCAAATGCTGCAGAGGAAGGACCTTGGGCAGGGGGCACCTTTGTCTGTCCCCAGTCAGCTGACTTCAGTCACCTTAGAAAATCTGTGTTTCTCCTCATCTTCGGTGAGGAATCTGTTTCTCATCCCTGATCAGGTCATTGTGTGAGTGGAGTGTCCCTGAGAAGCAGGAAAGTATAGTATGGATTGGGGTTGTCTGTTATTAAAGACTACCGTCCCCTGTAACAAAGTTGGAAGATTCTAATATCCCTCGACTAGCTATTGAGTGTCACCATGAATTTTTACACACTAGCCTATGATTCAGGAATGGTCCCCCCCTTTTACAAAGGAGGAGTCTGTGGCTCACGCTCTACATGCTTTGCCTTGATTCATCATGGACCTGTGCATGGTGGGAAATGAATGGATCCATGGTTATTGACCCCCCAGCTCTCTGCCTCCATGAATGCTGCTTCCTGGATGACCCATGGGGACTGAATCAGCCAAACCTTCTGCAGGGGCAGGGTAGGTGTGGGCCAGTTACTCACCTTGACCCTCTCTCTTTGGGACTTTCTACTACACACATCGCCACAGACACTCCAGAAAGGTTAATAAGAAATAAGACTGCCTGACCTGTGGTGGCGCAGTGAATAAAGCGTCGACCTGGGAACACTAAGGTCGCCAGTTCAAAACCCTGCACTGGTCTGGTCAAGGCACATATGGGAGTTGATGCTTCCAGCTCCTCCCCCCTTTCTCTCTCTCTCTCTCTCTCTCTCTCACTGTGTCGCCTCTCTAAAATAAATAAAATTAAAAAAACAAACAAACAAAACAAACAAAAAAAACCCAAAGAAATAAGAAGACTGAGTTTTCTGACCGTGTTGTTGTAAATGCACTTTGAAAACACATATTTTTCTGGACCTGGCCAGTTGGCTCACTGGTAGAGCGTCAGCCCCGTGTGTGCAAGTCTTCGGTTCGACCCCCGGTCAGGGCACACAGAAGTGCCCATCTGCTTCTCTACCCTTCCTTCTCTCCTTTCTTTTTATCTCTCTCTTCCCCTCCCGCAGCCAAGGTTCCATTGGAGCAAAGTTGGCCCGAATGCTGAGGATAGCTCTAGAGTAACTCCGGCCACAATGGAGCAACGTCCCAGATGGGCATAGCATCGCCCCTGGCAAGCATGCTGGGTGGATCCTGATCAGGCGCATGCATGAGTCTGTCTCTCTGCTTCCTCACTTCTCACTTCAGAAAAATACAAAAGAACAAACAAACAAAAACACACATACACACACACACAAAAAAATGCACACAGATTTTCTTTCTTCCACTTGAAGTGGATGCTCAGAGGTTGCAGGCGTAATTGTAGGATTGGAGAATTTGCCTGGGGTTTGCAGAATTAACTGTGGCCCCAGGCAGGCATTGTGGCCTCCATGTAGAGCCTGGCAAATAGGTGGGTGCACATGGCTAAGGAAAGGGAGGCTGGGTGTCTCAAAAACAAAACCCTTTTTTCTTATCCTTGGGGCCAGATTCACTGGGCTGTGAGGCAACCTAAGACCATTTGGCCTCTCGTAGCAGTTTGGCTCCAGCACGGAGCCCCTACTTCAAAGGGCTCCCAGAACCACGGCGGGCAACTCAGCAGCCGCTGTCCTCGCTCGCACTGTTTGTGTTTTCTCTAGAGCTCAAGCTCACATACTTCAGCCCTCCCAGGATAGGAGGGAAGAGGACACTGGACAAGGAGGTTGTCTGTGCACACGGAGCTGTGGGCACCACATAGGCAACCCCCGACAGAACTCAGTTCCAACAGACATTTTTCCTGGGCATCAAAGACAAACAGAAAACAAGTTCTGGTCACAGGCATCCACCAGGAGAAAGTTCTGCCTAAATATATTTGTCAAATTGCTTCTCTCTCCATTCTTTTAAGTAAGTATAAAGTATGGTATATTAATCAGAAACCAATAGGATATATGAATATTAAATATATCTATCTATCTATCTATCTATCTATCTATCTATCTATCTATCTATCTATCTGTCTATCTAGAAAGAGATTTATTTTAAGGAAATGGCTTACGTAATTGTGTGTGCCTGTGTGTCTGCAATCTGCGAGTCAGGCTGCTATGACGCGGGCTGGCAGTCCTATACATCACTGGTGATTCTGTCTTTTTTGCCAAATTTTTGTTTTGAAACTTTCAAACAGAAAAGAACTGAGGAAAAAGTACAATAAATAAGAGTACAAAGATATCTACCGTTTAGAAGACTGAAAATGTTTTAGTATTTGGCCATATATTTTATACCTATTAATCTATTTATGTATTTTTTTCTGCTAAATAATTTAGGAGCAGATTATATACATTATGAGAATATGTGCTAAAAATAAAATAGTTACCTACAGTAACCCCGTCATAATTCTTAAACCATAGAATACTAACAAGTTTTTTTATAATGTATAACATTCAGACCATATTCAAATTTTCCCAGTCATCCGAAAAATACAGTGGTGGGCAAAAGTAAGTTTGAAGTTATACTACAAATAAATAATGTAATAATTAATAAAGAAGAATACAAAAATAAACTGTGTTTTGTGTACTCACAACTAAACACTAACTTTGCACACTCTATACGGTATGCCAGTTTTTACACTTAATCATATTTTTATTCATTGAACTGGTTCTTTCTCTTTACAAAAATACTTAAATCATTTGCCCCAACTTTTATTTATAATTATAATAATTTTGCATAACATTGGAATTTGAAGAGCCCGGGTCAGCTGTCTTGCAGAATATCGCACATTCTGTGTTCGAGTGTTTTTGTGTGTGTGAGTATTTCTCTGACCCCTGTCTGTGTTTCTAAAATCTGGACATCCCATTGACTGGTTAGAATCAAGTTGACCAGGTTGGGCAAGACTATTTCATAGATGGTGTGGGTTGAATTGTGTCATCATTTCAAAAAAGGTATACAGAGGTACGAATGCCCCACCCAGGACCTCATTTGGACCTAGGATCCTTGCAGATGTCATTAGTTCAGAGGAGGTCATACTGGAGTATGTGAACCTCATCCCATGGAACTGGTGTCCTTATAAAGAGACAGCCACGTGAACACAGAGACACGCACGGGAAGGCCACGTGAGGACAAGGCAGGGGATGGCATGTGTAGTCGCAGACCAGGCAATGCCGGGCTGCCAGCAACTGTCAGAGCCAGGGACAGACAACTAAGAATTTCCTATGGGTGTCAGGGGGAACCAGGCCCTGAGGACATCTTGATTCCAGACATGAAATCAACCCAGTAAGCAGTGCTTGGCTAGGGCAGCCCTAGGAATGGAATCCCACAGATACCACCACCCAGGTGAACTTGAACTACCTATGGAGATGGAGGCACAGGTTACAGATGTCTCACTATTTGTGACGTCTCGCTATTTTGTTACCTTGGTTAAGGTTGGGTAGAAGTTTCTTGTTTTACCTTGCCAACTCTCAGGTGATTACTGGGACTCACTTTGGCTCTTTGACAAGATCCCTCCCCACAAACTTTCAATGTATGACTTTAGTGTCCATGAGTGATTGATAATTCTTGACAGAATTAATTATTTCCTTTGGGGTAAGGCACATTATGTCTTCAATTCCCTCCACATTTATTGAGTTGTTCTTTTCTGAAAAGAGAATCTTTAGCCCATGAACTGAGAATGAACTACTATGGTTCTGCCTTAAGAAAACAGGAAGAGCATTTAGTTGTCACCAGTAACAGAGCCAAAACGATGTGCTCTCCAGCCCACGCCAACCTCACGTCCTTCTGAGTGCAAATGGTTGACGGATTCAATGCGCCACATAAATGACACTGAACATTTATTTCCGTTGCAAAGGTTACTCCATATTTGGCCAATAGGAAGAACTTCTATCTAAGGTCTCCGTCCCCTGCAAGCACCCTCCCCAGGCTTGCGATCTGTGTCTTCTGCACAAGACATTCAGGCTGACTTTGCCCTTCCCTGTCCTGGAATTTTTCCAGTGCGTCTGGGTTCCTTGGTTTGAAATGCTGTTTAGACACAATGATTCAGACATTATTGGTTCCTGCTGTTTCTCAGGATCCTTTCTTTTCAGGTCTTTTGATCGAGAGAGCTAGCAAAGTTTCTTTTAGTAAAAGATGCCGAGTTTCACGGTCATCTCTCCCATGCGAATTGAACATTTTAGGGCATTTTTCTGAATGAATTTCCTTGCTCTTATAGCTGAATCTGTTTTCCGGACAGTGGAGATCTGTTTCCCTAAACTTGAACCTAGATTCTGTGTTGTGTGAGATAGCTTGCCATGTGCTCTAGCTTTTGTTTGTGAGTTTTTATTATTTTTATTTTAGGGGCATTTGATATCTTTTTAATCACAGTTTTGAATAGTTGTTTATTTTTATTTTTCTCCTGTTTTGTGGTTGTTATAAATGGTCTCTTTTCTCATGTTCTTTCCCTCATGATAAGAAGACATGAGCGCCTACAATCTTATTATCCTCACTTCCTGCTATAGTGAAACACTTATCCTTAGGAAACATCCCTGTTTGTGTGTTTTGTTTTTCTACTACAAAGTCCAATATGCTTGTTACTAAATAACTATTTCAGTTTTTTTGTTGGATTATTTTTGGTTGGTGTTGGTGTTAGCCCACTATTAATTTCATCCATCCTCTCTTTTTCTTTATTTTTATTTTTGAGAGAAAGAGAGAGACAGACAGGAAGGGAGAGAGAGGAGAAGCATCAATTAATTCTTTGTTGCGGTACATTAGTTGTTCATTGATTGCTTTCTCATATGTGCCTTGACCAGAGGCACCAACAGAGCAAGTGACCCTTTGCTTAAGCCAGCGACCTTGGGGTCATGTCTATGATCCCACACTCAAGTTGGCAACCCCACGCTCAAGGCAGCAACCATGGGGATTCGAACTTAGGTCCTCAGCATCCCCAGTCAATGCTCTGTCCACTGCGCCACCACCTGATCAGGTGACCTTCTCTTTTTTTTCTTTTTGTGCAGGAATATAAGCCAAACTTTTCTTTTAACAGGAGGATGGAGGCCATTCGCATTTATTGTAATTACAGCATCACTTTCTCCTACTTCATTTCTCTATTTTTCTCTTTGTCCTAATTTTTTTTGTTTTATAGGCTCCCTTATTTCAAATGGCTTTTCTCCATCATTTAACTTACTGCATTAGTTTCTGTGATCTCTGCCACAACTCTATCTTGATCTTGTTTATTAAACAAATTTAAAATCCCGGCTGAACTTGTCACAAATCCAAATTAAGTCAACATTTTATCTTTTTTGTTTGAAAACTTGAGTACCTTTTAATTATTTAATTATACCACAAAACTAAGTTTTAAAAAGCTTTAACTCTGCTTTAAATTATTTCAAAATTAACCCTCAAGTGGTGTTTTCTTTTAATTTTTCAGATCAGAAATAAAAATGAATTTGCATGTAGACCCCTTAATTTGGTAAGTTAACGTGTCCAACATACCCCTCTGTACCGCCATCAGCACTTCAGGTCTTTGAAACTTACGTGAAAATGTCCCTGGGATAACAAAAAGTTTACACCCTGAAGGACCACGATTTTACTACAGCTTCACATGACAAATTTTTTAGTGTTCTGACCCTGACCTCCATGACTGGGAAGCACAGAAACTGTGGTGGAGGGTGTGATTCAGTTTGACGGAAATGAAATCTTAGTCTGTTCTAAACTGATAATAGGTTTAAGACCTCAGAGTTTCAGAAGAAATAATCTTCGTAGCTCATCAATCAGAAAAGTTTGTGGATGTCTAGCATGTTTTCATTTGCTTTGCTGTCTTCAACGGCTGGGTGTAAATAATGATTTTAATGTCCTGCTCTGAACCAAGGGATGATACGATTCAGAAAGCACAGGTGACTAGGTGTGCGTGCCCATCAGCCAGACGTGCATGGTCAGCCTCAGCAGAAGCATCCAGACCACACGAGCCGCTGATGATGAACGGGGCCCGAAACACTTCTCAGACCCCTCCGTAATCATTCTGATCTGCAGACGAACCCTTTCCTTTGATCTGTAATCCGAATGATCCTCAAGCCAATAGCAAGATGAGATGTGAAGACAATTGCTTTCGGCAGAAGGAAAACACTGCTTCTGTGCCTTACCGGGGAAGTGGGAACGGGAGGAGGGAGCGATGATATTTAAAAGTAATAAACTGTGTGCAGAGAAAATGACTTTGTTCCCTGTGGTGCATTCAGTGCATTTATAATAGCAAACTTCCATTTGCAGAAAACATGTTATTTTTTTTACACCACATGGCAGAATTTCAGGCGGTGGTTATAAGACATTATTTTATATGCTTTTTTTTCTTTTCTTCGTCGCCTCTGGTTTTAGCTTACAAGACAGCTTTATCAGTGACAATGCCACGGCGAATTAATAGGTACAGATAAAACCTTCCATAAATATTCATTACGTCTCATTACAGCAAACTAATGAGATGCTTTGAAATTAAGCTTCGTCACATTTGGTGCTGAGGATCTTGTTTTAATATAGGATGCTCAGAGATGAATTAAGATCACGAAAAAGACTGAGATAGTGAGTTTTAGGCAGGATTTGCTCCCCCCTGCCCCAACAATTTGGATAAGGATAGACTACTGCTATGTTACCTGATTTTAGAAAGGATGAGAAATTCTCTTTACAACTATATACTTTCGTATTTCTGTAATGATAACTGAGCTTCTTCCTTATGATACCACAAAGAGAAGAACTGGATAGGTAGGCTACACGATGCATTGCCACAACTCCGAAAAGATGTCTCCGCTTAGAAGCACGCTGTCTTCAACTGTGATACATCAGTGTTTAAAACGAAAGATGAAACACAATATTTTTTTCTGCCCAAATAACGATTCAATTTGTTTTCTTTTCTTTACCTACATCAGCAGCCCCTCAGCAGATACTTGAGAATTTTTCAAGAAAATGAAAACATACCATTGTAGGACACGCTCTGTAAACTCTGATGGTGAAGTATGTCGTCATCAACATCGCCATGGGGTATGACTCTGGTGGCTTCCAGCACCTCGGTGTCTCAGGTCACCAGGTTGAGTGCAGACTCATCTGATTTGAGCACGGCTCACCCACCAGCTTGAGCCTAAGGTCACTGGCTTGAGCAAGGGGTCACTCACTCTGCTGTAGCCCCCCAGTCAAGGCACATATGAGAAAGCAAGCAATGAACAACTAAGGTGCCACAATGAAGAACTGATGTTTCCCATTTCTCTCCCTTCCTGTCTGTCTGTCCCCTGCCCCCGTCCCTGTCACACACACAAAAAAGAAAGTTCAGAGATAACTGCATGTGGCATCTTTTTGTAAAACATAAAGAACCAAGCAAGAAAAGTTAAGTCCAACACAAAAGTAGCTATTATACAAGGTTACTGGATAGTGACTACCTTTGCAAAAGGTCATTGCAAATACAGAGAAAGTGAAATCAGTTTGGACTGAGTTTCCGGTCACCCCCACCCCAGGAAAACCCCCCGTGGAGGAGGCAGATTGGGTTTGGAAGAAGCAAACACTTGAAAGCCAGATGGAAGAGTTTGCCATCCAGAGTGAGCAGTGTCTCGCTTGTCCCACACAGTTGTCACCTGAGGAGACCATGATAGAAAAGTCAGAGCTTTTGTGAAAGGCTGTTGCACACATAGGTCAATTTGGGGAAAATGCATTTCTACCGTGTTGTGTCTCCTTATGCGAGAACATATTTTATCCTTTAAACCATACAGACTTACCTTAATGTTTTTCACTATAAAGTTTCCTACTTCTCTAAAATACCCTTCGGTGTATTTTCAAACTATCATTTGTTACGAATACATTTTTCTATTGCAAAATGAAACTTTCTGTTTGCCAGTTGATTATAAAAATCTAATCCCGTTTAAATAGTAACCTTACATTGTACAACCTAGCACAAGCTCCATATTAATTTTTGAGATGTGGGTGTAAAACCTTGGGGGTTCATCACACTACCTGGGATTAATAGCAATTTCTTTTATGTTTTAGTTCTCATGCATGCTATATAGCTTCTATTTCCTTTTTTCTTACTAGAAAATGCATTATTTGGTTAATAGAAAGAGATTAAAGTGGGGAATACTTGCATGCTTCTGAGCAGATTGAGAATTTTGTTTTATGCCACATCATTGTGTATGTGTCTTATCATTCCTTGATTGAGTCACGAAAGCGCTTTGCTCCTCCGGATTGGCTCAAGTCTTTATGATGTGTCGACGCCTGTGACCTGAGTTAGTTTGCGAAATGCACACTTTGTGAAGGACTTGTCTGCGCTGCCCAGGCTCTCAGGGGCACTGGCATATTTTTATCATTCTGTGCCTTGGCTTTGCAGCCTTTACCATGCGGAGTGATAATTCTCATGTTCACTTGCAATGTGGGCTACTGCACGGTTGTCTTTCTGTATCTCTTTCCTTGACCAGCTGCGGCCAGAGTTCTGTCAAAGTTGTTACACTTTCAAAACAACAAGGCTGGCATTGTGAGCCCTCTGAATTGCACCTTTGTTTCTTATTTTAGGGATCTCTGTTGTCATGCTTGTTACTTCCTTTTCCCCTCCGACTTTGAGTTTACTCTGCAGCCCTTCCCCTGACTTCCTGCACTGAAGGCTGGCTTGTCCCATTCATTTCCAGCCACCCTTGATTTTCCTACATAAGTACATGCTTGAAATACCATTTTAAGAGCCTGCTTAGTTCACCCTCCCTCTGCCCTGTTGTTTTTCTCTTATCACTTTCATTATTACTTATGGATAAGTATTTTATAATCCCAAGCATTATTTTATCGGATAGACACATGCTAGTAAGTTTCCAAGGGTATATGTTAAAGTTGTAATTTTCTAAAGGTGTTCCCGTGAGCAGCAATGTAAACATCCTCTGGGAATTTGCTGAAAATGCTGGCCTGGAACACCGGCCCCCCCCCTGGCTCCCCTACACAGAGTTAGATCTGGGAACTGTCTTCCCGAAAAGGTGAGTTTATAAAAACTCTTGATGAGAGTCCGATGTTCACTAAAGAGTCATTATAGTATTTATATTAATAAATGCACTTGTAATTCTTAAATAGAATAAATGCATTATCACTGTAGAACGAAATAAAGTACTAAATACATATGGTGTTTGCACTATATCCTTCGTTTTGCTGGGAACTGAAAGTTCGTCTGCAAGCCCAGCCCACCCTTCCCTCTCTCCCTGAAACACAGCAAGTCTCTCTAACCCAATCCTTCTACCGTTGACCTCCTCAGCAGAACCCTTCCCAAGTTAAATGTGATGCATTTATAACCTGTAAATGCTATCGGCTGGGTCTCGCCATAGATGCGAGTATTTGAAGGGCCAGGAGCATGACCTCTGTGTCCTTCCTCACCTGGGCTTGGCACCTCCCACGTCCCCAGTCCCTCCATTTCCTTCTGTTCAGCATGGATTATATAAATGGTATAGAGTGCATAAGTAAACATCCTCCTTCAGAATGAAAGAGGATATGCAAATGTATGATATTCCAGGAGAAAGATTGGTCGGTGGAGCTCATACAGAAAGTCACAGCAGTTAAATAAACTGACCCACAACACCACCCTTTGAATTCGGAGTTGTGGGTTTCAGCAGTCCTGGTCACTTCCTTGAAAATATAAATCCGTGGTGACACAGGAGCTTCCTTAGAAAATATTATTTAAGTGATTCTTTTTTTAAAATCATTATTTATTCATTTTAGAGAGGAGAAACAAAGGGGAGACAGAGAGAGAGGAGATAGAGAGAGAGAGAGAGAAGGGGGAGGAATAGGAAGCATCAACTCCTATATGTGCCTTGACCAGGCAAGCGTAGAGTTTTGATCTGGCGACCTCAGCATTCCAGGTCAACACTTTATCCACTGCGCCACCACAGGTCAGGTCTAAGTGATTCTTTTTAAAATAAGCTTTTTTTCCCCAAGCCTTTTTCCCTGCTGTTTCACTCTGAAGACCCTGCCCACGGAGTCTAAGAAAACTGCAGTAAAGCATTGGTTGAAGGCATCCTCTTTTCCAAGCTTACAGGGCACATCACTATCAGCTAGGCTTCGCCATAGATGCGAGTATTTGAAGGGCCAGGAGCATGACCCCCGTGTCCTTCCTCACCTGGGCTTGGCGCCTCCCACGTCCCTCCATTCCCTTCTCTGTTCAACCTGGAACTGTCCATTTCCACCCCTCCTCCACCCAACCCTCTTTGTAGTTATTTTTCTTCACTGTTGTGTACAGCGGTGAGATCTGAGTTTGAGAATAGATTTTAGAACATGTGCACTGAATCTAATTGTATTGAAATGAAATCCCAGATGTTTGGAGTCAGGACCAACCATAGTGTCCGCTCAGGGCTCTGATGTGCGGCCGCCTGCAGGTGGGAATGACCCCAGTTGCGAGGAAGCCAATCTTCTCTAGTTTGCCCGTCTGGGACCGCTCTTCTGAGACTTAGAGACCTCCACATACACAGCTGCCTGAGACGCGATATTCCTGCTCATCCCTGGAAACAGTAACAGAAATTTTTGTTCACGTTTCAGACAATGAGTGATTTGGCCAAGGCCAGGGCGTGAGGCAGTGTTTGGACAAGCTTCTCTGTGTGTCACAATAAGAACACATCACCAGGCTGGCGGTGGTGTGGGGACACAGATTACTTCACGCCACCACATCATGCATTCAGAAGTAGCTTCACAAATGACTGGGGCAGGCATCTTTCTCGAATGTGAATTCTACATAGTAGAAACTATTTGGTATTGAAACATTTCACATGTTTCTGAGGTTGTCATAGACTGGACATCTCACCTCCTCCTGCCATCTATAAGACTGTTGAGGTTTAAAGCAGAGTCTGCCTAGCTCCTTAACCATTCATATTTTCCAGGGTAGGCATGTCTACGAAAACGCATAGTACTGTTTCCTTTTCTTTAGAGGCAGTAAACAATGCTTACAGATAAAAAAACAAAACAAAACAAAAATAAAACCCCAAAAACTAACAACCCTCACAAAAAATAAAAAGCGCTTACAAAATGCTGTTTTGTGTTTTCAATGTAAATCTACCAGAAACATTAAATTTTCCTTAAATAAACAGATGGGGGCTTTTTTATTAACGAAGAGAAGCAGAGGTTTTGCAAAATGCTTGCAGGCTTTTGTCACAAGAAGAGATATTTGAACCCTAGCCGGTTAGCTCAGTGGTAGAGCGTCAGCCTGGTGTGTGGAAGTCCCGGGTTCAATTCCCAGCCAGGGCACACAGGAGAAGTGCCCATCTGCTTCTCCACCCTTCCCCCTCCTTCCTCTCTATCTCTCTCTTTTCCTCCCGCAGCCAAGTCTCCATTGGAGCAAAGTTGGCCCAGGCGCTGAGGATGTCTCCATGGCTTCCGCCTCAGGCACTAGAATGGCTCTGGTTGTAACACATCGCCTGCCTCCTGGGACTTTCACACAGCCAGTGGAGGTGCAGCCTGGCTGCAAACACATTGATGTCCACTTCCCAGACATTATCATAGCAACTCTACATGAGTTTGAAATAGATCTGCAAACTTAAAGTTTGGGCATGCCAGGTGGATCCCGCTCGGGTGCGTGTGGGAGTCTGACTGCCTCCCTGCTTCTCACTTCAGAAAAAAATACAAAAAAAGAAGAAGAGAGAGATATTTGAAAGCTGTTTTCAGCGATGGTACTCATTCCTTCCTCTGATTCAGTGGTAATGAGCTACAGCAGTATGTGGATGTCTCCGATGTGTGAGGGGAGGAGAGACAAAGAAAGCACACTGTCAGGTGAGAGTCCAGGGCAGCTGATCAGATCTGAGAAAGACATCCTTTCCTTGCGAGGTCGCCCTGGAAGACGGTGGGTGACTGTGGTCTATTTCGGCTGCTTCCCTTAGAAAGCCACTGTGAATCTGAACCTCTTTCTTTGTGACTCCTTTCTGATCGTGCCCCTTCATTTGTCCCTCCAAACTTTCCTGACTTCCTGTAGCCCGACAGGGACAGGACTGCAGCATTCCAACAACGGACAAGTTTTTTTTGAGAAGAGGGTTTACAGATGCACCAGGGTCGTAGAGGTTTGGAGAAATAAAAAGAGAAATACAAGCAAAAGGACGACTAGTTCATTTCTCTAGATAATGGGTTTGGAGGTAAAAAAGAAAACCTTTTCAGGAAATGTAGACAGAAATGACATATAACGAAAGAAAATAATGAGTGCTTTGGGAGGTGTTGATGAGTCTTGTGGACATAATTTGATGCTCTTAGCACACGGGTTTGAGAGCCATTTCACTTCTACCGTTTTCATGGGCCATGCACGTCCCAGAGCGATGGGCTGTATTCTGTGCATATGCTCCTATGTGCTTCTGATTCTGGGCCTAGTGACAGGTGGGAGAAATCTTTCTTTTGGACAGACTAAAAATATTAACATAAGATGAGCAGGGCCTAACCGATTTGTCACCTTTATTTTATTTTTTTTCTGCAGTTAGAGGCCGGGTGGCAGAGAGACAGACTCCCTCACGCGCCTGACCGGGATCCACCCGGCATGCCCACCAGGGGGCGATGCTCTGCCCATCTGGGGCATTGCTCCACTGCAACCGGAGCCATTCTAGCGCCTGAGGCAGAGCCCATGGAGCCGTCCTCTGTGCTTGGGCCAATTTTGCTCCAATGAAGCCTTGGCTGCGGGAGGGGGTGAGAGAGAGATAGAGAGGAAGGAGAAGAAGAAAGGTGGAGAAGCAGATGGGCGTTTCTCCTGTGTGTCCTGACCAGAAATCGAACCTGGGACTTCTACATGCCAGGCCAATGCTCTACTGCTGAGCCAATCGGCCAGACCCCAATTTGTCACCTTTAAGGAGCTTTGTATTTGTACAATGTTCACCAAGCATTCTTTTTATCCTCAGCCTTTAACTGTTTTAGGCTTCCACTACTTTAAGTTTGCAGATCTATTTCAGACTCATGTAAAGTTGCTATGATAACGTCTGAGACGTGGACATCAACATGTTTGCAGCCAGGCCGCACCTCCACTGACTGCGTGAAAGTCCCTTACCCCTGACTCTCACTGGGTCAGCAGTGTGTCTTATGTGACAACCCCTTCCTGAAATCCCCAAGTGTAATGTTACTGCAAGGCACCGCTTTTATATCCCTGGACACTGAGGACCTTTCGGTGGACTGACCGGCTTCAAGGCAAGTTCATCATATTTGATACTCGATTAGACTTCAATTCAGAAATGAAGGGCCAG
Organism: Rhynchonycteris naso; assembly: GCA_037038555.1. NCBI lineage: Eukaryota > Metazoa > Chordata > Mammalia > Chiroptera > Emballonuridae > Rhynchonycteris > Rhynchonycteris naso. The sequence goes on from CM073001.1 coordinate 109,063,985, forward strand.
CCCACTAGTCATCCAGACCGTATAGACTTCCTGAAACAATCACAGATTGTGTAGCAGAAGTGTGTGCTGTGTGACATGAGACGTGAATACATTTCTTAACACCCACATATGATGTAGTAACATCCACAAAATGTAGAGCTCCGTATGGGACTAGAAATAGACTTATGGGGTTGACGAGAGCCCATCGGCCACAGAAGGAGGAAGGTGACCTGGAGAGCATGCTGGGAGCTGACTCATTGAGCCTGGGTTTCTAGGACATTACAGAAATGTCCTAGCCTGGGCAGACAGGATGTTATAGGCAATGGTCATTTCACAGCAATGTGAGCCCTGAAAATGGTGTTTGAAGTGGGCAATGACCACAGCGACAAAGATGGGGTATGAGAGGAAAGTGTTTTATGGGGCTGTGAAGAGGTGGCCTGACGGGGTCCCTCCAGGGAACGTGAACCAAATAAGAGCCTCAATGTGGAGAAGGCGCGCTGCATGGCTGTGAGCTCTCTGCAAGGTCCAAGGGGCTCCTCCCGCCATTTCCGCCTCAGGGGCTTGGACCACCCTTGCTGAGCGCCCCTTCCTGTGCTCTGGACATCACCATGTCTTCCCCAAAATCACAGTGGAGCCCGCCCAGTAAGAGTGTCGAACTCGAACAATCCTTGCAGGTTGTTAGTTTTCCTGCCAGCTAGCGACAGGATCCCTATAATTCAGCCACATTGGAAGCACCGTTTGACAGAGAAAGAAGCTCATTTGGCGAGAGTATCAGGTTCGTGAAGTGCTGAGTTTTCCTATTACACAGTGCAGGGAAATTACATGGTCGAGAAAACGCAGCTCTCTTCCAACCTTGAGACAATTGCTGCCAGGGTTTGGGCCCTACCAGTGCGGCTCAGGTGGGTCAGATCCCTATGTAATATGTAAATATGCTTCCCAGGGTTAATCGCCAGGGCATCACAGGGCAGAGGTCCACACAGACATGAGGAGCTTTGGAAGTAATACACTGAATCGTATTATGTTTGTGTCAAAGACAGATCGGGAAAGTTTTAAATCCTTCCATGAGCCATGTTCTCATGCTGACAAGATACAAATGAGATTCTTGAATACATTTAGGTTACTTGGCCAGGAGGTTTCCACATTTATATTTATCCATGCCTGTGATTATACTTATACATACAACTTTAAAAGAGCTGTTAAACCTGACCTATGTGGCGCAGTAGATAAAGTGTTGACCTGGAACGCTGAGGCTACTGGTTCAAAACCCTGGACTTGCCTGGTCAGGGCACATATGGGAGTTGATGCTTCCTGTTCCTCCTACCTTCTCTCTTCTCTCTCTCTCTCTTCTTTAAAATGAATAAATAAAAATAATTTTAAAAAAAGAACTGTCAAAAACAAAACAAAACCCCAAACAAAACAAAACGCTTTTGTGTATTTTTATCTTTACTATTCACAATTAAATTGCATCTAAATGGAAAAGAGAGAGATTAGTAATATGTTGATTTAAGGAAAAAAGGTGAATCATAGTTGTTTTTTTTAATAGAATGTTATGGTAAGAACTGAGTTTTCCATCCAAGACCTCTGAAACTAGATGATGGTACCTGCACCATTTTGTCATTTTGATACTCGACATTCTTAGTCTTGGAAAACTCTTTAACTTAATCCTCTGCATGTGTGAGTCATCTCTGGTGATATACTCGACATAACGGAAGCTAATAAACTACTCAAATGCATTCGTGCACTCAACATAGCTTGCAATGTACTTTTTTATCTCAGAAAACAATACTGATAAATTCTGAAACGTTTGAGAGTTATTTTTATGAAACAACTAACGTTGAACCGTACATCACAGGGCAGGCATCAGACCTGGCACGTAGAACATGCTGAATTAATGTTCAGTTAACACACAGTAGATAGAACTATGGGACGTATTCCATCAGCCTCTAGCAGGGAAGAGAGATAGATGTCTGTGAGCACTAAACCACCCTCGTAATTTTTACCTGGCTTTTAAAAAAGAAATGTTAAAAAACATTTTTTTTATTGTCTTTCTGAGATTTTTGAATTGAACATGGTTGGAGGTTTGAATTTTCTTGTCTTTCTTTACAGAGTCATAAAGTTTGTTTTGCAGTTACTTTTCATCTGCATAGTCCTTTCAGTGTTGTTCTTAAGGTCTGTTGCAGATGGTATAGAGGAGGCTTTTCTATGAACAGTTCTGGAATCCCCATGGGCTACATTTCTGTCACCAACTTCTCCCGTGCCCTTGCACAAGGTGCTCTCAGCCTGGCCGTGTGGAGTTGTACCCCATGTGTGAGCAGGTCAGTCTTCAGCCCAGGACTCCATGGGGATTTACACAAACCCTGTATAAGTTTACAGAGTCCTTTCTTTTTTAAAAAAATTTTATTTTTTTTGTATTTTTCTGAAGTGAGAAGCAGGGAGGCAGAGAGACAGACTCCTGCATGTGCCCAACAGGGATCCACCCGATATGCCCACTAGGGGGCGATGCTCTGCCCATCTGGGGTGTTGCTCCATTGCAACCAGAGACATTCTAGTGCCTGAGGTGGAGGCAATGAAGTCATCCTCAGTTCCCAGGCCAACTTTGCTCCAGTGGAACCTTGGCTATGGGAGGGGAAGAGAGAGACAGAGAGAAAGGAGAGGGGGGAAGGGTGGAGAAGCAGATGGGCGCATCTCCTGTGTGCCCTGGCCGGGAATTGAACCCGGGACTTCCACATGCTGCGCTGATGCTCTACCACTGAGCCAACTGGCCAGGGCCTAGAGTCCTTTCTTTTGTAGCTCTGTTCTCTTTGAGATTTGCTGTGTGAATGTCCATTTCCCTAGCCTCCCTGATCTCTGGATCCCGTCTCAGTGAGGTCGTTGTCTCTGCTGGATTCCTCTTTCCTGAAGCAATGCCCCCAAATTCCTGCAAGCACGAGGCTGGGACAATTGTTTGTCTCATGTTATTATTTTCCTTTATCTCAGAAATTATAGTCTAGCACTGCATGTTGTCCCAGACCTAAAAACACTTCTTTTATGCATTTGTTCAATTTTCTCACTGTTTCCATAGCACCGTAATCTCCGTATCAGTTATTGCTTTATCAGTGGGACACGTTCAGGTCTTTATTAGAATAGCTCCATGTTAGTAACACACTGAGTGTGGCTATGCTGCATGAAATTGTATATATTTTATCATGCCCTACTTTTTCAGCGCAAATGAATTTCTTAAGTGTCTTTTTAAAAATTCTAGTGTATTTCCGTATGGCTAGGAAATTCTTTTTCTTTCTGTCCTCCCCAAATCATCCCTTCTATATATAATGACATCCAATGGAAAAAGCAACTTGATTTGGCAGGGTTAACTTCGTGGCAAATTTTGTCGATAGGCATCCATGTCATTGATTGGGGGTGACCTCAATTCTTAACCCCATGCATACTGGGGTTCAGTGAGGCAGTGCTATGGAAACCTTTGAATTATTTTAGATACTCACTGCTCCAAGTGTTGTCAACAGACCAGCAACAGTAATGCCAACAAAGGACTTGTTAGCAATGGAACCTCTTGGGCCACCAGCTAGACCCATTGATTCAGAACCCGCATGTGAACAAGACCCCCCACCTCAATATTCTGCACAAGCCTGAAGGTCTGAGCAGCTCTGCCGTTCTAATCGTAATCACCTGAACTTTCCCAATCTGTCCCATCTGGCAGAGGCATAGATCTAGTTTCTGCGTGAGTGACAACATCTGGCAGAAAGCAATCTGTTTGCTCCACAGCGCACACGTGTAACGTCTCTGGCCACCCACAGCCCCCGGAAGGGTGCCTCCGTGGAAGGGCCTGTCTGTGTCCCTGTCAAAAACTCCCATTGAGAAAGTTGTGAGTCAGCTGCTTTAAATATAAGGAGGCAGCAACTCGATCTGTTTGTTTTCCCTTCAGGTGCAGTTCTTGGAGAATGACATTTGATTTAAATCAGAGCGGCCACCGTGGCTTAAGAATGCGTTTATTTTCTAAGTCATGAAGAGCTGCCAGCCAGTGGGGCGATGGTCTAACTCAGAACCTTTGTGTTTCTCCGTTGTTCGCCTGGGAAGGCAGGAATTGGGAGACTCCATTTCCTTCCATTCTGAAATCTGACAGCAAAGAGAACAGGAAAGAAGGAAGATGGACAGGCTATTAAAATATGAAACTGGCCAACACTGGCCTTAATGGTTCTTTTCATGGAGGCCACTAGCAGATCTTTATAGCAGTTCTTTCTCCAGACCCCAGAGGGCACTGTTCTTGTCCACTCCAGGTGCCCTAGAGGACACACATTAGTCGTGGGAGATGCTTCGATGGCAACACCTCTCGGGAAGCAAGAGATGATTTTACTTATGTGTGACACTTCAGGGAAAGCTGTAGCTTTGAATTGCAGACCAAGTATTTGTATTCAAACCTTCTACTGAGAAATAAAATGGTATATACCACATTATAAATAAGTGGTATTCCTATACCATTGAGATACACAAGTCCTAGCACAAAGTGAACATAGACAAAGGAATGAGCTAGTTACCGATGATTATATATTTGTATGTTCTGTGTTGTTGTGTGTGTTTTTTTCCAGGTAGTTATTCTTTAAAGATGTAAAAATCCAAAGGGAGCAGCTCTTTTGAATTGCTCAAATAAGCTTTGTTCAGACCTTAATCCAAGTGAATGTGAATGCATGCTTGTCCCTTTGTGAGCAGCAAGAACTCTATGCTCTGAGAAATCCTTTCTCTCAGGTGTACCGCCAAAGGACTCATTTCACTGACCCGTTTCTTTTTGTTTGTGATTCTCGTGAGTCATCATATATATTTTTTAAAGAACAAGACAAATATAAAATAGTCTGTTCAGGCCACAGCTGTGTGTCAAAAAGAAATGAAGTCTAGTCTTTGCACGTATTAAATATCATCAAGTAAAGGAACAAACACTGAAGAAATAAGCTCGATTTTAATAGGAAAAGGAGTGCAGACCTAACGAAGTCCCCTGCACGTGAGAAGACGCAGTGCTGGAACTGCACACTGTGTCTTGCCCTGCTTCTAAGCTTCTGGGCACACAGAGAACTGGGGAGTTAATTTACAAATGTACATTCCTTGGTTTCTGAGTTCAGGGAAAAAATCTCTCTCTCTCTTACACACACGTGCACACACATACCCACGCAGCATTTCTTTCAGACCATTTGGCAACAAGTGCCATATTTTGTGTCTACTTTGATGATCAGTTCTGCATTTATGGAAAGAGGGCCAAATAATGCATAATGCTAATTATTTTTATTTTTATTGTCTAACTTAGTCTCTAAAATTAATTTGCTAGGGGAAAAGAAAATCTATCTTATTTAGACTGCAGCAGGAAGCACATCAAATGATGTTTTGGTATGTTTTTAACATTTTGATATGTTTTAGTGTAGTTTTTTAACGTGTAACAACATCTTTACCTTGGAATTTAGAGAAGTTTAAGTAATATAAGCAAACAATGCTTATATTTGGCACATACACATGTGTATTATAATATATAGCTCTGTATATACTTTTATGCATAGATATGCCTACGAAATGGCAATGTGATTTTTAAAAAATCTCCTTGGCGGGAGGAGCAAGATGGCGACAGAGTAGGCGGACGTACCAACTTCCAATTCCCAGAAGCAAAGTGGATTATAACTCAATTTTAAGAACCATCATCTGGATAAACCAACTTTGAAATAAACTAAGTGGACTCTTCAACCAAGGAATATAGAAGAAGCCACATTGATACTGGTGGGAATAGTGAAAACGCAAAGAGGGCTGCCCAGCTCCCCGGAGCAAACGGCAGCCCGGAGAGACCCGCGTGGCAAGAGGAGAGTTTGGCGGAGAGGGAGGGACCTGGGTCCCAGGAACCAAGCCGCAGCCTGCAGTCCCAGAGCCTAGAAGAGGCGTTTGGACAGTATTGAGCTGTGAAACAAGTGAGGATATTGTTTGTGAGAAAGAGACAGTTTTCTCAGACCCAAGATTTTTTTTAAAGGGACAGTGCAGAAAACCTCTCTCACAACCACGCACCGTGGGCTCCGGGGAATGGGAACAGAGGAGAGGACCAGACGGCGGGAAGAGAGTGTGGACTGAAGGCACAGGGACAAACACTCTGAGGGACAGCCACCCTAACCCCTGGGCTAAGTCACTTCCCTAATCGAAAACAAATACTTCCCCTGGAACTAGAAATACCAGCAAAGGGAGATAGGACACTAGCCAAACAAGCTCTCCTGCAGCAATTAGAGCAGAGCTGCCTAGAGGGAGAGAGCTCCCAGGTCTACAGTGTGGAGTATTAGGGCCCTTCCTATTCTGCTGAGGGTTGATGAAGGGTATGGTGGTGGCAGGACGCTGAAATGCGGTTCTGTCGGTGTGGGCGGAGGCCAAGCTGTGTGAGATCGGTCTAACCCAGCAGGGGTGGAGGGGACGTGCAAAAGCGGTCCGGCAGCTGCGGGCCCGCCTGTGACCCCGCCTGTGGGGAAAAAGCAGGAGGCCAGGAATGGGCAGAGATCTGCTCTGCAACCCTGTACAAGCCGGCCCTGACCGTGGGGATGGAACTAGGACCAGCGACAGGCGGGGGCTCGTGGCTGAGCCCACGCTACCAGCCCCACCCAGCCAGAGAAACTGTGGTATGCCATCCAACATGTGCGAGCAGGCTCCGAACGCGGGGGCAGGTTAGAGTCCAGGACGAGGGGAAGTTTGTGGCTGAGCTCACACCAGCAAACACACCCGGCCCAATAAACCACGGTTTGCGACCCTGCGCAGGAGGGCCCTGGCCTGGAGGGCAGGGTTAAAGCTCCAGACGGGCAAATGCTCACAACTGAGAGCACATCAAAAGCCCCGCCCAACCCACGAAACTGTGGTGAGCAGGCTCTGACTGTGGGTGCTGGGCAGAAGACCGGAAACAGGCTGGGTCTATAGCTGAGCAAAGGTGCTCACCTCTACCCTTGGTGCTGAGGCTTGTGGCTTGAGTGACAGCCCCTCCCGTGGAGGAGAGGTGGAAATCACAGCAACAGCCGCAGTGGACCAGCACTGGCAACGCCCATACCCAACCACCCTAGGAAGTGGCAGAGGCGGTGGTGGGCCTGCAGACAGACCACACCTAGAGAACACAAAGACAACACCTACTGGACTCCAGTGGCCACAACTTGCTTATACACAGAAAAAATGGGCAGACAAAGAAATGCAAACCAAATGAATCAAGAGAAATCCCCAGAGAAGGACCTGAATGAACCAGATATAACCAAATTACCAGAAGCAGAATTTAGAATAATGATAGTTAGGATGTTCAAAGAAATTAGAGCAACAATGGATAGTCACTATGAACACCTAAATAGAGAAGTATAAAAAACGAAATTGAAATAATAAAAAAGAATCAGACAGAAATGACAAATACAGTATTAGAACTGAAGACCACAATGGAAGGAATTAAAAGCGGGATGAATCATACTGAGGATCAAATCAGCGAGTTAGAGGACACAATAAACAAAGGCACAGAAGCAGAGAAGAAAAGGGAAATGAGACTCAAAAAATGTGAGGAAACTCTAAGGGAGCTCTGTGACAACATGAAGAGAAACAACATTCGCATCATAGGGGTGCCTGAAGAAGAGGAGAGAGGACAGGAAATGGAAACTTTGTTCAATCAAATCATAGCAGAAAACTGCCCTAAATTAAGGCTGGGAAACATTCCACACGTTCAAGAAGCACACAGAACTCCATTAAAGAGAAACCCAAAAAGATCTACACCAAGACACATCATAGTTAAAAGTACCAAAGCTAATGGATAAAGAAGAAATTTTAAAAGCTGCTAGAGAAAAAAAGGCTATCACCTACAAAGGAGCCCCCATAAGGATGACATCGGACTTCTCAACAGAAACACTTGAGGCCAGAAGGGAATGGCAAGAAATAATCAAAGTAATGCAGAACAAGAACCTACAACCAAGACTACTTTATCCAGCAAGGCTAATATTTAAAATTGAAGGAGAAATAAAGAGCTTCCCAGACAAAGAAAGCCTCAAGGAATTCATTAAAACAAACCAATTCTTCAAGAGATACTAAGGGGCCTGTTGTGAACAGTTTAAAGGGAGGAAAGAATATAGCAAAAGAAGAATACAGCTTTAAAGGATAAAATGGCAATAAACAACTACATATCAATAATAACCTTAAATGTAAATGGATTAAATGATTCAATCAAAAGACATGGGGTAGCTGCATGGAAAAAGAAACAGGACCCATACATATGCTGTCTACAAGAGACACACCTTAAAACAAAAGATACACATAGACTGAAGGTAAAAGGATAGAAAAAAATATTTCATGCAAATGGAAATGAAAAAAAAAGCCGGGGTAGCAGAACTTATATCTGAGAAAATGGACTTTAAAACAAAGGCTATTGTAAGAGATAAAGAAGGACACTACATAATGATAAAGGGAACAATTCAACAGGAAGATATAACTATTATAAATATCTATGTACCAAATATAGGAGCCCCGACATACATAAAGCAGACTTTGATGGATATAAAGGGCGAGATTAACAGCAATACTATCATAGTAGAGGATTTTAATACCCCTCTAACAACACTGGATAGATCCTCAAGAAAGAAAATTAATAAAGAAACAGCAGACTTAAGGGATACAGTAGATCAACTTGATTTAAGAAATATCTTCAGAACTTTTCACCCTAAAGCAGTAGAATATACATTCTTCTCAAGCGTTGATGGTATGTTTTCTAGGATAGACCACATGTTAGGACACAAAAATGGTCTCAATAAATTTAAGAAGATTGAAATCATATCAAGCATTTTCTCTGATCACAATGCCATGAAACTAGAAATTAACCACAAAAGAAAAACTGAAAAATACTCAAACACTTGGAAACTAAATAGCATGATATTAAATAATGAATGGATTAACAGTGAGATCAAAGAAGAAATAAAAAAGTTTTTAAAAACAAATGATAATGAGCATACATCAACTCAAAATTTATGGGACACAGCAAAAGCAGTACTGAGGGGGAAGTTCATTGTACTACAGGCATATCATAAGAAGCTAGAAAAAGCTCAAATAAGCAACCTGACCCTGCATCTAAAAGAACTAGAAAAACAACAGCAAATAAAACCCAGGACAAGTAGAAGGAAGGAAATAATAAAGATCAGAGCAGAAATAAATGACATAGAGGCTAAGGAAACAATACAGAGGATCAATGAAACAAGAAGCTGGTTCTTTGAAAAGATAAACAAGATTGATGAACCTTTAACTAGACTTACCAAGAAGAAAAGAGAGAGGACTCAAATAAATAAAATTAGAAAGGACAGTGGAGAAATAACAACTGACACAAAAGAAATACAAATCATTGTAAGAAAATGCTATGAAGAACTCTATGCCAAAAAATTAGACAACCTTGGTGAAATGGACAAATTTCTTGAATCATATAACCTTCCAAAAATCAATCTGGAAGAATCAGAACACCTAAATAGACCAATTACAACAAATGAGATCAAAACAGTTATCAAAAAACTCCCAACAAAGAAAAGTCCTGGGCCTGATGGCTTCACAAGTGAATTCTATCAAAATTCAAAGAACTAATTCCTATCCTCCTCAAGCTATTTCAAAAAATTCAAGAGGAAGAAAGACTTCCAAACTCCTTTTATGAGGCGAGCATAATTCTGATCCCAAAACCAGGCAAAGACAACACAAAGAAAGAAAATTATAGGCCTATATCTCTGATGAATTTAGACGCTAAAATTCTCAACAAAATATTAGCCAACCGGATCCAGCAATATGTGAAAAAAATTATACACCATGATCAAGTGGGATTTATTCTGGAGAGGCAAGGCTGGTTCAATATTCGCAAATCAATCAATGTGATTCATCACATAAACAAAAGGAAGGACAAAAATCACATGATAATTTCAATAGATGCAGAAAAGGCATTTGATAAAATCCAGCACCCATTCATGCTCAAAACTCTCAGTAAAGTGGGAATACAAGGAACATGCCTTAACATGATAAAGGCCATCTACGACAAACCAACAGCAAACATCATACTAAACGAACAAAAATTAATAGCAATCCCCTTAAGATCAGGAACCAGGCAGGGGTGTCCTCTTTCACCACTTTTATTCAACATAGTTCTGGAAGTCCTAGCTATAGCAATCAGACAAGAAGAAGAAATAAAAGGCATCCAAATTGGAAAAGAAGAAGTAAAACTGTCATTATTTTCTGATGATATGATATTGTATATTGAAAACCCTAAAGTCTCAGTCAAAAAACTACTGGACCTTATAAATGAATTCAGCAAGGTGGCAGGATATAAAATTAATACTCAGAAATCAGAGGCATTTCTATATAACAACAATGAACTGTCAGCAAAAGAATTTAAGGAAACAATCTTCTTCACTATTGCAACCAAAAAAATAAAGTACCTAGGAGTAAATTTAACCAAGGAGGTTAAGCACTTGTACTTGGAAAATTATAAAACATTGATAAAAGAAATCAAGGAAGATACAAACAAGTGGAAGCATATACCGTGCTCATGGCTAGGAAGAATAAACATCATTAAAATGTCTATATTACCCAAAGCAATTTATAAATTCAATGCAATACCAATTAAAATACCAATGACATACTTCAAAGATATAGAACACATATTCCAAAAATTTATATGGAACCAAAAAGGAACACGAATAGCCTCAGCAATCTTAAAAAGAAAAAATAAAGCAGGAGGTATCACTCTTCTGGATATCAAGGTTTACTACAAGGCCATTATACTCAAGACAGCCTGGTACTTGCATAAGAACAGGCACATAGATCAATGGAACAGAACAGAGAACCCAGAAATAAACCCACATCTTTATGGACAACTGATATTTGACAAAGGAGGAAAGAACATACAATGGAGTAAAGACAGCCTCTTTTTAACAAATGGTGTTGGGAAAATTGGACAACAACCTTCAAAAAAATGAAACTAGACCATCAACTTACACCATTCACAAAAACAAACTCAAAATGGATAAAAGACTTAAACGTAAGCCGTGAAACCATAAGCATCTTAGAAGAACACATAGGCAGCAAGCTTTCCAACATCTGTAGCAGCAATTTATTTGCTGATTTATCTCCACGGGCTAATGAAATAAAAGGCAAGATAAACAAATGGGACTATATCAAACTAAAAAGTTTTTGCACAGCTAAAGACAATAAGAACAGAATAAAAAGACAAACCACACAATGGGAGAACATATTCGACAGCACGTCTGATAAGGGGTTAATAACCAAAATTTATAAAGAACTTATAAAACTCAACACCAGGAAGACAAACAACCCTATCAAAAAATGGGCAAAAGAAATGAATAGAAATTTCTCCAAAGAGGACATACAGATGGCCAATAGGCATATGCAAAAATGCTCAGCATCACTAATCATTAGAGAAATGCAAATTAAAACCACAATGAGATATCACCTCACACCAGTCAGAATGGCACTCATCAGCAAAACAACACAGAATAAGTACTGGCGAGGATGTAGAGAAAAGGGAACCCTTCTGCACTGCTGGTGGGAATGCAGACTGGTGCAGCCACTGTGGAAAACAGTTTGGAGATTCCTCAAAAAATTAAAAGTCTAACTGCCTTTTGACCCAGCTATCCCACTTATAGGAATATACCCTAAGAACACCATAGTACTGTTCGAAAAGAAGAAATGTGCCCCCATGTTCGTGGCAGCATTGTTCACAGTAGCGAAGATCTGGAAACAGCCCAAGTTTCCGTCAGAAGATGAGTGGATTAAAAAGCTATAGTACATATATACTATGGAATACTACTCAGCCATCAGATATGATGACATCGAATCATTTACAACAAAATGGATGTACCTTGATAACATTATACGGAGTGAAGTAAGTAAACCAGAAAAAGAAAAACTGAGAACAGCATGATTTCATACATAGGTGGGACATAAAAGTGAGACTATGAGACATGGACAAGAGAGTGGTGGTAATGGGGTGGGGGGATGGAGGGGAGGGTCGGATTGGGAGTAGGGGAGTGGCACAGGGAAAACCAGATAGAAGGTGACAGAGGACAATTTGACTTTGGGTAATGGGTATGCAACACAATTGAATGATAAGATAATCTGGAGATGTTTTCATTGTACATATGTACTCTGATTTATTGGTACCCCATCAAAATTAATAATAATAATAAAAAAAAATCTCCTTGGCTTTATTTCTTTTCACATTGTTCCATCTTCATAGCCTGTAGTTCCTTTACTTTAGAAATCACTATCAGCAACTTTTTCCAATATATTAGCTTATTTTTATTCTATACAGTATTCGACATGTGATTCCAGGGCCTTGAGGAAGGAAAAACTCAAACTAAGTGAAAGTTCAATTGACTTGTCAAAGCAATACAATTAACTAAAGAACAGTTCTTCCCTAAAATGATGCTGAAAATATTGAATATCTATGTCTCAAATAAATAAATAAATAAGATAGAAAGAAAAAAAGAAAACAAAACAAAACAACAGAAAAAAAACTAAAGAGGTGAACTTTCTTCTTACCTTACACCATGAGCAAAAATTAACTTCAAAGGTTATAGACCTAAATGAAAGAATTTAAACTATAAAACTTCTAGAAAAAAATATAGGAGAAATGTTCATGACCTTGAATTAGGCAAAAACTTCTTAGACAACACATCAAAAACAAAAAGCATGGAAATAATTAAATTGGGCTGTGTTAAAATTTAAAAAGAAATAGGTCCTGGTTGTTTGGCTCAGTTGTAGAGTGTTGGCCCAGCGTGTGGATGTCTTGGTTCAATTCCCAGCCAGGGCACACAGGAGAAGCACCCATTTGTTTTTCTACCCCTCCCCCTTTCAGTTCTCTCTCTCTCTCTCTCTCTCTCTCTCTCTCTCTCTCTCTCTCTCTCTCTCTCTCCGCCCTTCCTGCAGCCATGGCTCAATGGGAGAGAGTTGGCCCCAGGTGCTGAGGATGGCTTCATGATCTCACCTTAGGTGCTAAGAAAAGCTTGGTTGTTGAGCTACAGAGCAACAGCCCAGATGGGCAGAGCTTTGCCCCCTAGTGGGCTTGCTGGGTGGATCCCAGTCAGGCACATGTGGGAGTCTGTCTCTGCCTCCCCTCCTCTCACTGCATTTTTAAAAATAAATAAATAAATAAATAAATTAAACCTTCTTCATTTTAAAAACTTTCATTAAAAACTTAAGATGAGACATTTCCTGAGTCTTAGTCCATCCAGTCTGCTATCACAAATCCCAGCGTCTGACGGCTCATAAACAACGTACATCACTCTTACAGCTCTGGAGGCTGGGAGTTCTAAGAACAAGACCTCTGCAGCTGAGGTGTGTGTTGAGACAGCAAGCCTTTGATTTTTACTTCTGGGTTCCGGAACTGTGAGACAACTTTCTTTTTTTTTACTTTATTTTATTTTATTTTATTATTTTTATTTTATTCATTTTTAGAGAGAAGACACAGAGTGAGAGAGAGAGAGAGAGAGAGAGAGAGAGAAAAGGGGGAGGAGCTGGAAGCATCAACTCCCATATATGCCTTGACCGAACCAGTGCAGGGTTTTGAACTGGCAACCTCAGTGTTCCCAGGTCGACGCTTTATCCACTGCACCACCATAGGTCAGGCAAGACAACTTTCTTTTAAGTCACACATTCTGCGGCGGTTGGTTAAGAAAACCCCAGCAAACTGTGACAATATATCAGATTGTAAAAAGAACGCCTCGTATGTAGACTGTAAAAGCAATGCTCACAAGTCATTCAAAAGGAGACAAACAACAAATATTAAAACTAGCACACAAAGGTGGCCCCCATCACCTATCGGCAGGGAAATCTACATTAAACTGCAGGAAGGTCCTGGTGCCCAGCTGTTGAGATGGCTGGAATAAAAAAGACAGACAGTAGGAAGTGTTGACAAGGAGGGACTGGAAGCCTCAAACTTTTCATTTTCTCAAGAAGTGAAACAGGAACTCAACAGATGTCTCAGTGAGTCTAGTTCAGGAATCCAATGACCGGAAATACCTGTCCGCAAAAAGACTGGTACACAAGTATTCATAGAAGCACTATTCATGACAGCCCCAAACTGGGAGCCATGCAAATGCCCGTCATCTGGCCAAAGGAAAAACAAAATACAATATATGTACACAATGACACACTAGTAGACATCATAAAGGAATGAAATACTGATATGCATAGGCTTGCCTCAATCCCATCTGAATAGCGTGGCTCCCGCTCTTGACATTGCCTTGACCTTCTGTTCCCACATGTGCTCTCAGTGCAAGAGGATGACCTAGCCCCACACCCCTAGCTTCACGTTAAGTGGGGCTCCCGGTCCTGCCCTGACCTAAAGCATCACCAGGTGTATATACACATCAATATTCCCACTGGTGTGAGGTTCCCGCCTACCCTCCTGCCTCTGACTTCACACCCTGGCTGTGAAACATACTAACGTCCAGTCTTGAGTTTTCTCTTTCTAGGTATGAGAGGAAAATCTCTGGTCTGATCATTAGGAATAGTGTGGTTCCTCATGGGAGATACAATAGAGCTTCCAATTTCCACCTCAGCAGGAAACGTCTGTCCAAATCAATGTGTTACCTAGCCTTTCCCGCTTCACACTTGCCTGTGTTAAGTCAGAGTAGAATGTGATCAGGTTTTTAATTCATTGGCCCTGTGACTGCACATTGTTGTATATCTCCAAGCAGCTGGCATTTAAGAGAGATGTTTCTTTCCGGATATTTCATTATTGTCATCCCCTTTACCAATAAATACGGGACAGGACAACATGTAATTACTATAAGGTTCTTTTCCAACAAGTCTATTCCATGGATAAGATACATAAATACTCATAAGTAAGTGTTCCGGCAAAATATGCAGCCAAAGTCTGCATGTCATTTCTATTTGCTGCACCTTACATCACAGTATGAGTCCAGCCTGATGCGGCATGACAGCAATCTCATTTTGTGAGGAGGTGTTTCTTTTCTTCCCACCACATGGTTTTATTTCTAGAAGGAGATAATTTGGTCAGTTGATTTCTGGACTTCTGAAACACATGAATTAAAGTTTGGGGAATATTTATTGGAACTGTCCTCTCATTCTGTTTACATAAAAATCAGTGTTTTTTCATAAAAGTCCAATCTTTCTTTAAGTATTGTTTTGCTGCAGATAATTAGTTTCTTTTTCTATCAAAAATAACGTGAAATGAATGGGAACATGTATGGAGAGCACAAACCTCCATCACACGTCTTTCCGTCCTGTGGTTGATAGAAAACACACACCAGGCTCGCCTCCTGCTTATTCTCAACGTGATACTTCAAATTTCCCTGCATAAAGTTGAAGAGCGTCTCCAAGGGGTGCTTTGCAGTCTTAGCCAAAGCAAACAGGAGAAAAGTAAATAGAGAATTTCCCCTGTAGGAACTCACCAGACGTCTCCTTTTCCAGGTCCTCCGGGTGTATTTTCCATCTTCCATGAGGGAAGGGTATTAGAAACACCTGGGATAAGGACATATGTGGTGGGTGATCAAACCCAGCATCAAACCACAGCCTGTGTGTGGGGCCCAATGCTCCATGGGTCAAGGTCGGGCAGCACAGCATTGTAGAGGCCAGTCTCCTACCCACCAGATCGACAACCTCTAGCCAAGTGTTTCCTCTCTGAATTAAAGTCCGTGGACATCAACGGAAGCCACCCCACCTGGAGCATAGGTGGTTGTGAGAATCAGAGAAAATAGTAAACACCTGGAACATAAGTGGCATTTAGTAAGAGTATGTTACGTGAGCAATACTCGTCAGGAGAAACCGGAGAAATCCTGGCCACTTATCAAGCAGGGCGAACTTGCCAAGTGAAAACCGGACCGTGTGATTTGGTTTGAGCACATGTCCTTTATGAAAATGCACTGGCTGATATCAACATTAAAATAAAAACTTATCAAGAAATCGACATGACTCTGTACCACATTTAAGTATGGGAAGAATTTTGTGGAAATTGAGTCATGGAGTTCCATCTGCCTATGACACCTTTGCATGGCGAGGTCGGTTAGGAGAGTCACTGTGTAGAGGGCATCACTCTTAGAAGCACAACGGAGGCTCTAAATGAGTCATTTCTTGTCTTCACTCCACTCTGCAAGACTGGCATTGTATCCTTATTTTACAGGAGAAAGAAGAATAGGATCAAAGAGTATGAACTAGTCGACGGGCAACGGGTTCCGTGACTGAAGAAAACCCAGGTCTCCGAGCGGAATGGCTTCCTTCCAACAAGTCCAGTGAGGACAGGGACGGGTAAGGGGACAAACTTCACGATGGATCCACCTGGCAGGCACAGCATAGGACAGGCGGTCAAGGTCAATAGCCACCGTGATGAGTCACGCTGTGGAAGCGCACTCTGAATGCGACGCATTGGGAATGCTGCTTTACCTCTTGGTCTTCCTCCTGAAAACCCTAACCTCAGTCTCATCCATGACAGAAGCATCAGAGAAGTCTCAGCTGGGGCCCATTCTACATACTACTCAAAACTGTCCATGTCGTCAAAAACAGGACAGCCTGGGACAGTGACATACGCTCAGAGAGACTAGGAAGGCGAGGTACGCCATTGTACTGCGGTGTCCCGAAATAGGGAAAGAACATTAGCTGAAAACCTTTCCTTAGCAGGAAAATATGCATAAACTGTGGATTTTAGTGAGCTATAATGTGTCAGTATAGGCTTATTAATTTTGACACATGCACTGTAAATGTAAGGTCTTAATAATAGGGAATGGTTGTGTGGGGGCATAGGAAAAATTTCTTGACTATTTTTACAACTTTTCTGGAAATCTAAAATGGTTCTGAAACGAAGTGTATTCCAATAAAGACAGGCCTAGAGTAGGGAGGTTTCCTACCATACCATTCATTGGAGCTTAATTGCAGCTGAGGAGTCTACAATCTTTATGTAAAACAAACAAACAAAATATCAACAGTTCATTTGCCTCCACGGTGGGACAGGGCCGACCAGACAGCAGGACAGCAGGACAGTGTGCACCTCCAACCTCAAACTTGTCTCCTCGGGGAAAGGCGAGGAACTGCATGTCACAATGGATGGAAAGGAGAACACAGTGAAGGATGGAAGAAAGGAAAAAAGAAAGGAAAAAAGGAAGGAAAGAAGGAAGGAAGGAAGGAAGGAACCAAACCAACATCCTTTGAACTGAATGACTGAAACAAAACAACCACCCCCAACGGAAAAAAACGATCAACCCAGTGAAAAGAAATAAAAGATGTTATTTCACGTCATGCTGAGGAAAAAAACACTTGGTGGATAGCTCTTTTCCTTGCTTGACCCCCGCCCTCCTCCACCATGTGAGATCAGGACCCTTTTCCTGACCCTCCAGCAGCTGTTTCCTCGACAACCTCCAATCCAGAGATGCATTTAACCCTGTACCCTCCCTGTCCTCGACCATGCATCACTAGCACAAAATAAATTCCCTTTAAAAAATAGACTAAAGGAACCACCTTCTTTAGTTTCTTTTCTTTTTTTGTATTTTTCTGAAGTGAGAAGCGGGAAAGCAGGCAGACAGACTCCTGCATGCCTTGTGCCCAACTGGGATCGGGATCCACCCAGCATGCCCACAAGGGGGCAATACTCTGCCCATCTGGGGCATTGCTCTGTTGCAACCAGAGCCATTCTAGCTCCTGAGGTGGAGGCCATGAAGCCATCCTCAGCACCCAAGCCAACTTTGCTCCAATGGAGCTTTGGCTGCGGGAGGGGAAGAGAGAGACAAAGAGGAAGGAGGGGGGAAGGGTGGAGAAGCAGACGGACGCTTCTCCTGTGTGACCTGGCCAGGAATCGAACCTGGAACTTCCACACGCCGGGCCGGTGCTCTACTGCTAAGCCAACAGGCTAGGGCCAAGGAGCCTCTTCCGTTAGCATCACAAGAAATAACAAAATGTAAAACAATATACTGTTTTGAAAGAAAAAAAGGATGAGCGGAGAAGATGACGTCACTTGTGAGGTTGGTGGTGTTTCTGGGTGAGTGGACATGAAAGCATATGTGCAGTGCAATTCCCCGTCCAGGGCGCCCTTTTTCTTCTACGTAGCATGGGCCATCTCGTCCATGAAAATAAACAGAGGTGTCAGCAATAGGCCTGAGCTGTGCCCCTGCTGAACAAAACAGTACTCGTTTTTTTACATCAGTGTTGCACTACATGCTAATGGTCCCTAAATCACAGTCCGCTGCAACACTGCGCACGAGGGCATCGGTGTGTATGTGAAGACAACCCCGAATGCGCATGACGCCACGAGGTAACAACACACACAGATGCTCAGGGATGTTGATGTTGGCATGGATTCAGGATGAAGATTGGGGACAAGGGTAGGACAGCCCAACCTCGGAATATATTTTTCATGTTTACTTGTCCCTAAGATGACTGGGGAGGCAGCATTCTGATACATAAAAAAAGAAAAAAGAAAAAGACCAAGGATTGTTGATCTCAATCCTTGATGTATCTACCCTAAATCACGGAACAGAAATTAAATACATCATCACAATGGAAATCAGGCCTCATGACTATGATGGTTAAGAAAAATGGCCTCTGTGTCTGGCTCTGTTCTCATCTGGTGTCTTTGAGTGCTGCTAGTAAAAGACCATGATTTATTGTGCTTAACATGTTTGGTTAAATCGCTATATATTATAGTTTGTATCTTCTGTCACCGAACTCAGTACATGTTGAGCAGATGTAATTCCGCAGGGGAATGCTGAGCCTTCCTCCTGCTACAAAGTATTACTTTTTCTTTTCCTGCACAGAAATCGCAGAATGTTTTGCCTCAAGCCACTAAAGACGTATTTATCTGTTTGTTTAGGTATCCACAGATTCAATGTGCCCTCAAGTCTGCATGAGTTTCTCCCGCCAATGAAGGGTCCGCCTGTTGCCAAGTCGTATTGTCCCTTTATTTGCCAAGGACATGAATGTCATCAGATACACTCGACACTGAAATTGTACAGAGTGGATGGTGTTTCCCTTTGCTGACTCCTCCGTGGCATCCCAGCTGCAGAATAGCTAAGGGTCATCTTCAGTTCTCACTTGACAATGTGCGTTTAATAAACATTCTTTGAGAAAAGGAGGTTTCTGGTGGTGGAAAGTTGGGTGTGCTTACTCCGAGTATGGTGCACATCTGGGGAAAGAATGTTGGGAACAATTCTGTCTTTTTTTGTGTCTAGGAAGAGAAGAAGCTTGGAGGTGGAAGATGAGTTCTGGACAGTAGCTCCCTCCTCTGGCCTTCTTCACTGGTGGGCATGGCCCACCCTCTATTCAGGACAGGGAGTTAGATTAGCCATTTGGGCTGAGTCACTAAAAGAGAAGTGCCCCAAAATGAATTTTGAGACAGGTCATCTGCAGAACTTACAAACTTTCAAAAAAGGTGGCTGAAGACAACATCCCCAAACACCCAGGGAGCCTGTGAAGAGGTCAAGAGCAGAGCATGTCAGTGATGGAAGCTCTAGACACTGTGACCTCCACCTCTGAGGGTGCAGGCAGGGCTTTCCTAATTCTCACCCAACACCTAGGAAGATGGGCTCTGATGGTCGTTCCCCCTACCCCACTTCTGGCCCCCAACACTACACTGCATCCTACTCACATTCTCTGTTCGTATTCTTAGAATAAAAGCATGAGAACTGAGCAATCTCTTTCCCGGCTCAGCTGGGGAAGCCTGGGTGTTCACACCACTGTTATTCTTCTTTGATTAGAGGAGACCCCAGACCCACAGACAACGTCACTAGGAGGCCTGACCCTCAGATGCGTACCTTCAACCATCCCTGAAAAGGAGAGAGACCCATGGAAAACAGAGTTAATACTCACAACTGTCTTCTCCCTAATATTTATTCATTTATTTATTTCTAATGTAAAACTGTGATTTCACTCAAGATTTATTCTTTATTTACTTTATTCCTATTTTATTCTTTTATTCAACAGATAGCTATGTAGCACCTGCTAGATATATACTGACACATTAATTAAGGGGCAATGTGATGAGCATATTAATTAATACCTCATAGATGTTTAGAGTTCTTCATAACACATGAGTGAGGATCCCCTGACTAGTTCAAAAGTGTTGTTTATTTCAAAGTTCCAAGGAAAATAAATAATACCTATGTATTAAGTGCAGGGGAAATCAGTCATGCGTTGGTGTCTGCCCCCTTCTAGAAAGTTCCTTTGTGAACTCCACTGCCAATTTTCAGCCTATAGAAAACTTGGGTATGAATAAAACTAGATGTGTAAAAAAGAAATCTTTCAAATAAGATCTTGACTTAAAAAGTTTGAGGTTTTTCCGGGAAGTTAGCTCAGTAAGGGTATTATTCAAATCTGGAGGTTGCAGGTCATGACAATGTAAGAAAGGTTCCAGAAAGAGTGTTCATGACCTGCCCCCCCCCCCATGTTATTGTTTTTGCCTCAGCATTCTCCCACCTGGACCCGCTGGTGATCCCCACCCACAGATGGCTTTGTTGACAGCACTGGTACCAATTCTGAGGCTGGCAGGAAGCTCATTGTCAGACATCTCTTCCCCTTGAGCGATGATCACAACTCTCCACAGACCATCGCTGCGACCAGGTCTTAATTGTTAGCTTAGAGAGAAGGCAGCTTAGGAGCCCTGTGAGTCCAGAGTCAGACAGTTCCCTTCCCTAAGTAGCCGGATACTGACCCACTGTGCACTGTGTAAACATAAGGGACCCAAAGTAACCATTTGCTTGAGTTTTTATATTTAATCAATTTGTTTGTGTAATGTGGCTATTGTTATTGTGGGTCTGAGGGATTACTGGTAACAAGGGTAGAGTTGAAGAGATGAATGAGGGATTTAAATAAATTAGTCCCAAGAGAGAGGAGATATAGTCAGACCCCACCCCACCCCCAAGATGACTGCCCATTCCATTCACCTTAGTTCACTGCTCACAGATAGTATGGCGTGCTCTGTCATGTTAAGGACAGGAAAACACATCTCGAGGTAAAAAACAGCCCTCTCTGCTCTGTGAGGACCTGCAGGTTTGGGGGCTGACCCAGAGGGGGACACAGCCCCTGTTAAACCTCAGTCACATCTCTCCCCAAGCTCTGAGTACAGCTCTGGTCTTTGGAAACTCAGTGCCCAGGAGGTTGAAATAGATGCTGTCCATTGTATCATCGTCCACTCACCGTCTCTCAATGCCATGGGTCCAGTGGTTCCCTGGAGCTCATTGCTTCTCCTTTCTGCTTTGCGTTTCAGGAAGACCCATGTGAGGGATCAGGACCGTAGGACCTCAGGACTGAGAAGGGGCTTGGTGATGTTTTAAGTGTCCTTGACCCACTGAGAGCCTGCCCATTATTGTCCTACCTTGGTGATTAAACAGGTCGTGGTGCTCTTGCTTAGATGGGCAGGAGCCTCTCAAAAATATCAATAAGCTTTCTGGGTCTCTTATGGACAAAGCCCCTTTTAGAATGATTCGTATCCGGTACTGAACTTGTAAATCCTTCATCTTTAGATTAATATGCTAATTAAAGATTTGCTGTTCCAAGGTATAAATATCATTCATTGCCTAGAGTGATTAGGGTAAGTCATTACTTGAACATTATGATTCTGAGGTGAAATAATTGCTACGAGAGAAGAAGGGAGATGATACAAAACAATCTGCTTGATATCATTTCCACTGTTGCACCCAATGACAATATTTCATGTTGTTTATACCAATACATACAAATGTTTGAAAGACTTTCATGCCTGTTTCCTTTTTAGATGAGTCATTTGGGTTTTGGTTTCACTGACAAACTAGAAGAGTAATTTTGCTTCCCTCAAGCTCCTATTTAAAAAAAAAAAAAAAACACAACAAACCAATAAGGAAATATAAGCTATTTCAAATATTTATCATGTAACTGTGTATTTTATTTTAACATTTATTCATTTTTACATGGCTATGAATGCCAGGTGTGACGCAATGAGATCGCAACTGAGTTAGGAATGTTGACTCAATGCTGACTCAAACTGAATAAGCCCTTAGAATGAACGAACCACTTGCAAATTATTCTGGAGTATTGAGGTCAATTACTAGAATATATAGACTCTTGTCTATCCCTTTTGACAATAATCTCCAGATTTCATGCAACATTGTTGTCACCAGGTAACTTTATTTGTTAAAAAAGAATCCAGTCCACATCTTATAATACAAGTCCATCAGCTCTTAAAATAAATGTGTTTGCTATTATGATGAGCTGACACTTTTGAATTACTGTTGCTCTACTAGTGTAAACCTTAACATTCCTAAATTTGCCCTTCGATGGCTATATAGCAAAATTTCAGACCTGTGTTCTTTACCTGGAACCTCTTTTGGTCCATGGATCTAAATGACTTAATGTCTGGTCTTAGTTTTGCCTACATTGTCAAGAGAAATAATTGCTATGTTTTCACTCTCCATCGATCCGTCCGCCAATGCGTGATCCGGAATGTTTATGGGTAGGTTAAATACAAAAGTGCTAAATCTTTATTTAGGGTGAGATAGAAAATGAATGATTGTGACTATCACTCTCTAGTTAGAGATCTTATTGATCATATTGGTTCTCAGGCTGCCTTGGTCTCTGGGGTTATGGGAACTGAATCCGAATGAAGAGTGGGAGGAAGGTGAGTCTGCCGTGGCCTCACTGAGGACGTTGCAGTGCGATCTTTAATTCACCGCGTCCCGCATGCGTGTTTGCAAGCCACCGTGGATTCCTTTCTGTGTTAATCAACACAGACTAACACAACCTGTCGGTCCCGCCTACCGGGAATGCCACAGCATGCACCAGCGGCACAAACGAGGGAGTGAAGGCAGGATGTCTACCCCTCTGTGCCATGGAGCCCCGCCGTCCGTAGGTGCCACCCAAGTGTCAAGTGTGACATCTGGGTCTAGATGAACATTCCAGTCTAAAGAGTCAAGCAAATATTAAAGAAGGTTTTTCATCTCAGGTAAAAACGGACTGAATCATCACAAAACGAATGTTTTCTTCCCATCGTCACGGAGTAGCTTCCCTGGCACACCTGGGAAGCAGGTGCATGGGCATCAAAGACACAACATTCATGGGCAGCACAGAGGCTCCTGACCCTGTGAGGCCGGGCAGCCAGCGAGGGTGCAATGGGCGGGAGCGGGGGAGGGAGGAGAACCAATGTTTGTCAAGAGCTCGACACACAAGAGGTGAACTGTCCATGGACGTGAGTTATTACAAATGAAGTGACTGATATTACGTTATTTTTAACTGAAATACAGACCTCCACGGCTAACACACCCACCTGGCTCCTGAGTCCGAAGAACGTGACATCTGTCACATACATTGCTGGTCCAGGAAGACGTGTAACCCCCGGGGAGGACATGTGGCCCCCGGGGAGGATGGGCAGCCCTCGGGAGGAAACAGGGCCACTCTGCATCGGGAGCCCCGTGAAGGGGGTAATCTTAGCCTGTTTCTGCACCCCAGTGGAACCCAGGCCCTTCCAGCCCTTCGGAGGAACACAGTGCACCCGAGCAGGTGGCCTGCTCAGCCAACAGCCCATTGCAGCCCAGCATGGGTCGTGAAGCATACGTCTGTTTTTAAATGAATCTGAATTTGTGAACGAGGAATGAGAACATTGCACTTGAAGCATTTCACTCAGAAAAACGAGCAGGGGGAGCCCCGTCTGCACAGGAAGGGAAATGTGGCCAGCATAGCGGCTCACACCCCAACCGTGAGAAAACCTCATAAACACGGAATTATGACTCTTTTGAGTTCACTAAGCTGCTGACAAGCCCCATCGAGGAGAGATGGGATGCAGAACACCCTGTTTATCTTGGGCAAAGTTTGGGGTTGGGGGATCAAGGCAACTGATACGATGACAGCAGCTAACAACACATCATCACGGTCCCCAGAGCCTGGTGTGGGACCAGGTGACAGTGCAGAGTCCCTGGGACCCCAGACCCTGGGGAGGCCTCTCTCAGGCACGCCCCCTGGTGGCACAGGCATGCAGGCGTATATCGGCTGCTGTTGGGGAGGTCCAGTCTTGGCCGGGATGTATTCTGCTACACAGTGACCACCGCTGGGTGGGCATTGGTTAATGGCGTTTGTTATCAAG
This sequence comes from Rhynchonycteris naso, assembly GCA_037038555.1. NCBI lineage: Eukaryota > Metazoa > Chordata > Mammalia > Chiroptera > Emballonuridae > Rhynchonycteris > Rhynchonycteris naso. The sequence continues at coordinate 109,088,025 of CM073001.1, forward strand.
GCCAGGACAGGTCACAAGCAAGCAGGATTAGACACGGGAGCTATTGCTTTTTCTGTAGAGCTTGAAACATATCCGTTTTATTTTCCTTATGTTGGCTAAGGTAGCCTTTGCAGACCCGAGTCTCAGCCAATATTAACTAGATGTCCCAGGGTGAGCGGAGCTGACTTGGAATCCATAGACGATGAAGAACAAATGGTAAGGGTGTCATAGAAAGGCTGTGTTTCTATAGATTACGTCAGAAGGAAAATATAAGTCAGAGTGTGTGTTTCTTTTTTTTTTTTCTTTTTTACAGGGACAGAGAGAGGGATAGAGAGGGGCAGACAGACAGGAAGGGAGAGAGATGAGAAGCATCAATTATCAGTTTTTCGTTGCGACACTTTAGTTGTTCATTGATTGCTTTCTCACATGTGCCTTGACCGCGGGCCTTCAGCAGACCAAGTAACCTCTTGCTCGAGGCAGCAACCTTGGGTACAAGCTGGTGAGCTTTTGCTCAAGCCAGATGGGCTCGCGCTCAAGCTGGCGAGCTCCGGGTCTCGAACCTGGGTCCTCTGCATCCCAGTCCAATGCTCTATCCACTGCGCCACCGCCTGGTCAGGCAGAGGGTGTGTTAGTTCAATTATTCGACAAGGCAGAGCAAAAACTTGGTGGGAATAGCCAAACACAATTTAACCCTCACTTGATTTCTATGATTAATGGTGGTTTTAGTCTTCATGGGGCAATTGATGGGCAGTTTTAAGACTCTTTTTTTTATTAGAAAAAGATCAAATTAGACTAGGAAATAAACACTCTAAGGAAATACTTGAAAATAATTTTTTATTCAAATGAGGCCTTTAAGGAGGTTTTCAAAAGCCTTGTTCTGAAGTCATGAAATGAATCTGCACACTCCGCATATATAACACTTTACCTTTATTCCTGTTGCAATTGTCTCCTATTTTTCAATAGCTATTTTCAATGAGAGGGGTGTCATGGTTTATAGACCTAAAGCAACTGGAAAACAACACCTTCAGGGTCCTAAAATGTATCGGCTGAGAATTTGAGAGAGCATACAATTTTTTTAAGCATGGGATTATGAATTCTTTTCCCTTTTACTAAAAATGAGATATGTATTTTAAAAAGAGGGAATTCCATCTTCCTTGCTGTTAATTATTGGCTTCATGCAATCAGAAAACTCCCCTCTTTTTTCCTGCTGCTATAACCAACAAGGTCATTTTGAAGTAGAGGAAGAGATAATGAAGGTTATCTACAGAGCAGATAGCTAACAGAGTAAAATTTCAATCAGGCCTTGGCCAGTTGGCTCAGTGGTAGAGCATCAGCCCAACATATGGAAGTTCTGGGTTCAATTCCTGGTCATAACACACAGGAGAAGCAAACATCTGCTTCTCCATCTTTCCCCCTCTCTTTCGCTCTCTCTCCTCCTCTCCTGCAGCCATGGCTCGAATGGTTTGAGCAAGTTGGCCCCAGACACTGAAGATGCTTCCATGGCCTCCACCTCAGGTGCTAAAATAGCTCAGTTGTTGAGCAATGGAACAAGGGCCCCAGATGGACAGAACATCACTCCTTAGTGGGCTTGTTGGGTGGATCCCCGTTGGGGAGCATGCAGGAGTCCATCTCTGTGCCTCCTTGGCTTTCACTTAATAAAAAATTAAATCAATGGAGAAAATCATTTGCCATATTCAATGGTTTATTTTGCTTTTTTTAAAAGCACATTTCAGGCAACATCTAAGTTCACCTAAGCACACAGTTGGGCTATACTGTAAACCACACATGGATGACTTATTTTTCTTTTTCTTTGCATTATAGAAAATACACCCATGCATTTACAGCATCATGGTATTCTACTCCATTTCTGAGGGAAAGAATTTTATATTGTAACCAGGCATCATTTCATTTATTCACGCCATGATTTTTGGAAAAAAATATTCAGGGGAAAGAGTAGGTCAGATAAACTCCGTGGCTCTCTCTGATTCTGTGACATTCTAACGTATTTTCTAAAAGCTTCTGAAATAAGTGCAAAAACATTTAAAAGCACTCCCTACCTGGGAATGTCTAAGAGATGCATGAATTGGTTGCTTCCTAAGGTCTCTTTCAAATACAGCCTTTGGTGTCTGTATGTAAAAAAACGTGTAAGAGAAGATAATAAGAATGCAGAAAGCATGTGGCCTTTGCGTCCATCATTCTCTGGACACAAATCCCTCCTGACCTGTGTGTCAACAGCAAACACACCAACAACACAAGTCCCACCATTAATCATAGGACACACACTGCTCCTCTGTGAGCTGCCTGTGTCCTCCCTCATGGGTCACACGTAACTCTGGATGAAATCCACAAAGATGTATTTTGGGCAGTATTTTCTTTCCTGCCAGATTATTTTTTAAGCTATGCACCACCGAGGGTAAGCATGGGACCAACAGGTCAAGCAGATAAGCTGGACTCCTGCACTAGTTAGCTCACCACAGCGGGTCATCCAGTGTCGGGTAAAAACACTGGCTGAAGGACATGGGCAGCCACCTGACTGACATCCCTGGTTTTCATGAGGCCTAACCAGGTAAGTCCTGCCCTTCTGAGCCTTCCCTGGAGTCCTCAGCATTCTGGCCAAGCACACGTTGTAACTCGAGGCTTCTGTATTCTTCTACCTGAAGACGGTTCAGCTTCAAATGGCAGGAGAAGGTCTGCAGACGGCCAGCAGACATGAGCAAGGTGACAGGGTGAGGGTATGGTTGTGTTGGGACAGTCGAAGGTCGGAACTGTGCTCTACCAGCTAATGAAGTAAATTCCCCTTACACTAGCTGAGCCTTCACTGGATATGTGTGGGCATTAGGAATAAGAGAATGAATAGCCCCTGTCCCTGCAGAACCACAGACGTGTCAAGAGGTCTGTGAGGAAACAGACCAACACCATCACAGGAGGGCGTCTGCGTTCACCTGGTAACAAGCTGCGCAGAGGTGATGAGTCCTGGGGTAGGGGGAGACGGGTGCGGTCTGAGCCGGCTTGGCAAGGGGAGGAGGACATACCAGGGAGATGATGAGATGAGACAGAGGTTCCAGCAGAGGGGCCGCCGTGCGCCCCACAGTGGTGGAAAGTCCTGGGGAGATGTGAGCGGATCGTGAATCTGAGCATGGAGAGAGAGCGTGTGTCGTGTGCTGGGAGCAACGCACCACGTGTGAGATGAGACACAATGTTTCCACAGAGATTACCCAGAGCTCGGAAAGCACACCCATGTGTCACTTGTATCACAGGGTTTTGTCTTCTCTTCCTCGCAGAACCGTCCTGTTTCAATCCCTGTGATTGCTTACAGGTCTGGGCGCAACCACAAACCAGCCGCTGCTCCGGGACCCGGTCATTTTAAGTCGAAATCTTTGGCGAGCGAAACGACGACTAAAATTATCCATTCCCTCCATAGTTCTCAACCTGCTATGTCCTCCCCCAAAATTGCTACCCCCCCCCATTTGCCTGTCATTGGTGGAACCATAGTCAACGTGACCGGAGTCATCCTCACCTCCCTCAAGTGTAACTACCGCTTGATCGATAAAACTGACCATTTAAACACACTTGTGCACACAGCCGTGTTCCACGAGGGGGAAAAACAGCTAAAAGGAGCATGTGATACATGACTAATGAACCACTTAAAGATTTATCATTCTTGTCTTCTAAGAGGAACGCATCAATGTTTGAGGGTTTTTTTTATTTACCAGAAGAGAAAGATAATGGGGAAAAATAATAGAAAGCTAGTTCTTAATTCAAAGATAGTGAACAAGGCAATATTTTAAAAGAATATTAATGCTCATGAGGACATGCAGTAAACAGATAAATTATGTACACAAAATACCGTTTTCTGATGCGTACCCAGCAAGTAAAGGTCCAGAATGAAGATGATTTTTTTAAAAAAATGATCATCCTGCTCAGAGGAAATGAGAGTCCAGGAACTTCAGATCCCTCAGGTTGCAGCTGGAATTGAGGGGGTGGGGGAAGTCTGCTGCTATGATCTGGCCAGCCATGAGACCCATGGGGGATATAGAGATAGAGCATGAGGAGGTGGCCTCAGGAACAGGTAGTGAAGGTTCACATTTTGGGCTGCACCCCTCACTTTCTGTTTCTATTTTTTTATTAACTTTAATGGGGTGACACCAATAAATCAGGGTACATATGTACAATGAAAACATCTCCAGATTATCTTATCATTCAATTGTGCTGCATACCCATTACCCAAAGTCAAATTGTCCTCTGTCACCTTCTATCTGGTTTTCCCTGTGTCCCTCCCCTCCTCCCAATCCGACCCTCCCTTCCCTCCCCCCATCCCGTAACCACCACACTCTTGTCCATGTCTCATAGTCTCACTTTTATGTCCCACCTATGTATGAAATCATGCTGTTCTCAGTTTTTCTTTTTTCTGATTCACTTATTTCACTCCGTATAATGTTATCAAGGTCCATCCATTTTGTTGTAAATTATCTGATGTCATCATTTCTTATGGCTGAATAGTGTTCCATAGTATATATGCACCAAAGCTTTTTAATCCACTCGTCTTCTGACGAACAGTTGGGCTGTTTCCAGATCTTCGCTATTGTGAACAATGCTGCCACAAACATGGAGACGCATTTCTTCTTTTCGAACAGTGCTATGGTGTTCTTAGGGTATATTCCTATAAGTGGGATAGCTGGGTCAAAAGGCAGTTAGACTTTTAATTTTTTGAGGAATCTCCAAACTGTTTTCCACAGTGTCTGCACCAGTCTGCATTCCCACCAGCAGTGCAGAAGGGTTCCCTTTTCTCCACATCCTCGCCAGCACTTACTCTGTCTTGTTTTGCTGATGAGTGCCACTCTGACTGGTGTGAGGTGATATCTCATTGTGGTTTTGATTTGCATTTCTCTAATGATTAATGATGTTGAGCATTTTTTCATATGTCTTTTGGCCATCTGTATGTCTTCTTTGGAGAAATGTTTCTAATTTTTTAAGGAAGTGTTTTGACCTGTTAACGTCTTCTTTTTTGTGTTTCTTCAGTTTTAAAGTTAATTCCTTCTGTGCAGCTGATATGGATTCACAAGCTGGTTCTCATGAGTGGACAGATGAATGACCATCACTCCACTGTTTCACCCTTGAGTACTTGGTTCAGCACCTTTTGTGAACAAAAGGCTTAGAAAAAAATAATCCTTAATTGTGTGTGTGTGTGTGTGTGTGTGTGTGCGTGTGTCCCTCCCGGTACCAGACTGTTCCCTTCACTGGGTGTCAAGGTCCTGACCAGGACTGGTGAGTCAAGCACGAGAGACAGGATGCAGGAACCACGCACCTGTTACACCTCGTCTGACGTGAGAAAGAACCTGGGCTCGTCTTGCTCAAGTTTGGAGCTTAGGTACATCTGACAAGGTGGGGGGACAGAAGATGCTCGGAGGATGTGAGTGGCACCGCACGTCCTGACACACGTGAAAAGGGCTGCATCCGGTCTGAGATCCACTTACGCTGAACTCTTTCCCGACTATGCCAGACGACTGGAACGTATGGTTGCGAAGTTGTGCCTCTGTCTGAAATGATACTTCTTAGGACGGCAGGCTGGGAATTTGGGGGAGTTGTTTTCACATTGGCTTTTCTTTCTATCCAAATGAGTACAGAAATAGCCCCTGCGTCCTCACCCATATGCCTCCCTGTCATATTAAAAAATACTGGCTGTCACTTGTACAGCTCATCAATCCTTCCCATTAATTCACTCCGAGCTGGTGCGAGACGGCAGATGGGCAGAAATGTGCTCTGAGCAGCCCGCCGCTCCCCCAAGGCGGGGGCTGTTGTCCTTCTGAGCCCAAGTGCTATTCAGTACCTGCCAGGTGGTGCCGAGATGCCCAGCAGAGAGCAGGTCTTGCTCTCTGTTTGCACAGGTGGATGAGGGTGGTGAGAAACTGCTTCTGTCCCTTTGCTGGTTCACAGTTTCCCTGAGTTTCCATTGCTCCCTCCTGTCTCTTTCACTGCTGGTTCACGTCTCCTCACCTGTGACATCAGAGCAGCCCAGCAGGGGCTCCGGCATCCCCCGGACTCTCCTGCACTCAGATCCTGACTGCAGTGTGTATGTGTCAGCATGTGTGTTTGACCCTCAGCTTAGGACTCATAGACATGGCTAAAGAATTAAGTAAGAAAAGTGTGTGTGTGTGTGTGTGTGTGTGTGTGTGTGGTGGGGGTGGGCATGCTCTGCTGTTCTCAAGTTGGGTGCTCCAATATAGGACACAGGACAGACAGGTCCCCACCTAGAGTGGCTTAGCATCTCCTCACACCTTTATAGGCTGACTGGCTACTATAAGGAGGTTTTGCTTGAGGAAGAGCAGGTTTGGGGTGGCCCAGATGTGGAACCTGCTTCTGCCCAAGACCGGGAGAGAGGCGGCCCCAGGAAGGGACCTTGACCCACTCGTTTGAAATAGTCCCTGAGCTGATATGGTTCAAACCGACAATACATAGTCACAGAGGCACATTAAAGTCAGTTGAGGCCCCGGGCACAGAAGAAAATATTGGCCCCTTTAAAAAAAAGAGAAAGAGAGACAGGGAAAATAAAAATACATGTTAACCATATTTTTAAATAAGTAAAAAATATTATGTACTGTTAATGTTAAAATGGCACATAGGAAACCAAACTTGGTATCATTAGAAAAAAGTATCAAGTTGGGGTTTTGCAGGGCCCTTCAGAAGTCGGGGCCCAGGGCGTGGCCCAGTGTGCCCACCATTAAATCCACCTCTGGATGAAATTGTCAGAAGGATGCAATTACCAGCACGTCACAGGTGAAGTCATGTTGCCACGAGTGCCATCTCCAGGTCTCTAGCTGACGCTCGGGCCACTTAGGATCAGCGCACACCCAAGGCGGATCTCCCCCAAAAGTCACTCACAGTGCATTTCCTCTCCTCGTACCTGTCCTGGAACTCGGAGCAGCAGCGATTTACTTACTTGCTAATCTCAGTAGGCAATCTGTACTACCTCACTATTCTGTGCGCATCACCTGACCACTGCGTAAAGCCATGCGCCACACATGCAAGGCCTTTTTGGAAAATACTCCATGTTGATGACACATGCAAGCTCTGTGAGGAGACTGATTATCAAGTGCACGTCAGTTTCTCTAGACACAGACCAGCTAAGTCAGGAAACATGCCTCTCCCTGGTTTCAAGAGAAAGGAAAGCAAGACATAGGAAAATAATGCAGTGATGTGCTTTACGTAAGAAACTAAAACAATGATCAATATCAACAATTATGCATTTATTTATAAAGCACAGTAGACACAGTGCTACCCTTGTTACAGTAGATGGTTACTTTTTTTAATTGAGTGTTATATTGTGAGCAAGCTATAACATATAAGTATATAGGTATTCTGAAGATATTAAGTATTTACATTCATAATTATTTTTTTTCTTAAACAAGAAGTGGGGAGGCAGAGAGACAGACTGCCACATGCACCCCAACCAAGATCCACCAGTAAGCCCACTAGGGGACGATGCTCTGCCCACCTGGGACCATTGCTCTGTTGCTCGGCAACCAAGCTATTTTAATGCCTGAGGCAAGGCCATGGAACCATCCTCAGTGCCTGGGACCAAATTGCTACAACCTAGCCATGGCTGTGGGAGAGAAAGAGAGATAGATAAACAGAAAGGGGAGGGGTGGTGAAGCGGATGGGCGCTTCTTCTGTGTGCCCTGATGGGGAATCAAACCCAGACTTCCACACATCAGGCTGATTCTCTACCATTAAGCCAACCGGCCAGGGCCTTACATTCATAGTTATTAAATTCATACGAATGAGGAGAGAAATTCAGGATGTTATGTAAATTATCAAGAATAGGAGAGAAGAATTTATATGAAAAAAAGTGAAGACAAAGGTCAGAGATTCACATTCAAGACTGAATTAAAGGAAATATTTTTTATTGACGTAGAAAGGTTTGTTCAGCAGGCTGAGGTTCAAATATTACGCACCCTGGGATTCAAAACCTCTGCTTCAGGACCTGGGGGGGTTTGCAGCCTTCAACGTGGTCCAGGAATCTGCACAGTTAGGCCCTTCCCTTGTCCTGCTCTCCGGATTTCCTGGGACCACACTCCCCATCTCTGGGCCTCTACCCACCCCATCTCCTGTCCCCCCCCCACATGTGACTTCGCGGGGACGTGCCTCACTCAGTTAGTGTCCCCCTTTCTGTCAAGAAAAGTAAGATGTTCTTAATAACTCTATGCACAGACAGCAGAGAATTCATTGCATAAATCATTAAAATTATGTTTTCAAGTGAATAATTACATGGGTCTATAATCCTAATATGAATGTCAATGAAGAAAGCATTAAACTGTTTATGTTTCCATTAAAATGACTATATACACAGAAAAAAGTAAGTTGCTTTTAAAGTTGCTGTTTGTCATATTATTTAAATTTTGACATATAAATATAAGCTACTGTACAAAAAACTAAAATGTACTTGTTAACCAAGTCCAATATTTGGTCAAATTGGAAAACAACTTATCTGATGCTTTATCCATCTTCTGATAATGTATCACATGATATATACGACTATATCAATTTTTGTATATATTTGTGTGTGTGTGTGTGTGTGTGTGTGTGTGTGTGTGTGTATATATATTTGTGTGTGTCTACACAAACTTTAGTTTTACATCTGGAAAACCTAATATCTGAAAAACTAAGGGATTTTTTCCCTTAAATTAGAAACAGCTTGATTTGATTCTTACTTGTAAACTATTTATTTGATTCCCAGTCAGATAATGAAATGATAATTTAAGTTATATTTATTCAAAATTAACTCTTTGCTCTTAGAGTAACTTTTTTAAAAAATCCAATTTAAAAGAGAGAGGATTAATTGTCACACCAATATTTTATATTGTTCTTTAAATATTAATGCTAACACAATATATCTTTTTATAAACTGAAGGTATATAAGGTTTAAAATCTCTCTCTTGGGATCCTCTGTGCTAAGCTTCATATAGTCTACTGGAGTGTAAACTCAATATCTCCTTTGTTTGCATTGGTAAGTCTGTGCTTCAATTTTCTTGTTTTTTCAACATCAAATGTTTTTTTTCTATGTAGTAACCATTGGTTGATTTGAATTGTGTTTGCTTTTAACAAAGTCAAATACTTGTGAACAAGTTGAGCTCACTTCTACTTATCTCCTTAATTATTAGCTGCCATTTTTTTCTTTCTTTTTTTTTCACATTTTAATAAGTCATTATCCCTATAGCCTTAGGACTTCTTCTGGGAACTGTTGAAATTGTGGATGAAAGCTGGATTAATTCAAAGTGATCTGAAGTCTCACCCTCAACGTGCGAAGTGATCATGGGTAAGTCAATCTTTCTGAGTTGCAAATACCTCCTGAGAAAAAGAAAGATGATATTAACATAGTTCCTAATGTCTTAGAAAACACCCAGTAAACAAGGGTTCATGAAAACACATTAGAATCTAAATCATGTTACATAAGCTCATATTTTAGTCTCTTTCCAATTAGATTAACATGGATTTCATTGTGTTCCTTTTTTGAATATGTGAAACAATTAATTAAATGCAAATTTTCTTTTTATCTTATCTGTTCCATCACATTACTTTTACAATGGTATAAAATATTAATATCTTCTAATATATACTTTTCTACTATATGATTAAAAACCCATTCTTACAAATTTAAGATATCAGCCAATTTTATGAACATGTGCCAATTTCTTAATAAGGCAATAATATATTCAGTAATCTGAAGAAATTGGTATTCCAACTCCATTAAATAAATATTATTTATTTAGAGGGAGGTGGGTGGTAGTTCTTTTCTATGTTTTCTAAATCTCTAATATGTAGAGATAGAGATAGAGAAGTTATATATGGTATAGAGGGTTGCTCTCAACTTTAAATACACCCTCAATAACAGGGTGAAGTTTGATGAACAGAAAGACAGAGCTGATGATACCAGACAGCTTTCTCCATCTAGGAACAGCCCCCACAGTCATGGCGTAGTAGCTTATAACGTCGAATGTGTTAAAATGAAGGGGAATTATGACAATTCTTTCAGTAAGGTATGAGACCATTGGTGCTCTGATGAGCCTTTCTGGATTTTGATTAATTTATCAATACAGTGTGAAGACTGAACTGAGAAAATTGAAGAGTCCCTTTCAATCCCAACCATTTATAATTCTGTGAATGGTTTAGGGAATAAAACAACAGTGAGAGATATTATATCCACGGAAACCACAAAGTCTCACAGAGCTCTGGCACAGGACAACTGCTAACTGATGTCTTTGCATATTTCTATAGAAACAAGATGACGAGTGACTTATCATCATAAAGAGATACAGGTTTGGAAAGAGTTGTTAATTCTGCTTTTAAAGACATCTTTATAACAAAAATGTCACATGTGATAAAGAAAATATGCTTGAAATGTTTCCACTTTGACATTAAAAATTAAGTTTTGAAATTCGTACAGAAAAAAACGGTAAAGCCCCCCCCCCCAACCAGGATTTCCACAGCTGACCTTGGAGAACTGGTTTATTCTCTAAGTGGTTTATTTTTTGTTTGCTGATGAAACATGGAGCAAAATCCTTTTCCTCATAATTGTTTTCCAGAGATAGATTTCTAAATAACAAACTGACACAACTTAATAATATACAGTATGTACTGAGGATAGATAAAGGAAGGTCATGTTCCTCTGACGTCCATGCTCATTTCAGCTCTCCACAACCAACTGATGTTTACCTGGCCAGTTCAACACACCTTTATCTGAGCACTTGCTACACCCCCAAGTATGGTGTTGAGTGATGGAATAAGCAGCTTTTCTCTCTAGGAGGTCATACATACACTTACACCTAGATGACATCATCATTCCTACCCAATTCCATCCTCTTAGCCAAGCTCCTAGAACCCCTATAGACCATTTCACAAAACACTAACTTGGTGGCAGTAGGTGCGTCTGAGAGCAGAAAACTCTTTGGACAGATTCATCTAGGAAGAGGAAAGAGACGTACTTTCCAAAAACATATTCAAAGACAGCATGATTTAAAAAAAAAGAAGAAGAAGAAGAATGAGAAAGATCTGAAGCAATGAGATCTCCAGATGGTTCTGCATTGACCTCTCTCTCTGGGGTGAATGGGACCTTCGTCTGGATTCTTGCTTTTCTCTTACCCTTTCCAAGGTGAGTTCAAAAAATGTGCATGAATCCAACAGCACTGACCTTGTCACAGAAAGAAGGTGTCTTGTGCAGCTGCTCACTATTTGCCAAGATAATTGCATTCTATTGCCATAAGTGTGCTCCCTTACCAGTTCAGTTGGTCAGACCCTCCTATCTAACTTACTGCCCATTACTTCACGTCATGTAGTTTGCTCCCCAAATAGCTGTAATCTCAATGTAACTGAAAAAAAATACAAAATGATGAATAAATGAATAAAGTAAAAGTGGAAAAAGAGGAGAGGAAAGAGGGTCAAATGGGGTCGATCTTGATCAATGCCCCATTTCTTTAAAATATGTGGTATTTTAGCCAAAGTCTCATCCATAGAGGACTCAATCTGTTCATTCACTTTGGAATTTTGTTAGTTTGTTTTGTATCTTGGTGAAACATGTTAAGGCTTTAATAACTGCAAAAATACGCTTCTTCTTGGGCAAAGATTTTTTCTTTTACACTCCTCCTTTCCAGAGTCTGTGTGTTTATTCTCCTCTTCACATGTTTCCACATTCCTCAGTCTATTGGTATTTGTTAAACAGTGCATAGGTGAAGAGGGGGTGACATTTGGAATCAGAGGAGGGGAGTAAGCAAATAAAAAAATCTACCCCTGGCTAGTTCTATGCCTTTTGTCATATGTGAGCTAGCCTCCTTTCTAAGCTGTATCTTCTGGTTTATATAATTGGCATGCGTTCTAACTTAGACAGTTTGGTAAAGGTGAACTGATACAATTTGTGTGGGGTTTGTAGCTGTTGCATGAGCAGTGAGTTATTGATCAGAAACATTCGGTGTGTTGCCATGGGCGTATGTCTCAGTACTCCTCACCATAAGATACTTACTCCATCTCCCCGCATGACACAAGGGGAGGATGTAGAAAAATGAGCTGCCTCTAACTACAGTCACGTAGGTCAGGCCAAGGGGGCTAGAGTTTTCCCAACCTCTTCTACACTCCACTGTTTAATGCAGCATCACAGGTACAGGCCATGTCTTAAGCATGTGGGGGGAGGGTATCCCCAGTGACGCTAATTCACGGCTGAGCTGCGTGCAGGGACCTCGTCAGGAACCCAGGCCTTCCCGTAGCCAGGGCATTTCTCCATCTTTTCCCGCTCTCCGTCATTTCACTCACGGGGAGGGGCTCAAGTTAACGGACTTGGTCTTTTGCAGGAGCTCAAAGTGTCCTTCCCTCCTTCTTGGTTTCAATTTCTGCAGTGTTGCATGTGTCGCCGGATTGGTGCTAACCGGTGCACCACAGCTATAGTTGCTGGGGGCTTTTGTGCTCTGAGAACTTCCCCTGAGCTCTGCGTCGCATGCTGCTCTGACACCAGAGTGAGGGAAGAGCCACACCCTTTCTACATCTGCCTGTGGCATGCTCCTCTCTGGGCTCTGGGAGTCCTTTAGCTTGAGGTTTAAGTATCACCATTTTAATGCTTAAAGTTAGGATCCATTTCATGGGTGATGAGCTGAACTGCTCCCTTGAAACCCCAGCAACTTAGAAAAAATATAAAAATACCTTTTACAGCTTATCAAAATGTTCTATAGCTTTCCCTAGATCCTAAATGTTTCTTTTCCCAAATAGCTAGTGTGCCTGTAAAATACTTGTGTTTTTTAAAAAGAATCTAAGAGATTGCTTAAAATTAGAATCTTGGTCATTTACCAGGCAGACAAAGTTCCTGGGAATATCTATTATTCTTTCCTGGATGTTTTTGTGTTGATATCTCATTTGAGAAATGTTGATAGGTGCATTTATTTTTAATCACAATGTTCTACTACATACATCATACATACATACATATATATATATATAATCTATTGGTCAAGACACTTTACTGGAATGACTGATCTCTCATAATCTCATAATTACATTCATAACTTAATTCTCAAAAAGAAAATATTTCTATTTTACTAAATTTCTTTGACACTTCAAAAGCAACAGAACTTGATCCATTCAACATAAACTTTGGTGAAATTCTACTGTTTAGCAGGTAATTGTTCACAACTTTTGAACACATGGAGAATATAGAGTCAATTTAAGCACATTATTGACATTGAATTTCTAAATTCTGGTCCGCAGTTTTTTTTAAAAACAGTTGTAATTTGTTGGCACAATTTCTAAACCTTCACTAAGATTTCTTATATTGCTTCTGCTCAACCATGGTGTCTTCATTTAGTACGTATTGATTGGTGGCCTATAGGCCTCTTGGGCCCTGTGTTGGGATCCCTCTTTTCTCTGGGAAATGAAAGCCAAAGTGTTGCTTAAATAATGACTCAGGAAAGTTGTGAGGTCTGCATTCTCTGTCGCCATGGGAGAAAAGATGAGCAGAGTTCAGCAAGAGATGGAGAGTGATTTTGGGGTTCTACCTCAATTCCTGTCTTTCAAACTCTCATAAATTTTGATTCCACAAGCTATGATGGTGATAGCTCACAGCAAGTAAATAAGTGAATTATTCATCTTCTTTGTAAAACAACCTTCAAGGATGTAAAAAGCAGTAGGTGCATGAAATAACATGGGCCAATTACAGATTAGTCTCAGCCAATCAGGAACCAGAGCCAAGCATCACAAAGTCAGCGACACTCATTCACAAACTCTGTCGTGTGCATTGTTCTCTGAGTTCAGTTGGATCCCCCCAGCTGCCCACAGCAGGGCCCCGTTCAGACTGGGCGGGCCCTGTACAAGCCCACGAGATGGAAGGTGGACAGCCCAGCTTTCCTTTCAGAGCATTATTGTCTCAGCTGGAGTTTTAAACGCTTTCTTGGGAATCCAACCTCAATCGCATTTTCCCAATATGTCTCCCTTTGTTTTACACTCAGGGGATGCCTGACTCCAGGCAACAACGCGTTCAACTTGTCGGCTGGGGGTTAGTCCCACTAGAAAATCATCCGGGATCTCTTCCGTCCCACACTTCCAACACACAGGGACCTGCAGTGACGCCAGCTCATTGGTGTGACACTCTAAAAAGGTCTGGCATGCGGTGTTAGCGGCTGCTGCTGTTGTTAACACAGTTATTGCCTTGAAACTCAAGACTTGAGGATTTTAGAGGTTAACAGGTTACACCACCCTCCCCCCCGGGTGTTCACCATGGCAACAAAGCCAGTCAGGGCAGCCGCTGCACCACTGGGCCCATCCCAAATTGGGGTGTCTCTGAAGAGTTACACCTGCCTCCTCTTAGCATGACAGACCCAGAATTATTTATTTCCTTTCCCCATCAATGCAGCTGTCACTGCCCCTGTGAAGAAAGCTGACAGAGAGAGGGAGAGGGAGTGGAGTAGAAGCTGGTGCCCTAGCCCACGGGTCCCAGGGTGAATGGGAGAAGAGGGCAGGACTTCCCAGAGCAGAGGCTTGCCCAAGACAGGCCCCAGCCATGGTCGCCAGCCCTCAGGGGACCAAGAGCCCTGCTGGCTGCTGGTGCCACATAGCCAGTTCCCCAGGCCCAGCCATTCTCAGGAGGACTAAGCTTCCCCGGCTGTCTCTGCAGGAGGAAAAGAAAGACATGGTGCCCCAAGCCCGGGTGGCGGGAGCTTTTTTGCGAAAGCAGTTTGACAACATCAAATTGAATGTTGTTGCTTTTTTCCTCCCTGAAAGTTAACCTGAGGCCAGAACAGGACGGCCCTGGCGCTGTGATGATGAAGGCCAGGAGGAGTGTGACTTGATGTGACAGGCGTAAGACCTGGGCCACAGTCCCCCACACCAAGCTGTGAGCCATGCCCTGCTTCTCTTCTCAACCTGGCCTATTGGCAACAGGGGCTGAATAATTCTGCATGGTGGAGGCTGCCCTGACCATGACTGGGTGCTGGCAGCATCCTCAGTCATGACTGGTAGCTCACGCCCGAGGCACACTTGAAAAACAAAACACACCAGGACCCTGGGCCATACTTGTCAGAAACACACTGCCCACAGGGCTCCATCTGTGTAAAGCAGAGAGCTTCAGAAAATGTGCTTTCCTTCCTGTCTCCCCCGGCTGGGAGGCGTTTCTTTGGGTTAAGGTGTCATCCGCAGATGGACCTGCAGCAATGCAATATGTTCCTCGGAACAAGATAATGCACCCATCAGCACATTATCACAAGTTATTAATGAGGTAAGCCAATTAGGGCAGCCCTGCCCTCCATGTTTATTGTGGGACCGCCATATGCCAACTGCCAGCTAAGTGCTGGGGACACAGAGAGAAGGCAGGCGTGGGCCCCTGAGAGAGGATCCAGTTCGTGGAGAAGGACAAACGTCAGCCTCAAAGCCACAGCTGTGACGTTCCACATTGGAGCTTGTAATGTTGGTTTCCCTCTCGTTGTGATATCAACCCCCACCCTTGGTGCACACGTCAGGGGTCATGGCCCAGGCTGCAAGGGAGAATGTCCTGGGGTGATCTTCAAACCTACCGATGTCCAGCATCTCCAGACAAACCCGCACCCAGGAGTGCAGACGTGTCACCCACCGTGGACATGCTGCACAGGGTGAGGGTTGGAAAACACCAAGCGGCGTGCTTCCCCTCAGGTCACCGCACACCCAGATGGGGCTTTCATTCTCGCATTTTTCAGTCCTGCCCCATCAGGGACATTATAGGGTGCTTGCTGAACTGTGATTTCTTAACGGTTCTCCTAGGACAGTGATAGGCAATCTTTTGAGCTTGGTGTGTCAAAATTCGCCAGAAAAACGAGCCTAACTTGGGTGGTGTGTCACTTCGAGCAAAACGGCCTAACTGGAAGTCCCAGAACTAGACGCTCTGGGCTGGAGTTCTGTTGTTTTGGCCTACAGATCTGTGGCACAGAGTGTCTACACTACAGCAAATGTTTTATCCTGGGCTACTGCACCTGGCCATGCAGGAACCGAGGATGAAACGTCCTTCTTGGCATGCGGCCCCATACTTCTCTGGTATGCGGCTGCATGAGGCTGCGTGTCATCGAAAATAGCTACGCGTGTTAGTGCTGACACGTGTGTCATAGGTTTGCCATCACAGACCTAGGACAATAACTTCAGGGTTAAAACCAAGAAGGATGCACTTGGAAGAAGAGCCTCCATGTGAGTCTTACGATAATGAAAACTTGAAAACAACTGAAAAGCACAATTAAAACCGCAAAATGGACTCCCATTGCTCTGAGTACCCTCGCCCCACACCTATAACCAATCCCTGGTAGCAGGGAGCTCAGCCCAGAATGCTCGGCAAAGTGCAGAACAGTGCGTCACTTGTGCTCATTCCTCCCCTCTCTCTCTGTCCCCTCACATGTCTGGGAGAGTCCCCCAGTCCTGTGCCTGAGCTTCCCCACCCATGAGAACGGTGAGGTGTCAGTACCCCCAGTGGGGGAAGGGGCTCCTGCCATTTGTGACTTGCGCATTTCTTCCAAACCCCAAGTTCACTCAAATCAGTGGCTTGAATTCAGCCATGGCGGGAGTATATACACTACAAAAGTAAGCAGAGACCACGTTGTTAACTATTTACCAGCAAACCCCTGGCATGACCCATTTCCCCAAGGGGAAAGAGAGGTGAAAATCTGCAAATGGGCCAAGTTTTTCATGTGGTTTCTTTTTCTCAACTGATAAAATATAGAAACTTGAAGAAATGTCAGTATTTCATCAACAGCCCACTGAGGCGAGGTTTGAGGCAAGTTTAACCAGGTTGCCAGGGAGCAGGGGTATCCTCCACCAACATGTCTGCTCTACCTCCATTGCACGAACTTCAGGGAGGGCCGAGTGATACAAGGAGAGACTTGTCACCACACTGACCACGAGTCACTTAGGGGGTACCATCTACGCAAAACAGCAAGCTTTTATTAAGCACCCACAATGTGCAAGATGCTGTGGTTACGATGTGACCCAGAACAGCTTCCTGCCGACAGAATTAATCCTGGCGGACTTTCTTATCAACTGGACAATGAATGCTGAAATTACTGTGCGAAGGAGAACACTGAACCATGGAATGTTCCCTGATTTTATGTTGGGAACAGCAAGCCACCTTATACCACGATGTCTTCATGCGGTCACAAAAGGACACGCATCACCTCAGCTGCCAAGTCCTGCACCCCACTTTTTTTTATATATATTTTATTATTATTAATTCTAATGGGGTGACATCAATAAATCAGGGTACATATGTACAATGAAAACATCTCCAGGTTATCTTATCATTCAATTGTGTTGCATACCCATCACCAAAAGTCAAATTGTCCTCTGTCACCTTCAATCTGGTTTTCCCTGCGTCCCTCCCCTCCTCCCTATCCCACTCTTCCCTCCCTCCCCCCATCCCATAACCACCACTCTCTTGTCCATGTCCATACCCTCACTTTCATGTCCCACCTATATATGTAATCGTGCTGTTCTCAGTTTTTCTTTTTTTCTGATTTACTTATTTCACTCCGTATAATGTTATCAAGGTACATCCATTTTGTTATAAATGATCCGATGTCATCGTTTCTTATGGCTGAGTAGTATTCCATAGTATATTGTACCAAAGCTTTTTAATCCACTCATCTTCTGACGGACTCTTGGGCTGTTTCCAGATCTTCCCTATTGTGAACAATGCTGCCACGAACATGGGGGCGCATTTCTTCTTTTCGAACAGTACTATGGTGTTCTTAGGGTATATTCCTAAAAGTGGGATAGCTGGGTCAAAAGGCAGTTCGATTTTTAATTTTCTGAGGAATCTCCAAACTGTTTTCCACAGTGGCTGCACCAGTCTGCATTCCCACCAGCAGTGCAGAAGGGTTCCCTTTTCTCCACATCCTCGCCAGCACTTATTCTGTGTTGTTTTGCTGATGTGTGCCATTCTGACTGGTGTGAGGTGATATCTCATTGTGGTTTTAATTTGCATTTCTCTAATGATTAGTGATGTTGAGCATTTTTTCATATGCCTATTGGCCATCTGTATGTCCTCTTTGGAGAAATTTCTATTCATTTCTTTTGCCCATTTTTTGATTGGGTTGTTTGTCTTCCTGGTGTTGCGTTTTATAAGTTCTTTATAAATTTTAGTTATTAACCCCTTATCAGATGTGCTGTCGAATATGTTCTCCCATTGTGTGGTTTGTCTTTTTATTCTGTTCCTATTGTCTTTAGCTGTGCAAAAACTTTTTAGTTTGATATAGTCCCATTTGTTTATCTTGCCTTTTATTTCAGTTGCCCATGAAGATAAATCGGCAAATATACCGCTGCTACAGATGTCGGAGAGCTTGCTGCCTATGTTTTCTTCTAAGATGCTTATGGTTTCACGGCTTACATTTAAGTCTTTTATCCATTTTGAGTTTGCTTTTGTGAATGGTGTAAGTTGATGGTCTAGTTTCATTTTTATGCAGGTAGATGTCCAATTTTCCCAACACCATTTGTTAAAGAGGCTGTCTTTACTCCATTGTATGTTCTTTCCTCCTTTGTCAAATATCAGTTGTCCATAAAGGTGTGGGTTTATTTCTGGGTTCTCTGTTCTGTTCCATTGATCTATGTGCCTGTTCTTATGCAAGTACCAGGCTGTCTTGAGTATAATGGCCTTGTAGTAAACCTTGATATCCAGAAGAGTGATACCTCCTGCTTTATTTTTTCTTTTTAAGATTGCTGAGGCTATTCGTGTTCTTTTTTGGTTCCATATAAATTTTTGGAATATGTGTTCTATATCTTTGAAGTATGTCATTGGTATTTTAATTGGTATTGCATTGAATTTATAAATTGCTTTGGGTAATATAGACATTTTAATGATGTTTATTCTTCCTAGCCATGAGCACGGTATGTGCTTCCACTTGTTTGTATCTTCCTTGATTTCTTTTATCAATGTTCTATAATTTTCCGAGTACAAGTCCTTAACCTCCTTGGTTAAATTTACTCCTAGGTACTTTATTTTTTTGGCTGCAATAGTGAAGGGGATTGTTTCCTTAATTTCTTTTGCTGATATTTCATTGTTGGTGTATAGAAATGCCTCTGATTTCTGAGTATTAATTTTATATCCTGCCACCTTGCTGAAATCATTTATAAGGTCCAGTAGTTTTTTGACTGAGACTTTAGGGTTTTCAATATACAATATCATATCATCTGCAAATAATGACAGTTTTACTTCTTCTTTTCCAATTTGGATGCCTTTTATTTCTTCTTCAGGTCTGATTGCTGTAGCTAGGGCTTCCAGAACTATGTTGAATAAGAGTGGTGAAAGTGGGCAACCCTGCCTGGTTCCTGATCTTAAGGGGATTGCTTTTAATCTTTGTCCATTTAGTATGATGTTTGCTGTCGGTTTATCGTAGATTGCCTTTATCATGTTAAGGAATGATCCCTGTATTCCCACTTTACTGAGAGTTTTGAGCATGAATGGGTGCTGGATTTTATCAAATGCCTTTTCTGCATCTATTGAAATTATCATGTGATTTTTGTCCTTCCTTTTGTTTATGTAATGAATCACATTGATTGATTTGCGAATATTGAACCAGCCTTGCCTCTCCAGAATAAATCCCACTTGATCGTGGTGTATGATTTTTTTCATATATTGCTGGATCCGGTTGGCTAATATTTTGTTGAGAATTTTAGCGTCTAAATTCATCAGGGATATAGGCCTATAATTTTCTTTCTTTGTGTTGTCTTTGCCCGGTTTTGGGATCAGAATTATGCTCGCCTCATAAAAGGAGTTTGGAAGTCTTCCTTCCTCTTGAATTTTTTGAAATAGCTTGAGGAGAATAGGAGTTAGTTCTTCTTTGAATTTTTGATAGAATTCACTTGTGAAGCCATCAGGCCCAGGACTTTTCTTTTTTGGGAGTTTTTTGATAACTGTTTCGATCTCATTTGCTGTAATTGGTCTGTTTAGGTGTTCTGATTCTTCCAGATTGATTTTTGGAAGGTTATATGATTCAAGAAATTTGTCCATTTCACCAAGATTGTCTAATTTTTTGGCATATAGTTCTTCATAGTATTTTCTTACAATGCTTTGTATTTCTGTTGTTTCAGTTGTTATTTCTCCACTGTCCTTTCTAATTTTATTTATTTGAGTCCTCTCTCTTTTTTTCTTGGTGAGTCTAGTTAAAGGTTCATCAATCTTGTTTACCTTTTCAAAGAACCAGCTTCTTGTTTCATTGATCCTCTGTATTGTTTCCTTAGCCTCTATGTCATTTATTTCTGCTCTGACCTTTATTATTTCCTTCCTTCTACTTGTCTTGGTTTTTATTTGTTGTTGTTTTTTTAGTTCTTTTAGATGCAGGGTCAGGTTGCTTATTTGAGCTTTTTCTAGCTTCTTATGATATGCCTGTAGTGCAATAAACTTCCCTCTCAGAACTGCTTTTGCTGTGTCCCATAAATTTTGAGTTGATGTATGCTCATTATCATTTGTTTCTAGAAACTTTTTTATTTCTTCTCTGATCTCATTGTTAATCCATTCATTATTTAATAACATGCTATTTAGTTTCCAAGTGTTTGAGTATTTTTCAGTTTTTCTTTTGTGGTTAATTTCTAGTTTCATGGCATTGTGATCAGAGAAAATGCTTGATATGATTTCAATCTTCTTAAATTTATTGAGACCATTTTTGTGTCCTAACATGTGGTCTATCCTAGAAAACGTACCATGAACGCTTGAGAAGAATGTATATTCTACTGCTTTAGGGTGAAAAGTTCTGAAGATATCTATTAAATCAAGTTGATCTAGTGTATCCTTTAAGTCTGCAGTTTCTTTATTAATTTTCTTTCTTGAGGATCTATCCAGTGTTGTTAGAGGGGTATTGAAATCCTCTACTATGATAGTATTGCTGTTAATCTCGCCCTTTATATCCATCAAAGTCTGCTTTATGTATGTCGGGGCTCCTATATTTGGTGCATAGATATTTACAATAGTTATATCTTCTTGTTGAATTGTTCCCTTTATCATTACGTAGTGTCCTCCTTTATCTCTTACTACAGCCTTTGTTTTAAAGTCCATTTTGTCTGATATAAGTATTGCTACCCCTGCTTTTTTTTCATTTCCATTTGCATGAAATAATTTTTTCCATCCTTTTACCTTCAGTCTATGAGCATCTTTTGTTTTAAGGTGTGTCTCTTGTAGACAGCATATGTATGGGTCCTGTTTCTTTATCCATGCAGCTACCCTATGTCTTTTGATTGGATCATTTAATCCATTTACATTTAAGGTTATTATTGATATGTAGTTGTTTATTGCCATTTTATTCTTTAAAGCTGTATTCTTCTTTTGCTCTATTCATTCCTCCCTTTAAAGTGTTCACAAGAGGCCCCTTAGTATCTCTTGCAGAATTGGTTTGGTTTTTATGAATTCCTTCAGGCTTTCTTTTTCTGGGAAGCTCTTTATTTCTCCTTCAATTTTAAATGTTAGCCTTGCTGGATAAAGTAGTCTTGGTTGTAGGTTCTTGTTCTGCATTACTTTGATTATTTCTTGCCATTCCCTTCTGGCCTCAAGTGTTTCTGTTGAGAAGTCCGATGTCATCCTTATGGGGGCTCCTTTGTAGGTGATAGTCTTTTTTTCTCTAGCAGCTTTTAAAATTTTTTCTTTATCCATTAGCTTTGGTAATTTAACTATGATGTGTCTTGGTGTAGATCTTTTTGGGTTTCTCCTTAATGGAGTTCTGTGTGCTTCTTGAATGTGTGGAGTGTTTCCCAGCCTTAATTTAGGAAAGTTTTCTGCTATGATTTGATTGAACAAAGTTTCCATTTCCTGTCCTCTCTCCTCTTCTTCAGGCACCCCTATGATGCGAATGTTGTTTCTCTTCATGTTGTCACAAAGCTCCCTTAGAGTTTCCTCACATTTTTTAAGTCTCTTTTCCTTTTTCTTCTCTGCTTCTGTGCCTTTGTTTATTGTGTCCTCTAACTCGCTTATTCGATCCTCAGCATCATCCATCCTGCTTTTAATTCCTTCCATTGTGGTCTTTAATTCTGATACTGTATTTGTCATTTCTGTCTGATTCTTTTTTATTATTTCAATTTCATTTTTTATACTTGTTATCTCTTTATTTAGGTGTTCATAATGACTATCCATTGTTGCTCTAATTTCTTTGAACATCCTAACTATCATTATTCTAAATTCTGCTTCTGGTAATTTGGTTATATCTGGTTCATTCAGGTCCTTCTCTGGGGACTTCTCTTGATTCATTTGGTTTGCATTCCTCTGCCTGCCCATTTTTTCTGTGTATAAGCAAGTTGTGGCCACTGGAGTCCAGTAGGTGTTGCCTTTGTGTTCTCTAGGTGTGGTCTATCTGCAGGCCCCCCACCCCCTCTGCCGGTGCCTAGGGTGGTTGGGTATGAGCGTTGCCAGCGCCGGCCCACTGTGGCTTTTGCTATGATTTCTGCCTCTCCTCCGTGGGAGGGGTTGTGACTGAAGCCACAAGATTAGCACCAAGGGTAGAGGTGAGCACCTTTCCTCAGCTGCGGACCCAGCCTATTTCCGGACTTCCGCCCAGAACCAGCAGTCGGAGCCTGCTCGCTACAGTTCCGCGGGTTAGGCGGGGCTTTTGACGTGCTCTCAGCTGTAAGCTTTTGCCCGTCCGGAGCTTTAGCCCCGCCCTCGAGGCCAGGGCCCTTCTGCGCAGGGTCGGAAACCAAGGTTTATTGGGGCGGGCGTGTTTGCTGGCTTCCGCTGAGCTGCGTACTTCCGCTCGTCCCGGACTCTACCCCGCCCCCGCGTTCAGAGCCCGCTCGTTCACGTATGAATGCTATCCGGGGTTTCTCCGGCCGGGCGGGGATAGTAGTGTGGGCTCAGCTGCGAGCCTCCACTTGTCTCGGGGTCCACCCCGTTCCCGCGCTCGGAGCCCGCTCGCGCACGTATACTGGCCAACTGCGGTTTCTCCGGCCCCGGGGTTGGTTGGGGGGGGCGTGCGGGACTGGTAGCGTCAGCTCTGCCGCGAGCCCCTGCCTGTCCCTGGTCCTAGCCTGGTCCCGGCGGTCAGGGCCGGCTTGCGCTGGGCCTGCCCGTTCCTGGCCTCCCGCTTTGTCCCCGTAAGTGGGATTAAAGGCGGGCCCGCAGCTTCCGGACCGCTTTCGCGGTCCCCTCTGACCCTCTGGGCTAGACCGATCTCCCACCGGCTTGGCCTCTGCCCACGCCGACAGAACCGCCTTTCAGCGTCCTGTCGCCCCAAAATCCCAAGCAGCCCTCAGCAGAGTAGGAAGGGACCTAATACTCCACACTGTAGGCCTGGGAGCTCCCTAACTTGTTTCACAGCTCAATACTGTCCAAACGCTCTTCTAGGCTCTAGGACTAGAGGCTGGGGCTTGGTTCCTGGGACCCAGGTCCCTCCCTCTCCACCAAACTCTCCTCCCGCCCCGCGGGTCTCTCCGGGCTGCCGTTTGCTCCGGGGAGCTGGGCAGCCCTCTTCGCGTTTTCGCTATTCCTACCAGTCTCAATGTGGCTTCTTCTGTGTTCCTTGGTTGAAGAGTCCACTTAGTTTTGTTCAAAGTTGGTTTATCCAGGTGGTGGTTCTTAAAATTGAGTTGTAATCCACTTTGGTTCTGGGAGTTGGAAGTTCGTACGTCCGCCTACTCCGTCGCCATCTTGCTCCCTCCTGCACCCCACTTTTGTTCCCTTCTCTTGTCTCTGTCCTTCATCCTCGTGCTCCACTGCACCAGGGAGCCTGTGTCATCCCACCATTGCATAGACCCAACACAGGGGTCAGTTCCAACTGCTGGTCTCCCTGTGGTTTTCACCTCTTCCAAAACAGAGATTAAACCTTTCCCCCCGAGGTCACTGCTCTGCTGTGCCCCGGTTGGCAGAAAGACACTCTTCCTTCTTTCATCCCCGCCGTCACCCCGGTATCTCCGGGCTTTGTCTCTGCTCCCTCTCTTCCCTGGTTTTCAGCACCTGAACAGGTACCACGGCCACCCCTCCCCCCCTTCTGTCTGCATCCTTCTGTTTCCTTCCCCTTGACTTGGTTTCCTGTGTAACCCAGAGAGACCCCATCATTTTCTACAAACTGTGTGTCTGAGACCAAGCAGGGCTCTGAGGTATCAACATCGCCATTTCCATCTGTGTTCCAGTCACACTGAGCATGTTCTCCCAACAATACATGCTCTCATTTCCTTGATAAAGAGAAATAAAAGGAAAGACATACATTTTTTTAAGAAACTGTAACTGATGGCGTCTGTGAAACTATCCATTTCTTTTCTTTCTTTCTTATTTTTTTTTAATCTGTTTTCAAAGATTCCTCATGGATTGCTGACATCCATGAGGAAACAACTTACCTGCATTCACAAAACAAATGTCAAGTAGGAATCATTAAATGCCAAAGTAGTATTCCACTTGACTGATCTCTACCTTAAAAATAAACAACAGGAATATACTGTTTGATGAAGTTTGCGAAATACTTTTCGGTAGATACTTCTTCGTCTACCGCATTCTAGAAGTTAAACGTCAGTTCGTATCATTCATTTATGCTTTTAATACTTATTTCTTAGCTCAGTGGGGACACCATGTTAATAGTGAATGAACTGCAGTCATTTCCTTTTCCAGATTGATGTGTCCTTGTCCCTGAGTCCTGAGCAGGAAAATGATCTCTGGAGGGAGTGGCGATTGTTTGTGCGTGTTTGCATCTGCGGGATAATCACCCAACTCCCCTCGTGGGAAGGAGCACAGGCAGCTGCTATTTCAGATCAAGTGGGATTGTTCATGCCTGCCCCTAAGCTCGGAGAACTTTGCAATGTTGCGGCTGAGAAAACAAAAAGTGGTTAGAAATGGCATTTCTACTCATGGCCCATCACATCTGGGTCCTTGGCCACTTGATGCAGAGTCAAGCACTGTGATTGTGTAAGGTAGAATGGACTCACTATCACATGATTACAGCACTGGGTTGTAGGACTTGGACTTCTCTTTTCTAAGAAAATGTGAGCCACCCTATTCTTTAAAAAGAGCCTAAGAATAAGAGGGCTAAGCCTAGGAATTTATTTCCTTAAATTTTTTCCCTTTAGAGGACTTAATCTAAATGTGTGCGCACAAACCTTGGCCGGATCGCTGGGTTGGTTAGAGCCTCGTCCTGATATGCAAAGGGTGGCGGCTCGATTCCTGGTCAGGGAGCATACAGGAACAGATCAATGTTCCGACTGTCTCTTTCCCTTCCTCTCTCTCTAAAGTCAATAATAATAAATGTGTGTACACTCACACTCACACACACACACTTACTCACACATATTCCTTTCTTTCATGACTTCTTTCTCCTTACAACTGCGTCACGGCACTAGGACCTGGGTTCTGTGGGCTGGCTTATCACCAAACACCCCCCCCCCAACCCCCAGCTAACCTCGACACAGAGCCTTCCCAAAGCAGGCGTTCATCACGTCTATTTGGACTCCCTGATCACCTGCCCAGTCGACTCATTAATAACTCTACCAGTGACGTGGAAGCTAAATGAAGTCTGAGAAAACAGGCTTGAGGAATGGTCTTCTGACAGCATATTCTGCACTAGATAGATACTCACACCTCAGTGGCAAAGAAGCTAAGTTAGTGCTTACAAGCCCAAACTACTTCTTAGGAAAGCCATTCATTAGGGTCATCTTGGCTCCATGGCAAAGAACAGTCACTCTCTCTACTGAAGGTTCTAGCCATCAACATCTGTCACTGAGAAAAAGTACTGGGCTGAGCGCGTCTGCTTCCCGGAAAGGTCACCAGGGATTGTGAAATGCACGGGGTTTAACTCTTGCTAATAGACTGTGGTGACTGCAATAAAGCTAGGGCTCCGAGTCTGAGACTCCACGTCAAACAAAGACAAACAATATGTAAGTGTAACTAAGCAGGTGCCATATGGTGAATCCATGTACTTGTTGGGAGTTTCTACCTTTTTAATGAAAGGGTACTTATTGTGAGTGTATAGCATGTCGGGCTGCTTTTCCTGCTAGAAAGAAGCTTATGACAGACCCAAAATCCTCCAGCAGAAAAATACAAAACCACTCAGAGCAGGCTGGACAGATTCAGGAAATAAGAATTCAGGATGCTCAGTTGCATTTGAATTTGAGAAAACAACAGATAATATTTCATTACGTCCCCAAGGAGGAGAGAGGGGAAGAGATGCAAAAGGAGAGGGGAGTAATCCAACATGGAAACAGTGTTACAGGTCGGACATGGAGGCCAAGGTAACACTACGTGTATCGGGGCAATCATGAAGAACTCAGTTTATCTCGAGTGAAAGGCGCAAGAACTAAGGAAAAGGCACTGAACTAATGTGGTTTCAATTTTTTCTTTTTTTGTGTGTGTGTGACAGAGACAGAGAGAGAGACAGAGAGAGGAACAGATAAGGACAGACAGACAGGAAGGGAGAAAGATGAGAAGCATCAATTTTTCATAGCAGCTCCTTAGTTTATTGATTGATTTCTCATATGTGCCTTGACTTGGAGGCTATAGCAGACCGAGCAACCCCTTGCTCAAGCCAGCGACTTTGGGCTCAAGCTGGTGAGCTTTGCTCAAACCAGATCAGCCTGTGTTCAAGCCGGCGACCTCAGGGTTTTGAACCTGGGTCCTCCACATCCCAGTCCGATGCTCTATCCACTGCGCCACCATCTGGTCAGGCTAATGTGGTTTCTTCCCTGTATTAGATGCTATATTAAACGTATGACATTCTTTTTATATTGATTCTTTCCATCAGTTCTGCTGGGTCAATATTACATTCAACTCTAATTTTGCTCAGAGGAACATTAAGCTTCAGAAAGGTAATATACCGTGCCCATGTTCACACAACAAAAATGGACAGGCAGGACCACCCAACTAAAAGGGGTTCTCTCCTCGCGGGCCTGCTGCCTCTGATGGAGATAATAAGTGATAAATGTGAAGCTGAAGACAAGAATTAGATATCCAGCACAAGTTTAAGTTCTGGAGGCATCCAAGTAGAAAATAACGCATTATCTAATGTGTGAATGTTTCTTTTCCAGAAACATATAACCATTGGCCCCTAACTTCCATCATTCTCATGGGCTTCCTTGCCTGTTCTGGGCAAATGCTTCAAGCTCTACCCAGGAACCCAACAGCTGCCCTGTTGCGGGAGGCCATTCTGAATTCAATTCTCACTCCCTTGCAGGGGCTAATGTCTACGTCCCTGATCAAAAGCAACTGCTAATTAAAAATACTTAAATATAATTCTCACTTCTGACAGATGCTAATTCCAAACTCCCTGATCAAAGGGAAATCTGGTGTGAGTCACCATCCCCCCCCTCCCAATTTCTGTTTGCTTGGGACAACCACCCTCTGTCAGGGAGCGATGGATAAGTACCACACTTTTCTCCATTTGGGGGTAATTGTATTAGTTGTGAAATTCACTGTAACTCTACATGGAGATCAATTTTATGGAAAATATAACAACTACAAAGCCATGAAAAACACATTTGGGCAAAGCGTACGGCAAGATGAGATTTTGCTCTTCCACGGATGGCTCATGTCACGTTCTTCATGATGGCAAGTCTAAAATGACAGCCAGGGGACTGGGTAGAGCTGGGTGCAATTCGACTGGGGAAAGATAAGCCTATCATGATGAGATCGCCATGGGTTTTTGTTGTGGTGGTTGTAGTTTTCAAAGAAATAACAAGTTAAGGATGAGTGCAAACTGACTTCAGAGAGGCACAGAGGATGCTTCTGAGAAAACTACAAGTGGAGAACTACTTGGGGTACCAGCTGTGTTGGTTCATTTCAATTCTTTGACTTGAGTTTAGAGGATTATATCTTAGGGCGTAGCCTCCGAGAAACTAACCCGACTCTTTTGGCAGCCATTTGGAAGATGCCGTAGGAAGAAGGTATGGTTGGGAGTAAGACAGACCAGTCAGAGCCCCAACTTCCCTCTTGTTTCTACATAGATTGAGCAGGTAGTCGCTTGTATATTGCTGCAGTTTACTGCTCTGCATGATGGGTAAATAATGGAAGCACAGAGGGAAGTGTTAGTGGGCACTCTATGAGTGTTAATATTCGGTAGCAACCATCCCTGTCCCATTCCAGGCACAGTTTCTTGAGCGTGGAGATGTGTGTGTCCTTCTAGCGCTATAAAGAGTCTGATGAGTGACGTTACGATGCAGACCAGAACATGCCGAAAGGATTTGAAGTGAGCCAACTCTGTACACAGTCTGAGCTGTCTGGAGCGTATTTCCACCATGGGAACACAGCAATGTCTCCTCCAGCCAGAACCGGGGCCAGAATTATTCCTACTGCGCTTCCGCTATTCTTTGTTTCCAGTCTTTAGATGGACCCTAGGAAGCAGAGAAGCTTCTGAACAGAGCAAGAGCATTGCTCAGGATCCAACTGGCTTTGGTTTGTTTCTGGCTCCCTGTCCACCTCTCTGGTTCCCTTAATGGTCACGGCCTGAGCTCTGCCCACTCCTTAGTCACTTCTCACCCTCTTAGAGAGTGGAGTTCTGAAATGAGACAAGGCTATTAAGATACCATTTATTAAGCCCTGGGCTCCTTTTTGGTGTTCCTTGGGCAACAATAAAGGCTAACACGTCTTCCCTTTTATTGATCCATTTTCCATCTGACTTGTTGCCTCCTCCTGTACTCTATGCCTGATTGGGAAGCCAGCTGACCTTTGATAGACTTGGTCCCTGATTATCTCCTAACTCACAAAACATACTCTGCTCCTTGTACTGTTCCTGTTGGTCATCAGTCAGTAGTTGACAAGGGAACAAAGGACGCTGGCCAGACCCCTAGAACAGCACTACAGAGTGCCAATCCCGAGGGCCCTCTCACCCAGTTTTGGGGTCTCAGGCTGGAACTCCACATGTGAGCCCACTTTGATTTGCTTCATATTTTATTTGGAAGTATGCGTGTGTGTACACACATGTGCTTTGGTGTCATTGCACATGCCTGGGCACATGCACCTTGTGCAAGGAAAATGAGTACCTTATATTTCCTGTTTTATTAAGATCTGCTCAGAGAAGTAACAAAATTAATGTGGCAACATAAAGAATTCCATCTCATCATCCTCACTTATTAGAATGCAATCTTTTATATAATTTTGGGAATATGATGTAAAGTAGTTGGTGGGGAAATATTACAAATTCGCATTGCAAGCTACAGGATAAGTATTTGTTCTACTCCAGCTAAATGTGTGAGCATGTGTATGTGGTATACACATATATATGTACATATGTGCTCTAATTATTTTTAACTGCTTTTATAATTTCTAAAGTTTTACAATTACGTACACACAGTGGAAAAGCCATACATATTTGAGACTATTTTAAATACCTAATGCTTGTTACATTAATAATAAGTATGTTTGAGTGAAATACCACACTTACATGGATGTTCACATGCATACTTCACCGTTTACATTGTACGCAGAGAAAGCCCCATAAAAACATGTGTAGGCGTAGTCACATATCGTGTATTCCGAAGCTTTGCGCAATCATCTTTATCACGTAAGTAAATTTTTCAGATCATTAAACCTTAACATTTTAAACATTTAAATATCCACAGAGAAATCTTCCGGAAGAAAGACGTTTAGTCCCTTGAGTTCTCAGGAAGACTACATGGAGTGTAACCACAGCAGTGATAATGAGAGAGAGTTCCGGGAGATTGAGTTCCTTCCCATGTACTCACCAGGCTGGAAAACCCTTGGGCCTGGGTGACCAAGTCCTCCTGTCCATGTGGCTATCGGGTAAAGTGAGACATGGAGAATTGGAGTAACAAGGTTCCAGCCATGAAGCTTGGAGAGGTAGAGTGAGGACTAAGAGACATGTCTTCCTTACAGAAAATTCTCAAGTCTTCCTCAAACCACTCCTCTCCTTCTCTTGATGCATCATCCGCCATCACCGCCATTTCCTGCGGGTTCTCACAGGATGTCCTCTGAGCTGTGTCCTCCTCCGGGTCTCTGTGTGACGTCATTGTCTCCCCGGGTCTCAATGATGCTCTCTTTCAACGTGCTCTGTACCATCCAGTCAGAGAAGGGGGTTTGAAAACTCTGTTAGGGTAAAGCTTATTTAGGGTAATCAGAGGTACGTGTTAGTTTTTGTTTATTTTTTTCAAACATAAGTTATGTCCATTTCTGCCTTCATAGCAATCAAGTTGCTTGGAAGGCCAACTTAAAACAAGCAGCGTTCTCCTCTGAGTATATGCTCACTTGCTTGCCATATCTTACTGGGGAAAAATATATTTAGGAGACACAAATCAAGAACGACACAAAAATCACGACAGAAGAATGCACGTTTCAGAAACACGTAGTCAACACTGGCAGGTCACGTTGCGTTCTTCCAAAACATGTTCCCTTAATCACGACTTTCTAGATTCTCTCAGGGCTTTGAGAGGAAAAATGGGTTCATAGAAGCAGCAAGCTTCTCCTTCCGTCTCCTGTGTTCAAAGATTTGTGTACACAGCCAAGCATTTCTAGGCCTGGCCAGGCTTTGTTCTAGATCGAATGAGAAGAGAATCCAAGCTCTAGCTTCTTTGTAGCCTACAATTGTAACAAGAGAGGCAAAGAGAAGAGGAGGTTTTGAGAAAAAAAAGTCGTTCCTTGACATTTGAAGATATAGTTGATGGAAAAAATTGCACTCAGATTCAGAGGGATGTCTAGAAAATAATAATAAAACCTAAGAGGCACTGCTCGCACAACTTCATGTCGCTATTCCACACATACACACTCCAATGGCCGCGTGAAATGAGATTTAAGAGATCCCTCAGGAAAGAGCACCGATCGTCACACAACTCACTCTAACTAAAGGCTAATTTGGGGTGGACAGTGAAGAGGGTGAATGTGTGGTGGGATATACAGGTTCCATAGGATGACACCAAAGTTTCATGGAAACTTTCTCTAGAAATAATTTCTTTTTTTTTTAATCCAGTTTTTTTTTTTTTTTTAGTCCTTGGATAATATGTTAAAATAAGGGAAACATAGAACACCCCCTCATATTCATATTTTTTGTCTTTCATGTTGGTTTTCTGCAGTCACCACTGTGAACACCCTCCGAGTCCTGCCTTCCTCCCTCCCCCTCGCCCCCAGGGACCCCATATCTTTTCATTGTCTCCTTAGTTTTGCCTTTTTCAGGATGTCCTGTATTTGGAGTCACGCAGGTTGTAGCCTTTGCAGACAGTCACCTTTCACTTAGGCATACGCATCTGAAATTCCTCCGAGTGTCCAGACAGCTCACTTAAGAGCTGATTAACACTCTGTCCTCCAGATTGAGATGTGTGGACGTTAATTCTGACGTTCTGAGGCCGCGCTGCCCCCGTGGTCCCTCCTCAGTTCGTCCCCGCCTAGCGCCGCCCTCATGGGTCAATTAGCTCCTGGAGGTGTGATCCTTCCACACCGCTGCCTCAGGAGGTAATGCTTTTCTGTTCACGCTATGGAACCTGCCTTCCACTGGTATGAGTCCCTGCTAGCTGCCCAGGAAGTCGGGTCTCGGTGATGAAGATTTGCTGTCTTGTTGATGAGATGACTCTAGTGCCCTACATCAGTCTCTGAAAACATTTCAGTGGTTGACACTCAGCCCATGTGGAAATTCCTGGTGTTCTGCCTGGAGCAGAAGGATGGGGGGAAACCTCCTCTAGGTCTGTTTGACCCTAATGAGGAACTTCCCAGAGTTCTTGCTTGACGTTAGTCATGCAAACCCCTCGTCGGCTCTGAGCAATCAAGACCCTTGAAGAGAGAGCTCAGGAACAAATTCAGTGGGAAACTGAAAAGGAAAAATGCCCTCTCTCCAACATTTCTGAAAATTCTATGTAAATTTCTTAATATATATTGTGTGAACCTGAAAAAAAGTACTGTTCACTCAGGAATGGGCATCTAATGCAAGTCTTGTTGGTTGACTATATTGAAGAAAAAGATACATAGTAGAGTTTTCATCGCATGTGGGGCACATGAGCCTCTCTGGTCGTTTACTTCCACAAAATCCATGGCACTCAGAAGGTTTGGACAGCACACTCTGTCACTGGCTGTAAGCAGCCCACGGAATCGGACATACTGCTGGAGCAGGGGGCCAGTGGGGGTCCACCCGGGCCAGGAATTGGAGTGCACCCTCGTGGCCACCAGGAAAAGCGAAGTGAGAATGTGTAACATTTCATCTTCCTCCAAGCACGTTTCCACACCATGCCACCGGCTGACCACCTCTGCGGGCAGGCGGGGAGTAGGGAAAGTGCCCCTGTCTATCCCTCAGATAAATAAATGGAGTTCTTATTGAGAGGCGTGAAGACCCGACCCTGACCTCACCGGAGAATACAGAACTGGCATCCACATCACAGTTCTGGTCCCCAAAATACAAAAAATTTAACTGAAATATGTGTGGTCCAAAATAGCAGCAACTTGGAAAACATCATCCTGAGTGAGAAAGAAAGCTATTATTGTATAATTGTTAGCCCAGTTCTTGAAGAGAATGGATCCCAAGTTCAAAATTGTGAGGTTGTGTCCGTATGCCTCACACCAAACAGGGATATTGGTCAGCTAATAATTTCACCTTGTAGGTAGCAGGGATTTATAAATGCAGATGCAGACTGCCATTTTCTCGTGTAGAATGCTCTTTTTCATGGACTGCTATTAAGGCATGCGACTGTCGTTTACTAAATATAATGAGAGCCTTGGTAGGAAAATTAGAATTTTTTTTATAACAATTCAAAAAATACAGGTGGGCGATGTCCTGAGCCTAGATATGGTTCTGTGACACTTATCAGATGCCACAGTGACTCTTGAATGTGCACACGGTCACTTAGCTGGGGAACTGTGTGTATCAAGAGAGAAAGAGAGCAGTGTGGTCATGACATCAAGGGACCTAGTCGTGTTTTTAAAAGTCAGCTCTGGTGACGTCACCCCCTGTCCTGACTAATGGATCCTGATGGGGTAGCCCCTCAAAGCCCAAGCCAGGTATGCTGAGAACTCCCAAGCCCCCTTCCCCAACCTGTGGTCACCCACCACTAAATGTCAGTGTGAAGACATGGAACAAAGATGCAGCCAAGGATAAGATTTAATTTTCATGCAAAGGAGCAAATGAAATAGTGTAATAGACAGTGTTTGCACTGACGATGATTCCAGGAATATAATACTGAGTACGGCATGTTCGAGAGAGTTCACCATTTCTCTCCCCTGGGTTTCAGCCCCAGGTTCCTCTCTCACGCCGGGTGGGGGTAAGGACACATGACCTTGGTGTGACAGAGCTCTGTTGTCCTTACAAAGTGCATGGTGGGCCTAGACATGCCCTAATGAACAGACAGTTTGCCCTGGCACCCCACAAGAAAGAATACCCTTGGTTTCAGACAGTTTCTTTCTGTAATTGGACAGAATGTTCACAAATGAATGACTGTCCATAGTCAACTGTAGGTTTGTTTATTTTTTTAAACTTGGAGAGCCCTTCTTGGAAAAACCAATTCAGATAATTAAGAAGAAATAGGTTGCTTCTGCAGTTTGAAACACATACTAATGTGTAGACTCTCGTGTCTCCAGCTTGGCTGCCAAAGCACTAGCTCAGAAATTATGAAATTAGCCTGACCAGGTGGTGGTGCAGTGGATAGAGCATTGGACTGGGATGCAGAGGACCCGGGTTTGAAACCCCAATGTTGCTGGCTTGAGTGCAGGTTCACCAACTTGAGCCCAAGGTTGCTGGCTTGAGCAAGGGGTCACTTGCTCTGCTGTAGCCCCCTGGACAAGGCACATATGAGAAAGCAATCAATGAACAACTAAGGAGCCACAACGAAGAATTGATGCTTCCCATCTCTCTCCCTTCCTGTCTATCTGTCCCTATCTGTTCCTCTCTCTGTCTCACACACACACATACTCTCTCTCTCTCACACACACACACACACACATGCACACACACACAAGTTTGGAATTAGCATTGTGATTTCTATATTTTTAAAAGGAGAGAGAGGAAGTCCGCTGTGAGCACCTACACAGAATAGTGCAATTCATCTCATTTTTACCCAGAGCTGAGACTTGTCACTTGAAATGGGTTCCTACCACGCACACAACTTCTAATTAGAGATGGAGAAGTCTATCCGACTTGTTTTGTGGTCTCTCGAGAAGGAGGCTGAGATAATTTAAAGCAATTAAACCAGGCTGATCTAAGTAGAAGCCAGGTTCTAGTGAGTAGCAAGAAAGTTTCCCAGGAAAGTATGTTTCAAAAAGGTGAGGTTCTCTGTGGGACCAGCTCCACTTTAATGGATAAAATTGTAGCAGAAACAAGATCACTGTGTAATAAAAAAAAAGTGTTGTACCTGGCTCAGTGGCCCACAATCTGTCCTGGGTCTGTGGATTCGTGGGGTGGGCTGGACTATGTTTGTGCCTCTCCTGCACGAGCTGGCATGTACTGCTATGGCGTGCACTTCCTGAGGGGGGAGGACGTAGTGAGCAGGCTCAGGGCACAGCCTGGGGGCCAGCCCCTGAGGTCTGAAGGCTGGCATCCCCTTCCCACTGAGCATTGACCACCCTGACACCTGTCATTCTCGGGCAAGTGAGGAGAAAGACCGCCTGTCTTGATACCCTTCACGTACCTGGGTCAGCGTGGTCTGGACTCGGGCAGCTTTAGTTTTCCCATCAGTGGCTACAAAAAGGTAAGGTAGCTCAACTATTTGCTCGGACCTGTGACCTCAGGGTCATTTCCAGGTAAGCACACTCTGAGCTGAGATGAAAAAAGATTGGGCAACTTTTAACTTTCAACAAACTTACCATGTTAGATATTTCAGAGTGTAAAATTCTAAATAAGCTAACAAATGTGTCTTTTTATTTTTCTTTATTTATGAAGAAAGGGATCAGGCCAATTAATTTTTTTTCCATTGCTGATTGAGGACCACAGTCTGAGGGGTGTGTTTGTGTGTGGAGGGTGCCCAGCTGTCCCGTGAGGACAGGATGGCAGCGCACTGCGGCATGGTCAGTTTGCCCTGTTGTCCCGCCGGCCCCTTTGGTGAGCCATGCCTTTGGCCAGGCCAGAACTAACTATAGCTGAGGTCCCCAGTCAGAGAAAGTCTATCTAGCTGTATCCTTAAGGCATCAGGGAACAGCGGTGACTTTTCTCGTCCATGATGAGTAGCAAATATTAGGGGATATTTCAACATAAATAGGAAGCAATAAAATATCCCCTAATCTTTGTGAGCAGT
Source organism: Rhynchonycteris naso (assembly GCA_037038555.1). Classification (NCBI taxonomy): domain Eukaryota; kingdom Metazoa; phylum Chordata; class Mammalia; order Chiroptera; family Emballonuridae; genus Rhynchonycteris; species Rhynchonycteris naso. Next base: position 109,123,095 of record CM073001.1, read on the forward strand.
GTCATATTTCAGTTGGAGTGGAATGCAAAGCCAGTCTGGTCACACTTGGGTGGGATGCTTTTTTATCTCAAGTTCTGAATCTTCTTTGTGAATTTCTTACCATTACTTTTTTTTTTCTTAAGTATAGCCTATTCTTCAAAGAGGGTGTAGCTATACAAGAAATTCAGGGAGTTGAAGGGCACAGAATTTTGTTTTTATATGTTACCTTTAAGAAGACCCTCTGAAGTACACTCATTCTACAAAAGGAGAAGGTGGTTCAATCCCTTCGGCAAGTTCACATTAATCAAATCATTCATAAGCTGCAATAATCTATGTTGAGATGAGAGAAGAACTCCATCCTTCAGCATCTCGGTGGCGAACAGAGACGGGGAGTCAATCCTGAGAAAATCCCAGCTTCCCCATGGGCTCGGGCCAGGACCCTCACCATCATCCCTACGTGATTGGCATCACTTAGATTAGAATGACAGAGGGAACTTCAGCAAGAAATGCAAAATCTTGGGTAGGTATGTTCTTGAGAAGTCCTTAAGGGATACGGGTGCAGCTGGAGTTCACAGGCACTAAAACCCGCCGCTGTCTCTGGTTCCCGCCACCCCCAGAAATTTCAGGAAAAGCAGCCACTCGCTTCAGTGGGTGCAAGATGATTTCTCCACCCCACGGGTGGAGATTAGGGCCCTGAATGTGCCGGCGGCCGCTGGGCCCCAGGTCCTCAGTTAAAGCTGGTCAGAGTGGCTGTTACTTCTCTTCTTTTGTAGAGGGCAGGGCTGGGAATCCATGAGACACCTCTAGGCTCAGGTGTCTGCAATTCTCCCATTTTATCATCTCTCAGCTGGCTTGATGCTGGTGAACTGGGGCGCTGTTCCTCAGCCAGATATTTGTGATATACCTGTGCTGCCCAGGACCCTGTGCCACCTCGGCCTGGCCCAGAATTCTCTCCACGGGATGGACTCTGACATAGGGATACGTCACACACACACAGTCCAGTACCTGCTCTAGTCTGCAGAGACACCCTGCAGCTGGCCCCTAGTCCTGTGGAAAGGCCCAGCTGTTCCCACCTCCACCCTGTCTCCCTCCTCCCCTGCCGCTCTCCTCACCAGGTTCTATTGACCCGAGTGTCCACAGCTTCCTCAGACACAGAGACTGCACCCTGCTGCAAAGGTCATGTGAGGAAGAAAACCCTCTTCCTGGCTTGATTCTTTAAATGTAGAGTTTCAGGTTCCCGGGGGACTTGCCCACAGTGTGCAGGAAACCGGTGTCTAAAAACAGAACAGTCTTACCCAGCAGGTCTCTGGCACAGGCATGAGAAGGTGACCATCTCCAGATTCCTGGTGAGGGGCCAAGGTGCGTGGCCAGCACCATTTCCTAACTGATCCAGGTCTCATGGTGCGAGCAGGACAGCGGAGGGACAGTCTCTCTGGTTTGGGCACCGAGGCAGTGTGACTTATTTATTTATTTATTCATTCATTCATTCATTTTAGAAAGAGGAGAGAGAGAGAGAGAGAGAGAGAGAGAGAGAGAGAGAGAGAGAAGGGGGAGGAGCAAGAAGCATCAATTCCCATATGTGCCTTGACCAGGCAAGCCTGGGGTTTCCAACTGGCGACCTCAGCATTCTGGGTTGATGCTTTATCCACTGCGCCACCACAGGTCAGGCTATTGTAATGTTGAATCAGAAAAGCTATTTAATGAATTCCTTTGTTACCTCATGGCAAAAGGTACAGTGTCACAACCGAGAGCCTTTGACTTCGTGTTCTGAACATGTTGTGATTACATCTGATTTTCTAGCTGACGCCTCCCTTGAGCTTGTTCACCCTAGAAATAAAGGCCTCTCACGTGACATTCACGTAAAGGTCTGCTTCGTCTGAAAGGTGTGCAGGGCAATGGCAGGCATTCTCTGCAGCAAGAGCTCCGTTCTCCCCAAAGGGATTGATCACACGATCAGTTCTATGTTTTGAAGGTTGCCCGGTGTCTGAAAGAGCTGAAGTGGAAGCTTGAGTCAAATGTCGGGCTGCATTTATGCATCTGTGGACGCATGTGTTTGCGCGTGCACGTGGGTGGGTGGGTGTGGACACATGTATGTGTGTGAAAGTAGGCCATCACCTGCATAATTTTCTAGGTAAGTTTTAATAATGCCATTCCCTGGGCTCAGCCAATGCTGATGGTTTATTCTTGTTAGAAGTCTGTCCCTGAGCAAATAACTCATGGGTGGGCTGGGGTTGACAGGTCTCCATGACACCAAAAACCCGTGACCTGCAGTGAGGATTGCAGGAGGAATGGAAACTCCCCTCGTGACCACACTGCGGACATCGACTCTGTGCAGGCAACGGCTTACTGATGATTGTTATGGGGCTGAATGAACAGACGGTGGCCCCGGTCGGGCTCAAGGGCATCCCTGCTCCGTGCAAGTCCTGTGTGTCCATTGGCTGCGTTTGCCTCTTGCCCAGAAAAATTTTCTAAATGTTATCAACAAGACACCATAAGAAGAGAATGTTCTTCTTAACAAAATAGCGGGGTACTTTTCTTCCCCACTATCTATGGCAGGGGTCCACAAACTTTTTACACAGGGGCCAGTTCACTGTCCCTCAGACCGTTGGAGGGCCGGATTATAAAAAATACTATGAATAAATCCCTATGCACACTGCACATATATATGCACACACGTCATATGATGTGCTTCCGGAGCCCTGACGCAAGCGTCCCATGTCCCTGGAAGTAGTATTGTACATGAGCGATGCTGTGCTTTGCAGCACCACCACATACATTACTCCACTGACCACCAATGAAAGAGGTGCCCCTTCCGGAAGTGCGGTGGGGGCAGATAAATGGCCTCAGGGGGCCACATTCGACCCATGGGCCATAGTTTGGGGACCCCTGATCTATGGGGTGGGGGTCTTCACTTGATTGTCTCCACTGATGGAGAAGCGGCTGCACCTGTTTTCTGTCCCTTGGTTATCTGGGCATCAGGTGACAGTCCAGAGCTGCAGGAGCTTGGCACACAAAGTTGAGCTCTGGGCTGCAGCTCTCTGAGTGTCCACAAGCTGAGGAAAGGAGGACAGTGCCCAGGTGGGCAGATGGCAGAGAGGGGTGGACCTCAGCAGGTGGCCCAGGAGGCATCCCACTCCTGGCTTCGTGGTTTAGTGGCTCTGATCCTAAGCAACCATCTTAACACCCTCTGGCTTCTTCTGCTGCTTTTTGCCCAAAAACCCTCTGAGGCAGCTCAGAAGGTCTCAAAGACTGGTTGTGCCAATAATTGCCCTGGACAATGACAAATCACTGCCCCAGCACAAAGCCTCCTCTCTAGGGGCAGTCAGGTGGGAGGAAAGCTTTGAAATGCACACTCTGTAGTGGGAGAGTTGCTTTATTCCTTCCCTTCTGGTAACATTTTCCCTGACCCCCCCCCCGCCAACCTCCACACCACACGCACCCAGCCACCCACAGCCCAGTCTGGGGAAGGATTGCACACAGGGTTAGCGTGGACTTTTCTATTCCAAGAGTACTTTAAAATGTACCCCCAGACTTTACTAACCCCATATTCAAGGGAGAGCTGATGATCAAGGTCTTTGCCGGACATGACTTTATTTACTATTTTTATTTTTCAGTCACAGTTTACATCCAACATTATTGGTGTAAGTCTCAGATGTCCAGCAGAGTGGTCACTGGTTTGCTCACTCCCCATCTGGCCCCCTACATAGTTATCACGAAGTATTATTGACCATATTTCCTCTATTGCCGGACACCATTTGGAAGTCGAGAGAAACCTAAACTCCAGTAGAGAAATTTAATTAAACTCACTTCCTCATCGTCATGTTTCGGCCTTGTAAAACGGCTGTCAGGAGAATGTATGCCTGTCACGGAAATCACCTGGGAGAAGCTAACTGTGAACAGAGTGCTGTGGTCACAGTCACCAATGAGCCCTGAGGTTCTGGGGCATCAGAGGCTCTGGAAGTTCATGGACAAATATCAGCGGAGACGTGGGGAAGGGCAGAACAGTTGGGGTGTGTCTTTCCTCCTTGAATTTGCCCCACATGTCCCCACACTCATGCAAACACTTACCTTGTATCCCAACCCTTACCCCCTACCACACCAAATTCAAGGCAATGTTGTAGATGGAAAAGTAGTGCTGTGATCAATCCAGAACCCCGGACTGGACCCGTCCGAGTGCCTAGTCATGGCCCAGACCTCTGACTTCTTCGGCAGAAGGTCACTAAACCAGCTCTGTGCCCTGGCTTGTGTGTCTAGGTGAACATAACTTTGAGATGTCAGAATAACCCTCCCAGGTGTGACCAACTACACAAGCGCACACAGTCTGGTTAACTGTCCTGCACACCCCCTGCCCCCCGCTGCCTGACTCTCTCCCACCCTCCTGTAATCTCCCCACCTTCCCTCCTTAATCCCAAATGCAGAGAAGAAACTGCAAAGCTGCCCTTTTCTGGAGCATTTGAGGTCTTGCTCCTCAACATGTCCCCAGTTTTGGCCCAGATACACTGATGAGAATTCCCTGCAGGTTTGGAGGTCTCTTATGTCGACAATGGTAACCAAACCACCGTAACTGAGAAATGTTAGGCTGAAAAGGGGCATTTGACGTAACTTAATCCTGTTTTGGCTCAGGGCGCAGATACGGAGGACTGGGGGTCCACAGGTTGACTCTCGTTTTCCAAAATTCCTTTTCCATGGCATTGAATATGAGGTTCCTGTGGTGTATGTCATCAATCAATCAATCAATCAATAAATAAATAAATCAATAAATAAAAGGTCTTTAAGGTTCCGTGTTGATTTAATGAAACAATGTCTTCTTGCTTCTGCCTGTCCCTCTCAGAGCCAGAATTTCCCGAAGCCTCTCATCTCACAGAGGAGCCTTTCTGAGCGATAATGATTTACACAGCTGTGGGAGGGGGGGCTGTGGTGTGAAAATCCACAGAGAGCAAATATGGAAATGAAGCCTCTTTAAAAGGGAAATCCTTTTACATTCAAAAGACTCCCAGCCACGAGCCAGGGAGAGGTTTGCTGAAAAGGTGCTAACATCATGCCCTTGTTCTTCGGAAGAAACCTCGTTCATATTAAGGCTTCTCCATTGGAAAGCTGACATTGCTTTCTGTGCAGACCCATCAATTCTCACCCTACCCCTTTCAGGTCATTAGCAGGCATCATATCTATTAACGAGTGAGAATGAAAACTTCGGAAGGTAAGGGATGTAGATTTTAAATTTCAACCATTTCTCTCGTTCCATAATAACACAGACAGGTGCTGCGTACGGGTCTCCAAAGCCAAGACTTTCTAAAGAGTAGCTGCCAGAGACACAGTCTAAGGACTTGTATCCTGACCTTGGAAGATACACTTGACCTATTTCCTGTGGGCCATGGGTCTAGAGCCTCATTTGGCTACCCACGTTTCCTGTGGAAGCCTACTGAACTATGTGGCATGAATGTGGCCGAGGCCAGAACAGAAAATACGGTCTGCATATCACTATTCTCAGAGTCCCTCTGCAGACTGACCTTGGTGCCTGAGCTCTCAGCATCCCACCAAACTGGGACATCAGCCACAAAAAGAATATGAAGGAGGCAGATACCTAGGTGATGATCAAAGCAGACTTCAAGGCTGAGGAGACCACCCATCTGCTTCTCTACCCCTCTCCCTCTCTCTCTTCCCTCTCTCTCTCTCTTTTCCCCTCTTGCAGTATTAGCTTGATTGGAATGAGTTGGCCCCAGGCATTGAGGATGGTTCTATGGCCTCCACATCAGGTGCTAAGAAGAGCTAGGTTGCTGAACAATGGAGCAATGCCCCAGATGGGCAGAGCATTGCCTCCTAGTGGGCTTTCTGGGTAGATCCTGGTCAGGGCATATGCAGGAGTCTGTCTCTGCCTCCCCTCCTCCCACTGCATAAAATAAAATTATTTTTAAAGAGGGAAAGAGAAATAAATTTTAGACTTAAAAGTCCCTTCAGAGGTTTTTATCCCTTTATCAGGAGATGAAGAACAAGCCTCGTCACTCAGGAGTTTTCCTTCAAGAGGCAGTGTGTGTGCAAGGGCTCCACTGTTGCTCAGCTTTGGGGGGGATAATCCACTTTGGATCAATAGCTATTGGTTCTGAATCAGCCGTTGACCTCCCCCATTCACACACACTTAGACTGTCACCCAGAAAACGACACTGGCACCAGGTCTCAGTGTCTGAGAGCTCTGCACTGGGGTCAGAATGTTCATCAGACCATGCTTTAGGGAGCAGAGGCTAGGCTGTAAACGTTTCCTCGGGATGTACTGTGTAAGACAGTTTAGGTCTTGCTGAGGCGTGGATGCTTCTCATGGTGTGCTCCGTAGGGTGATTTATTTTAATTGTCACTCGGGGACCTGTTATTTCACAGTGTTAGAATGGGTCACTGCATTAGAAAATGCAAGTTGATGAAAGGCGTTCATTACTCGCCTGTTTGTACATGCATGCTTTGGGGACAAAGAGGGGCGAACTGTATAAATTCTGCCCAGCTGTTAGCTCTCTGTTCACTCCTCCTGCACATGTTAAAGTCACGCAAGCTCAGGGCATGCGCGCGAACATGTGCACGCACACACACACGTGTCCATGAGAGTCTCTTGTATCAGCAACAGCGGCTTTGGGCAGGATGTAGGGACTAAGGCAGGACTCACCTGGAAGGTGATGCCACACCTGGAAGGTGATGCCACTCACCTGGAAGGCGATGCCACTCACCTGGAAGGTGATGCCACACACCTGGAGAACACCAGCTCTTCGGCTGTGCCAGGTAGGTTTCAGATGAAGGGTCTGGGATAGACCGGAATGGGAGAAGGACAGACAGCAAGCATTTGTCTGGCTCTGGTAAACAATAGGTACTCTGTGAATTATGTTACCACGGCCCTCTCATTTCACCTGTAACGTCTCCTAAAGGTTGTGGTGTTGTTACCTCTGTTCTATAAATAGAAGGGCAGAGAGATTAACCTGGAGAAGTTCCCACAGTTAATAAAACACCAGGAATATTTGAACTTGTAACAAATACTTATGGAAGAAGAAAGACACCTTTTAATGCCTTATTTTTGGCCCTTTTGTGTGTGTGTGTATGTGTGACAGAGACAGAAAGAGTCAGATAGAGACAGACAGACAGGAAGGGAGACAGACAAGAAGCATAAATTCTTTGTTGTAGCATCTTAGTTGTTCATTGATTGCTTTCTCTTATGTGCCTTGACCAGGGGGCTACAGCAGACCGAGTGACCCCTTGCTCAAGCCAGCGACCTTGGGCTCAAGCTGGTGAGCCTTGCTCAAACCAGATGAGCCCTCACTCAAGCTGGTGACCTCAGGGTCTCAAATATGGGCCCTCTGCATCCCAGTCTGATGCTCTATCCACTGCACCACCACCTGGTCAGGTTATTTTTTGCCCTTTTTAATGGAAAACATTGCATCGATAGATCTGTAAGGACACAAAGTGCAGTCACAGGACAGGTTCTTATATAAGGTGTATATTGTGGCCTTGTCTCCGAGAACATTATTTTTTTTTCCAGTTGGCCCAATAGTCTCTGGGCAAGCATAGATGTGGGGAGAGGGAGGGGACAGGATTGACACGACAAATGCCCAGGACTCCAGCATGGATGAAAAAGAACCCCCATGTTTCATAAACCATGTGAGCTTTCACAGTGCAGCAAACTACAGAGATACATTCCGGAGAACAGACACACAGTCCTTCGTCCTATGTCTTTGCTTGAACAAGCCCATCTTTTGTGTGTGTTGGAGAGCAAGTTGCCCGCAATGTCATGTCTAGCTGGGTTCTGACGTGGAATAAGAGCACGAGACGTCACAACTCTCGTCTGCTCTTTACATCATAGCAAGATTACAAAGGAATTGTGTGCACGCTAATGAGGGTGCAGGACCCAGCTCCATGGAAACAACCTAAATTATACCTGGTTTGTTTAGGGAAAAAAACTGTGCATCTTGACAGTATAAAGTGTCAGGGTTTGGGAAACGAGCTCCTCAAAGTGAATAGGGACCAGCCAGCATGCCAGGGTGACACACAGACAGCTTGTCTGGCTCCTGGTGGAGACCTAATGGGACTGCTCCCCGATGCCGGACTCCAGTCCCCTTTGCTCAGACACAGGCATTGAGCTGTGTGTGGACAAAATACATTTTCAGTTGTACTAAGCAGGTACATCTTGAATGCTCAACATGGATTTCGACGAGCGCATCTAACTTAACCTCTTTCCTTACCACTGTCATTCGCCATGGAGCAGCAAATTTTAAAAATTCTAGTTTTTCAGGGTCTTTGGCTCAAGATGTTGAAAAGTGAAACTCCACCTGACTGACTTTCTGAACACACAGCAAATACTCAAAGCACCACCTCCCCTGTTGAAACACTCCTTTATTTTTATGTTTAACTGACAGTTTTAGAGCTCACGTTGCCTGTGTCATTCTTTGTTATTATTGGAGCTTGCCACCCACCCGAGGTTCTTTGGATACTCCTAATTTTATGTGTTATGTTTATTAAAAAAAAAAGAACTCTGAGGAGAGGGTTTCAAAATGGCGGCAGGTCTGTTTCTTTCAGACATCTGGGGGTAGAAGTGACTTCCAGTGTGATCACCTTGGACTAATCCTGGTAGATCTTCCCCCTTTTCCTGTGGTCAAAGCTAAAAACCTTGCATTTCCATATTTCTATGTTTCAGTCCCCACAAAGGGAAGAAGAAACGCCCAATATCTTCTGGCCCAGAGCAGGAAGGCGCACGTGTCTCTGCTCAGGGTGAGCGGGCCGGCTGCTTCTCACCTGGGATTACATTACTCTGCCAAACGAGGGACATATCTACCCACAATCATGAGGACCGGAGAAATTAAGCACTTTGTGTTGATTTAAGTCTTGTTTACTGAAGTCCTCACTCTGCCTCTTTCTAAATTCCACTATGTTTTTAATAACATCTGGCTCTAATTCTACATATTTTGTAAATTCTTGCATTGCTATTTTATTTAAAAGCTATTTTACTTCCATAAAATTGTATCTGTCCTTTAGTTTTCTTATCCTGGTTGTCACTGTTTACTACCTTTCCCTGGATAGCTATCTTTTTTTTTCTTTCTTTTCTTTTCTTTTTTTTTTTTTTTTTTACAGGGACAGAGAGAGAGTCAGAGAGAGGGATAGTCAGACAGGAACAAAGAGAGGTGAGAAGCATCAATCATTAGGTTTTCGTTGTTGCGACACCTTAGTTGTTCATTGATTGCTTTCTCACATGTACCTTGACCGTGGGCTTTCAGCAGACTGAGCAACCCCTTGCTGGAGCCAGTGACCTTGGGTCCAAGCTGGCGAGCTTTTGCTCAAGCCAGATGGGCCCGCGCTCAAGCTGGCGACCTTGGGGTCTCGAACCTGGGTCTTCTGCATCCCAGTTCGACGCTCTATCCACTGCGCCACTGCCTAGTCAGGCGGGTAACTGTCTTTCTTCAACTAAATTGTAATACTTAAAAATAGAGATATTTGATTGCATAAATTTCTGGTACCTATTTTGAGGACTTGTATCACATATTCCACAAGGTAGACATATATTTTTAAAAAAGGAACCTAGCAGTCCTTGACATTGTGGATTTTTTGTAATCCAGTCCACAGTTATAATTGTGTCAGGAAATGAATGGGCAAAAAAATGGAGTCTGGTGGACCTATGAGATACACTCACTCACACACACATACACACACACCACACACGCACACTTTCCCTTCAGTCAGACCTGCCATCTCTTCACTTTAATTGTATCAGAAGTCGCTTGCAGTGGATTGAATTGCATCTCCCAAATTCACAGCTTGAAGCCCTAACCCCCAGTACCAGAAAATGAACCCTCCTTTGGAAATAGGTCATTGCCAGTGTGATCAAGTTAGGATGACCTTCTGAGGGTGGAATCTAGCCCAATAATAAGACTATGTTCTGATAAAAGGAGAAAATTTGGACACAGGGAGGAGACAGCTGTCTGCAATCCAAGAAGAGGGGCTGCAACAGATGTCCCCTCCCGCCCCTCAGAGGGAACCCACCCCGCAGACACATTGATCTCAAACTCCTATTCTCCGGAACTGTGAGCAAGGAAATCCTGGTGTGTAAGCCGCTCAGTCAGGGTCGGGTCCTGCAGCCCTCAGACACAAATTCATCCCTCACACAGCTTCCTGTGGACTCCTGAGCACTCTCCTCCCCCCACTGTGGGGTATCACTTAGAGGCTCAAAACTATGTCGACAACAAGTGATCCCACCCCACGGCTGAAACAGCCTGTTGGCCCCTGTAATCATAACTAAATTATTTTTGTTTATTAATTTCCCTGTGTGATGCAGCTCACCTACACTCTCAAACGATTGCATTGGGTCCTTTCTGTAATCATGACCTCTGGGCGGCCCCAGCTGCAATGCCTCCATTTCCAGGGGGTTTCCCCTTTCCTCACTAGGCCGTGGTAACTGAGATAGGAAGAAATATAATTAACCACTTTTAAGATTCTCTCTAATTCCTCTGAGCTTGCTGAGACTGTTTTCCGGAGATCTGTGAGAAGCGTCCCGCCCTTTCAAGATTCTCTTTCTAAGCCACAAATACATGCGCCTTTATGAGCTACATCCCCCTGCAAGGTCTTTCAGGGGAGTCGGGAGCATCAAAGCGCCGCCCCCTCGCATAATTAAATGCTGTTGGGCCACTTGTGAGGTTGGAACAGGCCAGAGTCACTCGCTCCCTGGTCTTGCCCCCTTTTAATGAAATCACATCGTTTTTGTACCAATAAAAAGATACATATCACTTATACTGATGACTAAAGGCCAGTTCCATAGCCTTAAAGATTACAAGAAAGCATCCATATAGTAGTAGTTACCCAATTTCTGTTTCTCTCGCCAAATTGCGCCAACATGTATCTTGAAATAGCCACATTGCAACTCCACAGACACCTCAACCCTACAACAAAACGTTGCGTGTAGTGTGCATGCTCAAACTGCTTGTCCTTGGAGTTTTCTTCTCTACACCGAGTTGCTGAGATTTCACAGTTGAGGAAACCGAGGTTCCGGTTCAGGCCGTCATTTTGGGGCAAGTCACGTACATTTGCTCGCCGGCTTTGGGTCATGCAGCTCCAGAACTCAGCGGCAAACCCACGTACATGGCTGTCATTTCATGCCAGGCCACTTCTGTGATCCTCGGGTTGGCAGGGGTGACGCTGTCCTTAAATGAGGTTGTAGGTGTGAAGCTGTTTCGTACAGCACTTTGTAAATTCTAAGTGTCCAGTGAGTGCGAGCAATGTCATTAACGTCATCTGCTTCTCCCTGTCCCTTGCCCTGAACAAAGGCAGAGACTGCCCTTGACCATAGCAAGCATCCCCCTTACACTGAGTGCTCTCCTCATTTCATTTTTCTCAGGATGTTGTCATGAGCCTCTGGGATGAACCGTTTGGTGAAGGTCAGGGGACTCACAGCTTTAGGAGGATGACAGAGGGTCCAGCAAGGGCTTGGGCTGGCTCTCGGGGTTCTCAGGTACTTGCTCACAGAGAGCAAGCAAGGAAAAAAGAATAAGAAAATGCCTTTTTCTCAGCCTTTGCCCCACCGGAATCCCTTCTATAAATCGCTCCTGTTCGGATCTTTTCAAACTTCTTTCCAAAACGGGATGGATAGAATTTCCTCGCTCACATTACCTTAGATCTGAGTAAATCACTTTATAAGTAACAACCCTCGGGTTTGCATTTAGAGAGAAAAATAAGAAAGCAGACTCAGAATGAACAATAAGATGTTCTTGCTCAGTCAGAGGCTGCTTACCCTGTCGTGTCTGTGATCCCATCCTGCCCCATGAGAAACTGTTAGACATGCGCTCCAGTAGGAACAGGGCTCCCTGAGGCCCCTGTGACCTTGACCACAGCGGAGCCACTATGCCGATCACAGGGCGGCAAACAGGCCGTTAGCGGAATACACATACGTCTCTCTTCCTGCACATCCACTACCTCTCATCAAGGTATATGTATCATGTGCTCAAATGGTAGTGATTTTTGTTCAGCTGGTGTGCAAATCACATCATTTACAATACCCCTCGAAAGGAGATGTTCTACTCTTAGAAATTCTAGTCATGAAGTAATTAAATTCAAAACTTGAGTTAGAAATCTGATGCAGAAAGGTGTCAGCACCACAAGCAGAAAAGGTCTCTTCAGAGTCTCCCAGGATAATTGTTGTTCTTTTGTTTTAATCTTTTCTTTTTCTCCTGTATGTCATTATATCTAGCGGTAATTATTTCTCTGGATACACTTTTCCTAGTTCTGAATGAACACTCTGTTTCTTCAGGGGTGACGTTGAATTAGACGGTAATTTCTGTGTTGCGGGAGAGGGGTCCCAGTCACAGGAATGGAGACAGTGGAAGAGGAAACCGGAACAAGAGACACACTGAGGGAAGAGTGCCTTTGGGAACAAATGACCTGTGGATGCTCAAGGTCAGGACAGGACATCAAGTGTGGTCTGTGGCTCTGAGGACCGATATCTGTGTCATGTGCCAGGCCACCTCCCTCCTAAGTGAACATCTGGGTTCTCAGGACTGGAATTGTCATCCACAAATTAACCATCTTAGTGAACAGTGACACAGGACTGGTCTTCCACAGAGCAGCAGAGTGTGTCCTGGAGGTCTAAGATCTCAAACTCTCACGCCCTATTTAAAAAAGATAAAACTGAACGGAACAATGATCCCATGCGGAACCCACTCACACCCCAAGTTAGAGCCCATCCTTCCGTCCCCATGAAGGATTCCTTTGCAATCCGAGAAAGTTCCCAATGGAAAACCTACATGGGGCAGGCTTTTATTTATGTGTTTAGATTCTGTGTTTGTTTGGCTCATCTATATCCTGGTCTGGAACCACTTCCCGGTTCAGGTGTTGCCAACACAGCTTCCATTTTTGAGGTCAGTAGGCGCACCTCGGAATTGCCGAGATGGTTTTTGGCCACATTTAAAGAGAAGAGCCTTCCTTGTTTTTGTGCAATCATTCACTACTTGTGGATGAATACTTCTCAGGAAGTAGCCGACAACTTGGATTTCGACTTTAGAAGCCACGACCGAACCAATTTCTGGTTTCGGTTACATGATCCCCTCAGGAAGCAATTTTCAATTGCCATGCCACCAGAATTTCTAAAACGTGGACTACCTGGCTATTTAGTCAGAAGCACTGGCCTCTTTTCCCTTAGATTGTCAGATAAAAAAATGACAACAGCCAATACAACAATGGCTATTTGGTGTGAACAAGTCACAGACTCCTGCCCTCAGCACACGCATGGGGCCAAGAGTATCATGACACCCAGGAAATCCCATGCACTGGACACATGAAATTGCCACGAAGGGAAATTAGCACCTAGTTTAGACTTGGATAGCCGATGGCTGCCTAAAAAAAAAAAAAGCAAAAGGCACAACAAATTAAGCTGAAATAATCAGCCAGTGCCAGAAATCACTGATTTGCATCACACAGAACACGTAATTGTCTCAATTGAATAAAGCCACAATTCAAAACAATCCAGTTTTAATAACGAGGCATTTTAAATGAGTCCCAATTATAAAGGCCCAGCTGTGACTGTGCTCACCCTTAGATGAGAACATCATTTCCCAGCAAAAAGCAATTCCGTTTATCCTTTCCTGGTACAACAGAGAGAAGTGGGGACTTGAAAGGGACTATTCCGCAGTCACGTTTACAGACTGCACAACACCAGCACGGTCCTCTGATTTAATAGCTGTCGCTGCTACATTGCGGTTCTAACTTTTTATTTTCCCAGTAACTTTTTTTTAATTAAGTGAGAGGAGGGGAGGCAGAGAGACACTCCCGCATGTGCCCGATCTTCCCGGCATGTCCTCAAGGGGGCGATGCTCTGCCCATCTGGGGTGTTGCTCCATTGCAACCAGAGCCATTCTAGCACCTGAGGTGGAGGTCATGGAGCCGGCCTCAGTACCTGGGCCAACTTTGCTCCAATGGAGCCTTGGCTGTGCGGGAGGGAGAAAGAGAGAGAGAGAAGGGTGAGAGGTGGAAAAGCAGATAGTCACTTCCTCTGTGTGCCCTGACCGGGAATCGAACCCAGGACATCTACACGCTGGGCCAATGCTCTACCACTGAGCTAACTGGCCAGGGTCAGTTCCCAGTAATTTGAAAAACATAATGCTGACACTAGACAAAACTGGAAATTTTATGGCCAACATCCAGAGCTCCTGTGCCTGTAGAGGTTGAAGGTCTCCTTCAAAGCAACAAGCTCTTATGGACTCACCAGAGAGATCTCATTTTAGAGCAGAGCTTCTTGGATGGGTCAGATTCGAACTTTAACGGCTGCCCGAGGGAACTTGGACAGGGCACCTAAGCTCTGAGTTGGTTTCTTAGCTAAAAAAGAAAGAGAGAGGGAGAGAGAATAATGTCTGCTAAAGAGCCCCATGTGTAGTACTAAGCACATGGAAACTGGCCCACACTTACTTTCACTTTTTCTATAAATTAACCTGTGAGCTTCTTCTCTATATTATTAGTATTCAGCACAAGTCCAGCAGAGACCCTCTTCCCTACTTATTAACTGTCATAAACACAAATGGTGGCACAAAGACATATAAAAGGTGTCCCTGGTTTGGCAGGGGCCGCCCTGACCTGATGCCATTGCTTGTTGTTCAATTGCAGTCCACACATTTGAAAACGTGGAGGTGTCTCTACTTGTTAGAGGATTAGGAGCCCCCAGGTCTTACTGTTGTCTCAGAGAGCCTCCTCGCCACCAGGATCCCCCCCACCACAAATGTCTGAACCTGCTGCTCCAGGGGGGACTAGAGGTGACGAGTGGCAGGGCCTAGCCACTTGGTGACAAAGTGACAAAGGCCACCATCGTCACCTCAGTGCCCTGCCCACCACCTGGCATGGGGCAGACCTTCAGGAAGTATATGTGGGACTATCTGGGCTCCAGCATCCCAGAGGGATTGTGCTTGGTAAAAAGACAATTGAACTGAACGCTTTCTTTGCATTCTGCTAAGGCACCTGCAACTGTCGCAGAGTCATGGAAACTGTTTTTCTACTGTCTCGGTGGAAGGACAGGGCCTGTGTCATTTTCCTATTACAGAAAGAGAGTTTCCTGTCTTGTAAATCCCCATCCACAGCACTATCAAATGCATCTCAAGGCTGGCTGTCGGAATCCTATTTTCTAGGTTTTCCATCAGAATCCTACTTCTCTGTAATGTCATCATTACAAAATCGCTCTTTCCGACACGGAGACTCGAAGCGTCCCGCTGGTCGTCGTTGAGAAGCTGTCCTTCCATCCTCTGAGGCTCACTCTGTCCCCACACATGTCTCTGGGCTCCATTGCATGTTCCCAGCCACCCCTCCCTCCCACGTGGGAACAGTGGGAGCATGTTGTCACCGACTGAAGACAGGAAGTTTAAGTCGTTGAGATGGCAGCTCTTCTTCTGGGTTGACTGAGTGGTTGCCAGCCAGCTGCATGCCACACCAGGGCATCACCAAACCTGAGAGCCGAGGGGAGGAACTCAAGCTGGGCAGGACTGGCAGGAAAAGACAGGTTTCTAACACTGGACACCCGGTGCCTGACTGTGTGCATGTGAGCAAGGGTATGTGCGTGCATGGCTGCATGTGTGTGCACAGGCACGTGTGTGTGTGTGCATGCATGTGCATATCTGGTTGTACGTGTAACACAATACAAGTAGCAGCCCAGAGGTGTTTCTACCTGTTTTTGTCTTAACTTCTTGAAATTTCAGTGTTATCACCCAACAAGACAGGTACAGCGTGAGAACAAGTGGACAGACACAGTGTCTATCATTCATCTTAATTACATGCTGATTCTTCTAGCGTTATTCTAGGATGAGAAGTAAAGACCCTGGTATATATTTTTTTATACTCATTTCTGTGAGCTCAGGCCATTTTACATTCATATATATATATATATATATATATATATATATATATATATATATACACACACACACACACACACATACACACACACACACAAAGCATGGGGAGAGAAAAACATAATCATGACTATTGATGACTTTTGCATCTTTGAAAACTAAGGAGAGAATGGGATTATGTGACCAAGTTCGCATCAGCAGCTCTTATTTGAGATAATTCCAACCTAAGGTCATCCCTGTTTTACAGAGTGATGCGACTAATTTTGAATGCAGCAACGGGGCAGTTGCAAAACCATAAATATGTTATAGGATGTATTTTTATTCTCTAATAACACATGCATGGTTTTGTGACAAAACACATGCATAATTAAAATGGATCCATTTGGCAAGAATGACCCAGTAGCAGAACTTTTCATTTTCCTACTTATGTGAAATGGAAATACCACGCCTCTGTTTCAGTGTGGGGGGTTATATAGATAATGTGTGGCCATTTCTTAGCATCATTCAGTAATTGACGTATTGTAATTCTTAGGTTATTCAGGAAAAAGAGTTCAGTAACATTCAATAACAAAAGGAGGAATTTTGCTGAATGTTTGGTCCGAGGACAAGCAGAAGAACAAAGGAGGGATAGAAGAATAAAGTAACAGAAAAGGAAGATGGGATAAAAGGAAAAACAAAACATCGTATTCTGATGCTCACGTCGTAGAGTGAAGCAACCAAGGTGTTTTCTCAGTCTCTTCGAAGCAGGTCTGGGATTCAATGAGCCATTCTGCCCCCATCCCGTCCGTGGAATGCTGACAGTCCAGCGCAAGCAGAGGAACAGTATGACTTCTGGCAAAGGGCGAGGATTTGCGGGAGAACCCAACCAGAGAGCACGTCCTCCGTGGCTGTGTTGGTGATTGGATTCTGCATCTTGTCTTTCGTTGTTCTAAAAGTGAGGAAATCCATGGTCCAGTTTTTCACAGAGGATATTAGGAAACTCAGCAAATGGAGAGTGCAGCATGTAGCAGAGTCCAGGGATATTGAATACGCCCCAGTGTCCCCTGGGGAACACCCAATCCCTTCTCCTTAGCACAAAGGACAGGAGGGTTTGTTTGTTTTTTCCCCAAGTGTTCATTTGCTCTCAAAGTTAGTACAGATCTCAGAAGAAAGGTGCTGATGCATTTTAATCTAAAGGGAAAAATGGAAGACAAGCAAGAAGCATCTGAAGAAATCATCAAGATTTCTGTGACCTGAAGAAAAGCGAAACCACCAGATATAGGTGACCAGTCCCCATGTTAAGCAGCCTGGGGATGGAACATGTCTATACTCTATGGGCTGATTCAGGATTAAATGATTTAAACTATGAAGTTGTGTGAAATAAGTTTGATAGTCTAAGGCAGGGGTCCCCAAACATTTTACACAGGGGGCCAGTTCACTGTCCCTCAGACCGTTGGAGGGCCGGACTATAAAAAAAAACTATGAACTAATCCTTATGCACACTGCACATATCTTATTTTAAAGTAAAAATACAAAATGGGAACAAATACAATATTTAAAATAAAGAACAAGTAAATTTAAGTCAACAAACTGACCAGTATTTCAATGGGAACTATGGGTGCGGATGCATCCTGTGCTCCTCTCACTGACCACCAATGAAAGAGATGCCCCTTCTGGAAGTGTGGTGGGGGCCAGATAAGTGGCCTCTGGGGGCTTCATGCGGCCTGTGGGCTGTAGTTTGGGGACCCCTGGTCTAAGGGGTGACCTTCTCCACCATGTCAGACTTCTCCACCCTTTCTTTGCTTCTCTAGCTTCTATTTCTCTAGAGAGCAACCATTGTTTAAAAAGTCAACTTTGGGGGTACTGTCCAGCTGTATTTCTGGAACCTTGCCTGAATTCCTCTTAGCCAACTAACAGCATAAAGGGAGACAAGAGAAGAGGGCCTGGAGCCTTCACGGGGACAGGTGTGGCCCACGGTGGAATCCTTGTGGTGGCCCACTGTCCTCCAGGGGAACTCATTTCCCATTTTATTCACAAGCTGAATGCATCAAGGGTCTTGCTCTGGGATCCAGGATCCCAGAGTCATACTCCTTACCCTGTCATAGTTTCCAGTTGTATGTTCAGTAAGTTAATATCACCTGGCCACTTCTTCTTTTTTTAAAAAAATAAAAGGGGGAGGGAGGCAGAGAGACAGACTCCCACATGTGCCCCAACAACCAGGATCCACCCAGCAAGCCCACTAGGGGTTGATGCTCTGCCTATCTGGGGCTGCTGCTCTGTTGCTTGGCTATTTCATCACCTGAGGTAGAAGCCATGAAGCCTCAACACCTGGGGCCAACTTGCTCTAGCCATTGAAGCCATGGCTGCAGGAGGGCAAGAAAGAGAGAGAGGAAGAGAGAGAAAAGGGGAGAAGTGGAGAAGTAGATGGTTGCTTCTCCTGTGTGTCCTGACTGGGAATCGAATCCAAGACTTCCACATGCTGGGCCAACGCACTACCACTGAGCAAGCCAGCCAGGGCCTCAATTGGCCACTTCTTTACATTATAAAAAGGGGTGGGATTGGACAACCAGAAAGTTAGAGAGATTAGGGACAACCTAACATTCCACGCACAAGCTGTGCACGCCCTCTCTGCATTTTCCTGGGAGAGATTCTCAGCTTTCCGCCCTCATCACTTTGTTTGTATTTTGGAACAAAATTCTGACAATCTCCATCCACGGGCTGTCACGTTGGTGTGGAAGAATGGGATTTCAACAGCAAAAGCACCCCCATCCACTACTTTTGTAGGCTGTCCCTTGAATTTTCAGATGTGTTCTTCCCCTAAGATCTGAATGGTCACAGGTCGGTCTCAGAATACGGGGTGTGATCGCCACCCTCAGCTCACTGGGATGGACTCGTTTCTCCAACAGTCTTCAGTGACCCGCCTGCTCCCGTGTTCGCACCTGTACTCCAGATGTTGCTGAAGCTGCGGTCGTCTCCACAGCCGTTCGCACATCGCTACCGCTCCGTCAGTTAGTAATTCATTATGCGGTGATTTCTTTAAAGTAGGGTAATCACGGGAAGTCTTTCAGCAGCTGTCAAGGCAGCAGGGCAACACGCCATTGTGAGATGGCGCAGCCTGCACTGAGACTTCGTGTTCTGGAAGGCTGCCAGCCAGGCTCATCGCCGCCTCGGTCGGGCTCTGCCTCTCGGGTTCCTCGCCAAACATCTCAGAAGAGGGAATGGTGAATGGCCCGGGCCAGTGATCCACCCTGGAAGGCCTTGCGCAGACCCGTGAGATGTCCTACTATGCACAGCCATGCTGTGCGTTTGCCCCAACATTGCCTTTGCCCTGGAAGAGGATGATGAGCTGAGTCTCCATGAGGACCTTGTCCAGTGTCACGTGCGAATGCAGGCGGGTGCCAGAGTGACACCCCGCAGAGACAACCTTTGGAGCTGTTTTTTGTTTTTTTTCTGTGAGGCAGCAGGGAGATGCTGTCTGTCCTGTTCCTTGTCCACATGTGCGTGGGAAGGTCAGCCTCTGGTGGAATGAACTCTTTGGCTTGGAGAACGTGCTTCCCTCCGTGGGTTTGTGAGGTGGCAGAAATACCCAGTTGATGCCAACCCTGAGCTCACATGGCAGGTGGAGGGATGTTCGTGGAAACCTGGAGAGTCAAGGCAAATGCTGAACGGCCAATTAATGAACAGTGAAAGGGTTCCACTTCAGCAGAGCGTCCTGTCCACCCAGCTAAAGTCAGACCCACAGGAAGGAAAGAGAGAGAAGTTTGAAGCTCAGATGGACATCAGCTCACTTCAGTCAGCGTCTAAGAATCAGAAGGACACAAAACCCCTTCTAACAGTGGAGCTGGGACTCAGGTCAGCCTTCTTGGATGCCTCACCCCTGTCTCCTCCCCCACACGACACCACCTCAGTGGAATTTTATTGGGACGGGGTGTCACATTTTCTTAGTCTAAGCTTCACATTCTTCAGAAAATACCATCTGAACACAGGAGTTCTACTCACAGAAAGCTCATCCCTGAAGAGCTTTCTCTTCCACAGTTAGGGTCTCTGTAAGTGCAGGGTTGCTGAGTAGAGAGAGAGAGTGAGCAGACAAAATGTCAGAGGAAAATACACACAGACACAGACATATCATAGCTTTCCTGCACAGGGAAGGAAGGGGGTCCCGTTGAGACTTTCAGATTATTGGTAACTTCACATTATTGCGACTTCAGGCTGGCAAGGCGACCTCCTCTTTAACGACAGCACTCAGCAATGGACTCCTCACTCTGGGCAAGTACTTGAGCAAATTTACTTTGAAATTTTTCAAACTATTGCACTGCAGTTTCCTCTGGCATCACCGGATTCATCTCACAGTAACATTTTCTTGCTACCAATAGATTGTCAAAATACTAAGATAAACCTTAGCAAAGATTTTTTAAAAATTATGACCAAGTTCTGAAGGCCATTGCCTAGTAAATAAAAAGGAAAAGTTGAAGAAATCCCTATAAAGGCCAACAGCAGAGTGTTCATAGGTCACCCAATGAACATTTACAGATGCCCATGATAAAATCATGTACCAGCACACTTGTTCATAGTAAAATATTTTGAAAACACACATTAGTGAAATGTAGGTAAAAAAAATTATGCGTATTCTCTGACCTCAGAAATAATTATAGCTCCAGACGCACATCACCTGGACCTTTGGGCCCTGGTCCTATAAATAAGCTCACAGTGTATAACCTGTTTTATAAGCTATTGTTGTTCCACTCAACATCTTCATATGTGACTACATTTATAAATATCATATCATTCTAAATGACTCCTTAAATGTGTCATGTTAAGCATGCGCCACCCTTGACCTCACCAGCTCTCTACTATTAAATAAGGTTCACTTTCAATTTGCCACGAGTATAAACAGCAGCACTGGATATCATTGTAGGTAAAGTTCTACTCGTGTTCTTCCTTATCCCTAGGGTGAAATCCCAGTGACAGAGACGTCCCCATGCACAGCCATGATTAATGCTTCTAATCAGGATGCCAAATGAGTTCCAGCAAGATGCCCAACTTCCCATCGGCACCATGCGGGGGTGTTTGCCTGGTCTGCCACCCACCCACCTCACGTCATTTCAAAAACGCTGTCTACGGAACACACAGAAGTGCAGTCCTGTTCTGACAACGAGCTTTGCTGAAACTGTGTGTGTACCTGTGTTGAAGTGGGTAGGCGTATGTGCACATGCGCCTAGCAGTGTGCACGCCTAGGTCTATAGTGTATTCATATGTGTGTATAAGTGCAGGCTCATGAGTATGAATACACTCAGCGTGAATACTATAGCATTTGAAGTTATGCTCCTTACAGAGCAGCTTTCTGTGAATCATCACGCAATGGAGATGCTTTCTCAATCTGGAATGAGCATCATTTCCGAAACAGCAGCGGAGAGTGGGAACAGTGGAGGGTAGCTTGTCTCTCCCTATCCAGGGGGGTGACGCCCGGAGTGCGCTACCTGTCAACATGCATTACGTGTGTGAAAAATAAGGGCCTTCCGTTAACAGCTGCTGAATGGGGTGTTGTTATCGCCCGAGTTCCATGAGAATGTGTCATTTTCCCCTTAAGAGGACAAATTTCTCTACTTGCATTTTATTACTATTATTTTTGGAAACAAAACGGAACCCCAATGCCGTGCCCCTCCCTGGTCCTCACCTCACTCAGGCCCCCGGAGGTGTGTCTCACGCTCGAGTGTCCTGCCCCAGAGCACACAGGTGTCTGTCTGATGCTGCTTTAACTCTAATGTGCATCCTGTTTGAGATACAGGGGAAGGAAAGGAAAATGAACTTATATTTTAAATAACTTTTAAAATTATAAGGTCCTTTCAATCTAGCTCTTTTTCTTTGCAAATGATCTTCCCTGGGCTGCAGGCCTGTATAGCCTCTGCTCCCCACCCCCAAACCCTCAGGCCTGCATAGGACCCCTCCCTGGGACCCATGTCCCCCCACCCTCCTCTGTGGAGAGCAAACTCACTTCCCTGGTACCCCTGCCTGCACCCTCCGGCCCTGCACATGGTGAGCTAGTGGACGCCTTGCATAGGGCATTAGCAAAGGGCAAGGCTGTGGTGAATTACAAACTTGCGGTCCCACCAATGTGTATTTTAAACGGCCACTTATTTAGTTAAAGCAGTTCGTGTTCTCATCTGACACCATTTTTGTAATTAAGCATTCTCATTTTTTTTCCCTTCTGACTTTCAATTCTGTCTTGTCGGTTGTGCTAGGAGGGCAGAGAAAAAGGACGGCAGGAATGCAGCTTCTCCAAGACCTGCCCCGGAGACGTCCTCTGGCAAGGGCCCCTCTCGGCCAACCCCGGAGACGTCCTCCAGCAAGGGCCCCTCTTGGGCCCTTTGTAAAGCATGAGGTCCAGGGCTCTGGCTCTGTGACCTACAGTGCTGGTTTTCAGTGTTTGGTATACACACGTGTGCGAGTGTGTGTAGTGCATGTGGGTGTCTCCAGTGCAGTTATGCGTCACACCCATGTTCTATTCTTTAGTACTTCCCAGAGCAATGGTACACAGAGTGGGCACCCCTCCATTAGAGGGAGGATCTGCTGCCTTTCTGGGCGCCCTCCGTGCAGGGTCCGCGTGGGCAGCATTCACACTCAGGAGGACACAGCAGGACTCGGGACCGTCCCCACTGAGGCTGCCGTCTTATGGGTTGGAGTCTCCCTTAACTCCTGACTCTCCTCCATGATCAGCCACAAGAAATGTAGAAGTGGTTTTCTGCGCATTTCAACAGTATAGGTCTGTTCAGGGAGGCCAGAGGGTAGACTCATTCTGGGCTTTATTTTTATAATTCTCCAAACACAAGGCGACAGTCCTGTATGCATTTTTTTTTCATGGAGGGATTGACAGGTGTTTTTACCGAGATTCACATCTCACTTTGATCTTTTCCTCCCTTTTGTGAGTTCCCAAGGCATCTGTCCCCACCACATCTGTAATCACAAATGTCTGTAGACTGTGATAGGGTCCCTGTGGTGGAACACGGGGAGTTTTACATTTGACAGAACTCTGTTCTCTGTTCCTATGCATGGACTCAAACCTCCTAGTGCACAATGGTCTTTCCCATGGACAGGTCACATGGGGGCCAAGACCAGTCGTAGTACCTGAATCCGCTGCTAGTGTCGTAAGCCAGTCGTTATGGAGAAGTTAGTTTTTCTGAAGCACCAAGCTGACTGTGTGACAATCCATCTTAACACCTTGGATGACATTCTAAGGCCCAGACGCCTAAACAGACATGATGTTTGTACACTTCTCCTTTCCGTTGTTCTTCATCCTTGTTTTAACAAAACTCACACCTCATGATAACGTTTCCCTTTGAACCTTTCCTTTGTTTATTTGTTTGTTTGTTTTTCTCTGAAAGACTCTTTGCTCCAAGCTTGTGTCTGGATTCTTCTTATCCCTCAAGGATCCTCTCTGTGATGGCACCAGAACACCCCTGTGGTCCTCAGCTTTGAAACTTGCCTCTTCTCCAGAGAGAACTAGCATCTCCCTCTTCTCTTCTGTACCCCAAGAATGATGCGTGTTCTACATGCATCATTCTGGACCTCAGGATGCACTGTAAAATCTGCAACCGACCTTGGCATATGCTCATCAGGTGGACGGTGAGGTGACGTGGACCAAGGCAACTTTTGGGTTGCATTTTACTCACAGCCCCGTGAACCGGGGCCATATAACAGATCCGCTCTATATAAGCCTTCCCTAGTTTGGTGCCTTCTATGACAATGGGATGATAACTGTGCCAGGTCCTGCTGGTCAGTTGCTCCAACCCCCTCAGGACTGTAGAGGCTAGAAAGACAGAGACGACACTACTTTTCAGAACAGTGGAAGCTGAGACCAGCTGGTCAGTCAGAATGACTCAGAACTGTGGATTTGCAAATGATCCTGCAGGGCAGAGGTGACGTGTGACACGCCCATGCTGTTGACGTGCTCTGGGTGCTGTTAGCTGCATGGTGACTTCATAAGTCAGTGTGGAGCCCTGGCCATGGTAGGGGCTGGTGATAGCCCAGGTCCATGGGTCACGTGGCGGCCAGCCCTGAACTTTCAGTCTGGAGTAATTCCTCCTCAGTTCTCCCGACAATCAGTAGCCTCGAGTGTATCCCTTTGCTCTGTGCCACTGAAACCAAAGTCAACAACCCTCTTCCAGTATCTCATGGCAATTAAATGAGATGATGCATATGACTCTACCTACAAACAACCCATTCTGCATAATAAATTCATGATATATCTTTTCCAATTTAACTCATTTCACTATGGGCATCCCATGTTTCTTAACTGCATGGTCATTCCGATGCAACCTCACTGAGAACAAGACCCATGGTTGAGTCATCTCCATCTTGCTGCTCTACGAGCACGATGCATTCCTACCTGACCGATGTCCCCTACCATGTTTTGAATTGAGAGAAATATAGGGTTATAAGAAATATATTCCATACAACTGATATATATATTTTTTATATTATGTAACCCCTGGACCATTATAGTTTTGAATTTTTAAAAAAAGAAAGTGAGAAAACCTTGTTGCTATTCTTAATTTTTTTTGTTTAAATGCAAGGACCGAGTACAAGGCTATACACTGACGGTGTCCACAGCAGCCTGGTTTTAAGTTACTCACTGGACACCATTTCCGCTGACGGAACATTGCAGTGACAGGGAAAATGACAGCTGGTGTGTGGTCTGGTTTTTTAGGAGGTGTGTTCTGCAGGCCTACCTTCAGGTGCTTTGTGAGAACAAGCCAGAGGATATTGCTATGGACAAAGTGTGCCCTCCATTTTAAATGTGCCGCAAGCCGACGAGAGTACAGAAAACCTCTCAGCCACCAAACTAGGGACAAGGGCAGATGATTCTCACACCATGGCACCAGCAGCGCACCAAATCTCCTTTGCTGATACTACCCCACCTCCTCAAGGGCATAGTTTCCTTGCTTACTTACATATAGTTTTTTTGGAAACACCAATGACAGATAAGCCTGATTTCTACTCATTTCTGATGCTTTGGAGAAAATTATTTATTGCTTTCATGGAATGGTGCTTGTCTCCCCTTCTACTGAGCCTGAGCCCTGTGCTTCCAGAATGATAATAATCTATCTCTTCCCTCCCACGACTGAGCCTGGTGTGACCCCGTCTGCCCCAATTGAAATTGATTTTGTTGTTGAACTCCCAGCCAGAGCAAATTAATCTTAGATCCCTACACGATCAGGGAAGCAAGACAGAGAGCACAAAGTCCTCAAGTACCGGGGGTGGGAGGGATTAGTTCTGGAGAAGGCATTTTACGTTGGGCAAGATAAATGTTCACAATGACTTGCTTTGATGGGACATCTGTAGGAAGGGGAGGGAAGAGACAGACAGGGCCCCTCGGAGAAAGGCTGTAATTTAATCGCCTAATTTCCTGTCCAGTCCTGCACAAATATCTGCCTGCTCCTGACAGCTGATGGAAATCACCACAGGCTTGGACTGGGTCCCCAGGGTGGGACAAGTTGAGACCTATCACTCCCCCGGGCTCCTGAGGAAGCAGCACTTTTTAACTGGCAGGCAAGGTTGCTGCCTCCTGCTCGTTATAAAATAGGAATGTGATCATTTTGTTAAATTTACCCCCAACGCCCTGATGAGGTCCAGGCTTGGGCTGTTGATCAATAACACCAACATTCACCCTCCCCCACTTGAAGAGGAGAAAAGACATCTTGTTCTGGGATAACTCTTCCTACTTACTCTTTTTCCCTTCAGAAGGAAATGTGGGTGGTTTCCTCATGGGTGAAACAGGACTCTCTCTTTCCAGGGGTCCGCTCATCCACATCTGAGCTCTACTCACATTTCCCATCTTCCCCCAGCCCCTGAAACACCTCGAGTAGGCACTCTTGGATTCTTGAAAACAGATCCATCTCAGCAGCTCTCTAACCCGCAGACCTGATTTCCAGTTTCTGCATCATCTCCTCAGACAAACAGCACACTCTTTGGGGTGGGGAGGTCTGGTGCTCGGATCCTGTTGTCTGCGTGGAGTCCCACGTGAACACAGTTGGCTGTCAGACACACGTGCACACAGGTCATACAGATTTCCTGGCTCTGACGCATCAGGATTAGAGCAGTGAGTTCTGAAGTCCGGTTCTATCCCAAATAGAATTAGGGCCCACCCTTAATCACCCCGAATGTTGTCATCACACAGATGTCACTGTCCTTCTATGTTACTTTCACTGCAACAATTTTCACACAACTCAGTTTTCAAAAGCTTCTTCATAACAGTAATGCCATGTGAGAATTAAAAGGTGACAATGCTTGGGTTTGTTGAAAGTGCTTTTAAACATATTTGTAATAATGTTTAATTGCAAAATAACAGTATTTTAAGACTGCTTTTAAAAAGGAATAAATTTCTTTTCATTAAAAACAAAATAAAATAATATTTTATAAATTGCTTAATGTAATTTTACCAGCTAAAGGCAGGAATTTACTTTGAGCATGTGTGTGTGTGTGTGTGAGTGTATATATGTGTGTGTGTGTGTGTGTGTGTGTGTAAAATTCAACACCTTGAAATTATAGTAGCATATCTGCTCTTTTCTTGGAATAAAATATTGTAATTTTTATTCTTTTATATGGACTTTATAGTTATAACTTCAATGTGCTATAATGGCCCATATTTTATTATTATTTCTATTATTGGAAGAACATATCCATTGCATATACTTATAGTTCTCTCAAACAATTAGCTTTGCATAAATTACCAGGATCTCAAGTAATAGATTGTAAAAGTGTAAAAATATACAAGATTCTCATTGACAGTTTCCCTTCAAAAGAGTTACATCAATTTGCACAGCCACCAACAAAGGCCACCAGTTTATGCATGTGTGTGCAAGGCCGTGCATGTGTGGCCAAATGGCATTTCGTTCTATTGATCCAAAAAACTAAGGATTTGTAGTACCTTCCAGACATCTTATACATGAAGGCTCCACAAAGTATTTCAGGGGATTATTGGTCTAGTCAATCTTCCACCAGTGAAAACATATAATTCAAATGGAAAAGCTCAATCCAGTTGGGGAAGGTCTGAAACAAAACTTAAAATTTATGGCCGGGCAAGCTCTATGGTATTCTTATTCAAAGAAGTGATGTCATTGTCTGTTAAGCCAAACATGACCTCTGACTCTTGGTTGCTTGGGTGGATTCACTTATGCCTTTAAATGGGCTGTGTGTTAAGTATATCCTAAGGGGTATTTTAAAAGAATGAAGTGAAAATATGTGAATTTAAATGACACATTTCTAACAGCTAGGAAAAAGAGTGTGAAAATAGAATCAATTGAAGAAAAAAAAAGTATTTTGTAGTTCTCCTGGAATTCCGCACAAAGGACCCTGTATTATGTAAAGTTCTTTCTGCCTATGAGGTGTCTCTGGATTACATGCAAAACTGACCTAATTGGTTTGAGACGATTCTGTTCCCCTGAAATGAAAAGTCTTTTTTTAAAAAAACAACTAAATAATGAAGGACCATTCTATAATCCAGAAGAACAGTAAATACTGATTAGACAAACACACTTCCCCAGTGCCCAGCAGATGAATATTCACGTGCACTTTCATTGGCCTGAAAATGTTAAATTCAGCTTGGACAGCAACGCTCAGTCTCCTGGCTTCTCCACTGTCTTCCTGGATAGCATCTGAGATGCCAGCCCACATCTTCCTGCAAGGAGGGTGTGAAAGCAACACTTCTTTTGACTTGAGGTTTTCCTCAAGGAAATTCTTGGGGGTGGGTACAGAATACTAAGTTAGTTATTGGAATTACCCAGAAGGGTCAGTGTTGTTTGAGCAGAGTGGAAGGGCGAATGCTAAAACCAGTGCATTTATAATTCTTCCCCATTTTTCTCTCTTACCAGACAAAAACAAAAGCCAGATTGTCGACCTTGACCAGCTCTGAATTTGATGCCACACTCCACCTGCCTTGGGAAATGCCATCGACATTTTAACATGAAGCAATGCTCATGAACCTGAAATACCTAAAGATAGGCTCAGAAAGTGGGATTGGCTGTTCTTTGGTGGCTCATTGGTCCAGAATATTGAGAATCAATAACATGGCGTGTTTGCTGAGTTGCCCTGGGCCGAGCAGGTAAGGTTCCCTCAGTCATGCATTAATCCTGCGGAGATAATCAATACCATAATTACAACATATGATGGAAAACAAAGAAGGGAAAGTCATAATACTGTATTGTAAATGATGAGTTTCTGGTGTCTCTGGAACATTTCCCAAAATAATTACAGCTCATGTTTCTACCTCATACTTCACTCTGCAGACTTAGCAAATAAATTAGATGGTGATCTAATTGGGTTTTGATTCTTTCAAAAATTGCTAAATTTCTCCATTCTTCCTCACCGCATATGTGGGAGTTACACTACGTGAGACAAATGGTAAGGGGCATAATGAGGGCTTAAGAACAGAACATATGTTGCATTTAACCTTGGGAATATGAGGTTTGCCTGTTCATTGAGTTCTAATTAACCTTGATCTTAAGACCAAATGAATAAAATGTTTGCAAACAAGGAAAAGAAGGGAAAAAATAAAAGGAGGGATCATTATTATACTATAAATGAGCCATAAAATTAAATTCTCATACACTTAAAAATAAAGGATTTTCATCAGCATTGATCGATAATATATTTTGAGATGGCCCCTTGCCCTGTTGCTGACCTTCTGGTTGACCATGAAGAACTCCTTGTCTGTCTAGCTCCTTATTTTTTCTTCAGTCCTGTAGTGACATAGCAAACATGTATAAAGCACTTGCGGAATTAAGGTATCGTGGGGATTCTGCGCATGGTTCCGTGTGGAACCTACAGAATGCACACAGCAATCTCAAAGCACATGTTCATGTACGTCTGGTGTGATGTCAATGGTTTGGGGAACATGGACAAGATGCCCTTCATAGTGTACCTTTTTCCAGGCTATGATTCCATGGTTTAAGGAACACCAGTAAACACGAGGTAAGAGAATCAAAGAATCAATTCTAAAAGGCATACTTGACCTTGACTCTGAGGACAAAGGGACCGGAGATGGAGGACACTATGGTCACTGGTCTTGGGCTGTAACACACCAGTCCTTCCTGACTTTACTGAATCACAATCCGGCCCATCCCCCACACACGGGACCTCAACTCTGTCCCCTGACCATTCCTGTGACAATGCAAGCTTCTTTCGGCATCCTCCTCCCCTACACGTGGTAATAACATGCCTACCTCGGAGGAGGATGGTGAAAATGCAACAAGGTGCCTCATATGGAATGTTGACCACCATACTTGGCACAGAATGAGAACTACATAAATGTAAACTGTTATTATTACCATCGCCACTGACTGCCAGGGACATATTGGCAGTTCTAATAAAAATGGAACATTCCCAGCCTCGCCTGACCAGGCGGAGGCACAGTGGATAGAGTGTCGGATTAGAACGCAGAGTATCCAGGTTTGAGATCTCGACGTCACCGCTTGAGCATGGGCTCATATAGTTTGAGCAAGGTTCACCAGCTTGAGCCCATTGAGCAAGGGGTCACTCGCTCTGCTGGAGCCGCCCCCCCCCCAGTCAAGGCACCTATGAGAAAGCAATCAATGAACAATGAAGCTGCCACAACAAAGAATTGATTCTTCTTATCTCTCTCTCTCCCTTCCTGTCTGTCTGTCCCTATCTGTCCCTCTCTCTGTCTCTGTCACTAAGAAAAAAGAAAATTCCCAACCTAAACCACGTGCTCAAACTTCTCCTAGTTCCAGAATGAGACCTATGGACCATTGAATCCTGGCTCCTAAAATATTCACATTATATAGTCCTTTCTTGGCTTAGTCTTAAAGCCTTTTTTATATTTTTATTTAAAGAACTTGAAGATGTGCATCATATGTTTGTGCCCCTCCACCAAGAGCATTCATATGCCCAAGTCCTAACCCTCAAAGTGATGGTGTTAAGGAGGTGAGTGTGTAAGGGAGATGATTAGCTCATGAGGTTGGAGCCCTCACAATAGGATGACTGCCCTTCTAAGAAGAGACAGGAGAGGGGAGAGAGAGAATATAAGACTGGGGGGAATAAGCAAAGGTGACTATCTTTTTTTTAAAGTCAGGAATATCGGTCTGGATGAATTGAACTCAATGCAGCATGTCTGAATTGGTGAGCAATCTCTCTCTCTCTCTCTCTCTCTCTCTCTCTCTCTCTCTCTCTCTCTCCCTCCCTCAAGGAACACAGAGAAAGGGATGAATCCTAGTCTGTGGCCGCCGAATTTCAGCACTCCCAGAGAGTGATGGGCATTCCCACACTGGCCTCCCCGCCTCACAGTGGGAAGAGAAGCCTCCCGTCACAGGTACAAGCAAGGACTCGTGGTGTGAACCCTTCTGCTCTTTCTCTAAGCTGCAATGTCTACAAAACTGCAACCCTCATCACCCTGTGGACTGTTTCTTCTCTAGATCCGTGACATTCAGGTTCATTCTTGTCCCTCTGGGAACTTTTAATCCCAATCAAGTTGTACTTGGAATCACAAGATGTAAAATGGATACAGTACCGCCCTCGTATCTGCAGGGACAACATTCCAAGAGCCCCTGTTGATACCTGAAATTGCCAATAGTACCGAACCCCGTGTATAGTATGTTTTTCTCTACGTACCTATCCACAGTGAAGTTTAATTCATAAACTAGGCACCATAAGACGTTCACAACAATAACTAACAATACAAAAAAAAGCTATTTTAAATGTACAGGAATGAACGTCAGGTGAACAGGGGCTTGCTCTCACTCTCTGGTTGAACGACACTCACCCTCTCCATGTGACAGTGTGAGATGGTACAGGCCATCTGACGGCATGACGTGAGGTGAACGACCGCACAGGTCTCATCCTGCTACTCAGAATGGCGCACAATTTAGAACGGATGGATTGACTGTTTACTTCTGGAAGTTTCCATTGAATATTTTTGGACTGTGGTTGAACACGGGTAACTGAAACCACAGACAGCGAAACTGAGGATGAAGTGGGGACCACTGTCACGTTCTGGTTGAATGCTGTGGGCAAAGTACCTGTGAACTGCTGACCTGTGATTTAAACACTGATGGTGTCTATGGATTAGAAGGTGACCACAGGTCTGGACAGCCTAAGACTGTCCTGCTTTAGGCTTATGATACCTTTCATTAGTGTCCCCCATCACTCTAATGATGCCCCAGTGCAGACAGTAGAGTTAGTTTCTGGTCACCGCAGTGATAAATAAGTTAGCATCCAGAGAGCTGTTTAAAGTCACACAACTAGGGAGTTAACAGGGTCAGTATTGGACCCTGGGTGCTCCTTGCACGTTCAGGATCGTCCTGCATGAGAGCCACTTTCTCCTCTGAAAACAGAAGGTCTTTTAACCAATAGCTCAGACAATAGTCATTAGACTGGTCCCCAGTGTGTCAGCTTCTAGAGTAAGATGTAATAATAAGGACCATCGGGCTATACATTTAGCGCTGGCCAGAGTGATGAGTCACACATAGTGTTGAGCTCTGAGGGCTCTCACTTGCAAAGACCAGGGCTCACATCTGAATAGGAATATGCCTCAAAAAGGCCGGACCAGGCAGGTTGTACGGGGCCCTTGGTGTCTCAAACGAAAAATAAATCAGTTCTTTCTGTCTCATTGCTCACTTCCAGGTGCAGTTCCCAGGGCACGTCCACGTGATCTGCTTTCATCTGGAAACCTGTCCAGGTCAGCTCAACCAGAAAAGGGGATTCGCAGACAAAACCTCCGTCACCTAATCCAACGCGATGTCAAACGCTCACAGAGTCTGGGCTGCGTCCCCTGTCCCCTTTTCTCACTCCTGCCCGTTGACTTGCCTCTGGACAGTGCAGGCACCCCACACAGCACTGAACTTGCTCTTCAGCCCCAGGGGAGCTCCTCAAATCCTACAGGTAGGATTTAAAACCAACAGCGAGTCCACATTCTTCACGTGCAAGTATTAACCCAGTTACAGTATTTTTTGCTCCATATGATACACTTTTTTCCCAAAAAAGTGGAGGGGAAAATGCCCGTGTGTCTTATGCAGCGAATGTTCATTTTTTTAGCTGCTGCGGGTTCCTGGAAAACTAGAAGAGTATTTGGACATTAAAGTCTCTTCTCATTTGTTAATAACAGTACTAATGGTTAATACTGCTGTTGAGCTTACATTGTTGAAATATTATTGAGGTATATTTTATTAAATATTTTAACACACCATTTTATTCAGAATTATTTTTTTCTTATTTTCCTCCTTAAAACCCTAGGTGCATCTTATGGTCAGGTGCATCTTATGAAGTGAAAAATACGGTAAATAATGAAGCTCTTCTCTGTGATTGAAGGTTTTTCACATTTCATTCTAAATTGGCATGTTTACACACTTGGGGGCCGGGGAAAGCATGCCTATGGGGACACAGACAGCACTGAGTAAGAAACTCACTTCTTTTTTTTTACCTCCCTTTTTTTTGTAGGAAAATACACATCACAAAAATGACCATCTTAACCACTCTCAGGTGAACCGTTCAGTGGTACTCAGTACCTTCATGATGGCAGCCATCGCCACCCTCCAGGTCTAGAACTCATTCCTCCCGCAGAACAGGCACTGTCCCCACTGGACACTGAGCTCCATTCCCTCTCTCCCCGGAGCCTGGCACCACCATTTCCAATTTCCGTGAACCTGACTGCTCCCGGCTCCTCCAATAAGTGGAATCTTACGATATTAGTTCTTCTGGCTTCTGTCACATAGCACAATGTGTGAAGTTTCCTCCAAAAGTTAAACACGGAATTACCACCTGAGGTAGCAAAGTCCATTTCTGGGTAAACACCTACAAGATGTGGAAGCAGGGATTTCATCCAACGTCTCTCCAGCCAAGTCCCCAGCGGCATCGTGCATGACAGCTCAGAAGAGGAGGTCACTCAGGTGTCCACCGACGGGTGAATAGATGAGCACAATGAGATGTGTACACCCAGCGGGATATTTTTCACCGGTAAAGAAGAATAACATTCAGACACAGGCTAGAGCGTGGATGAACCTTGAGGAAGTCCGTCTCAGACATGCCAGGTGACACTAGGTATGGATGGGAAGCCCCTGTCCCTGTGAAATGGCAGCATGTCCTGTCCCCTTGCCCTCCCCCGAACTCAATCACTCTTCATGGCAGAGATGATGTTTGATCAGGACTGAACGCTGTCATGATTAATCACCACCAGCAACCACCACCCTCCCCCCAGGCGTTATTGACCTGTGGACAGCAAGGCAGTGCCCTGTCCATGCCTGCCAGATTCCGCCATCCTAGGATGTCTTGGGCTGCACCTTTTATGTCCAGTTGTACAGTTTGCTGATCACATGATTGTTTAAACCAATGGGTATGGTTTAAACCAAGTTGGTCCCATGAAGTTATTCTTTGTGCCCTCACTCGTTTCCTGGCACACACAGCCCTTACCTTCCTGTGTGTGCCCTCGGTTTTCAGGGTAAAGAGAAGAAAATCAGTGTGAGCAGGCTGCTTCCCTGTGACCCTCAGTGCAAACCAAACTTCTGTTTGTGATTTCCCCTCCAGCACGGGGCCCCCCACCCCAGACCAGCGCAGGGTTTCGGGACCATGTTGGAAGGCAAGTGCTCACCAGAATACAGAAAAGCCCACCAGCAGCCAACCCAGGTCGGCAGCAGGCCCATTCCTCACCTTAATGAGATCCTCAGGGGCCCAGCAGTTAAACCTAAAAGTAAATAAGTAAACACCTGCATCTCCGGTGGCCACACAGGAGGCAAACCTGGGACCCGTCCTTAAAATAAATTGGGTCTATTAAATACAGCCATGAACAAATAGAAGGCAAAGCTCTACAAGCCCCGCTCTTCAGGGGAATAAAGAAAATCTTGTTGAAGACGTCTCTGAGCCCCTTCCAGAAAATCACCAAGTTTCCTAAGCATGTGAGTAAACGTACAGTAACAAGAAAGGCAGGTATTATGCAGATAAGCCCCCTGTCACTCATAACTCTCCATTTTTTTTTCTTTTTTTTTTTAATTTTTATTTTATTCATTTTAGATAGGAGACAGAGTGAGAGAGAGAGAGAGACAGAGAGAGAAAGGGGGGGAGGAGCTGGAAGCTCAACTCCCATATGTGCCTTGATCAGACCAGTGCAGGGTTTTGAACTGGCGACCTCAGTGTTCCCAGGTCGACGCTTTATCCACTGCGCCACCACAGGTCAGGCTCATAACTCTCCATTTTTAAGAGTGATACTGTAGTGCCTAGGGCCTAGAAAAGCAACTGTGTGTGTGGACATGTGTATGAGCCTTGTGCAAGTCTGAGTGTGTGTGAGCATGCATGTGACTATGTGTGAGTGTGTGTGTGTGGTTTCTAGTATTGTCAGTCATTGCTGATTATTAGTTTTTTGTTGTTGTTGTTTTTTAAGTGCTCATCAGGACACAACTCCCTGTGAACCCACTTACATCTAACATTTCAATTCTGGAGTAATGGACAGGCTTTTGAGCAGAGAAAGGCTATTATCCATAGGTCCTGTGTTTGGAGTTTAAGAAACTTTGGCTCACAGAGGCTACATTTCCATCTAAAGCACGTTAAAACCGTTAAAGGTCAGCTCATCTCACCTTTGTGATCAAGGTGCGATTCCTTCCAGTTTTGAGCTTTGCCATTGCGTAGGTTTAAGGGGCACAACACAACAGTCCCACAATGCTTTGACGTGTGTATATAATGTGGAATGATGACCCTGACCCATTTAGTGGACAGCGACCGCCTCACACTACTAAGAATTTTATATTTTGATATTAAAGATGAGAGAGAAAGGGAAATCACAGCCCCTTACGATAAACAACCTGTCTCCCATTCCCTGTTCTATACTGAGGACAACACCACGTGAGACCAATCGCTGTTGACACTTTTGAGCAAAGCTGACGAAGGGACTGGGGTGAGTGAACTTTCTGAAGGGCCTTGGACCATGTCCCTGCTCTCTGGATGACAGTGACCTGCTCCCATCCCACACCTGCTTGACAACCAGTGGGCCAGGTGCCCCTGAGACCCACGCCAGGGCCGGTGGGCAAGAACAGTCCCCTCTTGTCACAGAGGGGAACAGATCACAGCTAGGGTGACACAACTGCAAGTCTTCTTAGCCTCAGTCTGGCCAGGAAGGGGCAAGTGTCTTCCTATTTTTCTAGACAAACACGATGTCAATGCAAAGAGGCTTTGGCCGTGGAAGGGAGACTTTTGCTGTGGGTCTTCATCTGTCTCTCTGAAAGATGAAATTCTACCTTCATATCTTGCCTCAAAACGGTAGAATATAGAGTTGATGTTAATGGCATTCACTCCCTGTTAAAGGCACTTTAAAATCTCTCCAGTTTTGAGGGTTTGGTTAAAGCAGGCTCAGGAGGACTCACCATCTGTGAAGGTGCGTGACCAGCCCTCCCCCGCCCCCCCCCCATGAGGAGTGCTAGCGTTGGAACCCAAGGACACCACTCCATTTTCCTGAGTCCATCGGGGAGGATGTAAATTATGTCCTTGACTTTCGACAGTTGGCTCTGTCCTATAACCTGTACTGTGGAAATCAAATTTCCCACTAGCCACCTTGAATCACTTCTAATTTTTCATTTATGTCTCTCTAGGCAATAAAAGCAACCCCCTTAACTAAAGAGGTATTTT
Organism: Rhynchonycteris naso; assembly: GCA_037038555.1. Lineage (NCBI taxonomy): Eukaryota > Metazoa > Chordata > Mammalia > Chiroptera > Emballonuridae > Rhynchonycteris > Rhynchonycteris naso. The sequence goes on from CM073001.1 coordinate 109,158,506, forward strand.
TTTTACTTAATCATATGGAAATTAGGAATCCATTAGTTGAGGAGGAGCATGGAGTGAACACTTTGAGCTTCGTGGTCTATTGATCGTTAGAAACACATCTGGATCTGGCACACGGGCCCCAGAGCAATCACAATGACCATGACATCTCATTGTGGAGTGGCACAGGGAGGGGCTTCCTCTCCAGGAGTCCGGTGTGCTCACCGGCAATGTAGGGCCATTCACCATGGAGTCTCCCACTTACCCCAGAAGTCACTCTCTAAGAGAAAAAGCATGGTATAAGCTTCCTTCCCTCCCCCCCTCCAAATTAACTATCTTTTAGGAGTTATTCTAGGAAGTCAGATGGTACAAAAAATTTTCCATATGGTATGAGGATTTCATTTTTAAGGTAACACTTAACATGATCATGATTTCCTCTAAATCTGAAGATAATAACGAGTGAGATCATTGGTTTACTTGAACATAAAGCCCAAAATATAACTAAAATATTAGATAAATCATCAAAAAATGCAGCTCGTCAAGTATCACCAGAGCCTCTCAAACTAGACACACTGGTCCAATCCCATCCTCACACAGCCTAGAACGAATGTGTCACATCAGCCATTTTTAAAAGTCATTATTATTCTTAAATCAACAAGGTTCCACTGCATTTTAAATTTCTGCAAAGTTTTGATTCACTCGGACACAGAGAAAACAGGAATTCTTTTTGGCCAGTACGTCGCCTTTTACAAGAATGTAAATTCATAAACTCACTGTCTTTCATCACAGGAGGCTCCCGTTAAAATCCCACTTCCTGCGTTAGCCTGCAGGTAGTCTTCAGAGCCTCAGATAGGTACATTCGCCATACTGGACCATCACAGCTGAGCTTTCATGCACCCTGGGGTCTATGGCATCACCCTCTTTTACAGAAACACTCTATTGTCTTCTTTCCTGGTTCTGAGTTCTCAGGGCAAGATTAGCAAGGGAATGCGGTCAGGTACGTAGCTGCAGGTGCTGAGTGTGAGATGTACTTGGACTCTCTGGGGAAAATGGTCTAGTCCAGTCCAACAGTGCTCCCCGCTCCCAGATTCCAGCCACCAGCATCACCTAGAACCTCATTCTCCATGTTACTGCTAAAGGTGGTTGTAGGGACCATGATCTAACTTTTTGTTTTCTAGTTACAGGTCATTAAAATGACCTATTTCACCTTGGCCAGTTGGCCCATTGGTAGAGCATCGGCCTGGAGTGTAGATGACCTGGGTTCAATTCCAAGTCAGGGCACACAGGAAAAGCAACCATCTGTTCTTCCACCTCTCACCCTTCTCTCTCCCTCTCTTTCTTCTTCTCACTTCCTGCAACCAAGGTTTGATTAGAAACAGTTGGCTCTGGGCACTGAGGATAGCTCCATGACCTCTGCCTCCGGCATTAAAAATAGCTTGGTTGCTGAGCAACAAAGCAGTGACCCCAGATGGGCAGAGCATGAACCTGTGGGAGGTTTGCCGGGTAGATCCTGGCCAGGGCATATGTGGGAGTCTGTCTGCCTGCCTCTCTGCCTCTCACTTCATTAAAAATAAATAAACAAAATATACTGCTCACAAAAATTAGGGGATATTTCCAAAATGAATAGAAAGCTATAAAATATTTTCTAATATTTGTAAGCAGAATAACAAAATGACCTATTTTCCAGTGTTCTTTCTCTAACCAAGCATTTTCAGCAGGCTTTTTTATTTGCTCCTAAGAAAATGACCTTAAATTTCTGGACATAATCAAGAAGTAAACATTTTATCTAATCTGGGGCTGAGAATGAATGAGGGTGGGTCGTGGGGACTCCAAGTGTGGTGTGAATGCCGCATTTTATATATATATATATATATATAATGTGTGTGTGTGTGTGTGTGTGTGTGTATATATATATATATATATATATATTTTCCAACCTGCTTAAGGTTGGACTTTATAAATGCCATCGTCAACTGGGAAGACACAAAGGTCTCTCTGCACTCTATTTGCCGGTGATATTTGTCTTTTAAAGGATCTGGCCTTTGGCACGTCACTCCCTGGTTGGCATTTTTCTTTCCTCTGATCCTCTTGGAGTTCTGTGACCTTTGAGTACCTGCCAGAGAGGAGGCTGCACGTCCACAATGGCGCATGTCACTTGGAGTGAAGAACAGCGGGCAGGATGTCAGGAAGCGGGGTTTGAGGAGCTACGTCTGCTCTCAAGGCTTCTAATTTTGGAGCAGAGCTGACTGACTGGAGAGTAAGCCACGGTGTCCAATTAAGAGGCAGCCAGCCGGCTCCAGGGACACCTTGTGGAAGCCGCCGTCCATGCTGGCCTGCGATGGTGCATTCGTTTTCCCAGGGAGAGGTGTGAGGGCAGACAATGACAGGACAGGGATGCCCTCCAGGGGGAAGAGAAAGGGAATATTCTGTCTGACAGCGTGTCTCAGACAGGCCGGCGCTCAGGTTGCTAGACAAGAGAGCTCAGTCCCTACATCCCTGAGGTATCGCTGTCGCAACAGTGGTGAGAACAGATGTCTTCATGGCAGATTCTATGTGCAAGGACTTCCCTGTGTCACCTGAGAATACAACACATTCTCATCTACGATCCACTACTTGATGGAATTTTCTCTCTGGTGAACCATAAGGTGATGTGAACCCCCAAAGCAGAATGCACACACACACGTGAGATTCTTCCATCTTTCAGATGAGTCCACCTCCTGGGGTGCTCTAAGAAATACCCCACCAGCCGTGTCCCCTAAATGACAAAGCTCCCCGTGGACCCAGGATAGCTCATTGGGTCCCTATGCTTTAGCTCTGGGGCATTGTTGTGTGCTCTCTACTCGGCTAAAGGACACATTCAGGAAGGCAGAAGCTCGCAGATCTGTAGGGCAGTAGCGGAGAGGCAAGTCGATGAGGGGCATGAGGTGGTGATGATTCTCGAGATGGGGTAACACAGCTCTGTTTGGGGTGGGGACCCATGTGCTCCCTTCCAGAAGCAGGTCCTTGGTAACAGAAAGAAAAGCGTGACTTCTAACTCTGATCAGGAGCTCCCCTGCTGCATGAATTTTACAACATGATCATTTTTGATGGACCTATTTGCTGTCATTGGAGCAAGCTTATTTTTTCTAAGAATGCACATGGCAGATGATCTTAAAGAGCCCAGTGAACCACGGGAGGAAAGATTATTTCATGAGTTGGTGGGTGCTTCCTTTGGGGTTTAGAGAGATCAGTGTCAGTAACTTTAGGTACTACACTAAAACCCACCACACAGAAAAAGAAGTTCTAGTCATTGATGCTACCAATAACCAATGTAACTTTGCCTCTATTGAGTAAAGTGATTGAGAGATATGTTACATTCAGGATATGAGTCACCATGTGTGTGTGCGCGCACACACACACAGCATTTGCGCACACACCTTAGGCAGTATTTTCCCATTACAAGATGCTTGTATGAGCCAGAAACTTACCATGTTAATTCATGTCAAGTTCAGAAGTTTAAATTTTGTAGGAATGAGTGACAGGTCCAAAATGAGAATCTCTGGGCCCCTGCATATCCCGGCTTAGTTCCTGGTGGCCCCAGGGGAATGCGGGGAGATGCACTGTAACCAATAGTACCCCAGTCTTGTCAGTCCTCAGAGACAACAATAATGACACTGTCACCACCACCCTAACCAAAAATCTTGTACACCCTCGTAATCTTATTGTTGTAATCAGCACCAATGCCCCCACCACGTTTGTATGAACAGCTACCGGATGCTCGTTTTGCTAGTGTTTTACATATACAGTTTACTTCTCCAACAACCTTAGAATACTAATCATTATCAGCCTTTCAATTATTAGTAGTAGCACATTCTTTTCAGTGAGAAAACCAAGGCTCAGCTAGATTGACCTGTCGAAAGTCATCGTACTGTTACTTCGTGATACAGCCAGAATTTAAACCAAATATGTACACTTATTCTTGCTTTTATCCCTACGTTTTAACACATTTATTGAGTACGCCTTATCTGGCAGGTGCCACCTTAGAAAGTAGAGGCTCATCAATGACTAAAACAGGGCAAAACCCATGTGTTGGTGAAAACTACCCTTTCGGAGGATGAGAAGCATCAATGAATGATAGGCTTTGTCACGTGGTGGAATGTTGTTAGGAGAACAGTGGACCAAGAGAGACGGCAAAGGGCAGTAGAGGGCACTTCAGCACATCCCCTCTCTTGAAGGTCACATGACCCTGCTGTCACTCCATGCCAAGTACTTCTTGTCCTCGGAAGGTCACACCACTCCCCTGCACGGGGCTGCTTCCTCCACTCAGAGCCTGTGTTGAAACGCCCTCTTTCTCAGATTGGCCAGCTGCAACTTTACACAGGAAGTCCTCGGTACCTGTCAATCACATGCAGTATCCCCTTCCCCATAAAGGATCCCTTGGAAGCATCTGCTGGCTGTGGTTGGGAGAACTGGGGTGCACACACACGTGTGTGTGTGTGTGTGTGTGTGTGTGTGTGTGTGTGTGTGTGGCAGTGAGTGGCCTTCTGGTGCCATTACAGCTGCTGGCAGAGCACATGCCACCTCACACCCATCATGTTCATCTTTCTCACAGTGATGGATGGCACCCGCCCAGCAGTGTTTCTATCTGACATGGGCTTTCTCTGCTGCAAATACTTGCATGCGCTTGTTGGAGCAAACCCAATATGTTATATAATGAAATTAAATATATTTACTCTGTGTCTGAGCCTGATGTGAAAGAACTGTCAGCTCATCTCATACAGTCATTTCATATGCACAGCAGGGAGTAGGGAATGTCAAAGGTGGTCGGGGCTGCCGGATAGGCGGTGAGACCCACCATTGCCATTGTTGACCGCCGGTGTGGTCTGGAATGTGTGAGTTACCTATCCGAGTTTCCATTTTAATTAATAATCAATGTTATTACTCCCCTTGTTCGTTTATTCCTTGCTCTGACACTTCGGGTTCATGCAAAGGTCTCCCCATCTCTCTGTTTCCTTGGATCTAATACCTTGTCAACAGTAAAACCTCACTATTTTGGGCTCCAACTGTAAAATCTATGAGAAAACCTGCTTTAAACAGCAGCATACTGCATGCATATCATTGGCTTTTGTCTGGGTAAAGTTTCTCCAATGCTCTCCTTTGCTTTTATTGTCTGGAGGTGTGGCATTATTTCTGGTGAATATTGCAACTGCAGTCAACCCTTCCCCATGAAAAACGCCAGTACTCCTATGGAGCAAGCGAGGTGCGAATGCACACAGGAATGGGTCAAGAAGTCCGAGCATGTCTAACATGAACTGACACTTGCATACTACATTATGATTATTTCCTTTAGAACAGCTTTTAAAATCAATTTCTCACATGGTCGTGACCCATAGATTATGGACCTAGTTGATTATCAGATGAAGACAGCGTGATGTCTTGGAAAATGGCAGCAAGGAGCAGGAACATGACTGAACGAAACGGAAATTCACATGAAATCCAGCATCGGGATGTTCTGTGGCACTGTTAGGTAATCCTCAAAAAATATTGTGCATCAGAAAACCAGACCATCTGTTGGTTAACGGTTGTCATAAACCCTGTGACAGGAGTGTTTTCCAGTAAATATAAAATTACAGAAATAGACCAGTGGTCATCCAACAATTCTCCTCAGAAATCTTAGGTGGTGTTCTTTTCTCTAGAATCAAGTTGCCACTTGAGCAATTGAAAGAGGTATTTCTCTGTATTACAAAGGATTATTTGACTGTGGCTGATTCCTTGATTCTCTGTTGGAGTGCTTCAGGCGGGCAATGGGTGAAGAATGGAATACGATGACACGTTGTATTTTTTTCTGATTTAGGTTTAGCCAAGGAGATAGAGCGTAAGGGAAGCCAGCTGGTTGTGTAGCATAAGCAAATGTAAACTACTATTCAGTGAATTGCCTTTCTTTGTTGGTTCCTTAGGGACGCTCACAACTGTGCGTGTAACACTCTGAGCAGGCATAAGGCTCTCAACATTGTGATGTTGTCATCTTGGGGTTGCCAGGATCTACAGCCACTCTAATAGCATTTGCACTGATAACACGCTTGCTCCGTTAAGGGAGATTGAAAGCTTTGGGTTTCTCTTGACTTTGAGTGCTGTTAGCAGCAATGTCACATGCTCCAGATTCCCTGAGTTCCATGTGCCACTTGTATACTTCTGAAAGTAGCTTTTCAAGATATTTTTGTTCTTTATATAAGAGGGTGTCCACACTTTGTTTGGTTGAGATAGGTTCTATATATTTTAGAGCAGTGGTTCTTAACCTTTTTTGAGGTTCCGAACCCACCAGTTTCATATGCGCATTCACTGAACCCTTCTTTAGTGATAAATAAAATATGATTTTTTTTTTCCAAATTCAAGTCATAAGTATATGTTTTTTTACTGGTGCACAAAATGAGCCGTGCATGAACATCACCTTGCTCAAAGAACAAAACCAACAAAGTGCATGAACTCACAACAAATTACGGTATTACTTTATTCTGGCCTCCGCGGCAGAGGCTTCTCCCAACCCATGAGACCGACTCATCGAACCCCTAGGGTTCAATAGAACCCAGATTAAGAACCACTGTTTTAGAGTATATATATATATATATATTGGTGACAAAGACAAAGAGAGGGACAGACAGACAGAAAGAAAGAAAGATGAGCAGCATCAATTCTTTGTTGCTGCTCCTGAGTTGTTCATTGACTGCTTTCTCATACGTGCCTTGACCGGGGGACTACAGCAGACAGAGTGACCCTTTGCTCAAGCCAGCGACCTTGGGCTCAAGCTGGTGAGCCTTGCTCAAACCAGATGAGCCCGTGCTCAAGCCGGCAACCTCCGGGTTTTGAACCTGAGTCCTCTGCGTCCAAGTCCAATGCTCTATTCACTGCCCCACTGCCTGGTCAGGCTATATTTTTCAGTGCAATCACTTTGAACATTGTTAGGGTGTGCTATGTCACCTGAAGTTCATGATGTTACATATGCAAAGATATTCATCTTTTCCTACATAGCACCTGCTTTGGAGTTGTGGTCTTGACATCCCTTCCCCAAGGTTAAATAAATCTCCACCCCAATGGCAAACCATAATTTTACGATTTCTTATTTTATACACTTAGAACCTTAATCCTTCGGGAAGTAATTTTAGAAAATGACTTGAATTCAGAATCTAAGTTATTTTTTCACAGATTTAGGTAATTCGTATGTTTTCTATTAATCTGAGAGAATGACTTCATTATATATTAAATTCCCCTGGAGGGGTGGACGGTTTTGGGGTATTCCTGCCCATTTCTTTGGTAGGCTTCCTACTGCTGTCCTATTATCACCTGATCACAGACTAGTAATGTGGAACATCCATCCTGTGGGCATGAAATGCAAGTGGAAGCTACAACCTAAAAGAATTAGAGAAATGGTATACTGAATAAAAGACTGCGTAGGAGATGACACCGCTTGTGTGAAATGCCCCAAACATGCAAATATAGAGCTAAAATACAGATTACTGATTACCTAGGGCTTAGAGAGTCTGGAGGGGTTACAAGTGACTGCTAGTGGTCTAAGTTTCCTTTTTGGAGGGAAGAAAATGTTCTATAATCAGACAGTGGTTATGATTATGCAATTCTGTATAAAAACATGGAATTGTACACATTCAGAGGGTAAACTATAGGATTTTGGAAGGCTATCCAATAAAGCTGTTTAGAAATGTATGTCTGTTGGTTTCATCATGGTTTTGGTACCTTGTTTACCTTCATAACTGTTTAATATGAGGCTTGTATTCCTGGACAACATCTTGCTTTGTCTTATTGTATTAATCTTCCCAGCCCTTCTAAATTTTTATGACTTTGCATTCACATTAAGTGAGATTGTTCCTCTTTCTCACATTTTATTGTGGCTCCTAAAATATATCTAGCAATGCCTGACCTGTGGTGGCACAGTGGATAAAGCGTCGACCTGGGAACACTGAGGTCACCAGTTCAAAACCCTGCACTGGTCTGATCAAGGCACATATGGGAATTGATGCTTCTAGCTCCTCCCCTTTCTCTCTCTCTCTCTCTCTCTCTCTCTATTAAATAAAAAGAAAAATAAACTGAGAGCTTTGTGAACATTAAAAATATATATATATCTAGCAGGGGTCCATATTTTTCAATAATCTGGGTTATTTTCTAATAGTATGTAAATTATGGGTTCTATAAAGTTTTATTTTAAAGTGTTTCTTTTTTAAGTTCTAAAATAATTTCTATGCTGTTGCCCCATTTAATATTTAACATGGGTCTTGTGCCAAGTTTCATTAATTTGAATTTATATTAAAAATGAATATTTAAAATGTTTTATCATTGATCTATGCATACCATACTCCTTAAAATAATTGCCGCTATAGTTTATGGGGGGGAAAGTTATCCTTAATTTCAGGATGGTAGACTGGTATTTTTCTTGTTGGAGATTTATTTTTTTATTAAAAATTTCAAAAATGATTTGGAGCTTTCAGTTTTTAAAATTGTTTCTCTTATAACTTGCTAATTTCTCCTTATTTACTTTAAAATGTTTTAGTCTTTAATTTCTTTCATACTTGAATTAACTGTTAATTCATATTTATTTCTGGCTTTGATATTTCTTAACATCTTCCTAAGGTAACTTTCTATGTGGTAAAATGTACCTATTTTTGATGTAGCTGAATGAAGCAGATTCATGTCTATGTCTGTATAAGTGCCACCACCTTGGATACAATAGAACATTTCTATACACACACACACACACACACACACACACACACAAACATCTATGTCTGTATAAGAGCCACCACCTTGGATACAATAGGACATTTACACAAACACACACACACAAAACTTCTTTTCTTCCCCCTTCCCAGTAAGTCTTTTTCTACAACCTTCAGGGAACCACTGAATTTCTTACTGTTATTTAGAGTAGACATATTGTATAGCTGTTTTTTACCTGAATCACGCAGTATGGGAAGTATTTTTCTCCTTTCTGAGTAGCTGAATTCCCTCTGAATACACAGACACTCGTCTGAAAGACCATTTAGAAATAGTGACTACCAAGAAATGACCCAAAGTCCTAAGAATGCATAGTGCAATACATAACAAAATTGTCCTTTATACTGACTGCTGATTCATTTCATATTTGAAAAAGATGGGTAAGTGACTCAATGAAGTAACAGTGGCGTGTAAAGTACTTCAAAGGATACTATTTGCTAAGAAGAAATAAAGTTTCTTGTTATCGTTGTCATTTTAATAGAATCGGTTTCTGAAACCACTGCTCTTGACATCTCTAAACCTTCCCGCACCTGCGCCCAGCCGCGTCCCTCCCTTCCTGGGCACCGGGCAGACACATGTCACCTCTCTTGTTTCTTCATTGGGGTCTTCTGCTTCCAACCTCTTTGTCCCCTCACTCTGGGCCGCTCACCCTCAGACACTCACATGGCATATACTCCAGCATCTCCCAAATGCCTCCGGCCCCAACTGTCCCGCATGGAGTCCCCCTTTTTTCTCTTTGTGGCCGCACCTCTCCACAATCCCCCCCCCTGCAGTCCCCCAGGTCCCTCTCTCTGTTGCTCCCATGCCAGTCCCCTCCCCGAGTTGGCTTTAGTCAGTGCCACTGGACACTCAGGTGTCAAAGCCGATAAGCGGCATTTCAGAACATTTAGTTTCTTCTCGTCTATCTGTTCTTTCCGGGATAGGGACACAGCTGGCCACCTTCCTCCTGATATCCCTGTATCTGCGGCTCACCGCAGCACGCACATCTTGCTCTGCTTCCTGCTGGCTCACTCTGTCTCCCTAACTTCCCTGGTGACTTTTCAAGACCCTGGGATTTGGAATTCTCTTCTCCCTCAGAGCTCCGCCCTGACTTTGTCTCTCTCTTTTCATATTGCGTCAGGTGGTTTCAAATGCGCCCTTCCCACATAGACGTCTCCTACTCAGACAAGACCACCCTGGAGTCCACAGCTGGCTGCCTAGGGAGCATCTCACTCAGAGGCCTTACTGGCATGCATACACAGTTAGAAAGTCTATGTGGGAGTCCCGATTTCTACCCCGCACACACCTGTGCCTGCACCTCTTCGGTAATCTCGTCCCACATTTCTAATCTTCATCCGTGTAAATCTCAAATCCCTGGCTGCGGACTGACCTCCATAGTTGGAGTTCTTTCTTGAAGGACTCCCATCTCTATCCTCCACTTCAACATGTTCTACCGGCTATGAAGCTGCAGACCTCAATCTTCTCTGTTTTCCTCTTGAATTTCATAGCCGCCCACCTCACCCAAAGTTTTTAACAACACTAAAGTGCAGTTCATTTCCACACAGACACTGCAACACGCCCAAGGGCACAGGGTGGGACCTGGCCCCTGGGATTCTCTTACTCACCCTGTGTGTGTGTGTCATGGAAAGGGGACTCCCTTCACACCCCGGGCACACTGCAGGGCTGTGCCTTCAGTCAGGACTGTTCCCTTCCTGATTGACTTCTGCTGTGCCTTCTGGTCTCATCGCAACCATGTGATGCCTTCCTAACCCCTTACCACCTGCAGCCTGTTTGGTCTCTTTTCTGGTGCCCTGCCTTCTTCCCCAGAGTCCTGATAACAGGTCTCAGTGGTGTCAGTCCTCTGTTGTATGTGTCCACGGGGAACCTTGGTCTAGAAGGGGGGACCCACATCTCTCCCTCTGTCTTATAGTTTAAATAAGAGCCTGGGACACAGCAACCACTTGATATGCCTTTGTTCCAGGGACAAAAACAATTCCTCTCTCTCCATTTCTACAGGGACACATGGGGTTTCAGCGTGACCCCTTTTGTCCTCAGTGTTTGTATATATACTGCAGGGGTCCCCAGACTTTTTACACAGGGGCCAGTTCACTGTCCCTCAGACCATTGGAGGGCCGGACTATAAAAAAAAAAACTATGAACAAATAAATCCCTATGCACACTGCACATATCTTATTTTAAAGTAAAAAAAAACAAAACGGGAACAAATACAATATTTAGAATAAAGAACAAGTAAATTTAAATCAACAAACTGACCAGTACTTCAATGGGAACTATGGGTGCAGATGCATTCTGTGCTCCTCTCACTGACCACCAGTGAAAGAGATGCCCCTCCCGGAATTGCGGCCGGGGGGCAGGGGGTGGGGTGGATAAATGGCCTCAGGGGGCCGCATTGCACCCGCAGGCCGTAGTTTTGGGACCCCTGGTCTACACAAGTGAAGGAACCTGAAACATAAGCTTCATTAACTTCATGATTTAAGCACTTTGGATTGTCACATTCCCTATGTAAAAGTTAACAATGGCTTTTCACTTTCCCTCTTCTCATCATTTAGCCCAAGGGTCCCCAAACTGTGGCCCGTGGGCCGCATGCGGCCCCCTGAGGCCATTTATCTGGTCACGCTGCACTTCCAGAAGAGGCACCTCTTTCATTGGTGGTCAGTGAGAGGAGCATCGTGGGAAGCACGTGTCACGGCTCCGGAAGCACGCCTCACGGCTCCAGAAGCACATCATGTGACGCGTGTGTATATGTACAGAGTGCATAGGGATTTGTTCATAGTATTTTTTTATAGTCCAGCACTCCAACAGTCTGAGGGGCAGTGAACTGCCCCCTGTGTAAAAAGTTTGGGGACCCCTGGTATACTGTATACTATTGCACTCGAGCCTTAGCTTGAACTGTAGGTAGGGTTTGGTATTATATCCAATTGCCAGGTGCAAGAAACCTAAGAGTCAAAAACATTCTTCTCGGGTGCAGGGGAAGAGTGAGCAAATCACGGACGTTAGGTGCAGCGCTGCCAGGTAGCGGCAGTTGTCCACCGTTTGGAGGTGCCAAGCTTGGCTAAAGGCTAAACGTTTCTGTGTGGAAGAAAATGAGAGGTGTTCACAGTCCATGGAACTTCAGTGAATCACAGTCATTCCTCTGTATGTCATTGGGAGTGTATGTTACGGGATTGATGTGAAGTGCATGAAGAGTAGGAACTCCCAAGTCCATCCAACTCATCGGCAAGTCGGGGTTTTCCAAGCCAATATCAGCATTCCAGAGTGACGCTTCATCCATGGTGCCACCCCAGATTGCTGGGGGGAAGCAAGATGGCGACGGAGTAGGCGGACGTACCAACTTCCAACTCCCAGAAGGAAAGTGGATTATAACTCAATTTAAAGAACCATCATCTGGATAAACCAACTATGAACTAAACTAAGTAAACTCTTCAACCAAGGGACACAGAAGAAGCCACATTGAGACTGGTAGGAATAGTGAAAACGCAAAGAGGGCTGCCCAGCTCCCCGGAGCAAACGGCAGCCCGGAGAGACCCGCGGGGCGGGAGGAAAGTTTGGCGGAGAGGGAGGGACCTGGGTCCCAGGAACCAAGCCCCAGCCTGCAGTCCCAGAGCCTAGAAGAGGCGTTTGGACAGTTTTGAGCTGTGAAACAACTGAGGGAGCTCCCAGACCTAAAGTGTGGAGTATTAGGTCCCTTCCTACTCTGCTGAGGGCTGCTTAAGGGTTTGGGGCGACAGGACGCTGAAACGCGGTTCTGTCAGCGTGGGCAGAGGCCAAGCCGGTGGGAGCTCAGTCTAGCCCAGAGGGTTGGAGGGGACGTGCGAAAGCGGTCCGGAAGCTGCGGGCCCGCCTTTAATCCCACTTACGGGGACAAAGCGGGAGGCCAGGAACGGGCAGAAATCTGCTCTGTGACTCTGCGCAAGATGGCCCTGACCGCGGGGACCGGGCTAGGACCAGGGACGGGCAAAGGCTCGCCGCTGAGCTCACGCTACCAGCCCCCCCCCCCGCCTGGAGAAACCGCGGTTGGCCAGTATATGTGCGCGAGCGGGCTCCAAGCGGGGAACGGGGTAGACCCCGAGACAAGTGGAAGCTCGCAGCTAAGCTCACACTACTCTCCCCGCCTGGCCAGAGAAACCACGGATTGCATTCATACGTGCACGAGCGGGCTCCGAACGCGGGGGAGGAGTAGAGTGCAGGCCGAGCGGAAGTACGCAGCTGAGCGGAAGCCAGCAAACACGCCCGCCCCAATAAACCTGGGTTTGCGACCCTGCGCAGAAGGGCCCTGGCTTCAAGGGCGGGTCTGAATCTCCAGACAGGCAAATGCTCACAGCTGAGAGCATGTCAAAAGCCCCGCCCAACATGCGAAACTGTGGGGAGCAGACTCTGAGTAAGGGTCCTGGGCGGAAGTCAGAAATAGGCTGGGTCCGCCGCTGAGCAAAGGTGCTCACCTCTACCCTTGGTGCTAAGACTTGTGGCTTCAGTGACAGCCCCTCCCACGGAGGAGAGGCAGAAATCACAGCAAAAGCCACAGTAGGCCGGCGCTGGCAACGCTCATACCCAACCACCCTAGGCACCGGCAGAGGGGGTGGGGGGCCTACAGACAGACCACACCTAGAGAACACAAAGGCAACACCTACTGGACTCCAGTGGCCACAACTTCCTTATACACAGAAAAAATGGGCAGGCAGAGGAATGCAAACCAAATGACTCAAGAGAAATCCCCAGAGAAGGACCTGAATGAACCAGATATAACCAAATTACCAGAAGCAGAATTTAGAATAATGATAGTTAGGATGTTCAAAGAAATTAGAGCAACAATGGATAGTCATTATGAGCACATAAATAAAGAGATAACAAGTATAAAAAACGAAATTGAAATAATAAAAAAGAATCAGACAGAAATGACAAATACAGTATCAGAACTGAAGACCACAATGGAAGGAATTAAAAGCAGGATGAATCACGCTGAGGATAGAATAAGTGAGTTAGAGGACACAATAAACAAAGGCACAGAAGCAGAGAAGAAGAAGGAAAAGAAACTCAAAAAATGTGAGGAAACTCTAAGGGAGCTCTGTGACAACATGAAGAGAAACAACATTCGCATCAGAGGGGTGCCTGAAGAAGAGGAGAGAGGACAGGAAATGGAAACTTTGTTCAATCAAATCATAGCAGAAAACTATCCTAAATTAAGGCTGGGAAACACATCCACACGCTCAAGAAGCACACAGAACTCCATTAAAGAGAAACCCCAAAAGATCTACACCAAGACACATCATAGTTAAAATACCAAAGCTAATGGATAAAGAAAAAATTTTAAAAGCTGCTAGGGAAAAAAAGGCTATCACCTACAAAGGAGCCCCCATAAGGATGACATCGGACTTCTCAACAGAAACACTTGAGGCCAGAAGGGAATGGCAAGATATAATCAAAGTAATGCAGAACAAGAACCTACAACCAAGACTACTTTATCCAGCAAGGCTAAAGTTTAAAATTGAAGGAGAAATAAAGAGCATCTCAGAAAAAGAAAGCCTCTAGGAATTCATAAAAACCAAACCAATTCTGCAAGAGATACTAAGGGGCCTCTTGTGAACAGTTTAAAGGGAGGAATGAATAGAGCAAAAGAAGAATACATTTTAAAGAATAAAATGGCAATAAACAACTACATATCAATAATAACCTTAAATGTAAATGGATTAAATGATCCAATCAAAAGACATAGGGTAGCTGCATGGATAAAGAAACAGGACCCATAAATATGCTGTCTACAAGAGACACACATTAAAACAAAAGATGCTCATAGACTGAAGGTAAAAGGATGGAAAAAAATATTTCATGCAAATGGAAATGAAAAAAAGCAGGGGTAGCAATACTTATATCAGACAAAATGGACTTTAAAACAAAGGCTGTAGTAAGAGATAAAGGAGGACACTACATAATGATAAAGGGAACAATTCAACAGGAAGATATAACTATTGTAAATATCTATGCACCAAATATAGGAGCCCCGACATACATAAAGCAGACTTTGATGGATATAAAGGGCGAGATTAATAGCAATACTATCATAGTAGGGGATTTCAATACCCCTCTAACAACACTGAATAGATCCTCAAGAAAGAAAATTAATAAAGAAACAGCAGACTTGAGGAGCAAGATGGCGACGGAGTAGGCGGACATACCAACTTCCAACTCCCAGAAGCAAAGTGGATTACAACTCAATTTTAAGAACCATCAACTGGATAAACCAACTTTGAACAAAACTAAGTGGACTCTTCAACCAAGGAACACAGAAGAAGCCACATTGAGACTGGTAGGAATAGCGAAAACGCAAAGAGGGCTGCCCAGCTCCCCGGAGCAAACGGCAGCCCGGAGAGACCCGCGGAGCGGGAGGAAAGTTTGGCGGAGAGGGAGGGACCTGGGTCCCAGGAACCAAGCCCCAGCCTGCAGTCCCAGAGCCTAGAAGAGGCGTTTGGACAGTTTTGAGCTGTGAAACAAGTGAGGGAGCTCCCAGGCCTACAGTGTGGAGTATTAGGTCCCTTCCTACTCTGCTGAGGGCTGCTTGGGGTTTTGGGGCGGCAGGACGCTGAAAGGCGGTTCTGTCGGCGTGGGTAGAGGCCAAGCCGGTGGGAGATCGGTCTAGCCCAGAGGGTCGGAGGGGACCGCGAAAGCGGTCCGGAAGCTGCGGGCCCGCCTTTAATCCCACTTACGGGGACAAAGCGGGAGGCCAGGAACTGGCAGGCCTTGCGCAAGCCGGCCCTGACCGCGGGGACCGGGCTAGGACCAGGGACAGGCAGGGGCTCGCGGCTGAGCTGACGCTACCATTCCCCCCCCCCAGGCCGGAGAAACCGCGGTTGGTCAGTATAAGTGCGCGAGCGGGCTCCGAGCGCGGGAACGGGGTGGACCCCGAGACGGGTGGAGACTCGCAGCTGAGCCCACACTACTATCCCCGCCCGGCCGGAGAAACCCCGGATAGCATTCATACGTGCACAAGCGGGCTCCGAACGCAGGGGCGGGGTAGAGTCCGGGATGAGCGGAAGTACGCAGCTAAGCAGAAGCCAGCAAACACGCCCGCTATATAAAGGGCGAGATTAACAGCAATACTATCATAGTAGGGGATTGCAATACCCCTCTAACAACACTGGATAGATCCTCAAGAAAGAAAATTAATAAAGAAACAGCAGACTTAAAGGATACACTAGATCACCTTAATTTAATAGATATCTTCAGAACTTTTCACCCTAAAGCAGTAGAATATACATTCTTCTCAAGCGCTCATGGTACGTTTTCTAGGATAGACCACATGTTAGGACACAAAAATGGTCTCAATAAATTTAAGAAGATTGAAATCATATCAATCATTTTCTCTGATCACAATGCCATGAAACTAGAAATTAACCACAAAAGAAAAACTGAAAAATACTCAAACACTTGGAAACTAAATAGCATGTTATTAAATAATGAATGGATTAACAATGAGATCAAAGAAGAAATAAAAAAGTTTCTAGAAATAAATGATAATGAGCATACATCAACTCAAAATTTATGGGACACAGCAAAAGCAGTTCTGAGAGGGAAGTTTATTGCACTACAGGCATATCATAAGAAGCTAGAAAAAGCTCAAATAAGCAACCTAACCCTGCATCTAAAAGAACTAGAAAAACAACAACAAATAAAACCCAAGACAAGTAGAAGGAAGGAAATAATAAAGGTCAGAGCAGAAATAAATGACATAGAGGCTAAGGAAACAATACAGAGAATCAATGAAACAAGAAGCTGGTTCTTTGAAAAGGTAAACAAGATTGATGAACCTTTAACTAGACTCACCAAGAAAAAAAGAGAGAGGACTCAAATAAATAAAATTAGAAAGGACAGTGGAGAAATAACAACTGACACAACAGAAATACAAAGCATTGTAAGAAAATACTATGAAGAACTATATGCCAAAAAATTAGACAATCTTGGTGAAATGGACAAATTTCTTGAATCATATAACCTTCCAAAAATCAATCTGGAAGAATCAGAACACCTAAACAGACCAATTACAGCAAATGAGATCGAAACAGTTATCAAAAAACTCCCAAAAAAGAAAAGTCCTGGGCCTGATGGCTTCACAAGTGAATTCTATCAAAAATTCAAAGAAGAACTAACTCCTATTCTCCTCAAGCTATTTCAAAAAATTCAAGAGGAAGGAAGACTTCCAAACTCCTTTTATGAGGCGAGCATAATTCTGATCCCAAAACCGGGCAAAGACAACACAAAGAAAGAAAATTATAGGCCTATATCCCTGATGAATTTAGACGCTAAAATTCTCAACAAAATATTAGCCAACCGGATCCAGCAATATATGAAAAAAGTCATACACCACGATCAAGTGGGATTTATTCTGGAGAGGCAAGGCTGGTTCAATATTCGCAAATCAATCAATGTGATTCACCACATAAACAAAAGGAAGGACAAAAATCACATGATAATTTCAATAGATGCAGAAAAGGCATTTGATAAAATCCAGCACCCATTCATGCTCAAAACGCTCAGTAAAGTGGGAATACAGGGATCATTCCTGAACATGATAAAGGCCATCTACGATAAACCGACAGCAAACATCATACTAAATGGACAAAGATTAAAAGCAATCCCCTTAAGATCAGGAACCAGGCAGGGTTGCCCACTTTCACCACTCTTATTCAACATAGTTCTGGAAGTCCTAGCTACAGCAATCAGACAAGAAGAAGAAATAAAAGGCATCCAAATTGGAAAAGAAGAAGTAAAACTGTCACTATTTGCAGATGATATGATATTGTATATAGAAAACCCTAAAGTCTCAGTCAAAAAACTACTGGACCTGATAAATGAATTCAGCAAGGTGGCAGGATATAAAATTAATACTCAGAAATCAGAGGCATTTCTATATAACAACAATGAAATGTCAGCAAAAGAAATTAAGGAAACAATCCTCTTCACTATTGCAGCCAAAAAAATGAAGTACCTAGGAGTAAATTTAACCACGGAGGTTAAGGACTTGTACTTGGAAAATTATAAAACATTGATAAAAGAAATCAAGGAAGATACAAACAAGTGGAAGCATATACCGTGCTCATGGCTAGGAAGAATAAACATCATTAAAATGTCTATATTACCCAAAGCAATTTATAAATTCAATGCAATACCAATGAAAATACCAATGACATACTTCAAAGATATAGAACACATATTCCAAAAATTTATATGGAACCAAAAAAGAACACGAATAGCCTCAGCAATCTTAAAAAGAAAAAATAAAGCAGGAGGAATCACTCTTCTGGATATCAAGGTTTACTACAAGGCCATTATACTCAAGACAGCCTGCTACTTGCATAAGAACAGGCACATAGATCAATGGAACAGAACAGAGAACCCAGAAATAAACCCACACTTTTATGGCAACTGATATTTGACAAAGGAGGAAAGAACATACAATGGAGTAAAGACAGCCTCTTTAACAAATGGTGTTGGGAAAATTGGACAACAACCTTCAAAAAAATGAAACTAGACCATCAACTTACACCATTCACAAAAACAAACTCAAAATGGATAAAAGACTTAAATGTAAGCCGTGAAACCATAAGCCTCTTGGAAGAAAACATAGGCAGCAAGCTCTCCAACATCTGTAGCAGCAGTATATTTGCCTATTTATCTCCACGGGCAACTGAAATAAAAGGCAAGATAAACAAATGGGACTATATCAAACTAAAAAGTTTTTGCACAGCTAAAGACAATAGGAACAGAATAAAAAGACAAACCACACAATGGGAGAACATATTCGATAGCACATCTGATAAGGGGTTAATAACTAAAATTTATAAAGAACTTATAAAACTCAACACCAGGAAGACAAACAACCCAGTCAAAAAATGGGCAAAAGAAATGAATAGAAATTTCTCCAAAGAGGACATACAGATGGCCTATAGGCATATGAAAAAATGCTCAACATCACTAATCATTAGAGAAATGCAAATTAAAACCACAATGAGATATCACCTCACACCAGTCAGAATGGCACTTATCAGCAAAACAACACAGAATAAGTGCTGGCTAGGATTTGGAGAAAAGGGAACCCTTCTGCACTGCTGGTGGGAATGCAGACTGGTGCAGCCACTGTGGAAAACAGTTTGGAGATTCCTCAGAAAATTAAAAATCGAACTGCCTTTTGACCCAGCTATCCCACTTTTAGGAATATACCCTAAGAACACCATAGCACTGTTCAAAAAGAAGAAATGCGCCCCCATGTTCGTGGCAGCATTGTTCACAATAGCGAAGATCTGGAACCAGCCCAAGTGTTCGTCAGAAGACGAGTGGATTAAAAAGCCATGGTACATATATACTATGGAATACTACTCAGCCATAAGAAATGATGACATCGGATCATTTATAACAAAATGGATGTACCTTGATAACATTATACGGAGTGAAATAAGTAAATCAGAAAAAAAGAAAAACTGAGAACAGCATGATTCCATACATAGGTGGGACATAAAAGTGAGAATATGAGACATGGACAAGAGAGTGGTGGTTATGGGATGGGGGGAGGGAGGGAAGAGTAGGATAGGGAGGAGGGGAGGGACACAGGGAAAACCAGATTGAAGGTGACAGAGGACAATTTGACTTTTGGTGATGGGTATGCAACACAATTGAATGATAAGATAACCTGGAGATGTTTTCATTGTACATATGTACCCTGACTTATTGGTGTCACCCCATTAGAATTAATAATAATAAAATATAAAAAATAAAAAATAAATAAATAAATAAATAAATAAATAAATAAATAAATAAATAAATAACATTCTTCTCCAGGCTCACCTGTGTCCTCCCTGGCTTCTCATAGAATCCTCTTACAGATAAAACAGTGGGAGAGGGTTCCCGTTGGCCGAGGGTTCTGCAAGCATGCTGTTCACACTGACCCCTTGTAGAACCTGTGCTGTTCAATAAATAAGAATTGGATTGAGATGAAGGATACTTAGCTTTGTCCTTCGTTCTTCCTTTAATAGATTGCAAGGCCAAGGTTGTTGCCCTCTAAAATACCCCTATAAAAATAACGTGAGGCCCTAAGACCAGCCCTCTGTGGAGACTGCATTTCCTCCCCTCCACGCCATCCTTGACAACTGTCCAAGCTGTTGTGAGGCAGTGGTCTCAAAGCATGCGGTCGTCAGCACCTGGCCAGCCATAAATTAAGGCCGCACTTGCCAAACAGGTCTCCTGTTGAAAGAGTCAGAGGAGCCTGCCCTGTGGTGGCACGGTGGAAAAGGCATCAACCTGGAACACTGAGGTCGCCAGTTCAAAACCCTGGACTTGCCCCGTCAGGGCACATACGAGAAGCAGTTGCTACAATTTAATGCTTCTTGTTCCCTGACAATCTTTCTGTCTCTAATCTCATTTCTTTAACAAAAAAAGAGAGAAAGAGAGAGAGAGAGAGTGAGAGAGAGAGAGATAACTGGTGTTTATCACACATCTAAAATAAAATAGGTTGCATAAAAAATACAACTTACAAGCTCCTAAACTGAGTTAGGCAGAGGAAGAAAAAAAGAAGAAAATGTTGCAACAGTGTATCTAAGAGAATAAAAAGAGCACTTATATCCCAATTGTCTCAAAAACCAGCAACTGAAAGCAAGGAAGTTGTCCACTCCCTTTCTAATTATATGTATCCATTTGTTTCTCTTCAAATATGGCCACACTCTGCCATCTGCTAGTGCAGAACATGAGAGCTTCCCAGCCAAGGCTGTTCTCAGGGGCGGGGGGCATGAGGTCCGCCCTCCGGAACAGCTCCAGGGAACAGTGCAAATACTTCCTGCTTGCACTTGGCTTATTTCTTTCCCCTCTTGTGACACAGACAGAACATTGCAGGAAAGGTACATAAATCATCCTAGGGTTCCAGGCACGGGCTCAGGACTGACAGGTTAACGAACGTTTTTCAGCAGTATGATCATTTGGTGGAAATGCAATGATTCTTTTTAACAGCTCATTTCCATTCAGAGGCGCCCTTCACGGGGACCACTGGAAAGTCCCAGACGCCCACGTGTGTTGGCTGTGGCTCACGTGTTTAACCTGTGCGGCTGTCTCTGTTTCTCACTTCTACGCGCAACCCGCGTGACGGCATCCACCGCCCAGAGGACGCGGGGCTGGGCTGCTGTCATTCCTTCTTCACCTTGACCACCTGGGAAATCTGAGCACAGCTCTCTCCAGCCTCAGCTCATGGACAAACTCCTCCACACATCTCCAGACAGCACCCCATGGGAGGGACATCACTCTGTCCTGTTTCTTATGCTCACCTCTGTCTCACACCCTCTGCCCACACGTCTGGCAGGCTCTCATCCTCAACCCCGTCCTCTTACAAGACCTTGCTTGACTCTGCTGGCTCCAGTACTCGTTACATGACTCATTCACCCTCTACTAATCAATGCATTCCTTGTGAGGTTTAATTACGTGTTTCCATGTCAAATTTGTACCCAAGTGCGGTTTTTAAATGCATATATAACTGCTTTGTACCTTATTAGGTAAAACCATTTACTCTTATTCTTATGGTAAATAATAAAGTCCAGTGGAAGTGTTTGATCACTTGGCTGGAAATTATTCTTGTTCTTTCTTAACGGCTGCAGTTGGAGAATGGTCCAGGCAAATTTGCTGAATGTGTTAACGTGTTGTGTTATTCAGTTCCACAAATTTGCAGAAAACATATCTCCTCAATGTCCACTGGTGGCATAATTCACTGTCATGCTGGGTTCTGTATCGATCTAAACTGAATCCTGCCCACCACTCCAGATGTGATGCCAGTGGTTGAAGCCAGGCAGGTTCACATTGGATTCGGGCAGACCATAGAAGAACCATAGAACGGAAAGGTATTGGGGCATTCTTATTGCATTTTTGCAGTGATAGGCAAGAGATCCAAGGGAAAACACTCCTAGCCTTATATAGTAGTCTTCTATAGGCTCCATACTGCCACATGATCACATGCTAATCATGCAAAATGCTGGCAGCTGGAAAACAAGTGAACAAGCCCAACACAGCTGTTCTCCCCACACTCACCTAAGGTTCCCTTCCCACCCACCCCTGAAAGTAAAAAACTGCATGTCGATCAGAATTATTATCACATTTCCTGGAGGAAAGAACTCTAGAGTTACATCAACACTGGGACATTCCAAAGGACCCTTTTCTCTTCTTTCTTCAGCCCTCTGAGGGGCAGAACCCTGTCTCTGAAGTGAAGAATGGGTAAGACTCTAGAATGCTGCACCTCCTTAACACAGATGTGAATGCTTCTCTCTGATCCACTGATGGTTGTCAAGGGTCCTGCAGCCCAAAATGGGGAGGGGGCTGCTTCTCAATGGTTGAGGGAACAGACTGCTGCCCTTTTATGGTTGTTGCAAATAAAAAAAATTCATCAATGTCAAATTTCCTAATAAATCATAATGCCCACCGGGGCAGAAAGCCTAAAATTTTATTCTCCGCTGCAAGCAAGGCTTGGGGTCTGTTTAGTTTTTCCCAAGAGCTGTAAAAAAATAAATAAATAAAAAATCTAAAGTAACATGAACAAACTTCTTTCTAAAAGATAAAACAGTGCACAACTTTCCTTTCTGTCCCTGTCTGACTCACGTGACATCCTGTGTATCTCTTTCTTTCGGTTGGCTAATTCTCTAAACCTGTGAGAGAAGGTAAACTGAGTTTATTATGATATGCCAAAGAAGTTAAGGTATATATATTTGTGTTACTTTAATGAAAGAACATGTAGTTCCAAAAAAATAAAAAAAGTATTACTAGCTTTATGCATGTGTGTTAT
The DNA here is from genome assembly GCA_037038555.1 of Rhynchonycteris naso. Lineage (NCBI taxonomy): Eukaryota > Metazoa > Chordata > Mammalia > Chiroptera > Emballonuridae > Rhynchonycteris > Rhynchonycteris naso. Next base: position 109,181,040 of record CM073001.1, read on the forward strand.
TAGGTTTCTGTAAATCATGTTAGTGCTTAGATTAATTGAAGACAGATGGAGTCTCCTAGCTGCCTCTATGAAATTTTGTTTTTACACATTGTTTGGTTTTAAACATATATAGAAAATCTGGCCCCGACATAAATATGCAGTGTACAAAGAGGAATATTTTAATAGCTTTTTCAGATAATTGAGGATATTCTTTTTTACCTAAACTCAGCAAATGATCAATGGATAGTGTTGATCACAAAAGGAAGTCTGACATCACAGAGGTGAACTCTGCTCACAAGCCATTGGTCTATCTTGCATTTTAAATGGATCTTGATACTATTGGGGATTCTCAGGGCACAAATTGTTCAACTTTCTAATGTTTTCTTGACAGCACAAAGTTTATCACAGGCAACAAATATTCTCAGGCCTCCTTAAAATGGCCATCTAATATCATTTGTTCTCAACACTCGTTTGCCAAACACTCATCTCTCTCTGTCTACCATTTGTCAAATTTTGCCTTAAATTTATTTCTATTTAGCATTTGGCAAGTGCCAGATAGTCTGGTTTCTGGGGCTACAACAGCTGATAGAACATCACAGGTAGACCCAGGGAGTCGCCTCTCATCGGTGGAGAAGACAGGTAACAGGAAATAAGCAGGTCCGTGTGTAGGTAGCACAACTTTAGAAAAATAAGTGCAGTGAAGAGAAACAAAACGGAGGGAGGAAGATAAGGGGTGGCCAGAGATTCTCTTCAAGAGAGTTCTTTAGGGAAATCTTCACTGTAGAAGTCATACTTCAGCACAAGATTGACTGATTTTATTGAAATTCTTTTTTCTTTTCTTTTTTTGGCTAGAGAAAGAGAGAGAGGGACAGATAGACATGATAAACCTATTGGAATTCTTGCACCTTAGATGGACCTGTGCAAATGCCCTGCATTCACACATTGGACAGTGCTTCTGTCCCATGCATCAAATCATCACATTTAAGACAGCATGACTTCAACACTGTAAGTACATAATAATAAACACATGCACATGATTGTATGATACTATGCACCCGAGCAAGTTACTGTGTCTTCTGCACTTAACATGATTAAAGTCCCTGGTACGTGGAAGTGTTCTTCATGTTGACACATTCACACAATATGTAAGTGCACACATCCTGACAGTGCTTTATAAGGAACTGCATCTCCTAATAGATTTTGTGTGGATGCATTTAAGTTTTCACATGCTTTGTTGGCAGAAATGGAAGACAAGAGCATTGAAAATGCCCTTGGACAACAGTAAATGCAACTTTTTAACTATTTCATTTATTTTCTTGAGACAATGTGGGCATTGCACACTTGGCATTTTCCAAATCCTTGCCAGCGACTACCCTGCGACATTGAAAGCAGAGAGCATGCTAATTTTAAAGTCCTGTGTTAAATGTGAATTTTCCCTGGCCAGTTGGCTCAGTGGTGGAGCGTTGGCCAGTGTGTGGTTGTCCCAGGTATGATTCCCGGCCAGGGTACACAGGAGAAGTGCCCATCTGCTTCTCCACCCCTCCCCCTCTCACTTCTCTCTCTCTCTCTCTCTCTCTCTCTCTCTCTCTCTCTCTCTCTTGCATGCTCTCTTCCCGTCCTGCAGCCATAGTCTGATTGCAGCGAGTGGGCCCTGGGTGCTAAAGATGACTCCATGGCCTCCACCTCAGGTGTTGAGAAGAGCTTGGTTGCTGAGCAACAGAGCAATGCCCCAGATAGACAGAACATTGCCTCCTAGTGGGCTTGCTGGGTAGATCTCAGTTGGGGTGCATGTGGAATTTATCTCTCTGCCTCCCTTCCCTCCTCTCATTGAATTAAAAATAAAGTAAATGTAAATTTATTTGGAATTAACTGTGGTCCTATCAGAGATCACATCATATGAACAGAGTAAATCTGTATCACCGGACCCCAATTCTGAATCTCTGTGTAAATGCTGAGCACCCGAAGTCTCTGTTCTTAATCAGACCTGCTGTCATGCTCCTGATTATGTGTGCTATGACCTGAATACGGTACAGGCGACTCTATGTGTGCAAAGTGGATTAATCTTCCCCCTCCCCTTCCCTCCCTCACCCTCTCTTTTCCATCTCAGATATGAGTGCCAACAGCAAGCCCAGTTGGGAACAGGAGAGTCATTCTTGGTGTCTTTCTCTACCACCCTTCACCGTCCTCTTTGTGTATGGCCCATGCCATAGCTCTCTGCTTTAGCCCATGTGCCGGATAGACATGGCTTCCTTACTATCTCCCGTAAGTGCCCAATGGTTTCCCCAACTCAGGTTCCCCAGCATAAGGCATCCCCTACACCAGTGGTCCCCAAACTATGGACCGTGGGCCAAATTGTGGCCTCCTGAGGCCACTTATCCGGCCCCCGCCGCACTTCCGGAAGGGGCACCTCTTTCGTTGGTGGTCAGTGTATGGAGTACTGTATGTGGCAGCCCTCCAGTGGTCTGAGGGACAGTGAACTGGCCCCCTGTCTAAAAAGTTTGGGGACCCCTTCCCTACACGAAGTCCCAGGTCCTCTTTCTCAATAAATCTGATCACACCACTCTCTCTTTCAAACCCCTATATCAGCTTCTGAAGGTCTCTATGATGATTTTCATTTCCCAGGACTTGGCTGCCAAGCCCCTGGCCATCTGGCTCCCTGCTAATGTTTCAGCCCTCCCCACCCCGATCATCTGTGGCATGCAGCCTGGCCCTTTCTCTGGACAGCCATTCTTCCTCCCCATCCCAGGGGTTTGCACAGTCTTCTCCTTCTGTTCAAAATGTGCTTCTCCCCCCCCCCCATGCTCTCGACCTCCTACCCACCTCTCACTGGGCTAATAACCAGCATTAACTCTGCGACACATTACTGAGCACCCATCCAGCACCCCGTGCCTTTGCCGTCACATAGTCAGACCACTGAATGCACGTGCTTACTCTGGAATGTGGCTGTCATCTGCATAATTGGACAGATATAGGAAAAATAAAAAAATAAAAAAGATTTAGAGAGACTTCTTTCCTAAATGTCAGATGGTTGCTAAGTATAATTGAACACAAGTCTCTAGCTACAAAATTCTGGCTATTTCCACTCCATCGAGTGATTTCTCTCAAAATTCCAAATAAATATCATCTCATCCAGGAAGTCTATCATGATAACTGTTATGGACCAAATGTTTGTTTCCCCCCCCCAAGATGCATATATTGAAATCCCAACCTGCAAGGTGATGGTCTGAGGAGGTGGAGCCTTTGGGAGGTGATGAGGACGTGAGGTGGAACCTCGTGTCCCTTATCACAGACCCCAGAGAGCTCCCTCGCCCCTTGCCCCAAGCGAGAACACAGTGGGGCAAGAGAACCCTCACCAGATCCTGCATGTACCAGCATCCTGACCTTGGACTTCGAACCTCCAGAACTGTGAGAAACATTTGTTGTTCAAGCCGTGCCATCCAACATATGTTGTTGTAACAGCCCAAACCAATGAAGATAGCAACCTTTGTTTTCAGTGTTCACAAAGGACTCAGCCTGTCTCCTGGGACAACATGCTTGGTCATCCGTGTGCATGTCTCCCCGGGGGAGCTCTGAGGAGGGGCCGGGCTGGGGTCCTATGCTGCCCTCGCTGGCTAGCACAGCACCACTAGTGTCCAGAGCTGGAAGAGACTGAGTGGTGGATTGAATAACACACGCACAGAGGAGAAAGCTGGACAGGAGACAGAGTGATGGCTAACTATGGAAACAACTTCAATAGCCAAGCAGAGTTCTTTGCTCACCTGAAGACACCTTCTGCACACCCGCTCAGATGCACACACCGACATAATCAGTCCGAGCCCCTGCTTGTAAGGCAGTGCACTCTCCCCATTACAAAAGGAGCCTCTGCCGATTATGTCATTTAATGAGACATTAGGGAGATGGTTGTTTAAAAAAGCCAGACAGGGTTGGTGTTCGTTCTCTCCTTTCTAGAGGAGCTGTAATTAAATCCTCTTCTCACAAAAGCTGCCCTCCTTCCTTTCTGTGCCTTTGAGTTCTGCCCCAGACGAAAAGGCACTGTTTTTGCCCATGAAGCATCTAGCCCAGGTGGGCGAGTCTGAGTCAGTGCGGAGAGAGGGGATCTTATTTTGTGTTTCCTATTGTTCTTCTTGCAAGACATGTGTCTTTTATTTTTTATTCAGTGAGAAGAGGCAGAGATAGACTCCCACATGAACCCCAACTGGGATCCACCCAGCAAGCCCACTAGGGGGTGATGCTCTGCCCACCTGGGGTGATGTTCTGTTGCTCAGCAACCAAGTTCTTCTTAGTACCTGAGGTGGAGGCCATGGAGCCATCCTCAGCACCTAAGGCCAACTCGCTCCAATGGAGCCATGGCTTCAAGAGTAGAAGACAGAGAGAGAAGGGTTAGGGGTGAAGAAGTAGATGGTCTCCTGTGTGCCCTGAGTGGGAATCAAACCCAGGACCTCCACATGCTGGGCCGACACTCTATCACTGAGCTAACCAGCCAGGGTGACACATGTCCTTTCAATGAGCTTTCCTGCCTTGCCTTAACCATGCTGCATGCTCACCCATGGCCTGATGTGTTTTTCTCCCAGGGCCTTACTGACTTACACAATGCATTATACCACTTGAAACACTCTCAACCTGTACACATCTCTTAAGATTTTTTCTTCCTGGTGCTCAGAAACGTCAGTTTAAGAACTGGAGGGAGGCCGTCTCGGGACCTATCTTCAGTGAGTGTCCTTCTGCAGAATTCGAATTCATTGCATGTCATGTTTACAAATGTCACAGCCACCAGGAGTTAATTTGTTACAACTGGTACTTCCAGGAAAAGTGGTGACATGCCCAGCACCCTGGAAGGGACGTGTTGACTCCATAAACGCATCTCTCAGGGTTAATCTAATGTCAGTAAGACACAAGAACTAGTGAATGGGGCTGGGGGGGGGGGCTCTAGGTTTACATCGAAGGATAAACTTCTTTTTGAAATAAATGATACAGTAACGCAGACTTTATATGTTACAAAGACCTTTAAGAATGTGGGTTTTTCCATTCTTGACTCTGTACCACTTCCTCAGAAGCATTTTGTCTTTCTGCTGTCTGCACACTGGGCCCCATGCATAGCCGGGGGCCCCGTTTCACAGTTGGGTGGGTGGGAGCTCAAAGCCCAGGGCTTCTCTAAGTGACAGTGTCCTGAAAAACTATAATGAATAGAAAATTTGAAACAAAAACAGCAAAATTATGATCAACAAGTGTTACATCTGACACAAACACATCATGTCCATGTTATTCTCTGCTTATAATTCCTAATTTCTAAAAAAAACACTAATTATAGTTGCACTAGTTTTGATGTTATATTTTATTTCCTTGCTCACTTAGCTAAGCTAAGCTAAGAAATGACCTGTAATGTTTGCTGAGAAAGCCTAGACAAGCATAATTACTATCTTAAAAGCAAAATTAGACAATCCATTAAAAAATAAAAGAAAACATTTTATGTGGATAAGGATTCATCAAGTGTGTTTCATAAAATCTGTGTAGGACCTGGAGGAGTGGTCTACACGAAGGCCCTGAGGATTTTTAACTGGGCCAACCCCCACCCTGGGAACCTAGGGAACAAGTCATTCTTCAGCACACGGTTCAGGTGTCAGCTCTTCTGAAAAGCTTCCCCTGTTGCTCTCCAACAATTAATCTCTCTTCACTTCATTTTCCTCCTCTCTACCGCCTTCTGCTGTAATTATTATTTACAAGAATGCCTCCCCTCCCAGATCAACGTGAGGGTCCGCATTTTATTCTCCTTGTTATCCCCAGAACCTGCCTCCGTTTATGAATTTTATAGACCTTCATAAATATTTGTTAAACGTAACAGAATCTAAAGACAAAAACCACCCACACAATAAAACAAGAGAAGAAACAAAAACAATATGGAAAGAGGAGGCAGCACTTCAGACACTGAGCTATGTAGCAACAGAAGCAAAGCATAATGCTAATGTTCGGTCCCTAGGCTGGAGAACATCCCCATCATCACCATCACAGCTCTTAGCACTCGACCAATGGGTATTGAGTGCTTGTTCTGAGTCAAGGACCATATTGTTGGATGAAGACAGAGAAACAACTGTGTATCTTCTGCAAGTTTGTAGACAATAGTAAAAATATCATAAAAACATAACCCTTTTTAATATTTTTTAAATTACACAGGTTTCAAGTATATAATTCTATATAATAAATCATCTATATATTGCATTGTGGGCTCACCACCCAAGACATATCTCCTTCTGTCCCTGTATATTTGACCCCTTCACCCTTTACTACTACCCTCCTTCCCTCTGGTGACCACCATACTGTTGTCTGTGTCTATGAGTTTTGCTTACTTGTTTCTCTTGTTTGTTCATTTGTTGCTTTCAATTTTAAATTCACATATGCGTGAATTCATATGGTTTTTATTTTTTTCCATCTGAGTTACCTTGCTTAGTATGCTGTTCTCAAGATCCATCCATGTTGTCATAAGCGGCAGTATTTCACCTTTTCTTATGGCTAAGTAGTTCCCATTGTACATGTGTACCACCTCTTCTTTATCCAGTCATCTATAACCTCAAAGGCAAGGGAAGTGAAGCAGAAATAAATAAATAGGACTATCACAAACTAAAAATCTTCTGCACAGCAAAAATAAAAAAATCAATGAAACATAGTCCTTAATATGTGATAAATAGTACAACGATAAGAGATGCACAGTAGTTTGGGAAGCAGTGAAATTATTTTTCTTAGGAAAGGTTCAGGGATACATCATAAGGCAACAATGATTTCTCCTGGTGTGAAAGAGTAAGTAGACCTCATTACCTTAGACTAGAAAGATGGTGTGTGACAGACAAGATGGAAAATATATAAGCAAAAGTAGGGAGGGTGGGGGACCCCAAATTGTCCTGCATGACTGGAACTGAGGATAGTTAGGAGATGAAAATGGGAATGTGGGTTGTCCCAGGAATGGGGGTTCTTGAAATCTAAGCTTGTAGTTCATCCTATAGCAGGGTATCAAATGTTTTGTTTGTGCACGTGGTGGGAGTATGTATTTACATATGTGTCTCCTATACAGGTACACAAATAGAACTATATGCTAACGTAAGGAACATACACACAAAAAAAGGAAATTTGGGTATGTACAGAGTGGGTGATTTCTGAAACAAAGTGTTTTCAATTCACATCCTGGCACTGCTTCTTAATGACTGAATGATCCTGGGCATGTTACTTAAACACTTTATTCCTCAGTTGATTCATCTGAAGAAAGAGAATATTACTGAGGTTCTCGTGGAATGCTGCGAGTTCAGGAGAGTCCTGGTAGAAGTGTGCGGCAGTAGTATCCATGGTCTCTATAAAGAGAGTGTGAGCACCTGAGGGTAGGAATGGTTTTTTAAGCTCATATTTATATCTTCCAAAGACCGAAGGAATCGTAGGAATCCAGTTAACATTTGTTGATTAAGTAAGTGTTAAACATAAAAAATACCACTAGGAATGTTTAGATCAATTTAAACCTTTCTTTCTGATTTGTCTTGTCCTCACCTCTCCAATCTTCTTTATTACTCGGTCAAGTGATTTTGTGTTTCTCATTGTCAATGTGTTTTCTCTCCTGGCTCTGCATTTGGTCACTTTCTATTTCTCCAGTTTTCAACGTGTGTGGTCGTACACTATCTCCCTGAGACCCATTAGTATACTTCTCTAACTTCTGCCCATTATGTCTGTGTGGTATGGTCACCATGTCGTCTCCCTGGTCCCCCGCTATAAACTCATAGAGGGTAATGGCTATATTCTGCAGCATAGCATCCCCAAAACCTAGCACAAGTGTGTGTTAAAAAGTGTTGGACCAACTGGGGCTGTATTAAGGTGCTATAGATTGTCCAAGTTCACTGTCGATACAGTTCGCTTTTTTCTTTCAAGGTTGATGGTTATTGTGCTGTGTGCATACCAGGAATTAATTAGTCTTTCCTGGCTGGTTTGCGCTGTTGTGTGGAGACCAGGCTCCGGTTGCAACCACTTCCTGTTCTTGAATGGCTCATGTTTCAGGTTAATTTGTTACTTGATCGTTCCTTGGTGCCCCTCCCTGCTCAGATGTTTGGCTCTGTCACATTTTTCTCTCTCAAATCATGGATGGATGGACACTGTGTGCTTTCTTCTTCACAAGAACCAGTTTGCAGAATTTCAGGGCACACCCTGAAGAAAATGTAGCAAACACAACCAGAGAGGCTATTTTTGTCATGAAAGAAAGACAGAGTGAGTCAGACCGGACCTGGATTAGTCCTTCAGTCTGGTCCATTAGGAGGTAGGTAGCTGAAAACTCATGATTTTCGAGCTTTAGATGGAGTAAACCAAAATAACACTGTTTGAAAGACAATTGGATGACATCAATACCTGTGGGAAATATTTTGGTAAGAGGCGTTCCCAAAGCCAACTGTCAGATTTCTTTTAAAAAGAAAAGTACATGAACAACTCTGATGTCAGATAAATATTTTCATAGAAAATTTTCTCATAAATTAATAAAAGGTGAAGGGATTAAGGAAACAAACCCATAGACACAGACGACAGTATGGTGATTACCAGAGGGAAAGGGGGTGGGGAAGGAGGAGAGGGAAAAGGGGGGATAAACGGTGATGGAAGGAGACGGGACTTGGGATGGTGAACACACAGTACAATATACAGTTCATGTGTTACAGAACTGTACACTTGAAACCTATATAATTTTGTTACCCACTGACATCCTAATAAATTCAATAAATTTTTTAAAAAGTCTCTTCTCAAATTAGCTTGTTTTGACCTTCTTCAGAGAGATTTTTGGTATTTAGAAGCAAATCCTTCCAAGTTCAACCATTGTACTGATAACTTAGAATGGCCACAATTTAATAATGACATATTCTTTTCTCTTCCTAAATGTATTTTTATGTCATGTAATTACAGTTACAACTGAGTAAATTAATACTATGAAACAATGCCTAAATAAAGTGATAAGAAAAATAAAATAATTTCTGAAAAATAATTTAAAATAAAAAAAGTAACTTAGAAGTTTTGGGAGATTATTAGTTAAATTTATTTTAGTTAGCTTTTTTAAAAATTCTAACCCATTTTCTATTCCTTTAAATGTATTCAATTAATTTGAAAGAAAAGAAAGAATTAAGGGGAAAAATAAACCACCACCGTAGTGCACCTTCAAACACCTGGAAACAAAGGTGATGTTCACTTTGGAAGACATTTAAGGTAGTCATGGTGAACATTTTCTGTTAGGTGTCCACAATGAAACGAGCATTCAGCAAGTCCCAACGTTAAGTATTAAAACTGTGTAGGGAACCATCCATGCCCAAGAGACTTCCACATTGGATGTGGCTCTAAGGTGGACATGCAGCACAGACAGAACTTGAGAGCACATCAATCAAGAGGCACTTCCACAACTCTAGCCCTGGGAGGTCCACCAAAACAGGCTGTGGTGCCCTTACCTCTGGGGGGACTCTGCAACCTCACAGACCCTCATGGACGGCAGAGAGCACAGCTCTGGGGTCAGACGTCTGCGCTTATGACTTGAGTGTTCATCACTTACTGTGTGGTTTTCAGAAATTACCTACTGTGGCCCGGCTGACTCACCAGAAAAATGAGGGTAAATGCCCATTTTTTATTCTCGAGCTTGACACAGTATCTGATACCATGGCAAGTGCATGCTAGAAGTTCCTGTTACTGCTGTTACTCAATCTCCAGTGACTTACGGTTGTCTCGTTTTCTCTCTGTGTTTGTCTCCAGTCAGAGGACAGGTGCTTGCGAGAAGACTCAGTCCCCGTTTCCTTGAATTCCACACAGTGCTAGGTAGAGTGAGTCGGTGCTTATTTAAGTAGATCAACTTGTTTCCTAGGCAACGGTGCCTAGGATGATAGGGTAATCCCGAGAAATCTTTGAAACTGTTTGGCTTCTGGAAGATTCTGAAGAACTTGCTTTGGGAGTCCTTCTACATCGTGGCTTCCAGGTTCCCGATGTTTCTGCCGTGGATGTCCTATGTTGATGTCCCACTTGATGGTAGGGCTTTTGGAGTTTCTGGTATGTCTTGGGAATTTTGCTGGTTCACGTGTCACCAACAAGGGGATTATTCTTGCTGCCTCAGAACTCAGGGTGATAAAGTTTTGTCCTTATAGGACATCTACAGAAAGCACCAAATTCTTTGTGATATTTTGTAATTAGGTAATCCACATTGTCATTATATATATCCTTTGTCCAGTTGTTTATTTCTTTTTAATAATAAACATCTCTAAAGTAAAAATAAAAAATAAAAGAACATTTTTTTGTGTTATATAAAGACAGATATAAAAAATAACTCGTGTTCATAGCCACACAGAAAAATCCTAGAAATATGTAAATAGGCACGTTGGAATCCTGAGAAGACAAGCACTGCTCAGACCAGGACCTCCCTCCTGGTCCTGGAGAGCCCAAACTGTCCAGAAAGTCCTGTACAGCTGTTATCATTCTTGCTATAAAATCACTTCTTGGCTCTCCAAGATATCACGTAATTAAAGATCTGAGATACTCATTTAAAGAGAAAGCCTGACTCTGCTGAGCTTAAACGTGGGTCGGAGATGTGCACAAGATCTTGGGGTAGCTCAGAAAATGGAAGATGAGACAAAGGAAAAAGGAATGAAGTTTTTTTCAAGTGTCTAGTGAAATTCTCCTCTTACAAGCCCTGTTTAGCGAATCCCTCCATCTTAGCAAGCAAGTCCCACCAAGTCCTCCCCATGCCCCAACCCTGGGATATTGTACATATTGATTATTGATTAGTTAGCAGCCACATACTCTTCTCCAGTTTTACCCTTGAGGAAGTGACGTCCCTGAGCCTGAGGGAAGACGTTCCCCAGCGCACACTTCTGTGCACCAGGGCTGAGGTCCCGGGTCTCTGGTCTCCAGTGCTCCATTCCTCCTTCCATCGTGTTTCAGTGGATACATTTGGTGTCATCATGAATATGATGCTAATCACTCAGTAAAAGAAAATAGGGATAATAAAGGTCTGCATTAACAGGCACGTTTACTGCCCTGGTCAGCTGGCTCAGCAGTAGAGCATCAGCCCAGCGTGTGGAAGTCCTGGGTTTGATTCCCAGTCAGGGCACACAGGAGAAGCGCCCATCTGCTTCTCCACCCTTCCCCGTCTCCTTTCTTCCTGTCTCTCTCTTCCCCTCCCACAGCCAAGGCTCCATTGGAGCAAAGTTGGCCCGGGAGCTGAGGACAGCTCCATGGCCTCTGCATCAGGCACTGGAATGACTCCTGTTCCAACAGAGCAACGCCCCATATGGGCCGAGCATCACCCCCTGGTGGGCATGCCGGGTGGATCCTGGTTGGGCACATGCAAGAGTCTGTCCCTTTGCCTCCCCGCTTCTCACTTCAGAAAAAAAGGCACTCTTACTAACTCCAGAGTAAACACCAGCAGAGACCAGTCCAGCCACACGAAGTCCCCACTTGTCCCTAACCCTGCCTCCAAGATGCAAACACTGTACCATCATGAAGGTGACAGGGGGCTGTCCATCTCCCTTTGACTTGCACACCCAATCGACAGTCACTCTAAGACTGAACTAGACGGCATCTCTAGGTCTCATCATGGTGTGGTGCACGCAGAGTCCTGCATGGTTGTGCGGGCTGTGTGTCCAAGTATGTGAGGTTCGGGAGCCTGAGTCTCTTCACAGTGCAACGTGCCTCCGAACACACAGCAGGTTCTGAAGTCAGACCCCCCACCCCATGAGTGTAGACATGAGAACTTGCAGGTTTTAGACACTCAGGGCTTGCTGAGAGCATGAGCAAGTCATGTTTTACATCTCAATGGGGTCTTCCTGAAAATGCATGCAGGTGAGAGCCAGGCAGGGAAGGAAGGCAGGTGAGAGCCAGGCAGGGAAGGAAGGCAGGTGAGAGTCAGGCAGGGAAGGAAGGCAGGTGAGAGCCAGGCAGGGAAGGAAGGCAGGTGAGAGCCAGGCAGGGAAGGAAGGCAGGGAAGACAGCACGCAGGTGAGACACAGGCAGAGAAGGAAGCCACCGGCAGGCGGATCTTCTTCAGTCACACTCCTTTCAATTTTCCTGAAAGTGCAATCTTAAAGTTCTGCTTTGCATTTAAGATTGGTTCATTGGGTCTTATTTCTTAGGTACAAAGATCAGAAAATGACCCTATGCCCGAATCTCTGTGTGCAGTGAATAGGACGGCCTCAAGCATACAAACAATTGGGGCCGTGCCTCCTTAGTCTCTGCTCTGAGCATATTTGATTCGTGCTGAAGGAAATCTCAGCTACAGAATGACCCTTCCCCACACCAGCCACTGACCTCATGACAACCTGCACCAAAAGGAGCCACCAAGAGAAGACCACTGCCCACAGTCAGCAGCGAGAATAACCATCAAAACTGATGTCACCACGTGTGCTGCCCTCACTGGGAAGTCAGCCCATGTGTTCACAGGTCATGCTTCTGGAATTGAGGCTCTCACTTGTCACATGGACTGGGTAAGACCCACTTCCCATGGAAAGGTCAGCTTCAGAACGCACATTAGCACCGAGTGGTAGCTGGTCCCCCGGTCCCTGGTGACTTGATTACATGCGGCACGCCCTCCACAGCTGCCTTTGGGACCCCCTGTCTCCTGCACTTCCCACTTGTGGCAGCAACACTGCCACCATCCCACCGGCACCCCTCTAATTAGGACTAAACGCCACCTGTGGAGATTACCTGACTCAGGCACGCTGTCATCCAACAGGCGGCAGACGTGACCTTGCCATTTGAATGAGGGGAGAGGAGAAATGTTTCCCAACAACTAAGGGTGAGCAGAAGAAAAAGAGTGCATGGACAGGCCACAGTATGGAAAGAGTTAAGCCAAATGCAAAGAGAAACGTTGAGAAAATCGCGTCTTCTGATGAATGTGGATGCGGAACGGCAAGCGTCCAAGCTCAGCCATGCAGCAATCCCCTCTCAGAACTATTTTGCAGCATCACATAAAGTCCTACTTTATAATCTGCACGTGTATTAGAATAGCTTCTCCAGGGGCTGCCCCTTTGGGGTCAGGGCCCACCTCGTGCTGCCTAAGAGATTTGCAGATTCGGGTGCCAAGTCGGAGATAAAGCATCAGGTGGGCAGGTGCTCCGACTACAGCCCTTAAATAGTGGGGGCCTCATCGTTGCACCTGGTAATAAAGTCCATTTTGCACCTGGTTAAAGTACAACATTGTCTGGTGACAGATGTCATAAAGACATACTGGTGGTCGTCGTATTTTGTATTTTTTAAACTCAGACATAGCACTCAAAATGCAAAGTTAAAGCTGACACCCTCAGAGCATCTCTGTAAAGACAAAACCAATTCTTAGAAAACCTTTCACATTCTCAACCTAAGCGTCGAGTACGAGCGAACCAATGAAATCTTGATTACTCATAACAAATGACATTCAAATAGTTATAGTTGATGTTTGTATTAAAAAAATTATTTAAAAATCCATCGATGAATAACTTTCTTGAATATGTCAACCACACCAGTGGCTGATCTGCCATACGTGGCAAAGTGTCTTCAAAATCAAAGAAAGTTTATGGAAAGTTACAGAAAAAAGAGGAGCATAATTTTGGGCCAGAGATTTTTTTTAAACTGTTTTTTCTTTAACAGTTTATATATCTTTGTTAGTATTTATATAAATACACTAGTCCTCCTTAATAGCAGCCTTTTGTTTTTCTATGAATATTTCACCTACAGATCAAATTTTTCAATCTGATTTCCCAGTGCTAGTCTTTGAAAAAGCCTGACACACATGAAACTGCTCTAAGACATTTGTAGTGAAAGTCTCCACATTTAAAAGAGCAGCAACAAAGCAATGAACTCGATTTGAATTATGCTCAAATATGAGAGGTCGATCGTTGACCAATTTTTGGAACAGTTGACCATCTTTTCCAGTCTTTTTCAGAACTGGAGGGTGATGTCTCCTAAATAAGCTCAAATTTAGGAACAAGAGTGAAGAGGTAAAAGAAAAATATTTGAAGATAAGAATTTTTAAGAAATAAATAGAGGGTAAAAACTCAGTGTGATTTTCAGTAAAGGTTTACAAAGTCACAAAAAGCAGTCATGAATAACAATGGTGTTTTGCCATCCTAAGTTTATAGAGCATCATGTTAAAAGCTGAATTTTGAACTATGATGTGCCATGAATATATTCTTTCTGTTCTATATTATTATGTTAATATGCATGATTGAATTAAAGTTTAGTTAGAAGGGTTGGCATTTTACAACTAAGCTGAAACAGGAGCATTGGTGTCCTCCTGTCCAGTAGGGGGCAGCCTCCCCCTGAAGACCTCCCTCCAAGTAAATAGAGACTCAAGGCTCAGAAGCATTTTGTCGATAAAACAATTTCTTTATCCTTTCTCCTCATCTAATTCTGTTTCCCAGAGTGAATAGAGATAAGCCCGGCCGGCATTCCAATTAGAGGTCAAGGTGGATTCAGAAACTGCGGAAGGTAACTGGTAGATGTGATTTGTCCACAAGACACTCTTTCTTCTTGAATCAAAGGATAAGGACTGAGGAGACAAACATGGTGACAAACCTGCTGACTTGACTAGGGTTTTGTGAGCTCTAACTTTATATTTTATATATATATATATGGTGTGTGTGTGTGTGTATGTGTGTGTGCGCGCGCGTGTGTGTGTGATCCGTTTGGATTCCTAACTATTTGTTGTTATAACATGTCACACACACACACCACACACAAACACACACCATTTCACAATGAGGTCTGTTGAATTTTGGAGTTTTTGCTCATGCTACTCTGGCCAAATTCCAAATTATGTCATTATATGTCCCCTGTTCCAACCCTTCTCTCCTGCTGCTCTAGGGTAGACCAGCAGCCTTTGCGTGTCCCCCTGCCAATGACTATAGCATCGATTGGTATTTCCAAGAAGCTGTTTTAACTGAAAAAAAAAAAAAACTCCTTTCAAAGGGCAAGTACCCAGAGGGTGGTCACCTTGAATGTCTAGGTTGGCCTTCAGCAGAGTAAATGAATAAGGGAGAATGAGGACATCGGAGAAAGGGGGAAAAGAAGGGAGAAAGGCTCTCCAAAACTCCTCTCACCTGTAGTAGAGTCCTCATGTGTGGTATCGGCTAAGGCTCATAGGACCCATTGTCCAGTACCAGACAGCAAGGCCACCAGCTCTGGTGGTTTGGCTCCAGAGCTCAAGGTGTAATTCCTTGAACCTTCCTTGGACATAACTCTTAACATCTAGGACATAGTTTCTTCTGGTAACATTAGTTGCTCTCTGACCTGCCTATCTGGATAGTTTCACATAGGGCTCCGATGATGTGATGTATGGGGATGGTCTGCGAACAGAAATCTTGGGTGACATCATTTTTATATATTTCCCTGCGCTCAGTACTTCTCACCAGCTCCCCATATTGTCCAGCCTTCTTCAAAAGCTGCACTTCTTGGGCGGACCATAAGATTGGATTGAATTACCATTAGAAGTATGTGTCTTTCTTAAGTAAAATGAATAAGATGGTATGGAAATGCAAATGTATGCAAATATAATGCAAATTTAAAACTCAACATATCACAGGAAGGTCTCAGTGAAATATAGGAAAAAACAGGCCAGGCTCCACTTAGAGGAGCATCAGCTTGAGCATACAAACTTGATGGCATAATTAATTGCAGGCAGCAGTGTAACAGTGGTAAGCCAAATTTCCAGGAAATATAAGTGAATTATGAGGCGTGTTGGGCTTTTCATTTGAGAGGCTGTCTTAGGGTTTGCGAGGTCTGTGATCACTGGAGGTGGTACCAGGGAGGTGGGTGATTTCGCCCCTGTCAAATAAGGCAGAAAGAATGGTGATATAAAGACTGAATGGTGCCCCATGTAAAAGTAAGACCTCTTTAAGAGGAGGTCCCTTAGTGACTTCTGTTTTCGTTTATTTTTCTTTTGTGTGGTCGTGGTTACCCAGGACATATTTATTTACTTATTCAGCAGAGGTAGAATGGTTATTTGATATGCATAAAACACAATGTTAAATACAAAGGGAAGGTTGGCACTTCCATGAAGTCCCCGCATAATAACTGGGGAGATAAGACAAGAACCGAATCATTAGAATTCTAGGGAGAAAATCAGAATACTTCCAGGAAGTCTTTGGGGAGACGACAGGGTCGGATTAGGGTGTTGGAAGGTACATAGAATTTATATAACCTTGAATAAGTCTAAGATTTTGTTAGAACCTTTTTTTCAAAGAGAATTCATTTTCAGGCTAATTGGGTAACAACTGCCCCTCATAAAATGTTGACAGGCATGGCTTTCTGTTTAAAAGATATTTTTATTATTATTATTTAATATGCCCTGTTGTATCTATGTGGTCTGTAAGCATTCCACTTGTTAGACAAATCATTTTTGATACCCCTTATGGGTCAGGCACTAGGTCCCAGGTGTTGCAGATGTGAAAATTCACAAGGTAACCCTTTGTGGAGTGTTTTGATTAGTGGAGGTGGGGAAAACAGATATCAACTGAACATGCGATCGTGACCATGAATGTTGTGAAGGAGACGTGTACGATCCTGATATGTGCTGCAAAGTGGCAATATTTATTGTATGACCAGCGCAACAAGTAAAAGGTCACCACCTACAGAGGGCTAGTTTGGAACACCAGGACATGAACAGCCAGAGCAGAGGATAGCAACGAATAGACTCAATGCCTGGAGGGCCTGACAGGAGCCGGATCCCAGTGGTGGTCCTGCCAACCTGCTCACATGGCACACTGGGAGCACATGGGAGAGTTAAGGTAAGCATAAAAGCATAGGGGTGAAATTTTATCTTTGGAGAGTCAGGCTTCTGTGAGCAGTTTAAGTGTCAGAAAGAGGCTAGACAGTTTACAAAGAGAAAGGCTGGATGTTTTGCAGTATGCCCTGAAGGAAATGATGGTGATGATGGTGATCTCAACTAGAGTTTAAGGCCACTGAGGGGAGAGGATGCATGATCAGGAGGTGGCGTTGAAGCTTTGCGCTGAGATGTGGCATTGCTTGTGACCTCGAAACCCCATCCTCAGGGACGTGCGAGCCAAATAAACTCTAATAAGGAAAACATAGACAATACCAGCAGGACGTAGGAAGAAAGAATGCCCCATGCCACAGAAAAATGTGATGAAATCTAAGACCTCTGATGAATGTCTCACTCACTAAATAAAAAATGAAGAACAGATGCAAAAATAGGAAACTTGAGCAACAAGCAAGGGCATATAACCACTATTCTAGAGGAGATGACTTCTAAAAAAGTTCGATGCATGCTATATAATGTATGGAGGGCTATGTTAATAAGTTTAAGACTACTCTAAAAATAGGTTTCTAGAAAAATGCAAATAATCAAAAAGGATTCCATAAAAGTATTTGTTTTTTATGTTTTAGGAACTCTATGTAGTCTTCAAGTAATATGTAGTTTCTAAATTATTGTGATCTTCAAAGCATAGAAAGAGATCAATATTTTAAAAAGGCTGATGACTTAGATATCTATACTTACATGAACACACCACACACACACACACACACACACACACTATATCAAGGTTACAGAGATGCTCCAATACGGAAAAAGAAATTAATGCATATTTCTAATTAATGTGTCTAATTCATCTAAGTAATAAGTTAGAGGAGGCGATCCATCCACATTTTTTGAGTGGCAGTAAAACTAATATTAAAATGTAAAATATTTCCCTGATTAAAGGAGATGTCAGTAGATTCTCAGTATCTTCATTAACGCACAACATAGCAGAGTTCCTGTTAAAACGAGGTACAAAACCATCATTGTCGTCATCACTGTTCTGGAAGGTCCAGGCTAGGAAGCAGGAGAGCAGCAGAAACACCTCATATAAGCAATGAGAAGGGGACCCTCACCGTCAGTAGAAGTGACAGTCTACATAGAAAGCTCAGCATTATCAAATGGAAAGTTGTCCACATTTTAAAAAATTAATAAAAGTAAAATAATAAAATTTAAAGTTTATATGTTAAAGACTGGGATGAGGCCCTGGCCAGTTGGTGCAGTGGTAGAGCATCAACCCATGTGGATGTCCCAGGTTTGATTCCCTGTCAGGGCACACAGGAGAAGTACTCATCTGCTTCTCCACTTTTTCACCCTTCTTGCTTCTCTTTCTCTCTCTCTCTTCCTCTCCTATAGTGATGGCTCTATTGGAATGAGTTGGCCCCAGGCACTGAGGATGGCTCCATGGCCTCCACCTCAGGTGCTAAGAAGAGCTCAGTAGCTGAGCAACAGAGCAAGGGCCCCAGATGTGCAGAGCATCACGCCCTAGTGGGCTTGCCTGGTGAATCCTTGTCAGGTTGCATGTGGGAGTCTGTCTCTGCCACTCCTTCTCTCAGTGAATTAAAAAAAAAAAAGACTGCGATATATACATGTATAGCCTCCAGGGCAGGAATTACACTTAGTGGGCATCCACTAAAAAACTAAAAATAAGCTAATGAAAACAACACAAAATGGAACATGCTTGTTCACTATATTTTATTATGAAAACACAAGACAATTATTTTATTAAAAATATATTAGCATTTTGTCCATTTCCGCTGCTACAAATGGCAAACTCCTCATAAGGACTCAGTCTGAGTTCCAAGTTTTTTTTCTGTTCCAGATGTACAGAAAATTGCAGTCTCTCTGATGGACAGTATTTGGTGAGACTGAAAGTCACTCTCTCCACATTCACTAGCTAATGTCATTTTCAAATGCAGCAGGAGCTAGGTGCAGAGCCCCCTGCTATCTGAGAGCACATCCCCCACCGCAGCCTATCTGATTGACACGCAGCCCTTTCCCTGTGCTGTGGCTGGGCACTAACCCCTCACCTCTGCCACCGCCACCACCTCCTCCTTCCAGTTGCAAGAACGGGAGGTCCAGGTCAGCGGCGTGGCAAGACGGAGCATTGCCTGCTGTCTGTTTATCCTCAAAGCCAACTCTGAGGCAACACCTAATGCAAATGTATACTTTTCAAATCTATGAAGCCCTCTTATCGCATGTATTGTTACTAAGTTGTCTGGCACAGTTGCCCACAAGTGTTCCCAGCAAACGGCTTTATTAAAGAAATAGCTGTACCTTCAGGGTCAGACACAGGTGCTCTTCCGTTAGATTTGATTGCTCCAGTTCATGGAGTTGTCGTGTTTTCTTATCCTTGCTTGGGCTGCCGGGGCATGTGACCTCTGTCGAGTACAAAATTCTATGCTGAGAGTATCTGCTGGGCTTATCCTGGCTGCACATAATTCTACATTCTCAGGTTCTCTGGCCCCTAATTTCATTTTTATTTCTCATTGTCTTTTATTGATTTTTTCCAGTGTATGCCACCCTAACTTTTAAAATATATATATATTAATTTTTATTGATTGATTTTAATGAGGGAAGAAGGGAGAGAGAGACAGGAACATCAACCTTTTCCTGTTATGGGCCCAGACCAGTGATCGAACCAGCAATCTCTGAGCCTCGGGACGCTGCTCCAACCAATCAACCGAGCCATCCAGCGAGGGCCGCCCTAACTTGTTCTGGCAATGAAGTAAGCAATATGAACACACCGATATCATTTACATTTCACCATTTGCCTCGCACATTAATTTTTATCCTCTCCTGGCTTTCTTCCCTTCCCACTCTCAATAATCCGTACCCATCTTTAGACTCAATGCGTATCACTGCCCACATCAGAACATTCTGATCAAAAGACTAAGCCATAATTAAGCTGTGAGTGACCTCGCTCTGCAGTGCTAGAGGTTTTTATCCTGTTGTGGATTCCCAGCCTTTTCACGCAAAACAGCCACTCGTCTAAAGAGAAGAAAAAAAAAGAACAAGGAGAATTCTCCTAAAGGACAAATACACATTGGTCCCTCAGGATTTTCAAGTTCCCAGAAGATCTCATGAACGGTTTGTCCCGCTTCAAATGCCACTCTTGAAAGTGGCCCAGGGACGCTGAGTCCATGCAGCGTCTCATTAGCTGGATCAATATCCAGGCTGTGAAAAGTGGCGAGAACAGGGAGGTCTTGCAGCTTTCTTTGTTATAAAGACACCAAGATGGAATATTAAATATTTAAAAACTAGGTCAGACTTAATAAATGCCTTTTCAAGGAGCCCAGCCTTTAAATTAAGGCGCCATGAGGAGTCTACAGCTTGGAAACTATGCGCTGGCAGCCACCCTGGTCCACGTGGATGCTTCTATTATGTCCAAATTCTATCTGCACAGGAATAGCTTGTGACAAAGTTACATCCACAAAGCCACAAGAAGGACCCAGAAAATTAAACGCCTAATTCTCTACCCAGGTATGTGGGCAGTGAGGGGGGCATTAGGGCGAGACCTGGTATTATGAAATCGCACCCATGCCACCATCACCACCACAGAGATGTCAGAATCCCCACTGTGCTTCTCCCAGAAAGTGACAGATTGCCCCCACTGTGTGGAGAGTGACGTTTCCGGTCACTGCGAATGGGGCTGGGCACGGGCTGGTTTAATGAGACACACCCTGGGCACTGCGGTCCGTCAATGCACCAGATCTCTGGATGTGAACTGGATGTCACCTCTTCTCTGTCACTGTCCCTGGGACCCTGCTGCTGGCCGCATTCTAGGAAGATTACCTCTGTGGGGAAGATGAGCGGGCCAGAGCCATCAGCATCTGTCTCTGTCCGAGGCAAAGGCCAAAGGCATGGCAGACACTTGCCTCTCGAGCAGAGCCTTAATGGACATGGCAGAGACCAGCCCTGGAATTTCATGTTGGCAGTCGGCTCCCAGGGCTTTGCATTGGGACTGCTTTGCCATGTGGGGGCCAGCCGAGGTCGTTATTTCAACCTTGATCAGCACAGGTACCTCCTGGATGCACCAGATTCACCCAGTGAGAAGCAATCTGGAAATCGATGAGCACACATTGTCCAAATGCTGGTGCGCACAGAACACTCAAAGAGTTCTTCTAACCACCGCTCAGGAATAACTACGGCGACTGGGCCCCAGTCTAGACCAACCCCATGTGAATCTTCATCATCGGGGCCCAGACAGCCTCTTTATTTAAATATATATATTAAAAATTCTAAGATCAATAATGTTCAGGTTTCTTTGCATTCATTGGTCTCCCTGAATATTTGCCCCTAATTTTAAAACGTGATTGATGTGATTTTTATGTTTTTTATTTTTATCAATGTGATTCTTAAAATAGTTTGACCTTGAGAAAATTGTCATAAACCCTAAAGTGAGGAAAAGGTTTTTCATTTTAATAGCAATGAGTCTTTTCCTTTATTGTGTAATGACAGAGTTGTTATATGATTTGAAGACAAAAACCAACTTGTGTTCAGAGTTCAGTGACTTACCCCGAGTGCGCAAATCACCCCATCCCATCCTAAAAAAAAAAATTCTTAACAATAAGAATTATTATTACTATTACCACTGTCATTTTACAGATGTGGACACCAAGTGTCAGAGAGGATGAACATTTAAGTCATCTGATACATTGCAGATCATGGTCTTAATTCTTTTTATTCATTCTAAATTGATTAATTTTCCCACATTGTCACCTAAGCCAATAAAAAGCATCCATTCTAATGAAAAAAAGTCCTCATTCTCCCCTCCCCAAACCCCAAGTCCCTCTGCCATATGCATTCCAAAAATTGAGGAAAATAAAGAATTCGTTGTCACACCACCATGGTGGGATCAAGGTAGACTATTTATTAAGATGTGTCTTCACTGAACTTCTTAAAAGGTTGGAGGTACAACAACCCCTCACTATATACTTTGTTTTCAATCAGTAAAGTATAGATGTCATGTCCTATACGAGGTCACTGAAGTCCATGACTTCCAGGAAAAAAGAGTTTGTAACTATCCTTATCTGTAAGTTATGCATTTGTCCATGGTCTGCACTCCACAACACCTCACGTTAGACGGCAAAGGAGCCAATTCTCTGTAATGTCAGGGAGGGAAAAGCCCTTGACCCATGGCCTTTGAGGGGGTATCTTCTCCTAGAGCCTTGTCAACTGTTCTGTGACCAACGCTTCTTTCTCATGCGTCAATGTAGCATTCTCTTCCCCTAACTGTAGCATTTAAACTATTATGAGCTTGCTTACATCTTTCACTTGGTTTGAGATCCCCGCCACTGAGGGACTCAACCTTGTAGCCCAGGGGGTCTAGTACTATGCCCTGCATATCCGGGACACTTAGTAACCATCCATTAACTCAAGAAATGGAAGGGAAATAAATGAATACAACGTAACCTGAGCACGTCAGGTGGCAAGAGGATGGTGCCCGGTGGCAGTTTCCCGAGAGCCTAGACCTCCATGGCTCCTGCAAGGCCAGGCTCACGTCGTGAAGCAGGAATGAGGTGAACGCAGGTGAGCAACGGATACCAACAGGAGGCCAATGTGCGATCTGACCCGGAAAGTCACCCCGACAAACCCCAGGCAGAGATTCCGCAGGAGAGGCCCAGGCTTGCTCACTCCCGGGTTCATCCGTTCCAAAAATTCATTTTAATTTTTAATTGTGGATTTTTTTTCACAATTCGCTCCCGTAGCCTTCCATGTGCCAAGCGTTGTTCCTTACTCCAGGGCACCGCCGGAGGGTCATATCCTGGGGTCTGTGTTCCTGCCCTATGTCTGCACATGCAGAATGCTCTCCGAGAAACAAATGAGGGTTGGTAGTTCCATCACAGCTCCAGACACTGGAGTGACAGGGCTGTGACTGGCTAAGCTGAAGTCTGAAAAATAAAAACCCGAAACATTTGGATTACTGAGAACATAAGTATCATGTGATAGATATTTTAAAAGTCAGAAGGAACAAAAACTAAACAGAGAGAAAACGTTGTTGGCAGTCGCACACAGAAGGACGTAAAGGCACAGAGCCTGATGGCTCAGGTCAGGCCGTGAGGAGGCAGAGGGCTAACCCCCTCCAGCCAGGGCGGAAAAGGCAGAGGTCCTCAGAGGACATCCAATTACCAGCATGATTTATTTCACCCTGGTGATGCTGTTCTGTGGGTATGCCATGTTGGAGAGGTGAGCGTCCAGGCCACCTGTGTGGAGGTGTGCCCCCGCGTGGGGGAGGGGGTGATGGCCCCGTTCCTGAGAGTCACAGGCTGTCCCTTGCCAGGACCATGGCGGAAGCCCAAGACAAGCAGCTCTGACATGGCAGGGCAGCTGGGCGGGCTGTCCTGCCGAGCTCCGAGACCCTGGCTGTCACTCAAGGCGTCATTAACGATGGAAGAGAGTCAGCGAAGCTTGTTGTGTTGTCATCACACAGAGAGGAGGTTGGCTGCCAACCAAATTAGCTTGCTTACGGAGTGTGAATCAAAATGACATGCAATCTGAATGTTAATGAAAATCTCTGTCTCTGCAGGCCTCCAATCCCATCCAGAAAGCTGTCATCTGGAAGACATTATCTTTTTTTTCTTTCTCCCCCACCTTTCTCTCTCTCTCATTTGAATCTGAATTTTCCAGTTTACCTACAATGTGAAAATAATTTTTAAGCAGTCGTGCTTGGACGACT
This sequence comes from Rhynchonycteris naso, assembly GCA_037038555.1. Lineage (NCBI taxonomy): Eukaryota > Metazoa > Chordata > Mammalia > Chiroptera > Emballonuridae > Rhynchonycteris > Rhynchonycteris naso. Next base: position 109,204,469 of record CM073001.1, read on the forward strand.
GACGGTTAGCAGGTTATGCAGCTGAGTCAGTGGTGGCAGACTTCCCCTGAGGAAGAGAGAGATGTCAAGGTAGTAATAGAGTTCTTTACCTGGACTTAACGTCTATGCGCTAGGACAGCTCCCATGCCAAGGGCTTGTAAGAAAAGAAAAACAGGTCCAGTCATCACTGTTGGGAAGGATGCATTTCTCTTACCTCCCACACATCATAATACAAAGTGAACTGCATCTGATGTGCTAGGTGTGAGCCAGCTCCTGCTTTAAAAAGGGCTGCCATGTGCGACCACTCACCCCCAAGTCCTCTACCAAACTGCTTGATGTCGAGATGGTTAGCTATGAAATATACTGCTCACAAAAATTAGGGGATGTTTCAAAATGAATATGAAGCTATAATGTATCCCCTAATTTTTGTGAGCAGAATAGTTCTAGAACTCCAATTAAAAATGAGTCAAATCAAGCCTGACCAGGTGGTGGCACAGTGGATAGAGCGTCGGCTGGGATGCAGAAGACCCAGGTTCGAGACCCCGAGGTTGCCAGCTTGACGCGGGCCCATGGGCTTGAGCAAAAGCTCGTCAGCTTGGACCCAAGGTCGCTGGCTCCAGCAAGGGGTTGCTCGGTCTGCTGAAGGCCCGTGGTCAAGGCACATGTGAGAAAGCAATCAATGAACAACTATGGTGTCGCAACGGCAACGAGAAACTAATGATTGATGCTTCTCACCTCTCTCTGTTCCTGTCTGTCCCTATCTATCCCTCTCTCTGACTCTCTCTCTCTCTCTCTCTCCTTGGGAAAATAAAAATGAGCCAAATCAGGTAACCAGAAGGAGGCAGGTATGGATTAACACACAGAGACACAACGTGTGGGTTCTCTGTCTATAGTGCTCATGAGTGGCACAGTCTTAGAGTTAATAACTTCTAAGAGGCTAAACATATGGAAAATATGCCTTGATCGGCAACACGCATGTTCCACTGGGAGAGAGAGCGTGATTAGAAAAGGGGACAAATCCTATCTTGTTTTGTTTCATTCATCCTTTGGTGAGTTCGGCAAAGTTGGGATTGTAGGGAACTAACCCCCAAGTTTATCTGTGGTTTCTAAAGCCTAATGGCTTAGAAATTGTTTCCTAAGTCTTCACAGCATCAAGTACATAAACATAGGATAAAATGATGTGTATTCTCATTCTGCCCAGTATTAAGAATATGTATATGTATTTGCATATGTATATATGTATGTGTATGTATATGTATATGTATGTGGTTAGGCAAATCGGTCTATAGTTGTGAGCTCATGAAACGCAGAGTGTGTTCATGTATTCTTTATTTGTTTATCTATAATTATTAGCCTATTTTTGCCCATCCCTGTCTATATGTGAACAAAAAGGTGGCATGCCTATAAGAAACACCCAGCATTTCAGGTTTTAGCTTTATAGCTGTTACCAAGTTTTGAAATTTTTAATAAATTATTGAAGGGCTCTATATGTTAGCTCTCATATTTGTGATCTATAATGATGATTTTAGATTTTTACAATTCAAAGATGTTAATGGAAAAATTCAAAACCTGTGAGCTTACATATGAATCGTAATGATAACACTGGGGAACAAAATTATTGTTGCATCCACAAAAACGCTTGTTCTTACCTAACTCTAGTGTGCTGATCTCAAATCTGACATTTGTTTTTCTCTGTAAGCTACAGTTTCTTTGCAATTCAAGATTTTAGGTTTTCATCTTATTGTAAAATTTTCAACATTTAGTTTAACATAGTGAAGTAGAATGTCTTCTTGGGAATCATCTTTGTGAAAATATAATAATTTATATAATATAGTAAATACACTAATACACTAAAAGATATGAATGCATCAGAATTTGTCTACAATTTCGAAATACAGGTATTGATCTACTTACAACCTATGCAACTTACGACCATTCGACTTTACGACCAAAATCGCTAGCCACAACTGCTCCGCATCTGGAGCAGTTTTTGTATGCACCTGTATTTTGTAATTTTGTATGTTTTGCAAATATTAAACCAGTGGTACTGGTAATGCAGTGTTTCACTTAAACGTGACGAATGTAAAAATAAGAAACAAAATGGTGTAGAGATGATACAAATGGCATAAAATGAACAAAGAAAATTATGATATATAACAATAATGAAAGAAAATTATGATAAAATATGACTTAAAGATTTTTATAACATTTCACAGTACTGTACATATAGTCTACTCAACTTATGACCAAATTGTGTTACGACCAGTCTGTGTTCCACAATTGTCGGAACCAATTGTGGTGGTAGGTCGAGCATTAGCTGTAGAACATATTAAAACACTTACTTTAATCATAAAATTTGTGCAAAACTTATTTAAATTCTATTCAGACAAAAATTTGCATTTGTAGCTCTTGCATTTGTGTGCTTTTTGAGGACAATCCCGTTTGATGCTCCAGCAATAGTTTGTTCATCACTAAAGCTCCAAGATTTTCAGGAAACTTATCAAGGTGACTGTTCAGAAAGTGAATCTTAATGCTCATGTTACATCCAATGTCACAGAAAGCCAACAGCATCCTTTGAACCAGAAGTTCATAGTTTCCTGCATTTTTGTTGCCAAGAAAGTTCTTTGTAACTGCCACAAAAGACTGCCATGCTGCTTTCTCTCTCTTATTCATCTTCCTGGCAAATTATGCATCACGTATGAGGGTTCCAATTTGAGGTCCATCGAATACGCCTACCTGCTTTTATCTTCTCGAAAGACAAAGTAAGAAAACCAGAAATAATATGTTGAAAGCATTCACTTTCTCTATTGAAAGCCTGAACAAACTTCTTCATTAAGGCAAGTTTGATGTAAAGTGGGGGAAAAATGATCCGTCTCAATTAACTACAGGTTCATTCACAATATTTTGCATCCCTACTTCCAGAGTTTCACGTTTCAGCCACTCCTTCTATGTCCAGTGTTTCTCCCAAACTCGGCTGCCCCACAAACACAGAAAGCAAGGATACTTTGTGAACCTCTCTGTTGTCCAGCAGGAAATTGACGATTTTAAGATCCACACAAATGATCCAGTTATGCTCCTCATACTTCAGAAAGTCAAGGACAATTTTTAAGTCATTATAATCTTCTTGCAGATGAGTTAAATAACCAATTGGAACCGCTGCATAAACATTACCCTTTTGTAGGAGAAAACATTTCAAACTCCTTTTAGAGCTGTCAAGAAATAACCGCCATTCTGTTGGACTTTAAGTGGTAACACCTAGCTGGCTGAGAAGACTACTGATATCATGACAGTAAACAAAGTGTTTGTCATTGGAAAAAAAGTCCACAAAAATTTGTTCACGCTTCCTGAAATGAGATACTTTAGCTGACCGGTGAAGTATATTCTTTTCTTGCAGCCTGTAGGCTAATAACTCAGCTACTTTCTTTGATAGGCCCAAATCTCTTACTAAGTCATTCAATTTGGGTTGGCTAAACTGCTGAGGACTTAATGACTGCTTGGCATCAGAAGAAGACCCTTCAGATTCTACAACCATTTCCTCATGCATCTTATCAAAATAAACTTGATCACCATGTTCACTTTCTTCGTCCTTAGGAGAAACAAAACCATTGAAAACTGGACCTGGGAGTGTCTCAGAGTGTGGGATAGGTCATATTGCTGAAGGAATATTAGGATATGCGATCATATGCTGTTTTTTCTTGCCGATGTCCTTTGTATGGATCAGACAGAAATAAGAGTCACTGCTGTGGTCCTTAGGTTCACACCAAACCATGGGAATACCAAAAGGCTCGGGAGAAACACTAGACACTGAAGTTGTGGCCGAACCGTGAAACTCTGGAAGTAGGGATGCAAAATATTGTGAATGAACCTGTAGTTAATTGAGACGGATCATTTTTCCCCCACTTTACATCAAACTTGCCTTAATGAAGAAGTTTGTTCAGGCTTTCAATAGAGAAAGTGAATGCTTTCAACATATTATTTCTGGTTTTCTTACTTTGTCTTTCGAGAAGATAAAAGCAGGTAGGCGTATTCGATGGACCTCAAATTGGAACCCTCATACGTGATGCATAATTTGCCAGGAAGATGAATAAGAGAGAGAAAGCAGCATGGCAGTCTTTTGTGGCAGTTACAAAGAACTTTCTTGGCAACAAAAATGCAGGAAACTATGAACTTCTGGTTCAAAGGATGCTGTTGGCTTTCTGTGACATTGGATGTAACATGAGCGTTAAGATTCACTTTCTGAACAGTCACCTTGATAAGTTTCCTGAAAATCTTGGAGCTGTTAGTGATGAGCAGGGAGAATGCTTTCATCAAGAATTGAAGACAATGGAGGAGCGTTATCAGGGGCGATGGGACAGAAATATGATGGCAGACTACTGCTGGAGCATCAAAGGAGATAGTCCTCAACAAGTACACACACGCAAGAGCTACAAATGCAAATTTTTGCCCGAGTAGAATTTAAATAAGTTTTGTACAAATTTTATGAATAAAGTGTTTTTAATATGTTCTATTTCAAAATTGTAGACAAATTCTGGTGCAATTATATCTTTTAGTGTATTAGTGTATTTACTGCATTATATAAATTATTATATTTTCACAAAGATGATGCCCAAGAGGACATTCTATTTCATTATGTAAAACTAAATGTTGAAAATTTTACAATAAGATAAAATCCTAAAATCTTTAATTGCAAAAACACTGTAGCTTATGGAGAAAAACTAATGTCAGATTTAAGATCAGCACACTCGAATTAGGTAAGAACAAGTGTTTTTGTAGATGCAACAAAAACTTTGTTCCCCAGTGATAGATTTACAGAGGAATTGAAATGGTAGGACAGATCATTCTCACATAGAATTTTCTCTTGGCTAACAAATTGCATTTCATATGCAGATGGTGTGTTTGTTATAATCAATGGAATAATACTGGTAAATTATTCCTTAGGTTTTTTTACTGAACTTCTTTTTCTGTGTGGAATCCTGTTTAACACCATAGATCGTATTTAGTCATCGCGTATTCCGAAGCTCCTTCGGTATGGGAATATTTTTCTCCTGTCTTTTAGGACCTTGGCATGTTTCAGGAGTACTGATCAGGTACATGGCAAGCTTGTCCTCTGTTGGAAGCCATAAATTCTCTTTGTGGGAGCAATTGGTTTTCCTTCATGGGTTCTTACAGTTCTGTTACCAAGTTCAAAAATGTGTAGGGGCATTATGTCATTTGATGAAACAATTGGCACATTGATCACTAATGTGATGAACTCCTCTTGTACCTCCGAAAAATAATATCCTCTGAAATTGGTTTTGTCAAATAGTAACACAGATCCCCTAGTTTCTTGGAAAACTGGAGTGTTGTATCATTTTCACTGACTTTTTTTAAAAAAACACCTGGTTTCATATTAGTAAAGGAGTGCATTTCCTGGAAGCAGCAGGTAGTTGGATCTTGCTTGCTTATCCAGACTGACGGTCTCTGACTTTAATTGAGGTGTTTAGTCCTGTTACATTTATGTAATTCTTAATGTGGTTAGATTTAAATGTACCCTGTTCCTTTTTTGTTTTTGATTTTTCTTATTTCTATTCTGTTTCCTTTATCATTTTTCTGCCCTCTTTTGGTTAATTTTTTATGATTTCTTTTTTTGTGTGTATGTGGCTTTTTATCCATAACTATTTTAGTATTTTAATGTGCCCATTAGGACTTCTTATTGACATTTTGTTGTTGTTGTTGTTATTCTAGGATTCAGGCATGAACCCAGAGGTCAGAGATTGGAGAAATCTGAGTGGCATATATAGAGAACTATGTGCCAGTCCATGTGTCCTTTCACCAAAGGTCGGGCTCCTCTGAGTGAGCACGTGTGTGTGACCGCCCCTGAAGGCCCCGGGGTCTCGCATACCAATACGAGAACAGTGGGTTTGCTCTTTCCACAGGCTCCTCATGTATTCTGAGACATAGGTATCATTAACAAAATTGACTCCAATGGTATGGAAAAGATCCAGGTAAAAAAATACCTTCAAGGCACAAGATTTTTTCTCAAATAGCATCTTTATGAATCACTTAGCAGAATATGTGCCCAGTGTGTTCTGACTCTGTTATGTGGCAGCACGCGTCTCTGAGCACTGACGTCAATTAGCGTTAGCAGGCCCATGTGACCAGCTAACCTTCCGTTTAAATGTGTGATTGTATTCTGTGTAGAAAAATAAATTACAGCTCACAGGAGTTGGATGAGCGGGAAACAAGCCGGAAATGAGCCAGAAACCACCAGCTGGTTTCCTGTTACACAGGAGGGGTAACAATTTATATATATATAGGGGCCATGGGGACATGGAAGAAATCCCAGCATTATCTGCAACATCTTCCACTTCAATGTTACAGTAGCTTCTGGGTGCTTTACTCTCTTTATGAATAAGAAACATCATCTACCTTTGTACAAAAAAAAAAAGAAGAAGAAGAAGAAGAAAAGAAAGAAAGGAAGGAAGAAAAGAACACACCAACAACAACTGTCACTTTGCAGTTCAGTTCCCTGCAGACATGAAATGAAGGAATGACGACAAAAAAAAATCCCTGAGGGATATGAGTGCATAAAAGATTGACACACTGATATTTCTGTGGGAACACATTTCCATTTTATTCTTCTGTAAAGAAGCAATCTCCCCATTCTAGCCACTAATCTGTGAATGGTTAACTGTGGAAGGGGAAAACCAGGTAATTTTAAAAATAATTTGACCCTTGCAATCTCTGCTGGGGAAGGCTCAAATTATCCAGATTGGCTGTCATGAAAACCACTGATCAATGTCGACAGACCTCCCCACTGACAAAGGAGGTCTGCAGAGTTGGAGAGCCCCTAACAATTTCAGCCAATGCCAACCACTACCCTTGCATACACATGACGCATGCACCCAAATCCCCAGATCCTCCTGGTTTTGCAAAAATGCCCTTACACTTAGGGAAAGGGGAGGAATAGAAACCGGTATTTGCACACATCCACCACTTTTGCTTGCTTTCAGAGACCTAGCTGGAAAAGAGATTGAAATTGGCAAAGAATCGGTTACCCAACCCTCACTGCCGGCCACTGGCACTGGACTTAGCTTATAAAAAAAATGTTGAGGCCCTGGCCGGTTCGCTAAGTGGTAGAGCATTGGTGTAGCGTGTGGAAATCCTGGGTTCAATTCCTGGTCAGGGCACACAGGAGAAGCGCCCATCTGCTTCTCCACCCTTCCCCTTCTCCTTTCTCTCTATCTCTCTCTTCCCCTCCCACAGTCAAGGCTCCATTGGAGCAAAGTTGGCCCGGGCACTGAGGTCAGCTCCATGGCCTCTGCCTCAGGCACTAGAATGGCTCTGATTGCAATAGAGCAACGCCCCAGACGGGCAGAGCATTGCCCCTAGTGGGCATGCAGGGTGGATCCCAGTTGGGCACATGGGGGAGTCTGTCTCTCTGCCTCCCTGCTTCTCACTTCAGAAAGACACACACAAAAAAATGTTGAACATGCAACATGACACAGGGCATAGGGGCAGCTCACTTGTTTCAATTGTCACACACATTTATATTCAGAGAAAATAATTTAAGTGTTGTTAAGCCAAAAGGCAGTGTGCACAGGCCCTGAGAGAGAGAAAAGAAATGTAAGGAGCCCAGAATTGGGGTGACCACGTTCTGTGAATGCACTTTTTGATACAGAGATTACTTAACTGTCCTGCCTTTTGTCGGGCTCCTCCTTGCCACCCCCGTACTCATCTGTGCCCACTGGCAGAGGGCATGAAGACATGCGACACTGTATTCGGGTGCTGTTAAATGGCACCTGGGAGACGAAGACCCTATACTTTTGTTGGTTCTCATGATTCTCTAAGGGGCTAATTAGGGGAAACTCTGGGCTTTTCACACCTTTCCAAAATCGTGTACATATCCGCCCATGGACTTTACAAAACGTTTGAATTGTGAGAACTCTAGGCTTTCCTTTTATAAATAAATAAATAGTCTGATTTTTTTTAATGTCAAATAGATGTCGGTGTTAATACACACAAATTAAATGGGACACAAATTAAATTGGAGGCTGTTTGAAAACACAGATGACCGTGCTAAGTTGAACCTTCCATGGGACAGGAAGTCCCAGGAGACTCTAATGCTGTGTCTGCGTGCGAAGGGGGCTGGCTGTCTTCCTCCGCATGCAGACGTGTGGGAAACCATAAAACAAGATGGGGATCTGTTCTTGGCTTTGCGTTGTTCCTGTAGCTTACCGTGTTGGCCCTGAAAAACTTATTAAAAGATGTGAGGAGGGTTAAATTTGCTTCTATTAATCACATGCAGCAATGGAAGTGTAATTAGGTCCATTTGCATCGTACAAAGGGAAGACATAAGCACTCAAGTTGCAGGCCTGATGATGGAGTTTACGTTAGCAGATTCAGTTTAAATAGAAAAGAAAGAAATTGAAGAGGAGAGTTTCCAGCAGAGGCAAAGGGCTATTTAAGTGTGGTAAGAATGCCACCACAGCCAGCCAGCCCTCTCAGGAAGGATTACACAGGTGGCCCTGTCACCGTCCTACCCCAGGGGGCTCCGGGCTGTAGGTGACACCTGCAGTCAGGCAGACAAGTTGGGAGCTGTGCCAGTCCCCAGTTTCTATGTTCTCTGGTTCAGAACTTCCCCACGAATGACTCAACGTTGAGGTGGTGGGCTCGCTGACAGCACTATTTAAGGCAAGATAAAAGGATGGCCATTGGAGTTCATGAGATCCCTTTTGTTCCTTTTATTGCAGAAAGACAGAAGTACGTGACTCGATAGATTAGACTTGTTCAGGTATGAAATTGGCAGACCCTGTTCCTTAGTACAATCTAGTGTGGAGACTAGTGAGCTATATAGTTTTGAAGAAGACAGGAAAAAACAATTTGGGGAAGGAATACAGATTAATTTCAATACATAACAATTAAACATGTGTACACAGTGGTATGTTACACCAGGCACATGTGGCATTCAGGTTAATCTTAAAATTAAAATGGGTTTTAGACAGTTAAAATGTACACAGTGCCTAGAGGTGTGTTCCAAATAACTTTCAAGATGATAATACATTTTATGCTACTATCACCTTTGTATGAAAAATAGAGACATCTTTCACACAACCAAGAGTCCATTTTACAATCTTTTCTCCTCTTCTGTTTCTCTTCATTTCTTTTGAAAGCCAGTGACTACAAAAAAAAAAAAATGATAAAGCTGTAAGAAAATATATTTTATATTTATTTTCTAAAGTAGAGAATTAGATAACTTTTTATTTTTTACTTAGAGCCAAAATTAAATGTTTGGCCATTTCCAGGAGGTAGACTAATAAATGTGATGTGTGTTTCCAACATCCTCAACAATCCACAGGTGACGTCGTACCTCACAGGAGCCGAGAAAAATTTTATCATTATTTTCTCCTCTATCAAAACTCCCCAACACCTCCTTTCTCACTTCCTCGATGAACGTGGTCCTTCATCTTTGGAAAATCTCCCTCTTTCCTCCACAATCATCCCTCTCATCTCAGATGACCTCAAGGCTTAAGAGATACAAAAAAAAATATTCTTCTTTTTCACAGGGAAGATAAAATTCAAATTAAGGAATTTCCATCATGGTTCCATTAGACTGGAGAGCTAGACATCAATATAATTATCACATTCGGATGCCTCTAAGATGACTTCTTAGGTTTTATAATAATTAGTTATTCTTTCACAGCCTCCAAATCTCTGCTTTTTGCATTTATTTCTTTGCCCTTTTCCTTTTCTTCACTGATATAGCCGGCAGGCAGCGGTCACGGTGAGAACGTTTTGTTTGATGAAAATAAGATTACTCAGTGCAATGTATTTCTTTTTTCTTTTCTTTTTTTTTATCAAGTGAGAGGAGGGTAGGCAAAGAGACAGACTCGTACATGCTCCCCAACTGGGATCCACCCAGCAAGCCCTCTATTGGGTGATACTCTGCTCATCTGGAGTCATTGCTCTCATGCTTGACAACCAAGTATTTTAGCACCTAAGGTGTAACCATGGTGCCATCCTCAGCACCTAGGGCAAACTTGCTCAAACCATTTGAGCCATGACTGCAGGAAGTGTGAGCGAGCGAGCGAGAGAGAGAGAGAGAGAAAGGAGAGAGAGAAGAGGGAGGGGTGGAGAAGCAGATGGCCACTTCTCCTGTGTGCCTGACTGGGAATCGAACCCATGATTCCCACATGCTGGGCTGACACTCTACCATTGAGCCAAATAGCTAAGGCACAATGTATTTCTATATAGAGTTTAATTCTCATATCACCGTCCTACAAACATGAGGAAGGGATGGAGCTATTTGTATAAGATAAAAACTAGGAACTATATACAAGGCACTTACACTTTTCAATTCTTACAACTATTCTCAAGCCTGAGTTATTTAACCCTTAACTCTAGACAAGAAGAAACTGACCTTTCACACATTATACATGCCCAGCTGTGTGGAATCCCGAGTGAACTTGTCTAAGCCTTGAACACAAACATGACATAACATATTATACTTTTTTTTCACTATATTTCAAACCGTACTTTGCAAATCTTCCCTTGATTTACATCTGGAACATTGTGCTTCACTATCATCTGAAATTGTGATTTATGGAAGACGTTTATACATCATTGTGAATTATTTTGGTATTTAAATAATATATTATTAAATAAAGATACCTGAAAATATAGTTGATGGGTTGTGGGGTCTTAGTTCCTTTTACCTCACTTGTATGTTATGAACTTCCATAAGAAACATGAGTGATTTTTTCTATGGACTACACAAACATTTTCTATAAAGGTTCCTATTTTATGGAGCAAATTTGTTACTTTATTGGCAAGACCAATCCAAATAAAAGCCTATTTTTCACTGAAAAACAATTGAAATTTAATGTTATATATAAATACATGCTAGATCTAAAAATATGCATTTTATATAAGCATGTTGTATATGAATATATGTTGCAGATAAATAAAGGTTATATATCCATATGAAATTCGAAGAGATTTGAATGAGTTTATATATAGGTTTTACATAGTGAACAATAGAAAGAATTCTAAAGAACTACAGGTATGTTCCTGCCACTTAATGTCAGTGATATTTACTCATTCTTTGTTCCCTTTTCTACCAAATGGCATTGTTAAGCCATCATAAGGTTATCGTGATAATTCAATGACTTTAAAAGAGATTATACAACCAAGGAGCTTAGCAATGTACTTGACATATCATAAGCATTCGGTATATGAAGGCTGTTATATAATAAGAAAAAGCCATTAGAGAGGGTTCTTCATTTATGAACCTTGCAGAGCAGCTATTATGACTTACGTGAGCAAATGATCTTTGCAGATTGCAGAGGAGTAAGTTAATTTTGGAGCCCTATAATTTCAGGGCTGGAAAAGGCCCTGGAGGAAAACTTTGGGGATGTTTGGTTTATCTGTGTGGGTGGAAGGCATCAGATCCACACCCCAGAAAATCAGACTGCCTGGGGTATGGGCCCTTGTAACAGGAGAATTACTTTCAATGTATTCATTGTTCCTATGATACAATCCACTCAGGACAACAATCCTGCCTCATCCCGCCTTCTTGTGGGTATAGCCAGTGGTAGTCAACCTGGTCCCCACCGCCCACTAGTGGCCATTCCAGCTTTCATGGTGGGCGGTAGCGGAGCAACCAAATGGCACTGCGATTACATACTAATTGACTAACTGACCATTACATACTAGTTGACCAGTCAAGATCAGGACAGTAGTCAGACTCTGTTACAGGGCATTTGTATTGGGACCGCACCCAACCTCTTTCACGACCACCTGGCCCGCATCCGTGAGTGGCCAGGTAACTGACCCCGGGTCCACACCCACTGCCCGATCCAGTGGGCAGTTTATGACTGCTATTGTTGCCGCAAAACTAGCAGTTTGTTGTTTTATTACCCTGTAGACAAAGAACTCCTTGGTTCGATGCTTCTTTCTATGACAGAAACTGCCGGACAATGGAGACACCAATTAACTCATATTTTCGTCTCAATTCCCAGATTTTAGGGTAATAGGGTAACATTCTAGGAACCCCCCCCCCTTGGACTGCCAAAACTAGCCGATGTCTCGCTACTTCGCCCCGATCGCAAAGAAGTGATGCCCTTGGCCAACACCCACTATATAAAATTTTATAAAATGCACAACCACAGATACTCACTAACTTAGTCTCATCTCGACAAACTCTCGCTCAGCCATGACACTTGTAACGTCGCAATCACACAACAGACTTCAAGCGCCTAAGTTTTGTTCATGTTACATAAGTGAAGCTAAATTGTTACATAATTGAAACTAAAGTCAGTACATAGTTAGATTTCTGAGAGCAAGCACGTGCTTACAGCTTCAAACAAAATATTGTGAAATATTGTGAGTCCATGTCTCAAAAAGAAAAAATACGCACGTGGCTATTCACCAGAGTATCTGAAAATGGGTTTCATAGAATCTGTTGCAAATAAACAACATCCAATGTGTTTATTGTGCCATAAAACATTATCCAATGAGGCAATGAAGCCAAGTTGATTGCGAGAACATCTTTTTACAAAGCATCCAAATGACAAGGACAAGCCCATTGAATATTTTCAGAAAATATATAAAAAATTTCAAAATCGTTCAACTATCGTTGCATCATTTAAGAAACAACATACAACAAACAAAGATGGATTCATTGCCACTTATCACATTTCACAAATAATTGAAAAAAGTGGTAAAAGCTATAATATTGGAGAAACTGTAATAATACCCTCTATAAAAGAACTTATCTCAACAGTAATGCATCAGGATATACCTCAAATTTTAAAAACGTTGCCCCTAAGCGATAGCACAGTAAAGTGACAAATTAATGAAATAGCAGTTAATGTTGAAAACAAACTTATAAGTATTCTCCAAAACTCTTCATTTTCCATGGACGAATCTACCATTGCAGATAATGATGCTTTATTGATGGCATATGTACGCTATTTTGATGAAAACAATATATTACAAGAAGAAATGCTATTTGCAATAAATCTCATCACAGATACAAAAGGATTATCTATATTTAATACTATGAGAACATACTTAATAAAAAATAATATTCCTTTGAATAATATTGTTGCATGCACTACTGATGGAGCACCATCAATGGTAGGTCGCTATTGTGGATTTGTTGCTTATTTGAAGCAGGAAGTGCCAAATGTTTTATGTATTCATTGTGTGGTGCACAGACAACATCTTGTAGGAAAACATCTAAGAGCAAGTCTCCATTCATCATTAACCATAATAATTCAAGCCGAGCTGTAAACAAGATCAAATCCAATGCAAAGAGTGGTAGAATGTTTTGGCAGCTTTGCCAGGACAATAATGAAGATTTTATTAAGTTACTTTTGCACACAGAAGTTTGGTGGCTGTCAAAGGGTACATCTTTGGCTAGATGTGTAGCATTATATGATAGTGTCATACAATTTTTTGAAAGTAATAATGAGACCAATCTGTGTCAACAGATAAAAACAGTAAAGAATGATGCCTTTTACTTGACAGATATTTTCAAGAGATTTAACGATGTCAATTTGCAGCTTCAAGGAGCTAATAAAACTCTTATAGGTTGCCAAAGTATTGTGTTATTATTTATTGACAATAATAAATACTTGAACTACTTCTTTATAATCTATTGAAGAGAGAATTTCATCAGTTTCCTCAATTATCATCTATAAAAGATGATGTAACTCCAGAGGATATTGACAGATTCAGTAGCCACCTCAATGAACTTAAATTGGACATGGAAAAACTATTTGAAGATATTTTGAAATTGAAGGTATATGACTGGATGAAAAATCCTTTTACGGCAAATATTGAAGAGGCTGATACAACTTGCCAAGAAGAACTGTTAGAAATTAGATATGATGAAGAAAGTAAACATAAATTCGACAGTGGTGGATATGAAAACCTATGGCAAAATAAGAAAATGCCGGTCTTATATCCAAATATGTGGAAAATGATATTCAGTTTATTGATACCTTTCCCTACCTCGTATCTTGTGGAATCAGGATTTAGTGCTGTTAATCACATTATGACGAAAGAAAGAAACGGCCTGAATATTTCCGAAAGGGGAGATCTTCATTTGTTCCTCACAAAAATTGAACTGGATATTCAATATTTAGTTTCCCAGCATCAGCCTCAGGGATCCCACTAATAATTCAATTAACTAATGTAAATTCTATGTATGCAAAGTATAAATAAAAAGATAGATTTAACTATTGTAAGTTGTTTTATAAAGATTTATTCAGCCAAACAGCGAAAATCTGACATAAAGTACTTGGTAAGTAATTAGTATTATATGCTTTAACTTGCTGTAACTCTGCTTTATAAATTTTATAAAGTAGAGTTACTTCCCTACTTTATAAATCACCATTACTGTGGAACCAGTGGGCGGTTAGAAAATTTTACTACTAACAGAGATACAAAAGTGGGAGGTAGGTATAAAAAGGTTGACTACCCCTGGGTACAGACAAACACCAGGATGGGAAAACGGATTTGTAAGTTAAGACCCAGAAATGTTCAGTAATATATCTCTTGGGCACAGGAGACTTACTAACAACAGAAGAGGTGGTCACCAGGACTTCCCGTTTCTAACCTAGCGTTTTGGGTGTTTTTCTGTAAATAGGTCAGCTCCTTTTCGGAAGACTGTTTTATGATAGAATATCATTGCTACCTTTTACAATCCACTTCCACTCAAGTTGTATTTTTCTCAGCAGAGAATTATAAATGGCTCTGGGAACGACTGCCTTTACACAGAACCCAGCTTAAATGAGGCCACAGGACACACATCTGCGCTGTTTGCAGGAACATGGTCTGTGCCACAGGGAAGCTGCGGAGAAGAAAAGCTGTCTGATCTCAGCAGGAGAGGCTCCCCTTCGTGCCCACTGCAAGGGGCAGGTGTTTTTAGCTCAGTGTTACCTTCAAGTCAGAAGGAGGTGTGTGTGCCCTGTATGTAGGTATGTCTGTGTGTGTGTACGTGTGTGTGTGTGTGTGTGTGTGTGTGTACACATCTGTGAAGAGAGGGAGGAGAGAGATTCTCACTTTACTTTGATATATTGCCCACTCTTTCTGATTGTGCAACATGTAGCTCTTAAAGAAAGCAGCAAAGAGAACATAAAAATTGACTTTTATTAGATTAAGGTAATCATTTGAATATGTACTTGAAGGTACTACCACCAGATAATATGCAATGATCATCAGGAAAAGATTCCACCAACTGATGCCAAGTTATCTGACCATCCCGGGAAAAGACAGTCCTTTCAAAATTGGGTGAGCTGCCCGGGAGTGCTCCTCTGGCCATTTTGTTTAAGTAAAGCTCTTTTCTGGTTTTCTGAAAGAATGAATTTAAAGAAAGAATTAGGCTTCTTTCCAACAACAGGGAATCTGATGGACATAAACAGTCCAATAATAATACGTTCATACCAGTCAGGCTGGACACACTGAGCTCTGTGGAAGGAGTGTTATTACGACATAATAGATGAAGCAAGACCACCCGACACATCCCCTGTCCCTGCCAGCCTGGTGTTCACAAGTCAGCAGAACTTCGGAGACCAGCTGGCTTGGTCCCGGGCTGAGGAACAGAACCCCTGTTCCTGTGGACTGCTTCTCACCTTCCAGGATGGACAGATAGATGCTGTGCTCACAAGCGGGTGTTTGATCCAGTTTTAAGAAGGGCTCTAAGAATCTCATCCATAAGATTCTGTGTTGATTGTGCTTGCTGGATGACAGTCCTGCGACCTTTAAGGAAACTAAAAGAAAAAAGAGAAGAGGGTAGGGGAGTTGAGGGGAGGAGAAGAGAGGAGAGGAGAGGGGAGAAGAGGAGAGGAGAAAAAAAGAAATGAAAAGAAAAGAAGAGAAGGCATTTGACCTACTATGTGGGAGACAAAAGTATCAAAAGTCAAGTCCTCTCGTTTCAGTATTTTTATTGTCTACTGATAACAACAGATATGGATAGAAGAAGTATAAGTTTCTTGCTCCGGTTAGAGAGGTTGAATAATTCCTAACACCATTTGAATGGCATGGCATCAGATGGTCCTTGCCTCCATCCCCAGCAAAGCTACCATATTTTTCACTCCATAAGATGCATAAGGAAGGAAATAAGAAAAAAAAATATTCTGAACCAAATGGTGTGTTAAAATATTTAATAAAAATATACCACAATAATATTTCAACAATGTAAACTCAACAACAGTATTAACAACCATTAGCATGTTATTAACAAATGAGAAAAGACTTTAATGTTCAAATACTCTTCTAGTTGTCTGGGAACCCGCAGCAGCTAAAAAACAATGAACATTCACTCCATAAGATGCATTGGCATTTTCCCCTCCACTTTTTGGGGAAAAAAGTGCATTTTATGGAGTGAAAATATGGTACTTCTTAATATGGGACCCTGGGCAACTTGTGTCATGGTGTGAGCTCGGTCCCCCGCCTGTGGAGGTAGGAAAGCAGCAGGAGCAGTGCACAGTCTGTGTTCTGCTCAAATCTGGCACCCAGGGGCTCCCCGCTTACAACCCTTACTTCCTGTGACATCACCCGGCAGTTGGAAGCCAGCCAGGGTCACGGTCTCCACACCCTAGAAATTGGCAAATTCTACTTTTTTCCCCCCAGACAGCTGTTGTTAAACATTTATTGGTACAAAACTGCTCTTAAGGGTGTGATAAATTCAAAATGGTGCAGAAGATTTCACACAGATAAGTGTTTAATGCAGTGGTTCTCAAACATTTTGAAGTCGGGGCGCATTTAAAATCCTACAAATAATTGTAGGCGCACTATATACAAATTTCTGAGAAATATGTTATAATAATTAAGTCAAATATTAAAGAAAAATATATAAAGCCCAAGCATGCTTTTATGGTAATTAAAAGAAATAAATATACAAAATTAAATTTATTCTGACATTAAAAAACATTTTATGTTACATTTTTTGAGTTATGCTCTTTAGAATTTATAAAAAAGAGGGGTTAAAAGATAAAAAAATGACAAAAAAGTTATCTTTATATATATAGATACATTGTTAGTAAGATTTAGTAAATTCGGCAGGACCCGATGCGAATGTGTTAAGTTTTTCATTCTTGTGTTTATGAGAAACATGATCCTGATGTGCGATTTCTTTAATGTTTGGGCATATATTTGAAAGGCAAACTCTCATTTCCTCATCAATACGTTGAAGAATTCCTCTCTTTTTACTCTTAATTGTGTTGAGTGCAGAAAACCCCCACCATACATATCATCTTAACTTTACACCAAACAAAGGATAGAAGAAACTTGCCTCCAGTCTTTCTGGGGAACATTGGGGGTAGTGTAAACAATCCAGCACCACAGCTTAACAACCTTTTGCAACCTAATCAGGCAAGTGAGTTGGGGGGTTGGGCAGACTGTCAGCTTACAGCCAATTCTCCACACCTCTGTCCCCCAAAAATCTAAACTCCAAAAACTCTGTTGGTTTTTTGGTCCCCAACAGGCACATATTTCTCTGGAATACCATAGGGTGCACCTGGAAATCTTCTAGGGCGCACCAGTGTGCCCTGGTGCACACTTTGAGAACCCCTGGTTTAGTGATTGATAGCTACCATTTATTTATTTATTTTATTTTTTGGCCCTGGTGAAGTTAACACTTGTCCTTCTTCAATGTTCCCCAAAATAACGGGTCTTAGCCTGCTGTCTCTAGAACTAACCCCTAATAGAAACAAAAGCAATTTGAGAGTCAGACAAGAAGAGGAAAGAGGTGACGAGTTCTGCAGCACACTTGCCTCCTGTGTGACCATAAACAAGCCCGACATGCCGAACCTGAGAAATAAGCAGGTTAATCTCACCTCACTACACGTGTAGGAAGGAAGCTCAGAGAGCAAAGGAAGGTGTGAGCTCCATGTCTGGCATTGAGGAAGAACAATATCCTATTCTCAATTTGTTTTGATCCGAAGGTCCTAGAGCAGGGGTCCCCAAACTATGGCCCGCAGGCCAAATTGCGGCCACCTGAGGCCGTTTATCCACCCCCCGCCACACTTCTGGAAGGGGTACCTCTTTCATTGGTGGTCAGTGTATGGAGTACTGTATGTGGCTGCCCTCCAACAGTCTGAGGGACAGTGAACTGGCCCACTGTGTAAAAAGTTTGGAGACCCCTGTCCTAGAGGCTCTGGACAGCTGCAATGACCAAAATATGCATGCATTTCACTGCTGAAATGATGCACTCCTGGGGCGCCCCTCAAAGATGCCTACAAGGGTGTTTTCACAGCCGACCAGCTTGAGGTGGCTTGCCCCGGGCAAGTGCTTCTGGACCTGAGCACTTGGGGACACACAGAAGTGCGGGGAGGAAATGCAGAAGAGTGGAACCACTTTCTAATTGTCCAAAGGTCACTTTGCATGCTGGAGTACTAACGGGAGCTATATGACTGTAAATTATAATAGAAAGAAATTTAGACTAAAAAGGGAGAGAGAAATTGGCTTGCAAATGATGCAGGAAACGTTGTGGGTAGTTTTCAGCAAATAACATTTTCTGCATCAGAAGAATAGGCTCTTGAAGATCAGAAGGGAAACCAGGCAGCGAATCCTGCAGCCCGTGCTGCGGTAGATTACATATTTGTCACAATAGCAACTGGAGTATGTAACGTGTTCGCCCCAACTTGCAGACTATCTGCCTTCCTGTTTGCAAATGAAGTCCTAGCTGTGTGTACAGCACTCATCTTATACACCGTCACCTTGGGTGGCTTCAAATTTTTGTTTAGGTTTTCTGTAATTTCACCCAGCCCACCCATTGCATAGCCGTCAAAGACTGTTTTACAGGGAAAAAAAATAAAAAATAAAACTCCACAGAGAATATATATCCTGTTTTGGAATTCTGTAATAAAACAATCTCATTTACAAAACCCTTTTCTCTTGTAAAGTTATTCAGGGAGCAACATAATTAAATGGCTGCCATAAAATTAAGAGAATGGGTTTTCTAATCTCATTTGAGAAGTTGACTGGGATCTTAACATAATAGCTATATATTTTTATAGTTTTTCTATGCCTGTTTTTCATTATCCTGTAGTATCCTCGGTGACTTCTCCTGGTCATGTCCTTTCAAAGCGCACTTCCCACTGTGACGGGCAACGTGTTTCTCGATGTCCACCTAAAGTATATTTGGAAATGACCACACCGTGCCATATGACCACTACTCTGTTTAGAAAGACATTAACCCCCCTATGTATAACTTGAGAAACCATCAGGGGAGATGATCTTTTATTTTGTACGAAAAAAATTAAAGAAGAAAATAAATCAAATTGCTCCATGTCCATCGTGAAACCGTTACTCTGCTTTCCCGCATCAATTGAAAACAAACCCAGTCCCGTTTCTGCCCCCCCGAGTCCCCAGAGTGCACCATTTTGGCAGTGCCTGACCTCCCGCTACCCTCCTGGGTCCCTGGGATTCTGTCCAGTCACCCGGCAAGTCAGCAAGTTCCGCAAAAGTTTTGTGAAAAGAGAGCCAAACTAACTCTGTACTCAGTGCTCCATTTACCTGGGGAGATTTTTGCTTCTTTCCACCCCCCTTCTGGTAAGCAAATGTTCTGGGAGGATCTTGGTGCTCTCTGTCACATTCTCTTCCCAAGCCCAGCTCCTGTCCCTGTTCTGCCTGTCCTCTCTTCCCCAGATCCTCTGCCTGCATGGCACCCGGCCACTCAGAGACGTGGAAGTCTGTCCCTGTCCCACTTGGGTTTTTCTCTGTAGGTTTCCCATGTCCACCTCCCCTCCGCCCTCAGACTCTAATTTCCATGAAGTCGAGAAAACTAACAGAGAAGTGATGTTTAAAGACCGATGGGGGGGGGGGGTCACTCATGAGTCTGTACAGGAATTAACAAACACTGCAGGGACTTCGAACTAGAAAATAAGGTCTTCAAACAAAATTGGGTGCTTCATCACATGGTTTGGCAAGATGTTCGGTGAGCCCGCAGGGGTGAATCTCAGAGGGACCAACTGCAGATGCCCTAGGACTGCGTTTCCGTGAGACCTCTATCAAAACTCTCAAGGACACGGACGCATGACAGAGCTGTGTTTAGGAAACCAGGCAGTGGAAGCCACAGGTCTCCACCACCAGGGTGTGGAGCTGGCCAGCCCCAGCCCCTCCAGAATGGCTTCTTATCTTGACGGTGCTATGAACGCGTCAAGAGGAGCTTAAGACGGCAGGGTGACAGTCCATGTCACGGGAGGGACCGGACGTCTCAGTCTGGCTCTCTGACTGTCACAGAATGTGCCAGTATGGGTAGCAAGGGATGAAGACCGGGTAGCTGACCACAGGGTCCTCAATCTGTTCTCCTGGTGCTGCGTGAGAACTTCCACAAGGTAGCGCATTCAGTCCTTACAAACCCGGTGTGGTTGACAACACTCGCCACATAGCAAAGACAAGGAACTGGCGAGTCAGGGGAAACAGGTAGGAAACTGTATTTATGGATGCAATGATTTACTTCCAATAATCTGATGATATCACGACCATGCAGATGCTATGGAGGCTCAGAGAAAGGAAATGTTTTTACCTACGTAACACAAATGTGGGGAAGTTACCATTCAAACCCTGGTTTGTCTGATGGCAGACTACGTAACCTCTTATCAATGTTTCTTTTTCTTCAAAATGCTTTAAAAATGTGATTGCATTTGCTTTGATGTTCAGCATTCTGTTAAATGATCGAAATAACATTGATTTATTGATAACTTCCCGAATAACTGAGCTTTGGGAAGAATGACTCCCATCCCTCTGTTCATTAAAGGTTAATTCCTCTCTAGGATGGGAAACAAATTTTCTATTCAAAATGGATTTTGTACAGACTTTTTGACACAATATAGAAACAGTTGCTAAAGGAGGACCTATTAAACTACATGAGCCTAATTTTTGCACAAACACACACATACTACATAATGTAGTCTGCTATTTAATCCCATATACTGAGAATCATATTCAAAATATTATCTATATTTTATCAGTCATTCTCATATTATTATGGTAACCACAGAAAGTTAAATTGTTTGATGCCAGTAAAATCTACACTCAATTTTATATAATCACAGAATAATTTTGTTTCCATATGTTCCCTCTTGTGGTGAGAAATGACTGTGAGATCCAGAATGAAGGACGTGACTCTATCTCCAAGTACCCTGGCGATGTTTTTTGGGGGGGACAACCCAGATGCCCTAAGTGCTTGTCACTCTTCTCTTTTGGCCCTATCATGGACTCAAGGTATTGGTTTTGTAAGGTGAGATCAATGAATTGAGGTCACTTAGACTTTGTAAAAAATTTTAAACGAACAAATAAACCAAAGCAAACTCTGACAGCCGACTTGGGATTGGATCTGGAAGGCCAGGGACTTATGAACATGATATTCTGACAGAACAGTATTTTCATGAAAGGTTAAAGGTGAACGGGCATGAAATATGCGATCTGGATTGGCAGTATGACAAAGATAGGGATAAGGAGATATGCAGGATAGCTTTTCCAGGCAACCTGCCAACTAGCCATTAGGAGGGAAACTTCTTTTTTATTTCAATTTCATTATAAAGCAGAACTATTAACAGCGTTGACAACCAGAAACCATCCATCTTGCTGATAAGTAACCGGGGGTGTTAAGTTAGAGATGTCCAAAGTGCCAAAGCAGGACAACATCCGACCATCAAGAAGACAAAACTATGACTACAGAGGAAATGCACAACTTTACCGCGGACAGCGAAGACGGAAACTCTTAAAGATTTTGCTGACCTTGGTTCATTCATTAATTCAAGGGGAGACTACAGCCAAGAAATTCAGAGGATGAGGCTGAGATTGGAAAGGCAGCAAAGGAGGAACTAGGAAGATCACCAGGAACACAGACATGTCATTAGAGACAGAGACTGAAACTATCACTGTGCACAGATGGGAAGTTGGACCATGAAGATGGCTGATGGGAAAAATACTGATTCGTTGGCAATATGGTGCAGGGGTGGAGCTCTGTGGAGACCCTGGACCACCAGGAGGACAAATAAGTGACTCCTAGAGAAAATTAATCCTGAAACATTGCTGGGAAGGGAGGGGGTGCAGAATGACAAAACTGAAGCTGTCCTACTTTGGATACTTTTCTCAAATTTGGAAATCTCCAATGACCTTACCTCAAAGTAACTAATTCCTTCTCTGTTGGTCTAAGATGTTATGAATAACATCCACTGCATGTTAGATATTTTAGATACTGTGACTTTTAGTTTCTAAGAGGGCAATTTGAATCTTCTATGCAGCTTCCAACTCTCTCCTGACATTCCCCATCTCTCTACTCATTTTACTTATTTTACCATCTGGGTCGTTAGAACTCTGGCTCACTGATTTTTCTCTTGACTCTGAACTACCTTGTCTGTCTTCTTTATATGTCTCACGATTCTTGGTCGCATGCTAGTCATTACCCCTGAAGGTGCCACTAGCAAATATTTGCATTGGCATCGTTAAAAGCATCTTATTTTCTACGATCTTTGGCATTCCTTCAGTGGACGTTTATTTAAACCCCCTTAATGTGCACTTCACATTAACACGTTCTAGGAGGTGAAGAGCCATCGCTGGAAAGGAGACATCTGTCTTGCCTCGCAGGTGCATGGGGAGCTATCAGAAACACTTCAAAGGACTTCAGAGGAAATTTCATAGCCATCGTTTCAGTGTCTCAAAATTTCTTTGTGATAGATAGCATTACCAACCAAATTTTTTATGTCATCTTCCAAGCACCAGGCTGTGTCAGCGCAGAAGAGACCTTTGCATAAAACTGTGCTCTAGTGTACAGTTCCCAGAATGAGAGAAAGTTACTGCTCATCCCACCTGGTTCTGTCCACCACAACTGTTGGAGAAGAAGCTTTGAGGGAAGGATAATTCTCATCAGCAATGTTCTTGTTAGAAGTTAAATATGTCACCCCACATGCCTTCAATTTGGATGAACAGTAAAATTTGATTTTTTATGCAAAACGGTGTATACTTTTCAGTGAATTTATATTCTTGTCTATCGTATTAAGGGGCATGCTGTGTTACTATGACAAGGGAACATAAAAATATGACATTCTCAACCTACTCCATAATTTGGCAATCACCAAGGGATCTGTAATCCATAGAAGAGAATCCAAGTGGCCAAAAAAATTAGCATTTTATTATGAGTCTGTGAAAATGAACTTTCCACAATGTTTGGATGAGAAAACACAAAGGTTATTCCTAACTCCAAAATCAAATGTTGTATTTTATGATACTGCTTAAACTCAAGTAAAAAGGAAACCAAATAGAAACAAAAAAAAAGAGGAAACATGACCCTTGGTAGGCATCAGTTACATAATTTACCAGTCGCTATTAAAGTAAAATATTGAATACTATTGTCTTTCATTTGCCTTGAGTTTCTCTTTTGTCCATTTGTTCATTTTACCTGGTATTAATACTTGGGACTTTAGCCTGACCAGTTGGTGGCACAGTGAATAGAATGTTGGACTGGGATGCAGAGGACCCAGGTTCGAGACCCTGAGGTTGCCAGCTTGAGCACAGGCTCATCTGGTTTAAGTAAGGCTCACCAGCTTGAACCCAAGGTTGCTGGCTCAAGCAAACGTCACTCTGTCTGCTGTAGCCCCCACCCAGTCAAGGCACATGTGAGAAAGCAATCAATGAACAACTATGGTGTTGCAACGGCAACAAAAACTAATGATTAATGCTTCTCATCTCTCTCCGTTTCTGTCTGTCTGTCCCTATCTATCCCTCTCTCTGACTCTCTCTCTCTGTCCCTGTAAAAAAAAAAGAAAAGAAGGAAACCAACTACTTATTTAGACTATAGAGGATGGAGCACATTGTAATGACTTTTACTTTTACCTGAAATTATGATTATAAGATTGTGAGAAACACCTTAAAATCAAAAGGTCCTATTCTTTAATGTGTACAATGATACTAAAGATTGTGAATACTTCAAGGCAAATACTAGATGTATATAACAATGTTTGGCTATATTCTCTCCTCAGCTCTAACAATGTTTGGCTACCCAGATGGTAGTTGCAGAGAAAGTACGAACTGACCTATTAATAAGGAAAGAGGTAAACATGTGTGAAACACATTTTTCTGCATGTTCTAATTTCAAAAAGGTTAGAGGAATCATTATTTCCTGAGTAATCCAAAATACTTGTGTATCTTTCCCACTATCTTAAACAAGAAAAGATTCAGCCACACTTAAGGAATGTTGAAATCTCTTAATTTTTAAGAAATTGTCTCTCCGAGCATGGAAAAGATAGGCATGAGGCCGTTTGTGTTAAGGAAAGGTTAGCAAGGGTTTGCTTAACACATTACTAGCACCAAATTCTGTTTGAATGTGTTATGCACACAAAATACACAACCCACGATGATACTGTCTGAAGAATTGTTATCAACAGCCTGAGTGTAAGCAAATGCTTCACATCTTGTTATCTCAAGAAAACAGAGGTAAACCTTTCTGAAATTAACTTGCCTTCCCATGAATTGAATGGTATATTTATTCAGACATGGAGAAGACTTGTCTACATTTTTCCTCTCTCGCTATTAGTGGGGTCTCCTCCCTTGGCGCCCTGTTCACGCCAATCAAAGACGTCTTTCGTTCAGGCTCAGAGCAAAACCATCACGCCGTTGGATACTGTGGACTTAGAAGTTATCGGTGTGGTGCCAGCTCCTGAGGAAAATAGACTTGGTGTTTGGCGTATTCCATAGAGGGCCATTGTTCAAAAAAAATTTTTTTAATGCAAAGCATTTAGGGTAATGTTATGTAAATAAGCGTTAAGACACACTGTGGCTTTGGCTCTTTTTCTTCTTCTTGGTTTCCTTAGCTCTGTGATTTTGTCTTGCAAGTTTTTATTTCTCAGAGTTTCATGCAACCTCATTATTCCTTTCTGACATTTTCTTTAAGAGACGCAACAGCTGCATAAGACTGATAAATTCTAAAAAGCCAAGGCTAAAGACGGTCCTTGCTCTAGCTTCAATCTGAATGGGCCATATATGGAAACTCTAAGTTGGCACAATTTCTGCTGCAAAAACCTTTGTCTTTATTTTGCTCTGAAAATGCAGTGTCCAAAAGCTGTACACAGGAACGCCTCAAAGCGCCTTCATCTAACGTAGCCATCTCCACATTTAGGGTGTGACTATTAAATCTGATAATAAATGTAGGTCTTAAAAATGGTGAATAGTTAAATTGTCAACATGGGTCTATAAAAAATTCCTCAATAATGTCATTCCTTCTTTTTTTAAGTTTTTTTTCCAGCTTTTGTCACTACAAACCAAGCCATCTGTTGAGGTGTATCAGAAAGAAGACAGAATGACTAAGCATGAAATAATTTGTGAAGTCACAGAGGGAAAGGAAAAGATATATATAAAAAATAAAAGCAAAAATGTTTTTTAATTTTAATGGAAAGAACAGAAACATACAAAAACATGGATTTATATTTGCAATGTGTTTGCAGAGAAAAAAATAATTTTAAATAATAGCTCTTAAAGAGAAATGAAAATTGCAAATAGAAAAATGAACAAATGACATACGGACAATCAACTGAAAAAAATTAAAGAAGACAAAAGAATTCAATAAAAAATAATCTAATCAAAGTTATTTAAAGGAAAATGCTATCAGCCAATAGCAGTGGTCTAGAAAGACGGACACCATTGACCTTGCTGGTAAGACTATCAAAATAATATGTTTAACCTTCTAGAGTGAGAGCTGCTAACATATTACATGCTTATTAAGGTCATTTTGTTATTTTTTATTCAAGTATTATTAATATATAATATTATATTTGTTTCACTTGTACACACAGTTATGCAACATTTATATACTGTCAAAGAACGAACATCATTTCATTAAACTTTTGAGGTTACAACTCTCCTTTTCCTCTCTCCTCTAGAGGAGGGTTTACTTTATATTTCTCATGTGTATGCCCATTGCATGTCATAGGAACTCAGTCAACAACCGGCTGGCTGGCTGGCTGAATGGCTGGCTGGATGATGGATGGATGGATGGATGGATGGATGGATGGATGGATGGATGGATGGATGGATGGATGGATTGGAAAGATGATGGATGGATGGATGGATGGATGGATGGATGGATGGATGGGTGAAAACTTTGGTGGTGTGTGAGGAGTGTGGGTTGGGGGATGAGGAGGGCAAGGAAACAACAAGACCCTTTTAGTTTCCACGGTAACAAACGTTTTCAAGTATGGCTTTGAAAAATACCTCACAACACAGAATTGTCAGACTACATGTGGTAAAGAATCAAATCAGATTTATCCGAGGACTAGAGGAGATGGCGTATGTTTGTTAGATCCCAATGGAAGATGTGTATGTATTTCACATAAGAAAACATGTGTATCACATACCATTACTGTATTTTATTGAGGTGATTTTCACATAAAACTTTTACTCTATGATATTAGTTAATGTGTAAGGGGAGACAATGTGTGACGTGAATCAATGCCACCTCAGGAGAGGGACGGGGGCACAGGGAAGTGGGCAAAGCCCAGAGGTATGTCAACCTGGGTTCACATTTCAATGTAACACTTCCTGGATATGTGCTTTGAAGCTAAAATAGGGGCACGTGCTGAGTCCCAGCCAGATGCCAAGCTGTGCTGCAAGTGCTGGCTCTACAACATTCGGCTGGATCTGGAAAGGGCTTCTGAGACCAGCATCGTCGCTGCCCTTGAGCAAGTGTGGAAATGTGTGTTCAGAGTGGGAAGGACCCCACGGACCTTGTTTGGCGAACAACGAAGTGTGGTGTTGGCATGCCAGCGCTCCAGAACCCACGCTGAGCGTCCAGTGTCTGCGCTCTGCTCCTCTGTGCCTCTTGCAAAGCCATTGGACCTGGGGGCCTAGTTCTTGTCATCTCTAACGCTGAAGAGAACTAAGAATTTCAAAACTTCTCCTACATAC
The DNA here is from genome assembly GCA_037038555.1 of Rhynchonycteris naso. Lineage (NCBI taxonomy): Eukaryota > Metazoa > Chordata > Mammalia > Chiroptera > Emballonuridae > Rhynchonycteris > Rhynchonycteris naso. Next base: position 109,231,343 of record CM073001.1, read on the forward strand.
TCTCTGGGTTTTGTTTTGAGATTGTTTTTTTGGTTTTTTTTGGGGGGGGGTTGTCTTTTTTTTTTTTGTCTGCTGTTTGTTTTGTCTTCTGGAATGAAGATTGCCCTGAGTCACCCTCACAAAAGCACTGTGACCAAAGACAGAGACACATTTTTGTCATATGTGAAAACACTTTGAGACGTGGTTGCATACCCAGACCCTGCGATCATTTGTTTACCGGGGGTTGATGCAGCTTTGACCTTGCTGCCAGAGTAAAGACCTTCAGTTGTCTTGCCCTGATAGTCACTGCTCAGCTCTGTCTACCGCCCCTGTTCTGGGAAATGTCGCCTGCTCGTTCATCCGTCCATCCACCGGTCTGGAAGCCCCGCTCGACACAGCACTGCGGTCGGCATCCACTGGGGAGATTTTGAAAATACAATGATCTGACTCTCATTACAAGCATTTCTTAATCTTTTTTTTATTCAATTAAAACCTGAAGTTCATTAAATGTCATGTCTGAATTACAAGAACAGCTGTGGAAATTATTTCTTTGTCTCCAGCCCTGTGTCTTTCTAATTCATTCATGATACTGTGGATAAAATGGTCTTTTAATATGCAAATATGATCATTCTGTCCCTGCATCTTAGAATGTGTGGATAAACCTGTACTAATTGATACAAAGTAACATGTCCCTTTTATTGAGTTAATTTTTAAATAAATGAAATTGTCTTGGATGCCAGGGTGTCAAGCACCTGCATTCTACTTGCTTCTGTTGGAGGTGTAAACTGTGTCTTTTTTCTGAATGTCATCTGCCAGTAATTACCAGGAATTTTAAAAATATTCTAATTTTTCTGTAGTAAGTCTATGGTCAACAATGTGTATGCAAACATTTAGAAATTAAATGCAAAATAACCCAGAGGTATGTCAACCTGGGTTCACATTCCAACGTAACACTTTCTGGATATGTGCTTTGAAGACTGGAAACCTTCACAAGGTATGTTCTAAGTGACTTAAATAACTGTGATATAACCATAATAAGAATAGAAATAATACAATATGTAGCCATATATAAAGGAATAATACAAATTATGGAAGTGTTGTCGATGAGAAAATATTTATGATGTGGAAAATAATTATGAGACAATGCTAATTATGTGGCAATTTCCCACCCTCATAGCTACATATAAAAAAAAAGATATTCGCCAAAATGCTAACTGTCACAGTTTCAGGTGAAGAGGCTTGTGACATTCTCTTCTTCTCACAGGTCTCTATCATTGACTCTAATGCTCGTTTCCTGTTTCCAAATCTCCTGACTCCCGGTGTTTGCTGTTTTGACAATTGTGGGAGAAAAAAAGTAAAAACATAAAGAAAGTATGCTTTTCTGTCAACTCGTCCTTATCTCACACGATGGTAAAAACAAGAATGATTTTCACCTTGAAGGCGGGCAGATGCGCGGTTCAATGAAGACGGGGTCAGGACTCCAGGAGGAGCACGGAAAGTTCGCCCCAATGAAAGTAGGATGCTGCGCCACATGTTGTCATTGTAGAATCTGTTCCTTCTCGTTATCCTTCATTACTTCTTCCTGCGAAGTCCCTTCTCCGTCCCTCAGTCACATGGCGTTCCCACACATCAACAAACAGGGCCACCCCAGAGTGAAGGCTCTCTGAGCAGGAAGAAGAGCCCCTCAGCGTGGGGTTACTGAGCCCAAGCCCGGGTCCTTCCCGCTCCTGAGCAGTTGCAAATTTGTAGACCTCCCACAGCAGGGGCACTGCGGCAACTGCCACAGGCCTGCGTCCTTGTTTCAGTTGGAACCTGTCACAGCTCCCATGTTTTGAGAAGTACTCAGCCATGCCCACAGGACCAGGCGTCAGGGATGCTGTTTGATGTTCGCTCTTTTCTTTTTCCTTACAGATTGAGAACAATGTCCATTGCCCCCAAAGAACCTCAAGAGTCATCTTTGTATAGCGGTTCCAAATCTCAATGATGACCTGAAGCTCCCAGGAAGACAAAATAGAGACCTTAGGACCACAGTCTGTGGCATTGGGTAGGTGCTGTCCTCTTTGGCAACCACTTTGGGACGTTTTCACCTTTTCTGAGCAGCACACACAGAAGCATCCGGGCTTGGTGGTGGGGCTAATGCAAGGCAGAGTTCCAGAGACCGCATGGAAGTTTTGAGGAGGAAGTACAGAGCTGAGGGCACCCTGTCACCGCTGAGGTCAGGTAGAGCTCTGATATTTCTGTGTGTGTGTGTGTGTGTGTGTGTGTGTGTGTGTGTGTGTGTGTGTGTGTGTGTATGGTTTCCCTCCTTCTCTTCCTTTCCTTTCTTTTCTTCTTTAACTAGGACCACACACGTGGTGGTCCTCTGATGGAGAAGCAGATGCTCACACCACACAGGGAAGCAGTTTCCACATCCACCTATGTTACCCTGTCACAGTGTTCTTTCCTAGATCATGGTTGGTCTGTCCTTTCCTAGCTGAGTTGATGGGAGCACTCTGAGTCTGTGCACAGACTGGAGGAGGGAGGAGGCTCAGAGCAGGTCTCAGGTGTGCTCCTGTGGCCTCTGTGGCCTCCACTACCTTAGGGCACATCGGTGAGAAACATAGGAGTCCTGGACCACTGAACCCTGGTCAGCATCCTGCAAGAATGTTGCTTCTAAACTGAACCAGACACTTAAAACCCATGCAAAAAATGGAAGAACTTGGGTAATAAAACTTCCAGTGCCTTTATGGCATAAAAATGGGAGGTGAGCAGCCTAAAATTTGGAATCAGCTTCCTTGCCTAACCAGCCACAGGCGAACGGGGTGGGATTGAGTCTTGATGTCCGACTATGTGCAATATTTAGATTATACATTTTTCCAGCAAGAAAATGTCAATCATAAATGTTCATGTTTAACATGCAACTTTGGATTGGAGAATGCCTTGGGCACAGGAGGAAATTGCTTTTCTATCTCTGCCTATGGAGATGTGTCCATCTCTAAATCTAGACGGATTAACCACTGTTAACGGCATTGGTGAGAGGAACATCAGAATCACACACACCTATTAAAAATGTGTGTTTTTATAGAGTAATAAAACGAAAACAAATTGTTTACTTTATGTCACAGGATCTCAGGAAAGTTATGTATGATTCTGATGTAGCAGGTTTCTGCATGATTGAATACTAGTCAGGCCCCTAGAAACAAGCAACTCTGTGTCCATCGGTCACTCTTAATTCCTATAAGCTTGTTACCATTTGTGTGGAAGCCACATGTGACTAAATATTTATGATTAACTTGCAGCAGACTTCAAAATTTTAGTTTGAGTTCAGTTCACTCATCTGCAAACCATTCACTTATTCACTCAAATAATCATACAGTCTTCTGTGCACCAAGTAATTGTCGTGGTTCTGTGACAAACTCAAGCAGGTTCCTGCCTATTCAGAAGAGAGAAAGGCAAACATTAATTCTGCACAATTAATGTGTTTTGGGTGTGTTTTGTGATACCAAAGCTACAAGTGTGTTATAAGGCAGCGATTTTCAACCTTCTTCATCTCATGGTAAACATAAACCAATTACTAACATTCTTTAGCACACCAAAAAGTATATCTTTTTTTTCCCTGACCTGGCAAAAAGTATAGGTATGCTCTTAATTGACTTACAAAAATAATATTAATAGTAGTAATTACTTACCCTTGTTGTTCCAAAGTGACTTAAAAAAATCAGGTGCTGGCCATGGCCGGTTGGCTCAGCGGTAGAGTGTCGGCCCAGCATGTGGAAGTCCCGGGTTCGATTCCTGATCAGGGCACACAGGAGAAGTGCCCATATGCTTTTCCACCTTTCCCCCTCTCCTTCTTCTCTCTCTCTCTTCGTCTCCTGCAGCCAAGGCTCCATTGGAGCAAAGTTGGCCCAGGCGCTGAGGCTGGTTCCATGGCCTTCACTTCAGGTGCTAGAATGGCTCTGGCCGCAACGGAGCAATGCCCCAGATGGGTGGAGCATTGCCCCCTGGTGGGCATGCCAGGTGAATCCCTGTCGGGCGCATGCGGGAGTCTGTCTGTCTGCCTCCCCACTTCACACTTCAGAAAAATGCAAAAAAAAAAAGAAAAGAAATCAGGCGCCTATACTTATATATAAGGATTTCTGGTACCAATAATTAACCAATCAGACATCACCTTATTGTGCAACATGACTGATAAGATATAACTTTGTGATATGACCTTATATATTTCTGGTTCAAAAATAGGATGTTTGCACAAGATAGCTATTCATGTGTTTACTGTTGTCACTTATTAATTTGAAAATCTAAGGGAAAAAAGGTCAGTGTCCCTGACTAGTCAGGTATTGCATATTTTAAAAATCCTCATGGCGCACCAGTTGAAAATTAAGGTTGTAAGGCATTGTGACTCAGATGGAGAACCATCTCCTCTGGGCAGGAAGGACAAGGACAGGAACAGCTCGGCAGAGAAAGAAAACCCAACTGGAACCTACGTCAGCGAACTGCTTGACAACCAAAGGGACCCCCAAGTCTGCACCTAAAATTCTCTTCCTCTGGACTCTTATATTCTACTTAACATCTTTCCATTCATTTCCTAAACATTTCATTGGTCTGCTTTTCCTGGGACATTAATTTTTGGGGAGCAGAGTGATACTCTAGTGCTTTTTCAGTTAAGTAGAATTTTACAAAACTAAAATTATATTTAATGCATAACAACACTAACTTGTATCCTTTTTTCTAATCATCAGACTGAACCATCCACTTCAGCCAGTCTCCCGGGGGCTTTGCAGTAAAACCCTTTACTGACATTGTAAATGGTTGGCTGGCTGACCCCATGGCCATTCCCAACCCCCTTGGGTCTAAGATTCCCAAACACAGCTGGTAAAAACAGATACATGTTCCAATGTCCCCTTTGTGCATCTAGTAATATCCACACAGGAGCATATTTAAGAGATAAAGACATACCTTTTTGATTTATTGACTAAATCAACAGAAACAGACAACCAATAAATCACTACCCCCTCCGCTGCTTTTTCCTTCCTGGCTTGAGTATTAAGGCGACATCAGGATGAGCAATTGTCTTATGACTGATGAAAAGGACAAGAGTAATTGAGAAGATATCTACTCTGAGATCCCAAAGGTGGTAGCTACCTGCCAAACCTCCAAAACCCTTGCTTTGTGGGAAATATGAAATTATTTTCATGTAAGCTTCCATAATCTGTGTCTTCTGCCCCTTGAAGACATCATTAACCAATACCATTGTTGGAGGTGGTCCTCAAGAGGAGGAGACCACTAACTGACCCAAGAGTTGGACCCAGGCAATCAGGGTCTCTTACCTCCCACCCTCAGAAAGTACACTTTGCCTCCTGTGTCTACACTAGCAACCCCCTCAAGGTTGCAGCCTTGAGAGAGGAACCAGTTGCTGAGACCATCTGGATTGTGTATATCACTGAGCTCAGTTACAACCCCTGTATAAACTTCTAAAGATCTGGGGGCCTGTATTCCGAGTACCTGCTATATATATATGGACCCTGGCCGGGGTTCTAAGGGAACCTGGGGATGAAAACACCATCACCAGGTTCTTACCTTCTGAAAGTTTATTTTCCATTAGAACACCATTTGGTAAGTGTAATCATACACTTTGTGGCATCACAGCAAAGAGCAGAGATTGCTTGGCCAACACGGGAGGGTAGCCTTTGTGAGGGAACTGGTAGGAGCAGAGATAAAATGACGGTGATGATAGGAAAGGTTCCTATAGGAGAAAACACTCAGTCTGAGGCTTGAGAGTAGACAGGGTGTTGCATCACTTTTCCACAACAGATAAAGGAACAGGGCCCAGCAGGGGGAAAAGGCGTCGTGATCAACAGGCGTAGCTTCTCAGGAAACTGCGCACAGTTCATTGAACAGGAAGCTCTGTCTGTGTGTGTGTGGGAAAGTGTCAGGAATGAAGAAGGGTGAGAAGGCAGGGCATAGGATTTGAGGACTGTGTCTCGTGGATCTTAACAAACATGGAAAGAGTTTTGAAGACAGATGCTAACTGAGGCTAAGCCAACAGGCTGGTGAGAAGAACTACACCACAAATGCCCGTCAGACCCACTCTGCACCCCACGGACTCACATCTTCAGTGATAACTGACCCTCTGTGTGGGAACATCTGTAAGGATTAAAGAAATGAGAACACTTATAGAAACATTGGACTAGACGCTCACCATGAAAATACATTCATTTCGCAAATGTGTATAAGTGCTTATTTTCATTCAATGGAAATAATTTTCCTGAATCATTTGCGACTGAACACAAGCACCTCGTGACATTGGCGTGTCACCACATTGTAACACCCCTAACGGAAAGCGTTCAACCAGGACTGTGGAATTCTGGAAGGATGAAGGTGTCACGTGAATGACTTCGCAGTTGCTGTGAACAGACTTGCCTATCTCTGCATTAACCTGTGTCTTGGGCTCAGGCCCCCTCGGACAGGCCCAGATAAGAAGAGATGGGTTATTGCTGGGGTGTTTCCCCCAAGAAAAGGAATGTGGCAAAGCTGTTCTGGATAATCCTTAATGAACATTTGAAGTGGTGTCTCTATCCTTTTATTGCCTTTCCACACAAATATTTTCCTAATCGTTTGGCATTTGTTCAGGAAATAGTTATGCAGAACCATCCATATATTTGGGTGCTATGAGAGGAGAGAAGAAGAAAGCCACCCACAGTCCCTATATTCACAAGCCCAATGACGTGGAGAGCAGGCACAGCCTAGACAGACAGAAGTGTCACCCTGTGTTGCACGGTGGCCTGGGACTGAGCCCCAGAATCAAGGAACTGGATGGTGACAGCATAGTGCTTCTTTTCAAACTTCTCTTTTGCTTCTAGCAATGGAGACTTCCTGTTCGCATCAGCGGATCTGGCTGTCCACGAACTCAAGTAATTTTCTCCTGCCACAAATTGGCTTTCACTCTCCTCACTCATGTCGCACACAAGACGTGTTCTGGTAATGCGACAGTACATACAGCACAGGACATACCACGGTTGAGGCTTGACCGCCATCCTTGCTTTAGCTTCCTTTACCCACCTGATCACCTTTTCTTCCTGGGGGCTCATGGCTACCATGTGAGGTGATCCATCTGGACAGTGATTTGCTGCAATTAATCAATCAAGCCTTAAGAACGTTTAATAGGAACTACCTCTGAGGCACCAGTTAACAAAACAGCATTCACCATTTTGTCAGTCGTTCCAGGGTTAAAGATAAGAAGATGTAGTTTTTTTCCTCTCAATGTGGATTTTTAATTTATTCTGTACTCTGCCCTCTGATGTATATGCTACTTCATAACATTGGAAAGTTCTGAAATATATAATAAAAACTGGTTCGTAAGACTGGCTAACTGCCCTGAACAGGTATCAGTCCCAGACGTCCCTCTACCTGTTATTATTGGGACAGGTGTGTTCTCCAGCGGTGCAGTCAAGATGTTAAAACATTGTAACACTGCATTCTTTTATTTTAAAAACTTAATATCTATCAAGTAATACATACTTCACAGATGCATGTTATGAAGCATACTATTAAAGTATAGCATGCCATTTATAATTCTCAAATTCAACATAATACAACCAAATACAAAATTCTATTCATGAAAAAGACAGAAACCAACAGTTTGCATTAACAGTTTTTGCTAAATTTATCCTTTCTCCATCAGAGCAGAAAGACACCAGTTTTGCCACACATTTCTTACTCGTTCTAATTACTAGATGTATTCATCAGCATGACCCAATACACTTTTTAAAGTAGACATGCCCAGTAATTGAAATGCATATTAACACATGGGAATGGTCCTAGAATATTTTAATGTTTCTTAAGTTGATTTTTTTAATGCCTGAGTAAAAAAATAAAAGTATTTAATGGATTTCACAAATGTGGAGTCAAATTTCCTCTCATAACAAAGTGCAGGCTTATGGAGCTAGAGGTAATATTACAGTCCAAGAAAGACCTAACTCATTTTGTGATACATTATTTGGGGACCTCAGAAGCATAGCCATTATTACATCACATAGAGGAGCAACCTTGCACTTTCAGATGATCTACATACTTGGCTTATGACCCCCAGTAATTTGAAATAAGGAGAAAGACCAGAAGTCAGGAAATAAGCAATTGCTCAGCTAGGGCAGGGCGGTGGATGTGGAGAGACCACCGCTCTCCTGGGAGCCAGAATCTGGCTCTTTAGTGCGAATTTCCAGGTGGCCCCAGCACCTTGGACTCCCTTGCATTAGGGACACCGTTAGTTCTCGCGCAGGTTGCCACGACCCTGAGGAGACAGGCACTTGCTCCAGCACTGGGTGGGTAGGTGATGGCTATTACTGTTTGCTCTGGAGAAGCACTGCAATCACAGCCCGGGCCAACTGAGCAGAGGCCATCGGACGCGGAAATGTGGGGGACTACGGGCTTCACAGCCTGGTCACCAGGCCCTAAGTCTCTTATTTATAAGACTGGGTTAACGACACCCAGCTTAGGTCTGGTTGTAATGACGCATATAAATCAGCAGGCAGGCAGGACCGCTATATAAGCAGGTCCCTTAAGCTCTTTACGAGAAAATGTCAAAAGCAGCTGATAAATTCCGAAAAGCGAAGAGAAGGTGTACTGCCCCTGTGCCCAACTGGCCAAATCTTTGGAGAGTAAAATACAGTTAAACTTGAACAACAGGGGCTTGAACTGCACAGGTCCATCTACTTAGGGATTTTTTTCTTTAGTGGCCCCACTGAGCTCAAACCCACATCATTCAAGGGTCAGCTGGAGGCTGGGAGTCCATGCATGCAGGGGGCTGACTTGGGTCATAGGTAGATTTCTGATTCTGTGGCCACTCTCCGCCCCAATCTCCACATGGCAGTATTATTCTCAGGAATTTCAAAAAATTTCCTTTGCCTTGCCGCAGCAAATTCCACTCAACACTATTCTTTCAGTATTACAACTCCTCCAGCTATTTCTGCTATGTACAGCCCACCTGTGCCTTCAAATCGGTGTGTGCGTGTCTGTGCACGTGCCAGTGTGTGTGTGTTTATAGTTTAGAACTGTTAGCTGTTTGAGGCTCTGTCTCCACTAACACTTTCCCCATCACCAGAGACAGAGCCACCGGGTTTTCCCACTGAATGCCATTTCTTTTTAATTTTGAAAAGTTGTTAACTTAAAATATTCTTTTAGATTGGCGTTTCTTATGATAAAAAGGCATTCCCTGATATCAAGACTAAAGCAGAACTTATAGAAGAACACTTGCCACGCAGCCAGGGAAGTAAATATAGTTATTATTTTCCTGGTAATGGAATTCGGATAAATTTAAATATTTATTGACTATTTGTTCTGTTTTTTGTTTGTTTGTTTTGTCAGGCACAGCTCTAGCCAAGCGTGCAGGAATGAGTGAGATTTAGCCCTATCTTTAAGCAGCTCAGACCTAAGTGCATCTGTCAAACACACACAGGGCTAACGCCAGCACACATCGCAGTGTGAGCTTGGGGGAAGGTAGAGGGGGTAATTTTCACCAGAATAGTAATGTCAGCCCTCACAAAGTGGGTGACAGATGGACTGGTCCCTGCAGACGGCGTGGGACTGGCTGATTGCGGAAGGTGTTTGTGTTGAAGACAGACTGCGGGGATGGCTTCACTCTTCATATCTACCTATGATAACGAGGAGTCAGACATAGCAAAATAGGGGGACTTGTCAGGTAGACCTGGACTTGACTGTCGTAACTTTGTATTTTCCCTTGAACTTGAACGCATGACAAGAGCTTTCTGAGCTGTCTTCTGTCTCATTGTTGGTCTTCTCATAACACCCAGGTGTCAACACTGCTGTGAGAATTGAGTGAAAGCCTTCTGGCGTTAAATGGACCGTATGTCTCTGAGCCTGATCGAAGGGATGCTAAGTCCGTCCGCCCCATGACCACACACACCCAACCATACACACACGTGCACACGCACAGACTCATGTACGCAGACAGGCTGCCGTAGAAATAGCAATAGCCAGTATGACTTCCTTTTTTTTTATGGTTGTTGCTTCAGACATTACACAAATCCCACTTCCACCCCCACATCTGGGTCAACACCTCTCGCAACAGAATGTGCGCGTCTGGTGACGAGAGGTTTTCTCAGTCACACCCTAAAACGAGTGTCCTCCACAGATGCATTCTTCACGTGCTGACTCATCCCCCAGTGCCCAAAAGCAACCACATAAAACTGCCTTTGAGAAAACATTTGGAGACATGAGAGGCCAAATCTTGACCATGCCTTCATTTCGTAGCCTCATCCACACAGTTCCCAGTGGGATGCCGTCACGGACGACCCGTGCGGAGACCTGGGGACCTTCATGGCCTGCCATTCCCGGGAGGAACCCGCCCTGAGAATGCTGGCATGGAGGGCATCTCCTTTCCTGTGAGGGTTCACGGGATCTGGCTGATGGAGAGCACGCCTGTCCTGAATATTCCCTTTCCTCGGTCCCTGGGAATAACATGTAATTTGTAATGATAACGGGGGTAATGAACGCACCCTGTGGTCGGCTATTACCAGCCTTCATCGGCGTTCCTTTCATCTTCTGTCAGGCAGAGCAGTGAGGATTAGGACCAAAAGGCAGCTCTCATCTCTCTCATTTCCTGATGCAGACAAAAGGCAAGCAAGGGAAGGTGCCTGTCTGCGCTGATAGGTGTGTGATCAAAGCGGCTATGAGCTGTCAGGAGCCCGCCGGCCTCCACAGCCTGACTCCTTGCTAATGCAGCCCTGCCTTTGATGTGCTGGCCACCGCACTGGTTCTATTTATGTAAAAAAATAATAATAATAACCAGGATTGCAATCGAACAGAAGACAGTGCCTGTTTCTATTCTGAAGCGGGTTGTTGCAGTCTGATGAAGCTAGGAAATGTGGGCTAATGCTGTCCTTTGCGTGTGTGTGTGTGTGTGTGTGTGTGTGTGTGTGTGTGTGTCAGACACACACACACACACACGCAATACCTTCTAATACCTTTGAACCATTAGCATATAACTTTGGAAGTGAAAAGGCAGGTATAAACAGATTATTCCTCTTGGAAGATTAAAACAAAAATGACTTGTTACTGATTTTGGGTTCAAAAAATATCTGGTCAAAGCTGAGGTCTGTCAACTCTGGACCCACGTGAATTTAGATTCATTAGTATGCACATATGAGCACGAGGTTCACGGTTGGGTGCACAGCAAGTGGGTTCGTTCCTACATGCCTGGGTCTCGGTGAACATTGGGTAAAACCACTGCCAGCCTGTGGTGGTTATAACCCACAGAGGATGGTTTGGGCCAGAGATAAGATAAGACAAGTATCTATATCACCTAAACCCCCTCTGTTTTCCAGGTTCCAAATTTCTAGAATAAATATTATAACATATGGTGAATTGAAGTATGAAAAGCATTCATCTCAGTGTCTGACAAATGGTAAGAGGCCAATAGATGTTCAACATTTTTGTCATTGTTTCTGTTAACCGCCCATGGAGGGTTTAAGTTTATACCCTGTCCACAGGGAACCATAGTTGTACATTCCATGGAACTGCCTCCCTCCCGGTGGTTCTAGCCTACTGCCTGTCATCTCTGTAATAAAGTCAATTAAATCAGAAAGTGCACGAATAATTATAAGCAGGAAGTAATGAGATGTTACTTGAAGAACCAGAATAGTACGGGGATAGGTTTCAGAAAAGCTTACATATGTCTTGATTACTGTGATTTCTAGTGAATTATCTGCACTCAGCCTGAATTAATATTCACATACATGCGGACATGCACACATGTGCACCTGCACGACATGATCTTTGTCAAATGATCTTCTTCCTACTGGAGTCTTGGAAGTAGCCGGATACATGACCAGGTTTGTTTTCCGTTTCTTGTGGATGCTATGATGTCCAGGTGTGAGAATTGGTGCCAGAGTGGGTGGGGAGGGGGACACTGCCAGTACTGAGGGGCTCCTGCCTCCCTCTTTCAGACACACATGGGGACCGTGACCCCTGGAAATTCAACAGCCAGAACTTGAACCCAGTGACTCCCTATCCCACTCTCTTCCATTGCCCGCAGCTCAGTGATGGGTGAAATCATTGAGCTTCTAATGAAAGAATCTCACTCATTTGTCTCAACATGCGGCCATCACGTCAACATGGCAGCGATTAACATGTCAGGTGGAAATGGTCTTCCCTTCCATGCCGCTCACGCTCCCAGAAAATCAGAGGACATGTGTTATTATTACACAAGACTGAAACAAGTTACCAATGCTGGTGTTTGGGAGGAGGAGACCATCAAATGGATGGTTGGTTCGTTGTAAACAAGGTGGTCTGAGGCACACAGAAAGCCTGCGCCCTTGGCCAGGAAACCTTGTAATGAACAGAAGCTGGATGAAATGGGATCAGGGAACTATGCACTTCACTTCCAAGGCTGAGGTTTTTGGCATTGATAAGGAAGAAGGGCTAAAATCTACGTAGGTAATCACATATTCCCAACTCGCCTGGGATTCCTTCTCAAACACCCATCTCTTTAAACTTGTTCTCCCTTGCCACCTGGGAAGAGACGGTAAACATTCATCACTTGGAGAAGATTTTAAAAATGATGTAATTAAATAGCTATAAAGAATGTTATGATCCTCTGCCCCCAAAGGAGTGTACTTTAAAGCTGGGATGCAACCATGATGATTAGCAAGAAAGGTGCTTGGTTGAAACCAAGGGTTCAACCCTTGGCTGACTATGTCAGCTAAGCCACCTTACCTAAGTACATTTTTGATTGGGTTTTGATTGGGTTTGTGTTCATAAACTTATATGCCCTTATGAAAATTTAGCTTGAAGACTCTACCGTCTTGACCAAATCATCTCCCAAAAGTCCCACCTCCAAAGACAATCAGGGGTGGGGTTAGGTTTCAACATAAGAACCGTGGGGAAGCACAAACCAGTATGTGGTATACTCTCTCTGGTCCTCCCTTTCTCAACCATAAGACAAGGATCTGAAAGTACATGAGCTCCAAAACACCTCCTGGCTTGAACGGTGTGCACTTTCAGAACTTCCCAACTCACCTTTCATCTTCTCTCCTCTTTCCCCTCCTCCCTCCAGAATCCATCTCCAACTGCTTCCCTCAACCAGGCTCTAAGTATTTGAACTATTTGCCCAAGTCCATCTAAAGGGAAGCTCTCTGAGCCTGGATTCCCCTCCAGGTGGATGGGATGATTCTGGAATCAACTGCTGCACCACCACACAGACCCTGTGATGGAGACACACAGACACCACGTCTGCCTATGTCTTGGTATTTTGTGGATACATTTTAAAGGCGGCACTGAAACAGCAGGTCCAGTCTGACCTTACCTGCTGGAACAAGCAACCTCTCTCTGTGCAGCCCAATGTCTTGCACTGCCTTATTTGTCATCCAAAGGGATACGTTTTGCTTAAAAGTGCTTTAAAATTGGTGTGCATGGCTGACTATCCCTTCTTCGGAAGGACACTAGATATACTAATAAAAGTTCATGGTAATACAAAGTATCTTCGAAAAAGTTTCTTTTTATTTGCACAATAACTGGATCTCAGCCTTTTTCTTATCTGAATCCAGGCCCTTCTGACAATGATAGTGTTGACATGTACTCTAACATGATGGTACCACTGTCTTCACCTCCATTTAAATCTCCCAGCGATCATATTTTCTACTTTGATTTCATTTAGGCACAAGGTTCATTCCATAGCCATGCTCAGAGAGCGGTGGGACCCTGTAAAGCCAATGGCCAAGGCCACCATCATAGCCGCCTGGCCAGTGCAGGTTTGCATTAGATTTGGACAGTTGGTAATGAAACAACGGAGCCAAGAACTGGTGAGCCTTCAGCTTTAATCCTAGCTTGGACCCGGCAGGCAAGTAAAAACACACACTGGGCTCCAAAACCATCTCATTCAGTATTCACAAAGCTACTGACTTATCCGAGTTTCCTAGAATCAAAGGCTTCTAGCTCACCAGTCTTATTCACTTCTGTTCCCCATCTCTTTCTCTCTGCACAAACTGGCTTCTTCCTCAGTACTCTGCCATCTTGGCTGCTTCTCCTCTCCTCCACATGGCCTTTCTCTGCTCTCCTCTCTAATGCAAATCTCAGGAACCAAGAGAGAGCAAGCTCCCGGTCTGTCCCACTTTATAGTGTAGAAATCCAAACCTTAAATCCAATCTACAAACAAGGAAGTCTCTGATACAAAGTCACTTATCTGAGGCATAATGGGAGGATTCCTCATGAGAGCGCACCACCCTACATCACCCAATCAGTCAAGGGTGTGGGGAAAAGCTTACTCTTAAAACTAAACCTTAGGCTATAACGACCCGGCCTGCCCACAGCCTGTCCCCCCCACACATTAATAGAATCACGCCCATTCCCAAGCAGGAAGGGTAACCAATATCACCTGGGCGAGGGGTTTCCACATGGGAAGCACTATCTTTAACAAAGTGAGCATAATATATTTTATCTGCCCAACAGACCCCATTTATTTTCAGTTTTCAGGCTAAGGAAACTGGCTGCGTATCAGTTACATTTCCTTGAGAGTGTTTGTTGACATTTAATATCATCTCCTTCCTTGCAAATAACTTATTTTGTGTGTCAGCCTGAGCTTGGTGACACTGGGTTTAAGGTACACATCTGACCTAGAGAATAGGAATGGTGGAACTTCAGGGTCAACCTAGGAAACCCTGGGAATTAACTTTAATTCACAAAACCGTGCTCTTGCTCATTTAATTGGAGATGCTTGTACATTCACTCAATAACCAGCAGCGGCGCTGCAGCAACACAAAGGCTACAAACTCCGCACACAACGTTCTTACGTTAACTGACACAGTCAGTTAGGAGTGGTCCCAAAAAGGACAGGAGTTAATAGTGGGAGAAAAGCCACAGCAAAAGGCATGAACCAAAGAGGCTATCAAGACCAAGCTTCAGCATAAGTGCATTGGCAGTCCCCGATCTGATGGAGTTCGAGGCCCCTTGTCTTTTTAAATCGTGTATGTGTTTAAAGTCCAAAATGAAATGCTCATTACCAGGCTAATCATGTGGGTGTCTGCGGCAGCCGCAGTGCAAGCCTGACTGCTGCCGTGACCCAAGTGTTATGGACATCTCACCGCGTTTTGACTTCTTAAACCTTCAAAACAAACAAGCAGAAATATCTGTGGTCAGGGCAGCGCCCTACAAGAGAGCAGCTCCCTGGAATGAAAACCAAGTTCTAGTTTACATATTGTCTTTACATGGCTTCAAGTGTCCCTTTTTATACCCCCTTTGCTCCCCTCCCCTTTACTCCCTCTCCTTTTCCCTCTAGGATTTGCTGACCTGTTATCTATATCTCTGTTATGTGTATATAGTTTCACCAATCCCTTCACCTTCTCTGATCTCATCCCCTCATCCCCCTTCCCTCTGACTGCTGTCCCTCTGCTCCCTGTGATCCCGCCTCTGTCTCTATTCTGTTCCTCAGTTCACTTTGTTCATTAGATTTCCCATATATGTGAGATCATATGATATTTTTCTTTCTCTGCCTGGCTTCTTTCACTTAGCATAATAATCTCCAGGTCCATCCATGCTGTCACAAAAGGTAAGATTTCCTCCTTTAGAAGGATTTCACAAAGAAACAAGGCACCGGACCCAGAAGAAAGCACCACTGTGGCTTTTGGGGGTTCGTCTATGGATTGAGCCCCTCATTTGGAGACCGTCTCATCCAGGGCACCCACAGGGCTCACTCTCTTCTGCCGTTGTTCCCGACTCTTGGAAATAGTTACTTACAAAACGGTAGCTCTTTGGTCGTTTTTACTTTTATTTTTAAATGTCAAGTTAATTCAAGCCTGAAACCTTTCCAGAGTAATGGGGAAAAAAAATTTTTTTAAATCATCCCTATTATGTGACCACCACTTTGAAATTTCCATTAAGGCAGACACACGCTCTCAAGTCTATTGAGAGGAGCTCCCGAATGCGGCTTATGAAAGGTCCTATTAGACACTAAATTATGGCCGTTTCAGAAGGAAGGAGGGAAAAAATAACATGCTATTCTGTGAGCACAGGTGTATTCGCACACACCAGAAAATTGAAATTCAATTCAGAAGGCAATATTGGAAACAATTTGAGCCTGGAGCCAATTTGGCCAGGGCTGTAATAGTGCAAGAAATGACTTTGAAGATGAGTCTGCCCCTTTTTGGTTCACTCTGTAACAGGAGTCGTCAGTACGAATGAACTGGAGGACTCATCCTGCCCGAGTTGCATCAGCCAGTTACCCTGGTTTAAACAGCGTGCTACACAGTGACGTTTGAAAATTAAAGAAGCAGAATGTAAAATGTACTTATAAAAATGCAGGGACTCTTTAATAAGTAGCAATCCCAAATCTAAACACAGTGTATGCCTTACACACACTCTAATACTGTTACGACCTATATTTCCGTGGTGCAAAAACACGGTGTTTTATGCAACACGTTCATTCCTAAAAAGGTGTTGTTCTCATTGTTTTGGGTACTGGAGTTTTCATAAAAGAGAACTGTGTCATGCAAGCGTTATATGAGAATTGAATCAGAGAAAGCCTCCTTTTATAAAAATAAGTCTCCTTCCACTATATCAATGATCAGTCTGTGAATGTGTTTTTAATTTGTATTTCCATAAAGCCGTTTTATAAAGGATCTCTAAGAATGGCTAACATTTCCAGAAACGAGTTGCCCAGCTTCAGTTCGAGCCACTGGGGGTCCTCTCACTGTGTGAGGCTCCCATGAGCCTCCATGCCTCTTGGGGACCAGATAGAACAACGGACACCCTCAGAAGCTATGATGGGGTGCTTTGTCTCTTGCTCATTAGCGACTTTGTAACCCAGGTTTTGTGTTCCGCATGCCACTTAGGATGATCTCTTGTCCAGAGCTTTTACTCTCTGATGTGGCTGGGTTGTACAGGAAATAGCAGGTGACCAGAAATTGCGGGGCTGATGCTCTCTGACCTACCTGCCTGACTGCCTTTGCTTGACTCAGGGACACCTGCTGAGAAGTAGCTCTCTTTACAGGAGCAGTTGTGTGAGTTCATTTTAATAAAGAGGTAACCAATTCCATATTCTTCCCCATTACTTACATATGAACAGAAATGAGTGGTACCCAGAGCTGGTTTGTTTGTTTGCTTGTTTTTTGGTATTTTTATTCTTGCTTGTTTTATTTTGTGTTGTTTTAGCTTTATACCAATTACCTTCTACCTTTACGATACCTCAAATTCTTCTTGTCCAAACACTCAGCTTATAAAATTTAAGGAGAGTTGTTTCACGGTATGAGCCCATTATCGATAGTCTAGAACCCTGGTCGTCAAACTGCGCCTCGAGAGCCACATGCGGCTCTGGCCCCCTGAGTGTGGCTCTTCCACAAAATACCACGTGCGGGCGCTACCTCGATAAGGAATGTACCTACCTATATAGTTTAAGTTTAAAAAATTTGGCTCTCAAAAGAAATTTCAGTCGTTGTACTGTTGATATTTGACTCTGTTGACTAATGAGTTTGCCGACCATTGGTCTAGAAGAATCTAAATATATGTAAGAAATGAGTTGTCGTTTTAAGAAACTTGGTTAAAACTGATCTCAGTACAAGAAGAGGCTTAAAAAATGTAAAGGAAGAAGCATAACTCCCAGAACGTATCCACAGAATCCAGAGAAATTCAACACTGGAAGATGTGGGGTCCTGGTTGGGAAAGGGAGGTGCTCAGGCAGGAGACGCACTTTTCCTATGTGCTCCTCAGAAAACAGACTTTCTCAAACAAGACTGGTCATGCTGGGATTCTGGATCTCAGTGTGGGCTTTGTATTTACCTCTGATAGTCTTGATCAGATTAGATACAATTGGACACCTTGCTTGGCCTCCTCCGAAACACCTTCAGGCGATAATGCCCTGTTTCTTGATGATTTTTTTGTAATAGACTTTCACTCCATCCTGCAGAGCACATAGACTTTTGAGCACCTGTGGATTCGAGCTACACCTTCTGCTCTTGAAGATACGAACATCACCTGATAACACATTCTCAGCTCCCACGATTTATCGTGGCTTCTGTTACGCCAAACGCTTTGACCCAAACCAGCCATTCCGATGAGGAATATTGTTGATGTCTTCCCAGTCTGCTGACTGACCCATCTGTTCCATCATCTTCTTTTGAAACAGCAATCGATCCATTGATCCATCCTTTAACATAGCACCTTTGTTGCTGACCTCTGGCTTTCTATTTCATTGAGATGTCACCAGAAATGGGGGTGGTACTGTTCCCGGGTAAATGCTAACTCAATCCAGCCTGAGTCAGGGACTGTGATCCTCCTAGCCCCATGACAAGAACTCTGGAATTAATTGGTGTAGAGTTCAGCAGGATTTCTGGTGTTTTCCAAGGTCTCCACGTGAGTTTAACATTCTACAGTGACTGCAATCCACTGCCTCGGTCTAATCCTCCTTGTTACAATTCTTGCAAAATATGCTCTAGTCTTGGACACAGAAACACGAATTTAATAATTCATGGAAGTTGCCCTCCTACTGACAACCCAAAACAATCTTTGCTACTCCATAGTATAGACCTCCCTATTTTTTTTACCTTCTAAGTTAACATCTTCAGTGTTTTCTTAAGTATCCTTCTTCTCTAATCATTCGAATCTGTGACTTCAAAAAAAATGTGACACCTGATGCTTAAGTGTATACTAATCATCTCTGTAGAGGGAAACTATTTTGTACACCCAACGTTCCTGCTTTTTGGTTGCCAACACCTTGTTGGGTGTTATACATCAATTAATATCAAAAGGGGTTCATTACACCAGCTTTTGCTGAAAGCACCTCACACCATTGATTCTTATCATGATAACAGGTAACCAAAGTCTCTAGATATTGCTAATATTGAAACTAAATATACTCCCTTCAAATAGAATTGGCAGAAGTATTTTATGTGGTTGTGGAGTAATGTTTTTAGTCTTTCTGGGTTAAGCCAGTGGTAATGTATTTATATAACTTTTCTCTAATCCCTTTTACCTCCTAGTTAAAGGGTTTAGGATACATCCATGACATCCTACATTTTTCTCCCTCAGTAATTTCAGGAACCTGACTCAGGAACCAAGCTTACCCTAATTAGTATGTGAAATGTATGCGTTTTGGGATCTGAAAATCTCATTGTCGGTGTTAAACCTGTTTGGCACCCCCGGTTGTCTGAAGACATTTCTTATGCACCAGATATAAATGATAAATGGATGATGATACCTAGCATTTTATAAAAAAGAAAAAGAAAAATCTAGTAGTCCCTAACTAGGACATTAATAAGTTTTACAAACGTACAAAGGTCCTCAGTGGTTCATATGGACAATAGTACAATGATTAATAAATAATAATACAAGAATAAAGTCTATGTTCCATTTGCTCATCATGGGCACACCTGCTTTTGCTCCACCCTGCATGGTCTTTATAACGTCTGCATGTTTTCCTCCTTTTTGTGTAGAATGGGTTTAAAATTGATGTTGTCTCTAGATTCAGTGTGAAATTGTTATTAGAAACTCAATTCAAGACATCCCAAAGATTTCCTTTTGTTTCACAGAATGAGACTACTCCCAGCAGGTTTAAATCCTCTGTTGTTGCCACGGATAGTTTACATCAGTCTACTGTCTTTAATGGGAGCATGTCATCCATTTCCTCCTTTTCTTCCCTTATTCTCTCTCTCTCTCAGTCCTTACCCAAGAGTTCTCCAAATAGCTGCACTTCGTGTCTGTGGCTTTTCATGAAGGGATATATATTTTGTTATATATTCTTATTTTGTGTGCCTTGATAAATAGCTAATTTGTTTATAAAAAGTATATATGATTTGTTTACATGAGTGGGCAGTTGACCTGTTATAATGGAGGTCAGCTGCCGGGGCAGAGATTTTGATGCTGTTTTCTCATTTGTGACCCCCTCAGACCCTTCGGTAGTGCTCCCAACCCTGACATCATATGGGACAGAATCACCTGAGAGAAGCTTTTATGAGCCTCCTGTAGAAATCGAATCTCCATCGATGTGTCTTAGCAACACAGAACTATCCCACCGTTGGCTGTGTCCGTGTCTCAGAGCGTTGTTTCTATAAAATATAGCAAGGAGCCAAATAATATCGATGTAGCTTATGAGAATGAAGGGGAGAGAAAGAGGGAGCTGTAGAAAACAAAATGTCACTGAGTTGCTGTCACCAAGTTAGAATACCCTGACTGGTGATCTTATTCATGGAGGTCCACCAGCTTGGGATACACACGCCTCATAGCAATGGATCTACCTTGCCGTTTCTTAGGTTGACCATCTCATGCTTACCCACGATGTATTACTTACTGTTAGACTGCCATCTCATCTTGTTATCCCACCTTAGAACCATGAAGCTCTTCTCCCCTTCTCCTCCTCCTTCTCCTCTCTCTCCTTTTTATTTATTTATTTTGTAGACATAGATTGTTCCCTGCATGTTGATGTTCCGGCATTAGCCTCCAAGTTCTCACGGTGCCTGTGTTTCCCTCCCAAGTCCTCCCTCGGCACAAATACCTGTGATGTCTACAGTCACTGCCAGAGTCTGTCTTCACCTCTGGCTACCCAGCCTTGTTCACCTGCAGGCATTGGGGGTGGATTCAGGTCCATCTCGTTCAGTTTCCTAATCCATTGTCTGAGGAGGTCATTTCAAAGGCATGAAGACAACTCGCTGAATGCAAACACCTCTCCAAAATGACAAGTGATTGTTTACCTTTAAAGTATTTTTATTTTTTTAACTAGGTTTTGGGCTCCCTGTGATGAACAACTGTGGCTTATTTGTGTCTGTCCACCAGCTACTGAGACAACACACAGGATGTAACAGGTGCCTGAAAGGAGTGTTTTCTCAAATATTTTTTAGAATTCCACAGGGAGAAAATGGTGTTGAATTATAGATATTGTTAATTTGCACAGTCTATTTACTGATAGTATGGAAAACTTAGCAGAATGGTGATGTCATGGAGGAAGCCAGATATCACAGGAGGGGAGCAGTGTTTGTATGTGTGTGTGTGTGTGTGTGTGTGTGTGTGTGTGTGTGTGTGTGTGTGTGTGTGTGTGTTGTGTTGGGAGGATGGTGGACAAAGGTGAGGGATGACCTCACAGCATGTATGATGGGAAGGCATTGTAGGAGGCATTTGACAAAGGTGAGCTTCTGCAAGGTGTGAATGTTTAGGTACAACTTAAATAGTATATTTAGACTTTTTAAAATGCGATGTGTGCCTGACCAGGAGGTGGCGCAGTGGATAGAGCATGGAACTGGGACGCAGAGGACGGAGGTTCAAGACCCCAAGGTCGCCAGCTTGAGCCCAAGGTTGCTGGCTTGAGCAAGGAGTTACTCGCTCTGCTGTAGCCCCTGGACAAGGCACATATGAGAAAGCAATCAATGAACAACTAAGGTGCCGCAACAAAGATTTGATACTTTCCATCTCTCTCCCTTACTGTCTGTCTGTCCTCTCTGTCCCTCTCTGTCTCTGTCACAAAATAAATAAATAAATAATGTGATGTGTTCAAGTCACTAACTCTGAATCAGACTATTATAAAATAAAACTTTAACACATAACTAAATCAATCTAGATGTCCCTAACTACAGTCTTTCTATTAATTCCGACCCCCGGACACTTAGAACTGCTGATTGTTTCTTTTTCTTTTTTTCTTTTTTTTTTTTTTTTTTGGCATTAATTAGCCTGAGCTTATATAAACCAATTCTGTCATCTGTACAAAGCTTAGTACATTTTCCAGGAAACAGATTATTGCATAAAGAGTCTCCCTTTTTCTCTAAGAGCATGGCAGAGGCACTTAGTGGACATGCCCGTGTCCTCTGATGCAAGCTTTCTGGTCTGCCTTTAAAACATACTGTCACTTTTTAAAATATATATTCGCTCTTCAGTTTGAAAGCGTGTTTTAAAAAGAAGGGTTCCTCCCTCAAAGAAGGTGAGGGAAGATTGTCAAAGCAGGAACAGACATTTTCTACATGATCTTGCTCAGACCTCTTGCCCACCCACCTAATCATCTAAGCTGCGAGCATTTCCCTAAACATTAATTTCTTAAGGGAGATAGAAAGATGCTTTCTTCCATAGGCTGACAACTCATGGGTTTTAACGTAATTGACAGTCAGTAATTTTGCCATGGTTCACCCCTCTTCTGCCTCGGTGATTTATTGAAGTGACATTCGTAATAAAAAATGCAGGAAGTTGTTCCCCCCTGCCTACTTTATTCTCGCTTCAATTAACTCTGTAGGTTAGCACATCCGCTACACAGAAATATCTGGTACATTAATCAGAAGGAAATCATTTGAATTCAGAAAGATGTATGGTTCCACTCTGAGCTTTATAAAAAAAAAAATGATTACGGTAATCCTTGCCTAATTGATATATTTCATACACTTCAAAGTTCAATTTCAATAACGGTCAGGACCGTGGTTTCAAGATTCAAAAGACATGATCAGCCACTACCTTCTGACCAGGAATAAAACAAACAAACAAACAAAAACAATCACACAAAAGGAGCAATTCAGAGACACATGAGAAGGGAATATCTGCTTCCTCTTCTCCTTCTATCTGATCCAAATCCCACCTGTTTCTCTGGTATTGAAGGCCTAGGGCTTTCCATCACAGCATGCCTGACCGTCTTCAGCTTCCCATTTACTTGGAAGTACCGGCTTCCAGTTTCATTCCGCCTCCTGCCCTTCAGCAGCTGCTTGGATGTCTCGTGAGGGAACCTCACTGTGTAGGTGGACTGTGTGCTTGTTACTAAGTGTGTGATTGTGCCCTTTTCTTAAAATACAATGCCCTAGATTAAACCCATGGAGAGGAATGGATTTTTGAGCAGCCATTGTTATCTTTAATCAGCACATTAAATCTATATGATGCCTGTGATGATCTCTGACATGTGGCTAAGTAAACTGGTATTCATTAAGGTAAGAAAAGCAACACTCCAGTCAGCACAAAAGCTGATTCAGGATGAAGAACGTGTGTCCAGGTGCCACTGGACCCAACGCTCTCTCCACGCCACCCAACCGTACGTAACTAGCATGAGGGACAGAAGAAAGATGACCAGTGGTGGAGTGAACAGGTGGGCTGAGTTACGGAAAGTTGAGCTTCAGTGGGCGGGGACTGTCCCACGTGTCCTGGCACCCACGGACTCCTGGTCTTCAGTAGTCAGGAGCCTTGGGCCTTGCCCCGGCCTCAAGCTCCTCAGAATCCATTTCACAAGGAAAGAGGGTGCAGACACTCACGTCCGTTTCTGAGTAGCTCCTTTTTCCTAACCTTAACGCCTAATTTGGTGGTACGTAATTCACTTCAAGCACCAAAACACGCCAGGGCCAAATGAATTGTTCAGCTCTCCCCAGATTTCTGCAGGTGTTAATTAGGAAAAGAGCTTTTCTGGACAAGTTATCATTTGCATGCCAACAAATTTGTTTCTAAATTATACAGTGAAGGTACAACTTGGTGGTATAACCATTCTCTTTCCGTAGGGAGATTAGCTGAGACTTGTTCCCAAATACACAGCCACGAAACCCGGTAAGCACCTTGTCCCATGTTATTTATGTACTCAAAACTTATGAATGCAATTTCATTTGATTTTTCTTCTAAAACTATCTTTTATTTTTATTAGAGCATCCCAATATTCAAGCCAAAGTAACTGTCCCAAAATTATACAAATACTATCCTTATACCCTTAACTATTTCCATACATTTAAATCGGTGTTGACATGCCCTCGTACTTCCCAGCCAGTAAACTGCAGATACAATATCAGATTAAGTAGTAGATTTTGAAAGCCAGACTTATTTTAGGAGGAAAAAGAAAGAAGATTTGACTTGCACGAGACCATCTATGTCATGACCTCCAGGTTCAAGATAACATATGAGCACCAAGTTCATATTTAGGTATTTATTTTAATGTAAATGCTTTCCCTGCAAGGCACGCTGACTCTCCTTACTCTAAATATATTAAAACATGTATTTCTATTTGGAAAAGCGCTTTATTTAGCTTACACATCCTTCTTGTCCTCAAAGAAGCGGTTGTCCAAGAAGGTCCATGCCCTTGATTTCAAATTCCGCTTTAAAAATTCATTCCTCAAAAATTATTATCAGAAGAGAATCTTACAAATGTTAACTAATTTGACAAGTGAACCTGTTAGTTGGCATGGCCCTATCATCTCGGTCATCACATCCAGAGATAAAGGACTAGTGTGAAGGAAATGACAGGAGTGAACACACTAATAAATGAGTAGAAATCCTGGTGCTTTTGGTAATTTAGTAATCTGTTTGTGGTTTGAAAAGAACTTCAGATCTTTAAAAGCCATGGGATTAGAAGCAAACGTCTGGAGGCTTCCAAGGGCTAAGGAGGAGCCAAGCAGCATGTGGACAACAAGAACACTGGGTTTGGGACCGTCCTGCTGGACACTTGGAACTGCCCCTGACTTAACATTACAGCCGCATCTCCATTGTACGGGTAGCTTTTCTGCACAGGACTTTGATGTGGCTCTTTTGGTCCAGAACAGAATACAACCCCAGGGATCCATTCCAGACATCAAGATCTGTTGGAATGATGGTGTTCTCCATGTTCCGGACATGTGCGCCCAATTCTCTTCTATCCTTAAAAGAATCTTGCAGGTACACCTGATGAGCCTTCCCACTGGTCTTGCATATTATCAGAACGTGTGTGGGCAGCACAGAGATCTCAGTCCTCGCTCCAGCATTGACATCTGTGCTCATTTCATTCTTCCCGGCTGGTGCGCTTGATTAGTTGTTTTCTTTATTTGTTTGTCTTATCTTCTATTTTATGCTTTTCCATAAAGGAAGTGGGACAATTGGACGTCTATGAGAAAAGGATGAATTTAGATCCCTACTTCCAGCACTCGGTGGTTTGCCCAATGGATAGAGCGTCAGTCCAGCATGTGAAAGTTCCGAGTTCAATTCCCCATCAGGGCACACAGGAGAAGTAACCATCTGCTTCTCCATTTCTCCCCTCACCCTTCTTCCTCTCTCACTCTCTCTCTCTCTTCCCCATCTGCAGCCTTGGGTCGAATGATTCGAGCAGCTGACCCCAGGAACTTAGGATGGCTGTATGGCCTCCCCTCAGATGCTAAAATAGATTGGTTGCCAAGCAACAGAGCAGTACCACAGGTGGGCAGAGTATCACCTAGTGGGAGGCTTGCCAGGTGGATCTCAATTGGGGCGCATGCAGAAGCCTATCTGTCTACCTCCCTGCCTCTCACTTAATAAAAATAAATAAAATAAAATAAAATAAAATAGACCCCTACTTCCCACATTACCTCAGAATAGACCAAATCCTAAATGTAAGGGTTTAAACTTTAAATTTTTGTGAGGACAACCAAGGAGAAAATCTTCATGACCTTTGGTCATATAGAAAGTTCTCAGTTAATACACTGACAACACAACCCATGAATAAAAGTAATCATGGACACACTGGAAATCATAAAAATAATAGGGCATATTGGACATTCACACTACCAATATCATTAACTAAATGAAGTCAAGCCACAAGCTAGAAGATCATATTCCCTAATTATCTATCTGATGAGGGACTAAATGAATTGTATCGAAAACAACAAGCACAAATCAATGTAAAGGACGCAGCCCAATTTAAAAACGGGCAAGATAGGATATAGGTCTGGTAAATCTATGCACATGAGAAAGTGTTTTAATATTCTTATGAGTCTTCTGGGACAAAGAAACCCAAACCACAGGGAATTACCGTTTGTAATCAATGAGAAGGAGACAGGGAGAAGGAAGCGGAAGAGAGAAAGAAGGAGGAGAAAGAAAAGGGAAAGCCCAAGCAGGAATGCGAAGAGGTGGGACCCCCCGCCCCCAACCCCACCCCCGTATCACTGGGGGAGAATGTAACATGGCACCGCCACATTGGAAATAACCATGGAAAATTTAAACATAAACTCACCAACGGCCAGCAACTCTGCCCTGTTGATCTGGCCAAGGGGAAATGAAAACATCCATCCACACAAAGACGGGTATGTGCGTGTTCATGGTCACATGACACATGACAGCCAAAAATCTAAAACGACATTTTAAAGGTCTATCGATTGGTGGATGAATAAACTAAATGCGGCACGACCATTCAACAGAATGTTCTTCAGCAATTAAAGTAGACTGCCACCATGTGCGACGCCGTGGAGGGGCGGTAAAGACATAAGGTGAAACTAAAGCCAGAAACCGAAGCCTACTATGTACTGTTGACGTCCACTAACAGGGAATTGTCACAGGAGAGCAGTCTGCAGTGCCAGGTAGCAGGGGCTGGGCGGGGTCCAGGGCTGACTATGTGTGGGCACAGATAACAGAAGTGCTGGACAACTTTGTTTTTTATCATTGAATTGCTCACTTCCAACAAGTCTGGTTTGTAGTATGTGAATTATGCTTCATTCTGTAGAGCTATAAAAATAATAAAATAACCAGTGAGAGTTAAGGGGTAAGCAGGTAAAGATGTAAACTATTTTTGGCTGTATGTTAATTGTTCTTTAAACTGTGTGATGGGTACGGGGTGGAGCGTTGGGGTGGGGTCATTATACTCTTCCTTTTACTTTTGTGTATGTTTAAACTTTTTTAAAGAAAGAGTAAAATAGAACCAAAAACTCAACCAGGCCTGCTGTCTTTTCCAGGGAGGTACCAACAACGAACAAGGACATCACACGGACAATTAATAATGTTCTTCTTTGAGGAAAGGCCTGGCTTTAGTCCTCGCAACACAACATTGACACGTGTGATAATTAGCCATCGTTACTGGAGGCTCGTTTACAGGCTGGTTAAGCACAGTGTGGGTGCAAATTACACCAGATCGCCATGTTCCTGGCTGCTTTACTTTGAGCTTCCTGAGTTTCAGGGGAAAAGCCAGCGAGGCACCTCCCCTTCCGTGGCTAGGGAGGGGTTGTCATGGCAGCGGTCAGTCCCGTGCTTTCACAACTGGGTATTCTGACGTGAGTGGAGGATAATGTAGGAAACCTTTCCTTCTGTTGCTAATGTACATTGTAGTTGGAGAATGTGGAAATAGGGCTGGATGCTCTCAAACTAGACACTGATGTTGGTGGAAAATAAACACATTTAAAAAAAGCCAAAAATGTCTTCCAAAGGGGAAATAAACAGAGAAAATATACATTCCATTGTAAGAGTAAACATATTCGGCATCCAATAGTGCATTTTGCCTGGAAACAGAAAAATGAGAATGTCTCAAACGTTATGAAGCATCCCGGTCAAACCTTGGATGTACCTGTGGGGGCCCTGACTTTGAGTCAGTCCAGGACTATGCACTGGCCATCTGCTCAGCAGGTTCCTTGGCGATTCTGACTCAACATACATCTAGAAAACCAGTGACCTACCTAGGATGATCACCTCAGAAACAGAACATTTGGAGTTCTTTTTAATGTCACCTCCTCTCCCCCTTAGGTCACCGCCATTCCAATCTCTGGTTATGACAGGCTTGAAATGATGCCGCTATTCACCCAGGTACAGACCCGGTGTTCACGAGAATGAACAAGTTCTTCAGAGTACTTGAGAAGCACAATCTCAGGGCTCTCCGGGGAGACAGAAAAGCAAGTAGGTGACAGAATTGCAAATGCAATCAGTGGTGGAGAGCAGCTCTCTCCACCTGTGGATAATAGCACCAAATGGACTCGGCGAGGATCAGAGAGAATTGAGGTGGAGTAGGGATTCAGTTAAAAATGTGGCTGGATGCTTCATGACACGTTAGCAATGGTTTCTGCACCTTCCAAAAGGCAGAGAAAGGAAAAAAGAAAAAAGTCCAAGTGAAAAAACAAAAATATTTTAGGCAATCTGATTTCATATAAAGATCACTGGACCAGGATATGAAAGCCATGGCTTAGCCTCTCAATGCATCTCCTGGGCCTTTGTGGTCTATCTTCCCTTGCTATTCGAGATGTGTGTGATGGTCAAATCAACGAGCACAGAAGCACTTGGGTCCCCACCCCCGAGAGGCCCTCCCAGCACTTCTGAGTGGGAGGGGCAAGGATATAGACTGTCATGTCATCTCCAAAGGTGGTCCATCAAGAATGTGGTTTATAGTCAAATGAAACTGGTCAGACATGAGCCGATGGGGTAACCAAGCGTCACGCTCCTCCTACGGAAACATGACGTCACGGTCACCTATACGCAGCCTATGATTCTTGGGCGAACAAATGTGTGTTTTAAACTAGAGATTGCTCCCTTGAATCTGTGGCTATGGTGATAGGCTGGGTGGACCCACCCACAGTCATTGACAAAAATCTAAAAAAGGGAAGCTAGGAGACACACGAGCCTGCCTCCACTTTCGTTCACAGGCCTGCCGGCTGAGCCACAGTCGTCCCTGGACCTCAGATCCTCTGGGGACAGGGACGTGCGGTGCTGGGTGAGAGGAGTAAATGTGACACCACCCCTCCAAACATCCCCTTGCTTGGGCATGGGGCTCTGTGACCTCCTTTCTATCCAGAATGAGGGTGACTCAAGTAACACTAATGAGTCATTGGCAGCTCATGATGGCACCCGCCTCCCTGGGCCTGAGATCCAACTTCCAATGTCTCTACATCCTGTGGACCATTCCCTTCTAAAAAAAAGGAACATCGATTTTTAGAAAACATCTCAGTGCTGCTGAGGCTACGGTGTCGTGTGGAGGTCTGCAGGATTTGACAGTGGCAAGCACCCTGGAGAGCCCCCTGGAACGCAGGCCAGCTCAGCAGAGGCGGGCGGGATGTGAGCCTGTTCCCAGCAAACCCCAGGCGACACTGGTCTCCTGACTACACTACCCACTGACCCTCACACAGTAATGAGTCATAAAACCAGTAAAAATGTGTTTGGGGAAAGTCAATAGGAAGTACCACAATTCTTAAATATGTTTTGAGATGGTCATGACATTTGTAATGAGAGGATGCTAAATATACATCCAGGAATGTACGCAAAGATTTAGATTAAAGAGGTTCTTTTTTTGCATCCTTCATCCAATAACAAAAATAAAATGAAAATGAGCTAACTGTTATGTTCTCCAAATAGAGATTTATCCCCAAAAATCCTATCATCTGAAGTCACTTAAAGATAAGAGGTTGAGGAAAATGCTTTGTCATGTAAAAACATTCAAAATATAATTTAAGTCAAAATATAATTTAAAGAAGAAAAATACATTCTGCAACTATGTTGGGGTCAATCTCACGTTTCTTTGGTGTATCTGGATATTAAGAATGATGTGAATATTTAGAAGAATTACAAGGATATGCAGCAAGAGTAAATAGCATTCAATCTAGATAGTTATATTGTGGTAATTTTTCTTTCTTATTCATTTTCAAAGACTATGTGAAAAATTTATGATAAATAAGTTTAATAAGAAGTAATAAAATGTCTATCACATATCCATAGAACCACTGTTGCTTTTAAATCATTATCTATTCTATGTTACATATGCAGATATTATGTTATCTTCTGCATTATAATAGCTTTTAACTGCACAGTCTAAAAACTGAGACTCTCTTTCCCAAGCCCCCACTCCCTGCCTCAACATGTCATGGTCAGGACCCCTGACACTGACAGAGATTCCCCAGGGTCCCGCGTCCACAGTCTGGTGTTCCTGGCTCAAGTCCGCGACATGGCTGCATTCTCCTCTCTCTTCCTGGCTCTGTCCTTCCTCCTTGCCATTTGTTTGGATAGTTGGCCTGTCATTGAACGTCACACTTTGAGGAACAAAGACACCTCTGGAAATGTCCCTTGACACCTTGCATGGTAGCCTCTGGTTGAGGACACCCAGTTCCTCCCTGGACCTAGAGCAACAGGCTCTGTGCTTTGGGGACAAGGTGAAGGCATATCTTCTGTTGCTCAGTCTAAAGTCAGGGGAGGGGGAACCAAATGTTTGCTGTGAGCAAAGTGTCAGACTAATGCCAAACCTTTTATGCCACGTAGACCTTACCAATCCCACAATGCAGGTCTCCTCCAATGTCACAATCCCCTGAAGACGACACTGAGGCACCGAGTCAAATCCACCTGACAGGAGCCGGAGGTGGCTGAGTGGCCGTTGTCTATGCCTTTAGTTTC
The DNA here is from genome assembly GCA_037038555.1 of Rhynchonycteris naso. NCBI lineage: Eukaryota > Metazoa > Chordata > Mammalia > Chiroptera > Emballonuridae > Rhynchonycteris > Rhynchonycteris naso. Next base: position 109,261,316 of record CM073001.1, read on the forward strand.
CTGATTGATTCTCTTTGCACATTACATAGGAGTACACACAGATGAGATGGGGGTTTCTTGGCAAACTCGAACTTGTAGATAAAATTCAGGTCTCAGAGTTCACCGTACCTAAAACCTGCTAGGGAAGTTGTGAGGCTCTCATGTCCACCGTGGGGAAGGTCTCTCCTGGATGTTGTCACTGTTGTCACGCCTTAGGTGTCTGTCTTCAGGACCTGTGCCCCGCATGGCTCCAGTGCGACCCTTCCTTGGATCACTCTTCATGGGCACTGCCCCAGGCCACGGCTGGAGGCAGAACCTAACCAGGACACCCTTGGGTGTTGGTGTGACACAGCTGGTCTGCATGCTGGTGGTCCCCCTGGCACAGAGAATGACTAAATACACCCCAGAATTCACCAGTGTTGGTGTCACTGTTTTTACTCTGGGAAGGAAGGGACAGGGGCATTGCTGCTGTAGTTGCTTAAAAATGTAATCTTAGCTTGGCATTTAAATACTGCTGAGGAGTGGTTAAATGCCCCACGACTTTTGTAGGACAGACATGACCGTCATAGGGAATGAGCCAAGAGAAGATAAGCTTGTCATCTGTGGGTCAGGAATCAAGGCCAGGACCCCAAACATCAGACTCTAAATTCAGTGCCCACACACCTTCCACCGTGTCTCCCAGGTGGGCACCGAAGTGGCAGCATGGTACCTGGGAAAAGAAAGAGCTTTGAACCCAGAAAATGCTAGACTGACACCAGGTTTCATCCCCTGGTTGACTGACCGGCCAGGGTTGAGCAAGGCCACGTGCCCCTCGGAGTGTTTTCTCAGCTTCGAGTGTGGGATCAAGTCACTTATAAAGGAACATTTGCTGAGTGCCTGCAGTCGGAAACAAAACCAGTCAAGTCCCTTCTTCTATGGACTGTGGATTTGTTTGGAATGAGACACTATGAGTTATAAAAATAAACCCCTGAAAACAATTCACAGGGCTTGGTAAAGCAGCCAAGGTGCTTTCTGATACCTACACCCAGTTATTGATCAGTAAGAGATTGTTGGGTGCCCGTGTACACGTAAGTTTTTAGGAGTCACCTTTGGGAAGATGACTGGGGAGCACATTTCTTTCCACACGGGAGTTGGCACGTCGTGGGCAGGGCACCAGGAACAAAGCAAAGCCGAAACCAGAATCTTTCCAGTCACCAGCTCAGGTGAGAACACTTCACGTCTCTTACTACCTGCCTCTGCCCTGTGGTTTCTCCTTAGACTTCCCAGGTGACTCAGAAGGCAGAAAAGACACCCCCAGACCAGAGTCCTCCTTTTTACTGGTGAAATTGGCAACAGGCACCATTTTCTTATTTTTCTTTTTTATCTTTCACCTTGCCTCAACATGGCAGTTGATAATAACATATTTTTGTGACTGGGTGAAGCATGAATCTACCCTCATGGTCCCGTTATTAAAGAGCTTAAGATCTTTAAGATAAAAGAGGCTGTGGGCGGTGGCTCTTATTGGCGGATGTGTTCAAAAGGAAAAAATAAAAGCACTAGGGAAATCAAGCTTTCACTCATTAGTGGTGTGTTGATGTTCCAGAAGATGAAAAGCTACAGCCTCTGCAGCTGCCTCTTCTACCCTCAAAGTTAAAACAGAAAAGTAGTTCAAAAGGATGGATCAAACTATGCCTCCATGAACCTGCAGGCACTAGGCTTGCCCTGGGTGTGGGGTCACAGTCCATCAGGTCAGTGAATGCCCCGCAGCTGGCAGTGGCCTTCAGGGGAACAGAATTAAGAGCCCAGAGATAAACCCTCACGTGGAAGGTTGATGAATACTCGACAAGGAAGCCAAGAACACTCAGTGGGAAAACACACAGTCCCGTCAACAAGGGGTGGAGGGAAAATTGGAGAACCACATGCAGAACATGAGACTGGACCTTGAGTTTACATACACTCCTCACGAAAATGGACTGGAAGTGGGTTAATGACTAAAACATAAGATCTGATAGCACACAACTCCCAGAAGAAGAAAATGTCGGAATGAAGGAACCTCTTTGACATTGGTCTTGGCAAATGAGTGTTTTGGCTACAGACACCAAGTCCAGACCTACCTACGGGGCTGAGGGCTATAAATAGGTAGTTTGACCTCCTGGAGTGATTGATTGCTTCAGGGGCTGGGATGTGACTGCTCCTGCCACGTGTGGTCTGGCCATGGTCCACGTGGTCCATACATTCATCTCAAACTATACCTGCACTGTTCAGGTGAAGCATCCAATTAAAGGATAGCTCAACTGACTTTCAGGAACAATATTGTTCAATGAGCTTTCTCATGGAGAACATCTACTTTTTTCATTGTTTTCATTGGCATGGGAGATTACTGATTATTCAAATTCAAATGATTTGAAAAAAGTCAATTCAAAGACCCTGGTAACACTAGCTCTCTTTCATGCTTAATACTCTTAAGAACGGAATTTTCTCTGAATCTGGCTAATCCAGCGTTTCCTTGTTTTTAAATACTCTCTCCGGTTTTATTGCTTTGTCCGCAGAAATGGTGACCAGAATTGGTAGAAAAAGAAAACAAATGTTTTGGCTGAGTAAGGATGGCTATTTGTCTACAAGTGTCTGACTGTTACAGCGTGAGGAATGTGAATCACACACACACACACACACACACACACACACACACGACAAAATAAAAATAGAAATTATCTTCCAAATCTGCAAATCTGCTAGGGTTAATTTAGTAGCCAGAAATGAACTAATTGGCACAAAGAGCTATTTAGTTAATGGGACCAGATAACCCAATCTTGAAAATGATGTGTGATTTTTCAAAGCCCCTCTTGAGCGTTCACAGTTCAGTGGGAGTTTTCCCCACGTTCAAGGACAGACTGTCTGTCTTGAAGTAGCAGCCCTGTGTTCTTTGTTAGGGGACTTCAGAATCATAGCCTCCTCGTGGTCAATTATATGATGGCTTTTCCAATTCATCATACGGTTCTTGATTGTGTGGCCTCTTCACTGAAAAACCAAGGAAGGAAAATAAACAATTAAAATAGTTTTAGTGTCTGGGGATTAAAATCACAGCAACAAAAAAAGTAGCTTCATGAAATATTGCCTTTAAGAAAGTATAATGATACTGCCTTTGTCCACATTTTATAAAATTAAAAAGTACCTATTTTTCCAAAGCACATGTACAGCAGTTTCCAAAGAAGATCTATAGCATTTTCTTGGCAAGATCTGATAGTGCCGATTTTGATTGGTATACTTTGGATGTAAATGTTGTTAATGTATATTCTTAGACTTTTTTTTAATTTTTATTTTATTTTATTCATTTTAGAGAGGAGACACAGAGTGAGAGAGAGAGAGAAAGAGAGAAAGGGGGGAGGAGCTGGAAGCATCAACTCCCATATGTGCCTTGACCAGACCAGTACAGGGTTTTGAACTGGCGACCTCAGTGTTCCCAGGTCGACGCTTTATCCACTGCGCTACCACAGGTCAGGCAGACTTTTTTTTTTTAATTGCATAAGGCATTCTAATATTCTTCACCTAAATCTAAAACATTGTCATTTATTTAGAAAATCTATTCCTAGAAAGAGAAGTTGCATTTTAAGTGCTTCCCAGATAATATATTTAAGCATAATGGCTTCACTAAAATAATAATAATAACCATTTTTTTAAAATCTTGAGTTTAAAATGTTTTCTCATGGGTTAGGGAGATTTCCCATTGGCTGAGCTATGGAAGCCTTTCCATTTTTTACTCTCTCTCTTCTTCCTGCCCTGACCCTCCACCCCCATATTCTCAGTAGTTTAAAGTCATTGGCTTTGGTGTAGTGAAGGTCTTAGTGGGTTCTGAAAAGTGCGCATATTTCTAGTCCCCAGAATGCATAAACTGTCCTTTAAGGCACACTTCTTATATTGAACTACTATACTTGTAAAAAATAGTTTAATAACATTCTAGGTCGACACTAGCATCCTTGCTACACATCACCCATTCATGAGATTACCCAAATGCCACTGTATTTACACTCATTTAATCTTCAACTTTGTTTCACAGCTAATAAGAATTTTTGGAAAATGTCTTTCCCCGTCCTGAGAAACAAAGCTTCTGATTTATAACCAATATCGAACCCTATCCCCTGTGACGCTGCTGGCAAAGAGAGCATTTTCTGAGTGACTGCATTTTACTGTTTATAGAATGAGGTGGGTCCACATGGTCCCTTCAACTGCAATCCCCCTAGTAACTTCACAGAGCAAAGCAGTCAACGGGCTCCTCATCTCTTCACCTGGGCTCCCCCCTACTCCATGCCCCGCCATATTGATTTCTGTTCTGGAATGTGAACCCCACCAACCTCTGCAACAAATGCACGTAAGAGGCATAGCAGCTCCTATGAAGAGAACCAGCTGAGACTGCAGCCCAGTGTTCTCCAAGTCATTTTTATTAGGGTTTTTTATGTAAGCCAAATGCAACAACTTTCATGGCTTTCAATGTCAATTTGCTTGCTTTTTATGATTGGAGTTGCAGGAAAAGAAAGAGAAGAGACTCTTCGGAACAAATTATAAAATAAAATGAAGTAACAGATGCAAGCACACCAGAGAAACTGGACATCGACTGGGAGTCGCTTGTTACAGGAGTTCACTGTTGCTCAGGGAATTATTTATTCCATAAATGTAACAAGGAGGCAATCAGAACAGACATTAAGCCAGGACAAATGATTCTATTCATCACCGATTTTTTTCTAAAAACCTTCAACAGTTATAGATGGAACTCAAGGACGCTTAGCTCTGGCTAATGAGACCAATTATTCCCAATTCTTTCATGAAATGGAACATACTTCTGAAAACGAAAGTGCATTTCAATTAGCATGGTGCAGACCAATGCCCGGGGAAATGTCTATGGTACAGGGTAAGTCCAAAGAACGGCAAAACCAGAAGAATTTTGAACGTGTAAATAATAATGAACGCTTATTTTGACAAAGGGGCCATTCTCGTATATGATAGGAATCAAAGAAGAGTTTTTATCAAAGAACTTATGGTAGAAAACACACTGGAGTGATCAGGAAGAGGCCAGCTCTTCCTGGCCCCGTGGGTAAGGCATGAGCATTACTAGGTAGTGGGTTTTCTGCAGGACATTGGACAGTCTTCTAAGTAAAGAAATGCAGTAAAGGAAGAGAGGCAGCCTGACAAGGCTCATAAGCAGCTGCATACAGCTAGCCCAGAGCCCAGAGCCCAGAGCCCGGAGCAAGGTCTACTTTTGTGGTTTTAATGACCTGTATCACACAACTTCCATTCCCTTTCAGCATAGGGGCTAAAAGTCCAGGTGTTGATGCCAAAGTGCTTAGATATAAAACTCAGACCGACGTCTTACAAGGTGCCTCAGTTTCTTCACTTCTATGCACCTCATACATTGTTTGTCAAAATAAACAAGTTAACAAATGCAAAAACCGAGGACAGTGCTTGGCATGGAGCCTGAGCTTCATAGTCTCAGATATCAGAAACTATATATCATTACAAATAGTGGTCATTTAAACCAATTGCAAAGGTTTCCGTCACCCCCAAGCAACAGGATCTTCTCTATCTACCTTTCAGTGTAGCCGTCGGGTTAAATAATCCGGGGAGCCCCAGAATGCAGAACGCATTAAAATAGTCTATGTTGTTTTTGTTCTTGTTAGCATTTAGTTACTATCTCCTTTTCCATCTCAGAAGTGCCATTATTATTGGAAGGAGGAAACCCCAATTTCTCGGCTCTGAGAATTTCTCAGGAACCGTGTTCTGTCCTTTGCAACACTGCTTCTGACATCTTGGGAATGGCTTTCTTCTCTCTCTCCCTCGGTGCCAGGCCCACCCACCAAGAACCTTTGTTTTTCTGGTAGGTTTGGACTTCCATGGCAAACTAAACTTGCTCTTCCCACCCGAATCATGAAATACTGTGCTCAGCGTGGCTCTCCCTACTCCAGAGCTCCATCTTAGAAACACAGATTGCTGGTAGGTGCTCTAGACCTGCCATTGGTTCTCCAATGTATTCTGGGTTAAATTCCTATGAACAGCCCCATTTTCAGCCAGTGTCATAAACAGTAAGGACCGGAGGACAGAGGGTTTCCATCAGTCAACCGCCTACCTCAGAATGGGTGACAAGCAGTGGGTGTCATGTCCATCTATGATCTGCCCATTGAGGACCAGAAGAACCTGTAATGATGGTGAGGGAAGGAAGCCCCTCTGTGCTGGTTCAAGCTGGATTCTGTTCTCAGGGTCTTGGGATGTCATTGTACCCCATGGTCTGGTGACCCCAGAAGGTTTATGTTGTTTCTTAGAATACATATTATGGACGAGAGAGCAATCCTTTCTGAGTTTATACCTACATGCCTATTGTAGGTAGAGCGCAGAGCACATTCCTAGCAGCTGTGGCTGATGCAATGCTGTGAGAACACTCCAACGCCAGAAACCGTCTTAGGCATACCCAGGAGGGAGCTCGCCCACTGTAAGGAAGTGACTCAGTGCCAATTAGGCAGCTCCCTGACCTTTTTAGCCATTGGCTTTGAAGAACACGCTGTAACACCCTATAGGCTGAACCTGTGTATATAAGCTAGCTTGCTTCCTGAATAAAGTGAATCTGCGTCACTGAACCTGGTCTGCAGAGTCGGGTCTCTGTATCTCCATTGTCCTCACCCCCAGTGGGCCTTGTCCACACCTTATCATGGGAAAACATGTCGTCTTCGATGTTTACTTCCAATAACGCTGGTAAAACCGCAACTTTCCCTCTCAGTCTGAGCCCGTCTGTGCATCCAGATGCTCTCCCTGGCGTTGTGGACAGCTGCATTTCCTGAGTGCATCGATACTGGGAGGGGCATTTAAAGCCACTGCAGAGGAAGGGGCATTCCAGCTAAGTGTCTCCATATAAAACAGACCCCCTGATGCCCAGCACCAAGGCATTTCCTGCGTGGCACCTTTAACTGATCTAATGATGACAGCTTATAAACATCACCATTCACTAACTTTATTCTCAGTATCGTATATATTACCTGAGGGATGTTCCCTTCACGTAGAATTCACTTTTCACTCTTCATAGCACCTCAACCCCATCTCAGACACACAAACCAGTAACTTCTTACTGGTTTCCAGAATACTGCTAATTCTTATTATAAGTGTCCCATTCTTAGGTAACCAACAGGGTAAGAGCACCCTTCGGGGCTTCCTCTGTGCCCTGTGGGTGCCTCTTATTAGCCATCGTGACTCAGGTTATATATTTTAGTACCCCTGGTCCTCATTTAACCACAGCTCCTTGGGCACAGCACCGATGTCATTGTGGCTGTCTGTTGTGCCAAAGAGCTTACAATTACCTTCCTCTAGATCCCTCTGCAGGACAGTGGGCTCAGCGCGCATCAGCCCAGGGGAGAGAGTGCCACCCAGTTGGTGGGAGTGAGTGAAGTGATGTGCATATCAGTCAGGTTCTGGGCTGTGTAACTCAGTAACCAAGAAAGGCTTTGCTGTTAATGCTATGAGCCTAATTTAGGGGTTCAACCTCACATCCACTCAAACGCTGATTATAAGTTATCCTTAGATACCTCACAGTGACACAGAAGACCAAGTTTATGGCGCGGGCATTCAGACATATAACAAATTCAGTATAAAGGCAAGAAATACATTTAAAAAATGTATATTATTATTTTCAGGAAGTGTCATCAAAAATGACATCAGAGCATTCTAGTCACCGACAACAGGCTAGGATGGCATCACCAGTCACGGTCCCAGAGGGGCTGCTCTGTTCTGTCTCCCCAGGCCCGACTCCCTACCCCATTCTGCCTTTGTGTAAGCTCTGTCTTCAGGCCCTGGAATCAAGACAGCTTCCCTCTGAATTGACTTAGTCAGGTGGCTCTCCGAGCTCTTTGTAGGAAGACTTGGAACTTTGTGTAGGAAGACTTGCTGCTGGGTAGACACTGTTAAAAAAAATACTGGGTTGCAATTTCATTGGCGATGATACTTTTCTTAAAACAGTTAATGACTAAATCTAAATGTCATACAACATAGAGTCACTTCAGTGGCAACAAAATTCTATCTCTCACAGCATAAAGCAGTCGTGCCAAACTCAGATGTTTTGATGGCCGGTGGGATTGAAATTCATATGATGGTGGATACAAACAGAGAACATCTTGATTATGTAACAGTGGGTCTATATTTAAAACTGTTCAGTCTCCTGGTAACTAGCGCTGGTTCTAATAAGAAGCATGTAAATACCAGGATAAATTTAACCTGTAGAGGTGAAGCAAGAAATAAAAAGAAAACATAAGAATGATTGTTAAGAATACTGGGTGCGTGTGTGTGGGTGTGTGTGTGTGTGTGTGTGACAGTATCTTGAGTTAAATTATTAACAATTGTCACTATTTGGAAAAAATAAGGTGAAATACAACTATAGATTGTATTAGAAGTAAGAGTCTGTTGACAGTTAAATACTTTGTTAGATGTTTTTAATAGAATAAATCACTGAATGCCAAGGGTGTTGCTGATGACCCATCCATCCATCATGCTTACTGAACCAAAAATATGCACAATCTGACAAATGTTGAAATAAAGCTCATTTATAAGAAACTATCAAGGACCCGTGAAATGCATGCAGTATCTTCCTCCCTCTGCAGGCAGGCCCCTGGGAGCCGGGCTGTGTGCTCAGTGGGGTCCTACTGCAGATGATTTTGCCAGAAACCCTTTCATAACTATCTGCTCATTTGAACTCTACATTTTCCCCATATGTGAGAAGAAACCGTGGAAAGGAAAACTATACACTTGATGAAGGTATGCATGACCCACATGCATCAAGAAGGCAAATAAACGGGACATGTGAAGCGATGATGATAAGAAACAAAATGGAAAGATTCATTGTAATGTGATTCAATTCTTAATCAAAATACTGAGTTACCAGCCTGACCCCGGGCAAGGTCCGACCTCTGGCAGGTTAATAATGGAGATGACCTATAATGATCATCAAACATGTTTCACCTGCCCACGCATGTGCGTGCACCTGACGTGGCACAGACCCCCCAAAAGACATGTGTTTCCCATTCCTAGACTTGTGCCACCAGGACCCCTGAAGGTAAGGGGTAAGAGGAAGAGGGCCCAGATTGTTAGGAAACCTGTGGGGGTGTGAGGTTCGGCACCCCTCTGCAGAAGGGCAGTGAAACCCTGGCCCGGAGTGGGTTGGGGGCGCTGAGAACATCACAGTGGGGAGACCTCAGTGTCCTCTGGAGGCTCACCGGGTTGCCAGGTCTAACACTTCCTGAGGGCTCTGTCTGCCCCAGAGCCCAGATACTAACTGCAGGCATGGGAAAGGATGGCTGCTGAAAGCCCACATCCCTACCCCCACCCACATCAGAAGTTTTGAGAAGAATCTCTCTACTCCCCTGCCTCCCATCTCTCCATCTTTAAATGAAATCTGTCCTTGGGTTGCTCTGAAGTCCATCTTATGGCAAAAACAGTTGAGATGACCATGGGCCACCAATGTCTTCTGTCTTCATAGAGAGTACTGTTTCTCCCTCTGCTTCCTGAGGGGGCTCCCAGACACTTCTCGGAGTCATTGTTTGCACATCAAAACCCTAAAAAGGAATGGCTCTAAACAGAGTTTATTAAAAATAAGTTTGAGCTTATAAAAAAAAAACACTCAGTTGTGTGTAAGCTCATGTCACTAACATCGCAGCGACATCTTCTCACTATAAGGACCGAGAAACCTACTCGTGTGGGGTCCGTTGTGACTGCTGCCCAAGGGGTCCAATTGGTCAGAGAGACTCCTCATCAGCCTGGCCTGGATGAGAGCAAATGTCTTGGGGACTGTCCCATGTGGGCGGATGTACCAAGGGTCCTTAGAGAAAGGAGGCAATGTCATTAGGAGACAGACCATGGGTTTCAGATTCATACAAAAAAAAAATCATGCATAGCTCATCAATTAATGAATATGTATATTTTGGTAAATTTCACACCCTTTCCCTTATCTCTTTGTCATCTCTCGATCTGTCTATCTATCCCCACCTTACTCTCCAAACTAACTTCATGAGACAAGCATACATAAGCAAGGAACTTGTGAAAGGAAAAATTTAAAAAGGACAAAGAAGATGACTCAGAGAGATGACATTTTGTAAAAAATAAATGTTCCAACATCCCAAACACATGTAACTGTGCTGCTATACTTCCTGGAACATGAGACAAGAGACGAATCAGGTGCTCAGGAAAGTAGAGCCTGCTATTTCTGTCATGAATCTGAAACAAGGCTTCTGCAGTGGCTGTTGACAAGGGCCTGTCTCCTGGATGTTCCTTTCTTTTCTTGTGTGTGTGTGTGTGTGTGTGTGTGTGTGTGTGTGTAGGTTTAATGTGCACAGATTTCCTGTTGCTTAAATACAATCCATTGAAAAAAACTCAGTTGTGAAGTTAGCGATTTTTTTTATAAAAAACTTAAACATCCATGTGATGTGATGTGTATCCATACTGTTGGCATGATTGGTGTCATCACATACAGGGACACTGCTCTAACACGTGTCTGATCCCACGCATGCAAGATTTTGATAGATAAGCAAATACATTTTACCATATGTGCCCTTTTTTTAATTAAAATTATCAGGGAATAGTTTTCTAAATACTGATGCATGGCTCCCACGCCCAGACATGATTTTTGTGAACTTTTGTATGTCTCTCCACTACAGCGATTGTTCCAATAATTGATTCTTGCTGATGTCATTTTTTGCTGGGTGCTGTACACTGTCCTAAGCCCTTGAAATCAAAGGAGTCTTCACTGTATCCTTATGGGTCAGACTGCCCAGCTATCATCACTCACATCTCAGGAGATGGAGGTATCATAGATTTAAGAGCCTGAGGAAGGTCACGCAACACATAAATGCAGAAATGGGATTTGAACCCTCGCTGGCTAAGCCATGACAAATACATCTCCCATTGGTGTTTAGCCCTGTCAGTGCTCGCTGTCACCCCAATCTATGTGTCTTTAACTTGTGAAACAACTTCTGCTCAGTGTTCTTTATCTTAGCTGCACCAGTACCACTTATATTAATGAAGTTTGTTCTACGTTTTAAGTCTTTACCTCCTTTTACCCTGCTGGAGAGACGGCATTCCAAGGCTGTGATGTTGAAGGGTGTGTGGAAGAGGCATTTCCAACACGTATCTGTACTGCCCTTCTGTGTCTCAGAAAGACAACCCTCTGACCTGGAGTGTGCCCTCGTATACATGCTCTATTTGTGTGCTGGGCTGTAAGCTTTGGTGTGGGCAAATTGAGCGCTTACTGAAATGCACTTGTGTTATTAAGAATCCATTAGGCTCCCCTCTATGGAGACAGAGCCCTGCATATCACGGGCATAGCTCAGACAGGTGCTAAAATCGCGAAGAGTACAGGCAAAATTAGAAAATAACAATAAAGGGGGAAAGTAAGAGACTTAGATTGAGGGGACTCTTTAAACATTGAAACAAAGTCTCAAGTAATGAGGTTTTTTTTTAATTTACACATGTAGGATATAAGGAAAATAATTTTTAAATTCTGGTTCATTGAGAGTTCTGTGACATTGGCCTCCAGAACACAGAAAGAAAGAAAAAATTAGCCAGACTGCCTCCTTGTTCTCTATCAGACAAGATCCTAACAAAGCATGTTGGTAAATCTGTAAGAACCAAGGGCCTGTTAGCTGCCTCTTCTGAGGTTAAGCAGAGACACAAGGGCCTCCCCCCACCACGCCCAGTCTGACAGCGCTGGCTAATCTCTGTCCCTGCTCTCAGGCGACTCAATAGGCATGGGTTTGGGGGAGGAAGGAGTTGTGAAAGGACCTGTTAGCGCTCAACTCTGCGCCCAGCCCTTGTCCTGTGGGAAGCACACGCCGCCAGCGGCTAATGTCCCGTGACAGATTCCTGGTACATCTTTCAGAGTGGTGACACTCTACTCTTAGGAAGGTTCTTTCTTTATTTATTTGATTTTTTTGGACTCATTGAACCACATCAGAACCAACAGAAGTTCTTAAAAATAACTTTTATGCCAGAAGTTGAATAACTCTGAAAAGCTTGTTGCTGTTGCTACCAGACTATGTGGAGAGAACTTCGGGGAGGGCCATATGTCACGTCTGGAGTTGGATTTAAAACAAATAATTAAAATGCATCCTTTCTCCATCAAAATAGATTGTGAAGTGTTGGGGGAAGGAAACTGAATCTGACATGTCATGTGTTGACAGGGTTTATTTTATTTTTTAATTTCGAGAAAATCACGTCGAGAGTATTGTATTTGAAATTTGTATTTTTTCCCTAGTGGAATGCCAAGTTTTAAGTCATAATTCATCTAACCTGCCACATCTATTAACTGGCCATAATGATGTAAGGAAGGCACATATTTGGGGACAGATGGAGGCATCTGAGAAACATTCACTTGGCATGGGGACGTCAAAGACTGGAAGAAATGTTGAGGAGCTTTGTGTGTGTTGTTATTGGTGGGGGCCTGTGAAAGTGAGTGTGTGTGCATGTGCACATGTATGAGTGAGCAAGAGCTGTACGCATGTGTGTATGTGTGAGAGTGGGTGAGTGGGTGTACAAGTGTGTGCATGTGTGTATGTACTTCAACATCTCACTTTTTTCCCTAAATTTATGGTGACTGTAATTACACACAAATTATTACTCAGTAAGGACATTTTCCATTGTTACTTTTTATATTTTATGAGAGGTTGATAAGTTTTCATTGAAATTTTTAACATTAAAAAAGAAAAACAGCACTGTAGGCCAAATTTTCAGTGTGAAAAACTAAGAACAGAACTTCTATAAATAATGAGATTTCTGTTCTTGCTTCCCAGAAAGGCGTTGCAAATCGCTGCGCTGGTCTGTCTCACCTGGGGGCCCTGCCCCTCCACGAGGGAGAATTTTAAACCCGTGACCTTGCTATGAACAGGGTTGTTTTTTTTTTTACACAGTGTGCCCCCGTCTAACTGAGCAGTGGGGCACCTCAGTCAGGGCAGCTACACCCCAGGAGCTCTCATTAAGGGAACCTCACATGGGGAGCTTAAGTGAGCCTGGAAGCCCCGTCAGCCCTCACCATTAATTAGGATGGTCAGAAAGAACACGGCCCGCCGAGAGGAGAGCTCAAAGCATCCAGGTCGGGGTGGGAAGAATCATTCAAAAGCTGACTTCCCCACCTGAGCCACTCGGCCCATCCCTCTGCTAGCACACGGTCTCTTGGCTGCTGAAGCGAACGAGGTCAGCAAGAATGCTCATGCAGCTCATGAATCTCGACAAAGTCACACCAGGATGGGTCTTTGGCAAGATTTCCAGCTGGCAAGACTGGTGGGACGTTTAGAAATATAGGAAGTCATGAGAAATGGCCAGAGTTTCTACACATTGAAGTAGGTCCACCAAGAGCAGCTAATGGATGAGAAGAAAGAAAGGAAGGAAGGAAGGAAGGAAGGAAGGAAGGAAGGAAGGAAGGAAGGAAGGAAGGAAGGAAGGAAGGAAGAGAGAGAGAAGAGAGAGGAAGGGATGGAAGGAAGGAAGGAAGGAAGGAAGGAAGGAAGGAAGGAAGGAAGGAAGGAAGGAAGGAAGGAAGAGAGACAGAGGAAGGGAGGAAGGGAGGAAGGAAGGAAGGAAACAGTTAATGATGACACTAAGTTTTTTAGTCTAAATAACTAGAAGACTGGAGTTGGCACCAAGGAAATGGAGAGTCTGGAGTGCAGTAGGTTAAGTACAAAATTTGGGAGAGAGGTCTGAGCCCATGATATGCACCTATAAGTAGTTGGCATATTGATGCTGTTTAAAACCACAGGTTTTGATGGGATCATCAAGGAAGTGAGTGGAAACAGAGAAAAGCCCAAGCAAAGGTCTTTTCAGCCCAAGGCTTCAAGACAAAACAAAATATGTAAGAAGTCTTAACCATCACAGTCTTCAACTTGGCCATCAGAAAGTCAGCAAATATCTGTGTCAGACTATAATTACCAAACACATGGCAGGAGGCAGGTGAACTACATAACTGGATGTGTTCTACAAAATTACTTCAGTAGAACCATGGTTCAAAAATTATGCATGACTGTCACTGGCATGATATAAGTAGTAGGTTTATGGGGACCCTATGAGTTTGCAAATTCTCTCCTGGGAATTTTATTCTTTCCTAATTCATATCCACTAGACAGACACATCTCAGTTGTTCCTCCCTGAAGTCTCTGACCAGGTCAAAAGCTATCTCTTCCACTGAGTGGACATTTTTTGCTTTTGTGCAAAAACACTTAAGGGACACAGTTGATGAGTTTCTTTCCTGGGGCTCCAACTGAATGAGTGTGGAAGAGAGGTGAGGGCCAGCTCTCCACAGGCAGACTGCCCCCTCCACCATGAGCCAGCGAAGGAACATTAGAAGGTTACTTGATTTTTCCTTATCTTTGTTTTCTCATTTGTAACAATGAAGATAACAGTATTAGGACTTGGCAAAGAACAAAGTTAAATAGTTTATCCAACACATTTAGAATAGTTGCTTAACATGTATTAGGGCCTGAGTAAATTTTTTAGCTGTTATTAATAATTGTACTAGTATTAATAGGCAATATATATGGAAATTTTACTATGTCACAGGCATTTCTAAGCAGTTTACAAGAGAGCCTCTCTTTTAGTCCTCTACTTTATAAAATGAACTCTATTATTATCTCTATTTTATGAATGGGGTAAAGAAAAACAGGAAAATGATTAATTACTTTCTGTACCTTGGACTTTTTATTGCATTATCTCCCCTTCCCTAATTATGTGGCTTTTGTTGTTTAATCTTCATTAGTTCTATAGTCTCGTTAGAAAACAACTTCAATGGGTCTTCAATGAACATCGAGTTAGAAATACAAAAAATGTTCTTGTAAAACCCTAAAGTACTCCAAATTACATGAGGGGGAAAGAGATTCTTTATCATTGTTCTTTAGGACATCAAACATTTTTACTACACGTGTGATAAAGAGGGCGTTATAATATAAGAAATGAAGAATCAAGTGCCAGGCCTTGTGGCTTCAACTAGTGATGTTGGCAATAATTCTCAGATGACCCACATCAAGGTGTTAAAAACCTCCAGGGGATGGTAACTGAGAGTGCCCGTCTGGGAGACAGGATGTATTATATGAAAGAATCAGCACACCGCTTCCTTTACCAAAAATGTATTCGCTGAAACAAATGTGTACTTAGTGATAAGGGGACCTTACACCTGGGCTGGCTCCTAACCTCTCAGCAGAGTGACAATAAGTAGGTGAAAACTGTCACACTGTCCGTTGCCAGTCTGTGAGTCACACTCTGAGTAGCATTGCCCTGAACCCTCATCTCATCGCATGTGACTGGGAGTTAGGTCATTTGCCAGCAGGCTTCGTGACTTTCATTTGTAACAATCTCTGTGTAAAACCGTTGTGCCATTCGACTGATGAGAAGAAAGGTGAGTCAAGTGGAAGTCAGAGACCTTCCCTCACTTATTTCGAAATGAGAAAAGTAGCACATCTACCCATTGTCCTCCATCAGCCAACCCACATTGGTTGTGAGCTGTCTAGTTCTTACCTTGACAGCAACATCTTGGGGAGGGAGATGCTTTTCAAACTTCCTGGGCACTGGCTGAGTCTGCAGAAGGAAGTCCCGTGCTACCCTGCCTGGTCCTTCTGGCCCCAACGCTGCTCACGCTCATTTACACAACATCCGTTCTACTCTGTCCCTCCTTTACAGGGAAGCTGTCCAAGGAGTCACACACGCAGTAGCTGCATGTCTTTGGGATGGAGCTCTGAGCCTCACAGTCAGAAAGCAGGCTTCTCTTTCTTCCTGAAGCCGAACTGAACAAATCACACTCAAGCAGCCTCGCGGGTCGGCAGGTCCGTACCCTAAGACTGCCCCGCATCCAGGTAGAACCAACGATTGTGGATCGGCAGGATGCACTGAAGAGTGAGTGTGAGTCAAGGCACTGGGTCACAGACCACCGAGCAGCTCTGGTCCCCCCACAAATATCATAGAGAGAGAGCTCAGCATGGGAGCAAGAAAAAGCTCCAAGATGCCGTGCACTCCACGTACCTGTGAGTTGGATTCCATGCTGCAGTCCAAGGGGAAAGGAGGGGAAAGAAAAAGAAGAGTGTACAGCAACCACACTGAGATGACGAACTCACCTGGTGTATTCATCCCCACCAAAGGCACCACCCATCCACACATCACAAGCACGCACTCAGCTATCCGTTGCTCACATACATGGTCCTCTAAATCTCGCGCCAGGTGCAGGAGGAAGAGTCTACGTTACTAGCCTCTCAGGTGTGGCTATGGGCTTCTCTCCGAGCTGAGCCACCACAGTTCTTATTGAACGAACCCTCACACAGGTGCCATGTCTGCAACTTAGGAGAGGAGAGTCTACGCTGATCATTTCCTGCCAGATTCGCACCGGATACATCTCGTACAATAATGCCACCCTCTCGGTCACCTTTGCCCAGTGTTGGCCACAGTATTCAGCTGATCGAGTCTACTTCTGGAATCCCTACTGACCAGAGAGGCCCTCACACCCGCAGTGATCCCTATTCTTTATGGTTGCCTGAACTACAGCCAGTCCCTGTGGTTTCCCACAGTTCACATTGCCTTGGATAGTAACTTCCCCTTAGATAGTAACCTCCCCTTGGATAGTAACCTCCCCTTGGATAGTAACCTCCTCTTGGATAATAACCTCCCCTTGGATAGTAACTTTATGGTTGTCTTGGATAGTAGCATCACAATATTTTTGCTTAATGGTCATCAGCAGCAGCATCTATGCATTCTAATACCCACCAATGTCTATGGAGGACAGAGACCGGATATTAATTTTACATCGTGATTTGTATTCTAAGTGAACGCATGTCCATGGGAGGCTGTGTCATAGGCAGTTGAAGACCCCAGGCCAGGGCCAGAGGACACTGATGTGTCTTGCTCAGCTGTGTCTGGGAGCCGGCATAATTGGTTTCTGAAATCTCTGCACTGCAGGAGGACAGTTACCAGGGAAATTGTGTCCCCTCTCACCTCTTAGCACCCCGGGAACGCTAACAAGGGAGCAAGTGCCAGGGTGTGGGGTGAATCCTGGGGCACCTGTTGCCCCCAAGTATGCAGGAAAGGGCGGGCTAATTGGGTCAGAGGTCTAATTGCGCTCCGGTGGCCAGGCCTGCTGCCGCTGTCCATTTGGAAGCCAATTAAGCTTCTACTTTCTTTTTCACAGGAGAAGTCTTCTGAAGAGGGGATGGCGCTGTTTCTCTTCAAGGTCACCTGTCCTCCTCACTGACTCTTTCTTTACTGTAAGCCCCTGAGCGTAGGGCTGGCTGATGGTGCCTTGGGCTCAATTCCTCAACCTGACCGAACCAGAACAATGACCCTAGTGAGATGCAGCCTATCTACATGTTAGGCAATAATGTGAAGTGAAATAATAAAATAATAATAAAAACCCTAGATCATATTTGTTTGAGGCTTTATTATTTCCAAAGACCATGCAGAATAAGAGCCCACCCACCTACACTAGGCAAAACAAGACAATTTTCTATAGAGATTTGGGGAAACATTTTTTGACATTTGCTTGTTTGCCTTATTGCCAGGTTTCCCAGGTGGGGACAAGTGGCTGTGATGGTTGGTCAAGGTCCACCTGATCTGAACTTCTGTTTCTGACAGTATAGGGGGCATCACTTGTGCTTATCAATATACAAAAGTCCATTGTCTTACTAGATATCAGAAATGAACAATTTGAATTTGAAATGTATAAGTCAGCACCATTTATAATAGTCCCCCCAAAATGTGAAATAGTTATAAATCTCACAAAATATATATAGGAGCAATAGGCATAGAACTCCATTAACTACGGAAGAAAATGAGATCTCAGTAAACAGATGTTGTGTGTGTTCATGGACTGGGATATTCAATACGGTTAAGACCTGTGATCAAAGTCATTAAACAGGACTCAGGCATTCTCCTCACCTGCCCCATGTTATCACAGGGAAATTCTTCCCAGAATTAAACCAACTGACTCACTTTTATAGGCCTTGAATCAGAACTGAGGTCACATGCCCCACAAAGAGAGGCTGTGCACATCGACACGGCATCAAAAGTTTCTCAATTCTACTGGGAAATATTTTAGTAACCAAGAAAGAGGAGGAGCTGTTAAGTTTTGAGTCATCAACAACATCCCCCCTTGTGTTTAGCATCTTTCCCAACTCCACGAATAAACGAATGCTTGCTTTTGCAAAAGCTAGCGTTGGCTATGTGTTATGTGCAATGGAAGTTGTGTGAGCTCATACAGATCATGTCCTTCCCGTCCATTCATATCTGTCCTTGAAAATCACACAAATTTCCACTCAGTCATAAAGGGAGAATGTTGTCTATTGCTGCCAACTGTTCCTATGTTTGGGTTACTATACATTTTTATGGATAATAAAATGATATGCATTTTACAGCATTTTATAATACAAAGTTTTTTAAATTTCTACCCTGGAATATGCATAGAACAAGCACTCAGGTAAATAAAATGCTGTTGCATCCAGACCAAGTCTCCGTCACCTCCCATCGACCAGAGATACGGCTGCACGCTGGACAGCCCGGCTTCTGAGAGCTCTCGGTCCGTAACGTGCATAGCACCATCCAGCTTGCTGAGTAGCTGCTATGTTGGCGGGACAGACAAATATGAGTCCAAGAAAAATCAGAAAAAATTGTTCCTGGAAGAGATGCCTCACGTAAAAATATATGTCTTGATGGTCAGTCCCGCGCTGTTTCTTGCTATAACTTCGCCTGAATAGAAATAGATCCTGCTGCCTGTTCATGATGGAAGCCTAACATGAAATGTTTACCTCCCACTGGGTGGTACACAAACATGTCGACGCTATGACTGAGTCTGAAATGCGTTTGGAGTCCCTGCGTATCCCATAGTTTGCTTCCTAAACAAATCTGGTTAAAGAAAACATCAAAGATCTTTTTGAAACCAAAAATAAAAAGAGTTGGGAAAATAAATTCAGCCCAGCTGACATTTCAACTCTGCTCCTCTCCAACCAACGGGATTTTAATGTTTCTTGCCTGTTAAGTATTAGTGAGGAATCTGTCCAAACAGTAAAAAATAAAATCCCACAGGTCATTAAATCAAAGTAATTAGAACTCCGGTGATGGGTGAAAGTGGATTCAGATGTTCCTCCTCCCTGGGAGCTATCAGCTGGCTGGGGTCCTTGGAAGTCTAGGACTTCAGATGCAGAACTACAGCTAGATACGATGATGGAGGACTTCCCGCGTTATCCAGGTTATGCAGAGCTGTATTTCCGTCTGTTCTGTGCAGAAAATGAATTAAGCAGAGAGATTAGATTTTTAGAAGCCATGTGCTGATTCTTCGAGTTGCAACCTATAAAGGTTGGCTGCAATCATGTCTGCAGCCCCAGATGTTGTCCTATTTTCCTTGTAAATTGTGAGTGTGGAATTTTTAGTTTGGGCCTCTGGTATATTTTACTCCCTGGAGCTCCTGTGACAGGCTGGAAATTCTATTAGCTGTGCTCTGTGTGCTGTAGATCAGCTCCACTGAGGAGGAGAGCTCACCCTGGCCCCAAACGGCAGCCCCAGGTGCCTCGTCAGGCAGAGAAGCCTGACATCCCGAGCTAATTGCTTGAATGCCGACCGGCTTTCTCTGGTAAGCAGATTTTGACACTTTTAAATGTTCTTCTTTTATATCTATTTCAACCCTGAAATACTATGCATATAGAACAATATCCAGTATAAGTAAACTAAAAAGGAAGGAAGGAAGGAAAGAAGGAAGCAATTCTAGGAAATAAAGTTAACAAAATTAGCCACTTTGTTGTATATAAAGAAGAAACCTATAATTTTTCAAGGATTAACACTTTAGGGAATGGATAAAGACATTGGTATACATTGCATTTCTAAGTCTCATACTAATAAAAAAATAATGGCAATTCCAAGCACATATTGAACCAGCGTCGCATGGCAAGCAAGTCTCCACGCTTTTGGTGCAACCTATCCCGCAATCCCCACAATGCCCCTGAAGTATTACTACTTCCGTTTTATAGATGAGGACGTGATGGTCTTGCTCACTCACAGCGAGAAGCAAGTCACCCAACAGATCGCCACTGCAAAAGGGGGTCTGAGCTTTGGATGCCCCAGGATAAAGCCACAAAGCCAATGATCTGAGTGACCTCCCTCCACCACCTGCTGACTCAAAACCCTGGCAACTCAGGAACGTTTGTCTCAGAATACAATTGTGGGAAGACTTCATCAGTAATAATTTTCATGTTTTAATTCAAACTGTTACATCACTATTTTCAAAAATTTCCATTTCCGTCAAAAATACACCTCACAAGCACCAATAATCATAATGGCATTTTTTCAACCCACCAGGGTGTTGGGGGACAGACATGCTACAGGGGGGACAATGAAGACCCTAAGCTGCTTGGTGTTGAGCCCACAGGGAGCGTGTGCGATCTTCTGTTCACAGCCAGCCCTCCACACTTCCTTCCCGTGACACAGGTGAGCCCCCTGCATTTACTTCCCGTGATGCAGGTGAGTCAATGAGGATGGCCTTGGAAATCATTCTTGTTGAAAAATGACTGTTTCGACTTATGACAAAGTATAAAGATAAGTGTAACAAACTTTGAAATTATTTTTGTAAGAATTGTTAAAATGTTTCTAATGCTACAATTTTCATTACCTAAAAATTTTTATACATGTAAATGATCTTGCCAAATGACATTGGGTCAATAGGTGGATAATGAATTAATAAGCAGAATTTAGGTATGGAAAAATAGAAATATCAGATATACGTAATTTTTTTTTCCTGCACTACTCTTTCAATAGAATCATCTCCATTTAAAATTGTCTTCCATAACTTCAACTTGCAATGCTATTTTGGTAGTAGAATTCTATTGTAATTAATAAAATCAGCTTTGTATCGGGACTCCTTTGGGACCTAACCATTTATACAAATCTCATGTTTTATTAAATTTCACTTACTAAAATAAAAATGATGTCAAAACACACACAAGAAATGAAATAATGGAAGTAAACCTCACCCCAGAATGTAAACACAAATGTCGGTGCCTTCAACTGTTTTTTGATATTATTTTCATACAAAGCAGCCTAATGCTTTTATAACAGCTTTGTTCTCTGATTATTGTTGTTATTATTATTTTAAATTCTAAGAACTGTCAGTCTTTTTAGTTGTTTCATTGTTTTATTCACATTACCATAATAACTAATTTCCCCAGATAGCATTTTAGACATCCAGATAGTATTTTGGAAGCCTGGGACCAGAAAATGTCATTGGCTTTCAAATTATTTAGTAAAAAATTAAAGCTCATGACATTTTCTATAATGATCTAGTCAGGAGTATACACTTGACAACTAGATAGGCTGGTCCTTGATGGAAATATGAGATCAAGTGTACAGGTAAAGCTTCCCCTACCCCAACCCCAGATTCTGGGCAGAGACTCTGAAGGGCAACTTGTAAAACCTGGTCCAAGCCAAAGTCCCTGAGGACAGCTGAAGCCAAGACCCTGACGTGTTGTCATAAAAAGAGAAGCGGGGTTTGTAAAAAGAAGTCAAAATCTAGAATTCGATATGGAGGGAAGCCAAGCTCTCATTGTCCGTGGAATCCCTTCTGGTTTCTGTTGTGCATGGTTTACAGATGTGGTCAATGAAGTATGGAAACGTGAAACATACGTAAGTCTTCTACTGAGCCCCTTAAGTACTTTGTTTGGTCTAAATAAGCATTTTTCTTTAAATAGCCAAAGTGATAGATAATAGATAGATAGATAGATAGATAGATAGATAGATAGATAGATAGATAGATAGATAGATAGACAGACAGACAGACAGACAATGGGTGGATGATAAGTAGGTGATCGATAGATATTTTACATTTGTTTCCCCTGTGGCACTGAGAGCCTTTCTGGAGTGGACATTCTATTGAAGGAAACACGCAACGGGAGAGAAACAGAAATGGGCACCCAAAGTTATATGCGAAGGTAGGCGCTCTGGGAAGAAACAGCAGAGACGAGGGGGAAGAATGAAGGATGAGAACATGTACCCTGTTAAATAGGACACTGAAGGAACACTTCCCGGAGATGTGAATTTTTCATGAAGACTACAGGACATGAGAAAACATGCCTGCAGGTCTGAGGGAAGAGCTAGTGGTGTGGAGAACAGCAGCCTTTTCTGTTTCCTTTAATAAACTGCAAGGAAATAGTATCCCCAGGGACGGCCACCGCAGAGAGGAGGAGATGGAAGGGATGTTGGAGCTACCGTAAGCGTTCTGCGTTCATCGAGGGCGACGGGAACCCTGACGGGTTGGCTGCAGGGCTGTGGGCAGCTGGGGCACCCTCTGGGTTCCCCACCCATGGCAGTGCCAGTACACGGCGGGTGTTCGCTGTGGCAGCCCGTTGCCCGGTGCTCCATGTTCTTTCAACTCTCCTGGACTGCAAGTCCTGCTATTCCGGATCCACAGGGGTACTCGTCCACACGTTGCGCACACTGGCCCCTTCACCTTTCAGACGACCCAGCGTGATACCTTACGTCATAGCAGCCCTGCTGCCTTCCCCAATGCTCTAGGGCAGGGGTCTCCAAACTTTTTACACAGGGGGCCAGTTCACTGTCCCTCAGGCCGTTGGAGGGCCAGACTATAAAAAAACTATGAACAAATCCCTATGCACACTGCACATATCTTATTTTAAAGTATAAAAGCAAAACGGGAACAAATACAATATTTAAAATAAAGAACAAGTAAATTTAAATCAACAAACTGACCAGTATTTCAATGGGAACTATGGGTGCGGATGCATCCTGTGCTCCTCTCACTGACCACCAATGAAAGAGGTGTCCCTTCCGGAAGTGCGGCGGGGGCCAGATAAATGGCCTCAGGGGGCCGCATGAGGCCAGCAGGCTGTAGTTTGGGGACCCTTGCTCTATGGTGTTGAGTACGTGTTTACCAAATAAATGCATGAAGACTCCTGTTAAAAAGAATGTTCACAACCTCCCAGGATGAGAACTGGAATATGTTGACCCCCAGAAACAGAATTGACTCCGTGTTTGCGGATGTGCAACTCTTTATTTAACTTGCTTGTCAAACAGCAAGGCTGCTTTACTTTCTGCCGTTTTATAAAGATGCCAGCCACTAGCAATGGTGAGCTAGCTAGTCGGTAGCGAGTGGAGTCGAGCCAGGTTTACCTTCAGGTCCTTGGTATTAAAAGTATCAGCCTATCTCACCGGACCCCGCTGATGGCAGAGGCACAAGCCCTCTTGCATGTCTCTCCAGAGGTTGACTTACCTCTCACGGTGCGTTTGGCAGAATTGATTGCAATTAATTTCCCCAGTTCTCTGCGGTGGGACCGTGGCCTCTCCTCAGACAGGGGACCCCCTCGGCCTCTCAGCTATCTTCATACTTCTGCACAGAACTCAGCACAGGGTACTTCACCTAATAAGTGCTTGATTACTTTGTTGATTAACTTCAATCCTGGTTTAAGTCATTCTTTGGAAGTGGAAGTGGGAGATACTTCTCAATAAGTATTTGTGTTTCTTCCTTTGTAGTCTTGAGTCCTCTCTCCAGTGGTATGTGAGGATCTTTTAATGAAAACCAGTAGGGACATGTTTGAAGGATTTCTACTTTTAGTATGTGAAGAGGGCACTCAGTTAACTATCAGACTATAAATAATGGACAGAAACTGACTGAAAACAGGGATTCAATATCACTCTAACTAGATAGTGATACTTGAGGATTCCCTTCAAAATAATAGTCTTAATGACTATGAGGATAATCAGAATTACCAAAGAGGGCATATTGGCAATATCTGTGGCCAGACCTGGCATTTAATCGAAGTAGAAGTGGGGTTCACAGCACCTTGCACAAAGATCTGGAGGGGCATAGGCTTGTGTCGAGACATGATTTGCTCTAATAAGCAGTGATAAATCCCAGAAAACCATCTACAATACCTGCAATAGAAATTTGGTCATGGTCCTTTCTGGGTGTTTTAGAAGTATGTCAGTAGTGATTCAAGTTGCAGTGTGTCTAATCTAAGTTCCTGTGATACCTTAATACACAAACTGCTTTTATTTCTTGCACGGGATATATCGAAACTACCTATCACTATATGAACAGGACATGTGGTGGTCCCCAGCAGTGACTCTGAGTGTTGTGTGTACCCTCGTTCAGTTCTGAACGCCTTAGGAAGTGAGTCCTTGTTTCAACTCCAATGCAGCCTGCGAACCAGGTGTTCTTTGTCCAATTAAAAATACCAAACTCAGAGAATGTGTGATTCGTCTGGAAATTATTGGTTAGAATGGTGAAGATTAAAAATGCAGGTCCTTAATTTTCAAGGCTGTTTTAACATTTATAATTGAATGTGCAGTATAGCAATGTTGTGTCCACATCTATAATAGTAATATAGTATATTATTACTTATAACTGAATATAGTACAGTAATTTATGTAATTTGACGTATCATCATGACATTATAGCATATACTACATACTGTTTTATATAATACAATATGAAATATATTATGTAAAATATATTAAAATCCTAGTAAAATTATGATGCAATAAAAATCAACATAAAATAGTTCCTATGCATTTATGCTAATACTTTATCAATAGAGCATAATTTACATATAAAGTCTTCCATTATAATACAGATATTAAACCAAATGTGCTTTCTGATAACATACAAAAAAAATTAATGGATGTCACAGATAAATCAATTAAGTTGGTAGTGAGTGAGACTAAACCCATTTTAGTCTAAGACTATATACAACTTTGTATAGAAACATATAAATTAAGGTCAAAATTATTTTTTTTCTCGGTTTCCTTGTTCACCAAATATTTAGATTCACTAAGTAACTGTGGCTAAAGGAACATCAAAGACATTTCCCGTATGATGGAACTGAACAAAATAAATTGGATCCAACTGACTTTAACTATAGCCCTGTCAAAGAGAACAGAATTTTAATGTTGCTTTCCTGCTACATATTAGTGAGGAATCTGTCTGATCAGTAAAAACATAAAATCCCGCAGCTATTATATCAAAGTAATTAGAACCTCAGTGATGGGTGAAAGTGGAATCAGATGTCTTTTCTGAAAGCTATTAGGTGGTGAAAGCATTTTTACAAATCTGGTGCATGCATAAGTTTGTAAATTTATTATAAGAAATGCTTCTTCTTGTAAGGAAGTCTGCCATTTCACATGTATTAGGGCTTGATATAAGATAGCCATGTTACTTTCAAAGGATTGAGAGGAGGCCAACAGATGTCACCTATGGTGACGAAATGTCCGAGTGTCCTCTGTCAGAGATCAACACTGAGTATGGCCCACATATTTGGGGTTGTCACCAGTGCCATGAACTTCCTGTGCTCAGTGTTGATTTTGAGTGTGTCCTTAGTTTCACTAACAAATACACCCCTGGAATTTTCTAGACTTATCTCCTAATACTTGGAAAAAAGCACTCAATTTTTAAAATTTTTAGGTTTTGTGTGAAGAGTTGTGAGTGATGTGATAAATTCCATGTACAATCCCACTTTTCCAACCATTCCAGTGCACGATAGGAGCTACACTAATGTTCATCGCGGACAGGTCTGCCCGTGCACTCCATGCAGTAGGGTCTTTTGAAAGCATTCTGCCAGCCACGGGAAGTAGCAGCAGAGATAATCAGAAGATTCAGCCTCTGTGTTTACTCCTGTTTCATCTAGAGTGACCGCTCTGCTCTCTTGGTAATGTTCAGATGTGTGGCGTGGGCATATGTGGGTATCCATCCAGACAGGCTGCCTCGTTTCAACTTTTACAGGGGGAACACAATGAGCTCCCGACTCCAAGACCTGCAAGGATATTTGGGTGAATTGAACTCATCACGTCATTTGCACCAAGGGCTTTTCTGTTGAGAGTTAAGGGTCATCACCTCCTAAAACCCAAAACTCAGTTTACACATTCCCTTATTAGTGCTTGTGAAAACCTAGATAAATTTTATTCAAGTGGCATTAAGTACCTTTTAGGTCACATCCATTGACACCAAATAACCCAACAAGGGATCTTGAAGGCCAGTCAACTTCTGAGATATTGTACTGTGTAGCCTAAGGCAAATGTTTTTGTTGATTTGGACTTAAACTTCTGAAATGTTTTATAGAAAAATGACCCTAAATTAATATTCTCCCAAAGGAATTGGCCAAATACACATAAATGAATATCTGTGTATAAATTATTATTTATATATATATGGTATGATTGTTTATAAACTTGGGAATTTTAAAACTGTTTTAAATTCTACCTGGGTTGAGCAAACTTTGGGCCCTCCCACACTGGGTCTTAGGAATCTTTCTTGAATCACACATTAGATTCCAAAATAGTATTTCCCTCCGAAACTCTGAGAAGCAATGAAAATATTATCATTTGCATCAAAAAATAGCATTCTCAACAAATGTTTGAATACAAAATGGTACATGATGTTCCACGACAAAAAGTTTTCAAATTAATCTCTGTAGAAAAATGTCACGGGCTAAAGAAGAATAAAAATATGTACATGAATCATTGATATTTTATTATATAATGTTAACAAAACTTCTGTCTGTTTAAAAAAGAAATGCTGTTTGCTTGCTTGAGACTGGTGGGATATCAGTTTCCACGCCTTTGCATCGCGTGTCAGAAGTAGTGCCCATGTTCTCCATAACCCTTACCGGTGAGTGACCAACTACTCCGTAAAACAGGCACTGCAAAGGGTTTTATCCACTCCAGTGTCCCTGCTCCCACATGACTGTTGAGCTATGTCCCTGCAGAGCAGTGGGGAGAAGTAGCAACATTTATGGAGGACAAAACAAACATAAGGGCTGAGAACCTGCCCGGGTGCTGTGAAATCCTACAAAATTAAGGAGAACCCACAAAATTGTCTTTTCTCTCTTTAAAATGTATTATGTGATGATGATGGTTTCACGGCTATAATACATATGTAATGTGTTAATGTACTCAAAGTCCTCTAAAAAATGCTTAGCCATGAAACCATCATCATTGCCCCACCTAGTTGTTGGGATTCCTTGGTCATCTACCCCACACACTGACAGCAGACTTGCACCTCTGAACATCAATCCATAACCACCCTGTGAAAGAGCCACTATCTTCCCCGTTTAACGCCAGGGGCCCTTCCCAGCTGTCTCGAGGAAAAGGACGTTGTCCTGAAGACACACTACGTGTCCATCTGATGCTGACTTAGTTTCTAAGGTCTCTTTGATGTCAAAAGGCTCTATTCATTCCATTCTGCTGCGCAGCCTCCCAGCTGTCACCTTGGTCTTTCCTAAATACTATATGTATGGTGACTTATTTTGACAGTCCAGCACCTACCTTGGAAAGAAATGTAACTCTTCCAGTGGTGGCTGTGTACCTGGCAAATTGTGAAACATTGTCCTGAAGTGTCTCATAATCTACAAACGCTCCATTATAAAATGTGTGTGTAAGTCTATATGTATGTGTCCATGTGAACAGGGAGAGAGCGGAGAGGCCAGAAAGCGGTTGGGGCATTTGAACAGATGCCTTTAGCTCCCCCACCCCCCAACCCTTCTTCCCCGATGGACGAGCTCATCCCTCAAAAGCTAGCCAGATGGGCACTGAGCCCTTTCCTGCTCTGCACTGGGGGTGTGTTCTGTGGGGTGCTTGATGCTCAGTACTTACGTTTGGTAGTCACTCAGAAAACAATTGACATTTAGAAGCATTTAAATTTGGGATATAAATCTTTCCACTGTGCAATGTACATGCACTTCTGGTTTTCTTACCGTCAATGTACTTGCTGCCCTTAATGTAAACATGCCCCCCAAAAAGCAGATAGTAAAAAATATATATATGAGCTTCCAATTTCATAGTTTTAAAAAAGCTGTCCCCAAAATCTCTGAAAAATTTCCAAACACATCCTTTCTGGGTGGGGGGTGGGGTCTCTTTTCTCCATTCAGAGTCCTTGTGTACTATCTCAGTCCCTGCCCCTTCAAGGTGTCCCCATAACATCTCCCACACACAATTTGGACCTTCTCCAACATTTCGCAAACAGGCAGATAATGACTCAAGTTCTTCAACAAAGAACAAGCATTTTTTCACTAGCTCTTCCCTCAAAAACATGGGCCTCGTGGGCTCCTTTTTCTTTCTTCCTATGGGCTCCCCTCTTTGGAATTTCAAATTATATTCCTCTACCAAAAGAAAAAAGCAATATCTTTAGTTTTTATTATCAAACTTACACATGGTAACTCTCAAATTATCAGAACTGCAGAGGATTTCAAATTTGTCCGAAGAAGGTAAGTGTGATTGTAAGGAAAATGTGTTCTGAAGCGTGATTCATTTTTTTCTAACAGTTTTGTTTCCTAGTTTACCTCTATCTTTTCTTCCTTGTTACATTGTCGCCTAGACATGTTTAATCAGTAGCAACTGCTTCTAGCATCCAATCTCTTGCTCTTAAAATTGCTGCTTTTGCTAATCTGCTTGGCTAGCAGCCAGCTCAAACGTTCTGCAAAATAGAAAGTCCAAGGCACAAAACAAGATCTCAGGAGTTCTCCTATAAGTACACTGTCTCACAAGTACACTGGCTTAATTCACCTGCGGGCTCTCCTAACACACACAGGCGCACACGCACACATGCACACACATTCTTTAGGGTCCTTGTTAAATATGGTCAGCCATGCTCTTGACAGATGTTGTTTTATTAAAACTCAGAATTACAGTAATCAGACAGGTTCACTTCTCAAATAAAGTGCGTAGAGTGAAACTTAAAAACAATGACTTAACCTCACACAGTTTCTAAACCTCCAATTAGTATCACTTTTAGAAATACCAGGATGATCATTAGAACAGAAGGAGAAACAGTCCAGGCCACACGCCCCCTCCCATGCCAGCTCTCTGCTCTTTGATAGATTGCCTCATCCATTCTGTTGCTAGGAAATATATTTAGCTTCACGTACTAATCTAAAAATTAACTATATGGTCATACTGATAAGAATATGACAAATTATGACACAGAGTCACCCCAGAACATTTGGGGGAGTAGCCTTTGGAAGGGCACATTGGACAAGAAATGTCTTTGATGGAGTTTGTCCTCATCTGGGGAGCCCATTATAACACAGTGCCCCCCACCTTGGTGGCTGGATGTTGGGATTCAGTGAACGTGGGGGTAGGGGCTGACAGCCTGCATTTGCCCAGTCAGCTCAGAGGTCCCACAGCAGGAGTTGTGGAGGGCACCGTACTGGAGGGGCATTTGACTGACATGGGGTGCCAACTACATGTCAGCAGTCGGAGGAGGTGCAGGGGGTGAATCGTTGAGTTTTAGCAACCAGCTCTCTGGATAAACACCAACAGCAACATGTGGCTTGTAGAATCTGTCAATTCAACCACTATGAACAATGTTATGCTACCAAGAATGTGGACCCGGGACACACTGGCTTCCAAAAGCCCCTGTGAGTCAGAGCTGCCCCTGGGGGATTCAGCAGAACCTTCAAGGACAGGTGGAGACATAGATCGGGATACTGAAGGTCTGTAGAACCTCTGACAGTCACCTGTTCGAGCGTTCACCTGCACAGTCAAGATGGGCACAGACCCCTCACCAGACCTAGTTTGGTGGTCTGTCCTAACCGAGGGGCCAGGGGACGGTGGCCTCCCAGAAAGCTGAACGAGAGACACCCAGCAGTGGGTGAGCCTGCAGAGAACAAGGAGACAGCTCAGTGTCCTTTCTCCAAGGCAGAGCTTGTCTGTTCCAAGTTTTCCCTCTCCCAGTCTCGCTTTTCCCTCTCCCTGAGTATAAAATGGGTTAATTCTCTAAGGCTCATCTTTCCTCTACTATCACCTGAGTGTTTGTCTCTGTTTCTCTTTTCCCCCTGTGTTCTGGGAGGTTCTTACAGTCTTATTGCCCACGGTTCCTCAAACTCTAATCTCAACGCTTCAGACCCTGAAGGCTCTATTTTTCTCTAATTTGTTCATTTTCATAACATCCCTTTTTATGGTTTGGGCAGATGTGATGTCTTCCAGAATTGATGAGCATGGACGTCTGGTACATTGCTGCAAAAACCCTCAGAGATGTGTCCTCATTCACAGCAAGTCACGGTGTGTCAGAAAATGGGAGGACCGTTGTTCACAGAGTATCTGTAAAGCCGCAAACTCAGAGCAGGGTCTAGACCAAAGGAGTCCCAGCAGCAATGGCCATCTGCCCCCCAAACCCTGCCCTTGACCTCAGTGCACTCACTGCCTGTCCTGCAGGGGCTCCCAGCCCTGCCTCCTGTAACATGAGCCCATAGACTCTTGACCCTTTACCCCTTCTCTCTGCATCTGTACCCCTGTTTTCTTCTCCTGGTGCTCAGAGTCTGCATCACAAATACCCAGAGATGAGTTTCAGAGGCAAAACCCCACTTTTCAATAAGGGGAACATGTAAGATGGGCAAAGCCAAAACTTTGTTTTCTGGAGAGAGAAGGGAAAACGTTAAATCTCATGATTTTTCTCCCACCAGGCCCTCTGACATATAAACCCACAATGCCCTCTGACATATAAACTTGAGACACCCTCTACTTACAAACAACTCCTCCTCTTCCTCCTCCTCCTACTCCTTCTCCAGGATATGTGATCGTTCCAGTTCCAGGACTCTGGGGGTTCCAGCAGATGGATCCTGGCCGATGACTCACAGTTCTTGTCACACACTTTCAAGCTTAGGAATTGGGGACTTCACCAGTGAGCAAAATTTCTTGCTATGGTTAACTTTTGCAACATTATATATTCGCATTTGCATGTTTTCCTTCCAGTCTCAGGACCTTTGCCTGTGATTTGCTTCCTGACATTAGAATAATCACAGTGTCTCACGTCTTCTATAAAAGTCCAAGATGGTGGTGCAGCTGAGCATCTTGAATTTAGTTGCCAAGTCACAAGCCCTCGGATTCCATTGGCACTGTGAATCGTGTAGCCCACCTAAGACAAGTATTACAGAAGAAATCAGCAACGTGTTGGCTATCAACCCAAATGTGATGCTTTTTAGGTACCGCGGACTCCAGTTATCAAGGAGAATGGGTTCATTTTTCATGTCCGCACTTTGTGCTTTCCACGTTGGATTTATTTTCAGGCGGCTCCTACCATGCCGTGGACCTTGTCAAAATGAAAAACGTCTGTTCTTTGAGAATTTCTATTAAGAGAATGAAAACGGGACCTCAGACTCTTAGGAATGTTTGCAAATCACATGTCTGTGACAAAGGACAGGTATGCATCATCTAGCAGACGTCTTCAAACTTTTTATAAAAACAGCCCACTTTTGCAGTGCTAGTCAACCTGGACCGTACCTCCCACTAGTGGGCGTTCCAGCTTTCATGATGGGCAGTAGTGGAGCAACCAAACGGCACTGCGATTGGCCCACCATGAAAGCTGGGACGCCCACTAGTGGGCGGTAGGGACCAGGTAGACCAGCACTGCAAAAGTGGGCTGTTTTTTATAAAAAGTTTGAGGACATCTGAGAGAATTCCAAACACTCAGTAAGAAAACACTCAGTGAAATAAATGGGAGGGGGGCAGCATAATTGAACACACGCTTCACAAAGGGTGTTCAACAGCACTCGTCATTAAGAAATCAGAAACTCAAAAATCGGATGAGGCAACAACTATCTACCTATCGGAATGGCTGAAATTGGAAGAAAAATGTAATATGCAACACCAGATATTGCCAAGAATGCAGAGCCACAGGACTGCCGGGCAGGAGCCATGCCAGCGTGGAATGACACAGCCACGCTGGACAGCAATGTGGCAATCTCTTCCATGAACATACGCCTGCCATGGAAACTAACCATACTATTCTTTTTTGTGTGTTTTTATCCAAGATAAGAGAAAACATGTATCCATCCAAAACTTGTCCATCAAGTTCATAGAAGGTTTACTTGTAACAGCCCAAAGCTGGAAACCACCAAAATGATCATCAAAAAGTGACTGGGGCACACACTTCATTCTCAGGGCCAGGCAGCCACACTGGTCCCAGCTAGGGACACCTGAAGGACAGAAGGTCAGGCTCCAGCCCCGGCAGTTCCTGGGGCTGACAGATGGCTGGTGGGGGCAGCGACCTCAGCACCAGCTCAATGTTTAGTAGCATTCATCAGCAAAACTGTTTGAGCTTGATGCTGACTGCCTCCCCACTTTCAAAGTTTTTCAAAAGTTCTTAATGACTTATTCAGTATTAAAAATGGATATAAGCGGGCCTCGGAGGCGGCGGGGGCAGAGCCGGGCTGCGTCAGGCTGAGCCCATTCACCGTGCGGCCGCAGGAGCGCAGCGCCGGTGCCGCGCCGCCCAGCCCCGCCGAGAGGGGCGCACTCGCCGTCGCGGGGCCCGCCGCCGCTCACCGCAGCCCCCTCCTGGCGACCCGCAAGGCGGAGGAGCAAGATGGCGACGGAGTAGGCGGACGTACGAACTTCCAACTCCCAGAACCAAAGTGGATTACAACTCAATTTTAAGAACCACCACCTGGATAAACCAACTTTGAACAAAACTAAGTGGACTCTTCAACCAAGGAACACTGCAGAAGCCACATTGAGACTGGTAGGAATAGCGAAAACGAGAAGAGGGCTGTCCAGCTCCCCGGAGCAAACGGCAGCCTGGAGAGACCCGCGGGGCGGGAGGAGAGTTTGGTGGAGAGGGAGGGACCTGGGTCCCAGGAACCAAGCCCCAGCCTCCAGTCCTAGAGCCTAGAAGAGCGTTTGGACAGTATTGAGCTGTGAAACAAGTGAGGGAGCTCCCAGGCCTACAGTGTGGAGTATTAGGTCCCTTCCTACTCTGCTGAGGGCTGCTTAAGGTTTTGGGGCGGCAGGACGCTGAAAGGCGGTTCTGTCGGCGTGGGCGGAGGCCAAGCCGGTGGGAGATCGGTCTAGCCCAGAGGGTCAGAGGGGATCGCGAGAGCGGTCCGGAAGCTGCGGGCCCGCCTTTAATCCCACTTACGGGGACAAAGCGGGAGGCCAGGAACGGGCAGGCCCTGCGCAAGCCGGCCCTGACCGCGGGGACCGGGCTAGGACCAGGGACGGGCAGGGGCTCGCGGCAGAGCTGACGCTACCAGTCCCGCACCCCCACCCCACCCCCGGGGCGGAGAAACCGCTGTTGGCCAGTATACGTGCGCGAGCGGGCTCCGAGCGCGGGAACGGGGTGGACCCCGAGACAAGTGGAGGCTCGCAGCTGAGCCCACACTACTATCCCCATCCGGCCGGAGAAACTCCGGATAGCATTCATACGTGAACGAGCGGACTCCGAACGCGGGGGCGGGGTAGAGCCCGGGACGAGCGGAAGTACGCAGCTCAGCAGAAGCCAGCAAACACGCCCGCCCCAATAAACCTTGGTTTCCGACCCTGCGCAAAGGGCCCTGGCCTCGAGGGCGGGGCTAAAGCTCCTGACGGGCAAAAGCTTACAGCTGAGAGCACGTCAAAAGCCCCGCCTAACCCGCGGAACTGTAGCGAGCAGGCTCCGACTGCTGGTTCTGGGCGGAAGTCCGGAAATAGGCTGGGTCCGCAGCTGAGGAAAGGTGCTCGCCTCTACCCTTGGTGCTAATCTTGTGGCTTCAGTCACAACCCCTCCCACGGAGGAGAGGCAGAAATCATAGCAAAAGCCACAGTGGGCCGGCGCTGGCAACGCTCATACCCAACCACCCTAGGCACCGGCAGAGGGGGTGGGGGGCCTGCAGATAGACCACACCTAGAGAACACAAAGGCAACACCTACTGGACTCCAGTGGCCACAACTTGCTTATACACAGAAAAAATGGGCAGGCAGAGGAATGCAAACCAAATGAATCAAGAGAAATCCCCAGAGAAGGACCTGAATGAACCAGATATAACCAAATTACCAGAAGCAGAATTTAGAATAATGATAGTTAGGATGTTCAAAGAAATTAGAGCAACAATGGATAGTCATTATGAACATCTAAATAAAGAGATAACAAGTATAAAAAATGAAATTGAAATAATAAAAAAGAATCAGACAGAAATGACAAATACAGTATCAGAACTGAAGACCACAATGGAAGGAATTAAAAGCAGGATGGATGATGCTGAGGATCGAATAAGCGAGTTAGAGGACACAATAAACAAAGGCACAGAAGCAGAGAAGAAAAAGGAAAAGAGACTCAAAAAATGTGAGGAAACTCTAAGGGAGCTTTGTGACAACATGAAGAGAAACAACATTCGCATCATAGGGGTGCCTGAAGAAGAGGAGAGAGGACAGGAAATGGAAACTTTGTTCAATCAAATCATAGCAGAAAACTTTCCTAAATTAAGGCTGGGAAACACTCCACACATTCAAGAAGCACACAGAACTCCATTAAGGAGAAACCCAAAAAGATCTACACCAAGACACATCATAGTTAAATTACCAAAGCTAATGGATAAAGAAAAAATTTTAAAAGCTGCTAGAGAAAAAAAGACTATCACCTACAAAGGATCCCCGATAAGGATGACATCGGACTTCTCAACAGAAACACTTGAGGCCAGAAGGGAATGGCAAGAAATAATCAAAGTAATGCAGAACAAGAACCTCCAACCAAGACTACTTTATCCAGCAAGGCTAACATTTAAAATTGAAGGAGAAATAAAGAGCTTCCCAGAAAAAGAAAGCCTGAAGGAATTCATAAAAACCAAACCAATTCTGCAAGAGATACTAAGGGGCCTCTTGTGAACAGTTTAAAGGGAGGAATGAATAGAGCAAAAGAAGAATACAGCTTTAAAGAATAAAATGGCAATAAACAACTACATATCAATAATAACCTTAAATGTAAATGGATTAAATGATCCAATCAAAAGACATAGGGTAGCTGCATGGATAAAGAAACAGGACCCATACATATGCTGTCTACAAGAGACACACCTTAAAACAAAAGATGCTCATAGACTGAAGGTAAAAGGATGGAAAAAAATATTTCATGCAAATGGAAATGAAAAAAAAGCAGGGGTAGCAATACTTATATCAGACAAAATGGACTTTAAAACAAAGGCTGTAGTTAGAGATAAAGGAGGACACTACATAATGATAAAGGGAACAATTCAACAGGAAGATATAACTATTGTAAATATCTATGCACCAAATATAGGAGCCCCGACATACATAAAGCAGACTTTGATGGATATAAAGGGTGAGATTAACAGCAATACTATCATAGTAGGAGATTTCAATACCCCTCTAACAACACTGGATAGATCCTCAAGAAAGAAAATTAATAAAGAAACAGCAGACTTAAAGGAGACACTAGATCAACTTGATTTAATAGATATCTTCAGAACTTTTCACCCTAAAGCAATAGAATATACATTCTTCTCAAGCGCTCATGGTACGTTTTCTAGGATAGACCACATGTTAGGACACAAAAATGGTCTCAATAAATTTAAGAAGATTGAAATCATATCAAGCATTTTCTCTGATCACAATGCCATGAAACTAGAAATTAACCACAAAAGAAAACCTGAAAAATACTCAAACACTTGGAAACTAAATAGCATGTTATTAAATAATGAATGGATTAACAATGAGATCAAAGAAGAAATAAAAAAGTTTCTAGAAACAAATGATAATGAGCATACATCAACTCAAAATTTATGGGACACAGCAAAAGCAGTTCTGAGAGGGAAGTTTATTGCACTACAGGCATATCATAAGAAGCTAGAAAAAGCTCAAATAAGCAACCTGACCCTGCATCTAAAAGAACTAGAAAAACAACAACAAATAAAACCCAAGACAAGTAGAAGGAAGGAAATAATAAAGGTCAGAGCAGAAATAAATGACATAGAGGCTAAGGAAACAATACAGAGGATCAATGAAACAAGAAGCTGGTTCTTTGAAAAGGTAAACAAGATCGATGAACCTTTAACTAGACTCACCAAGAAAAAAAGAGAGAGGACTCAAATAAATAAAATTAGAAAGGACAGTGGAGAAATAACAACTGACACAACAGAAATACAAAGCATTGTAAGAAAATACTATGAAGAACTATATGCCAAAAAATTAGACAATCTTGGTGAAATGGACAAATTTCTTGAATCATATAACCTTCCAAAAATCAATCTGGAAGAATCAGAACACCTAAACAGACCAATTACAGCAAATGAGATCGAAACAGTTATCAAAAAACTCCCAAAAAAGAAAAGTCCTGGGCCTGATGGCTTCACAAGTGAATTCTATCAAAAATTCAAAGAAGAACTAACTCCTATTCTCCTCAAGCTATTTCAAAAAATTCAAGAGGAAGGAAGACTTCCAAACTCCTTTTATGAGGCGAGCATAATTCTGATCCCAAAACCGGGCAAAGACAACACAAAGAAAGAAAATTATAGGCCTATATCCCTGATGAATTTAGACGCTAAAATTCTCAACAAAATATTAGCCAACCGGATCCAGCAATATATGAAAAAAATCATACACCACGATCAAGTGGGATTTATTCTGGAGAGGCAAGGCTGGTTCAATATTCGCAAATCAATCAATGTGATTCATCACATAAACAAAAGGAAGGACAAAAATCACATGATAATTTCAATAGATGCAGAAAAGGCATTTGATAAAATCCAGCACCCATTCATGCTCAAAACTCTCAGTAAAGTGGGAATACAGGGATCATTCCTTAACATGATAAAGGCAATCTACGATAAACCGACAGCAAACATCATACTAAATGGACAAAGATTAAAAGCAATCCCCTTAAGGTCAGGAACCAGGCAGGGTTGCCCACTTTCACCACTCTTATTCAACATAGTTCTAGAAGTCCTAGCTACAGCAATCAGACAAGAAGAAGAAATAAAAGGCATCCAAATTGGAAAAGAAGAAGTAAAACTGTCATTATTTGCAGATGATATGATATTGTATATTGAAAACCCTAAAGTCTCAGTCAAAAAACTACTGGACCTTATAAATGATTTCAGCAAGGTGGCAGGATATAAAATTAATACTCAGAAATCAGAGGCATTTCTATATACCAACAATGAAATATCAGCAAAAGAAATTAAGGAAACAATCCCCTTCACTATTGCAGCCAAAAAAATAAAGTACCTAGGAGTAAATTTAACCAAGGAGGTTAAGGACTTGTACTCGGAAAATTATAGAACATTGATAAAAGAAATCAAGGAAGATACAAACAAGTGGAAGCACATACCGTGCTCATGGCTAGGAAGAATAAACATCATTAAAATGTCTATATTACCCAAAGCAATTTATAAATTCAATGCAATACCAATTAAAATACCAATGACATACTTCAAAGATATAGAACACATATTCCAAAAATTTATATGGAACCAAAAAAGAACACGAATAGCCTCAGCAATCTTAAAAAGAAAAAATAAAGCAGGAGGTATCACTCTTCCTGATATCAAGGTTTACTACAAGGCCATTATACTCAAGACAGCCTGGTACTGGCATAAGAACAGGCACATAGATCAATGGAACAGAACAGAGGACCCAGAAATAAACCCACAGCTTTATGGACAACTGATATTTGACAAAGGAGGAAAGAACATACAATGGAGTAAAGACAGCCTCTTTAACAAATGGTGTTGGGAAAATTGGACATCTACCTGCAAAAAAAGGAAACTAGACCATCAACTTACACCATTCACAAAAGCAAACTCAAAATGGATAAAAGACTTAAATGTAAGCCGTGAAACCATAAGCATCTTAGAAGAAAACATAGGCAGCAAGCTCTCTGACATCTGTAGCAGCGGTATATTTGCCGATTTATCTTCATGGGCAACTGAAATAAAAGGCAAGATAAACAAATGGGACTATATCAAACTAAAAAGTTTTTGCACAGCTAAAGACAATAGGAACAGAATAAAAAGACAAACCACACAATGGGAGAACATATTCGACAGCACATCTGATAAGGGGTTAATAACTAAAATTTATAAAGAACTTATAAAACTCAACACCAGGAAGACAAACAACCCAATCAAAAAATGGGCAAAAGAAATGAATAGAAATTTTTCCAAAGAGGACATACAGATGGCCAATAGGCATATGAAAAAATGCTCAACATCACTAATCATTAGAGAAATGCAAATTAAAACCACAATGAGATATCACCTCACACCAGTCAGAATGGCACTTATCAGCAAAACAACACAGAATAAGTGCTGGCGAGGATGTGGAGAAAAGGGAACCCTTCTGCACTGCTGGTGGGAATGCAGACTGGTGCAGCCACTGTGGAAAACAGTTTGGAGATTCCTCAGAAAATTAAAAATCGAACTGCCTTTTGACCCAGCTATCCCACTTTTAGGAATATACCCTAAGAACACCATAGCACTGTTCGAAAAGAAGAAATGCGCCCCCATGTTCGTGGCAGCATTGTTCACAATAGGGAAGATCTGGAAACAGCCCAAGTGTCCGTCAGAAGACGAGTGGATTAAAAAGCTTTGGTACATATATACTATGGAATACTACTCAGCCATAAGAAACGATGACATCGGATCATTTATAACAAAATGGATGTACCTTGATAACATTATACGGAGTGAAATAAGTAAATCAGAAAAAAAGAAAAACTGAGAACAGCACGATTACATATATAGGTGGGACATGAAAGTGAGGGTATGGACATGGACAAGAGAGTGGTGGTTATGGGATGGGGGGAGGGAGGGAAGAGTGGGATAGGGAGGAGGGGAGGGACGCAGGGAAAACCAGATTGAAGGTGACAGAGGACAATTTGACTTTTGGTGATGGGTATGCAACACAATTGAATGATAAGATAACCTGGAGATGTTTTCATTGTACATATGTACCCTGATTTATTGATGTCACCCCATTAGAATTAATAAAAATAAAATATAAAAAAAAAAAAAAAAAAAAAAAAAAAAAAAAGTGACTGGGTAGTCTGACCAGGCAGTGGCACAGTGGTTAGAGTGTTGGCCTGAGATGCTAAGGACCCAGGTTTGAAACCCTGAGGTCACCAGCTTGAGCACTGGCTCGCCAGCTTGAGCGTGAGGTCGCTGGCTTGAGCATAGGATCTTAGGCATAACCCCGTGGTCGCTGGCTTGAGCCCAAAGGTCGCTGCTTGAGCAAGGGTTCACTGGCTTGGCTGTAGCCCCTTGGTCAAGGTACATATGAGAAAGCAATTAATGAACAACTAAGGTGCCGCAACTATGGGCTGATGTTTCTCATCTCTCTCCCTTCCTGTCTGTCTGTCTCTCTCTTACTAAAAAAAAGAAAAGAAAAAAATTGTGACCAAGTATATAGGTGTTGGGATCATCAGACACTGACTGTTGCCCAGTGGTAAGAGAATGAATGAATGATATTTGCAGCAGCATGAATGAAGTTTGACATGACCATGCTAAGGGAAGGAAGCCATATACTCCTTCCTTCTCCCAGAAAGTGGAAGCCACAGATCTCAAAGGGACATCTGAAGCAAAGCTTTCAAATATTCAGTAAGTATTTTTACTGGATGGCTTTCACTTTCACATTACATGTTTAAATGATTCCATTTGTTGACCAAGAACAACTTAACTCTTCCTTCCCTCCTTCCTCCCTCCATCTATATAGCTCATAGCATTCTATCTGTTAGAGAAAAGAATAAATTAGAACCCAGATTTAGAATTCTATATCTCAGCAAAAATCCACAGCTTTTTTAAGGGCCTAAACTGGTCAAGGACACTATCCCATTTGGAAGAAGAGGGCTGAACATGGGAATGGAGTGCTTGTGTGTCTTTGTTATAAGGACACAGGGAGGGGCCTCTATGAATAAAGTTTAAAATCTAAGAAACTAGTGACCAGAGCATTGAAAAAATATATATATCAAGAAATGAGCCTGACCAGGCGGTGGCGCAGTGGATAGAGTGTTGGACTGGGACGCGGAGGACCCAGGTTTGAGACCCTGGGCCGAGGTTCCACAGGTATATGTCCACCCCACGTAATGATCCTTCTGTGTCCACGTGTCCGAGATTTGTTCTCTGCTCATTTCACTGGGTGAAAGGTTTAACCTGGGTAGCTCAAGCCAGACCTTCTGATCGGAGTATGGGGCAAACTATATTCATTTCCCTATGTCTGCGGGTGACCCTGTTCTACAGAGAGCAACACACTTATAACCACAACTCTGCCCACATCGGACTTGGCATCAACCCCTGACAGTGCCATCTGCTGGTAAGTCTCACTCAAGATCACTGTGCCCTTGACTCTGCCAGTCCTCGGACCAGTGTGCTCAGACCAGACAGCATCCTGGGAGCAGAAACCACACCTGTGATTGGGCAGGTGGCCTGCGGCAGGTCAGCCTGAACCTGATTTCCTTCCCATGCCTTCAAGGCACACTGCTAGGCTGTCAACACACTTCTCAGATAAACTACAGAATTGGTGATGGCTACGGGGATATAGTTTTCAGGCCTAACTGAAAAACCATTCCTCGCTGCAGGTGCAATTCAGCAAGAATAAAAA
This sequence comes from Rhynchonycteris naso, assembly GCA_037038555.1. NCBI lineage: Eukaryota > Metazoa > Chordata > Mammalia > Chiroptera > Emballonuridae > Rhynchonycteris > Rhynchonycteris naso. The sequence continues at coordinate 109,301,609 of CM073001.1, forward strand.
GACAGAGTGTGTAATAAAACAGAGTATGGGCCCTGGCCAGTGACTCAGTGGATAGTGCGTTGGCTCAGAGTGTGGAAGTCCCAGGTTCAATTCTTGGTCAGGGCACACAGAAGAAACGACCATCTGCTCCCCCCCTACTTCTTCCCTTCTCTCCCCTTCCTCCTCCCCCTCCTGCAGCCAGTGGCTCTCGTGGTTTAAGCATGGCCTTGGGTACACACTGAGGATAGCTCTGTTGGAGTGCATCAGCCTCAGGTGCTAAAAATAGCTTGGTACTCAAGCATCAGCCCCAGATGGGGTTGCTGGGTGTATCCTGGTCCAGGCACATGTGGGAGTTGGTCACTTTATCTCCCTTCCTCTCGCCTAAAAAAAAGAGAGAAAACAGAGTGTGAATGGAGACAAAGAAGAGAAGAGGGAGAGGTAATAAAGAGTAGAGTTTTAAGGACAAGGAAGCCTTCCGGGAAGAGGTCCATAATCTGATCCTTAGAAGGTACACAGGCTACAGATCAAGACTCGGAAGCAAATGCTTTCAAAGGACTAAATGCGCACACAGTTGGTGATATGGACCAGTGTTTGTGGCTGTCGGGAGGAGGGAGCTTGAGTTGTCCCAGAGGCAGCGTTCCAGACCAGAGGATGGCAAACTCAGTGAAACCAAACAAAACACACATGTAGGTGACAATGAATGACTCTGAGGGCCAGGCTGCTATTTCAGGTTGGCCGTCCAGAAAGACTGGTCTTCCTGAATGGAAAAGTAGACCTGCTCAGCTGTGAGGACCAGAAGAGAAGGCGGGGATGACAGGTTAGTGGGAGAGGACAGACAAATGGCTGCCCACGGGAGATGCTGTCAATTTATGAAGTGTTGAAGGAGGAGCAGAGGAATTCATGACCACACAGCAAGGAACAGGGACGCCTCGGAGGTCCTGGTGACCACCATCACAGAGATGTTATTTAGAAGCCTTGCTCCGGTGATAGCACCTGTAATAAGCAGGATTATTACATGGACAGACAGCAAGAGAATATTCATCTTAGGGGGCACATCTTTGCCCTGAAAGGCCATGATGGATCTGAACTTACTTGTTATTTATGAAACAAAATGATCCTCTAAGGAACAGTTGTGAAATTGAAGTAATGTCACACTGGGACTTGGGGGCAGAAAACAAGCTGTGTTACCAACAGCATCCTGCCTGCCCAAGCCAACTGTTCTGAGAACTTGATACAGTGACAGAGAGCTCCCCTGAGCTCACAACACGGTTCCCTCCAGCGGGATGTGAGCCATCAGGGTGTACGCCCATTGTCACTGCTCTTCAGGGAACAGGTGGGTCCTTCCCCTTCCTGTGGGTGCAATCGTGGTGACCAAGAACGATGCTAGTGTCCAAGTTAGTGAGAGGGTGGTGGAGAGCCCTGCATCAAAGAAGGGTGGTTGCAGGAAACTTCTCATTTGCAGAGAAAGTGAAGTGCCTATGTGTGCTCAGGTGTGTGCACTCGTGTGTGCAAGTATGTGTGTGTGCACTCCTGTGTGTGCATTGTACAGGGTGGGTAAAAGGTTATAAACTGAACTGAACGTGTGTACACCGTTATATTCCTGACTTGGCATGTCTGACCATTGCCCCATAAGCAGAGGAGATGAGGGCACAGGGGCAATCACGTGAGGACACACGACAATTATGGTCATCTATACGCCAAGGAGAGAGGCCTCCTCAGAGTCCAATTCTGCAGACATATTGATCTTGGGCTTGTGGCCTTGAAAGTGGAGGAAATAACTTCCTGTTGCTGGAGCCCCCAGTCTGTGGTGTTTGGTTCTGGCGCCCAAGGAAACCAAGGCAAGGAGCAGAGAAGGCTAAGACTAAGTCCCAGGCTGAGGAGCCTTTCCTTGCGGCGGTGGAACGGCATTGATGAAATGCTGTGTGTTCAGGCTGGGTCGGTCACAGGATATAGCACAGGTTCCGGAGTCCAAAGGTCAAATGCTGAAAGAGCACACGACTTTCTTCGCCGAGGTCTCAAGGTCATTGGCAGCGGTGATATAGTTACAACAAGCATGACTGAAGGATCTGTTTGAGGACGTGTCCCCCACCCCACTGGGTGACTGTGACAAGCATTCTCCCCAGTTAAAACTATGGCCGCTCTCTCGGCATCCGCAACCCGCTGTGAATGTAGCTGAGGCAGGTTGCCTTGCCTCCTCCACGTGTCAAATTCATCTTCTGAGTGCTTTATTCCCGATTCTAGATAGCTGGACCTGGAATGCATTTCAATGTCTAGGTTTAAAAAAATAAGCCTTCCAAAAGAAAATATGCAAAATTGATATCATGAGGCACGGATGTACGGTTGCATGACTCCTTTTGGTATGACAGACATTTATAGTCACAGCTACAAAAGGGGAATGAATGAATGATTTTTTTTAAAGCTCTGATAGGGATGTCGCCGTCATCACACCTCAAGAAGCCTGTAATAATTATCCTTAAAACATTAGCTTTGCTCTTCTGTTTGATTGGGGAATTATACAATAAAAGTATGATTTACAGCACACAGCAAATTAAAAATATTAATAACGGCCAATTTATATTCAAAGAGCACTTAATGCCTTATTAGGGATATGTCCTGGTTCTTTTGTGCAATCCTTTATTTTAAATTTAGTGGTTTCAGAAAAAAAGAGAAAAACATGAAAATAGCAATGACAAACCTATATTTTTTTCCTAATCGCTTCACATCCTGCGTTTGAGCTTCAGACATCTTCTACGGCATGATACCCCTAAGTTCGTTTTAATATCTTCACTCTGCCTAATTACCTGGATCGTCCTCGATCGTTTCCTAGGGGGCACGCGCTGCTGAAGTCTGGGCTTTTTACATACTAATTAAAAAATTCATTAGTGTGTGAATTGATTTCCTCTCTTTGTGTTCTCCTCTCCCTCTCGGTAGACATCACACTTGGAGGAGTAATCTCATTGTTCCCATACAAAGATCCAGAACACACTTTAATTACTCCGGTTGTGTGTGGAGGGGGGAAGGGGGGGTCCCACAGGAGCCCGCGGTGCCAGAAAATAATCCCGAGCCCAAGAACACCCGGACCAGGTCCGCGCTCTTGGGGCCGTCCCCGGGATGGTACGTGTGTAGAGGATTCCGTGGACGTGTGCCAGGGGAGAGCCGCACATTTGTCAGGCCAACACACGCAAAGGCAAGTGGATACTTGAAGCAATTAGCCACGTAATTTGAGTACACACACACACACACACACACACACACACACTCACACACCCCGCAAAAAATAAAATAAAAAAACTATTCGGAGACCAATGTTGCAGAATGCTCTCCACAGAGACAGCAGATTTTAGATCAGGTTGCTCGGAGAATTTTTGCCCTGACAGCGTGGGGCCAAGAGATAAACTACAGTTTAATCTTGGAGGGACACCCATTCACGAAATAATTAGCTTTAGACATTGAGCATCCACTTAGCACCACAGGAAGACGTGTGCTACTCACAGTGAGGTCAAGGTCTCTTATATTTCTCATTATTTCTCTTGGTCCCTTGGCCACGTACATTTATTAGAATAGTAAAAGGGAGGGCTAGGGATTTACAAGGTATTTTTTTTTAATTTGCAACCAACTCTTCATCAAACATCTGCCTGAAGCTCCAAGAACCGCGTTTTAAAATGACTAGAAACTTAGATTATTTTTCATTTTTATTTGTCATTTATTAGAAGCCGAGCCTCTCTTCAAATGTTCTCCCTGAAAACCAGCCACTCTGTCTATGCATTGAAGCAACCCTGCGCCTTCTTCTCACGTAATGCGGGTCACGTCATCACCATCTGCTTTTGTCTAAACCCCATTAGACTGGGAACAAATGTCTAGTGCCTACCCCTACCCTCAGAGACATTCCCAACCGACCGCCGGCACACTGCTGCTGTTCTCTGTCGACGTTTAGGGAACGTCAAGACCCATCAGCCTCCTACAACAATGGTCTTGCCGAACGCTGCCCTCACCCAGAGACATCCTCCTGTTTGTCAAACCGCAAGGGGAAAGATTCAGGAGGAGCTCACTCCGTTTGACATTGTTCCGGCAGTGACACAATCAGGGGCTGTGAGGGGTGTCTGATGGGAAGGAGGGGTGCCCGGACAGAGCTCAGAGGGTGGGTGCTCAGAGCGCTGACAACACTTATCCTGACACCATCACGTGGAGGCCTGTTTATTGCACATTTGTCTAAACCTTTGGGCCTCACAGTAGCAAGGGTGAGCCCTCCAGTGAGCTGTGGACTTTGGGTAATAAGGATGTGTCCTTGCAGGTTCATCACTTGGACAGAGGTACCATCTGGTGTGTGTGTCGGGGGGGCATTGGTATCGGGGAAGTCACGCATGTGTCAGGGGAGCAGCAGCTGTGTAGGAAATTTCTGTGCTTTCCTCTTGAGTTTGCCGTGAACCTGAAATGATTCTGAAGAACAAAAATTTCTTAGTTAAAAAAGAATAATAATGATACGTATAACCAGACTAATGCTGTCGGGAGAATAGGAATAAACTCTAAGCAGTACGGCACTGTCTTACACTGTTAGGTTGGTAAGAGGCCACCTTATAAGGAGGAAGTAGATAGAAGAAGTCTGAAGACCCCATTGACCTACAGGGGCCATTCCTGCCTTCCCGGGTCTGTTCCGAGGCCACAGGCACTGCAACTTCTTCATGATGTCTATGGATAGAGCTTGCCGCTCTGTTCTTTGAGGAGAGAAAACCTCACAACTTGACCTTGGCCGATGAGAAGAGGAGCACCTAGGTTGATAGCTGGGAAGTCGATTTGCGCTGGATTCTCCTGTTCAGTAATAAACTATCCTACTTTTAAAGCTTAAAGACAATGCAATGTCTGTTTATTAGCTTATAGTTCGGAGATCAAAAGTCAGGCCCTGCATGGCCAGGTTCTCAGCCGAGGGCTGAATGCAGTCAAGGTGTCAGTCAGGCTGTTTCCATGTGGCAGCATCACTAAGGAAGAATCCACTCCAAGCTGCTGCTCTCTGTTGGCCAAATTCATATCCTTGTGATTGGAGGGCTAAGGTCCCTGTCTCTGCTGGCTATTGCTGAGCGGGGCAGTTTTCAACAACTTGAGATCTCCTGTATTCCTGACCACATGACCCTTCCCATCTTGAAATCTATCAACAGAATGTCTCCTGTGTATTGAATTGCCTCCAGCTTCTAATCCCCCTTCCAGAAAGAGCTCTGTTTGTTGTGTGGGCTTACCTGATTAGGTCAGACCCCACAGAGTGTCAACTGCCCCAATCTCAGGTCAGCTGACATAGAAACTAATTCCACCCGCACGAACCTTTCCCTGCAGTGTAGGCCAGAGATGGACGGGACCCTTGGAGGAAGCTGTCTGTGCACCAGGGACCAGGAACCCTGGGTCACCCTAGAACTCTGCCTGCCGCCTCCACCATACCTCTAAGTAAATGCATTCATCAAATACTAAAATATCTCATGATTTAACAGGGCATAAACATGCACACTGAAAATCCCCACCCACTAAAAACAAATCTAAACTGCTTACTGAAAATCAGAAAGAAGAACTGTGCTTATGCGGAAAAGACAGTCAAGAGTTTGGGGGTGTTTCTAACATGAGGGCTGTATGCACAGCTTTCTAGTGGACAGTGGTGGAAGCCGCACCCTACGTTCATCAAACTGCACCAATTTCACGCAGATGGGGACTGCTGGGGGTGGGAGGAGCTGCATGTCCTCGAAGGGACGGCTCAGAAATTCTGGAACGGAGGAATAAAGGCACTTTGCTGACATGACCAGATGTCAGGGATTGTCTGCAAATCAAATCTGGCATCTCTCTGAGCCAATTTTTTATAAGCAGACAGATCTCCGGAGTCAACATCTAACCCCTGTCGATGAGTTTTCCTCCCCGTGGTTGGTCCAGAGCTGACTGTCAGTGGGGTGAAGACATCCGGTATCCAAGTCCCCTGGCATCCCTGGTCCCCCATTACCAAGCCGCATCCTCTGTGACTCAGCAATACCGCACCCTTCACGGGCTCCACGCAGCCAAAACGCAGCCTGCCCGCCTGCTGCCTCGGCTGCCGGGGAGGAAGCTCTGAGCAATGAAGGGACTTGACCAAGGACACAGAGGACAAGACCCAAAGCCAGCCCCACACTCGGGACTGCCCATGAGCATGGCCGGCTGACCGTGCAGGAAGTGGACTGGGCAGCTGGGTGGGACACACACACTGGCATGTATGCCAGCCAAGCTCCCAAATTGCATGAGAAAGAAGACAACTTGTTCTCGGAAAAAAGGCCTAAAGTTATTTCCTATAAATGAAACAAATGCATTCAGAGAAGGGGCCATCTCCGAGTCATCAAAGCTCAGGGACCGGCAGCATTTCTTCCTGGAGTCACGACACGGCCTCGGCGAGAACCATGTGGAGAGGATCTAGAGATGCCCACGGTGTCCACAGCATGAAAAGCTGAACCTGCAGCTGCCCTGAGCCTGAGCTCCCGTGGGCAGGGAGTTCCCACAGGCCGCCAGTGGCTTCTAACACCTTATTGAACGGGGTCAAGGTGGAAATACCAGACTCAGAGGTTTAAATAAATATTTATTTAAGGTGGCTTAACCGGTGGTTAAAGAAATAAAAGCTTTACTCTGCACGGCCATTTATCACCATCGGGGTGGCAGATTTACTGTGGGAGCAGAGCAGGCAAGTGAGCCGCCGGATCCCAGAGCCACCGGGGTGGGGCATGGTGTGCAGACAGCCCACAGAGCATCAGCAACTCCTCAGGGTGGCCCCAAAGGGCATGACAGCCTCAGAGTCCAGTGTCTTGAGGAACGAGGCCCACAATGTGGCATCTCAGCCAGCCTTAGGGGCTGACTGTCCACACAGCCACTGAAGAACGTGTGTGTGTGTGTGTGTGTGTGTGTGTGTGTGTGTGTCAGAGAAAGAGAGCCAGAGAGAGGGACAGACAGACAGGAAGGGAAAGAGATGAGAAGCATCAATTCTTTGTTGCAGCACCTTAGTTTCTCATTTACTCTTTTCTCACATGTGCCTTGACCAGGCGGCTACAGCAGACTGAGTGACCCCTTGCTCAAGCTAGCAACCTTGGCCTTAAGCTGGTGAGCTCTGCTCAAACCAGATGAGCCCGCGCTCAAGCTGGTGACCTTGGGGTTTTGAACCTGGGTCCTCCGCGTCCCAGTCCGACTCTCTAACCACTGCGCCACTGCCTGGTCAGGCTGAAGAACATTATTATAATGTTGAGGACTATTGTGTGTCAATCAAATGTCTAATATTGTGACTCTGAATAGAAACGGTGACAAAGGCGCTTGTAAGCTGCCCCCCCCCCGCCTCACTCCCATTTGGAAGGTCTAGAGAGGCTCAGTAACTTGCCCTGGGCCAAAGGACTAACAAAGGGAAAATTCAAAGTCCACACTCAGACCTGAGCTCTGACCCACCAGTGCCATCCCCCCCAGCACAAGTCTACTTTGGAATGACTCTAAATACTCACCTTTCTCACTTACGTTTGTTCCCAGAGAACTACTTCATCCAAGTAGTCCAGGCTCTGCTGGCAACTTCCTGCACTTGACATGTTTGGCATGGATAGATGTGGATTTTGTCATCAGGGAGATTCCACTAAAGAGGCCACATCCTTTGTGTGACATTTTAGGAGTGTTGGAGTTTTACAGTAAATGTATACACTACACTGTTTGGTTTCTTGGAGGTTGTTTAGAAATTATGTATTTTCTCTTCATAGCACATTAAGGGAGATGTGGCCTGGGACTCCCCTGTCTCCATCAACAGGCCGCTACGTCTCACCTCCTGTCTTAAAGGATAACACACTAAGCTGAACAGACTTCCCGCTTTTGGCGGGACAGTCCTGATTTTTAACAATTTGTCCCACGTCCCGCGGCGTTTTTAAAAAGTCCTGATTTTTGGAAAGAGTACACAAAAACTAGGGAATATACGGTTTTCAGCGGGGAGACCCCATCTCCACCTGGAAGCGCCTGCACTGCCGCAAGAGCTGGCTGCCCTGTGCGGGCCCCGAAACAAAGAACTTCGGGTGGGATGTACCTGCTGGGCGGTGGCTGTCAAGTCCCCTAACTACCTATAAGCCCGCATCCCGGACACCAGCGTGCGGCTCCCTGCTCCACAAGGCACAAGCTGCTTGGTCTCCCGCGAGTGGTGGGGCTGGACGCAGGGAGCTCAGCCGCCGCAATGTCGAGTCCAGGTGGGGAGTGTGTGCGACTGCTCATGTGCAAACGCGCCTACGGTGCTGCCCTGCCTGCTCCCACCCACTCGTGAGGCTCTGGCATCGGTTTCAGACCATGTAACTCGATCCCTCTGACTCATTAAAAATTTCCCATATAGTAATATTTCTGAAAATGATCTTTTTAATGAGGTATCATTATTTAAAAAAATAGATTGATAAGGAAAAGGTTAAATCTTGGCCATCAGCAAAAATCACAATAGAGAACAAATGATTAGAAATATTTCATCATTTTGAAACAAACCATGTTCCATACAATAATGCGCTAAAAATTGTGGAATATGCACTGTCTTTACCAGGAACTAATGCAGCGACTTAATGCATTTTTTCTATGCTAAATAAAGTGTGGATATCAGAAAAATCACAATTAAGTGTTGAGACTTTGAAAGCCATTTTATGTGTGAAATATAATTTAACAAATTCTTGTGAAAAATTTCATGACCTTTTAAACAACGACAGCAATCTACTAAAAAGAATTCACTCAAATGAGAAATATGCCAAATAATAAAATAATACTATACATAATTTTTAATGTATTATATTTGTAAATTGTACTTATGTTGAAATTTTTAAAATATATATTACAATACTATTTTTGCATTCTATGAAATTTTTTTTGTTCCATATAGACCAAATTTTTAATCAAGAACCCCCCCCCCTCCCGTTAATGGTGTCCACTTTACCAATTTTAAAATCTTATAACACAATAACCTGATCCCCTTGTTTTACAGGAGAAAACCAAGTTGGGAGTTTGCTCAAGGTCATTGCCTTAGCCGGTCCATGCTGACAGCAAGGGGCCTTGATCTCTGTCTTCGCCTCTCAGTGAATGAGCTCCCCCATGGTCCAGAGTCAGGTGCGCCACTCACGGTGTTAGTCCGCACCAAGAAAATAGACTGTTTCAACCTGGTAACACTCCATGTCGTCTTCAACCATCATCTTCCATGATTTATTAGAAGTGAGCATGTACTAGAGACCCGCAGGCCTGTCAGCAATTTGTTCAAGGGGCGCGGGGTGTCTCAGGAGCGGACGTGTGAGGACTGTGTGAGGTGCTCGCAGTGGAGATGTGCGTTAATGACCAGTGTTCCCTGGATCGGTCCTGGTGCATTGTTCATTTAGGAGTCTGGTCGCTCACAATGTTAAAGATGACCTCTGAGCGGATAAATCGTTCAAACTGAAAGAGGTGATGCTTTTAAATTCAGAAAATTTTTATTAAAATCAACGTGTATTAGAAGCGTGCTTCTACCACAACAACAAAAAAAAAAATCGCTCTTCCTTTCCGCTTCCTGCTTAAATTGCACTGAAATAATCATCATTTATAATTGTGAGTCATACATTGTATGAGACACGGAAGCGTATGCAGCCACAGCAAGCAAAGCTGTCTGTGAAACAGGATCGAAAAAGAAAGTCTTAATTGCAGAAGAATCCATGATTTCTGTACTCCAAGTTTAGAAATATTGAGTGAAAGAGAAATACGGAAAAGTATGATCAATGTAAAAACTGAAAAGCCTATCTGTGGCCAGGGGCATGCTGGCTTTGCCAATGCACCTGGGTTTGAGTTGACCGTCACAGGATAGTCAGCGGGTTGTTTAACTCCAGACAGTTAGTTACTTCATGTAGAAACCTGGGTCGTACTTCCTTCCCAGATGCGCTGTGACCACTCATTGGGCTTTCCTACAGAATAGTGTTACATAGATGCTACAGGCAACCAGGAAACCATCACACTGCTGCTTTAAAATTCTAAATACAGTCCTCAGGTTCCCGATAAAAGGCAATGTTTGGTTGAAAAACCTCAGCAGGATAAGGAGACCTGAAGCTCCGTGTCCTTGCATAAAAAATAAATAAGCAAATGACAGATAAATCCATCAGTGATACAGGAACAAATACGTAAAAACAGAGGTGAGAAAAACACAGAATCAGGGCGCTTGCCAGTACCTGGAGCATCGCAGCAGGCTTGAGAGAGGAGGACTCAGATGGCATCCCAGAGAGAACACTGTGTGATGACCCGCACAGCACGGGGCCGCAGCCGGATCCTCTGCCCTTGCAAACCAGCCTACCGCTGACTAAGCTGGGACAGCTCAATTCTTCAGTCCATCAGATTCCGTGCTAATAAAAAGTGGGAGATTAATCGCACTGTCTCATAACATTTCCATAAGGGTTGAATGAGTTGAGATGCATCAAACATTGAAAGGGGTACTTGGTGCAGAATAAGTACTGTAAGTGTAGCAGGTGTTAGTATTTTTTTTCTTTTTGTATTTTTTTGAAGTGAGAAGTCGGGTGTAGGTCATGGAGCCGTTCTCAGCACCTGGGCCAACTTTGCTCCATGGAGTCTTGGCTACGGGAGGGGAAGAGAGAGACAGAGAGAAAGGAGAGGGAGAAGGGTGGAGAAGCAGATGGGCACCTCTCCTGTGTGCCTTGGCCAGGGATCAAACCCAGGACACCCACACGCCGGGCCGATGCTCTTCCACTGAGCCAATCAGCCAGGCCTATGATTTTAGTATTATTGTAATCTGGTCTTACACACTTCTGCCAAAGACAACATAAAAGACATCTCCACAAGCATGGGCCCTGAGACACGGCAAGTCTCACTCAGTTACACGTGACTAGTCCACACTCAGGTGTTGCTTTGTCAAATTTTCCTGAGTCCAAAATGCTCTGCTATACCACTTTCTTTTCTTAACACAATAAGTATAAATATTTTGTATAGTGCTGGTGATCTATTGATGTGTTAACAACCAATTCCAAACCTTAGCATCTTAGAGTGAGATTTTATTTTACTCAGGATTGTATCGATCATGAATTCTTCCAGGACTCAGCTGAATGGTCTATCTCCAATTCATGTTAAATCCAAATTAAGAGACCTTCATGGAGCAAGATCATCATGTCAAATATATATTCTATAGTGCAGCAGCTGGAAATTGAAATCAAGTAGGCTAATTACATAGTTACGTATCATAAAAATGCTAATATCTAGCAAAAAAATTATCAAGACAGGTGCACAAGCTCTACATTAAAAACAATAAAGCACTGTGGAGAAAAATTCCGGGGACAGCTTAAAAAATGAGAGATGTGTCAATTTCATGATCTTAAAAAACTCACTGTGGTCAACATCGCCATTCTCTCCAAGTTAATACGTGGTTTCAACAACATTGTAATAAAAATATCTCAGAAAAACAGAAATTCAAATAGCCAGGAATGTATGGTTTGAAAACAAAATCAGAAGACTCCTAACTTGATTTCTTTATCAGCCTACGGGACACACGGCTGATACCGGCATAGGGACTTACGTGCAGTTCAGAGGCAGAACATTTCACCCAGAAATATAACCAATCACACGCAATCATCTGGTTTCCAACAAAGGCACCAGGGCCATCCAATCAGAAAATAAGATTACTCAACAAATTAACCCCAAAAAACTGGATCTCTAGCCAGAAAAAAAAAAAAAGTCCTTGACATCTATAGGGATGTTAAAATTAACTGAAAGTGGGTGATGCACTCAAACGGGAAGCTTCAGAAGAAAATATAGCATATCTTCATAATCTTTTGGTAGACAAAGACTTCTTTAAATGTAAAAAGCTCTGTCAAATGATGATTAATGAAGTAGTGTCTTTAAGAAATACTAAAACTGGGACTTGCATTTAGAATTGTCTCCTGGCAAAACCCATGTCTTTGGTTTCCCTTCTATGCAATCCCATCTTTTAAAGAACATGTATAAGACTTTCATTAAATTAGGGAAGGGTGGCCCTGGCCAGTGGCTCAGTGGATAGAGTAATGGCCTAGCCTATGGACATCCCAGGTTTGATTTCCGGTCAGAGCACACAGGAGAAGTGACCATCTGCTTCTCTTGCCCTCCCACTCCCCCTTCTCTCCCTCTTCCCTTCCCACAGCCAGTGGCTCAATTGATTAAAGTGTGGCACCAGATAGTCCAAGCACATCAGCCTCAGGCACTAAAAATAGCTTGGTAGCTCAGCATCAGCCCAGATGAGGGTTGCCGGGTACATCCCAGTCAGGGCGCATACAGGAGTCTGCCTCATTATCTCTCCTCCTCTCACCTTAAAAAAAAATAGGGGGGAAAAGTCAGTTTTTGAACATTAATGTCTTTCAGTTCAATCTTTCAAACACGTCTCATTGGTGTTGTAGTAGCAGGTTTAGTCAACTTGCTGTGTGGTCTTCCTCCACCGTCAGAACCTAGAGCAGCTCTCAGGTTTATTGACAATCACAACTGGCTCCATGATAATCAAATGTCTCTGATGACACATTGGTCCATAAGATGGAGACAACTTAAAGGAGCAAATAATTAATGAACAAAGAAGCTTCTAGAAACCAAAAGAAAACAACAACAACAACCAGGAGGTAAACCAGCTTAGGTAGCTTTAAATGACAAAGGCCCCAGGACTCAGTACACTGCTGTTCTTTCTGCTCTAGTCAACCCTCTATCAAGGGCTGCCATGGGGACACCTTCAGTGGGTCCCAGTTGTACCTGCTCAGCATGTTGAAATGAATGACTGTGCTTGGTTGCCTCCAACGTCCTTCTTGCCATTGTCAACCATGTTATTCTGTCACAATGCAAAGCAATTACGTGAACAGCAGACACCCACCATCTGGAAGGAGGCCAACCAGCCACACACACACAGCCTGGAGCAGCCTACCCCCCCCCCCCGCCACACTCACGTACACACTGCCTGGAGCAGCCTGGCCAGGTCTTTTCCTGTTGTTCTCAGTGACCACCTGACTTTAGAGGGTTGTGGAATAATAACCACTTGAGATGACTCTCACGGGCAGTCAGATTAGGGAGGGACCCCTGAACTGGCAGCACATGGTGTCCCAATGGGACAGTGAACCAATCAGAGCACACCACACACTGAAAATACAGAGGGGCCCCTCAACGATTTCTGTCATTGAGCCTTGGGAGGATCTGTGACCCAACAGAAAAAATGGTCAGCATGACAGGGGGCCCATCACGGCTTCTGCACAGTATGCTAGGCAGGCCTGGGAATCCGGAGACCAACTCGGGGACAAGCCTTCCGACAAAAATGGCAGCCCCTCTGTGGGTTTTCTGTCTACCCTACCCTGTCACATACACTATGCTAACTTCACATCTGGTGAAATCAGGATGGAGAGAGGTGTAAACGGTGTTCATGGGGACGTACAGAACCTTCCTGTGTCCTTAGTAGTCACCGACTCTCTCTCTCTCCAGGTCAATCAAAATCAGCTAATGTACCAAGCTGGAGAAATGGCTGAAGAAATAGCCTACCACCACACAATGGATTATGAAGCAAGCATTAAAGATGTTAAAAAAGAAAGAGAGAGAGAGAGAGAGAGAGAGAGAGAGAGAAAGAGAGAGAGAGAGGAAGAAAGAAAGAAAGAAAGAAAGAAAGAAAGAAAGAAAGAAAGAAAGAAAGAAAGAAAAGAAAAGAAAAGCGTGCCTGAATTCTTGCTGACCTGTGTCTTCCCCGCACCTGCCCACGTGTTGGGCGCAGAGCAGAAACCCAGGTGGCCTACAGTGAGTAAGTGAGTGGGTAAGTGACCCGTTGAGGGCATCAATGGGGTGTGATGATAAATGAAAAAAGAACAAAAACTAAAGTCCAAATTGCACTTAGACAGACCTCTTTAAAATGTATAAAAAGTATTCAGGGAATGTTCACCCAGTGTTTGTTAGCCATGATGATTGAATCATATACAGTATTATCGGTGTTGTTTCGTCCACTCTTTGATATTTTCTGTAACTTTTATAATAATAATGCAAGGCTTTTACAAGATGAATAAAAGTAATGGGAACATTAAGAGGACGCAGAAAACACCATGCCATTTCCTCGGTCTGTGTCAGCAACTTGTGAACAGGATGTCATCTGCACCACGCAGACCCTCAGATGTGCACAAAAGCACTGACGGCAGCCTCAGGTCACTTTTCAGGGACATCACCTGTCACCTTCATCTCTGCCACTGGGGTAAACAAAGTCAAACCTGAGATGTAAAGCTTGAACACAAAGACGAATCATCAGCAAACCGAGATTAAAGGAACCGTTTCCACATGAAGCGAATCATCTGGCTCAAAGCAGTGGTCGCGGAGAGAAAACGGACCCACGGTTCAGCCCAGTGTCCAGTCCTGTACAGGACAAAGGGACAGACTGGTTCCACAGACTCTTCATTGATTTAAAACAAAAAAAGAACAGCTCACCACAAACATGCCCGGAAGCAGGTTTGCCTACACATTAGGAAAAGGTGTCCATCGATGTTCAAGTTCCTGCCTCCTACCAGATGGACCCAGGCTTCCAAATAATTGCTTCGCCTTTAGAATCTCCAAACACCCTGCTTTATCGGAGAATACTATGACCTCAAAATTCTGTACTGGATAATGAAGTTCCTAAAGAACATACCCCCTTGTCGTGAAACGCTCCCCATACATACTTTAAGCCCCAGGGTAGAGACTTCATCATTCCGTGCGGCCACACCCCTCCCCCACACTCTGGTAACAACGTGTGTTTTGTTGCTGGCTGTGTCAGCTTCTGTCTGTCTGTATTTCCCCATTTGGTCTCAGTGTCTCGGGGTCATAGGCTGTTTATTTTCAAGTCTGCAGAGCAAAACAGTGACTCAACCAAATAAATAGTCGAATAAAGGATGATTTCTTCAAAGCAAGCAAAAACATGAAATTGGCACCCACACACATTGCCTTTATAAAAAAAAACAAAACAATATATGTGATGTTCCTCCCTCTCCATTGCCTTCTGCATCCCACGGTCACTGCCCACTCTCACCACCCAGCACCTCCCACACGTGCAGTCTTCTCATTGATGAACAGCTCCGCGCCAACCAAAGTCAAAGCCAGATCTCAGGCAGAGCCTGGGTGTAAGTCCTCTGATGTCCACCGGGAGTAAGTCAGCCGCCCACCTGCCGGGGGAGGCCATAGGTACGCACTATCAGACAAATCTGGGTACAAAGCCCATGGTGACCACGGACCGGATGCATGACCTCAATCGAGTTATTAATCCCCTGACTTGGTTCCCTCATCTGCAAGGCAAATGCAGTGCTGGCCATTTCAGAGGGAGGGTCGCCTGAGCATCTCCTGAAGAAAGAGCCCGTGTGGCACCAAGCCCAGGATGTAAGCTGGCAGGTTTATCGCTGGCCCCAGGGGACACAGGCACCCTCACAGCCTTTCCGGTGCTGACGCTGGTGTCCTCTCCCCGCAGTCTCTCCTCAGGCCAGTGAGTGAGGAGCAAGAAAGACCCCCCCCCCATTCTCCCGTCTCTAAGAGCACCTCCCAGAGCTGAGAAGCAGTCAGTGAACAGGAGCCCAGGTGTGGGGGGAGGTCCCCAAGCACCTCTCACACTGAGCTCCAGAACCAAGTATGAAAAAGAAGGGAGGCTGAGTCACAGCGTGAACTTTCCCAGCTGCTGAGCCCAGAGCCCGCTAACCAGATTTCCCTACAATGGAGGCCAGACCTGGCTCCTCAGCCCCCACACCCATTTCCTCAGGGCCCTCAAGGAAGGCCACACTCCCAGCAAATACCCCATGAATCAATCCACCGATTCAGTGCAGCGCAGCTATGCAAACATGGGGCTTAATTTTGTTTCCTTTAGGAACAGGGCAAAGAACCACCAAAGGCAGTAAATCAAAGTCAATTATGTTCGTTACCAAGCCCATTCCTCCTGAAACTCCAAGTCAGCATTGAAATGACCAGCCTCTTAAAAGTAATTGGAAACAGACTCACCTGGAAAACCCTAGTTACTGAGGCATGCGTAGCCTCAGAAACGCCCTGGATGGATATATCCAAACCTCCATTTAAAAAAAGGGGAAGAAAGAAAGAAGTATTTTTCATTTTCTTTTAAACAGAAGCTTATCGCCCCTGAACATGAAACACGGATGTCCAACAAAAAGCTACTGTTTTTTATTTCAGCAAGTTAATGTCAACACATGTTATTAATTTTTGCTACCAAGCCAGTTTTGGTGGGGACTCTGGAAGCATGGCCAACCTGAGTTTAATGAGCTGGTGGCGGCTCAACAGCACACGTACCGCAGGAGGCCAGATGGACCATCCAATTACCCCCTCCCCACGCTCCTCTGGAATGCACACAGGCTGCCCCCGGACCTCTGGCACACCACTCAGTTTCTGTAAAATCCTTTTAGGTCCTATTAATGCACCTTTGTGGATTCCCTAAGACCCACGATGAACCCCGCTGCCTGTCCTGGGGTAGAGCAGCATCGATAGTGCCTGTCTGCTGAAGACACACGTCATGCCTTCTAAGGCCTTTCGAAGACACAACACTCATATTGTATCCTTTCGTAGCTCGTTCACTTCCGGTCCCTTTGTAAACAGGAAGACAACCCACTGTCCCACCAACTACATTTCTGGGAAGTAGACAAGCCCAAGTTTTTCACTTTATTTTTATTATCTGAGTGGCTAAATCCACATTGATCTGTAAGTTTTGACAGAAGCTGGCTTCTCTCTGAGGTCCACCAAGAATGGTCAATGGCTATTTAACCGTTCTCCTTCTTAAAACAGAAGGAAGTCACCCACCTTTGGGCGTAGGCAAATCTCCTTTAAATAACAGAATGGCTGCAGGATCCCAAGTCATCACAGTGGTGTTCTTTTAAAATAAATAAGCAAACAAACTGGGTTTTGGTCACTTTTAAGTGCATGTGGTATATGATTCCATTTGTTTAACAACTAGTAAGATGACAAGCACCCAGCACCTGTGAGGGGATTCAGTGTCTGGAGGTCACATTAGAGGGGTTAATGATGGATGATTCTTGGTCCACGATTTCCAGTTTCTAAGAACAAGAGTCCAGGAGAGGGGAGACCACACACAAGGGTGAGAATAAAAGAAAGGTGGTTTAATGTATGCCCTGCGAACCTATAGCTTTGTGTTACGGTGTTCCCTGGGCCCCAAAGCACCTGTGCCTAGACAGTGAGCTTTTTAAAGGAAGGTAACTAGTCTTATTCATCTTTACATCTTGAGAAACTCAACAAAGTGACTGGTTCCAAGCGGTTGATTTTAATATATGGGGAGAGGGGGAGGAAGGGGAAAGAGAGAGAGAATGAACTCATGAACTATTGGTGATTCTGTCTAAAAGCAAAACCATCCAGAAGGTCATGAGAAGTGACCATTAGCTAGATTGACTGAGTGAAAGCAAAGCAGAGTGTGCACAGAAAATAACGTCCCCACAGGTCCTCCATACTGCCGACAGGTGCCCTTCCTACCCATGTTGATTTATCTAGAGGTACAGGTCCTTTAGCTCAAGATACCAAAGACCAAATCCTGAGCACTGGAAAGAACTGTCGACTTTGAGTCAGAATATCTGGCTTTTACACCAAACTCTTGACACATAGCTCACACATCTATTCATCGACCTGGTATGACTCTGCCCTTGGCAGATGTGAGCCAAAGGACTGAACCTTGAATGGTGGTCCAAAGGAAGGAAACCAAAGAGAGAAAGAGAGCTCGTCTTCAGTGTCAGTTCTGAACAGATGATAAGTCATTCTGCAAAGGCGTTTCCAAAAACTAGGGTGGAAACACAACCTACACAGGCTCTACTCTTTAAGGCATAGTTTTTTTTCTAGTTAAGTAAAGATCTGTTACACTTTCTCTATGTCAAGTGTGTTCATAGAAGTGCAGATATATAGTCTTATCACTATATGTATCCCAAACAGGGATCAACTTCTTAGATAATTTAGACCATGCTTCAAGAGTCCCTGAAGTTCCTGAGTATAATCTCCATGAGGAGGAAGATTAAGGGACTTTGCTGATAATAACACTAATGGTGACAATTGTAACAAAGAACTCTCTGTACACAGCCCTTCCTCTTTGTAACACACTGTCCTAGAACATGTGTGTGTAAAACTCATCCTTAAAACTCCATAAGACATTTAAAACTCTATGGGTATCTTTGTTCTGAACATGGGTACTCACACAGAGATCTTACAAATCTAGCTCAAGGTCATTATAGCTAAGATGGTAGGGTTTGGGCTTAAACCCAGGCTTTTTGACTTCAGAATAATATATATATTTATGGCCAAGATTTTAGAGACTCATGTTTTTAGATAGCTGTTGTAACTTTATATTTATCATTCAAAACATTTAGAAAAAAATTAAAATAAAAATTTATGCCAGTAATTTCAGTGTAACAGGAATTTGAGTCAAATGCCAGTTCGTTGTAGAAGCAAATAAACTCAGTGGGAAACAAGGGTCTGTATTGTGTTAACCTTTTCCACATATTGCCTGAATGTTTCCTCTCTCAAGTGCATACTTTACCAGAAAATAATTTTAAATTAAACTTATAACTACCTCATTAAGTCTCATTTTTAGAAACTTCAATTGTGCAGAACCACCATTACGCATACCTACATCGTGGGTGTATCAGGTTGCTGGGACATCTCCGAACTGTGAAAAGTATGAATGCTGAGGCTCTTCCATCCAGCTGGACGTTTCCCCCAGCGGGACTCTGAGTTCGGGCCAGCCCAGCTGAGCACAGGGCAAGCTGCTCCCACACGAGTCAGCTAACCTTCACAAAAGGCAGCCGTGCTCCTCAAACTTAGAATCTACCCTGACTCTAGCCAAACCATATCTCCAGTGTGCTTCTTTCATCATCTTATAGAAGATGTGTATGTTTGGTCCTCCCATTGCCACAATTGACATCACGACTCAAAAATGTGTTCTCTATGTAGCTCATTAATTCACTAGGAAGATAGATCGCAGTAAGTTAAAAATATGATTTTTATGCTATAAAGAATTTAAACAGAATGCCTACAGACAAGCTACCCAAACTATTCAAGAAACCAAGAGAACACAGGCAACCATGGCTCCTGACAAGGTCACACCATCTTCTGATCCTTAAATCACGTTATTGAGAATAAAAATCTTTCTAAGTAACTTGAATTGCCTTATGGGCACTGGAAGTAAAATATCAAAGAAAAGACTGACTGTATATTCATTCAAAAAATGTGTGTGTGTGTGTGTGTGTGTGTGTGTGTGTGTGTGATTAGTGAGTTTAACATGACACTGAACAGAAGTGCTATTGATTTTTTAAAAAAAGTATCATTATAGCAAATTGTTAATAGATTGGGCCTTGACTGCATTTTTTTATTTAAAGACTGTTCAGGGGAAAAATAAAAAATGCGTTATCTGTATTTTGTTCCTAAAGGGAGTGGCTAAGACCTGGCCGCCCCCTCTGCGTTACTTCCCTGAAGGAAACCCACCGTTAGCTGGCAAATAAGAGTATGTCAGTGTCTTTCTGTCCCCACTGTCTCAACAGTTGAATCTTGTGGGGTTTGCTGTTGTTGTTGATTGTTTGTTTGTTTGTTTGTTTGTTTCAATAACAACTGGGATGGAGGGTTAGGAGAGACAGCCATCCCCAAATTCTTTTTTTTAAGTATTTTTTAACATTTATTTTTAGATTTTATTTATTCATTTTTATTGGAGAGAGAGATGCAAGAGAAAGAGAGAACAGGGGGAGGGGCAGGAAGTATCAACTCCCATATATGGCTTGACCAGGCAAGCCCGGGGTTTTGAAGTGGCAACCTCAGCATTCCAGGTCGACGCTTTATCCACTGCGCCACCACAGGTCAGTCTCATCCCCAAATTCTAACTGAACAGATTCAGACCAACTTGGAAGAAGAAAACTGCCCCTTAGATCTGACAAGCTGGATGAGGACCCATCCCCAGCACAAAAGTCCCATAACTTCTGTATCAAAGTCAAGAGAGAAAGAAACGCCATGGAGATGAGCGAGGAGATGACCGCCAGACACCCGGTGGCCGCAGAGGGCTGCCTTCCGGGAACGTGGAAGACCTGAGCATTCCCTCTGTGACACATGTGTCTCCACACAGGAATGAATGGAGCATCACCATGTGGGTCAAAGGCACATGGACGTGGGAGAGAGTCCCACTCAGAACTTGCAGTGTGGTAAAGGGGAGCCCTGGGAGACGTCGAGCCAGGAACAGCTGGGTTCTAATCCCCTTTCAGCACAGATTTGTCCTGCAGAACGTCTTTGAATTTGATTTTGTGTCCCAAATTCCACATAAGGATACACACAGAGGAATATTAGAGTGTGTGTCTGAAATTAATTTTCATGTGAACTATGTACGATATGCATGTGAGAGATAATGGCGGGTAATGATAATACATGTACACATAGGAAAATTAGAATGTCTGGATAAAGGAAGTCTATTTTCCAAGATGAGACGTACATAATAAATCACATACAAGGGAGATAATGAGACCACCCTCCTTTTGGGATGGGACTACGTTATAGAATTACTATCTAATGCAGGAGCTAGTGCAGAAGAGAATGGCACATACTGGGGTTAGAACAGTTTAATTTGAGAAGCACGCACCTCCCACTTTCCCAGCTTTAACACATCAGGTTCTTTCTAATGAAGGGAGAAAAGGATGGTTCATCGGGCTCTGGGCTGGGAGCAAGAAATTGTGACATTGCCTTCCGCTTTCCGGGTGCGATTCTCTCTCCACACTTGCACAACAAAGATGTGTACCAATTAGCCAACCTGCAGTCTAGACCAGGCAATCCTACAAGCAACTGGGTGGTTCTCAGATCTAACAGCAAAGGATGACGTCATTGTGGCTCCCGGGACGTGAACACTGGGCCCACCCAGGGTCTTGCCGTTAAAGGGAACAGAGCTTGTGCCCAGGGATCAGATCCACAAGGCGACATGACCGGACCACTGCCCTGGTGCCCCGCCCCTCAGTGACCTGCGTGCTGACAGGAAGGACAGCTTTAAAGACTGGAAGGGTGCTCATCCTTCCAGAGAGTTGCCCCCTATTGTTGGATAGAGGAACTGCCACTGGAGCAGGGAAATGACCTTATAGGCTGACTGATTGAGAGCAAGAACAGCGTCCTGTTGGTGACACAGGATGGACCAGGAGCACGCACAGTGAAATAAGTCAGATGGGAACGGACAAGAACCACCTGACCAGGTGATGGCACAGTGGATAGAGCGTCGGACTGGGATGCAGAGGACCCAGGTTCGAGACCCTGAGATCGCCAGCTTGAGGGCAGGCTAATCTGGTTTGAGCAAAGCTCACCAGCTTGGACCCAAGGTCGCTGGCTCCAGCAAGTGCTTACTTGGTCTGCTGAAGGCCCGCGGTCAAGGCACATGTGAGAAAGCAATCAATGAACAACTAAGATGTCACAACGAAAAACTAATGATTGATGCTTCTCATCTCTCTCCATTCCTGTCTGTCTGTCCCTATCTATCCCTCTCTCTGACTCTCTCTCTGTCCCTGTTAAAAAAAAAAAAAAAGAACTGTCTTTGTCCACACGGGATAGAAAGCGGAAAGCATCAGATGGACAGACAAGCAAAGCCTTGGACGCAGACAACAGTGTGGTGGCTCCCGGAGGAGAAGAGGAAGGACGGGGAAGGGGAAGAGGGTAAAGGGGTGAAGTACGTGGTGATGGATGTAGCTTTGACTTTCGGTGCTGGGTGCGCAAGACAATGTACCAATGATGATAGTACATTATAGAATTGCACACTTGAAATGTGCAACACTCTATTGACCAATGTCACCCTGATATATTTAATTGAAAAAGAGCAGCAGCCTAGTTTTTGTGACCGCCCACCCAGCATTTTCTCTCCTACCTCTTTAGTTTTGACAAATATTGGTGACCGTACATGTGTGATGGGGAAGAAGTCCCCTGGAAGCTCTTCTCATGGAGTCCTGGGGTTCCTACCTAGAAAGAATGAAAAAGTAGAGGGAAGGGAGAGAGTGGGCGGCGGCGAGGGACACATGCCCTCAGCAGGTCATAGGTTCCAGCAAGGACCCAGAAGCACGTTCGTTCTCCAACTCAGCCTGCACAGAGCAGGCAGCTAATCCTCACGCATATCCCTCCCCAATGGGGCCTCTCTGGTCCCCTTACGGGCTGGGCCAGCCTAGTTCCCGAGGGCCATCAACAAGACCGACAAGAAAAGCACTCTATCCTCTGCTTCTCAGTGCAAAATGACAAGGCATGGAGCAGGGAGACTGCTTCATCCTCTGATGGATCAGGAGAGAACCAGAGCTTCCGGGGAGCGGCTGGGGTGTGGGTGAGGCTGGGGGGCTGTCCGGAAGAATGTCTGGGTGACTGAGAGAAGCAAGCACCACGTTTCTCACCGGCTCCCCAGCCAGGTCACCCTTCCTGCTTTCTCCCCGTCCCATGAAACGTGCACCTGAGAGCGGGGGGGGGGGGGTGGGGGGGTGGGGGGGGGTGGGGGGGTGGCGGAAGAGGACATGGAGTCTCACCTCTGGCTTCTGTAAGCCTCTGAAGGTATTCCATGAGTAAGAAAATTGTCTAATGGAGGCGCCAGGATGGGGCTGCTTGAAAGTCAGCACGCCAGAAAACAGAAATACCAGGGTGCACAGCCTGGATTGAGGATACATATGCTGGGCTCTACGGGGAGAAATAAAGGTAAAGAGGCTCTGGGATAATAAAGGTGGGTTTTTTTTCTCCTTTTATGTTTTATTTTCCCCTAAGACTTTATTTTGAATTTTTAAAAAAATAAAATAAAAAGAAAAAAGGAGAGAGGAAATGTACACCCTCAACATAGGTTAAAAATTATTTTTATTTAGCCAAATGGGCATATCCTTGCGTGTATATTTTCCCCCCGAACCAGGGGAAATAAGTAACAGATGTCATGATTTTCTACTCCCATAAACACCGCTCTGTTTCTCCCAAGAATAAGGACCTTGTCTCATATGAATCGTGCCACTTCAGATCGAATAATAACAACAACAATAACAGAATTCAGTAGCGTTCTGAGATGCCTAACCTATATGTGCCTTTCTTCCGTGTTGACATGAACACTTCCAATATCTCGAGGTTCATGTATTTTTTTCTCTTTTTCATTTTGTTGAACAGAAATCCAGTGAGTGGTCCTGTCCTAGAATCAGCTGGCATGCCCCTTTAGTCTCTCTTAGGATGACTTCTCTCATGTTGAATTCTCACTGTGTCTTGTTATTTCAATGTGGTTGGTGACCTTGTCGGATGTCCCATTCCCCCGGTGTTCTGTGATTGTCACCTAACCTTGCCTTCAACTTGGTCCTCTATCTCCATGAGACTCTTTGCCCTGGAAATAAATTCTCACCACGGGGGGGTGGGGGGGGTGGGGGGGTGACCACATCTGTTCTACAGCCTGTTTGTATGAATAAAGTTTTGTTGAAGCAGAGCTTGTTACTGATCGGTACTTCTCGCAGTTGCAGGTTAAATGATATCCTCAAACAAGTCCAAGATGAACATCCACAAAGACGTTCATCACGCTGTCATTGGTGTGGCTGGTGGAGAAGCAGGGGCCTACTCAGCATTGCTCACAGGGACCAGGAGGAGTTCCCTAATGGGTTCTCACCTTGGAGATCTCTGCAGCAGGTCAGAGAAAAAGATCAGACATCGTCACAAGGATGGGACTGGGCCTTACAACTTCACGGCTGACATGGGCAGGGCGATGCATTTTCATAATTCAAAGTAATGCCCGTACGCCCACAGGTTGACCTTGCGAGAATCCACATGAACAAAAAGATACACTTGAGTGGACAGGGAAAGATGGCCTATGGGAGCACAAGAAATGGGCCTGCCAAATGAGAATACAAAAGGAATAAATAGCAATAACTAATAAAAATGAGCATTAGCCATTCCCGTAGGCTGGCTACAGGGCTCTGCACAAATTAACATCTTTAATCCCCAGCCCGGGCTAAAGAGATGGAAGCTATTATTATCTTCATTTTACAAATGAGAAAACGGAGGGGCAGAGAAATGAAATAAATTGCCCCAGACCCCACAAACAGCAATGTAGTAAATAAAAGAAAAGGTCGATGATAATGATGAAGGCGTATGAACTCAGGATAATGATTTACTCAATAATAATAACAATAATTGTAATTATAATCAAAAGTGGCCAAAGAAAATAGCTAGACTGAATCTGGTCTTCTTATACTGTATTGTCATTCATCTAATAGAAGCACAATGGAAACCATTATTAAAAGTAAAGAGAGGCCTGAGCTGTGGTGGTGCAGTGGATAAAGCGTCGACCTGGAACGCTGAGGTCGCCAGTTCAAAACCCTGCACTTGTCTGGTCAAAGCATATATGAGAGTTGATGCTTCCTGCTCCTCCCCCCTTTCTCTCTCTCTCTCTCTTTCACTCTCACTCTCTCTCTTCTCTAAAATAAATAAATTTTAAAAATTTTTAATAAAAAAATAAAGAGAGAGAGAGAGACTCCAAATGGCATTGACATAAACTACATAGAAGGTCATTTTGCTCCATGTTGGGGTCTTGGCTGGATATTCCAGCTCAACCCCAGTATGTTTTTGTTTCTTCGTTTTGATTTGAAATGGCAGGAATGCGAACAAGATGGGGAGAGTCCCTCTTCCTCTCTTGATGAACGTCACTCTGAGGGTGTTCATATCGTCCCACATGGCCCCGCTGACCTGGACTTTGTCACGTGGCCGGACTCCGTCACAGGTTGTGAGACCTAGGGAAAGCGTGAGGGTTCTACGGAAAGGAGTCCGGTGGAAACAGGCATTGGCTGATGGCTTGCATCCCTTACTGTCCTTCTTTCAGAGAAAAAATCGTGACGTATTGTCTCTATCTTCCACTCTCCCATAGGAAACTTAATTTAGGTTGTTGGCAAGCTAAAATGAGATAAACTGGAATGTCTTTAAGCTCACATCAACGGATTCAGATTGTATGTACATCGCAAGGAGTCAAAAGCCTCCTGTACCCTCGTAGTTAATGTTTCTCAAATCTGGGCGTCTTACATCACGGAATCCTGGAGCCTCCCCAACCCATAATGCCGCTGCGCATGGAACGCGGTGGGAGGGCAGGTCTCCCGCTCTCCGCATGCCAACAGGGCATCACGGACACGAGAGACTACCCTTGTCAACACTATCTCATGCCTCTGCCTCTCATTCTGGAAAAATGTTTCCTATCAAAGGGAGAACTTGGGGGTGGAGACCATTAACTCACGCAGCTACCATTATGAAGAGCTTGGAGGAAGGTCCAGTGTCATTGCCAACGGCGTGCCTGCCGGTCGGTTCCGGGTTTTCTAAGCAGGAGTTAAATTTTGTCTTGAATGCTTGCTGCCTCAGACAGCACGGGATGAGTTGGACTGAATCAACAAAAACTCAATTCACAGCGTCTGGAAAGGACAGGTCTACTCTGACCCTCTTGGAGGCTGTGGTCAGTATTATTCTCATAAAGACCCGAGCAGACACAGTGGGAAGTCCACCTCTGGCAGCAGGGAAAGAGAGCGAGCGTGGGCCCAACCAGGCAAATCCCACCAATGAGGTCATATCACCACCACTCAGCATGTCGTTGGCCAAAGCAAACCACGAGGAAGACGCCAGCCTCCCCTGTTCCCGGAAGGCAGGGATTTGGAAATACTGCATGACTGCAGTCATGGCATCTCCCAAACAAAATGCCTTGAGGATAACTTTCGGGACAAAGTGGAAGGAAAATGTCTGGATCAGTCTTTTGTTTTTCGTTCACTCTGCCTGTATTTGCCACCTGGCATCCTTTCCATTGTTGGGCGATCAAACTTCTCCTCGTTGGCCGCTGCAGCGAGATCCTATTTGAGGCCCCGTGGTGGGAGGGGATGGCTCGCATTCACAGGCGGGTGGCGTAAAACCCGTGATGGCCACCTGCAACGCAGTGAAAAATGAATGCATAATTTTATAATAAGTAATATAATAAAATACATCTGTTTTTTTTTAAAAAAATACACACACGTTTTAGAAACACTGTTGGCTGGAGAGTAGTAAAGCTCTGCGTGCACCAGCCCTTCCCCCAAAGGCTAGTGGCAGCCGGTGTAGAGAGAGTTCGGCTCATTCACACGCCTCCAGACTCTGGCATTGGCTGGCTGGAGCATGGAGAGGTGGGAGGCCTGTTTTGCTGACTATTCGCACTCTAAATCATTCTATTTCATTCATACTTGCCTTCCACTTGACGCGGAAAGATGGCTATTTGAGCTGCACCGCCCAGCGGCCTTAGTAAACGGCCACTGGCGAGGTCAGCCCACAGGAGGATCTTGTGCCTGAGCAGGGGGAGTCTGATACTCCCTTCTTCTCCCGGCGGGCTGCACCTCTGCCCCTGTGACCATCATCACCATGCTTGTCCACCCAGAAGTACTTCTTCTCTGGGTCCAGTAATCTCTCTGATCATCACAGGGGGTGGAGTCACTTCCTAGGAGCCGGTGTCTGGGCTCTCAGAATCCCGTGCCTGCTGCTCGGGTAGTGTCCACTGCCCTGGATGGCCCCTTCAATAAAATCTCTTTATTTCACCAGTGCAGGTGAGTCCAATTCCCAGACTAAACCCTGATGGACACAGCTGTCCCAATCCAACACCTGTGGTCATGTGCATGTATGGATATATGAAAGTATTCATTCCTTCATTCATCCACTAATTCATGTGGGTCCAATCATGAGCACATTCACCCAAAAATGAAACATTTCTGTTTTAAATAAAAAAGAGTTGAACTCTGAAAATGTAAAAGCTATTACCAAGTTCTTCTCTCTCTCTCTCTCAACGTCTAGAAGCCACAGCCTCACAATTGATGACTTCCCAAGATTTCCCACTCCAAAAAGGTTGATCGAGTGGTTGTATTTGTGTGTGTCTTGTGGGGGGGGGGCTTTATTTTCCAGTTAACGTGGTACAGGCTCTGCCAAGTATTGAGCAACTGTCCTAAGCTCCAAGCCCGTGCTTTTGTCTACTTGGGGACTTCGGGGTGGGCTCAGATAACCACATTTATCATTGGGCCACTAGCTCCTTGCTGCAGCCAGTAGTTAGCCACTGGGAAGGAGAACCGGAGACAGGGCTGCTCCTTCCCAGTCCTGCACACCCTGGAGATAAGCAGCAATGACTCTGGGGTCACACGGCTGCGCTGCAGTCCGTGGGTCTCTCTGAGCTCCAGGAGTCATTGGACTAAGGGGACAGCGTCTCCTACCCAAAGATGGGCCGCAGCTCCCCAGGGCCTTCCCCAGGGCCCTCAAACCACAGTCTCTTCCCTTTGTTCCCCAAACTCTGTGGAGTTCCTGCTTCTCACAGAGGCTGTTCTGTAATGTCTTTGTGCTTTCTTTTTGCCATTTAAATTCTGAAACGTCAGGGTAACAAGTCTTTATATTAAGTGTTTCTGTTTATGTAACTGATGTGTTCTCTCTCCCTCTTGACGGTTCTCTGACGAATATCTATGCCAAAGACACACTATTTATGCAATGCTTCAGCCTTGCATTGGCGTACCACCCAAGGACAGCTTTTATTAATGTTTTGGCCCCTTTCTCCCGGCGTTTTCTATGAATAAATATTGTTTGAGGCTGACATGCATTAGCAGGACCTTAGATATAAAACCAAGTGCCTGTTTTCCTATTAGAGCGTAAGAAAATCTTTAATGCTATTCATGCAATTAGTTGATCTAGGATGTTTTATGGCTGTATTTGGCCATATGCTTTCTTCAAAAACTTTCATGGGAGGCCCTATGAGGCAACTCAGAAAGATAGGCAATTGTATTTCAGGGCAGCCAATGCTGAGGACGTGGAGAGTCCATGAGGAGCTCAGCAGGGCGCCGGGCATGAACAGAGAAGCGGAGGGCCGCAGGCAAAGCTTCCTGGGCCACCACAGAGCAGGCTGCTTGCCCTGCACTCATGATGCTTCTCGCGCAGTCGTGGGCCCAGTGTCTCCTGACCTGAGGTCAGCCAGGATTGAGTTCCTGAGTGATGCTTCGTGACCCAGCAGCCACTGCCGTTGATGCCTGCCAGGCGCGTGTGAAGGCTAAGGCCTGCAGAGCTGCTCCCATGTCACCACGTGTCACTTGGGACCTCTGAGATGCAGGGTCTCAGGCGGGATGGGACATACAGGGACTCGGTGGGGCCACCTCCGTTGGGAGAGGGAGCCGGTCAGGGTGGGGAGAGTTGGCTGTTTGACGAAGGGCTGACACCTTGCCCAGAGTACTGAGTCGGAAGAGCATTAAGCTCTCTCAGTAGTGCGAGGACCCTGGCCAAGCCCCTGGGAAGTCTGTAAGTAAAGTAAAAATTCTGAAGCCAAAAACTAGCGAGGTCCTGGCATATTAGTCACGCCCACTTGCTGTTGGTTAAAGTCTAATGAGTAGAAAACAGCCACCAAAGAAGTGCAAATTTTTTTTATTTTCCCTTTTTTTTTATAAATATATTTTATTATTATTAATTCTAATGGGGTGACACCAATAAATCAGGGTACATATGTACAATGAAAACATCTCCAGGTTATCTTATCATTCAATTGTGTTGCATACCCATCACCAAAAGTCAAATTGTCCTCTGTCACCTTCAATCTGGTTTTCCCTGTGTCCCTCCCCTCCTCCCTATCCCACTCTTCCCTCCCTCCCCCATCCCATAACCACCACTCTCTTGTCCATGTCTCATACCCTCACTTTCATGTCCCACCTATGTATGTAATCGTGCTGTTCTCAGTTTTTCTTTTTTTCTGATTTACTTATTTCACTCTGTATAATGTTATCAAGGTACATCCATTTTGTTATAAATGATCCGATGTCATCGTTTCTTATGGCTGAGTAGTATTCCATAGTATATATGTACCAAAGCTTTTTAATCCACTCGTCTTCTGACGGACACTTGGGCTGGTTCCAGATCTTCACTATTGTGAACAATGCTGCCACGAACATGGGGGCACATTTCTTCTTTTCGAACAGTGCTATGGTGTTCTTAGGGTATATTCCTATAAGTGGGATAGCTGGGTCAAAAGGCAGTTCGATTTTTAATTTTCTGAGGAATCTCCAAACTGTTTTCCACAGTGGCTGCACCAGTCTGCATTCCCACCAGCAGTGCAGAAGGGTTCCCTTTTCTCCACATCCTCGCCAGCACTTATTCTGTGTTGTTTTGCTGATAAGTGCCATTCTGACTGGTGTGAGGTGATATCTCATTGTGGTTTTAATTTGCATTTCTCTAATGATTAGTGATGTTGAGCATTTTTTCATATGCCTATTGGCCATCTGTATGTCCTCTTTGGAGAAATTTCTATTCATTTCTTTTGCCCATTTTTTGATTGGGTTGTTTGTCTTCCTGGTGTTGAGTTTTATAAGTTCTCTATAAATTTTAGTTATTAACCCCTTATCAGATGTGCTGTCGAATATGTTCTCCCATTGTGTGGTTTGTCTTTTTATTCTGTTCCTATTGTCTTTAGCTGTGCAAAAACTTTTTAGTTTGAAATAGTCCCATTTGTTTATCTTGCCTTTTATTTCAGTTGCCCGTGGAGATAAATCGGCAAATATACCGCTGCTACAGATGTCGGAGAGCTTGTTGCCTATGTATTCTTCTAAGATGCTTATGGTTTCATGGCTTACATTTAAGTCGTTTATCCATTTTGAGTTTGTTTTTGTGAATGGTGTAAGTTGATGGTCTAGTTTCATTTTTTTGCAGGTAGATGTCCAATTTTCCCAACACCATTTGTTAAAGAGGCTGTCTTTACTCCATTGTATGTTCTTTCCTTCTTTGTCAAATATCACTTGTCCATAAAGCTGTGGGTTTATTTCTGGGTTCTCTGTTCTGTTCCATTGATCTATGTGCCTGTTCTTATGCCAGTACCAGGCTGTCTTGAGTATAATGGCCTTATAGTAAACCTTGATATCTGGAAGAGTGATACCTCCTGCTTTATTTTTTCTTTTTAAGATTGCTGAGGCTATTCGTGTTCTTTTTTGGTTCCATATAAATTTTTGGAATATGTGTTCTATATCTTTGAAGTATGTCATTGGTATTTTCATTGGTATTGCATTGAATTTATAAATTGCTTTGGGTAATATAGACATTTTAATGATGTTTATTCTTCCTAGCCATGAGCACGGTATATGCTTCCACTTGTTTGTATCTTCCTTGATTTCTTTTATCAATGTTCTATAATTTTCCGAGTACAAGTCCTTAACCTCCTTGGTTAAATTTACTCCTAGGTACTTCATTTTTTTGGCTGCAATAGTGAAGGGGATTGTTTCCTTAATTTCTCTTGCTGATATTTCATTGTTGGTGTATAGAAATGCCTCTGATTTCTGAGTATTAATTTTATATCCTGCCACCTTGCTGAAATCATTTATAAGGTCCAGTAGTTTTTTGACTGAGACTTTAGGGTTTTCAATATACAATATCATATCATCTGCAAATAATGACAGTTTTACTTCTTCTTTTCCAATTTGTATTCCTTTTATTTCTTCTTCTTGTCTGATTGCTGTAGCTAGGACTTCCAGAACTATGTTGAAATAGAGTGGTGAAAGTGGGCAACCCTGCCTGGTTCCTGATCTTAAGGGGATTGCTTTTAATCTTTGTCCATTTAGTATGATGTTTGCTGTCGGTTTATCGTAGATGGCCTTTATCATGTTAAGGAATGATCCCTGTATTCCCACTTTACTGAGAGTTTTGAGCATGAATGGGTGCTGGATTTTATCAAATACCTTTTCTGCATCTATTGAAATTATCATGTGATTTTTGTCCTTCCTTTTGTTTATGTGGTGAATCACATTGATTGATTTGCGAATATTGAACCAGCCTTGCCTCTCCAGAATAAATCCCACTTGATCGTGGTGTATAATTTTTTTCATATATTGCTGGATCCGGTTGGCTTATATTTTGTTGAGAATTTTAGCGTCTAAATTCATCAGGGATATAGGCCTATAATTTTCTTTTTTTGTGTTGTCTTTGCCCGGTTTTGGGATCAGAATTATGCTCACCTCATAAAAGGAATTTGGAAGTCTTCCTTCCTCTTGAATTTTTTGAAATAGCTTGAGGAGGATAGGAATTAGTTCTTCTTTGAATTTTTGATAGAATTCACTTGTGAAGCCATCAGGCCCAGGACTTTTCTTTTTTGGGAGTTTTTTGATAACTGTTTCGATCTCATTTGTTGTAATTGGTCTGTTTAGGTGTTCTGATTTTTCCAGATTAATTTTTGGAAGGTTATATGATTCAAGAAATTTGTCCATTTCACCTAGGTTGTCTAATTTTTTGGCATATAGTTCTTCATAGTATTTTCTTACAATGCTTTGTATTTCTGTAGTGTCAGTTGTTATTTCTCCACTGTCCTTTCTAATTTTATTTATTTGAGTCCTCTCTCTTTTTTTCTTGGTGAGTCTAGCTAAAGGTTCATCAATCTTGTTTACCTTTTCAAAGAACCAGCTTCTTGTTTCATTGATCCTCTGTATTGTTTCCTTAGCCTCTATGTCATTTATTTCTGCTCTGACCATTATTATTTCCTTCCTTCTACTTGTCTTGGGTTTTATTTGTGGTTGTTTTTCTAGTTCTTTTAGATGCAGGGTCAGGTTGCTTATTTGAGCTTTTTCTAGCTTCTTATGATATGCCTGTAGTGCAATAAACTTCCCTCTCAGAACTGCTTTTGCTGTGTCCCATAAATTTTGAGTTGATGTATGCTCATTATCATTTGTTTCTAGAAACCTTTTTATTTCTTCTTTGATCTCACTGTTAATCCATTCATTATTTAATAACATGCTATTTAGTTTCCAAGTGTTTGAGTATTTTTCAGTTTTTCTTTTGTGGTTAATTTCTAGTTTCATGGCATTGTGATAAGAGAAAATGCTTGATATGATTTCAATCTTCTTAAATTTATTGAGACCATTTTTGTGTCCTAACATGTGGTCTATCCTAGAAAACGTACCATGAGCGCTTGAGAAGAATGTATATTCTACTGCTTTAGGGTGAAAAGTTCTGAAGATATCTATTAAATCGAGTTGATCTAGTGTATCCTTTAAGTCTGCTGTTTCTTTATTAATTTTCTTTCTTGAGGATCTATCCAGTGTTGTCAGAGGGGTATTGAAATCCCCTACTATGATAGTATTGCTGTTAATCTCGCCCTTTATATCCATCAAAGTCTGCTTTATGTATGTCGGGGCTCCTATATTTGGTGCATAGATATTTACAATAGTTATATCTTCCTGTTGAATTGTTCCCTTTATCAATATGTAGTGTCCTCCTTTATCTCTTACTACAGCCTTTGTTTTAAAGTCCATTTTGTCTGATATAAGTATTGCTACCCCTGCTTTTTTTTCATTTCCATTTGCATGAAATATTTTTTTCCATCCTTTTACCTTCAGTCTATGAGCATCTTTTGTTTTAAGGTGTGTCTCTTGTAGACAGCATATGTATGGGTCCTGTTTCTTTATCCATGCAGCTACTCTATGTCTTTTGATTGGATCATTTAATCCATTTACATTTAAGGTTATTCTTGATATGTAGTTGTTTATTGCCATTTTATTCTTTAAAGCTGTATTCTTCTTTTGCTCTATTCATCCCTCCCTTTAAACTGTTCACAAGAGGCCCCTTAGTATCTCTTGCAGAATTGGTTTGGTTTTTATGAATTCCTTCAGGCTTTCTTTGTCTGGGAAGCTCTTTATTTCTCCTTCAATTTTAAATGTTAGCCTTGCTGGATAAAGTAGTCTTGGTTGTAGGTTCTTGTTCTGAATTACTTTGATTATTTCTTGCCATTCCCTTCTGGCCTCAAGTGTTTCTGTTGAGAAGTCCAATGTCATCCTTATGGGGGCTCCTTTGTAGGTGATAACCTTTTTTTCTCTAGCAGCTTTTAAAATTTTTTCTTTATCCATTAGCTTTGGTATTTTAACTATGATGTGTCTTGGTGTAGATCTTTTTGGGTTTCTCTTTAATGGAGTTCTGTGTGCTTTTTGCATGTGTGGAGTGTTTCCCAGCCTTAATTTAGGAAAGTTTTCTGCTATGATATGATTGAACAAAGTTTCCATTTCCTGTCCTCTCTCCTCTTCTTCAGGCACCCCTATGATGCGAATGTTGTTTCTCTTCATGTTGTCACAAAGCTCCCTTAGAGTTTCCTCACATTTTTTAAGTCTCTTTTCCTTTTTCTTCTCTGCTTCTGTGCCTTTGTTTATTGTGTCCTCTAACTCGCTTATTTGATCCTCAGCGTCATCCATCCTGCTTTTAATTCCTTCCATTGTGGTCTTCAGTTCTGATACTGTATTTGTCATTTCTGTCTGATTCTTTTTTATTATTTCAATTTCATTTTTTATACTTGTTATCTCTTTATTTAGGTGTTCATAGTGACTATCCATTGTTGCTCTAATTTCTTTGAACATCCTAACTATCATTATTCTAAATTCTGCTTCTGGTAATTTGGTTATATCTGGTTCATTCAGGTCCTTCTCTGGGGATTTCTCTTGATTCATTTGGTTTGCATTCCTCTGCCTGCCCATTTCATCTGTGTATAAGAAGGTTGTGGCCACTGGAGTCCAGTAGGTGTTGCCTTTGTGTTCTCTAGGTGTGGTCTATCTGCATGCCCCCCACCCCCTCTGCCAGTGCCGAGGGTGGTTGGGTATGAGCGTTGCCAGCACTGGCCCACTGTGGCTTTTGCTGTGATTTCTGCCTCTCCTCCGTGGGAGGGGCTGTCACTGAAGCCACAAGATTAGCACCAAGGGTAGAGGTGAGCACCTTTCCTCAGCTGCGGACCCAGCCTATTTCCGGACTTCCGCCCAGAACCAGCAGTCGGAGCCTGCTCGCTACAGTTCTGCGGGTTAGGCGGGGCTTTTGACGTGCTCTCAGCTGTAAGCTTTTGCCCCTCCTGAGCTTTAGCCCCGCCCTCGAAGCCAGGGCCCTTCTGCACAGGGTCGGAAACCAAGGTTTATTGGGGCGGGTGTGTTTGCTGGCTTCCGCTCAGTTGCGTAGGAAGTGCAAATTTTTAATGAAAGTAACCCATTTTCTAAACATTACCATTTGTTTGATATTAAAAATAAAACCATGTATAAGTGAGGTGAAAAGAAAACAATGAAATTACTTGCCAAAGACCCACCCTTCACACTTGTGTGTGCTTATTCGAGGGTTCTACTGCCTGGTTCTCTTTGTTCACACAGGTGACACACTCCACGTGTGCCTGTGGTGGCCTCAGAGCCTTGGCCACCAGCCACCCTGAACACACACCTCAGCCCTGACGTTCTTTCCCACACTCGTCCCCACCAGGTCCTCACAGCAGGGGCGGTGTTGGTGGTGAGCTGCCCAGAACTCACAGCTGATTCCACTGGGGAAATGAATGAGATGGTTTGGATCGCTCTTCCCACAATAAAAAAGAAGAAAAAGATGATGAAGTAAAAATTTCCATTACTATTTATTTCCTCTTTGGGGTACAATATCCCCCTCAATCACACAGCTTTCTGTGTGTTTTCCTGGGCCCTCCTTTCATCAACATCCAGCCCTCTTCTTCCCAGACACTTCTCAGACTGCTCACCATCCTGTTATGCAAAACAACTTGGCTCTTCTTTCGCAGAGACCCCATAATTCAGATGTCCAAACCTGTCTTGACAAGCCAAGTGCTACAATTTAATGATGTCTGCTCCCCTAGAAGACAAGTGTCTGGCACAGGAGTGCGCCCCCGGTGGCTCCACACCACTCCATGTGGTTTTTCTCACACACGTAGCTGTTCCCCGGAGGAAGATCAATAAAGTTTCCTCATCTTATTGGGAGGAAGGGGGGGAGAGGAGGTCCACTTTCAAATTCTAATGCACAGAACACTTTCACACATTCCAAGCCAATAGTGGCCGATACATCTCTTTCTGTGGGAATGCTATAAAGTTTCTTTTCTAACTCTACTAGGAGATATATATATGCTATTTTGTAAGGAGTATCTTTTGTGCATTGACATGTGTGTGAATGTTTTGTGGCATGTTTGCACAGTTGCAATGTTTTATTTTGCTAAATCCCTATGTTTGGAATTTCTAGACATCTTTTATCAATTTATACTCTCATTGACAGAATGAAAGTAAGCTATCCCCTTCCACTCTAAAATCAACTTGGCTCGTCTTCATAGTATGACCTCCCACATAAGTACTAAAATGTATTTTTCAAGAACTAATAATGTGTTCATATTTTTATTGGATTACCATTGGACCTATACATTATCTTGATGACATTGAGTTCTATAAGTTTCCTCTATGAAGGTCTTGCACAACTTCTGCTACTTATATTCCTGATAATTTCTATTATTATTTTTCATTGTTGCCTAACATATTGCCACACACGTGGTGACTCAGGGTACATCAGAAGTCTGCTTGGTGTGTCTGGGTCCTGCACTCACAGTCTTCCCAGTGGAAGTCAAGAAGTCAGCTGCGCTGTTATTGTCTTTGAGAGATGGTCTGCTCCAAGAGCATTCAGATTGTTGGCCACACTCGGTTCTTGTGGTTGTAGGACTGAGATTCTTGTTGCTGGCTGTCAAACAAAGATCACCATCTCTATATATACTACCAAGAGGCCACCCTTAGGCATTGCTGTGTGCCCCACCTCCCATTCCAAGCCAGCAACAGGGAATGTCTCTTATGTGAATTCTTCTCACTTGGACGCTCTGACTACCTCTGTTTCTGACCTCACACCTCAACTGAAGGACTAATGATATTAACTCACACCCATTTCTCCTTTTTAAAGTCAGTTGTGCCATATTACATACGACCCAATCACAGCAGAAGCATCTCTTCACAGAGTGTGCACACTTGTAGCCAGGAATTTTGGGGGGGGGGGGTGGAGACACATTGAAATTATTAATTGTGTTTTTCAAATCTCCTATAGCTTTACAAATATTTGTCTGCCTAAAAATGTAATAATTAAAGGTAGATTTCATATGTTCCTCTATTGTCGAGGATTTGCCAGACTTCCCTCTGTCAATTCAGCTGTTTCTGATGTATTTATTGTGAGTTTATTTAATATTTAAATGCACACAAACATTCTGGGTTTTCTAAACACCAAGCAAGCCAGCACACCATGCCTCCCCACATATCTGATCTATAAGACAGTTGGTTAATAAATTTTTTAGCTAGTTAAGTCTATTATTATTAAATACTGATCCTCCCAATCTCTAATATTATTTATTTTTTCTTGAAAGAGCACAATATCTGATTTTAATGTATCTGTACTTTGTTTTATTGGTGAGAATCAATTAAGGAACAACTAAAGTGCCACAACAGTGAGAGTTTCTCCTCTCTCTCCTTTCCTGACTCTCTCTCTCTCTTTATTGCTGTCTCTGTCTAAATAAACAAACAAACAAACAAACAAACAAATAAATAAATTTGCCCTGTTTGTGTTGGGTTTTTTTATCCTTTCTCTTTTTTATTCATCTGTTACCTTGCTTCTGCCTCAAGTCAAGGAGGAGAGCTTCAAATCCTGAGGTCCACCACATACATTGCGGAAGCATCAAGTCGTGATCTCTAAGAGGAATAGTGAGAAGAAGGGCACAAGATCCCAGGCCAGGAGCAAGGAGGTGAGTCTTTGGCTGAGGACAAGCATAAGGAGTCTCTGGTGAGCACACCACAGCACGGTGAGCCGGGGAGGCTAAGGAACTATTTCTGATGGACACTGGCACTCAAGTCTCCTTCAGACCTGGAAGGAAGAGGAGAATGAGCAAATGTGTACCGAGTGAGGAAGGAGCCAGTATGCACTGAGCCACAGTGTGACCACCAGGCAGCCTGGCTTGGGTAAATAGAGCCATGGGGTAGGACCCACAGTCTAGAGATTATCTTTATAAATAGAAGTGTCCAGTAGTTTTGCTCTCAAAGATTAAATGGAGGTTCTTCTCTTTAACATTTTATATGGATTACCACTTAAAAGTTTTAGCTATTTTTCCACAGGTGTAAGTTAGGTGTTATTAGACCAATCTGAACCACACTGAGACTGCTCAGTAGATTTCATTTTATTAATAATGGTTTTTGGGAGGAACAAGATGGCGATGGAGTAGGTGGACGTACCAACTTCCAACTCCCAGAACCAAAGTGGATTATAACTCAATTTTAAGAACCATCATCTGGATAAACCAACTTTGAACTAAACTAAGTGGACTCTTCAACCAAGGAACACAAAGGAAGCCACATTGAGACTGGTAGGAATAGGGAAAACGTGAAGAGGGCTGCCCAGCTCCCCGGAGCGAACGGCAGCCCGGAGAGACCCGCGTGGCGGGAGGAGAGTTTGGCGGAGAAGGAGGGACCTGGGTCCCAGGAACCAAGCCCCAGCCTGCAGCCCCAGAGCCTAGAAGAGGCATTTGGAGAGTATTGAGCTGTGAAACAAGTGAGGATACTGTTTGTGAGAAAGAGAGTTTTCTCAGATCCAAGATTCTTAAAGGGACAGCGCAGAAAACCTCTCTCACAGCCACTCACCAGGAGCTCCGGGGAACGGGGTCAGAGGAGAGGACCAGAGCAGCAGGAAGAGAGAGTAAACGGGAAGCCACAGGGAGAAACACTCTGAGGGACAGCCACCCTAACCCCTGGGCTAAGTCACTTCTCTAATCAAAAACGAATATTTCCCCTGGATATAGCAATACCAGCAAAGGGAGACAGGACACCAGCCAAACAAGCTCTCCCGCGGCACTTAGAGCAGAGCTGCTTAGATGGAGGGAGCTTCCAGGTCTACAGTATGGAATGTTAGGGTCTGAGCTGTGGGGCCCCCTGTCATTTTGCTGAGGTTTGCTGGAGGGACGGTGGCGGCAGTACGCTGAAACGCAGTTCTGCAGCAGGGGTTGAGGCCCAGCCAGTGTGAGCTTGGTCTAGCCCAGCAGGGGTGGAGGGGATGCTTGAAAGTGGTCTGGCAGCTGCGGGCCTGCCTGTAACCCCACCTGAAGTGGAAAAGAGGGAGGCCAGGAATGGGCAGAGATCTGCTCTGTGACCCTGCACAAGCCAGCCCTGACCACGGGGATGGGGCTAGAGCCCGGGACGAGCAGAAGTTCACAGCTGAGCACACGCCAGCAGCCACGCCCAGCGCAATAAACTGTGGTTTGCGATCCTGTGCAGAAGGGCCCTGACCTTGAGGGTGGGGCTAAAGCTCCAGACAGGCAAAGGCTCACATCTGAGAGCAAGTCAGCAGCCCCGTCCAACCCGAGAAACTGTGGCGAGCAGGCTCTGACCACGGGGGCTGGGCGGAAGCCCAGAAACAGACTGAGTCCACAGCTGAGCAAAGGTGCTCACCTCTACCCTTGGTGCTGAGGCTTATGGCTTGAGTGACAACCCCTCCCATGGAGAGGGTGAAATCACAGCAATAGCCACTGTGGGCCTGCAATGGCAACGCCCATACCCAACCGCCCTAGGCAGCGGCAGAGGGGGTGGTGGGCCTGCAGACAGACCACACCTAGAGAACACAAGGGCAACACCTACTGGACGCCAGTGGCCACAACCTTCTTATACACAGATGAAATGGGCAGGCAGAGAAATGCAAACCAAATGAATCAAGAGAAATCCCCAGAGAAGGACCTGAATGAACCAGATATAACCAAATTACCAGAAGCAGAATTTAGAATAATGATAGTTAGGATGTTCAAAGAAATTAGAGCAACAATGGATAGTCACTATGAACACCTAAATAAAGAGATAACAAGTATAAAAAACAAAATTGAAATAATAAAAAAGAATCAGACAGAAATGACAAATACAGTATCAGAACTGAAGACCACAATAGAAGGAATTAAAAGCAGGATGAATCACACCGAGGATCAAATCAACTAGTTAGAGGACACAATAAACAAAGGCACAGAAGCAGAGAAGAAAAAGAAAAAGAGACTCAAAAAATGTGAGGAAACTCTAAGGGAGCTCTGTGACAACATGAAGAGAAACAACATTCGCATCATAGGGGTTCCTGAAAAAGAGGAGAGAGAACAAGAAATAGAAACTTTGTTCAATCAAATCATAGCAGAAAACTTCCCTAAATTAAGGCTGGGAAACACTCCACATTTTCAAGAAGCACAGAGAACTCCAATAAAGAGAAACCCAAAAAAATCTACACCAAGACACATCAGAGTTAAAATACCAAAGCTAAGGGATAAAGAGAAAATTTTAAAAGCTGCTAGAGAAAAAAAGGTTATCACATACAAAGGAGCCCCCATAAGGATGACATTGGACTTCTCAACAGAAACACTTGAGGCCAGAAGGGAATGGCAAGATATATTCAAAGTAATTCAGAACAAGAACCTACAACCAAGACTACTCTATGCAGCAAGGCTAATGTTTAAAATTGAAGGAGAAATAAAGAGCTTCCCAGACAAAGAAAGACTCAAGGAATTCATAAAAACCAAACCAATTCTGCAAGAGATACTAAGGGGCCTCTTGTGAACAGTTCAAAGGGGGAAAAGAATATAGCAAAAGAACAATACAGCTTTAAAGAATAAAATGGCAATAAACAACTACATATCTATAATAACCTTAAATGTAAATGGATTAAATGATCCAATCAAAAGACATAGGGTAGCTGCATGGATAAAGAAACAGGACCCATACATATGTTGCCTACAAGAGACACACCTTAAAACAAAAGATGCACATAGACTGAAGGTAAAAGGATGGAAAAAAATATTTCATGCAAATGGAAATGAAAAAAATGCCAGGGTAGCACTACTTATATCTGATAAAATGGACTTTAAAACAAAGGCTGTAGTAAGAGATAAAGAAGGTCGCTACATAATGATAAAGGGAACAATTCAACAGGAAGATATAACTATTGTAAATATCTATGCACCAAATATAGGAGCCCCGACATACATAAAGCAGACTTTGATGGATATAAAGGGCAAGATTAACAGCAATACTATCATAGTAGGGGATTTCAATACCCCCCTAACAACACTGGATAGATCCTCAAGAAAGAAAATTAATAAAGAAACAGCAGACTTAAAGGATACACTAGATCAATTTGATTTAATAGATATCTTCAGAACTTTTCACCCTAAAGCAGTAGAATATACACTCTTTTCAAGTGCTCATGATACATTCTCTAGGATAGACCACATGTTAGGACACAAAAATGGTCTCAATAAATTTAAAAAGATTGAAATCATATCAAGCATTTTCTCTGATCACAATGCCATGAAACTAGAAATTAACCACAAAAGAAAAACTGAAAAATACTCAAACACTTGGAAATTAAATAGCATGTAATTAAATAATGAATGGATTAACAATGAGATCAAAGAAGAATTTAAATATTTTCTAGGAACGAATGATAATGAGCATACATCAATTCAAAATTTATGGGACACAGCAAAAGCAGTACTGAGAGGGAAGTTCATTGCACTACAGGCATACCAAAAAAAGCTAGAAAAAGCTCAAATAAGCAACCTGACCCTGCATCTAAAAGAACTAGGAAAACAACAGCTAATAAAGCCCAGGACCAGTAGAAGGAAGGAAATAATAAAGATCAGAGAAGAAATAAATGACATAGAGGCTAAGAAACAATTCAGAGTTCAATGAAACCAGGAGCTGATTCACTGAAAAGGTAAACAAGATTGATGAACCTTTAACTAGACTCACCAAGAAAAAAAGAAAGGACCCAAATAAATAAAATTAGAAATGAGAGTGGAGAAATAACAACTGACACAACAGAAATACAAAGCATTGTAAGAAAATACTATGAAGAACTCTATGCCAAAAAATTAGACAACCTAGGTGAAATGGACAAACTTCTTGAATTATATAATCTTCCAAAAATTAACCTGGAATAATCAGAACACCTAAACAGACGAATTACAACAAATGAGATTGAAATAGTTATCAAAAAACTCCCCAAAAAGAAAAGTCCTGGGCCTGATGGCTTCACAAGTGAATTCTACCAAAAATTCAAAGAAGAACTAACTCCTATCCTCCTCAAGCTATTTCAAAAAATTCAAGAGGAAGGAAGACTTCCAAACACCTTTTATGAAGCAAGCATAATTCTGATCCCAAAATCGGGCAAAGACAACACAAAGAAAGAAAATTATAGGCCATTATCCCTGATGAATTTAGACGCTAAAATTCTCAAAAAATATTAGCCAACCGGATCCAGCAATATATGAAAAAAATCATACACCATGATCAAGTGGGATTTATTCTGGAGAGGCAAGGCTGGTTCAATATTTGCAAATTATTCAATGTGATTCATCACATAAACAATAGGAAGGACAAAATTCACATGATAATTTTAATAGATGCAGAAAATGCATTTGATAAAATGGATTTGATAAAATGAGCACCTATTCATGCTCAAAACTCTCAGTAAAGTGGGAATACAGGAAACATTCCTTAACATGATAAAGGCCATCTACGACAAACCCACAGCAAACATCATACTAAATGGGCGAAAATTAAAAGCAATCCCCTTAAGATCAGGAACCAGGCAGGGGTGCCCCCTTTCACCACTCTTATTTAACATAGTTCTGGAAATTCTAGCTACAGCAATTGGACAAGAAGAAGAAATAAAAGGAATCCAAATTGGAAAAGAAGAAGTAAAACTGTCATTATTTGCAGATGATATGATATTGTATATAGAAAATTCTAAAGTCTTAGTCAAAAACTACTGGACCTGATAAATGAATTCAGCAAGGTGGCAGGATATAAAATTAATACTCAGAAATCAGAGGCATTTTTATATACCAACAATGAACTGTCAGCAAAAGAAATTAAGGAAACAATCCCCTTCACTATTGCAGCCAAAAAAATAAAGTACCTAGGAGTAAATTTAACCAAGGAGGTTAAGGACTTGTACTTGGAAAATTATAAAACATTGATAAAAGAAATCAAGGAAGATACAAACCTGTGGAAGCATATACCGTGCTCATGGCTAGGAAGAATAAACATCATTAAAATGTCTATATTACCCAAAGCAATTTATAAATTCAATGCAATACCAATGAAAATACCAATGACATACTTCAAAGATATAGAACACATATTCCAAAAATTTATATGGAACCAAAAAAGAACACGAATAGCCTCAGCAATCTTAAAAAGAAAAAATAAAGCAGGAGGTATCACTCTTCCAGATATCAAGGTATACTACAAGGCCATTATACTCTAGACAGCCTGATACTGGCATAAGAACAGGCACATAGATCAATGGAACAGAACAGAGAACCCAGAAATAAACCCACAGCTCTATGGACAACTGATATTTGACAAAGGAGGAAAGAACATACAATGGAGTAAAAACAGCCTCTTTAACAAATGGTGTTGGGAAAATTGGACATCTACCTGCAAAAAAATGAAACTAGACCATCAACTTACACCATTCACAAAAACAAACTCAAAATGGATAAAAGACTTAAATGTAAGCCCTGAAACCATAAGCATCTTAGAAGAAAACATAGGCAGCAAGCTCTCTGACATCTGTAGCAGCAATATATTTGCCGACTTATCTCCACGGGCAAATGAAATAAAAGGCAAGATAAACAAATGGGACTATATCAAACTAAAAAGTTTTTGCACAGCTAAAGACAATAAGAACAGAATAAAAAGACAAACCACACAATGGGAGGACATATTTGACAGCATGTCTGATAAGGGGTTAATAACCAGAATTTATAAAGAACTTATAAAACTCAACACCAGGAAGACAAACAATCCAATCAAAAAATGGGCAAAAGAAACGAATAGGAATTTCTCCAAAGAGAACATACAAATGGCCAATAGGCATATGAATAAATGCTCAACATTACTAATCATTAGAGAAATGCAAATTAAAACCACAATGAGATATCACCTCACACCAGTCAGAATGGCGCTCATCATCAAAACAACACAGAACAAGTGCTGGCGAGGATGTGGAGAAAAGGGAACCCTTCTGCACTGCTGGTGGGAATGCAGACTGGTGCAGCCACTATGGTAAATAGTATGGAGATTCCTCAAAAAATTAAAATCGAACTGCCTTTTGACCCAGCTATCCCACTTTTAGGAATATACCCTAAGAACACCATAGCACTGTTCGAAAAGAAGAAATGTGCCTCTATGTTCGTGGCAGCATTGTTCACAATAGCGAAGATCTGGAAACATCCCAAGTGTCCGTCAGAAGACGAGTGGATTAAAAAGCTTTGTTACATATATACTCTGGAATACTACTCAGCCATAAGAAATGATGACATCGGATCATTTACAACAAAATGGATGGACCTTGATAACATTATACGGAGTGAAATAAGTAAAACAGAAAAAAACTGAGAACAGCATTATTTCATACATAGATGGGACATAAAAGTGAGACTATGAGACATGGACAAGAGTGTGGTGGTTATGGGGTAGGGGGATGGAGGAGAGGGGGTGGAGGAAGGGAGGGGCACAGGGAAAACCAGATAGAAGGTAACAGAGGACAATTTGACTTTGAGAGATGGGTATGCAACATAATTGAATGATAAGATAACCTGGAGATATTTTCTTTGAACATATGTACCCTGATTTATTGGTGTCACCCCATTAAAATTAATTTAAAAAAAGAGAGGAAATTCTGACACACATAACACAGATGAAACTTGAGGACATTATGCTCAGTGAACTAAGCCAGTCACACACAAAAAAGACAAATACTGCATTATTCCACTTATTTGCAATACTTAGAGTAGTCAAAAGCATAGAGACAAGATAGAATGGTGGTTGATAGGGACTGAAGGAGAGTGGTGAATTGAGAGTTAATGTTTAATAGGTACAAAATTTTATTTGGGGAAGATGCAAAAGTTACGGAGATGGATGATGGTGATGGTCACACAACAATGTGAATGGACTTATTGCCACTGAGCTGTATACCTAAAACTGGTTAAAATGGTAAATTTTTATGTGTATTATATCACAATTAAAAAAAGGAATCAATTTTAAAAAAAATAATGGTTTTTGTTTCGTCAAATCAACCACGAAGGGGTGATTAAATTAAAGAAAAACTATTTCAAACAATATATATATAATATTTTTTTGAATGTTATTCCTGAGGGTGGATCACTAAACTGCGTGAAAAACCAATAGAAGACTTTTGGATCAATGTCTGAGGGGCTTCCGCTCACTCACCGTGTTTCTTCAATGCTCTGGGTCCCCAGTGGCCAGGAGGGAGTCCACAAACAGAGCTTTATAGTCACTCTCGTCTCCTCCTTTCCAGCTCGGTGTATTTTTCGTCACTCCAGAAGAACCAGAGAGAAGTCACTGTGAAATCGGAGACAGGGAAGCTTGGCATTCCCTTGGATAAGAACAAGGAGAAAGGCAGGAACTCTGGGCCATCGAAAGTTCATCATGCACTCATCCTATTCTTTTCATTAGAACTACAAAGCATTTCAGCACCAACGTCAAGGTGTTAGGGGGCAAACGGACCTCCGTGACAAGTCGTATGTGGCAATAAAAGATAGAAGCTCACCAAGAGACAACTCATAGAGAAGGTTTGAGACCATCTATTACACTTCCTGGGGGAACTTTACTCTTTTTCATACTAAGGGTTGCCTTTCGTGCAAATAAGACAGTTTATACGCACCTGGTCGTTATCTGATGAGAGATGTACATCATGAATGTCTCTGAGCATTGATTTAGAGGTAAGCTACAGGTAACACCAGAGCGAGCTGAGACTTGGAAATAACAATAGATCATGACATGGCCTTTATTTTAAGCTTTATTTTAAGATGCTATTCGGCGAAAGCAACGAATCTGTTTTGATGAATGAGGTTACCCATGATTTTAACATTGCCACCAGTAGGTAAGGAATGAAAGTTGGCCCGAGTTCTTAGATCTAGTTAGGGTTGGTGGTGACAGAACCATTCAATAAGACTCACGCGGGAAGCCTAACTCTTCATCCTCGTGGTTTTTATGAGCCAGCACAGGGGAGCCATTAATATTCAAATCAACATATAATAACTGTTGTGGAGTAAAATCCGGGGATAGACTTTCTCTTCCCCAGTAATAGGTCAGAGGCCAAGCCTCCATTCATCTCATGACACAAGCTGTGGGTCACAGGTAAAGAAACTTTAGGCTACTCACAAAATCCTCCGCTGTGGAAGAGACATTATGACATCCTATGTTCTTTATCCAATCATTCGGTCTCTCGCTCTGGTAGACGGAATA
Source organism: Rhynchonycteris naso (assembly GCA_037038555.1). NCBI lineage: Eukaryota > Metazoa > Chordata > Mammalia > Chiroptera > Emballonuridae > Rhynchonycteris > Rhynchonycteris naso. The sequence continues at coordinate 109,346,596 of CM073001.1, forward strand.
GGTCAAAATCAGCTCTAATTTGTTTCTTATTATAATACATCATTAAAATACATTCTAATATTTCTTCCACGTAAAAATATGCTGTGATTAAATGTTTGCTGGATGAATGGAGTTGACTAAAGTGCACAGAAGTACCTAGAATTTGGGGTTGAATACCTAGATTAGGGGATGGCAGTACAATTCTTTGAGACAGGAGAGGCTAAGATAAAACAGGTGTGAGGTGGAGCACAAGACATAGTGGGACATACGGGGAGTCCCGTGGGGGTCCCTGGAGGATTCCTGTGGGGACGGTAGGTAACCAATCGCATGTGGGAATTTGGAGCTCAGGGGCGAGGTCTAGGTCACACATACACATTTTAGAGTTTGGGGCTTATAGATAGTATATAAAATCATTTGTGTTTTCTTAAGCAAAATAATTCTATAGGATGCTATGAAAATACCAGTGAGGAAAAATTATTACCGCTCAGCTTACTCATAACAGAGAGGGAAAATGATAAAAGTATCTTCTACAAGTAGAACAATTAAAAACAATGGTATACCACTGCAAGGAAATCATGTGCAATCACTTAAAATGATTTTAATAAGATTTTTCATAAATCGAGAACATGGTTATGTTGCAATAGTAAGTAAAAACTATGGTATAGACAGTTTAAGTCCAGTTATAAAATTTTAAAAACCCTCGGTGGCGGAGGTTGGGGGGTGGAGGGGGGCGAACTGGAAAGAACAGTAACAAAACGACAGAAATTATCTCTGCAGAATGGAAACAAAAGTTCTCCAACAGAGTTTGGGTTTTTCCAGACACACTTTACCGAGTATTAATTAATTTTATATTATAAAACCATTTTACAAGAAGAAAGAGACAGCTCCTGGTTACCTGTTATAAGTAGCTAGGGAGGAGTTATGCATAGCCTCATTCTGGCAATTGCAAAGGGAAGCAATAAGACAAATTGACCCCCTTATGAGAAAAATTTAATAAACCGAAGGCTCTGCTGATGGACAGTATCGATTGTGTTTTATTGGAATGAGGTTTCCCGGCCCCGCTAGCCGGCACGGAATCAGCTTCAGCTTTACCTCGGTGTGAATAACTATCGGACTCCCCCCACTCCCCACCCGCCCCCCGCCGCCAGTCCAGACACCCATCGAGCAAGCTTTGCTGCTCATCATCGTGCAGGAGGACCCCGAGACCTTGACCTCTGCCATTGATTGCTCCCTGGGTTTATCCGCCAGATTCACACGGACACCATCCCCATTTCTTCTTCTTTAAAGAAGAAAAAATAAAAGTTTAAATCAGTAATGCAAACAGGATCAGTTAGAAAGCATCTCAAGAAGAGGTTTATTGATGAAAAGAACTGTAGAGAACCATTGCTTTTCTGATGTTGGGCAGGAAATTTAAATTAACGGGGGTTGGGGGGAGTGTGTGCCCAGATGAGAGGGAAGACATTACATCACCATCTTCTAGTGAGAAACTGGCACTGTGTTGGAGCAGTTGTGAACTGAGAATAGTAACAGCTTGCTCACATGCTTGTCCAGGAGAAGTTAATGACCTGTATGCAAAACCCCAACATAAAGTTGCAGTTACTTTGTTTCCAGTTCCTTCCTTCCCTTCCCTAAAAAGTCATTTTTAAAAACCTGCCCTATGCCTGACCTGTGGTGGTGCAGTGGGTAAAGCATCGACCTGGGAACACTGAGGTCGCCAGTTCAAAACCCTGCACTGATCTGGTCAAGGCACATATGGGAGTCGATGCTTCTAGCTCCTCCCCCCTTTCTCTCTCTCTCTCTCTCTCTCAGTCTGTGTCTCCTCTCTAAAATAAATAAATAAAAAGAAATTAAAAAGACATTTAAAAACCTGCCCTACTGATCCCTTTTGCCAAAGGCTCTTCTATTTGAAGTTAACATCTTAGCATGTCTACTCTACCAATTGCTCAGAGTCAAAATTCAGAGTCAACCATCTCTCTCTGTCACTTTGTAGACAACTAATTAGCAAATATTTTGGTTCTGCCTTTGAAATCCATCCCAAACCCAGCCATTCCTCCTGGATCCCTGGACCCTCCTTCCCTCCTGGTCCAAGACCCCTCTATCCCTGCCTGAGATCATGGAGACCCCTTCCCTTTCCTACCTCTGTCAGGACTTGGAAAAAGCATCTAGAATGGTCTTTATCAAACATGGACCTGGTCACCTCACTCCTCTTCTCAGGTCACCGTTGGGGCTCATGCACACCAAGTGACAGTAAAGCCTGAGTGTCACCTGCAATGCAGCATCTACCTCTGCGAGGTCCCTCACTGCTGGGCAGTGAGTGAACTATCGCACTTCCCTCAGCTCTGACTCTCGTGGGGCAAAGGTGAGGGCTGCTAACAGAATAAGGAAGAAACTCAGATGACTACGGAAAAGGCAAAGGTGGAAGTGGGAGGCATCCGTCCCTGTCCTTCTGTCTTCCAGGCATCCTTCTTCTCTCCTGGAACACCTGGCAGCCCCAGGGGTGGGAGCCAGCCTCTCGGTCCCCACCTCGGGAGCCTAGCCAGTCAAGGAACACTGAGGTCTGCCACCAGGCAGCGAAATTCTAAAGACTTTATAAGACAAAAATTTTAAAACTCAAAAATCATTCCCTGATACAAGACAGGGAATCTAAATTTTTAGAAAGAGGACCTGCAAAGCGAACACACTGCTCTGTTTATAATGGACGTCACTCGGCGTTACACAAAATGGGTGCGTGTGTGCATGCACGTCTGTGTATGTCTGTGTGTCTGTGTGCGGTGATCCCTAACCCAACAGCAATGCCAGACATTAGCACACCGTTCTCAGTCTTGGTAAAATCAAACAGACAATGCAAAGGAGATTTTAATCATATAATTGTCAAGATTGTTCACACGTGTGGGTATTTCTAAAGACAAAGAACACACTTACGAGCTGAGTGGAATGCAGAAGGCATACTTTGAAAAGGAGGAGAGTTTAAAAATTTGCCCCACTTACAGAGAACGGATCGCCGGGGGTGGTTACTGTTTTACAGCCACGAGGTCAAAGGGCAGCGAGCAGAGAGCCTCTCACATTGTAAAACGCTGTGTTGTCGGAAAGGACTCCCCTCTCTCTCCGGAAGAAACTCCCCTGTAATTTGGCCTTTCCTGGGTGACTGTTGTTTAGATTTCAGAGGCCCACAAAATGTCTGTCTGGAAGAATTTCAAAGCACATTTCTGCCACAAACACTATTCAGGGTTCCATCCAAGGGCCAGGCTGTGGCACGGAATGAGCTTTGACGGTTAAACATGTATGCCCTCGCTCACCCGTCACTGAATAAATATTTATTTTGCGCTGACTCCGTCCCAGACACGAGGTTTGCCATGGGAATTCGCAGTGAGCTACGCAGGTTTCCCATCCGCAAGAAATGACGTTGCAACACGGGTGGGGTCCGCCATAGGTATGAAGAGGCTGTCACTCATCAGGAGCAGGGCAGGAGCTTGGCCATTTCAGTCACCTCCAGAGACCCTGAGCCCCCTGAGTACAGGGCAGGCACACGTGGCAGCTGCAGTGGGCGCGGTTAAGCCAGCCACCCCTCTCTGTGCCCTCCACCTCTCCTTCCTACTGTCCCCAGCCAGCGCCAATGTAGCCCATGCAAAGAGGAGGTGTTCTGTTTGACTCCCACTTGCCATTTTGCAAAATCTTTATCTTTAAACTTCCCTCGTACTTGAGACACTCCCCAGTTCAGAAGGGTGCAGTCAATCCTCTGTGTGGTCCTCTGCAGTACGGAAGCGTCCCGGAGCCCAGGCCACATGAGGGGCAGGCACGAAGGAGAAAGAGCAGTGGGTTAGTCCCCGTCGTGTGACTTCTCTGAGCAAGTGCTTCCCTTGGCATCGGAGGGTAAGCTTCGTTTACCCTTTGCACCAGACAGGGTCACAGTATGAGTCTGGTCCAGCGTTGTTGCTTAGAGAGGGCTTGCAGAGCTGGGATCACACCTGGTGTCAATTTTTATATCTGCCAATTATTATTGGCATCCCTGTAGCGAACAATTCACCTTCTGTGTTCCTTGGTTTCTTCACTTGTAAAGTAGGGATGATAGTATCTACTTATACAATAGTGTTCTCAGGCTTAATGTCGTAATTTATTAAAAGAGAACAGTGTCCAACCTGACCTGTGGTGGCGCAGTGGCTAAAGCATCAACCTGGAATGCTGAGGTTGCTGATTAAAAACTCTGGGCTTGCCCCGTCAGGACACATATGAGAGTTGATGCTTCCTGCTCCTCCCCCCTTCTCTCTCTCTCTCTCTCTCTCCTCTCTCATATGAAAAGGAAATTTCAACAAAGTACAAACAGTATGGGTTTCCAGGAGTTTTTATTATCTTCTTTGTGATTTTTCTATATTTTCCGTAAGTATTCTCTACCCAATTTAAATCCAAAAGGACCTTTCAGAAATGTTTCATTTAAATGCACACGCTTTCCAAAATAGTGGTTTCTAAGGCAGGATATAACAAGAATGTAATACTATCACTGTTAATTGGTAGGAAATCAATAGGTTAAGAACAGCTACATCCCTGGAACATGGACATGGACCAGTTTTTAGTTTTTAAGGCTACACCATCATAATTAGATCACATTTTTTCACATGGTAATTAAGGCCCAAGGGCAGGGCATGTCTTAACAGCTAATAACTATCAGGGTTAACTGCCAAGGATGAGCCTTCCCTTTATTGCTTAATTATATCAAATCAATTTAGTCCTCTTTTTTTGTTGTTTTGTTTTTTTATTTTTTTGCAAAGCGGAAGTGTCCTTTAGTGAACCAAGTTAACACCCTTCTGAATATTTTCTTGAGAAATAAACGGCTGTGTATTTCATTCCATTATGCTAGCGTCTTTTCTAACATCGGAGATGCACCTATTTCAAAAACAAAAAACAAAACTGGGGGTGTTGTAAAGAAAGCTGGAAATATTTCAAGGCATACTTAGAAGAGAATTACTACTCATAGGTAAAATAGTAGTTAATAGGAGAGAAATGCCAGCATATAAACGTCTAAGTGGAAAAAGAAAAAAAGTCAATTCCAACGTGAGCTGAGGTGGGTGGCAAGAAATGTGTCACCAAAGGACCTCTGCCTGATTGCTTTGCTGCCCTGTTCTTGCTCCAGAATGTCAGGCGAGGAGAGAGGAAGGCAAGCACATTGTCCTTTATGTTGTTCTACTCTCAATTAAAACAGTAGGTGACAGAATAGCCTACTATAAAATTTAATTCTAGTGTCATCTTACCCGACTCCCTTGCGGTGGGACCGATCAAGAGCGCTGATATTCCTGCCGTCCCAGATCTCCTGCGGGTCCCAGCTGTGGGTCTGATGGACCTCCTTTAGGACGGATGAAGGGAAAGGGATTATCTCCCCGGGGTCTCCTTGGGACAGAGTGTCCTAGGGATTGAGAAGCATGTGGTCACAGGTGTGGTGTGGAGACCTTGCAACCCCCGGGGATGATACTGCTTCCAAAGCATGACGGTACCTGATCTTTCCTTTTCTCTTTGATTGCTTGAACCAAAAGACACGTGCAATAAACTCTAAAACCATACCTGTGTAATTTGGTGATATTTGCTCACTGTCTAGCCACCACTGAGACCAAGAAGGGGACTGACAGCAATCCGGAATCTTTTTTCCAGCCAAACACTTCATCCCTGAAGTTAACTGTTCTGAATTTTCTCACCGCTGATTCATTTTACTTGTTTTTGAATTTCACATGAATGAAATTGTATCCCCCATGTGCCTCTAAGGAAGACCAGGTCCTCTCCTTTACATGCGTTAGTGTGAAACGTATGTGTGCTGTTGCAGATTGTGGGTTTGTCCTTTAGTACTTCATAAATGCGTGCCATAACTGATTGATACATTCTGATGATGATGGACATTTTGGTCGTTGTTATTGTTTTAAACATGGTCTATTATAAATAAAGCTGCTGCAAATAGTATTGCACACTGCTTTTCTTTGCTCACAAAGAGGCTTTGTAGTGGTGGATACACAAGTTAAAGTACGAGAGTGTGGAGGCAGCATATGCTTAGCTTAGTGCTCACCAACAAAACACTCTGAAATGGTTGTACCTACACGTCCTACCACCAGCAGTGTGGGATGACCTAGTTGCTTCACACCCTCACCAACACTTGCTATTGCAAGGTTTCCTGTTCCCTTGTTTACTTCGGTCTCTTATTTTTGTGTTTATTTTTAACTTAGCTATCTGTTAGAGAAGTGGGTGTGTTAGTAGCTCATGACATTATTTTGCTTTTCTCTGATAACTGATAAGGTAAGCAACATTTTATCCTTATAGAGATAGGTTTGGCTATTCAAGTCATTTGCCTGATGATTACCTGGTTGACTCTTATTTCCTGATTGGTATTAGACATTACATACTTTGGATAAAATGTGTTTTTTTGTATTTTATGTTAACTTCTATACTCTGGCTTATCTTTGACCTCTTCTCATTAAAATTAAATGTTGTAATTTGAATGAAATCTTATATTTCAATAATTATTATTGTTGGTGCTTTTTTGTGTTTTAAGAGATTTTGCTTATGTCATGAAAATATCTTTTTGCCTCTTAGCTGCTTGATTTTATTACCATTTAAATGTAAACGTATTCATCATGTTTTTGTTCGTTATAGCTTCTTGAATCTGTGGCATAATGCATTTCTTATGCTTATAAAAAAAAACTCTTGTGTAATATCTCTTCAAATATTGCTTCATTTCCAGTCCTCTCTCTCAGTTTTTCTTGAAATTGAATTGCACATAAATTACTTTTCACCCTTTCCTGTGGGCATATTATACACTTTTCTTTCATCTTATATTGTTTTTTTCCCTGTCTCCTTCCATCTGGACAGTTTCCTGGCTAATTTTTACATTCTTGAATGTTTATTTTATTCATTTTAGTTACCCAGTTTTCAGTTCTTGAATTTCTGTTTGACTCTTTACATTAATTCAAACTCTCTGGTCACATTTTTTTATTTTTTATCTTCTTAATATATGAAGCATACTATGTTCTTTTCTTTCTTTCTGCCCAGTAGAAGCCCTGTACCCATTAGAAGTCTCTCTAAACATACTCTTTTAAACAACCTCAAAGCTCTTTCTAGTATTTTGTTGATTTTCATTCTCTGTCTGTTTTCAGTTATTGGGTCATGTCCTTTGGTAGGTCTGGTAATTAATTTTCTGCGTTTCAAGTATTTGAGACATTATAGAGGCACTAAATGATGTGTGCCTGTTTTGTTTTTCTAAAACAAACTTCATTTCCTTTCCCGACAAACATCTTGCAGATCGCTTTATCCAGTAGAGCTGGAGTTTCAGGGTTTGCTGCAATGAACTCTTTCTTCTGTGCTATAGCTTTGCCCCCAGAATAGAGGGACTTACGGGGCTCCATCCCTTGAGCTCCAAACCTGGCTCCTTAGCACGGAAGCTGTTGGAAACCTTTGTCATCTCTGTGCCCTCAGAAGCTACTTTTATTCTTGCCGTGATTGTTATTTATTACAAAAGTTTCACTCTGTGCTTGAGGTCATCAAATGCTCGTAGATCAAACTGAGCTTCCCCTGTCTGTGTTTCCCTACTTCTACCTCAACTTTCTGTCCCTTAGGGAATAAAACTCCCCACAAAATAAAGACTTTTCTCTCCCCAGCCATGTGAGACTGTTGTCAGCTCCCAGATGATGGCCTTAGTTTGGCTTCTATTCCACATAAGGTAAATTGTCTAAGACCCTGAAGAGTGAAAAGGGCAATAGAAAGTATGGATAATTGTGTAGGGATTTTACTTCTCTCTGAAATGTGATCCTTCCTGCCCAGCCTTTCTTCTTTGAACTCCGGTGTTCTGAAATACCTGCCCTAGGTATGTTTAATCAGACCTAATTCAGATAAAAGCTACTACATAAGGGCTTCTTCTGTTCTTTGCACTAGCAATAAGGAAAAAATAGAATAGCCTTTTTAAAAATTTGTTTGTCAAATTTCTTGAGGTGACATTGGTTCATAAAATATTATACAAGTCTCAGGTGCACAGTTCTACAATACATCATCTGTCTGTTACATTTTGTGTCTCACCCCAAGTCAAGTCTCCCTCCATCACCATCTAACCCCCTCCAATCTCCTCCACTTCTCCCAGCCCCTCTGTCCCTCCTGCAGTTCCCAAATATGATAGAATACTATTCACCCATAAAAAAGAAAAAGAAGAAAATCTTACCTTTTGCAACAGCATGGATGGACCAGGAGATTATTATGCTAAGTGAAATAAACTAGTCAGAGAAACACAAGTAGCATATGATTTCACTTATATGTGAAATCTAATGAACAAAATAAACAAAATAGAAACAGATTCATGGATACAGAGAACAAACAGACAGCTGTCAGAGGGATGAGAGGTTGAGAGTTTGGGTGAAAAAGGTGAAGGGATTAAGCAAAGAAAGAAAAACCTGATAGAATAGCTTTTTTTTTTTTTTTTTACAGGGACAAAGAGAGGGATAAATAGGGACAGACAGATATGACCGGAGAGAGATGAGAAGCATCAATCATCAGTTTTTTTCGTTGTGACACCTTAGTTGTTCATTGATTGCTTTCTCATATGTGCCTTGACCGCAGGCCTTCAGCAGACTGAGCCACCCCTTGCTGGAGCCAGCGACGTTGGGTCCAAGCTGATGAGCTTTAGCTCAAGCCAGATGGGCCCGCACTCAAGCTGGCAACCTCGGGGTCTCGAACCTGGGTCTTCCGCATCCCAGTCCAATGCTCTATGCACTGTGCCACCGCCTGGTCAGGCTAGAATAGCTTTTGATAAATTACATCATAATCTTCAAGCAAGTCTATAAGTTTGTAACATTCTATAATAAATTTTCCTTTTATAAGCATCGGATGCACTTAATCATTACTTATGTCTGTATAAATTTGCGCATGAAATAACTTGTATTCAAATAAATCTTTTTTTTTTTTTTTGAGTGCCAATTCTATGCCAGGTTCTGAATTCTCCAGAAATTCTAAGATAAATTCCAAATCAAGCCAACTGGCAGGTATTTACATTTTATTGAAGGACACACATTCACATTATAAATGGACAAACAAGTTGCCATGGTAACTAGGAGGCAGGAGATTTTATATGAAATCATGTCTTAAACCCTTTCCTGGAGGAAATGACACTGGGGCCAAATCCTGAGGGTTAATTAGTATTGCGGCAGTAAGCACATGTGTGAGTTTGGGGCAGGGTTGCAGCCCAGGCATTTGTAGAGTCAGGAACCCCAGGATGAGAGTAACATTTACAGAACACTAGAAAGCACAGTATGGGGGACTATGCCAAGGCCATGACCCCCACACTCAAGAGGGGCGTGTTAAGAAATGGGACTGGAGAAGTAGGTGTGAATCAGACTGTGGAAAGTCTTTGATGTCATGGTAAGGCGTTGAGACGATCGTCTGAACACTATGGACTCTCAGTTAAGGGTTTAAGACATAATTTTGCATAATCTTTACATACTTGAGTGGCAATCTTAGTCAGCAAGCATGGATGAATGGGCGTGTGAAAATCCAGGCTCCAGCCCGCTGCCAGAGTCTACACGTCATCGAAAGGGTCCTGAGCCAAAGGCGTGCACGTGGTTGGAAAAAGGGAGAGGCCTGTACAGCGATTTGTTTCAGCTTTTCGTCATCAGCCGCTTGTAAAAACTGAGCTCATTATGTGTCCCCAGAGATGAATCAATGCATGTCCACCAGAGACCAAGTTAAAGTACCAGAGTGCCTTTCAGTCTACTTAAACTTCCTGTCAACTCATCGGCGATAACAGCTCTGGGTCAGCACTGACGGTACAACTGGCTGAGGAATACTGAGCTGTTCGTTACCCCCGTAAACCAGTGTGGAACAGATTACTGCAAGCCTAGAAATAACCGTCTATGATGAAAACCAAAAGAAGGAAAATAATATTAAAATTAACTAATTCAACACCACCAATCTGACCCAAAACCCCAAATGTAAAAGAGACAGAGCCGCTGGTTTACATGGTCGTGTGATCGTGCATTTCTTGTAGTTCCCTGGTTCTTGGTGGCCAAGGGATGTGCATTCCCCTCACCAAGCGAGTGCCTTCGACTAAGGGGCATGGCAACATATACCCCCACCCTGCCTCGCTGACACGTGCAAATTCTGTCCGCCTAAAACTCACTGACAGCACGAGGTGAACTGTCGATTTTCAGAATGCTACAGTTCTGACATAGGACCAAACATGCATTTTAAAGAAACATTTCAGTATTTCCATGTTCAGTTTCCAGATAACACTTTCGAAGACACTGGTGGAGGAAGTGAAGTGGTGGGTTTGTGTACGTTCACAATGTTGCATACACTGTTATACTTATTACTTACTAAAAGGTAGGTAGGATAGAGAGAGCAAATCTAGGCATTTACAAACTAGTACTACACAGAAGTCCAAGCAAAAAAAATTTTTTTTAAATGACCCCAGGAAACGTTTAAGAGAAGTGTATGTGTATATGTACCTGATTTGAAAATGGATGCTGTTTCCCAGACATATACTAATTCATGGGGAAAAAGAGAAACTTCACTACAAAAAATGTAAGGCATTTGTAGATTCTAAGCACTATAAACAAAACCAGCAGTCAAGCAGACTAGGATAAGTTGCAAATAATTAGTGTTCTAATCATTTAATTTTTTTTTTTTTATTAACTTTAATGGGGTGACACCAATAAATCAGGGTACATATGTACAATGAAAACATCTCCAGATTATCCCATCATTCAATTGTGCTGCATACCCATTACCCAAAGTCAAATTGTCCTCTGTCACCTTCTATCTGTTTTTCCCTGTGTCCCTCCCCTTCTCCCTATCCCACCCTCCCCTCCCTCCCCCCATCCCGTAACCACCACACTCTTGTACGTGTCTCGTAGTCTCATTTTAATGTCCCACCTATGTCTGAAATCATGCTGTTCTCAGTTTTTCTTTTTTTCTGATTTACTTATTTCACTCCGTATAATGTTATCAAGGTACATCCATTTTGTTATAAATGATCCGATGTCATCATTTCTTATGGCTGAATATTGTTCCATAGTATATATATACCAAAGCTTTTTAATCCACTCGTCTTCTGACGGACACTTGGGCTGGTTCCAGCTCTTCGCTATTGTGAACAATGCTGCCACAAACATGGGGGCGCATTTCTTCTTTTCGAACAGTGTTATGGTGTTCTTAGGGTATATTCCTAAAAGTGGGATAGCTGGGTCAAAAGGCAGTTCGACTTTTAATTTTTTGAGGAATCTCCAAACTGTTTTCCACAGTGACTGCACCAGTCTGCATTCCCACCAGCAGTGCAGAAGGGTTCCCTTTTCTCCACATCCTCGCCAGCACTTGTTCTGTGTTGTTTTGCTGATGTGTGCCATTCTGACTGGTGTGAGGTGATATCTCATTGTGGTTTTAATTTGCATTTCTCTAATAATTAGTGATGTTGAGCATTTTTTCATATGTCTTTTGGCCATCTGTATGTCTTCTTTGGTAAAATTTCTATTCATTTCTTTTGCCCATTTTTTGATTGGATTGTTTGTCTTCCTGGTGTTGAGTTTCATAAGTTCTTTATAAATTTTGGTTATTAACCCCTTATCAGACGTGCTGTCGAATATGTTCTCCCATTGTGTAGTTTGTCTTTTTATTCTGTTCTTGTTGTCTTTAGCTGTGCAAAAGCTTTTTAGTTTGATGTAGTCCCATTTGTTTATCTTGCCTTTTATTTCATTTGCTCGTGGAGATAAATCGGCAAATAAATTGCTGCTACAGATGTCGGAGAGCTTGCTGCCTATGTTTTCTTCTACGATGCTTATAGTTTCACGGCTTATGTTTAAGTCTTTTATCCATTTTGAATTTGTTTTTGTGCATGGAGTAAGTTGATGGTCTAGTTTCATTTTTTTGCAGGTAGATGTCCAATTTTCCCAGCACCATTTGTTAAAGAGGCTGTCTTTACTCCATTGTATGTTCTTTCCTCCTTTGTCAAATATCAGTTGTCCATAAAGCTGTGGGTTTATTTCTGGGTTTTCTGTTCTGTTCCATTGATCACTGTGCCTGTTCTTATGCCAGTACCAGGCAGTCTTGAGTATAATGGCCTTGTAGTAAACCTTGATATCCGGAAGAGTGATGCCTCCTGCTTTATTTTTTCTTTTTAAGATTGCTGAGGCTATTCGTGTTCTTTTTTGGTTCCATATAAATTTTTGGAATATGTTTTCTATATCTTTGAAGTATGTCATTGGTATTTTAATTGGTATTGCATTGAATTTATAAATTGCTTTGGGTAATATAGACATTTTAATGATGTTTATTCTTCCTAGCCATGAGCACGGTATATGCTTCCACTTGTTTGTATCTTCCTTGATTTCTTTTATCAATGTTTTATAATTTTCCGAGTACAAGTCCTTAACCTCCTTGGTTAAATTTACTCCTAGGTATTTTATTTTTTTGGCTGCAATAGTGAAGGGGATTGATTCCTTAATTTCTTTTGCTGACAGTTCATTGTTTGTATATAGAAATGCCTCTGATTTCTGGGTATTAATTTTATATCCTGCCACCTTGCTGAATTCATTTATAAGGTCCAGTAGTTTTTTAACTGAGACTTTAGGGTTTTCTATGTACAATATCATATCATCTGCAAATAGTGACAGTTTTACTTCTTCTTTTCCAATTTGGATGCCTTTTATTTCTTCTTTTTGTCTGATTGCTGTAGCTAGGACTTCCAGAACTATGTTGAATAAAAGTGGTGAAAGTGGGCAACCCTGCCTGGTTCCTGATCTTAAGGGGATTGCTTTTAATTTTTGTCCATTAAGTATGATGTTTGCTGTGGGTTTGTCGTAGATGGCCTTGATCATGTTAAGGAATGTTCCTTGTATTCCCACTTTATTGAGAGTTTTAAGCATGAATGGGTGCTGGATTTTATCAAATGCCTTTTCTGCATCTATTGAAATTATCATGTGATTTTTGTCCTTCCTTTTGTTTATGTGTTGAATCACATTGATCGATTTGCGAATATTGTACCAGCCTTGCCTCTCCAGAATAAATCCCACTTGGTCATGGTGTATGATTTTTTTCATATATTGCTGAATCCGGTTGGCTAATATTTTGTTGAGAATTTTAGCGTCTAAATTCATCAGGGATATAGGCCTATAATTTTCTTTCTTTGTGTTGTCTTTGCCCAGTTTGGGGATCAGAATTATGCTCGCCTCATAAAAGGAGTTTGGAAGTCTGCCTTCCTTTTGAATTTTTTGAAATAGCTTGAGGAGGATAGGAGTTAATTCTTCTTTGAATTTTTGATAGAATTCACTTGTGAAGCCATCAGGCCCAGGACTTTTCTTTTTTGGGAGTTTTTTGATAACTGTTTCAATCTCCTCTGTTGTAATTGGTCTGTTCAGGTGTTCTGATTCTTCCAGATTGATTTTTGGAAGTTTATATGATTCAAGAAATTTGTCCATTTCATCTAGATTGTCAAATTTTTTGGCATAGAGTTCTTCATAGTATTTTCTTACAATGCTTTGTATCTCTGTTGTATTAGTTGTAATTTCTCCAGTGTCCTTTCTAATTTTATCTATTTGAGACCTCTCTCTTTTTTTCTTGATGAGTCTAGTTAAGGGTTCATCAATCTTGTTTACCTTTTCGAAGAACCAGCTTCTGGTTTCATTGATCCTCTGTATTGTTTCCTTAGCCTCTATGTCATTTATTTCTGCTCTGATCTTTATTATTTCCTTCCTTCTACTTGTCCTGCATTTTATTTGTTGTTGTTTTTCAAGTTCTTTTAGCTGCAGGGTTAAGTTGCTTATATGTTCTTTTTCTAGCTTCTTATGATATGCCTGTAGTGCAATAAACTTCCCTCTCAGGACTACTTTTGCTGTGTCCCATAGATTTTGAGTTGACGTATGCTCGTTATCATTTGTTTCTAGAAACTTTTTTATTTCTTCTTTGATCTCAATGTTAATCCATTCATTGTTTAATAACATGCTATTTAGTTTCCAAGTGTTTGAGTATTTTTCAGTTTTTCTTTTGTGGTTGATTTCTAGTTTCATGGCATTGTGATCAGAGAAAATGCTTGATATAATTTCAATCTTCTTAAATGTGTTGAGGCCTTTTTTGTGTCCTAACATGTGGTCTATCCTAGAAAACGTACCATGAGCGCTTGAGAAGAATGTATATTCTACTGCTTTAGGGTGAAAAGTTCTGAATATATCTATTAAATCAAGTTGATCTAGTGTATCCTTTAATTCTGCTGTTTCTTTATTGATTTTCTTTCTTGTGGATCTATCCAGTGTTGTTAGTGGGGTATTGAAATCCCCTACTATGATAGTATTACTGTTAATCTCGCCCTTAATGTCCATCAAAGTCTGCTTTATGAATGTCAGGGCTCCTATATTTGGTGCGTAGATATTTATAATAGTTATATCTTCCTGTTGAATTGTTCCCTTTATCATTATGTAGTGTCCTTCTTTATCTCTTACTACAGTCTTTGTTTTAAAGTCTATTTTGTCAGATATAAGTACTGCTACCCCGGCTTTTTTTTCATTTCCATTTGCATGAAATATTTTTTTCCATCCTTTTATCTTCAGTGTATGAGCATCTTTTGTTTTAAGGTGTGTCTCTTGTAGACAGCATATGTATGGGTCCTGTTTCTTTATCCACGCTGCTACCCTATGTCTTTTGATTGGATCATTTAGTCCATTTACATTTAAGGTTATTATTGATATGTAGTTGTTTATTGACATTTTATTCTTTAAAGCTGTATTTTTCTTTTTTTTTTTGCTATATTCTTTTCTCCCTTTGAACTGTTCACACTAGGCCCCTTAAAATCTCTTGCAGGATTGGTTTGGTTTTAATGAATTCCTTGAGGTTTTCTTTGTCTGGAAAGCTCTTTATTTCTCCCTCAATTTTAAACGTTAGCCTTGCTGGATAAAGTAGTCTTGGTTGTAGGTTCTTGTTCTGCATTACTTTGATTATATCTTGCCATTCCCTTCTGGTTTGAAGTGTTTCTGTTGATAAGTCCGATGTCATCCTAATGGGGGCTCCTTTGTAGGTGAGAGTCTTTTTTTCTCTAGCAGCTTTTAAGATTTTTTCTTTATCTATTAGCTTTGGTATTTTAACTATGATGTGTCTTGGTGTAGATCTTTTTGGGTTTCTCTTTAATGGGGTTCTGTGCGCTTCTTGGACATGTAGAATGTTTCCCAGCCTTAATTTAGGGAAGTTTTCGGCTATGATTTGATTGAACAAAGTTTCCATTTCCTGTCCACTTTCCTCTTCTTCAGGTACCCCTATGATGCGAATGTTGTTTCTCTTCAGGTTGTCACAGAGCTCCCTTAGAGTTTCCTCACATTTTTTGAATCTCTTTTCCTTTTTTTTCTCTGCTTCTGTAACTATGTTTATTGTGTCCTCTAACTCACTGATTCGATCCTCAGCGTCATCTATCCTGCTTTTAATTCCTTCCATTGTGGTCTTCAGTTCTGATACTGTATTTGTCATTTCTGTCTGGTTCTTTTTTATTATTTCAATTTCATTTTTTATACTTGTTATCTCTTTATTTAGGTGTTCATAATGACTATCCATTGTTGCTCTAATTTCTTTGAACATCCTAACTATCATTATTCTAAAGTCTGCTTCTGGTAGTTTGGTTATATCTGGTTCATTCAGGACCTTCTCTGGGGATTTCTCTTGGTTGATTTGGTTTGCATTCCTCTGCCTGCCCATTTTATCTGAGTGTAAGCAAGTTGTGGCCACTGGAGTCCAGTATGTGTTGCCTTTGTGTTCTCTAGGTGTGGTCTGTCTGCAGGCTTGCCACCCCCTCTGTCGCTGCCTAGGGCGGTTTGGTGTGGGCGTTGCCAGCGCCGGCTCACTGCAGCTATTGCTGTGGTTTCTGCCTCTCCTTTGCGGGAGGGGCTGTCACTCAAGCCACTAGCGTTAGCGCGTAGGGCAGAGGTGAGCACCTTCGCTCAGCTGCGGACCCGGACTTTTTCTGGAAGGCTTACGCCCAGCCCCCTCAGTCCGAGCCTGCTCGCCACCGTTTTGTGGGTTGGGCGGGGCTTTTGACGTGCTCTCAGCTGTGAGCCTTTGCCCGTCCAGAATTTAGCCCCGCCCTCGAGGCCAGGGCCCTCCTGCTCAGGGACTGAAACCGAAAACCGGGATTATTGGGCCGGGCGTGTTTGCTGGCGTGCGCACAGCGGCTAGCTTCCGGTCGTTCCGGCTCCTACCCCGCCCCCACGCTCGGAGAAAGCTCGCGCACGTAGGGCGGTACTCCGCGGTTTCTCCGGCCGGGCAGGGCGAGCAGCCTGAGCTCCGCAGGGAACTTCCCCTGGTCTCAGTGTCTCCCTCGCCCCCAACTTAGGAGCCCGCTCGCGCCCACAGATGGCACGCCGGGGTTTCTCCTTCTGGGCGGGGTTGGCAGCGTGAGCCTCGGGCCCCTCGCCCGTCCCTGGTCTTAGCCCGGTGCCCGCGGTCAGGGCCGGCTAGCGCAGGGTCGCAGGGCTGATCTCTGCCCGTATTTTTCCCCACAAGTGGGGTCACAGGCGGCCCGCAGCTGCCGGACAGCTTTAGCGCGTCACCTCTGCCACTGCTAGGCTAGCCCGAGCTCTCACTGTCCCGCCCACACCGACAGGACCGCGTTTCGGCGTCCTGTCCCGACCATAGGCTTCAGCAACCTCAGGGGGCTAGAAGTGCCCTAAGTCTCCACACTGTAGGCTTGGGAGCTCCCTCCCTCTAGGCAGGTCTGCTCTAATTGCCGGGGGAGAGCTTGTTTGGCTAGTGTCCTGTCTCCCTTTGCTGGTATTGCTAGCTCCAGGGGAAATATTCGTTTTCGATTAGGGAAGTGACTTAGCCCATGGGTCGGGGTGGCTGTCCCTCAGAGTGTCCTCGTGCCTTCAGTCCACTCTTTGTTCCCGCTGCTCTGTTCCTCTCCTCTGTCCCAGTTCCCCGGAGCCCCGGGTGCGTGGTTGTGAGAGAGGCTTTCTGAGCTGTCCCTTTAAAAAGATTTTTGGGTCTGAGAAGACTCTCTCTTTTTCCCAAATAGTATCCTCATTTACTTCACAGCTCGATACTGTCCAATCGGCTCTTCTAGGGTCTGGGACTGCAGTCTGGGGCTTGGTTCCTGGGACCCAGGTCCCTCCCTCTCCGCCAAACTCTCCTCCCGCCACGCGGATCTCTCCGGGCTGCCGTTTGCTCTGGGGAGCTGGGCAGCCCTCTTCGCGTTTACGCTATTCCTACCCGTCTCAATGTGGCTTCTGCAGTGTTCCTTGGTTGAAGAGTCCACTTAGTTTTGCTCCAAGTTGGTTTATCCAGATGATGGTTCTTAAAATTGAGTTATAATCCACTTTGGTTCTGGGAGTTGGAAGTTGGTACGTCTGCCTACTCCATCGCCATCTTCTCCCTCTCTAATCATTTAATTTTTTAAAAAAGCCTAAACCAATAGAAAAATGAGGACACTATGTGAACCAGGCAAACTATGGTAGAAAAAGAAAAGCAATTAGCTGAAAATGTTTTACATGTTTAAATTCACTGTTGAAGAAAGCTAGACTAATGCTATCAGTGAGGTAGATTTTTGTTTCCACTTTGCCAATTTTTATTTTAAGGTTCATACTTAATTCAGGAAAAGATGCCAGAACCGTGATTGTAAATGAGATGAAGTTTTCTGTTTCTGAACCAATGAAGAGCTCTCTGCGTATAGACTGCCAGGGAATGATAGTCTGCATAGAGTCGGACATCACGTGAAATGAGCTACCTCACAATATTTAGTGGTCAGTTCTAGCCCATGGCATGTGTCAAGATTCCAGATAAGCCTTCCTCAGCATAGTCCTTTCATACATAAAAATAAAATAAAAAATAAAAAAAATTACAGCAGACCAAAATAAGAAGAAAATCCTAATAACAACAACAAAAGGAAAAGAATGACTCTTCTTTAATCGTTTTAAGAGTGCTATTTCGATCACTTTCTAAAAGACCGAATCACCAGGAAACAGGTTCTGTTTCAAACACACAAAGTTATCATCTCTGGGTGTTGGATGGACCTAGCGATCTGCAATTTAAAAGAAGGCCATCTTTTTGTTTGCTGGAAAGTGTTAAACATAGAAAGTCAGGGCAGGAAACAACTTGCTCTGCTTTACTTGGTGGCTCTCCTGATTTCTCAGGAAGTGTACGCTGAAGTATCAAGGTTTCAGAATCAAGTTGGGACTCTGGTTCCAGGACCTTAGTTTGTGTGAGTTCTTGTGGTTTTACTTTGTGGTCCTTGGAAGGGACAGTTTCTTGTGTGTGACCTTTTAGTGGAATGAGAACAGGACCCGGAGAACCATATTCTTTGTCTAATACATCACCATCTCAGCCTCATCCAACCTGTTACACAGGGAAGTCACCTGAGCCCAGACAGGGACAGTTCAGACACGTTCTCAGGTTCGTCTCTTAGTAACGCTTCAAGAAAGAATTCTGACACCGAGCTTCCAGTGACATCCTGAGCAAGGAGGAACTTGTTGAGCAATGTATGCTGTCCACCAACAATTTGCTTTGGGGCACACATAGTAGTTTGTACCCTCCTTTTAGCCCCTTTGCTTTAGGGTGATGAGGTATTATAGAGACAGCTTAGAAGAGATATTCTTAAATCACTGGCACTTGAAAGAAACAAGGGGAAGCTTGCTGTCAGAAGCAATCACGTCTGTCGTTAACAGGCAAACAAGTGCGGTAAAGGGCTGGTTTGGCAATGAATGTATGAGTATTGTCTTGTGTTGAGTAAACACATCACAATAAAAATTGTATCCTAGGTTGTCCTTGCAAAAGCAATCTATACAAAATTCTCAGTCCCTTTATCACTTAGAAAAATAAATTATTGGATCTGATTCTGTTTATCATCTGGTTCTTTTCTTTTTTCTTTGTATTTTTCTGAAGTAAGAAGTGAAGAGGCAGAGAGACTCCTGCATGCAACCAACTGGGATCCACCCAGCATGCCCATCAGGGGGCGATGCTCTGCCCATCTGGGGCATTGCTCCTTTGCAACCAGAGCCATTCTAGCGCCTGAGGCAGAGGCCATGGAGCCATCCTCAGTGCCCGGGCTAACTTTGCTCCAATGGAGCCTTGGGTGCGGGAGGGGAAGAGAGAGAGGAAGGAGAGAGGGAAGGGTGGAGAAGCAGATGGGCACTTCTCCTGTGTGCCCTGGCCAGGAATCGAACCTGAGACTTTCACACGCCGGGCCAATGCTCTGCCAACCATCCAGGGCTTCATCTGGTACATTTTTTAAATAAGCTTATTGGGGCAACGAGATGAAAACTTAAGGTTGTCTCACTTGGACAAGTTCTGTATATGCTAAAAGCAGAAAGACCAAGCCAATGTGGTGACTACTTTCTGGAATAATTGTCATTTGCTTCCTAATATTCATCACCCAATATGTGTCCTGTCTACCTGCCTTCATCGTTTTGTCCATGGGAAAGAGGCCTTCATGACCAGAGTCAGCAATGGTGAGGGGCCCGGGATATCTGGAATCAGTGTAATCTTTTATATTTAAAGCCAAAATTTAGTCCTCGGTTTTGTGCAACAATGAGTCTGGAAGGACAAACATGGGACTTTAATTTAATAACTAGATGACTGTCCCTTAGTAGACATGCTCAAAGCGTATTGAGATACACTGAACGCCCGGTCATTGTTAGAATGCGCCTACTATTAGGATAACCACAATGACTTTCTCGTCAATGTCTGTGTGATTTTGTTCTGATGATGACTTGGTTCAGAACTTAAGTTATTAGTGCTTGAGAGACCTTAGTATTTTGTCACAAAGACCATAGTATTAATGGTTTCTGGAAAGAGCTTGGCACATAAGTATGGATTCATAGCTCTGAGGAGTCCAAGCTATCAAGTGGGAGAACAGTAAGAATCGGTAAAAATATCAGGGCAAGAGTGACTGCCAGGCAGATGTACAAAAGCCATAATCCTCCAGCAAATCCTAAGTAAAAGTGTTTTTTTTTCTGAAAGTATCTTTAGAAGAGAAAGGATAGTATTTTGTCACAGTTTTGGAAATTCTTGAAGTTTGTATAGGAAAAATGACCAGCCTGATGGTGGTGGCACAGTGGATAAAGCAATTGACTTGGAACATTGAGGTCGCAGGTTTGAAACCCTGGGCTTGCCTGGTCAAGGCTCATATGGGAGTTGATGTTTCCTGTTCCTCCTCCCTTCCCCTTTTTTCTTTCTTTCTCTCTCTCCCACCCCCCTTCCCCTTTCTTTCTTTCTTTGCTTCTTTCTTTGTTTCTTTCTTTGATTCTTTCTTTGTTTCTTTCTTTCTCTTTCTCTCCCCCTCTATAAAATGCATAAATAAAATCTTAAAGAAAAATAAATACATAAAAAGAAAAAACAACCAGTTTGACAGAGAAGAACAAGCCCTATGTTGCTAAATAATACATAGGTTTTAGGATCTGAAACACGTAAAGATGCTAACACAACCACATTTAACTTTTTATGACAAGAATAATTAAAGATTTTTTACCTGGACTTGGCATACCAGGGCTCTCCTTACACTCCCACAGTTTTAGCTGAAGGCTCTACCATCAATAGAGTGCTTGTTCCCAAACCACAATGAGAGATCAAGATTAAATTGAAATAAAAACGAGAGTCATGGCCGTCGAGTGTGGTGCTACCCACCGGAGTATTCTATGATTAAATATTCCCATGAATGTCTTTTATTCACTTTACAAAGTAGTATTTGTATACCCATTGCTTTTCTTATATGTATATACTCAGTCCCTTTAGTAGACTGGAAAATATTTCGTATTTTATTTTTAGAGTCGGCACAAAATTACACCATATGTTAAATCCCTCTTAGTTAGTGAAGCAAATTACCCATGTCTCAGACATTCACATGTACTAGCAATGTTCTGTTTTAATTATAGAGACCATTTCTTTAATTGTTTGTCAAATACAATATTTAAGAGTAAATAGGAAAAAAAGACATTAATTGCTATTTTATTTTTAAAATAGCAATTTATTCTTTCCCAATCCAAATGATGCAACCATGGTCATTACAGTTTGGTTGGAAACCACAGAGAATTAAGAAAAATAAGATGCCTGTATTACAACAAACAATTACAACCACTGTAAAACTTCCATACATTTTCTTCCGGTCTTTAGTTATCGGCATATCGCATGCCTGTTTAGTATAATATCTTATCAGCCACCATTTTGTTTTGCATGTAGTTTTGGCCTTAATAGTTCAAGAAGCAAATGCTCCAGATGCAACATTTTCATTTGTGGGGTACTTTAGTGGTGTCCTGTTTTCCATAATTGCAAGGAATAGTGTATCGTTTAGCATTAATATCTGTACTCCTTACATGTGGCTGGAAGGCGTGATATGTGACCACTCATCACTGATAATAAGCCATCATTACCCTTATCATCAGTGAGCTTGCTGCAGAGGGAAGATAAATATTCAAATAAGTGCTTTGGATACAATTATGCAAAGTGACCTGGGAACCAGAGGGACCAGAGGTCTAATATTCACAATTCACTCAGCTTTATTTCTAAATTTAGAATTATTTCCTCTGGATGAACTTCCTTCTGGAAGGGTAATATTTAAGTCAATCGGTAAAGAGGTTTTTTTAAAGTTTCTGAAGAAATTGGCCATCATTTCAGATCAACAGTAAACAGTTGTTTCTTTACTATGTTTTAACTCAAAATCAAAAATACCTGGATTTCAAGTCTTACCCACCACGTCTAGGTTGCACTGTAACTAAGTATCATATACTTTGTCGGTCTGAAATAAGTATGTTATATCACACCAAAGAGTGCATTTTCTCTTGCTAGTAAATATAAACAATGAGTTTCAAACTTCATGGATATCTTTCCTCATACGTATTGAAATAAGTATTCAGCTTTTCTTAAATGGGTTATTGATTATTATTCTTAGTTATTTTCTGTAAGTGCATTCCTGAGTTTATATTTCTCAATGCTATAGGAATACTGATTTATATTCATAAGTGACATTTGTCTGTCATTTCCTTTTTGTACCTTGTCTTTTATTTCTCATTTTGCTCTCAGACCTCTGTGTTCTTTCTAAATTAGAGTTTATTTTTTAATTTTTAATTTTTATTTTTTTGTGGCAGAGACAGAGAGAGTCAGAGAGAGAAAGAGATAGGAACAGACAGACAGGAGGGAGAGAGATGAGAAACATCAATTCTTCGTTGTGTCTCCTTAGTTGTTCATTGATTGCTTTCTCGTATGTGCCTTGACTGGGGGGCTACAGCAGACTGAGTGATCTCTTGCTCTAGCCAGTGACCTTGGGTCCATGCTGGTGAGCCTTGCTCAAACTAGATGAGCCTGCACTCAAGCTGGCGACCTCGGGGTCTCGAACCTGGATCCTCCGCATCCCAGTCCGATGCTCTAGCCACTGCGCCACTGCCTGGTCAGGCAATATTTATTTCTTCTCACCACTTATTGCATGTGTAACCTGGTTGCTATTCACCCTCTCTTCATCTGCAGGACGTTTGTAAATACAACTATTGAATCCCTAATGACTGCAATTGTTGTGAGGACTACTTCAAGCCCAAGACAGTGCCTGGGATACTCAACGTACACCATTTTAATATTTTAAACAGGTTGGTCATTATTCTGTAACATTTATTTCATCCAAGCTTGAAATAATTGACCGACATAAGTGGACAAACTCGCGCATCCTTTTTCATTTCAGTTAGTGTGTCAAGATTGGTAATCGTACGTCACTGACAACATTGCAGTTTCTTCTTGGGTTATGACTACTCCTTGGCCCATAATACAGTGCAGGTTGGACTTTAAATTTGTTTTGTATGGAATTTTTTTACTTACATTCCTATCTTGTAAGATTTTAGAAACCTGTACAATCTGGATACACTAAAAATTTCTCAAGTCTCCAAGTCCTGGATCCATTCTGTTAAAAAAGTTATTCATGCAAGCTGTCTGTTTTTTCTCGCTTTAATATCAGCAGCAAGAAAAAAGAAAAAACAGACTGTACCTTCACCACCACTCTGCTCGAAACCCACCTTAGCTCACTGCCCAATGTCACCATGTGAGTCTCTGTCTTACACTGAGCAACCGAGCGCACCACACCTCCCCCAATAGTCAGTGCAGGACCACTGAGGTATTCTCTAGGAGGGCAGATGTCTCTTTGCCATGCCTCTCACTTCCTTCTGAGTCCTCGCCACCAAAATCACAGGAGACCATGTTTCTACTGGCCATCTGCTCAAGGCAATCCAAACTTTCTGATCACTCTCCCCAATCCCCCCCCCCTTCGCTCTCCCCTCTGGCCAAGAGGAGAACCACATGCCCGTGTTTAGCTACGTGTCCCAGCAGCATCTCATGAGTTCGTGTTCTAGAGCTGCTCTGACAAATCGCCACAGACATGCAGGTGCAGCAAGCCTTTCTTTCTGTTCTCGCAGCTCTGGAGGTTAGCTGACCAGTGCGGGTCCTCACTATGCTAAAGCCCGGAGCAACCCAAGTGCTCACTCTCTCCAACTTCCAGCAGTGCCCCCGTGCACCAGGCTCATGTCTGCTTCCTCCCTCTTCAAATTCATCAGCGGGCATCTTGCTTGCCATGCTTCCATGATCACAGCTCCTCGGGACCCTCATCCCAGCTGGCAAAGAGCACGGGTGATCAGACTGGGCTCTCAGGAACCATCAGGTTCCCCTCCCCATCTCGAGGTCCACACTCTTGAATGTAATGGCAAAGTTCCTTTTGCCCCACAAAGTCACATGCTGACACATTTCCGGGACTAGGATGTGGTTGTCTCTAGGGAGATATCATTCTGTCTACTCCACTCTCCAAAATGGTTTTTCTCACACTGTTCAGTGATAGAACACATTTAAAATGACCCAACAACGTCTTTCTGATTTGTTAACATGCTCCTTTCATTACGTATTTGATACTGCTTTGTTGGCAGATGGAAAATGTTTGCAGACATGGCATTATCCGGGGAACCTTGGTTAGGCATGAATTATTTAGAGAATAGTCTCATTGCTCTATACCTCCATAACAGCACAAACCTGAACCCTAGCAAAGACAGTAACCTAGAAGGGAAGAGGTTGGCATTTTGTTACCGTTAGAGCTCAACCAGAAAATGTGCCCACATTCCAATCCTCCTACCAGCCCTCCAGCTAAGCCAGAGAGCTTGTGATTTTTTTCCTTATAAACAACGGGAAAGGAATTTTCCCAACTGTCTTGGAATTTCAGCTAATGCCTTGGAGCTGAGAAAGGTGGGTCCTAAGCACCTCGTGTTTTAAAGAGAGCAACTGTATATAATCCCTGAACATAGGCTACCCATCAGGGCACCAGGCTGAACTCACCAACAGAATATGCCGGTGTTTATGTTATACAATGAATTCTAGTGTCATCCTGAAGAGATTTATTCAAAGGTAATTTATAGAAATAGAGGATATTATATAGTCAGGAGGAGGGCAGGAGTTATTTTCTCCTTTAATCCAAATGAGGGACTCTTGATACCCCACACACATGTCATCTTCATCAACCACATATGTTTTAAATGTCAACCATGGTCTCACTGCTCTTCCAAGTGCTCTTCATGAACTGACTCAACCTTCACAACTTTATAAGGTAGGTTTTATTATTTCCCCCATTTTAAAGCTGAATAAAATGGGACCCACAGAGGTTAAATGATGTCTTCCAATTATGAGAATTCTTGGCAGAGCTGTAAAAATTGATAGTTGTCCCCAGTGCTACAGAAGGAAGCTCTCAAGACAGGTAGATGTCTGTCCTCTGAAGTTTGGGGGCACAGAGGTCGGGACCTACCCCCTCATCTGAAGAGACCTCGCTGTGAGGGGCTTGCAGGAGCAGCCCACACTATCAGAGGGAGGAGAGGCAGAAGCAGAGATGACCATCTGTGGCTCTCACTGGACAAGAATGGATAAGCTTCCCAAAGCCTGAGGCCACACTATGAGAGAGAGCTAAGCGTTTATGGCATGAAGAAAACATTCCCAAAAGGGATGCTTCCCAAGGTGAGGGGGTTCCAGGCAGTGATAACTTCCCGGAGCCAAAAATGACAGGCACTATAGAAGGTCATCCAGAGCAGACGTGGCCGACATCAGAGAGAGACTCCACATGGGGACTCAGCAGAAGCCTCCAAGGAGCCAGTGAATGTGCCCCAGGAGACAGTCAGCCCTGGACTCCTCTCTGACCAAGAGCATCCCACAGCCAAGAAAGAACCACAATTCTGCTGTTTACCTACAGTTCCTGCAGCTTCTTCATATTCACTTAACTTTTATGAGCTTCAAAGTCTTTATTTATAGAATAAGGGCAGTAACCCTGCCTTGTGGGGTGGCTAGGAGGACGAGACCCACTGACAGCAAAGCATTGGTACGGACCCAATACCCCCGAATCAGTGACGATCGCCAACATTGGAGACCTCGGGCAACCTGGTCCCAACATACGTCCTGGGTGCATTTGTAATCTGCACTGTTTTTTTCCTTTCTGAAAGAGACTACCTAGTCTAGCTGAAGGGTGATGTTTTTATCTATAGTTAGCTGAAAGGGGGTATTTTCATTTATACTTCTGAACTGAAAATGTAGATGGGTGAAAAGCAGCAGCCACACTTAAAGGACTGAAAACGATCAGCTATTTCTCTACTTTGAGTTATGACGACAGTGGGTGGCCGATTCACTGTAGGACGGTTTCCTGGCCTGTGCTTGTGCGGGACATGGGTTAAGGTGCTGTGAGTCACAACCCCCACAGGGGATGATGAGAAACTCATCCTGACTTTCAGAGATGCACAAGCTCCCAGGGAAGCAAATAACTCAACTACGAGTCAAAAAAAAAGGACGGTGAAACATACAAAAAGATTAACATTTCATAATGACCTCAAACAGCCAAGAGGGCATGGAGACAACCTGAAGAAAATTAACACCTAAGCGCACAGGGGGACAGAAAAGGAAGAGTGACAAACACCAGAGTGTCTAACGTGAAGCCTCCTGTCTCCCTGGGTAGATGGGACTCACAGAATAGGACACCAACTATGACTAAAGTGCCTGTGAATAATACGAATTTACAGAAAAGGGCTTTACTGTTTAGCAGAGGCAGACGGGGAGGTTGGAGGGGAGAGACAGAGAGTGAGCAGGACAAGAGGGAGCAAGCCCATGCACAGAGGCTACAGAATGAGGACAAAGACCCCACGCGGGGTCCTGGTGAAGATGCCCTCACCCACATTTGTAATTTCACTTGGAGAAATCTAATCATGGGAAATACAGAAAGTATCTAAAACAACATTCCAAAGAAAAAATAAAAGCAATTTCACAATACAATAGGGAAACCAGAAAGTTGGGCAGAATGGGAGCCATTAACAAGGAAGTAATGAAGACTCAAATTTGTCTTCGTATTCACTAACTGAACAATATGGAAACTTTAAGACTCTAACAAACACAGAATATAAATGAAGCCACAGGACCATAAAGTGTTAACGTTTGTATCCTATGCAGCCCGACTTCGATATTCTGAAAAAAATATGAAAGAAGTCACAATATTGTCACAACTAGATGTTGCAACAAATTTTACCAATAATGTGTATCCCAAAGGAAATGTCTATACACATTTCTGAAGTATTTAGTGGCACTGGACACCAGAGGAAATTTTATGTGAATAGAAGCAATAATATCCTAGTGTAGCAGTAGAAAGGTAAAAGGAAAATGAGGTCATATGTTTTTGTTTTTGTTTTTTGTGAGAGACAGAGAAAGGGACAGGTAAGGACAGACAGACAGGAAGGGAGAGATGAGAAGCGTGAATTCTTCGTTGCACACCTTAGTTGTTCATTGATTGCTTTCTCATATGTGCCTTGACCATGGAGCTACAGCAGAGCAAGTGACCCCTTGCTCAAGCCAGTGACCTTGGGCTCAAGCTGGTGAGCCTTGCTCAAACCAGATGAGTCCGCTCTCAAGCTGGTGACCTCGGGGTTTCGAACCTGGGTCCTCCACATCCCAGCCTAACATTCTATCCACTGCGCCACTGCCTGGTCAGGCAAAAAAATGAGGTCATATTTGAGGCTCCTCAACTACTTTTTTGTGATCCTAAGATTTCACAAATGGAGCCATTTATTTTTCAGTTATAAATTACTGAAGGGGAATGGAATAACTAGAGCCATTGGTAGTGACTGCTTTTGTCTGATTATAGGTGGAGAAAACACATTTGCATCATAGATTGGAGAGAGTAAGCATTCTAACATTAGGATTTTCATTTAATATGTATGTGCAGTGATTTAAAAAAATACCACCCTCCATGGGCATAAAAATGCTGGTTTTTCAAAGACAGTTGACACATTTTTCATTGATTCTTCAACCTTACCATAGGGTGGGCCAGGCAATTATTATATTTAGATTTTACCAAGAAGAGATTAGTGACAGCTAGAAGCTTGATGTGTCCCAAGTTTGTATTTCTCCACAGTTTAAAAAGAAGAAGAAAAAGATGCTATAACTGACTTACCTTTACTAAGATTGCATAGTGAAAAACAAACAAACGTGATCATTATGAGCCAGCATGTTGGGCGTGAGGCTGGGCAGTATCTTTGTGTTTATTGAGATTACTTTGAATAGTAATGACTATGACTATTATGCAATAAGTCATTTTATGACTTATTGCATAATCCTGAAGAAAGTAACTCATTTTCAATTCTTAAAAGTTATTGGTTTGTTTTGGGGGTCTAGAGCATGGCCAAAGCTGTATTTAACAGAAAAGAAATTTTATCAAATTTATAAATTTAGGCTCTGGTTGGTGGCTCAGTGGTAAAGCATGGGCCTGGCATGTGAAAGTCCCATGTTCGATTCCCGGTCAGGGCACACAGGAGAAGCAACTATCTGCTTCTCCATCTCTCTCCCTCTCTTTTTTCCTCTCTCTCTCCCTCCCTTCCTCCCTCCTGCAGCCAGATGAGTAGAGCATCGCCCCTTAGTGGGCATGCTGGGTGGATTTCAATCAGGATGCCTACAAGAGTCTGTCTCTTTGCCTCCCCACTTCTCACTGAAGAAAACTTTCTTAAAAAATTATTTTGTTTTCTAATACAAAGCACAAGTCCAATGATTTTCTCAATTACGTAAAGGAGAATTTTTACTTGAGAGGAGAGTGTGTTATGTTCATTCCTTTAAACATAAATGAACACTGAACATGCCATAAAATCACATTTGCTTTACTTAGGACTATGTAGCCACTTCACAATATCCATATCGATTATAATCTTAAAAAGAACAACCACATGTCTTTATTTCTTATGCAGAGATCTACATAAAATGAAACACTGTTTGCTATTTCATCTGCTGTCCCCTCCCCTCCCCACCCCATGGACAGAAGATAAAAACTGCAGCTGTGTAGGATCCCCACGAAGTTAACTCGGATGATGAAGCGTGACCTGTGACAAGCCATCAACACCACGCGGCACAGAGTGAGGAATCATCAGTGTGAGAAGCAAGGTGAAGGTAAAAGTGCACGCTTCTGATTCACTGTCCTTGTCTGCAATCTTGCCTTAGTTAGTGTTCAGCTTCTGTTCCCTCTCCTCTTTCCTTAAAGAGAAGCCCAAGACCTTGTTTCTCCCCTTACGAAATACCCTCAGAAACTCATCCCGGTGTGACTGTAAGCATGCACGTTAATCATGCGTCCGCACGAGCAATACCTGTCCACTTTCAGAGCTGACTTGGGTGGATTCAAACCATATAAATTGGGTTCAATTAAAAAAAATCTCAGGATCCTAAAATTCACAGTTTTCATCATTTAAAGCACTAATATCCTTCTTGACTTTTTCCTTGCTTTCCTTCGAAATATCAGCCCCCAGATATTTCCCACTGCAGTCACGCATTTCAGTTTAGGGACGCTGCCTCGTTGACTGGTGATCAAATCACCGATTCGTTCAAATATATAGATGAACAGCTCCAAGTTTCACTCATGGCTCCCCGCACACATCCGCATGCCGGGATGTGGCAGAGTCAAGAGCTCCTTGCAGGAGCAGATGGTTGGGGGTCATTAATAAGGAGCCTTCCGTTATTTGCATATTCATTAGATGATATCGGTTACTCCTCAGCCAGACAGCGACAAAAAAAAAATTATAGAAATGGCATTTGTGTTTCCTCCCATTAACACAGTATTAAAAGCAGGGTGTCTGCGTTAAAAAGGAGGCAGACAGGCATCTTTGACTGCGTAGCACTGGTACTCCCCGTTTGGGTTTTTAGCTGGGTGATAAAAGGCAGGTTGTGCCCCCCCCCTTCCGCCGGCGAGTCGTCCCTGCTTTGACAGACACACAAGGGCTCTCTGGTTGTCCCTGCCTGGGGGGATGACTGCCTGGGGAGAGCTCAGGTCAGGAAAATGTTAAATATTTTTATTTTAGGGAAAGAAAAATAGTTGGCCAAAGATCTAGAGAAAGGACTAAAATTTAAAAACTAAAAACAAACAACAAAAAACCGTTGACTCTAGAACCCTCTTAGAAACCCTTTCTGGTGACTCTTTTGTCAGTAAACGGGGCAAGTGATGGATGAAGCATTGAGTTATAATTTAGAAGGAAATAAACGCAAAAGGTCAGTGCGTTAACGTTCAAACCGACCTCTAACTTCAATAAATTCAAATACAATGTCTTTACCTTTATGTTGCGGACCTTTTCTGTCTCTGCCTTTGTCTTTAACATATCAGAATACCAGGGAAGTTGTCTGGAATTGAACATTTGGCATTAATAAAGGTAAATAAATAAAATAAAGCCACTGCTATGCAAAGGTCTGGCTTCACGGAGGATAGTAGAGGCGCGTGCGAGGGAGACACACGGGTAGTGACAGTGTCACCGCCAACGCTGTACAGTGTTGGGGTGCAAGGGACAGGGGAAGGGACCACCTCCCAGAACCACCACGGTGTCCAGGGTGAGGAGCAACTCCATGTCCATAGGCAAATTCAAATGTGCAAGGGTGACCGTATAAAGTGTTAGATAATATGTGGGTACGTGTTATTGAGCAATAGAGTCACTCAGGTGAATCTGTTTTACAGGGAAGAAAACACCTAATGGATATAAAGACATCTCAAGGGAAACTGAAGAGGAAAATTCAGGTTAGAGAAGTGTGGAGACAGAGAAAAAGACAAAATAAGAAAGTGCAGCTTGACCAGGCAGTGGTGCAGTGGATAGAGCATCGGACTGGGATGCGGAGGACCCAGGTTCAAAACCCTGAGGTCACTGGCTTGAGTGCAGGGTTGTTGGCTTGAGTGTGGGATCATAGACATGACCCTGTGATCCTGGCTTGAGCCCAAGGTCACTCGTTCTGCTGTAGCCCCCAGTCAAGGCACATATGAGAACGCAATCAATGAACAACTAAGGAGCCGCAACAAAGAATTGACACTTCTCATCTCTCTCCCTTCCTGTATGTCTGTCCCTATATGTCCCTCTCTCTGTCTGTCTCTCTCTCTGTCTCAAAAAAAAGAAAAAAGGAAGGAAGAAAGGAAGGAAGGAAGGAAGAAAGGAAGGAAGGAAGGAAGGAAGGAAGGAAGGAAGGAAGGAAGGAAGGAAGGAAAGAAGGAAGGAAAGAAGGAAGGAAAGAGAGAGAGAGGGAGGGAGAGAGAAAGAGTGCATGTGAGAACTGGTGATTGCAAGCTGTTGCCCGTGGTGACATGGGTGATGGGTTTGGGAGGTGGTCTGAGCAGGAACTAAAGGGGCAGGCTTGTGCAATAGGATGAATTCTTGCAAAGAAAGAGTCAAGTTCACCATTGTGGGTGGCATGAGCTGTGAGTGCCAAGAAACCACTGTGGGCTACAGACTGCTGACTGCTGTCACATCAGCTCAGGGACACATCTTCCACAGCACAGTCCCCCCATCATGCCCACTCTCCACCTTTACTTGTAGCATGAGAACCCTGGGAGCCCAGTCCAGGGACAGGCTTTCTGTGACCAGGGCACTATTGATGCTTGAAGGGTCTGAGCTGTCAAGGTCGAGGCCTGCTTCTACTTGACTCTTCTCCCTTCCTTGACCATTGCTGGGAGAGAAGAGAGAAGCTAGTGGGTCAACGATGAGTCCACGGATGAGTTATGTTTGGGACAATGAGCAGGAAATCTTCATAACTAAGGAGGCAGGAAGTTTGGGAGGGAAGATCGGTGACTGTATCCCTAGAGCCTGCCCACCACCTGGGCCAATCCCAACAGGAGTCTCAAAAGCGTAGGTGCCCAGAAAATAGCTGAGGTTGGAATTAGACCATTAATACTGAGCCTTGTGTTCTTGTCACCCTGGAGAGTGTCCTTTATGTTGTAACGGTGTATGCACTACTGGGAGAGGTTTCCTTTAAAAAGGAAGACTTGAAGAATTACTGAAAGCTGTCTGAAGAAAAATTAAAATCTGAACCACGTGAACATAACGACGTTTTCCATGACCACCCGATGCTCGGACTAGGTGAACAGCTAAGAGCACATCATTTGTAGAGAGAGAACAAAAGCCAGAATTAAGGACAAAGAGATTTAGTGAATCTTAATTTTCATCATGTTTTTGAAGGCAAGACACCCCAGACATCGGGCAGCTGCAGAAGGAGGGAGACAGGATAGGGCCCACATGCCACACAGAGGGTCCATACTGAGTTCTGGGCCTCCTCGCCCCAGGCCCTGTGGTGCCAAGAACACTGGCAGCCGGTCAGTGCGCCTGGGGTGGGGTGGGTCTCCGCAGACATGAACAAGTTCAGGAAATAACTGCATTTCGGGATCTCTCAGTTAAATGGCTGGGTGCCCATCCAATTAATCGACAGCAAAGCTCATCCGTTGAAAAATCCCATCCATGCATACAAAGCTTCTGAACAGCTTTTCAGAGGCTTACTCTTAAATTAAAAGAGGTAACTAAGGATTACCACGTATTTGAGAAGAGCCTCCAGCATGGGAGAAAAAAACAAAAAGAAAAAAATTTTTAAGCAAAAAATAAATAAATAAAGAGAGAGAGAGAGAAGTCAAAGAAAAGCAACAAAAACAACAAACTTTTGAGGAAGCAAGAAAGATATAAAGACCAAACGCAAACTTTAAAACAAAAAAATATATCTCATTTTCTCAAAGAAAGAAGATACTTCATTAGTGAAAAAAGATTAAGAAAATTATATATATTATAAATGCTGGAACATTCATCGAGTTAGAAAGATGTCTCCTTTTTTAAAAAAATGAGAGGAAGGGAGATAGTGAGACAGACTCCCGTATGTCCCCCAACCAGGATCCACCCAGCAACCCCCATCTGAGGTTGATGCTCAAATCTACTTAGCTATTTTTAGCATCTGAGGCTGACGAGCTCAGACCAACTGAGCCCTCCTCAGCACCCAGGGCTGACACTTGAACCAATGGAGCCACTGGCTGTGGGGGGGGGGGGGGGGGGAAGAGGGAGAGAAGAGAAAGAAGGAGAGGGAGAGAAGCAGATGGTCACTTCTTCTGTGTGCCCTGACCAGGATATCTAAACACCAAGCCAATGCTCTACCACTGAGCCAACCAGCCAGGGCCAGAAAGATTTTTTGAAAATCAAAACATCAGAGCAAATTCAAAATGCAACCCTTAAAAAAAAAAAAAAAGTCAGTTAATTCTAAGGAAAGCAAAGAGTAATTCAAGAAAAATAAGTGGTATCACAGAACACTACTGTTCAGCAGTGAGTTTTTTGCTTCAAATGTAAATAATAGTAAGTATTGAGTCAATAAGAATTGTGTCCAACAGTGTCAGGAGAGTGAAGAACGGGGAACTAGAGTGTGAGGGGTACAGCAGTGAGAAATTTTCATCTTTCCCTGTCAATCTAAAACTATTTTAAATTGAAAGTGTATTTTAAAACATACTTTACAATTCAGGACTACTCCCAAGGAGAATTTTGAGTTTGTATTTCTGATTTAGTAAACACTGTAACAACAGCATGACAATGACCACACATTCAGTACCATTTTACCCCTTCCTTAAAAAAGGAGGACCTGGGGTCCTGAGGGGTCAGGGGACTTCCCCAAGTCTATACCTGTTTTGTGTTTTGCTTTGTTTTGTTTTGTTTGTATTTTTCTGAAGTGAGAAGTGGGGAGGTAGAGAGACAGACTCCGCATGTGCCCAACCAGGATCCACTTGGCCTGTCCATCAGGGGGCGATGCTCTGCCCATCTGGGGTGTTGCTCCATTGCAGCTGGAGCCATTCTAGCACCTGAGGCGGAGGCCAGGGAGCCATCCTCAGTGCCCGGGCCAACTTTGCTCCCATGGAACCTTGGCTGCAGAAAGGGAAGAGACAGAGAGGAAGGAGAGGGGGAAGGGTGGAGGAGCAGATGAGTTCTTTTGTGTGCCCTGGCCAGGAATCGAACCCAGAACTTCCACATGTCTGGCTAATGCTCTACCACTGAGCCATCCAGCTGGGCTGGTCCACAGCTGTGCTTTTAACAGTGGCAGCTTACTGCCTGACCCATGTGCTCCTTCTCATCCGCAGAAATCTCAAGTCCTAAAAATGTTATATGCCCATCTCCTTTCAACTTCGATGGTCTAATTGACAAAAAAAAATGGTTTAAACATTTCTCTGGAAAAAACAACAACAACAACCTTACATTAGTCTTCAATATAAATAAGAACAAACAGAAAACCATGTCCTAAAGGTAAGTCAGGGAAATCATATGTGTATTATGGGTTTTTGAGAAATCAAGGCCTCCATCAAATTTGAATGAGATGCTCAGTCAATAAAATACCGGATTAACGCGTCAATAGCTTGCTTGGAGTGTTACAAGAGCTCCACACAGCCTTCCTCCTCATCCTCGCTCCATTCTCTCCCTCCCATCTCTAGATGGCAACTGAACGTGACACCCGCACACTCTTCTGGCTTAGCTGGGGCAGCTCTGTAACGTTGAACCAGGTTGGGGACAAGGGAACACACACTTCTACAGGAGGGATGCTGTGGGAAGGACTTGAAGAATTGTAATGATCAGGTTTGTATTATCCAAATTAACAAAACAGATCTTATTTAGCCAAAATAAGCATTCATTATCTTTATGTGCCCATTTATTCAGAAACAAAAATAAAAAGGTTGTGGATGAATTTAAAGTCCTCTGTTTTCTTTTTTTTTAAATGTAATATTTGCTATAAAAATGAACCTGGTACCCCAATGTATAAAATACAATAAAAAATAATGTGATATGCCAATATATAAATGCCATATTAATAATGAATCCAACCCATGAAATAATACACACAGTAATTTATTAAGGATTATTTTTTAAGAAAACGACTTAAACAACAATTAGCTTATGTCAGCAATTCGGGGGAGGAAAAACACACACACATATATTTGGCGATGGAAGGAATATAGGCAATAAAGAAGTTTATTTGTTTAGGCCAAAGATTTAGGCCAGACAAATGCATTGGAATTACAAGAAGTAGTGGACGTTAAGACTGTTTTGAAAAGGGGGCCCACAAGAAAGGATGTAATGTTCTCTTTAAATTTTGGAGAGCTGAAGTTGGCAGTTTCAACCATGTGCCTACCTCGCTCTGAAGAGGGCGCCACAGTCTGTAGAAGTGGGGAAAACAGGTTGGCTTGGAAAGAGGCAGGTGTGAAACAACTCCGGTGGGTCTGGTCAGAGAAGGTTGTCCTGGGAGGGATGGGGGGTGGGGGAGTCTAGGGCAAAGGGAGGGTCCTAGCGGTGAAACCAGGAAAGAACTCCCTGAGAATCCATGTTCAGGTTTTCCCTGTAGTTCTCAAATGCTGAAATTATATTAGAAAGGAGGGGAGAAGAGGCTGGAAAAGAGAAAATAAAAGCATTACCCAGATGTTCCCTCGAGATGTTCATTCGAAAGGGATCAACACGAAGTGTGCTCTCATTTCTATTTTTATTCAGTGCCCATTTTTTTAACAAATGCTCCTCTGTTTGGCAGTAAATGGCACTGGCCACGGCTGGCCGGAGAGGTGGGAACCCAGGGGCCAGCCCCAGCCCCAACTTAGAGGCGAAACCTGAAGCCCTGAAGCCGACGCCTCAGACCCACCAACTCCTGTAAACCCCCTGTGAACCGCCTTCCACTTTGTGTCTCGGGTAACAAATTCCTGATGGGATCAATGGCATTTGTGAAAGGTTTCAGCAAATTGGGTCAAATTACTATCTCCTGTAGTGAAGGCAAGACGAGCAGAAGGGAACCAGGTTGAAGAAACGGTATCCACAACAAGGAGAAATCCATCAAACCTCATCATTCATCCTGAGAACGAACGTTCCAGTTTCCAGAGCCACAGAAAGTAACAAATGTTTCCAGTGATTCCATTGAAAAGGGTAGCAAACTAACAGAAAGCTGTGGAAATGGATATAACCCCCTTGAGGAGGTTTAAAGTTCTGTGTAAATGCTCAGTTTTTTATCAAGAGACATCACGGTGGCACAAGGAAAGCCAGGTTGTTCATTGATGTACACCTGCATCAGAGGTTGCTGTCTGGCTGGGGCTCTGAGACGTCCCGCTGAGCAGTCTCCCTTGACTGTCCTGTGCATCCTCCCCTTTGTGTCCAGAAGAGGACATAGTGTTGCACATGGCTATGACCATAACGTAATCAAGGAATGTGCAGAAACCTCAGCCATGCAGTTCTTGGACCCCGAACCAACCTCCAGAGTCTGCTTATGGTCATCGGAAGAGGGCAGGCAGGAAAGTGACTGAGCTTCTGGACCCACGGCTTTTGGGTTCCCTGGTTCCCACGTGACCTCAGTGTCACACTGACCTTTCTGTAGACAAGACAGATATTGGGGACAATGCAAGAGGGCTGGGCGAGAGAAACCGGGAGAGGCACAGAACTGGTGCCGTCCCACTGGGCTTCCTGGAGGCTAGAAATGGGCCCCGTGTTCAGCTCTGAGCTTCCTCACCCCCCAGGACAGTGAGATACAACGTCCAGTGAGGCACCCACAGTGTCGCAACACGGAATATGCTAGATGCTCATGGAAGGCACTGCTTCTCTGGGTTTTGCAATGAGACAGGAATTTCTCCCATAAAAGCGACATAGCCACTGTGAACCCACAGGAGGAAGATCCCTGGACAGCAGGCCCAGGGACTGCTCTCCAAACACGGGGCCAACAGACCCTGAAGTCCACAACGCAGGGGTGGACACAGGCGAGCAGACTCTCACTCTGTCCAGTGCCTTCCTCCCTCTATGACAGAGACACCATGGACACTGGAACTCTGAGCTTTTTCCAAACTGCTCTGCAGTCCTAGGGCTGAGGACAGTGCTTAGGACTGTCCACACGGGAGGTGGTCATTAAGTATTTTCAAGGCTCTACAGAATCCCCTACTCCCCATGGGTCTGGAACACAGATGGTGACAGATGGTCAACTGGCCAAACAATGTCACCCAACAGGCTTCAAGCTGTCAGAGAAGAAAGGTCGCTTGACTTAGAATCCTACCAGTCTGAACCATTCAGTCAGTGTGATGTTGTCAATATGGAGGGTCAGGCAGGGGTGCATTAGAAAACATAGCTCCACAATCATTGAACTAAGTAATTTGCCTAAGTTCTCGCAACCAGTCAATGTAGTAGAGGCATGATTTGTACCCAAATGAGTCAAACTCTTGGGCCCTTCTTCCACAATGCTTCATTGGTGGGCAATTTCTTACCCTTTTGGCAATTCTAGACACACTAAGGGTGGATTGTTGTAAGAAGAACAGAGCTATGCAGGCCATTGTGGAGCTGAGACTTCGGGGACACCTGAGGTGCAGTCCTACAAGGAGCCACTATGGTCACTGTGGGATCAGCACTGACTCAGGCAGCAGACCCAGCTGGAGACAAATCACACTCAGAAAGCCAGGGTCACTAAACCCCTTCACTGGACCACAGAGGAGGAGAGTAGCCAAGGACCACGCTGGAGATGACCATGCAGGAACACTGCAGAGGGACCCTTAATCTTCTGACAGGTTCCAAGTGCCACATCTGACGCTGCCACCTTACATTAATTCCCTATAACCATTCTGCTGTTTAAAGTGAACCCTAACAGTTTGAAATTCAATGTGTCAGGTTGACTAATATCAAGAGGAGCCTCCACTTTTCTTGTCTTTCTCTTCGTGAGAGAGGACTTACTTCATTCTCAGTCATCTGTGCTGAACTCTTCGCCTTAAACATCATGAAGTAGTCCTTGGGTTTAACCGAGTCTACACACAACATATAGATCAACTGGGCACAATGACTTGTTGAAGCTTAATTGAGGAATTACCACAGGCCGGAAAGAAGCAGAGGCAAGCTCAACTCATGTGTCCATAGCCTGAGAGGTGTCTTAACCCACGATCGCATCTGAGCTAAAAAAAATGTGTCTACTAAAGGCACCATGTGGACTCTTCCCCCAGGCATGTCTACTGCCTACCAACCTTCTCAACCAAGGAGACCACTACCAGGAAGAACACATAAGGGACAGCCACAGGCAGTCCTGGGACATTGGATGGCCCGATGATCCTGGAGATTTGTGGAATAATTGTCATTTGCAGGAAAAGTATACAATCATCAAATGTGCCCTAAGAGACTCCATCTCTGGGTTTGCAGTTCCCAAGAGTTTCATCACCTCTTTACCGCAAGATGGCACCCACGGTGCTTGTTTTGAAGGAGGTAGCTTTAAATAAAGCCCAGCCTTTTGTAGATCAATATATGTCGCTTTTCTGAAAGAAAATAACATTTCAAGCCAATTACCTGTTTCACAACACCTTTAAAGGAGAAAAAAAAAAAGACTGTTGCTTAGGGCCAACTCTGTGGACAGCATTTTCTTCAGCAGAAAATCATTTCCAGTCCCCTTGATTGCTCAGGCACATGTGAGGTCCCCGTGTGAAGTGGAGAAATCACCTTGCAATTACTGTGAAATGTGCATGACGTCTCCTGCATTGGTGAAGACAGAAATAAACCTAAAAAATGTGCAAATTAGAGCCCAGATCTAAGCTCTGAGGCTCAGAAGTTGAGTTACTAAAATACTGGTATTCTGCTCTGCAAAATAAGAAGATATGGGGAAGAGGGGACGTCACCATCATGTCACATGGCACCTGAAAAATGCCAGCTGTCACTTTGGAGCTATCAGGAAAAAGATCATTGGTGACTTGGTCTAAGTATGCTTTCCTTGGAAACAGCAATGTGACTTGTGTTACGTGACATGCGCTCCAGTATATATAAAGCATGTTCAGACGTGTCACTGCACAGGACTTCTCTCCCCTATTCTCACTTATTTTTAGACATGGGACTCCAGCAAATGACTAAATGTCCCTTTGTATGGAGGTTAATTTATTCCTAATTAAAGTAGAATGATAAGCTACACAGCAAAATCCCAAAAGATGAGCGGTGTGCAGGGACTGGCTTTTAGGAACAGAGGAACTTGGGGTTCACTTTCACCAGCGTCATCACATGTGGGGACACCACCATCCAGCACCTTAGGACCATCCAGCCTGTGGAGACCTGTTCCATCCCCTGGTCCAGTTCCATTTTCTGCCTAAGGACCCCAGAATGCCAACACTTGGAAATCGCAGGGAAGCACCAAAGCGAGTAGGTGTCTTAGAATGGGAGATTTGTATCTTAAAGTGAAAGTGAAACGTGAAGCTCTCAAATATAGAGAACTGACCAAAGGCCACCTCTTCTCTCCTCTCCCTGTGACGATGGCTATGGTCATATCCCCCCAACTTAGAATGGACCACTCAGCACTCTTCCCAGCCTCCCACCCAGTGATTCATCTTTTATTCAGCCAGTAAGCTGGTCCAGGACTCGTCAAAACATGATGGATTTTCATGTGCATGTTAGAGTATGTTTTAAAAGGAAGGTTTAACATGTGAGATTGTCCATGGAGCCAAGAGAAAATATGTGCGGCATGCTTATTTTCATGTGTTTCGATATAAGGTACTGTCTAATATTTTTATGAGCCTCTGGAAATGTTGACCCAAATTCAATAAGAAAGCTTCAGGAATTTCAGTTCAAATATTTACGAACTCTTTCCTTTAAAATGAGTTGGGTATGTGCCCAGGGGTCAGGCATCCGCTAGAGAAGCAGGCAATGCTGGACTGGCTGATCGCACCTCTCAGATTGGCAGACCAGGAGACGAAGAACCCAATGATTTTGGGGTTCACACTGGCTCCTCTTACCCCCAAGATCCCCCTGGGGATGACAAAAAAGCAGTCCAGGGAGGTGCAGTGCCACATGTGAGGAACTTTGCGATTAGGAGACCCTGGTCTTTCAAATATGTAGAAAGGTAAAAGAATGCTCAACGTTCATCTGCAAGCCCACAACCTACACTGTCAGTAGTTAACACTTTAACAAATTAAGCTATATTACACACACACACACACACACACACTCATTCATTCATGCTAGCCCATTTAAAGGTAAGCTGCACATCGCAAGATACTTTTCCTCAAAGTAATTGAATGGGAAGTCTCTACAACGCACAATTCCACCCTCACATCTAAGAAAATGAACGGTAATTACATTACAGTTAATACTGGGTTTAGACTCAAATTATTAAAATTGCCCTTCCCATTTATTTTAATGGCTGATTTAACCCTGAATTCAATTAGTTTTACACATTTGCATTTTATTGTCATTCTGTAGTCTATTTAAATCCAGATTAGTCTCTAAGCTTTTTTTCCGCTGACCTTATGAAGAGACGAGGCCAGTTATCTCGCCAAACGTTGCACCTTCTGAATTTGTCTGGTTGTCTTCCTATGATGAGATGTCACTGCTTCTGCCTCTCATGTTTTCTGTAACAGCAGAGCATAGGGGTGATGGCTTGATTAGACTTTGTTTAACCGTTTTGACAACAGTGTTGCATTGGCTCTGTTGCATGCATTATGTCGGGGGCTCATAAACAGATGTGATTCTATATTTTATCTGTTTGGGTTCAGGCGAGGAGAGTGGAGGTATTTTCAGCTCAAACAACAAACCAAGGCATGGTCTCTGCATAAAGAGATAACGTTTACACACTAATACAAAAAGAGGCCATCCACTCTAAAAAGGCACAGGTGATGTAAATAGGCACTGCTCGAAACAGGATAGTCAAGTATCCAATCACGCAGAAGCGTGTGAAACCTGCTCACCCTCATTACCCATCACTTTACAACCCTGCCAATGGATAAAAGTTTAAAAACCAAAAAACGCTGGCAAGCAAATCAAACAGTGGAGACTCTTTGCACTGTTGATGGGCAGCAAAGAGGGGGGTGACCAGTTCAGGGAAGATTTGTCACTAGCTATGAATTTTTAAATGTGCATTTCCTAATATCCAGAAAATTTCCTTCTGTCTCTCTTTCTCTTCCTCTTAGATAAATAGATGATAGATAGGTAGGTAGGTAGGTAGATAGATAGATAGATAGATAGATAGATAGATAGATAGATAGAATCCTGTCCCATTGGAATCCAAGAGGGTAGTAATAAGAGTACAAAATTGACAAAGTGTTTAAAGAAATATAACTGAAAATTATCCAAATTTGACAGCAGGCATAAATCGACAGGTTCTAGGAGCTGAGCAAATACCAAAAAGGATAAGTCCAAAACAATTTATGTTAAGAGTCATGTCCTAATCAAATCCCTGAAAATTAAAGAACAACAAGAACAAAAAAAAATCTTGAATACAGTGTATGAGAAAGGATATTTGTAAGAGTTAATGTGGTTTAAATGAAAACACATTTCTCATGAGAAACTGTGGAAGCCAGAAGAATAGGGCAATATTTCTCAAGTGTTTTTTTTTTTTTAAAGAACTGTCAACTTATTTCAGGCAAAAATAATGTATAGGAATTAAGGGGAGATGGAGGCCCTTACAGACAAAGAAAAACTAAGCAGTTTTGTCACCAGCAGGCTTTCCTTAAAAGAAGGGTTACAGAAAGTTCTCCAAAGAGAAAGGAAGTAATGAAAGAAACCTGGGCAAAAATATCAGTAAATACAACTGCAGCTTATTCTCTCTTGAATTTTCTAAAGTATGTTTCTGAGTCAAAAAAGATCATAACATTGTCTGATTTGATTCTCAAAGTTTGTAGAGAAAATTATTTCAAGCAATAATATTATAAATGGAGGAGATTAAAGAGATTTAAAGAGAAATAAGTCTTCTACACTTGACCCAAAATGATGAAATGTCAACACCAGGAGACCGTGAGTTATGTACAGTTAGGTATAATTTAATACCTACTAAAATATCTGTACAAAAATTACAATAAAAAACACTTGATCTAAATCAAAATGAAGTTCTACAAAAGGTACCCATAACACACAGGGAGGCCTAAAAACAAACCAAGAGAAAATGGAACAAACAAAAGAAAAGAATATTTAGTTACAGAAAGAAGTCTTAAGTCATAAATAGGCTTCATCCCAGCAAATGAATTAAAAGTTGAGTTAATTAATTAAAAGTAGGGCATTCAAAACAAAGCGTTTAAAAATAATTTAGAACACACTGCGTTATAGTTTTTAGATATCATCACAGAATATGAGAATTTATAAAATTACTACTGGATATATTTTTTTAATGTATATTCATTTATCATTTGTAAACTATGTGATTTTTTATTATTATTATTTTAAATGGTAATTTCGAAAGAGTAGAAGGTGGTGATAAAGTGGACACTTCGCCAGGACTCAGGATGAAGGACAAATTCATTGGTCAAAATGTCACCCAAGTTTTGGAAGTGGCTTCCTGCTTCCCCTGAAGTGGGCATGTGTGTTCATGTGTAACACAGAGCTTCCTTCACCTGGAATGCCAATTTGATAGTGTTCTTGTAAGAGTGGAACCATGTGTGTTTTTGTACAAAAATTTATTGCACTCACGTCTCTCTGGTGTCCACACTGATGTACAGGTATTTACTCAACGTGACTGCAACTTACTCCACAAAAAAGGTGACATATTTTGTACACAGGGAAGGAGTCACCGAAACAAATAACCAAAGAGAAAAGAGTGGCAGTTGGGATGAAGACGGGTAACGGACTTGTCCTGCGGACCCTGAGAGGTTGTTTCCATTTAAATGTGTGACCTAGAGCCCCTTGCCATCATCTCATCTTGGGGGTCACAGGATACAGTCTCCTGGCACCTTCACAAACTGAGAAACCTTGACAAATCTACCAGAGCCTCATAATGTGGAAAAGTAAATTAAAAAACAAAATGAGATATCTTTGCCTGGGGTGTAAGCAAAGTACACACTATCATTTGGTTTTTAAACTTCTAAAACAGTTATTTTTGCTATGTACCCGTGAAGCCAGTGAAATCCCCATTAATCTTCATTTGATTGACTGGTGAGCTGGCCACATGTTTTCACAATGGAATGCTACTTGACAGGATGGTGAGAAATATAATTTAAGAAGGAGGTCCCTTGACCTGAAACACTTTGTGTTTTAGCTCTTGGAAAACATCTCAGTCCATTTACACCTTTGAGTACATGTAATTGTCTTTTACACTGATGACCTCACTTCAGGTCGAAGGAATCTGGTAAAGATGGAATTTTTCCTGTCCTCATATTCTCACTAGGGAAAAAAGCTACTTGTCGACAGAGAAGGGAACAGCTAGTGAGGACTATGGAGGAGTGATGTAAGACCGTATGAGTCAAATGCCTTTGTGCCCCTGCCTTACGGTTCTTGCTCAGTACAATGTCAATATAATGAAGAAGAGAAGGTGTGATTCTCTGTGTATAACCGTTCGCTGCATGTAAACTCACAATAGCAGTGTAGTGTAGCGACATTGGGCGGGTTTTTCAATAAATGCTGAGTTTTTTTCAATGAGCACATTGCTCTCATTTTTCTAAGTATCACTAGAAACACTGCCTTTTCAAATATGGGTGTAGCTACGAAATAGTCCTGTCCTTTTCTTATACAAAACAACAACAAAACACACACACACAAATGCAGAGATACTTTCTCTGATGGGCTGATTCTTGCAACCAACACATGAAATAAATCGCACCTGTACGAACCTCGTCCTGGTTTTTGGTGAAGGGTAGGCATTGGCTTGAAAAAAACTAACAAAAAAAAGGCTGGCTATACAATTGCATGTGGGTCATGAGCCATCTTTAAACCAAGCAAAATGAACACATTCATGAAAGCAGCTGGGAGATCACAGCCCCCGGGGGGTTTGCGATCAGCAACCAAGAAGAATAATGCCTATGATCATTTCTTCATGTAACTGTACCACAACAAACTTAAATCTAAAGGAAACCATCTCTTGTTGGTGAGAACCAAATGTCTCAATTAAAGCACCTGAGATTCACACTGTTTGTTTCCGTGGTGAAACTCTATTAGATGCAAAGTCAGGTAAGTAGACTAAAATAATCGTCAGCCAGCAGAACTGTCACCCATCCACCCTGTGACTGTAAGCACTGCGTCATCAGCTTGAGAAACCACGTCACTGTGTTCTGTGCTGCTTGGTCATTTGTTAAGATTTGCGTGTCTATTAAACTAAATTAATTGTGTCCCATCATTTTGGCTCTGAGGCCATTTCTGATCTCCATGCATTTATATTTTAATAATAGTTTATTCACTTATCTCACAAGTATTCTGAGGATTCTTAGGGATCACGCAGCCTTCTGAGGGTCCAGATAAGAGGAAGGTGTTGTCTTACTTCTAAAGACAAGGGAACACAACCCCAGAAAATGAATGCAATCCAGGGTACTAGAGTTACCGGAAATAACAGTGATATATGATCACAGATATGAGCAAACCCTTCTCTCTACAGACAGGAAGTAACATCTGATCTGGTCTCTCCTACCACACTCTTGGGCTAACCCATGCCCGCTCTCCCACACAAATGAACTTTATTCTTACTTATGAAAAAGGTTCATTAGGAACATAATGTAGAAAGTATCTCTGCAACTAGCATTGGGGACCAGGATGGTTCTTTTTTTTTCTTAAGTCATTTTAAAATATTTTAAAAACCAAGCTACTCTTTCTTCCTCAGTCTTCGGCACAAACCATCTTGCCTCTTCCACCAAAGTCATCAAGTCCATGAACCCAGCCACTCTGGAAGACACGTCAGAAAATACTCTGCAGAGATCTGAGTGGAGCCGTTTTTGATAGAAAAAAAAAAATTGCTTCGTCCATCTGCTCTCTGAGAACATGTGCTCTAGTTGTTATCACAAAAAAAATCACTTATTTTTTTAAAGCTAGAAGGAAGCCTTTCAACCAGCGATTGTATGTATTAAACTGTGTTAAAATAAGTAGGAAACGAGGTACCAAGCCTACCATGAACATAGTTGGGACGCTGTGATGTTTCATCTTATCAGCTTAGGAGAGGAGTTCACTTCGTCTCTGTTGCATCAGAATTAAAAAAAAAAAAAATCAATTTCCCAGCATGTATTTGAACTTCTTTTCAGATATCCAGGTAAAATATTTATCTTAAAGTAATAACTTATCAAATAATTGCATATTGCTGATGGTAGAAATGATGCCTACCTTGTTGGACTCAAAAGTAATTCACACATGACATATTGGAATGCTTGTGGTAGATAAAAGACATCTCTTTACCTGAAATGGCAGAGATAGTAGCTAGAGCAACGGTTCCAAAGTCATAAACATGAAATAATAGCCAAGCATGTAAAGAATGCAGAAGCCTAACAGCTTCTGAAGGCCAGGGCCATGCAATTTTCTCCTCATTTAGCAACAAAGAAATGTCGATTATTTGCATTCTGGGAATACCTGGGTCTTTACGTGTTTGTGAACTGTGATGAAATTTGGTAATCGTCCTCAAATGGGTACCATCAGCTAAGTTCAACATGGTGGTCTAGGAGAAATAAACCAACAAAACACATAAAGAGAGAAAAAATTGGCTCACAAAGATTGGCTCAGGACTAATGTAGGTCTTTTTGTCTGCGTAAATACAGATGGTGGGTGAGAATGCTTGTCGAGTGGAAATGGCTATGTCACACAAGGAGTTCTGGTTTCTGAGGAAGGTTTTGGGGAATGAAGGTGTGCAAGAATTCAGTGACATCAGACAGAAAGACGGCACCCAGGTCAGGGTGCCCAGGAACCACCTGGCATATCTGCAGGCACAGACCCTCCGACCCAACAAAGC
This sequence comes from Rhynchonycteris naso, assembly GCA_037038555.1. Taxonomy (NCBI): domain Eukaryota; kingdom Metazoa; phylum Chordata; class Mammalia; order Chiroptera; family Emballonuridae; genus Rhynchonycteris; species Rhynchonycteris naso. The sequence goes on from CM073001.1 coordinate 109,391,437, forward strand.
TGAGACCATCACCTTTTATCTGTGTGGGTGGACATCACAAGAAAGAGTCCAGTCAACAGAAAAAAATTTGAAACTACCCAGGATCTCAAAGGTTTGCTCATGCTTTGAAAACAGAATGTCAAGATCCCAAATGTTTTAAAGCCCTATATTTTAATGACCCACCCACACCCCCACCACTTCATCTTGACTGACATTGGGTCTAAGTCGCCGCAGAGACCAAGGTTGATTTCAGATGCTCAGGTACAAGGTATTCGCAGCCTACAGGAAGGGCACGGCTGTAAGTATCTGACGTCTTAGATTCAGTCCAGTGTGAAACGGACGGGGGAAAAAAAACAAAACAAGAGAAATTTTAAATTCCTTAAAGACATAACATAACTCATAAGCCGCTGTGAAAACCCACAGAGCATTTCTCATGTGTAGAAAATAAATAAATCTAGTTTTATTATTTCAAACCCTTAGAGAACACAGTGGTTTCAATGCAGGTAAAAATTACAGAATAGATCACTTTTTCTGACACTTGCAGCAAACAACCATCTTCTTGCTCTGTGAGGAGCCAGCCAGCTCTCATGCTACATAATTAAAATAAGTACTTGTTCAAACATGGGCCAGTTGCCCGAGTTAATCCCTGTGCTTGTGGGGGGATGTCACCCAGAGCAGTATAATAATGATGACATCATGAACCAGGGGGGTACAAGGGTCACCCACGGGCTGACTTGGTTTCAGAAGAACAGCAACAACAAAACCCTGAAAAAAAGTAATAATTCTAACATTGTATTGAAATCACATGTGACTTGCTGTTAACTGCTTTACAGAATGTGTGTCAAATGGTTCTGTGAAGAGCTGACTTGTATTTTTAAAAGGCCTTGAAGGATGAAAAAATGTCAGCCCTGATCAAGAAAAGTGATGCATCAAAAAAAATGACCTAGTGCCATGGTCAAGACCAAAGGCAATTTTGCAAATTACTTTCAAATGGCTCCTGCCAGAAACAGCTGCTAAAGCCCAAGATGGGCAGGTACCTTCACCTGACCTTGTGAGAGCCCGAGGACCACATACACCTAGTTCTATGCCTAACAAAGTTGAGTAGGGACTGCACCTAATGACCGCTTTCCGAATTGGCAATCCAGTTGACATCCACCCAAGACTTGCGGATGGTTCCAGACTCACCCGCTGCTCTTTCGGTAGATCTGGTTGCTGCCTGGGCCACTCCATCCAAGCGACGTCCTGTCCCCACCCATCTCTGGGTTTGTTTCTGCAGGAAATAGGTCCCAGGTATCTTGGCAGAAACAGACTCCCAGACAGAAGAGAACGGACTGATGGTGGACAGAGGGCAGGGAGTTGGGGCACCAGGTTGAAAAGGGGAAGGGATTGAGAAGCACGGGATTGGCAGTTACAGATAGTCACAGGCATCTAAATACAGCACAGGGAAGGGAGCCCATAATGTTGTGCTGACCGTGTGTGGTGCCGTGCCTGAGACCCTGGCAAGAGCCCATCCCCTCCACCCCGCGCACAGAGCCCCGCTCCCACACGTGTGGGTCGTGTCAGTAAACTAGTGAATGCCACAGACCCAGTATGCTTTTTTTGGACAACATACATAAAATTCATCGGTTAGATGCCAAAAAGATATATGTCAACTTTGAGAATACATTGGCAACTACTCACATGACTAAAACTCACCTGAAAACTTTTTACTTATTCTCGGAGTCCCTGAAGCAGAATGTGTAATACTTTGTTCCTTGTGTGTGCCCACGATGTTGGTTCACACCTCTGTGTAGCTCCTGCTGCTATGTTGTAGTGTGTCTTTTATCCTCCATGGGTCTGTTTCCTGTCCCATCAAAGTGCCGGCTACAGAGCTCAGTAACATTTCCGGGGAGAAAAAAAAAGTTGTAATCTTTTTTCTGGGTTTAAGCAAGATCGTGATATTTCCTAATAAAAGTTATATTAATAAGTTAGCTATATCAAGACACTTTTAGATTATTTTTTGCCCAGCACTGAGAAACAGAATTACTATAAACACTAGTCAGCATCTCATAAACCCATAGTCAGGCACAGAAAAATAATTTAAAATAATGTTAACAGTTGGGGATTGTGATGGCATTTTAATCATTTGTTCCTTAAAGAAGGCTCTTCTGTGTGGTGTCACCTTTAAATATACATATTTTTTCCTATGCGAGAGGCAGGACAGAATCCAGTGATATTCTGTTATTATGGAGCATTGCAAAGAAGACACATTGAGAATATTCACTGGTTATGCTGATAGCAGCCAAGGTTATTATAGCAATCATTAGAGAGAGCATAAATTTCCACCAGCAGGCACCCAGGTGCTGAAATGATGTTTGCAGCCTGTACCAATCAGCTTTTCACAGCTCCCCAGACCCTTAGACTGCATCTGGAATATCAGTTTAAAAAAAAAAAAAAACAAAAAAAAAAACATGTCTTTGAAGAGCAAATCATAAGCTTAAAACAAAAAATGATATCGCAGAAGTGGTGTAAGCTTAAAATTAGGAAATTACTTCCTCCTCCAAACCATACAGGAAATTGTTCAAGAGAGTGACTGATCCATTCAATAAAGGATGGGAAGGAGCATCACTCCAAGTTCAATTAACTGTCCCTTCTCTATAAGGCAGAAATGCCTTTCTGCATGTACATACACTATTTCTCTTATCACACCAATCATAAAAGATACAGTTCTACACTGCCCATTATGAAGGTAGACTTCTGAATTTGAAAGCTCCCTAATTATTTAGTTATCAGTAATAATTTACTAACGTTTTTGTTGCAAGTGGTTTGTTTTTTTTTAATCTCATCTAATGTTCACTGGCATTTAATTATGTTCAAAGATGAAGTCTTTTTCAGGTTTAGGCTTGGATTTGATTTGATTTTTTTTTTTAATGAGCATGCTATGTTTTATGTTTCAAGAGTCCTACCGAGCTCTCGAAGGCTCTGAGACAGTATTAATGCTCATTCTGTGAAAAGAACAGGTACAGGAACCAAAAGTAAAATATGTCCCTGTGAAGAGAGAAACGTATTTTATGTATTGATGGGAGATGATTACATATACTGTCATAACAGAAAAGGCTTCTAACAGTGATGAGAAGACCAGAAAAGCCACAAAGGCTCCAACTGTTAGGGACACGAACAATAAGCTTGTAAGTGGGACACGCTACACAAAATACAGTTTACATCTTGCTATCGGATTCTGGCCCATAATTAAATTCAGAGCTGGCTATGTTTATCTTGTTTTGTCTTCAATTCATTCATCAATATGTTTCCTTTCTTTCTTTCTTTCCTCCTTCCTTCCTTCCTTCCTCCCTATCTCCCTTCTTCACTTCTTTCTTTCTTTCTTTCTTTCTTTCTTTCTTTCTTTCTTTCTTTCTTTCTTTCTTTCTTACCTTAGGAATGGCCCTGATGACTCTTGGCACCACAATAAATAGTCCTCCCTGTGGACGCCCTCTGTCCTCGCTGTCATAACTTAAGCTGTTCTTCACCATCTAGCTTAATTCATCGTTTATCTAAGACCCAGCCTACAAACCATCTAGGCAGTTTTGAGCTTTTCCCTTAAGATTCAAGTAGACAACACGTGCCTGAGGGATAGCGGATTGTGCTCTCAACTCCTTCACGGTCTCTGCCGCGCCAAATACCAGGTCCTAGAAACAAAAATGCATTTTCACTTAATGAATGCACTTCCTTGACTATACTCTACACTTTTGCTTCAGACTGTGATTACGGGCTCCTATGTTACAACCGGCGGGCAGTATCACATACAGCATGACTTGTGGGAGACAAGCGACGGTTACACAGAGAAAGGAATGGAAATAGCACTTATGTAGGGTTTGGCTTGCTCCCAAAACACTGTCACAGCCCCAGACAGGCGCATACTCATAAAATCTTTACAAGGAGTTTGGGAGCGGATGCAATCATCTGCCTGCTACCCGCTGGGAAACCAGAGTCCGGGATGTTAAGGGCTTCCCCGGAGGCCCCACCATGTCAGACATGGCCACACAGTCGAACTCCAAACACTTGTTTCCCGACCAAGTGCCATTGAGAAAGAAGAGGGGGAGGGGAAGGGAAGCTCTGTTTGGAAAATGCAGTGAGAACTGTGGTGAGTGAGGCTCCCAGGGAAGTGGCAGCTCACTGGAAAGCCTCCCCCCTCCTGGTCCAGGCCCCCAAACCCCCTTCGGGCTCTTTCTACAGCCCCTCCCTCTGGGTCCTCACTGATGTGCATGTCTCCACAGCGCCCAGCCCTCTGCAGGAATCGTCACCCACCACTGGGAAAAGGATGGTATTTCAGTAAACATTTCTTTGTGACAGTATATATACCTAAAGGAGAAAGAAAAAAATATGAAAATGAGCACCACTCCCTCTCCTCCTAGCACATCCAAACAGTGTCTGCCCTGACCTAATGTTTGACAGGACGTCTGTGCTCCAAACAGCCACCAGAGCCAGCCTTCCCAACATGAGCCATGTCACATTCCCTCTGGGCTGACAGCCCTGCAGAATCCCAGGCACCCACCGTCACTCCATGTAACTGTCCTGACACAGCTGCCCCCCTGGGACTTCCTGGATCTCCCCACTGGCTTCTCTGCTGTTCATCCACCTTGAGACCCTCCTGAAGGCTGAGGATCCCCAGGCCCCAAGGGGCCAACGAGCTCACCTCCCCCAAGTCTGTGCTCAGATGTCACCTTTGGGATGAGGTCCAACCAGACACCCCCCATTTGACACTGCTGTCGGCTTCCCCCCAACACCCCCAATGCATACACCCTGTTCCATTATTCTTGTATTCCCCTGAGCTGATGATTTTCTAGAAAATCTTCCTATTATGCTTATCTATAATGTTTATTTTCCTTTCCTTCCCATCCCTCTTCTCCAGAGAAAACCAAACTTGGGAAGGGAGACAGGGGATATGTCGTTGCCTCACAAGTGCCTCGAACTCCACCAGGCATGCAGCGGGTGCACAATAAATATTTGTTGCATGAATAAATGAAGTACTTAACGAGCATCAACCCATTTAATTCTCACAATAACCTGAAAAAGGTGCCATTAGCGCACACACCTTGTCAACGCAGAAAGCTGACCCCAGAGAAGTTAGCCATGGAGTCACCAGGAATACACAGCCACTTTGTTAGACACCAGGACTTGAAAACGGGGTGTCTGTGGCCTCCAGAGCTCCGAAGTGACTTCCTACTCTGGTTACATTCTCTGAAGGCATCGTAGCAACGGCAAAAATGTGCAGCAGACAGGAATTCAGGGGCTCCGGACTCTCTTCTTTCTAATTCCATCAATGGACAGATGACAAAGTACCAGGGTCTTGGTACCAACGAGCACGGGTTGAAGAAGCCTGTGGATGAATAGACAGGATGAACATGGAGGCCAGGTATAGAATTGTGTTGGCCAGTTTCCAGCCTCCGCCACGTGAAGTGACCAGTCTGTGCGGCCCTCAGGGTCTCAGGTTCACAGCGAACCAGGCAAGCAGCCAGACAGGGAGGCGCTGACAGCCCAGCCTCCTAGAAATACTGGTTCACAGCTGTAAAACGGAAACTAAGAAAAATATCAAGATGACCTGCCAGACGAGCCAAAACAAATAGGACAGTGTGGTTTCATGGAGCACAAAGAGGAAAAAAAGGTAGTTCTTCGATTTCTACATTAGTGTGGTTGTTTTCTGTAAATGCTACTGGTTAAAACTAAACGTGTTCCTGGTAATGTAGTAGGAAGACAGTGTGACATCAGGGACAATGTAGTCCATGGACCCCACTGCCCAGAGCAGAAATACAAGACACAGTCAGGGAGGAGACACTCTCCAGAGCTCCCTGAAAACATACAGATCTTTTCTATTAAAAAAAGGAAGTTTTGTTATTGTGTGACAAGAGCTCATGTATGAGAAACAGCTGAAGTCTCCGGTATAGATTTGTGATGCCTCTGTTTAATTAGGACCTTGTAAGTTCAGGCATGTCCCAATCAAGCCATTGCGAAGTGACCGTTCATTCCCACAGAGAGAGTAGCGTGGGCAATGGTTATGTACAAACGATAAACGATCTTAAAAGGCAGTCCACTATATTAATATTCACTGATTTTGGCTGAATGTTAAGAAGCAAGAAAAGGGGGTTCAAATCCCTGGATCAGTAATTTGCTTCCCGCAATAAGGAATCCCAAGCTCATCAACAAGGGCGTGTGGTTAGAAATCACTGCCTTTGGCTCATTTGCTAAGGAGGCAAAAGGGCATCACACCTGGGCACCTGCTGCTGGAGATCTCCAGAGACCCTGATTACCCATTTCCTCCTTCCTCCTTCTGTCTGTCCACCAATAACCTCAATCTGAATCCCATTGTGACCCTGGGGCATGGGCCAGGATCCCTGCCAGATCTCAGTGCTCCACATTGGTCCCTAATTTCCAAACTTTCTCAAGCATGAGGTTACCCTCAAAGCATCAAAACTGTCACAGATCCACACAATAGTACTTGCATGATTGGTGCATATGGTTGAGAAAAGATATGATAGCAAAGAGTTCAGGAATAATCTTATACGGTTCTGGATGTTGTTAATTGCAACAATATCCATCTACATTTAACGCAGCTGGAAGACAAGTAGAAGATGTTGCTCCTTCTATAGATGATGACTACTGCAGTGTTTTCAACTGGCCCACCAGAAAATTGTGCCGGTCCACAAAAGATTTAACCACCCTGATGCTGTATGAAGATTATAGACCCAATGATTATAGAGTCTATAATCCTTCTACAACATACAAAAACCCCTGATCTAGTGCATACCTAGGTCCCTCGAATTCTCACAGGGGTACATTGCCTGCACCCCACCAAGAGGAATCCCAAGCACACAGGGGATCCAAGACACAGGAAGGAAGGCAGAGATGGAGAGACTAAATGGGTGTGTGTGGCATTCTTTTCCTCTAGTCCTTTGACATCTTGTTGGCAACCTCTCCCCTGTGTGAACAGAGCTAAATGTCTTTTATATTTGGGAAGGAAAGTACAGATAAGTCTTTATTAGCAGGCTTTCCTATCTCCTTTGCAGACTGATATCATGCCTGAACTGAAAGGAAGGATTAACATTGGGACGTCTGGCCATTTGGAAGGCTGGCAGAGACATGGTGTTGACTGGACTTTTTCAGATACTAGAGGAACTAGTCCTCTCGCATGTGGCTAAGTGTGGTGACCAGTAGCAAGCGTTCCTTAGGGGAAGTAAAAAAAGTCTTCTTCTAAAAATACACTCTAGAAAAATAAAACTTATAGATACAGACAACAGTGAAGGGATCACAGAAGGGAAAAGGGAGTGGGGGAGGTGGGGGAGGGTAGAGGGGGACAGATGGGGATGGAGGGAGACTGACTTGGGGGAGTGAACATGCATACAACATATAGATGATGTGTTATCTAGAGTTGTACACCTGAAATCTGTATAATTGTATTAATCCATGTCACCCCAATAAATTCAATAAATATTTTTTAATTTTTAAAAACATTTTATTTGTGTATTGTTGGGCAAATGAGTCTGTAAAATCTGTATTTTTGGAGTTTGCTCACTTTTATTGTTAAAAATGGCAGCTGCTCAGGTGAATGGCGCTGCCAGGTGAAACTACTAATTACCTTCCTGCTCAGGAAGGGACTTTGTTATGCTAATATGTGCTGGAGGAGGGGTTTTCCCGCCAAGAAAAATTTGTGAGAAAAAAGGGGGAAGAGGGAAACCATGTTTTCGCAGCGTGAGAGCAGGGAGGAAGTGTGCTGAAGAGAAGCAGCAGCCTGAAGGAGAAGCCAGTTTGTGCAGAGAGGAGAAGGAAGAAGGTGTGCAGACAGGGAACCAGAGGTGACTGAGCTGGTGGGGCCTTTGAATCTAGGAAAAACCAGAAAAGATTCTCCTGGTCATGGAACTGGAGAATGTGTGAGTGGATTTTGGAGCCCTTAGTGTGTTTGTGTTTACTCGCCAGCCAGTTGCAAGGCTAGAATAAAAGAATGGGCCACCATCCTCCAGCTCTGCTATTTCTTTACCGTTTGTCTAAATCTAATGTGAACCTGTACCTGCACGTGCATGTCTGTGATGGTGGCGGCTACTGGCCATACATGTATGAAACATGTACAAAAATAAAAGGTATTACATAAATTTCCTGAACTACATTTATACATGAGAGGCAACTCTCAACAATCACCACCATGATAAACAAAGATACTAACACAGTGTCTTTATCCATTACCACCCAGAATTATTCCTGGATATAGGGTATATATCCTGGCACCAGAAAAAAGGGAGGAAAAATTAGAAATAAAATATGCAGGCTTTTTAAGGCAGCCTCACTACAAAGATAAAAATCAAGATAATTCAATGTTGATTCGCTGGTAGAAAAACTCTTAGTCTTCACTAGATGAGTTTTTACTATGAAGCTAAAGACAACTTAAATGTATCAACAAGAGACAGGTGATGATTCGGCTTCTAGATCTATCTAATAGACTTTTACACTATATACTTTCCCTCTTTCTTCCTTTGCATTATTTCCCCGCAAAAGTGAGAAAGAAAGATACAGAAATAAGATAGAAGGATGGATGAGTGGGGTGGGTTGGTGGGTGGATGGGTGGATAGATGGATCGATGGATGGGTGGATAATGAATGAATAGGTGGATAGTTAGATGGATAGATAAGATAGATAGGAAGGTAGGTAGAGGGATGGATAGATGATAGATAGATAGATAGATAGATAGATAGATAGATAGATAGATAGATAGATAGATAGATGTTAGATGGATAGATAGATAGATTGATAGACAGACAAGGGTCTACAATCACAGCAATTCTAACTTGTCCCCAGACACTGAAACAATTAGGCTACAGCGTCATTTCCCTGTCCTTTTTTGTTTCCAAGGCCTGTTTTTTAACATGTGTCTAAATAACTTACTTTACGGATGGGATGCTGCGCAGTTTCAATGAAAAAAAAGCAGAGACCCCACAAATCCTAGTGTCTGTCACGTCACTGTAAGCCTTTCGACATCAACAAGAAGGGTTTGCCAGCCCTTTTCTGAAAGAGTTCCAGAAGTCAGTAGCCTACAGCTACCAATGATAATAGCTCGATTGGTCTGCATTAAATGCTTCCATCAGTGATGTGCAAATGTACTGCTTTTCTGAGTATCTGTGAGACGATTTTGAATAGCATGAACTCAGCTAAAACAAAGGGAAACAGCCGTTTTAATTTATTATAATTTCATGGTGAATGATGTTGAACCAGCTAGAAAAATGAAAAGACAAAAAAACAAGAAAACCTTCCATAATTGTTAAGTGTGGTTTTTATCATGATGAGAGCTTCTTTAAGAAAACTGACATTGTACCAGGCCAGTGTCCTTGTTCATTTATTAGAAAAAAGTACTGGAAAACAGAAAGTAATTTCTATTTCTAATAGAACATATTCAGCGCCTATGTGAGCCAGTCCTTGTGCCTGGCACGTTGGGCTGGGAAAGATTTAAGAAAACACAGGAAGTGGGGAGAGTCTACCGAGGAGGAGATCCCAGGAATGATAGAAAACAGCCTATTAAATTTAGCCACACATCAACTGTGTAAAATAGTGGTTTGACATCATCAAGTAAATAAAATCTTAATGAAAACATTTATGGAGTTCTTTCTAATTAAATAAAGATGGATCTTAAAATGTTGTTTTAACTCATGCTAATGAGGCAAAGGTGAGCATTGATCAACTTTCCTAACCAAATCCAATAGAAAAAAAATTTTATTTACCATTGTTCATGAAAGATTATTATCTTCAACATCAGATGTTTTTATTCTGAAACATAGAAGTGTAATCCTACAGAGCTTGGAAAATGTTTGTTTTATTAGCTCATTACATTAAGATTGGTTTCTCTGATTTGTAAGTGTAGTGTTTGTTTTCTGTTGTTGTTGTTTTTAAGAAGAAAAAATAGGGCCAAAGAAGAAAGAAGAAATGGAAAAGGGAAAAGAGAAATACAAATGTTAAAAGAGAAAGAAGAAAATCAAAAGCTGACTTAGGGACTCCGGCGGGTGGTGGTGGCCCAGCTGTGACTCCTTCCCATCGCCACACAACACCCAGAGACAACATCTACACCAACATAAGGGGACAAGGGCACGCCTCATGGAACCCATCTGATCTCCACACCTTCTAGACTCAGGAAATGCGTGGGCACACATGCTCACACACATGCATACACACACATGTGCGTGCAGACATGGACCCCTTCACACACTCTTAAAACTGCAGAGACCTTACATAGACGTTCTGAATTGGGGAATTTTGAGTGGAAGACACTTACTTATTGCATTTCTGTCTCTCAAGAATACAGGAAAAGGACACCCTTTTGTAAGCACAGAGCACTTTACACAAAAACAAATCACAGCTACCATGACCGTTGCAGTGGTCCAGTGGGCCACTGTGTCACGTAGCATTGCTCTATCTTCTTCCTGCCACACAGTTTTTGCACACTAGCAGCATCAAACTATAAGAGAAGGAAGACAATTATCGATAAGAAAAATCATGCACCTATAGCTTTCACACCTTTCAATGAAGCTAGTATGTGCCCTGGCTGTTTCTCTATGGGACATGACATGGGCTGAAGCGCCTTCTCCCTGTGTCTACCTCATCATCGGCAGATGAAAGAGAAAGAATTGTGGTCCTGAAGTAATGGAAGGAGAATCCAGAGAAGAAGAGGCAAGGTGTCAAGAGGGCAGAATCTGCAAAAAGGAAACTGGGGAAGAAGTTGACATTCACTGCATCACAAGAGGCAGTCCTGTCCCTTGCAGAGAGTTTCCATTTCCACGGCCCTTTCAAAGATCTTATGGCCTAGAGTTCATTAGTGACCCCTCGATGCCCTTCTGCTTGGTGGCCAGAGCATGTGTTGCAGCTGGCAAAGAAATCCCATGAACAGCACTCAATTTTTACTATGAGAACCAAGCCTACCATGGTGTGGAAGTGGTCTGGGGACCAGCCCAGCCCCGACAGCTGCTTCTGCCCTCACCCCACAGCTCTCAGTGCAGGACTCTGGTATGAGTTCCAGCCCCTGCTCGTGCCCTGGTGACTCCATGGACATCAGCACAGCCCTCTAGTTATCAGAACCGACATAAGAGATAATGGACTGCCCACGTGTAGCTGCACGATTACACTGTTATCTCCTGCCAAGGTGACCTTCCTAGCCACGCAGACCCAGAGCACCCTTGGGAGCAGCACGTGTGACTCTAGAGCTCTGTAAGCAACGTGTTCGGGGTCACAGACGCCCTTGACCTGCACTGTACCAACCTGCGGCGTCATGGTCCCACCAATGTTACCTCCTCATTCTCAATGCTTTCTTTTTCAGTGGGTGAGGAAGCTCACAGCTCAGAATCAGGAATAAGATGAAAACATACAAAAGTGTAACAGAGAATATAATTGTCTTTATAGTGTGACTCGCCCCCAGAAAAAAGTGCTATGAAGGCTCAAAAGAGGCAAAATAAAAAATGGCTACTTATAACACAGAGGTGTGCAATCAAGGAGGTAGATGCTCAGGCAGTATCTGTTCTGGAGATGAGTGCAGGTTGTGCGTATTCAGGCTAAAAACAGCGATCTGCACAAATTGATAGCTTCTTAAAAAAAAAAAAGACATCGCCATTGCGAAGTTGCTTGCAATAACAGACGTTTGGGGACAAGTGCTCCCGGCATTAGAGAGCAGAGACGGAAAAGCAGGTGGGTGAGCCAAAGGCCTGGGCACACTGTCTCAGGGCAGGGCAGGGGTGTCATCAGGGGAAGCAGCCATGCTTCTGAGTGGTGTCGCAGCATAATCATGCCTCTGCATCCAAACACGTCAATCGGGGCCACGCTGGAGCAGCCGGTTGTGGCGGGTGCCACAGGTGAAACCAGGGGGAGACGCTGTGCACATGCTCACTTGTTGCAGACACAGGATCGATAAGCCATCATCACTGCACATCAAAAGGGAGCAGAGGAAGAGCCCAGGTGGCTCTGTGGTGCCCAGACTAGGTGACATGAAGAATGAGGAGATGGCTGGCCAAGGAACATGAGTCTGCGCCAGCATCACGACCTTTACCTGTATCTCACCACCACCCAACAGGGCTCTGGCACCCATCACGCCACCTGGATGTTGGCCAGATACAGAAGAATGAATAAACCCCATGTCAGTCCCCAGGATCACCAGAACTCATCTCTCTAATACACAGCGACTGCTGGTCCTCTCCCAACAATCCTCCTTGTTTGTGGGGAAGCACCACGTCTATGCCATCTCTCTAACATACTTTCCTCAGTCTCCCAAATAGCTCACCATGTACGTGCTAAAAGGCTACGTGGCTCCAGAGGTTACTAAAGTCTCACTGGACCCCATGCCGACTCAATCTCTCGGCCTCCTGGGAAGAAGGACTCATGACATCCCAGGGAACAAGTGCTGGGAACGTGGTCAGGAGCTGAGATGCCCAAGAGAAGGGAGGAAACAAGTCTTAATGGAAAGAAGGCTAGACTGGGGCACGTGGTATTTCAAACTTCCGAATTCATGTGCTGTGTGCCCTTGGGCCAATCTCTTAGCCTCTTCCAGCTGTGGTCCTCCCACTGTTGGCCAATGGGATTGGCCAAGCACCCACCTCCTCCAGAGAATGGCAAAGATCAACAAGAGGCAATTTATAAAGTGTCTGGAATCCTAATGCTGAGGCATGCTGCAGAAGTCAAGTTCACCTGCTTCAACCTGTACAACACTAGAATTGCACTTCCTGTTGTGTGGTTTATGGGATGGCCCCTCTCTCTTTGGCTTTCTATAGTGGGCTAGTGCACACGCATGAGTGGTTTATCCGTTACATCTTTTCTCTCCCCACCAACTGGGATTCCTCCGCCCTGCTCGAGTCAGCGAAGACCTCCTGCGTGCATTGCTCTTGGGATTTTTTCTTCTTTCTTAAACAGGCTAACATACATGGTTTCCCTACAAGTTAAAAAAAAAAAAGAAAAGAAAAGACAGATGAAAAAACATAAAACATAAGATAAAGAGCTGCTTGAAATAAAAAATAAAATGTTCTTTCTTTTCACTGCTTCATACTTTATATATTTGAGACTTACATTTTACATTAGTAATTGGCAAATGCTGGCTTCAATTCTGCGGGTTAGAGAGAACCCACCCCCTGCTCTCCACCTGCCACACTGTTTCCTCTCCCCTCTTTCCTCTTAATACACTGGCTGCAGACAAAGATTTGTAGAGCAGGAAGGAGCGGTTCTTTTTTCTCGTTTTTTTCTCAACAAAGAAATAAAAATGTCACCCGATGGTGAGAACTAACAAAAGACAGTCTGCAGCTGAGATCCTCAAAAGCTAAATTGTTCACAGTGAAAAGCAAATTCTGACAGAAAGGAAAGGAAGTGAAGAAGAAAAAAAGAAAGAGAGAAAGAGAAAGAAAGAAAGAAAGAAAGAAAGAAAGAAAGAAAGAAAGAAAGAAAGAAAGAAAGAAAGAAAGAAAGAAAGAAAGAAAGAAAGAAAGGGGAGAAAGGGAAAGGAAGGATAGAGAGAGGGAGGGAGGGAGGGAGGAAAAAAAGAAGGAAAGACCAGTGTTAATTTGATTGGAACACGCATTCAGCTCTATGGCTTCTCCCAGGAATAAATGCCAGCTGCAGTTCAGATGTTACAAACCTCAGCAGTTGGTACAGCGTTCCCTTTGCCCATAGGATACCTACATGAGATTTCAATGTTGTCACTCTCAGAAGATGCTGAAGCTCACTGCCCAGAGCTTGGCGGAGGTGCTGTGTGCTTTAGAACTACCCAGCTGCCCATTGGCTGTTAGTTGAAGCTATTATGGCCACCTAAGAGTTCGTTGTTGCATTCCTTTGTCCCAGGCCACTGTGGCAATGACCATGCACAAAACACTCCCTGCTGAACCAGGAAATTGCATCCCCAGAATGGATTTGGACAAGGAGCGGAAAGACAGATCAGGTCAATTTAAATGATCCCCCTTTCATTAGAAAATGAGATTACCATAGAAAAATAAATGTGTGGAGAAGAGGATGGTTTAATGAGCCTGCTTCACTTGTGAAATGTCATTCATGTTGTGTGCAAGGGCCTGTGGCCGCACACCAACACACTTCTCTCTTTGTGCCATCATGAACGCCTGTCGTGGCCTGAGTGGGGGAAAGGGCAAAAGAGAGGGAAAACCCGGCATCTTAGAATATATTTTCCAAGCACTTGTAAGGAAAGACACATCAGCATTCAGGGTGTCCCCACTGTAAAAAAAGAAAAAAGATATATAGTGAAGGTGAAGAGAAAATTAGAAGATACCAGACAAAATGTGCTATAGCCTTCTTATACCATTGTTCTCTCTATAGTAGCTTTTCATTTTGACTTTTCTTAACTATAATAGCTATGATAATACAGTCATCCCTCGCCATATCTCAGTTCAGTTTTCACGGTCTCACTGTATCATGGATTTTTAGATCGTATATATCTAATTTGTATCACGGATTTTGCACTATGCCGCGGGATTTTGCGGTATATAGGAATTTTTATATATTTACTATTTTAATTACTTCCATGGTAAAATAAATGTGGGAAAGGTTAATAACAGTGTGGGAAAGGTTTATAAGAGTGTGGGCAGGGTTTATAAAACCTTAAAATATATATAAATAAAATAAATATAAGGTCGCTACTTTGTGGATTTTCACCTATCACTAGGGGTTCTGGAACTTAACCCCCACAATAGATGAGGAATCACTGTACAGTTTATACAAATAGTTTAAAAATGGGAATGAACTTGAAGTTTTGTCAAAGTGAAAAAAAAAAACAGAAAAAGCCTCTTTCTAAAACAAAAGTTAAACTAGATAGAATTATCAAAACAACCATGTTAAGACCTCTGAGAACTGACCAAAAGTAAACAAAAATACAGAGGTGTTTGGTCAAGAAAACCTTTTGAACTTTGAATAATGGCAATGGAGGTCTGTAATGTTTCTGCCTGGGGTTGTTTTCACCCCTCCTGCCAGCTAAGTGATAGTGGTCATGCTTCCAGGACAGGGGAGGGAGGACAGGGCAGAAGAGAAAGCCCAAACATACCTGAAATCCCCTGATCTCCAATGTGCTCCTCCACCTACACACAAGTCCATCAGCAGGAAATGAACCTTTATTTGCACAATAAAGAATTTGAACACAAACTTTAAACAATCACCAGCTAAATAAGAAACTATGCAGACTCAGGAGTGATCTCCTCAGAAACCAGAACAAAAATATAAAAATCAGAATTTAAAACAAAATGAGCAAAAGACCTGACCGGCACCACATCTTATGGAAGACAGATACTGAAGATCAATTCCAGGCAAATTAGCATAAACATATATATATAACAAAACAATAACACACAGGGACAAAATTCAGAGTTGCAACAATTTATTATCTAAAATGTCTCATCTTCAATTTTAAAAAATTATGAGGTTTGCATAATCAGGGACATATAACCCATATCTGGGTTGGAGGACAGGGAGTGGTTCATAAAATATAACAGGCAGTAATTTTAAAGCAGCCAAAAATATTCAAAGACTTGTGAAAACTGTTTAAAGAATTAGATAAAAATATGATGACAATGACTCCACAAATAGGGAGTCTTGATAAAGATATAGGAAATATAAAAAATAACCAACAGAAATTCTGAGTCCTACAGTACAATGACTAAAATAAAAATTTGACTAGGTAGACTCAACAACTAGATATGAGATAATAAAAGAAAGAATCAGCCTGACCTGTGGTGACACAGTAGATAAAACATCAACCTAGAATGCTGAGGTCACAGTTCAAAACCATGAGCTTGCCTGGTCAAGGCACAAACAAGAAGCAACTGCTATAAGTTGGTGTTTCTTGATCTTTCCCCCTTTTCTGTCTCTCTCTCATCTCTCTAAAATCAATAAATAAAATCTTTAAAAAAAGGAAGGAGGAATAAAGGAAGGAAGGAAAGAATAAAGGAAAGAAGGAAGGAAAGAAAGAAAGAAAGAAAGAAAGAAAGAAAGAAAGAAAGAAAGAAAGAATCAGTAAAAGTGAAGACAGAACATTAGAAGTAATCCTATCTGAACAACAAAGTAAAAGTTTGAAGAAAATGCAGAAACATAAATTGAATAAAAGATACATGCATTAAGCAAAACAGAACCTATAACAGGAGTTCCAAGAGTAAAGAGTAAGAAGGGGAAGAAAAATAATGAAATAAGGGCTAGAATCTTTGAAAATTTTGTGGAAAACGCCAAAAGGTTCACTGAATCCCATATTGAAGAACATGGAGATCCACATCCAAACACATCACAGTCAAACCATGGAGAATCGAAATAAAGAGCAGAGTCTGAAAGCATGGAGGGAAGGTTGTATTGTTACAGGTACACAGAAGTGTTGATAAATGACTGACTGTCTGGTTGAAACAATGGAGGCCAGGAGGCAATGAAGTGACACGTTCAAAGTGATTAAAGAAAAAGACTAACCAAGAATTCTATACTCAGCAATGAAAGCGAAATAAAGATCTCTGCAAAGACTGAGGTTATGTGAACAGTAGACACACCTTTTAAGAAATATGACAGGCAGCCTTGCAAACTAAAAAGAAATGGTGTATATGGTAACATGAATCCACGGGAAGAAGTAAAGAGAGAGATTTGAAAACTATCAACGGAGAGGTTTCATATAAATAGTGGTTTTACACCATGGTGATAACATGGACTTGAATCCTTTCTCTGCTCCTGAGTGGCTGTGTGCCTCGTTACAGGATCTCTCAACCCCAGTACTAGTGACACTTGGGGTTGTCCTGTACTGTGTATTGTAGGCCACTTAGCAGTACCCCTGACGTCCTCCCAGGAGATGACCAGAAGCTGAGATGGACAGACAAAAACTTTACCACAGCTATCACAAATATGTTTAAGGGCTTAAGGGAGAAGACACTTACTGGGAATAAATGAATGGGGAAACCAAAGTGAAACTGGAAAGGTGAAAGGCACCATGGCTGAGACGAGGTGTTTGTGAGTGGGCTGAACAGTAAATTGGAGGCAAGAGAACAAAAAGATCAGAAAGGAGAATGCAATCTGCAGAAGAGAGAGAATAAGGCTGAGGTGACGTGAGCACTGTCTGAGCAAGCTGTAGGTGAAGGCAGACTCCTGGCATGTACACACCTTCAGCACAACCACTAGAGGAGTGAGAAAATAGGGCAGGAAGGAAAATGTTTAAAGTAATACCAGCTGAAATTTTTGACATAATGCTAAATATCACCTAATAGATCCAAGAAACTCAATAAAATACAAGCAAAATAAATAGAAAGAAAACTATAATGAGGCCCACCATAAATCTTGCTAAATCAACATTTTAAATAAATAAATTCTGCCCAAGCTGGGAATTCAGTTGGTTAGAGCATTGTCCCTATACACCAAGATTGTGGATTTGAATCCTGTTCAGGATACATACAGGAATCAACTAATAACTGCATAAATAAAGATAAATAAAGTTGAACAACAAATCATTGTTTTTATTTCTCTCTCTCCCTTTCTCTATCTCTAATATATATATATATATATATATATAGAGAGAGAGAGAGAGAGAGAGAGAGAGCGCAATAGGTGCCAGATGAACGTGGGGACATCTATGACCAGGGCAGTGGCAGATTGAATGACTTGCCAAAGCTTTGCTTTTCTATGTACTTTTCAACCCACTCTTCGCTTTACCTCCCTGTAGTGACCATGAGAGCTGACAGGCGCATCTCACATCTGGGTGAAACAGAGCGCATTCCCTCTCAAATGGCTGTGGCAAAATTATGTGGATTGAACACAAGGACTCTTGTCCAAGAATAGAAACAATTTCACCAAGGACTGTTGTGTTCGCTGCAGTTCTGGAAGCCAGGAACTACACCTCCCATCGACAAGCCATTAGATAGAAATTAAATGAATTTCCTTGACTATTGAACTACAATTAAAATGTGCTTCTGCCAAGCAGCTTTCACCTCTACTGCG
Organism: Rhynchonycteris naso; assembly: GCA_037038555.1. Classification (NCBI taxonomy): domain Eukaryota; kingdom Metazoa; phylum Chordata; class Mammalia; order Chiroptera; family Emballonuridae; genus Rhynchonycteris; species Rhynchonycteris naso. Next base: position 109,409,356 of record CM073001.1, read on the forward strand.
GCCCATGCCGGAGGTGCTAAAAGCTATGGCTGTGGCGCCAGGCAGCTCCTTACAACATCTGACCTTGCACGGATGGCATGACATGAAACTTTTAGGATCATTATTTATTTCAGAGCATTTCTGTTGAAAGACAGAGAGCTGACACATCTGCAATTTAAGACTGTCCTAGGGCAAAAAAAAAGAATAATCATGTCCAAGAGTCTTCATTACAAACGAAACTCTTGATAGAGGACATTTTAGAAACAATTATAAACACATCAGGTTTTCAGACAATAAGACTCAAAGCCTTTACAAGACATGGCCCTGGGTCCTATGGACACACACAAAAAGACTTTCTGTTTCCATTCAAAATCTTTCAGATGCCTCTTATTTTGAGTTAGCACATCAGATATGAATGCTGCAGATATCCATTTGTATCCAGCTCTTGAATTTAAAAGCATGCACGATACATCGGTCCATTGCTCGTATAACGTCTGGAACCAGGGACTTCCGCAGTGACTGAGAGCAGGCTCGACTAAATAAGCATAGTTTCCTCTTGCGTGGTACACCCCCTTGGCTGCACATTGTGACAGCAGGGTGGATAGGCTAGCCTGACAGCCAGATCTGGCCAGCTGCCTGTGCTTACACAGCCCTCGGGAGGAAAATGGTTTTATGGTTTTATAGGATTGTAGAAAAATCAATAAAGAGGAGAAGAAGAAAAGGCAACAGAGACTGAATGGGGCCCCCAATGCATAAAATATTTACTCTACAGTCCTTGACGGAAACTGTTTGCCAAGCCCTGGTCTGCAGAAGAAACCCCCAGCTCCTGGTCTTGGCATCTGAGAGCCCTCCAAGGTGAGCCCAGCGTGTCTTTCCAGCTTGTCCTTTGCCCCTCCCCATCCATGCCATGTTCAAATTACCGTTACTGATCAGGGTACCCAAAGATGTACTAGCTTAAGAATAACTTATTCACGACCCAAATGTTTGACCCTCCTGTTTGGCAGGAACCATGTAAAGAGGAGGATGCCTGCGTCTACCTATCCAAAGTGAACATGCATGAATGATCTTGTATATTCATGGGAGAAACAGGAAACCCACTGTTCATTGCAGACCAAAAGCATCCTTGACGAGATGGAACCATGAGGTGCTCTCATGTAGGTTGAATGAGACTGGAGAGAATTTAACTTCCACCAAGAATGGCAAGTAAAGCTCTTGTAACCACACAGAGTGGGGCTCTGAATCGGAAGTGGTGTTTGTGAACGTGAACAGGTCCCTCTGGATCCATAGTGACCCCAGAAATCCAGTGAGCAAAAACCAGCCTTTTGGGTGATGTTTCCACAGTCACCCAGTTTCCCAGGGAAGGCTAAAAGAACGTACCCCACAAGTCACCATTGCTACGGAAATAATAGTCTTACTAAGTTTTTTTATTTTTTACCACCTTCCACAAATACAAACCTCCGGAAGTCACTCAAAGTTTATTTCAGTAGAACTTGGTTCCTCCTGCTCGTGTTGGTAGAATTAGACACACAATTTGACCTATAAAATAAGCAAACATTTGGTGTAATAAGCTGCTATTGAAGGGAGTTTTTTCTTAGTTTATTTTTTGTATTTTCCTTCCCCATCCTGTTTTGTGCCTTGTCCTCCAAATACTCTAGTCTCATTCCGTGTCTTATTTACGAGTAGAGAATCATGTGTGGTACCTCAGGGACACGTGTGTGTGCATACACGTGCTCAGGTGCTCATTTTAACATCAACAAGTCATAATTATTGCCATCACCTCTGAGAAGTAGATAACGCCGTATATAAGAAAGATCATGCTGAGGGACCGATACCCAGAGCTCAGCAGGAGATCTGTGATGTGGAACCCGGTCCTTGGAACTCCAAGTCCTCCCTGCCCCCTCTCAATAAGGAGGAGCCTTACTGTCTTCAATTCAGGAGCTCACAAAGTTTCCCGAACACCGCAGCGCGAGTGCACCGGCCAGGTGTGTTAAATCTCCACCTACCGCTTACCTGTCAACACGCATGCCTCAATTCTCCACCTGGATCAGGGAAACTCACACTGAAGAGCCTTCCCTCACACAGGTATTGTCTCCCTGCTCCATCTCAACTCCAACACTGCCACCAAAGAGCATCCAGAAAGCCTCCTGTGAAAACATTCAGGTGGCTAAGATGAGGTCCCCTGCCCACAGAGCCCCTCAGCTATGCCACGCCTTCTCTGAATCCTCCCCACAGCTTCAGCCCATGATGTCCCCATGCCTGCACCCCCTGTCACACTCAGTTGTGTCTCTTCATTGTTCTTTAATTGCCTCTGTTGTGTTTTGTGTCTGTTCCCTATGCTCATTTGGATCAAGTACACCTTAAAAGGTCATATACTGTTCGGTAAAGAATTTATCTGGCTTGGCAGGAGTTGTGTGTATATGTTGGGGGGGTGAGGTTAGGTATATTCCCCATTAATGGAAGTCCACACATGCACACGTACCTTGTGAGAACCAAAGCTTTAAGAAAAATTAACCCTGCAGGATGGGAATCTCTCTCACACGCATGACTGCCTCCTTCAAGGGAACATTTGGAATATAGGGACTCCCTTTCTGCTGACTCGGGCCATCTTCACAAAGTCCCGCCATGATGTTCTTGTCCACAAGGGTTTCATCCAGTGGCTGTGGGGTGCGCAGGCTGCTGCAGCATCTAGCCGGGGCCTCAGGTTGTGCCCCCTCTTAGCTCTTATATGTTTGGGGCTTGGCCATCAGCCTGTCATTGCCAGTGACTGTCCACTCACCCCCTTGCTTCCAATTCATGCCCGTTGCTGTGGCGCAGAGAATAAATAATCAGGCTCGCTGGAGTTTGAAAAGACTTTACATTGTACATGTTGGCACGAGGGCAGGGCATTGATTTTACATGCTTGATGGCCATTGTGGTCTTTCCCCATGTGTTCATTGAACCAATGTTGATCGACCGGGCCCTCTTCTAGAAAGCAGAAATACATGGATAGTAAAAACCGTAGACAAAAATCCTGACTTTGTGCATGGCCCCCACTCCGGGGAGGGGAGGAACAAAAATAAAAATACGAAGAAAACATAAGGGACTTTAGACAGGGACAAGTGACATGGAGGAGACTAGAACAGAACTGAGAACCAGGACTAAGCCACGGAGAGGGGGCCAGTGATATCCGAGCAGGGACCTGCAGGAAGCCAGTCTCTGTCCACCAGTTAGCATGTTACCAGCGGAGAGAGGGAACAGCCAGGAGGGAGTCTTGAAAGCCAGAGAGGTGGGGGTCACTCTGACCCCTGAGGCTACCCCTTGAAAGTGTGGGTTTCCTTCCCTGTTTGAATGGTGCTTCAGACAGATGAAGGAAGGTACCAAGGTGACTGGGATGTGACACTTTATTCACTTTGCTCACTTTGCCCCAGTGTCCACAGCCCATCCTGCACACCCAGGGGAGCTCTAGTCATAAATATCTTCATGCAGAGAATGTTTCCAAACACCTCCCACACTGTTACCATTGGGTCATGGGCGGCAGAGACAAACGTCACTGCAGAGGTCGCCACAGTCTCAGAGGCAGGGCCGTTTGTCACACGCGTCAGCTCCATAACCTCAGGCAGAGTTTGTTGCTCAGGACAACCGCCTGGTCACAGATCGATGATTACTACCAAGCAGTGATGTTGCACTGAGTCTGGCTTGGGAACCACATGAACCCGGGCTTGGATCCCGGCTTACTCACCTACTGCCCACATGCCTTAAGTGTCCAGGTAACTGGAGGACTCCGTCCCCTTGATGGTGAGACCTTAGAGCGTAAATGACAACAAAAGAGGGTGCGTATGAAGTGCCTCAGTCCTTGACATGCTCAGCAGGTCACCACAGCCTCCCTAGGCTTGCTGGGGCAGAGGGGACCACCCTGCTATAACAGGAGATCTCTCTCTACCACCCAGAGTCCCACTGGCTCACCAAGTCCCCTGCCAGCACATTCCACAGGTGACTGGCCTCTCCCATGTTCTTACCAAGTCCTCCAGCTGCAGCGGGGTTTCTACATATATTACCTATGACTGCTAGTCACCCATTTAGAGCCACTAATGAAAACAATTTATGAGAGTAATGAAAACAATTTAGGTAACAAATAGCTAATTACATGATACTTGGAGAAGAATTAGCCATTCGGAACACAGAATTCGATACCATGTACATTTGATATCCAATTTACCACCAAATGTGGAGACAAGGGACAGATTCTAAGGCGGGCTGAGTTGGCTGGAGGCTGTCAGAGAGAGAGAGAGCTGAGAGCTACTTCCTGCCCTCCAGGCCTGGCCTACACCCCCCAGGGCGTATGTCGTACTTCGGCTGCTAGAAAGAGCATGAGCTTGGGTGTGGCACGTGTCTGGTGTGCAGCCTTGGGGACAGCACGTTCATTTTTTGAGTACCCATCTGCTCATATCTGCTCTGTGAGGTGACAGTGCAGGTGACAGGGGTCAATGTCTCTCGGGGGTACTAGGAGCCCCAACCGTGCATGGTAGAATTGTGCTCATGTGAGAGTTCTCCCTCCAGGATATGAGCTTCAGAGTGAAGAGGGCTGTATTTTCTCTGCATAGTACACGCACACATGCATGCACAGAGACACGCACATATGCACCACACATACACACACAATGCGCGGGTCCCTAACCCAACACAGCTGGCGCTGTAAGAAGTCAGGCCACCACGGGAAGCCGTAGAATCCCCTCCCCATCCCGGGAGAAGGCCACGGGTGACAGCAGAGGTCAAAGAGATGCACTCAAGAGCCAAGGACCGCCAGCAGCCACCAGACTCCTGGAGAGATCACGGCCTCACCAGCAACCGGATCTCAGACTGCCAGCCTCCAGAACCATGGGAAAATATACATCTATTGTTTTAAGTGACCAGCTTGTGATGCTTGGTTCCATCAGCCCCAGGACACGGACACCCCTGGTCTTACAGCACCCACCCCCATCCGCCATATGCACATCCAAGCTGAGCTCCATTCACACTGTCTACAAAAGCAAACAAACAAAAAAACAGGTCGATCTTTTTCATCCTGGAAACGAGCTTCACAGATGTGGGTGTGAGGACCCTGGACAGCGGGACACGTGGGGAGATGTGAGGGGTGCCAAGACCTGCTTGAGTGAGTCAGAGGAAGCAGCCCCCACCCCCCGCGAACAGCAACCACAGTACAGGAGTCTCCCCGAATGGCGGCAGTGGACTCTCCTAAACAGTGACGTCCTCTGATTACCAAGCACTCACCGTGTCTCTCCTCACCGTGTCTCACATTTCCTACGGTGTTCCTGCAAATCAGATTGTCACCACTTACACAGGACAGCCATTCTACAGACGGAGGCGGGGTCCAATCACTGCCTCCAGTCCTCACTGTACCTGGAAGTCTGACAGAGACGTATCCATCAGCAGAATTAATGTCACATGGAGGGATCAGAAGGCGATGCGGCTGTAGGGGACACAGGTGCCACAGGAACCCGTTTTTAATGTCAATAAACCGACAGAGCACAGGTGCTGCACAGTGGAGACCCGGGCTATAAATACACAAGACCACAGGGCTGAAGGATCAGATTCTGTGACCACAGGCGGGCAGGCAAGCCCCATTATAACCTCCGCAGACACGTCTTGCTGTGGAGATTCTGGGTCTGCCCACGGGTCTGCCTAAAAGAACGAAAACACACACCAACCAGGAGCACAACATCTTTAAAACTAGGCCCCTTAAGAACTTATTCATGGGGGGTGTGGGGTGACGGAAGGGAGTAAAGAGGGACAAGCATGCGGTGAGGGAGAGAGATTTGACTTTGGGTGATGGGCACACAACATAATCAGCAGTTCAGATGCTGTAGAAATGTTCACCTGAAACCTGTATACTCTTCCTGATCAATGTCACCCTATTAAGTTTATTTTTCTAAATTAAAAAAAATAAAGGAAATTATCCCATGGGCAGTCTTTCACAAACTGCACCATCCCCAGTACCGGTGTCCCTTCCATAACCATCACAATGGGTTTCTCAGGGCCATGGAAGACACCTCCACCACGCACAGCGTTGGTGTCACCCTCTACGAGGGCTGGGGGTCGAGAGAGCCGCACAGTGACCCATGAGGTGGCCATGTTTCATAAATTTAATGAACCCCGGGGCTTGGCCACTGACCTCCCAGGCAGAAAAGCAAGGGCCCGGGCTTCCAGATGCAGCGAGGCCAATATTTCTCCACGGCAAGCATTCATCATGAATAATTAAATGTGCAATATAATGTCGCTTTGGTGAAAAATGATAATTTCACAAATGGACGGACCTTACACCTATTCCGTGTGATTATGCAGCACAGAGAGGAAAGGGGAGGGGCGCTAATGGAATCAATGCTGCTCCGCAGGTCTGAGCCTCAGCAATTCTGAGGACGAAAATCTTTTCAGAACCCTGCAGTGACCCTGCTGGGAGAATGTCATGAAAAATGTAAGAGGGGAAATTTCAGCCTGCAACCAATGTAGGCGTGTCTCAAACCAGCTTTCCTGAGTTCAAACTGTGTTTTTTTGTTTTTTCCATAATGCTCGGCTAATGTCCAAGATATAAATCATTCTGCCAATGCAGATGTTACCCTCTCCTGAAATGAAATTTCAGCTTCCCTTCAAATCCTGTTTTTATTAGGTGCTGGAGTTATTTAAAGCAATTTCACATATGCCTCCGTGCAGGGCTTCCAAGAAGAAGTGTTTATGACCAGAATTTCTTTTCCTCTTCGGTAAATATCGCTAGTCCTCTGAGGAGGTCCCTCCGTCACTCAGACGGTGACAGAGCGTGTTAGCCTGTGGACGCGTCTGTCATTGGTAGCCGTGCTCCTGTGCAGAGTTACTGCTGCTGTCGGAAAAGAAAAATTATATCCCAAAGATCATTTATCTCTTCCCAGTAACATTTCTTTTAATGAAGGAAAGAGTAATTTCTTTGAGACACTGGAGGTGCTCATTGAAACCCTGCATTTTTATTCACTCATTCATTCATTCATTCTAATTCCACCGGAAGGAGCAGAAGTTCTAGGAAAAGGTTTGATGAGGGCAGCAGTTAGAATAGACGAGAAGTTACTGAGGAAGCCCACCAGAGAGTCCTACTGGAGGTAAAAAAGCACGGGTGAGATGTATTCTTGGAACTCGTGGAGACTAACTCCTGACCCAATGGAACCGAGCCTTGTACCTTCTAAAAACCCAGAAGTGAACAATGAACTTGTCACAACCTGACCTCCAGAGGAGTGCACAAAGAGGAGAGGGATATTACAGTGACCATGTGCACTGGGACAACCCCTGGAACAGAGCAGGGAAGGCTAGAACCCAAGTGAGGACCCGTGTTTGCCCCCTGCAGCTCTGAGGGCTCCCCATGATCCATCAGCCGTCCTCTGAGCTCCACCAGCTCTTCCCCATCTATGCTGTGCTGTTCTGGGCTGGGCTGTTCTCCCCTGTTCCTTCCCCACCCCCACGGAGGGGGGCTCGCCTTCACGGCTGTCTACAGCACTACGTGAACCGAGTGCTTCAAGCTCCCACACTTGGGTCCGCCTGCGTACGCAGCCATGTCAGCGGGTGCCACCGGGGTGCCACTCACTCTAACCACGGTGGCTCATGCCCCCACCTGAAAGATACAAGTCTTCTAAGCATCCCCAAATTCTCCCCAGGAGCTCCAGGTTCCTCTGGGCGCTGGTATTTCCAAGTTATCACAAAGTCTTCCTGGGGTCTGCACTCCAACCTCCGTAAATGCTCTTGTGAGAACCCTCTCAGCCCATGACTCTGACCGGAGACATACCTGAGATCCCGGGTGTCCCCATCTCTTCATGCTCCCTGTGCTATAAGCTCTGGAGGGATGGAGGTCAAAGGTCACCATGTGTCCCTAATCTCACTAAGCACAGGCACAGGTGCTGCCCAGAAGTCAAACCTCTCCGCTCTGTCCTCTGCCACCAGCCAGTAAGGCCAAGCAGCTCACCAGCAACTTCTCTCAGGCTCCCCGGAGGATTTAGCATGTCTCTATCTCAGGACACGAGTCCCTGGGCCAAGTACACAACAGCTTCTGTGGTCATTCTTGTCTTTACCTCTTTCGCCGGGTGCCTGCAGGACATTCCCCGCATTATGAATGAGTTGTTATTTAGACACCTGACACTACCTGGTCTGAGAACAGACCAGATGCCCTCGAGAAACCCTGGGTTCCAGGTCAAGCTCATAGAGACAGTTGATCTGATGCTGAGTGTCCACTATGACCCCTGCACAGGGCTAAGTACTATTGTGCAGAACTTTTCTCCTTGAAACCTCACAACAAAGCTAAGAAACGAGTATAAGTATGCCCATCTTATAAACTATGAAACAAAATTCAAAGAAATTAGCCCCCCCCCCATTAAAAAGGATCCCATAGAGCTAGATCTCAGCCAGATCTAGCCAACTCCAAATTTCATACTTCTCACCCGGCACGGTGGACCCTGTTACACAATCGCCACCTGCAAAAGACAAGCTAGGTCCTCCTGACACCAACAGACATTAGACCCCAAATTGGTATCTTTCTCCTTATTAGAAACAGCAAAAACAGTGGACTGGCAGTCGGGGAGACCCCCGTGTCCCGTGAATGGGGGGGCTGGTGTGCTGCCCTCCACTCACTGGGCAGCCAAGCCCTTGCACACAATAGACCTTCTGGTGACACTCATGTGCCTTAAGAATAATCGGCATCATGGTTGATGCCATACGCCCCGACAAGGAGAAAGCTCTCCTGCAAGACAGAGGGTGTTTCATCCCTGACACACCCGGAGGACAGGGAGAAGCACACTTCTGAAGCACAGCTGTCACCTCCGCTCACAGAGATGCAGATGCCTTGTCCACAAAAATACCTCCCGGGGACTTGATGTGATAATACACACACAGACAATGCAATTGAGACAGCCGCTCTGGGAAAGGCTCAGACATGGCTGGACCACACCGAGGGGTTCCTGGAGGACTCCCCCTTGAGCTGATAGGGGGCGGGAGAGTGCTCCTCACAGGTAATGCGTGACACAGCAAAGGGGGTCACCGCGAGGACCGAGAACGCCCACACGGACTGACAGTGTGCAGAGAAGAAGACGCGGTAAGGACCAGAGAGAGGTTCACGAACACAGGAGCCCGATGCTCCCACAGGTGCCTTTGTTGATAGGCGTTATGTCAGCCTGACATGGATTACAGATGACAGGCGTGAAACTCCGCGGCTGCCCAGCGTCCACTCACTGCGTGCCGGGGGGCGTGCCCAGCACATCAAACCACGGCCAACTGTTTAACTTACAGAGAGGTCACGGGCTTCTCACCCTCTTTCGTTTTCACAGAAATGAATGCCTCCTCCATTGTTTAGAAAAGGGAATCAAAATAGTTTGAGGAGGCTTAACTCTCCACAATAAGAGCTAATGGTTTAAATATGTATATTTTTTATATATCACAGATAGATTTATCACATTGTGACAGTCATGGAGGGGACACCAATACTGAAAATGGTGCAGGTTTGTGAAATACTTCCCATGAGATTATTTCCATTATTTTTTTAATTTAGAAGATTAAATTTAACAGGGTGACACGGTGTTACAAATAGAACATTGTACGGTGCATCTCATTTTACAACACACCTTTCCTTTTTTAACTTACAACTTTTTTAAAGATTTTATTTATTCATTTTAGAGAGAAGAGAGAGGGAGGGAGAGAGAAAGAGAGAGAGAGAGAGGGAAGGGGAGCAGAGCAGGAAGCATCAACTCCCATATGTGCCTTGACCGGGCAAGCCCCAAGTTTTGAACCAGTGACATCAGCGTTCCAGGTCAACGCTTTATCCACTGCGCCACCACAGGTCAGGCTTAACTTACAACTTGAAGAGCATCTTTCTATGTCAATAAATATTCATCTATAAAATTTTACACAGCTGGATGGTATTTCAGTGTCTAGGTATTTATTTAATCAGTTCCATATTGGTAGAGACACCACTTAGAAAACCCTCCGTTTCAAACACAACAAGCAAAGGATTGAAGCTGTGACGACTTCCTTAGATGTCCAGGGGTGGACTTTGCAGACACATCACCAGTACCTCCAAGGACCCAGCTGCCCTCCAGAGAATCGCACCAGCTCATACCTATCCCCAGCTGAAGGGAGTATCCCATCCCTAGGTTGGAGAGGATTTCTGTCTATTTTTCTGTATTGTGAAGTGGAAAATGCTAACCCCACTGGCTACATTTTCATTTGCTTGTTGAGTGGCAACGTTGATACTTCTTTCCCTATTTCTATCAGCTGTGGGAAACTTAGTGATTCTCCAGGGTGCAAATCAACTCCACACAGCAGCAAGGTCGCTGCCACCATCACCCACACTGGGTACAGGGAAGAATCATTAAAATGGGAGAAACACAGACACTACAGGCCTTCCGGGAACTCAGAGGGGCCTTGCAGACACAAGGGAGTCGCCCTTGTTCACTTGTCTGTGCAGACTGGGTGCTTGGTGTCATAGTCACCAAATCAGAAAGCTTCTGCACAGCAGAGAAGGGAAGCAACAAGGTGAATAGACAACTTTCTGAATGAGAAACACACTTGCAAACCACACAGCTGATAAGGGGCGGATTTTCTAATAGATAAGGAATGTCGATAACTCAGCAGCACACACAAAAAAAATAACCCACTTTTAAAAATACAAACAGCCAACATGTCCATGAAAAGATGTTCAATGTCACTAATCATGAGAGATGTGCAAATCAAAACCACAATGAGAGACCACCCCACACCTGTTGAGATGGCGATCCTGGAAGGAAGGAAGGAAGGAAGGAAAGAAGGGAGGGAGGGAAGGAGGAGGGGGAAAGAAAGGAAGGAAGGAAGGAAGGAAGGAAGAAAGAAATAAAGAAAGAAAGAAAGAAAGAAAGAAAGAAAGAAAGAAAGAAAGAAAGAAAGAAAGAAAGAAAGAAAGAAAGAAAGAAAGACAACAGTGTTGGTGAAGATGTGAGAAATTGGAGAGCTTTGGTGCACTGTTGGTGGGAATGCAAAACGGTATGACCACTATGGAAAACAATATGGAGATTCCTCAAAAAATTAAAAATAGAGCTAATGTGTCACCCATGACCCCATTTCTGGGCATTTATCCAAAACAATAAAAATGAGGGTCTTGAAGAAATACTAGCATTCCTGTGTTCCTCCCAGCATGACTCACAACAGCCAAGACGTGGAAACAAACCAAGTGTCAGCCACGGGGGAAACATGGTGCCTGTGCATAGTAGAACGCCATTCGGCCCTAAAAAGAAAGAAAACCCCGTAATGCGCCACGACCCGGTCACACCTTGAGGACAGATGTTAGGTGAGATAAAGCCAGACACAGAAAGAAAGACAAGCGTTGTACATGAGATAACTAGAATCGTCAAGCTCAGGCGCAGAGGGGGAAACGGTGGTTTCTGGGTGCCAGAGGAGTGGAACTGGGGAGGGAGGGGGGACTGTTCCATGAGCATCAAGTCTCTGTTACGCAAGATGAGCACATCCTGGAGATCTGGTGAGCAGCACGGGCCTGCCGTCTATAACAAGCGGGCCGTTGTAGTCTAAAACATTGGTTAAGGGGGTCGATCTCATATTCGGTGTTCTTACCTCCATGAAATAACCTTCTTAAAAATAATAAAATGAAGGAGGACATATATTTTTGTTAAATCTATATTTAAAAAAAAAAAAAAACATCTGAAGGACTGAAAACACTTTTTTTTTTGTATTTTTCTGAAGTGAGAAGCAGGGAGGGAGGCAGAGAGACTCCCACATGTGCCCGACCAGGATCCACCCGGCATGCCCACCAGGGGACAATGCTCTGCCCATCTGGGGCATTGCACCATTACAACCGGAGTCATTCTAGCGCCTGATGGAGCCTCCTCAGCGCCTGGGACAGCTTTGCTCCCGTGGAGCCTTGGCTGCAGGAGGGGAAGAGAGAGACAGAGAGGAAGGAGAGGGGGAAGGGTGGAGAAGCAGATGGGCACTTCTCCTGTGTGCCCTGGCTGGGAATCGAACCCAGGACTTCCACATGCTGGGCTGATGCTCTACCACTGAGCCAACCGGTCAGGGCCGGAAAAGACATTTTTAACCAGCTCCTGGGTAAGAAGTGTTTAATAAGGATGTTAAGGGGTGAATTGTGTCCCCTGCAAAAAAAAAAAAAAATTCTTGAGTTAAAGTCTTAGCAGCCCAGTGGCTCGCAGCACCTGTGCAGAGCTGGCCCCCAGCGAGTTGCAGTCCATGCAACGCTGGCCTCCCTAAACACAGAATCATCAAAGTCTGAATGTGTCGAGGGAGAGAGAGGTGGGGCCTGCAAGGCACAGGCATCTCACCTCTGGACCCCGGGGCTGCATGGGGCCTGTGAAGGTTTCCCTGGTTCCCCCACCTCCCAACTCAGCCTGTCCATGAGCTGGTGGAGGCCTGCATGATGAGATCCTCTCTGGGTCTTAGCACTGATGATGGACGGTCATCAGATTGGGTCCATGGATACCAGTGCATGTGGAGATGCGTCATCAATGACAGAGGCATTATAGATCATGGTATTTCCCTTTCATGACTGAATAATCTGTCATGTGGCCCGGCAGAGAGCATTATTTTAATCATCTGAGATTTATGACATTCATAATCTGTGTATGGAACTCATATAAAACTATTGAAAAGTAAGATGGTGCAATGCATCCTTTTCTTTAAAATATAAAGATCCAGTATTTACATCCTCCCAACAAGGGGATGTTCCCAAGCTTGCAGTGAATAGTAGCATTACCTCCTGTCTCATGTGACCTCCCTGGGTCGAGGGACAGAGGAACTTCTTTAATAAAGCTCATGGTGGACTACACAGACTGAGTGACGAGTGTTAACAACCACCATCTCAAATATTTGCATATGTACCTTGTTCAGAGGTTCTTGGCTCATTTGCCTTTTAGTCCTTTGGAAACCTGACCCGAAAGCACAGCCACAGGTGGTTTTAGGTTCAGGAGAAAGGCAGGTGCTTTTGGCAGGTGCACAGGCACTGGCATGGTGTCCCCCTGACCAGCTCTTCTGCCGCCGCCCATCCTGTCCCCCGACACCAAAGCAAAGCCCTCCCAGGCCTTCCTTACCAGCCCCACCCCTGCCACCCACGCACCAACTCTGATAATGCTAGTGTGGAAATCGCCGGGCCTTGGTCCTCTCTCCAGCCCCACCACCGGGGATGACCAGGGCCATTGCTCCCATTGCAGAGTGGCTGGCTGATGCGTCTTCCTGTTTTCACACCTCTCCATTCCATCCAGCTGCCCACACAGTCCCACGTCCCTGACACAAAATTTCTGTGATAAACTGGCCATCCCACATTCCGCCCAGAAAACACTCCATAGCACCCTCCTATCACAACCATCCGGGCACTACGGGCTGCTCCTGGTCCTTTGTCGCCTTGCCCCGGACTTCCCTCCAACATCAGTGCTGACTGCCAGCCACAAGGGATGGGCACCTCACGGTGCCAGGTCTCAGATAAAACACCAGTGAGTTCCTGCTTAGAACTCCTTTGTCTAATGTCAACTTCCCTATTAGATCAAACTTCAAACCTCTGTGGCATGATGAGCTAGACTCCTTGTCTAAAGAATTTTAAAAATTAATGTGTTCCTACTTGACACTTTTTAAGTGATTTGAACTTTTCACAAAGTATTATACAATGAAAATGATTTCCGTTATCTGAAGTATAGCAATAATTGAATGCCATATGTACAGGATATTTTGAAAGTGAAACCCAGGGAGAGGTTTGAATTACAGGTATAACGACGGTCCTCTAGTTATATGCATGGATTTTGGGGCAGTATTATAATTTATTGAATGATATAAAACTTTAGAATATTTTATACTGTGTAATAACTAGGTTGTTAACAGACGGACCTACATTTTATGGCAAGCTCCTGCATATAGTTTCTACCAACATTCTTTGGAGAGAAACCCGCTGCCCACCTTGGAGTACCCTCCTTATGGAGATGGGATATTGTCACAGACGTGTTAGGTTGTCTAGCATGCTTGTGGAGAGAGTGCAAGGTTTTCCTTTTAAAATTCCAACACACGTCCTTTATTCCGTGATCACTGGCTCTTCATGTTGTGTTTATTCCTGTGATAACCTTGGGGTGAGACTAGAATGCTCTGTCCCGTGGAAACAAGAGTCCCTGAGTGTGTACATAACTCAAGTGCTAAGATACGGACCTGGGAGAAGACTGGCCCCTTTGGGTCCTCCCATTGTGGGTCAAAAGCCCAGCACAGAAACAAAAAAATAAAACTGAACTACAATTGTTGTTACTAAAAAATGAGAATCGTTTACATTGAAGAATGAAGCAGCCTGTGTGGACTGAGACCCTGGACTCTGACAATGTCACCTGAGGACTGAGGTCCAGAAGGTCCAGGTGGAGATCCACTTCCAGCGGTCAGGGCTCCCTCCCCAGGACCCCTGCCCCTACACTGGCTGCTGGTTTCCTCACTGCTCAGTGGTCAGCACAGCGCCTCCAACACAGGAAAGCACTCAGTGAGCTTCCGCCATCTTCTATCTCTTCTCACTCTCTATTTCCCCGTGGGGGGAGATAAGAGTTTCGCAGAATCCCAAAGCCTCCAGCTAATCAGCCTGCAGGTGGACGGTGCAGTGTAGTGTCGAAGGTCACTGTCTTCGCCCGAATGTTCGAGCTGTTGTTATCACTTCAACACTGCGTTTTGAACCAAAGTGGCTTTGGTCCTGCAAGTACTTAAATCATCATTTCATCTGCCGCATGGAGATAAGTATGGTGGGTCCATCTGCAATCCTTAACGGTGTAATTGTTCCCAGACAAACGTCCAGTAAAATGTATTATTCCACAGGATAAGGACAGCAGAGATTCCATTTAGAGCCCAGTGTCCCTCTTGAGAGGTTTCCCCATGTGCCCGGGGGCCCACAGCCCCCACAACAGAGACCCCGTGAAGAATCATGAATACAAGGGATCCTGAGGACTGGGACCTCAGACAGCCGCTGAGGAGTTGGTGTGGGTTGGACGTGGCCATTTAAAACTCTGAAAGAATTCCTTATCAGAGTTAACTTTTCTGTGGGGATAATCATCAGCATTGTTTTTATTGAGGAAGAAAGAGAGTTAGGCATCAACATTAAACAGAAAGGCTGCATGTCTGCCTGTGCTACTGGCATGCCTCAGGGTGATCCAGCATCCAGTGCCCTGAGATGTGCTGAGAGAGCAGGGCACCCTGCTGGCCTAAGCGCCCCAGCAGGGAACATGTGCCCTGAGTGCCCGTCCACCCACAGTGCCCGTGGGGGCCGGGAAGAAGCAGGGCTGGAAAAACAGTCAGTGAAAATTGTGTAAATCTTTTACTAAATTAAATCCTATTTATATTGTATTTTTGTGTCTGTGTGTATTTCAAATACAATTTAGCCTAGCTGGTGATGGATCTGTCACTGACACCAGAGGTGCCATCTTGACCTCCCAGACATTTGTCACTCTAAGGGTCTGTGCGGAAAGAAAATGGCAGAGAGCGACTTACAACCTTATCTCAAGGGACTTTCTTCTCTTTCGTTAACTTTGTCAGGGGTTCCTAAGTAGGGACATACCTGTAATTCATCAGAGCAATACTAAAATTATTAGAACAATTGACAATTAATCATGTGTTAATATGACATATATTAAAATAGGTAACGTGTGCGATTATATATATATAGTATTGTACTATCAGTCCATATAACACACGATATACATATACAAGATATTAATATCTCATTGTTAGTTGTAGAAGACATTAGGTGTTATATAACATTATTAGAGAAACCAAACTAGCAACCTCCTATCCAGACGACACGAAATCATGAATATAACTAGAATAATAAAGTGGCGGACTTAAATATTAATAAGATTAACAATAATGTGGTCAGTGATGAGCACGCCACACACCCTGGTGATCCTTGTGACATTTCTGGCAGGGACGGGATTAATGACACTGGGACCAATGGAAGCATGAAGGTTTCTCTTGCATCTGGGCAGAAAGTATCCCTGGAGTGGGGCGGACGCTAGGCCTGTCTGGTGGACAGAGCAGAGCTGAGTCTCAGTGCCTGGAAGTACCTGCCAGGGCATGAAGACAGCCCTCCTACTCACCCAGGCACTGCCACACTCCTAAGCGGCACCAGCCCTGCTGCCTGCTTCTCCTGGGTGGTCGCTCCCAACTTGCTGGCCAGTTTCACACCAACTTAGGGTAAATAAAACAACCTCACCATTTATGTTTGAACCAGTTGCTAGCCCTTCCCCAATCCGGCCTGCCTTTTATAAATCCCTTTGCGTAGTGCACCAACCCCTCCCCACCCACCACACACAGCTCAGACCAACAAGCTTGGGGTGCACTTGCCCAATTCAAGGGCCTAGTTCTGGTGTGCACCACCTCGGCCTCAGAGTAAGGAAGTTCATACATGAGTTACTTTTCTTCTGCTGGCTGGCTGGCTGGCTGAAATCCTGCAAATCATATGTCAAAGATCTTTGTGTTTTTTTAAAAAAAACAGCAGCATGTAATGAAAAGCAAAACAAATAAATAAAACCACAGAAAACAGGACTGCTAGCTGGCATTGTGGCAGCTTCTGCTAGGACACACTGCTTGTTGCAAATCGTGAACAACTAGGGCATATCAGAAGGAAGGAACCCTTGTCTGAGCGTGACCCGAGGCGTGAATGAGATATCTGGGTCGGGGGGAGAAGTACCGTGTGTGTTTGTTGTGTGCTTGTGCATGTTTTATTCTGTAAAATACATAAATCAACCCCACCTCTTCAGGAGTATTTTTTATAATTTCAGATTAATTGAGCTAGCTAATCATTCAGGGGAAAAAAATAACAACCTATATACAGAAACTAAAAGAAGCGAAGACCTCAGCAACCCAAGGGGCTGAAACCTAAAAACAGGCTTCCAGATGTAGTGCACACCCCAGGCAATGGCGGGGTGATGTTTTTAAGTATATGGTATATATTTTTATATAAAGATGTATTTTAATATATAAGTAGATATATTTTTCATATATAGCTATACCTATGTTTTATAATATACAGATCTATATTTTTAAGAATATCTATCACAAAGAATTCAGATATGTTTATGTGTCTGTGTTGAACGGTTACACAATTAGCTTTCGTTTGGGAGAGGGTTACCCTCATGTCTTTAAAACTGAAAACATGAGGGGTGTCTCGCTTTTTAGTGGATCCCCAGGGGGCATGATGCATGTAGCCTCTTCCCTCCAGTGGCTGCATCACTGAACTGGAAGCTTCTCTCTGTGTCCCCAAGGTCACAGCTCAGGTAGCCTGTGCTGCCCGAAGGAGCATCAGGTCCCTAGTTACCACAGCCTGACTGACAGCCCAGTGGAAGCCACTCAGAGCAGGACTGGTAACAGCCCCATGCACCCATACAGCGTGACATGGTTCCCAAGCAAAGTCCACATTTTGTTGAATTGAAGAAACTCTCAATCCCTGAACTCATTCATGGACCCACTCAGTGGGGAGGTGGCCATGGGAGTAAGGCCACTGCAGTTTCCCATTGCAGACGACATCCCAAGGGTCCCAGGGAACAGAGGATTTGCCCAAGAACCTTGCCCAGAAGGAAGGAACGGTATCCAGAGCAGACCGCTGCCATGGGACAAGGTCACAGGGTGAAACAGCAGAGCTGGAACCAGACACAGTCTCTGCCAGTTTCTACCAGGTGATGGCTGAATAGCACAGACTAGAGAAAGAAAGAGGGAGAGGAAGACAAAGCAGGAGAAGAGAGAAAGGAGGGAGCCAGCGTCAGAT
This sequence comes from Rhynchonycteris naso, assembly GCA_037038555.1. Classification (NCBI taxonomy): domain Eukaryota; kingdom Metazoa; phylum Chordata; class Mammalia; order Chiroptera; family Emballonuridae; genus Rhynchonycteris; species Rhynchonycteris naso. Next base: position 109,427,084 of record CM073001.1, read on the forward strand.
CAGGAACTCCAGGAGAGGAGCTCAACAACAGACCAGACTAGATGAAAAGCAATCTTGCTAACTGACATTCGCCCATCCCACCTAATCCATTCTCCATGCCGATCCACTTTCTGGGTCCTACCTCGGACACTTGGCTCCCTCCCCTTTCGAGTCAATTACAGGGACCAGCTCTGGGAAGAAGCCATTCTGAAAAGGCTGTGCGTGCTTGGTTATGTTTCCAACAGGTATGATGTTCTGGAAAAGGCAAAACCATGGAGACAGTTCAGGATCAGTGGGCTTAGTAGGACAGGGATGAACAGACAGAGCACAGAGGACATTCGCAGCTATTATGATGGATACACATCATTACACATTTGTCCCAACCCACAGAAGGTACAACACCAAGAGTGGCCCTAGTGTCAACAATGGACTTCTGGTCAATGTGATGTGTCAGTGTAGGCTTATCAGTTGTAACACCTGTACCCTCTGGTGGGGGGTGTTGATATGGGGACACCTGTGTATGTGGGGGGCATATATGGGGCATCTTTGTACCTTGTTTTCATTTTTTTTTGTGAACCTAAAATTGTCCTAAAATGCAGTTCATTGGTTTAAATACAAAACAACTGATCAACTCTAAATCAAGACTTCCATAACTTGATAACACTCACGTCTGATGACTCCTCTAGCTCCAGTCACAGGGGGGTCCTTATTGATTTCAAGACTAGTGCCATGACTCCACTCACACTCCGGAATGTACCCCACACAAACACTGACATCTGTCCCTCCTTGAAGGCTAACTTCACATGACTGCCCTTTCATAAGCCTCTGGGGTGCTGTCCTCCCTGCCCACCCCCGTCTGTGCCTTCTAACCTGGTCTCAGGGTTCATCCCCCTCGGCCTTCAGCCTTCAGCTGTGCACCATGACAGCACTGGTCAGTCCCCACGGACCAGAAAGCAGCTGATGCTCCCCTCACCTTTGTTCCTCCTTCGTGGTTCAGTGAAGTTATCGACGTTTAATAAACACTCTGTGAAGGGGTGAGGGAGTGAATGAATATGATCAGAGAAAGACTGGTCAGTGGAGAGCGAAGATAGCAAAGAAGCAGAATTCAGAAGATGCAGCCTGCAGCTGTCCTCCCAAACGGCTGTGCAGCCAGGGACAGTCACTCCATCTGCTCCAAGACTCAGCCCTTACATGTAAACTGTGGCACTTGTGATATACATTCTCGCAGACGTCTTCAAACTTTTTATAAAAACGGCCCACTTTTGCAATGCTGTCAACCTGGTCCGTACCTCCCACTAGTAGGCGTTCCAGCTTTCACGCTGGGCCAATCGCGGTGCCATTTGGTTGCTCCACGACTGCTCATCATGAAAGTTGGAACGCCTACTAGTGGGAGGTACGGACCAGATTGACCAGCACGGCAAAAGTGGGCCGTTTTTATAAAAAGTTTGAAGACGTCTGCTTACAGCTTCCGCTCCTGCGACATGTCCTTACTCACATGCAGCCAAAATGGCAAACAATTGAAAGTTTTTTTCCAGTGCATGGGCATTTTACAACGTCCCGTTTCAACATTTGTTTTCAAGATCAGTTTAATCACCCTGAAACCCAGGGGGAAAATGACTACGACTTGAACGTAGAGGCTCAAGCTTTGAGGCCAGGAAATTCCTGAAGCATGGGACAATTTCAGCAATGGTGTATCCTGACGATCAAAATTATAGTGACTGCAGCACCCAGACAATGAATTACCAAGTGCTCAGGGGGCACTGAAATGCAGTGTGACATTCTATTCCCAGCAAGTATTCTATTTCCCACAAGCCAGCATGTGGCCCTGTTATGTTCCCTGGGGAAAGGGACTCATCCGCGTGGTGCTCAGGCTCCAGCCACCTCTGGAAGCAGTCAGGCATCCTAGGTCGACAGTCACGTGTTCGCAGACGCTCAGGAACAAGCAAATGGCTACAAGCAGAGCTGCAGCAGCAGGATGACATGCCCTCAGGGAAGACGCCGCTGCCCTTTCCACGCTGCCATCCATGGGAAGGTGTCATCTGCTGAAGACAAACAAAGGGCTGAAACGGAAGGTGGGAAATATTCTGGGAACCTAATGAGAAGAGGAAGAAACAGAGGAGGAATTGGGGTCTGCTCATGGCCAGGCAGCGACCGTGCGTGCGAGGTTCCCACGGCTCACCACGGAGGACGAAAATAAACCCATGCCCTCTTTCAGCAGGGCACGGTCTCCGTAGTCTAGGGAGGGTAGAAGCGGGCTCCCCAGGGAAATTAAACCATACGTTTCGGTAAATCTTCAGGAGAATGTGCAATGAAAATTACATTTTTTAAATAATGGCATTTCCACATCTGTTGTTCTTGTCGCGAGCTGGTGGAAAACCCCCTAAAGCCAGGCGACCCTCCTTCACCTGTCGGCTGCTGTCTGAGGATTCAGCCCTCCGTGGAACGTGGGGGTGGGGGGAGCCCCTACAGGTCTTGCTCAGTGAAGACCCTTGGTTTGAAAAACAAGCAAAAGCGATCACATTGCCGCATTAAAGGAAGAACTGTGAGCCATCCCTTATTTTCCCAGAACCCAAGGTGAGTTGAAGCTATTGAAAAATAAACATCCCATTGGTCTGGAGATACAATCTGAAGCTTTGCCACACTGAGGTGACTTAGGAGAGCAGCAGTTGTCCCCATTCACAAGTCGTCCAGTGGGCAGTTACAAGAGGAAGGCCCAGGAATTCAAATGTGATTAGGATCTCAGCAGCTGTTGGAGCGGAAGGGGCACGTGACAGAGCGTAGAAAGGGAGCTGTCAGGGGCTCTGTGTTGTCAAGTCCTGCTTAACGCAAACAGTCCCTTCTCTCTCTCTGTTTTCCTTTCCTTCTCCTCCCTCTCCAGGCTGCTACTGACCCGGGCTTCTACCCACTTTCGGCGACTCTTCAGAAGTCAGCCAGAGCAGGACACAGAGGAGAGAGGTCGTCTCTGTTCACATCCGCGATATCCTTAGAGACAACTGTTCTCTGCTTTACGTGTGTTGGAGGGTGCCTTGAAATGTTTATCACAACTCTCCTAGGTCCTGATTTTAGTTTTCATATTTTTTATTTTTTTCTACAGAGACAGAGAGAGAGTCAGGGAGAGGGATAGATTGGGACAGACAGGAACAGAGAGAGATGAGAAGCATCAATCATCAGTTTTTTGTTGCCATTGGGACACCTTAGTTGTTCATTGATTGCTTTCTCACATATGCCTCGACCACAGGCCTTCAGCAGACTGAGCAACCCCTTGCTGGAGGCAGCGACCTTGGGTCCAAGCTGACGAGCTTTTGCTCAAGCCAGATGGGCCTGTGCTCAAGCTGGCGACCTCGGGGTCTCAAACCTGGGTCTTCTACATCCCAGTCCGATGCTCTATCCACTGCGCCACCACCTGGTCGGGCTTGCTTTAATTTTTTAATTTGCTCATTTTGATTCTGATCCCATGCACAGGTGCAATTGTTATAATTACATCTAATGACAAAATTAGCACAACATGCATGAGCATTCCGTTTGAACGTGCAATTACATCATTGCAGTGTGCGGTGGTTACCAGGGTGCGCCCGTCCTCCTGAAATGTCAGGGAAAGGGTTCCCATTTGCTTGAGGCAGCTCTGAACATTTTGTTTCACATATTCCCCCACCCACCCACCCACCCAGGATGGAAATTCAAATAGTATTTGAATTAACCATGTTAATTGTGCTTGGGAAATAACAGCCGTCTGCTTCTATGGTGGACAGTGGAGGAGGAACTAGTGGTCCCGAGAACAGATTCGTCTCCCGCACACAGAGACTCGGGGTGGGGAGATAGGGGTCTTGTTGGATAGGTGCAGAGTTTTGGTTGGGGGGGTGAAAAGTTTTGAAAGTAGAGAGGAGGGCGGGCGATTCACACGTTTTAAATGTACTCAGTGCCACTTTAATAGTTAAAATTCCAAATTGTGTCATGTGCTTTAATGTTAAAAATGAGAAACCACTGAACTGCATGCACACTTGACGTGCGTGAATGCCGAGGTGTGTGCATCGCGTCTCATTAAAGCTGCTAAAAAGGAAAGGATGGCCAACACTTGGGGCCCAGCACCAACCATGACAGAGCCTTTGCAGGTGTTCCAGGTGCTGGGTGCGCAGATACCCAATTAGTCTGAAAAGCAATCAGGACACTCTGCAAGGCGTGATCTTTCCTTTGCAAATATAACACTGCATCATGTTTGCTTCTGGAACTGGGCAGCATCTCACAAGGGAGGTGAATGCCCATGGGCCCCTCACTCCCACTGGGGAAGAGCACCCACAGTCCTTACAGATGTCTAGGAAGCACCACCCTGACCCCTAAAGAAACATTTTCTAGTAAGGCATAACTGTTCCTCTAAGAGTAACTGTTGCGAGCAATTATGTGAGTTGTGTATTTGATTTATTAGAAGAAAATATTCTCCAGAAATTTTTTCCCCCGAGTAATAAAAGTCGACTTACCTGGGGGACTGAGCATCCTTGGATAAGGTGGGTTGTTGCTGTCGTCTGAATGTCAGTGCTGGATAAACCACAGTCCTAGTCATTCCCATAGCTCACGCAGTAGATGCTGAGTTTGAGAAAAGTGGATTTGGAGGTGCTGAGTCCACGTGTAGAGAGTTCAAGAATGCCCAGGAGTGCCAAGAACTGGACTGCCTCACACCCGGAATCCACGTCAAGCTGTGCCCCTTGTGTCCTACTACCTCCCACAGAGCCGAGGCGGTTGTTGCCTGGAAGAGCTAGTTACTTGCCTCAACCATAAGAGCAGCCTCTTTGCACAGACCCATGAAATGCTCTGAACCATTCTTGGGCACAGGCTAAAGGGAATCAAGCTACTTGTCAAGGACCAATCATCTCTCACCCCTTTATTTTATGAGTTCCAGATGTGTACCAGAGTAATCAACCAACCGTAGGAATAATGATTTGCACATGCACATAATTGTCGGCTGCGACAGAGGAGAATGGGGTGGTGGGGGAAGGGAGGCTTAGCCATGGAACACCTAAGATTGGATCATTAGTCTGCTAATTTTTGCAAGCGGGCCTTCCTCCCTGGGCTATGAAGTCACTGCAAGTTGTTCTCCAGAGCCAGATTCCACAGAGAGTTTCAAGAATGGGATGGGACATGCTTACAGAGCCTTTCTCTGCCACACAGCAGTGTGCTATCTGCATGTTCTCAGTAGGTCGAGTGGCCGGCTCTCCAGAGGTTTAGGCCACTTGGGCAGCTTATGTTGTGGGGGGGAGGGGGACAGCCAGTGAGAGGACGGGGCGGAGGAAACGCACAGCAGAGCTGTCTGTGTGCAGGAAGCCTGTCAGTCAGCCCAGAGAGGTCAGCTCAGGAAGTCATTAGGGACCCTGCCGGCCCCAGCCATTCCCACTGGGCTGAAAGGCCACATTGTATGGGGGGCCTGAGTCCGGGAGTCCTGGAGGGCAAAGAGCCCTTCAGAAAACAAAGGGGTTCCTACACACTCCCCAGAAGTGGTTTGGCTAATTCCGGATGCGGGACTGAACACAGAACTGGCCAGAGTGGGAGGCCCAGCACCCCACCGGGCCATGCAGCCCCTCCTGCCCATTCCCTGAGGAAAGCTCTATCCTTCCTTCCCCTTCCTCCCTCATGTATTTGAGCGCCTACTGAACTTCTGACACTTCTAGGTGCCCGGGACACAGCAGAGAACAAGACCAAGATAAGGCTTAATTTAGTTGAAGAGACATGAGAGAGAGAGAGAAATGATAGATAGATAGATAGATAGATAGATAGATAGATAGATAGATAGATGATAGATAGACAATACATAGATGACAGAGACATAGATAGATTAGATGATAGATAGATAAAAGATATATAGATAATAGATAGATACGTACATAGATGATTGATAGATACATAGATAATAGGTAGGTAGGTAGATAAATGATAGATAGATAGATAGATAGATAGATAGATAGATAGATGGATGATAGATAATATATATATACATACATACATACATAGATGATAGATAGGTAAATAAATAGATGATATATAGATAGATATATAGATGATAGATAGGTAGGTAGGTAGGTAGGTAGGTAGATGATAGATATAGATAGATAGATAGATAGATAGATAGATAGATAGATAGATAGATAGATAGATAGATAGATGATAGATAGATGATAGACAGAGTATAGTACATAGCATAATTTCTGAAGTGAGTTGGCAATGCAGCCACAGGAGAGAGAGCAGGTGTAGAGATGTTGAGAGGGAGAGCGTGTGGGCAGAAAAGATATCAGCAGAGCAATGGAAACATGAAATACCCAGCTCAGGCATCAGAGAGCAAGAGTTCATGAAGATGGAGAAACAGAGTGAAAGAAACCAATTCTGAAATATATCAGGTTCGAAACAAAACACCCTCACACAGCATGTTCCTGGGTGGCCAGTCGGGATCTGAGGATACTGGCTGGACACACACAGTCACTGTGCACTGTCACTGGGCCTCGGAGTGGTTATGAGGATGCCATTCTGAAACTACTCTCAAGGTGTTTGCTGACCTGACATCAAACCCCACAGGGTTTTGTCTACATGAGTGTGAAATCAGACCATCTCTGCCTCGTTCATGGGCTCTGTAATGAGAATGAACTGTGTCAATCACTGTAAAACACTTTGAACAGGGTGTGACACAAAGAAGGTGCTCTGTAGACATTTAGTATTTTCAATATTAAAAAGAATAAGGGAAAGAATCTTTCTTGGAGAGTAAGTCACAAGAAGATCAATAAGTCAAGATAATATACTTCGTATACTATCTGATGGCAGATATATGTCATTATAATAACAGTCAAATACATAGAATGTCCAACACCAAAAGTGAGCCCTCATCAGAACCACGGACTCTGGGTGATAATGACTGTGTCTGTGTAGATTCACCAATTATAATAAATGTACCATCTGGTAGGGATGTTGGTACTGAGGGAGGCTGTGCATGTGTGGGGACAGAGGACACATGGGAATTCTCTGTAAGTTCCTCTTTATTTTGCTATGAACCTAAAACTGCTCTGAAAAATAAAGTTTTTAAAAAAAACAATGAAAGCCATCTCTGAATAATTATAATGCCCAAGACAGAATATGCTGTTTAAAATCAAGAAAAAATCAAGAAAAAGTAAGGTGTGTGTGTGTGTGAGAGAGAGAGAGACAGAGAGACAGAGAGAGACAGAGAGGACACAAAGTCCAGCTCCTTCTGAGATGGTATTCTTCCAGATAGTTCTTTCCTTTGTTCTCATTAAACACCTTCCATGTCCCCTGTGCTCCGGAGTGACCTGCCCCATCTCACATGCCACCTGCCTCCACCTTAAGACATGATACTAAGTTTTCCCAAGTCTGCAACCCTGACTAGAAAGTCAGCTCTGCCAACACCTCACAGTAAGAAACGCATTTCTGAGTGTGTGCTTGCATTCAATAAAACATTCGTAACATTTGCAGCTTAATTAAAGTGCTAAATCTCTTAAGTACGATACATGGGGGGGGGGGGGAATAAAACTGCTACACAATTTCAAGACAATAATGTCTATAATTTAAACACCAGTATCTCAATAACTTTACTCACTCCTATTGCCATGATAGTCTTATCATAGGAGTTAAAAATAATCCTTACTTTGCATACACCCTGAGGTGACTGCCAAGGCAAACATGAGCTGCCAGAAATAAGTGGGGAAATGTTACAGGAAGTATGTGGCCCCCCCAAACACTGTGAGACCTCACTTTTTGGAGACAACTCAGCAGTCACTATGCAGACGTTTTTATTTATGCTTAATGTAAAGTCCTCATAAGCCTGGTTATGCAGTTTTCAGAGAAGCGGGAGAGGGTGACGCTCCCGGGGAAGAATCCTGGAGAAGAAGCAGAATGCTCTGAGGAAGTGGCTAAGAAGCCCAAAGAAAATGAACACCAGAGATCACTGAAAAATCCTCACATATTTGCAAACTAAGCAAGACTCCTCTAGGTAGCATGACAATAGAAAAACAAGTCTAGAGAGAAATTTAAAAACATTTTTCAAAGTAAATCAAAATAATAAAAAACTAGCCAAATTTCTAGAATGCAGCACAAGCTGGGCTTAGAGGAAAATTAATAGTACTAAGTGCCTATAGGAGGAGGGAAAGCTCAAAATTAATAACTTAGTATCTATGTTAGCTAGATAGAAAGATAAATAGTTCAATGGTGAAAGAGGCAGAAGAAAGAAGTAAAAAAGATTGGAGCGTCAATCAATGAAATACGTCACAGGAGAAACAGGGAATAAAACCAAAAGCTGGTTCTTCAACAACAACAACAACAAAAATCAGTAAAATGTATACTTCTAGCCAGACTGAGAAAAAAATGAGAGAAGACACAACTTACCAATACCAGAAATGAATACGAGTCTTCACTGGTGATAACATAACCAGTAAAAGAATAATAAAGAAATACTATGTGTAACTTCATGCTTTCAAATTGAATACTTGGATGAAATAAACCCATTAACTGACAGACACAAAAGGAGAAAGAAATGATCTAGCTAGTTCTGCTATCTACTACATAAATGCCCAGGTGAATTCTACCAAACATTGCAGGAGAAATTATACCAATTCTCCACTGTCTCCCAAAACATACAGAAGCAATGGGAATAATTCTTAACTCAGTCTATGAGACCAGCATGACCTGAATACTAAAACCTGATAGAGACATTACAAGAAAGAAAAAATGACAGACCAAGCTCTCGTATGAATAAATATGCAAACACCAAGAAAATATCAGCAGCCTAACCAAGCGGTGGTGCAGTGGATAGAGCATCGGACTGGGATGCGGAAGACCCAGGTTCGAGACCCCAAGCACGCCAGCTTGAGCATGGGACCATCTGGCTTGAGCAAAGAGCTCGCCAGCATGGACCCAAGGTCGCTGGCTCCAGCAAGGGGTTGCTTGGTTTGCTGAAGGCCCGCAGTCAAGGCACATGTGAGAAAGCAATCAATGAAGAACTATGGTGCCACAACGGCAATGAAAAACTGATTGATGCTTCTCACCTCTCTCCGTTCCTGTCTGTCTGTCCCTATCTATCCCTCTCTCTGACTCTCTCCCTGTCCCTGTAAAAAGAAAAAAAAATATCAGCAAAAACCAAACCCAACAGAATATATAGAAAGACGTGTACACCATGACCAAGTTCATTCACTTCAGGTATATGCAAGTCTGGACTGACATTGGAAAACACATTGTTGTCATTACCACATCAACAGGTGAAAGAAGAAAGATTGTATGGCCATATAGCAATGAGTGTGGGTGAAAGCATTTGACAAATATTCAATAGCCATTCGTGATAAAACTTCTCATCTAAAATACAGGGGAGTTTTGCCAATTTGTTACAACATCTAAAAAAAATAAATGCACTTAGTATTAAGCTTAGTGGCAAGAAGCTGGACACTCTCCTCTTAAGAATGGGATCAAGGAAAAATAAAAAAAGAATGGGATAAAGGCAAACACGTCCCCTTCACCACTGCTATTTAACCTCATGCTGAAGTCCCAGCTACACAAGAAGGACATAAAGAAAAATAAAAAGTTAACCATGACCAATTTGGGCTTATCTCCGGAATACCTCACCCTACCATTTAAAAACAAAAATTTATTGATGTAATTGATGGCATTAATAGATGTCTATTGGAGTAAATGACAAAATGTGATTGATTACCCACATTAGATGCAATGAAATACTTCAATACAATTTAATATACATTCAAATAAATATTCTTAGCAAACAAGAAACAACTAACACAGCACTTTTTTTTCAATTGCTTCAAAGAGAAGTCAACAGTAAAATGTTTAAACCCTTCTCTTTAAGATAAAGACCCTGGCCAGTTGGCTCGGTGGATAGAGTGTTGGCCCAATGTGTAGACGTTCCTCGTTCTATTCCCGGTCAGGGCACACAGAAGCGCCCATTTGTTTCTCCAACCCTCCATCTCCTCCTTCTCTCTCTCTCATCCCCTCCCATAGCCAGGGGGTTGGTTCTATCATCCACCTAGGCACTTAGATAGCTCAGTTGATTTAAGCATCGGCCCTAGACAGGGCTTGCTGGGTGGATCCTGGTCGGAGCACATGTAGGAGTCTGTCCCCTTCTCTCAGTTAAAAAAAAAATAAGAAAAAGACAAGAATCCCCACTTCCTGAAAATAATGAATTCTAACCCATAAAATACCTAATAAATTCTAGGGAAATATCCATGCTGTGGACAGGAAAGCTTGGCAATGTAAAGTCATAAATTCTCCCAAAGCACCTCTTTTCAAAGCAGTCTTCTCAAAATCTCAATAGACTTTCAAAGAATTTGGAAAGCCAATCATAAACAGTTTATAGGAAAAAAAATATGAAGGCTTACATATATCTAAGCTTTTATGAAGATTAAGAACAAGAGTTACTGCAGGCAAGGGGCTGGGGGTTTGCCCTGAGAGATGCCAGCACCTACGAAACGATAGGAAGTCAGAGGCTCTGAGTTTGATGCAATAAAATGTATTGACCAAAAAAAAAAAAAAAATGTATTGACCAATGGGACAGCAGAAAGACCAGGAGCAAGCCAATGACTGTGTTATCATAAAACTCAATGTGATGGACAGACCGAATGGAAGGACGCAGCTCCTGCATGCTGGTTATATACACACAAGAAAATGCAATGCATCCCACCTTGAACCATATACAGAAACCAATGGGGCGGGGGGGAGTGAATGACACTCTTACTGTGATGTCAGCATGAGCCAGTGAGAGGCAAGGTGGAGGAAGATCTTCCTGAACCAGGGAACACAGCAAAGTTCTATTCTCACAGCCCTGGGGTCCTCAGCGTCCCTTTCGCAGTCTATCTGACCCAGTGAACCGGTGAGAAGAACAGCAGTTCTGGGAAGAGGGGGACCCATCTGCAGAGACTGGCCCAACAACCCCTGGGGATTGACCCCCTGGATGTTAACACACAGTCTGCAGCCCACAGTGCTTTCAAATAATTGCAAATACCAAAAAGAAAGCACACACAAATGTCCAGCCACCAAATACCAAAGAACCAGAAGAATGCACGTGCCTGAGCCTGGGCCCACTGGCCAAGGGCTGACAGGAAAGAGGAGAGAGCCTCCCAGGATCACCTTGAACCCCGGAACATCAAGCACTTGCTGCTTTTCTTTGGTCCTTTCTCCAATGTTTTTTGTTTGTTTGTTTGTTTTTACAGGGACAGAGAGAGAGATAGATAGGGATAGACAGACAGGAATGAAGAGAGGTAAGAAGCATCAATCATTAGTTTTCCATTGCCATTGTGACACCTTAGTTGTTCATTGATTGCTTTCTCACATGTGCCTTGACCGCGGACCTTCAACAAACCGAGCAACCCCTTGCTGGAGCCAGCGACCTTGGGTCCAAGCTGGCGACCTTTTGCTCAAGCCAGATGGGCCCACGCTCAAGCTAGCGAGCTTGGGGCCTCAAACCGGGGTCTTCCGCATCCCAGTCTGACGCTCTAGCCACTGCGCCACCGCCTGGTCAGGCCCTTTCTCCAATCTTGATCATTTAAAACACAGCTCGGCTGTTTGAGACACACAAACAGAAGAGTGATTGCGGCTTTTAAATTTTACACCACTGAGTTTTTTCACTTTTGACAGTTTTATCATATTTCTGACAGACGACTGTTTATGTTCTATGCGTTGACAAGGACATGGGCATCAGCCTTTGTGACTCCCCCGCCCACTCCCCACAAAGTCCTGCTGTGAATGCGACCACACCCAAAAAACAAGTGGTGCTGGGGGAGGTGGTGTGTCTGTCTCAGAGACAGCAGGGGGGTGTCAGAAACCACTCCTTGGGGGGTGGGGGTGCAATGATGGACTGGTGCTTCCAAGATAAGTGGAAAATGTGGCAAAAGGAGTTTGAGATCCAAGAGAGAGATTTCAGGAAAAGGCAACAACCAGCACCCTAGGTGGGAGGTAATAAGTCTAGATCCTACACAGACCTAGATTTAACTCCTGGCTCTAGCACTTTGTAGATTCATAATCTAACTGTGAGTTAAGTAACCCCCTTATCTGTCAAGTCTAGTCTTCAAGGATTCTATACGACTTAGAAATACTATACGGAAAACATAATGTGTTCTATCAATGTTAGTGATGATCGTTAGTACTCAAGTGGAGGGATACCTTTCTTTTCTCCACAGGCTAGAAAGGATCATGCCTTTGTCCCTAGATAGTCAGTTTTCCCAATGGCCCCCCAAAAAGTCTCCTGTAATGTGTATATCTTTCCTGTCACCAGATTCTATCAAGACTTAGCCCACCTAAAAATACATACATATATATATATATCATATATATATATATACACACACACACACACACACACACACACATTACATATATATATTTAAGGACCTGGTGGGTTGGCTCAGTGGTAGAGCATCAGCCCAGTTCAAACCTGAATGTCCCAGGTTTGATTCCCAGTTCCCAGTCAGGGTACACAGGAGAAGTGACCATCTGCTTCTCTACCCTTCCCCCTCTCTCTTCTCTCTCTCTCTCTCTCTCTCTCTCTCTCTCTCCTCCTCCTGCAACCTTGGCTCAATTGGTGCAAATTGGCCCCACACACTAAGGATGGCTTTATGGTCTCTGTCTCAGGTGCTAAAAAGAGCTCCATTGCTGAGCAACGGAGCAAGGGCCCCAGATGGGCAGAGCATCACCCCCTAGTGGGCTTGCCAGGTGGATCCCAGTCAGGGTGCATGTGGGTTTCTGTCTCTGCCTCCCCTTCTCTCACTGAATAAAAACAAAAAACTTACCCACTACACTCAGTGGTTACATAATTTTTATCTCCTAGAGAAGGAGGGCAGATTCGTGCTTAGCGCATCCTTTTGTGAGGCTTTATTTAGAGGTCTACTTCCCCACATTGCTTGGGCCCTGGGCATCCTTTCTTTTCCCTGAACTAACATGGTAACCCTAGTCCCTGAGGACCCACGCCACCCAGGGTTCTGCGGCACGCCACAAACCTCTGTGCCAGGCTTCAGTTTCCCCTCCATTGTAACAGCTGAATCTTTTTCTTTCCGTTTCCTGGCAGCTCAGATATTCACATAAAATGCCACATGGAATTGAAGTCCCTCAGTGCCTCGCAGGTAATCTTCCTCACCGTCCCGGCTCCGACCTTCCTCGCGTGCCCCTTGGGCAGCACACAGGGACCAGGAACACTCAGCAAGACCCCAAGGGTGTTTTTTTTTAACAGAACAGATTAAATAAAATCACACCCCTTATTAATCATGATTAAATACATAGGTGTCTACATTTTTTTTTTAATTTTTTGCCATTAATGACTTTAATTCCTTAGATCCAAAGTAAAGAAGTGACTTAGAAGGAACAGCACCCACACACCTGCACTGGTCTGTGCGTAGAGAGGGAGCCTCCCATGTCACCTGTCCTCACCTACCTGACCAAGGTACTCAGGGGACACGGGTTCCAATAACCTAGTTCTACATCACTGTCCCTGTGGCAACGTGGGTGTCAGTATTTCACGATGTCAGAAAGCCTCAGAGCTCTGGATTTTCATGGCACCTGAGCTCAAGGCACGTGGCACAGGTTTGAACCTGAATGCCTGAACAGATCTCCAAGCCTCTTCCATCCGAGTTCCTTCAACAGGTGCTCCTGGGGCCTGATTCAGGACCTGGCCCTGCCACTCACCAGCCGAGTCACAGAACTATTTCTGAGCCTCAGTTTATCATCTACAAAAAGGGGGAGGTGATAGCCAGCCCTGGCCCCCCCAGGGGGCTGTTGTCAGAGTGTGATGAGCCCTCCCCTTGGTACACAGGACAAGGGCCCGAGGTCTCAGAGCTGCACATGCGAAGAACACGACAGGTGTGGCCAAAACCGCCTACCCGTGTTTCCTTGGGCCCACCGTGCATCCCATTTCAGAAATGACACACCTGCAGGGGAACTCTGGGTCCAGGAAAGGTACAGAGGCAGGTAGTGGAAACAGACGGGGGGGGGGGGGGGGGGGGGGGGAGGGGACCGCAACCTGAAGCCCAGAGGGGGCAGTGTGTGTAGGCGCAGATGCTACAAATCATTCAGTGTAACAGCAGCTATAGAGCGTTCCCGCCCAGAGCAAAGACGGAGTCCAAGGACACTGTCTCATGTCCCTGCAAATGGCCATCAGACAGGCATCACACACAAGCTGCTGCGGAATGCTGAGGGAGAAAACCACCAGCGTCCCCGTGCCCGGAGCCCAGGACCTAGCCCCTCATGGCCAATCTCGGGAAGACGCCAGTGAGGTCGCCACAGCAGTGCTGGGTGGACATTTGGAAAGTCAGCCTGTCCGCTTCCTGCCGGACCAATCAGCAGGAATCACCTTCACTTCCCTTCCTGTCAAGAGGGCATCCCGTGAATGGGCCAGAACAACCCGCATTGGCAAATACCATCTAGTCTGGGCCTCTCTGCCTCTCAGTCCAACCCTCAGTCCCTTTCCTGTTCGCTCCACCCAGGACTGTGTCTGCCATGTGGCTGACTCAGGCAAAGTTTATGGAAGAGAAGAAGGGCAGGAGGGAGGAAGGGAAGACAGGACAGGCTCCTATTTGGGGCACTTCACCCACGTCTGTAGTCCTCTGTAGCCATTCAGTTTATCCTGACGGAGAGAAATATGCCCCCCCCTTTTTGAACATATCTGACAAGACGTAAGAAAATTCACACTGTCCAGGTGATCGGTAATCCCCGTTCACCGCACACACGGGGCTCGAATGAAACGTTCCCAGCAGTGAGGTTTAGATACTCAGGCAACACAGAAACAGGAAAGGTGATAGTTCTTTTAGAGCAAGGACATGCTGCTGGATTGGAGATGGGAAAAAAATGCACAAACCAGTCTACGTTTGACAATTTTTTCCCCGTTTGTCTCTTTCCAATGGTTCTGAGATGTATGAGGCTGCTGATGGGTGCTGATGCACTTATACAAAGCGCTGTGTGTCTCACCTCCAACACGGACCTGTGTGTGTGACTAAGTAAGGAGGAAGGATGTGTTAGCTAGGGCGCACCTGCTACGTCGCATTCATTTTATTTGTGGGGGCGGGGGATAAAGCATTTTCATCTCCAACTTGTGGTGCTTTTGATTTCTTTGGTGAACTCAGAGAACATAGACTGACTTAGGAAACTTTGAAAGATGCTGAGGGATGAAAGCCAGAAATAACTAGACAGCATACACAGGATGAAAAAATAAATAAAGGCATAACCTTCAGTGCTATGAATTAGCATTTCCTTTCTTTTCCTTTCTTTCTTTTTTGGGAAATTTTTGTTTTCTTCAAAAGGAAGACTGAATTTGTACAATTTATTTTGAACAGAATTTCCAGGGCGTTGTGTCTGACTATAGACTCTCAGGGGTCCTCATCCATACTTCTTTCTAATCTCTGTCTGCCATACTTCTGCAATTGCTAAACCTCTCCTGTGCCTTTCAGTGGTGGAGACATTTTTTTGCCAGCAAAGTGGGTCTTCAATTATTAAAATAATAAACAGACTGGAAATACTAATGGAAACAAAATGGATGCCTTGTGATTACTTCTGAGGTCCCACCTCAGAGAACTGGCTTCCCAAACACACAGACAATAAGCCACTTTTTGAGAACCCCAGTGGACAGTTTTGTCACACAAATAAGGCAAATGTCGTCATTGTGGACAGCTAGCAAGGTGTCAAAGTCTACCGAAGAGCGCCAACAATGTTGTTCTCGTAAATATTGACCGACCCACCTATATATGTGTCATCTGTCTACCCATTTACTAATCTGATCATCAATCAATTCATCTTCTATTTATCTATCTCTTGTCTGTCTATCATCTACAGTGTGTCCGTAAAGTCATGGTGCACTTTTGACCGTGTGACTGGTCAAAAGTGCACCATGACTTTACGGACACACTGTATTTACCAATCAGATACACGTATCATCTATGTGCATATATATGCAGAGACAGAGAAGCATAAGTCACATATGTCACCAACCACCTCACACACTGTCTGAGCCATGAGATGGATACTTGTCATCAGTCATCTGGGACATACCACATATAGGGGACTTCAACAACAGTCTCAACATGTAGAAGTGTATGACATCTGGGATCAGGGGGCCAGCACGATTGGGTTCTGGTGAGGACCTTCTGCTGGGTCCCAGCCTGTGGTTTCCTGTGCCTTCGCATAGTGGAATGAGTGGGGGGTGCAGGACTGTCCCTTCTGGGGAGGCAGGCACTAATCCCATGCACGCCCCACCCTCATGACCTCATGACCTCCCAAAGGCCCCACCACCTTGGGGATTAGGATTTCATATACACATTTCAGGAGGATGAACATTTAGACTAGGAGCGTTATTACTGTATCATCTTCAGCAACACTGTTTTCATCCCCCCCCCGCCCCAGGTGTGTGCAGGCCCTTGACCACTCCAGCTTCCTGCTTTCCAAGGCAAACGTCAGACCTCCAGGGAAGCCTGAGTACACACCCCATGAGGAAGCCTGGCGTCAAGGCAAAGCTTCCTCCCGTCTTTCCTTCCAGGTCCACGACTTCCCCCAACAGCACCAGCCTCCTTCATCCCAGCTGGGTCCTGGGGAACGTAGTGGGCTGCTCCCTCCTGGTCCACCCTGCACACAACACCCTACAGTCCCCGGCCCCTGGCCTTCCCTGTCCTACATGCTCCCGGACTTCTAACAACAGAGCCCAAACCTCTGCAGCCTCAGGGGAAAGTGATTCAAAGAGAAAAACAGAAAAAGAAACAGTACCTTTTGGCCACACACAGAGAATGAAATCCCAGGCTTCTCATTTCCTTTTCTGGGTAAACATTTGAACATGGGAAGAGGTGTGCCCCTCTATGCTCCCCTGGGGGGTCTACACCTGAAGCTCCATGTGGACACACTGCCCCCTATTCCCTGCCGCTCCCTTCTAGGGGTAGCAGGGAGGCCTCTTGGTGCAGGTCGGTGCAGGGAGGTTTTGGCCAGAGCTGTGCCAACAAATGTCAACACAGGGGCCCAGCTTGAAATGTGGCAGAGTCTGAAACCATCACCACCTGTCACAGAGTATGACCTTGTGCTCCATCATAGCAATCAGGAGAGGCCACGGGCCGGGACACCCACTCTGGAGGCTCCGGGCAAGCAACAGGTTCTCGTTACAAAAGTAAAATGGGGCCAGAAAACCCTTAGGTTTTCTTAAGGCTGCTAGGTCTTCAGGGGACTTAAACCTCTCCATGGAGAGACCGTCACCTAATTGCACGTTCATCTATTCCCGTGAAGCAGGGACGAGCTATGCAATCGCCAGCAAACATTTATTTCCCACCCCTCATCCAACATGAGGACCACAAAGGTGGGTGTGTTAGAAATCAGGGCTGCTTGTAACTATATCCCATTCTTTCTCTCTGAAGTCAGATGCGGCTCTGTGACTCCCCTGAACAGAGAGATACAAGCAGAGGTGGCTGTGTTTCTTCCAGATGGACAGATGGACGTGTGACTATGAGCATCAGCATTCCCCTTTTCCTAGTGAAAGATGATGGATCAGAGCTGCTGTTACCCAGAAAAGGACGTACACACAAGCAAGAAGCACACCACTGAGAGTTGCGGAAGGAGGAGGGAGCATCCATTTTGTAGCATCAACAGGATGATCCTGGTGGGTACATCGAGCATCTTCCAAGAGCCAGATGCAGTCCCAGGCTTGGGAGACAGGTGCACTGAAGAAAAGTCCCCCCTTGTCGCCTGGACAGAAAGTTAACAGCAGCACCCGGTTCTCCCAGGAAGGTAGCTGAGATGCTAACGGAGGCGGGAAGGACCATCCCAACATCCTGAGATGCTTGGCTGTGGAGTGCTGTGGTCAGGATCCGCTGGGATCCACAGCAAGCAGAGAGAACCCAGTGTCCATGTCCACTGCACAGCCTACACATTGTTCATGGAGAGGGGACTGCCACGGTGTGTGGACGGTGTGTGGACGCTGTGTGCACTGCCAGTCTTGTCTACCACGAGGACATGTGGGACCCAGAGTGGGCCGGTGGGGAGGCGCCGTGAGTCAGTTCTCGTGTGCACTGCTCAGGACGGATCTCTGCCGTTCAAAGAACACATGGGTCCTTAGCGCGTTTGCTGGGACCACAACTGCTACCTGTGTGAAGCGTCCACACCGCACAGCTGTCTGGCTTATCGGGCAGCAGTTCTAGGTCTGGGCCAAGATATGAGGAAGAGTGGGTGCCCATGAGAACTCAAGGACACTCGGCAGAGAGCGGCCGGACCGTGGCCACCGGCGCCCACCCTGCTGGGCTGTGCGGGCAGATCATCCTAGACCCACTCAGTGCCATATCCAACATACAGACTGACAGGCTCCAGGGAGCTCCCCTGCTTGGCACCACCTCGGCAGTTAAATAACCAGCATTTTACATCCTGGAATGAAAATTTTAAAACGTGCAGTCCTTCTAATTTTATTTCTAATTACCGCGCCACATTCAACCCAAATGATGGAGAATTGATAAAATATGCAAATGAGCCAACAACTCATAGACTCCATTAAAATCTCCATTTAAACTGTTAGTTAAGCTGTTTGCATTTTGTAAATATAAACATTAACCCTCAGGAAAAAAAGAAAAATATTTTTCTAAATGACGGCATAATTGGAAACTCCGCCATCATTTATAGGCAGAACAGGGCTGTTACGGGAAAAGTACCCTGTGGCTATAAATAAGGGGACATTCCAGCGCCCCGCTGGATTGAGCTGCCCCAGCACCCGCTCCAGGCTCTGGGAAGCGACTTCCCTCCTGGTCTCCAAGGTATCCTCGCCCCCAAGGACAAAGAGCTGTCTTGCTGACCTCGCATCCCTGCTCCAGCCCAGCCCTTGTCCTACACGCAGCAGGTGCTGGCTGAGGTCAGCTGAACTGATCGAAATTGGACTGATGTGAATCTCACTGGACAGAACCAGTTGACAGGAAGCTCTAGGACAGGGGTCCCCAAACTTTTTACACAGGGGGCCAGTTCACTGTCCCTCAGACCATTGGAGGGCCACCACATACAGTACTCCATACACTGACCACCAATGAAAGAGGTTCCCCTTCCAGAAGTGCAGCAGGGGCCGGATAAATGGCCTCAGGTGACTGCAATTTAACCTGTGGGCCGTAGTTTGGGGACCTCTGCTCTAGGAGGTCTGTGGTTCTCCATTTAGAAGCTAATGTAAGTACACCAGGGTCTCCTCTCCACCTGAACCCACCTGAGTATCTCAGGACAACCAACGTGCCGGCCGGCCAGCCAGACAGAATGAAGAGCTGTTCAGGGCTGGAATCGCCCGTGAGCTAAATAAGCCAGCACTGCCCACCCTCTCCAACTTCCCTTCCAACAGGCTGTCTGAGCCTATGCCCTGTGGACAGAGCCAGCTAGAGCCCACCTGGGCCCTAGCTCTCAGCCCTGCCCCCTCCCTACCTGGGCGCTCTGTGCCAAACCCAACCACCTATTGACGGGCACCCACTCGGCACAATGCTGCCGTCATCCATTATTTTCACCTGTTTCTCCCAAGACTCTGATTAGGATGTCTGTCAGTGGATGCTGGCTGTTGCAGAAAGTATGTCAGTGTTTTCTTTCCAACACTGGAACCCCCAAAACCCAGGGACTTGTTGTGACCCAATTCCACCCACAGTACCGAGAAGCAGAGCACAGCACAGAACAGGCAGGAGCATCATGGCCCTGCTCGCCAGTTCTTGGTTGGTCGTCGCCACATTCCTCCTATTCTTTGTCCTTATCTCTCTTCCGCCTTGTACTGTGCTCTCTACGGACATGGATTGAAAGGAGCCTCTAGTTGTTTTTGGACAATACATATAAATAATTAATCCTCGAAATGGAACAAAGGTCTGAATTCTGTTGAAACTGCAGAGCAAGGATAGTGGTACTGTGTACCCAAGTTGATAATAAGTGTCCCCTCCTACCATGATCACACACACGTAATCAATGACATTGGGGAAGTGGACTACAATTTAAGGTTGAGGGAAGACCACAGATTTGGGAGCCAGCACACCCGCGTTTCCTAAAGGCCAATGAATTAATGATCTATAACAAGGAACCACGTTCTTATACTTCCTCAGGCTCTCTAATCACCTGTTCAAGGGACTGATCAATTGATAAGGGGGCAGAGGAGGGAGAGGAAAGGAAGGAAATTATGGCTGTGTGAGCACACACCATGTACCATGGGGACTGGACGCAGCATCCACATCCGGTGACTGCCTGACGAAGGGGGGTCTGTGTTCTTCTGTAGGTGAGAGCTGTTTTTCTACAGCTCAGAAACAAGTACCTCAGCCAAGATCACAAAGTGGTAGGAAGTCCTACATGTTTCATCCAAGTCCCAGGGTCTCCCCTCTAACCAACACTGTGGCACCCAAGGGTCGCTGTCACACATCCAGGTGTGATAAGGACTGGTGTACTAAGGGTTTCCCACCCCTGAAACACCTCACCTCCTACTTCCCTCGGGCATTAGTTAGAATAAGCATCCGCCCCCCTTGGCAGTGAAGAAATTGGGTCAAGAGGTCTGAGTGCCTGGTCTGCATCGAAATCCGATACTGCATGGCAGAACCAGAATATGGTTCTCCGGCCCAGGGCCACAACACTGTCACTTGGGTAGGTTCCCATCGTGCCCCAAAGGACGGGGTCGCATGTGATCGGTTTGGGTTACCCTGCCCATAACATGGATGCATGGCCTCTTCCTCCACTCTGTGCTTAGCCAAATATTTGCTAGTAAAGGTCTGGATAAGTCCTTGGGGATAAACCCAGAAGCATGTCCTCACCCTGGGATGTAATCCCAATGCTCAAAACCTATGCACCAAGCCCCAAACCTTGTGACGACCACTTACTTCTTCCTGACCATTTACGAATATTGCACAGTAAAGAAAATAGAAAAACTCCCAGAAAAGGAGGTTCCACAATGGTCTGATGGCCTCCAAGAAGCACCTGAGATGCGAACAGGAAGTTCAAGTTGACATGAATGCTGCCTGTCCCCAAGTCCCAGACTCCCCGGCGATGCCCCCACCTCCATCCCAGCTGACCTATTTCCAATGACAACAGTGATCAATGTTTGGCAGCACAAACAGCATTGGCATTCCCTAAATCAATATTAATGGAAACCCTTGGCGATCAATACGCAGAGGGCGAACCTTCAGACCTCCCTCTGTGCCGCTCTTGCTACCCACAGCTACAGTCCCCCAGCTTCTACCAAACACAGACACGCATGAGCTCCCTGCAGTGACGTGGTTCAAGCCTCTAAAAGCCTCTATGCGGGGGTCTCTCTCTCTTCACATGTGTATGCATTTGTATCCATAGCCAGCCCCAGCCTCCCTAATGCAAAACACCCGGCCGGCCCCTCTTAGCAGACTTGGGTTAAACGAGAGTAAACCGGCTGGCCACTGCTGTTTTGGAATTTTCATTTGTTGAACTGAGCTCCAAGGAGTCGTTCTAATAAGACAGCAGCCGGCACACCTGTGAGGAGCTGACTGGCGTCCCATCCCAGAGGAGTCTCCAGGTTTTGTTGTTGAAGTGGCTGAGTGATCTGCAGGGTTCCTGAAACCCCTCTGTCCCATTTCTTCCCCTGTAGCTGAAGGTTCTCTCACTCACGTAGCTGGTGGGGAGTGTTTGAGGATTCAATAAACCTGCAGAAAAGAAAACAAGACTCGACCCAGGCACCTGCACGCAGACAGGACACTGTTCAAGGTCCCTTGTTACCATCAGACTGTCTAGAATGTTTGTATAACTCAGGAAACACGTGGTGACCCTCTCTTCTTGCTTTAGCCTGGCCCCTGTGGTATGGACGGCAAGGAGGGATAGCCTCCCAGAGGAAGGTAGAGAGGGAACAGTCAGGGACAGAGTGACCAAGACTTTCCGGCTCGGGTGTTCCTTCCCATTGCTGGTCCTACACCTCAGGGAAATTTATAGAAAGACCACCCACGGATGAGACTCTAGGCCTGTGATGGCAAACCTATGACACACGTGTCAGCACTGACACACGTAGCCATTTTCGATGACACGTGGCCGCATACCAGAGAAGTATGGGGCCGCATGCAGAAAAGGACATTTCATCCTTGGCTCCTGCACAGCCAGGTGCAGTAGCCGAGCATAAAACATTTGCTGGAGTGTAGACACTCTGTGCCGGACGGAGGTCTGTAGGCCAAAACAACAGAACTCCGGCACTAAGCATCTAGTTCTGGGACTTCCAGTTAGGCCGTTTTTCTCAAAGTGACTCACCTCCCGAGTTATGCTTTGTTTTTTGGTGAATTTTGACACACCAAGCTCAAAAGATTGCCCATCACTGCTCTACGCTCTCCACAGAATGTTGGAGAAGGAATGAACACCAATAAGAAAGGGGGTGAATTAGGTGAACCTCAAAGCTCCTTCTGGTTTTAGGATAGTCGTTTTTCTGGGTTCTCTGTTGCAGCCCTGAAATCCACGAAGATAATCCAAATAGTCCGTCCATCACGGTCAGCCTCTGACGTGGGGATTCCCGCTCTTTGGGCCAACTGAGACAAACTGTGTCATCAAGAAACCCCCTAACTTGTTAGACCCATCTTGGGAAAAGCAAAAGGGACGTGATGTTCCTTACAGGCCACCCATTTCATCAGCCCAGACTTTAAGAGAATGCCCCCTGCCCCGGGAATGAAGGAAATATAGGAGTTTTGTTTGAGTTTGGACTTGGTGCTTACCCACAACCCTGGGAGGTAGGACTGGAAGTCCTGCCCGAGTATGGGGCGGGGGAGCCGAAATCAGAGATGTTTGAGGGACATCTTCACAGTCACACAGAGGACAGAGGGTAGTGGCAGCCCTGGGATTCAGGTCAAATCTGTTTCCCAGAACCCTGGCTGCAGCCTAGTGAGAGGAGAGCTGATTTTCAACACCTGCAACAGTTTCCCATGCAAGTCATGCAACCCAGCCTCCCCGCCTGCCCTGGACTAAAAATGCTCCCCTTTTCCAGGAAACGCTGTGGGATACAAGCTCTCCTGCTTCTGTTCGCACGGAAGACAACGTCTTCAGGGGGGGTGGGGGGAGGGGGTGGGGGGGGCGGGGGGCGGTAAAAGAAGGAAAAAAAAACATGTCAGCTCTGGGTCTCAATCACACTAAGAAAACCTGAGCTGAATAACTCAGGAATAACTCGTCTCCAGGAAAAGAGAAAACAGTTGGGAGAAACGAGCTTGAAATCTCTGCACCTGGAGCTGCTTCCGGAGGCTTTTGTCGGGATCAGGTGGAGGGGGGGAGGGGAAAAAATTCTTTTAAATAAAAAAAGTTGCTTCTTGGTTGGTAGGACAACAGTGACATCGCGTGGCCACTTCTCAAAATTTCAGCCTCTCTATTCAATTGTCCCCCATAGAAAATATACATGCTAGATGTCATGATAGACATTCTATCACATCACACCCTTCAAGCCTATAGAGAGTTTCCCTAAAAACAGAAAATTTAAAACAATATCTGGAGTCTTCAATCCTCTTCCAAAGGCTCAAGGTGACCCAGCCAAGGTGGGGGTGGAGGGTGGGGGAGTCAGTGAAATCCTAGGGGAATAGAAGGGTTTGCCTGGATTCACAAGGCCAAAATCAAGGCCCCAGGTGACTGGCAGGGTCCCCTGTGTGTGCCGAATCAAATACTGTAATTTCCCATGTATAAGGCGCTCCCATGTATAAGATGCACCTTAATTTGGGGGCCAGAAATTTGACTACTAGAAACAATAAACCAATACAGTAAAATCGCAGGATACAAAATTAATATACAAAAGTCCATTGCCTTCCTATATGCCAACAATGAAACATCAGAAAATGAGCTTAAAAAAATCCCCTTCATGGTTGCAACAAAACAAATAAAATACCTAGGAATAAACATAACAAAGAATGTAAAGGACCTATATAATTAAAACTACATATAATGAAATGGTAAGATATTCCTTGTTCCTGGATAGGAAGAATAAATATAGTCAAAATGACTATATTACCCAAAGTAATATACAAATTTAATGCAATTCCCATCAAAATTCCAATGACAGTTTTTAAAAGAAATGGAACAAAAAATCATCAGGTTTATATAAAACTGTAAAAAATCCCAAATAGCCAGTGCAATCCTAAGGAAAAAGAACGAAGCTGGGGACATTACAATACCTGATTTCAAATTATATTATAGAGCCACGACAATCAAAATAGCATGGGATTGGCAGAAAAATAGACACTCAGACCAATGGAACAGAATAGAAAGCCCAGAAATAAAACCACATGTACATGGTCAAATAATTTTTGATAAAGGAGCCAACAACACACAATGAGAAAAGAAAGCCTCTTCAACAAATGGTGCTGGGAAAACTGGAAAGCCACATGCAAAAGAATGAAACTCGACTACAGTTTGTCCCCTTGTACTAAAATTAATTCAAACTGGATCAAAGACCTAAATATAAGACCTGAAACAATAAATTACATAGAAGAAAACAGGTACTAAATTCATGGACCTTGGTTATAAAGAGCACTTTATGAATCTGACTCCAAAGGCAAGAAAAGTGAAAGCAAAGATAAATGAATGGGACTACATCAGACTAAGAAGCTTTTGCACAGCAAAAGAAACTGGCAACAAAACAAACAGACAGCCAACTAAATGGGAGATGATATTTTCAAATAATAGCACAGATAAGGGCCTAATATCCAAAATATACAAAGAACTCATAAAACTCAACAACAAACAATCCCATAAAAAAAATGGGAAGAGGACATGAACAGACACTTCTCCCAAGAAGAAACACAAATGGCCAATAGATATATAAAAAGATGCTCATCTTCATTAGCTATTAGAGAAATGCAAATCAAAACTACAATGAGATACCACCTCACACCTGTTAGATGAGCTATTATCAACAAGACAGGTAATAACAAGTGTTGGAGAGGCTGTGGAGAAAAAGGAACCCTTATCCACTGTTGGTGGGAATGTAAAGTAGTACAGCCACTATGGAAGAAAGTATGGTGGTTCCTCAAAAAATTAAAAATCGAACTACCATATGACCCAGCAATCCCTCTACTGGGAATATAACCCCAAAACTCAAAAACACTGGTACATAAAGACACATGCAGTTCACAGTGGCCAAGACATGGAAGCAACCAAAAAGCCCTTCAATAGATTATTGGATAAAGAAGATGTGGTACATATATGCTATGGAATACTACTCAGCCGTAAGAAATGATGACATCAGATTATTTACAACAACATGGATGGACCTTGATAACATTATACTGAGTGAAATAAGTAAATCAGAAAACACTAAGAACTATATGATTTCATACATAAGTGGGACATAAAAATGAGACTCAGGGACATGGACAAGAGTGTGGTGGTTACCGGGGGTGGGAGGGGAAGGGGGGGTATGGGAAGAGGAGTGGCATAAAGAAAACCAGATAGAAGGTGACAGAAGACTATATGACCTTGGGTGATGGGTATGCAACATAATCAAATGTCAAAATAACCTGGAGATGTTTTCTCTGAACCTATATACCCTGATTGATTAATGTCACCCCATTAAAATTAATTTTAAAATAAATAAATAATAAATAAATGTATTACATAAAGTTATTGAACTCAAGTTTTATTCATCCTAAAATTCATAGAATTCCTCCTTGCTGTCAAAACTCCCATTCATTAGCTTGTCCTCATCTGTGTCTGATGACGAATCACTGTCTTCATCTACTGCCTCATCCTCAGTTCTTTTTATGGCATTGGAAACGTCACCACCACTGTAGAAGACACACCCAGTTTTTAGACCCCAAATGTTTCGGAAAATGGTGCATCTTATACATGGAGAAATATGGTAATACCTACTAGGAACGTCCAATCCTCAGTGGGATTGGTTCTCCTGCTTTCCCTGGACTGGCCTTCTCCACGACTGGGTCAAGCCATGTTCTCTTCCACCTTTGTGATGAGTCAACTGTCACGTTTATAATTCCTCCACAGACAGATGGATTTGGGGAAATAAACCCCAGAAGAAAGGACTGAGAGACTTGGTTTCCTGCCACAGGCTGTAGCCCCTGGCTGTAGCCCCTGACATCCTCAGACGAGCTGCGGACCTCCGGACCTCCGTGAGGCTGCCTTTGTTATAAAACAAATTTGTTTTACTCACCTGACATGTAAGGCTTAGATGACATTTTTGTTCTTGTTGTAATGGAATAGTCTTTATGCACTGAGCCCCATGCCCGGCTTTTAGCTGGGTGCCCAGTCACCGCTCATCAACTGACACTTTCTCTTTTCTGCTCCCCAGTTTATTGTCTGCAACATTCCTAAGAGAAACCAAGTCCCCTTGCAGATTTTTTCTAATTTGTCCCATTCAGCGTGCACAGAACTCACTCAACTCCACAGCTGCTCAAAACTACAGCTCCGAGGCCATGCGGGGCAAGTGGTTGCAGTTATTTATCGTTCAATTAGAAAGTCTGTATTTCAAATCTACAGATATAAGTTATGCCAGTGACAAAGTCCCTGAATCAAGGTCAAGACCCATACTTGATTTATGCGTCCAGAGTGCCGGATTCCACACCGGAAACCCAAATACCTATCCCACGGTTCCCAAACCAGACTCTTCCTTCATTGTCCCCACTCAAAACAGTAACCGGTGCAAAACAGAAATGAATATTGCTGTTTGATTTACTTAACTGATGGTTTGGCGGGACGCATTTTTCAGGAAGAGTTCATGGCATCTGCAACACTGCGGGTCTTAACCCCCTCCTTCCACACACACACACACATGGAGCCCACCTTCCTTCCGTAATCAATGCGAACTGGCTTGTTTATTCCAATTGGGAGGTAAAGGGGACAGGAAAGATTTGATACCTGTGACACTTCACTGTAAAGCGCCCTCCCTGTTAAGGGAATAGAAACATTCTTAAGAGCTCCATCTTAAGAGAGAGAAGAAGTGGTCCAAGTTCAGACCTCATAGTTGTTTAATTCCAGCCAACATCTTTTCACTAAATCGGAAATGTAGCCACACTTAGAAGCAGATAATATCTTTGAACAAAGCAATTCTTTACATACGGTGAGAA
Organism: Rhynchonycteris naso; assembly: GCA_037038555.1. Classification (NCBI taxonomy): domain Eukaryota; kingdom Metazoa; phylum Chordata; class Mammalia; order Chiroptera; family Emballonuridae; genus Rhynchonycteris; species Rhynchonycteris naso. The sequence goes on from CM073001.1 coordinate 109,454,050, forward strand.
GCACTAAAGATTCGTGTGTATGTTATGCTTACTGCAAAAAGAAAACCAACTCAGGGCCTTGAGGTAGTCGATAATGCATTTATTTCAGAGACAGGGGTACTTTATCAGCCAGTTCACCAGAAATTAGATACACCATTCTCTAAACATTTTAGGGAATCGGAGGATTTTTACCTCGTGTTTTTCTTTGTGAGATTTCAAAAGGTACAGTTAACAGAAAGTATTCTTGAAACTACAATATTTATCTGCCTGGACAAAAGAAAAGAAAATAGCTATTTTCAAAGAAATCTATAGATTTAATTGTTTTAGTAAGATTTCACAAAAAAAAACACAATGTGAGCAACCTGAGCTCAGTTTTCCTAAAACAAAGCAAGAAAAGCATCTTATGGCCCTGGCCGGTTGGCTCGGTGGTAGAGTGTCAGCCTGGCATGTGGATGTCCTGGGTTCGATTCCCGGTCAGGGCACACAGGAGAAGTGACCCTCTGCTTCTCTACCCCTCCCCTACCCCTCCTCTGTCTGTCTGTCTGTCTGTCTCTCTCTCTCTCTCTCTCTTCCTCTCCAGCAGCCATGGCTCAAGTGGTTGAAGCAAGGTGGCCTCAGGCACTGAGGATGGCTCCATAGCCTCACCACAGATGCTGAAATAGCTCATTTGCTGAGCAACAAAGCAGCTGCCCCAGATGGGCAAAGCATCACCCCCTAGTGGGCTTGCTGGTTGGATCCCAGTCGGAGTGCATGTGGAAGCCTGTCTCTTTGCCTCCCTGACTCTCACTTTTAAAAAATATATAAATAAAGACAGAAAGAAGAACATTTTATGCTTGTATGACATTTTCAATTCAGGGTGTTTGTTCCCACTCTTCACCTCAAGACATTCCTGGGACCCACGAGACAGACAGAGAGGTATGCTGAGCTCCTCTTTCCAGATGAGACCGAGGGCTCAGAATGTCTTAAATGGAGGAGGGGGTGTTTGTGCCATTCTCTGGATCCGACCAACACAGTCGCCAGGTACGCAAACCATCCCACCTTTAATAATGAAAAGCGCCATGAGATTACGGTGCTGAGGGTTAATGGAGTCAGACAACACAGCCCTGCCCTGAGGGCGGACGGTTCTGCCTCCCGTTGGGCACAGCTAGGAAAGCAGGAAAGGCAGGTGTCTGATTATATGGTCCCGAGCCTGGAAGGCATGAACAATGGGGAGAAAGGGAAGAGAGAGCACCTGACAATGGAAATCTAACCTGTGCGGGCGCCAGGGACCGGTTCTCGTGTGATAGCAGATAAATGGCCAGACATGGGAAGAGCCACTGTGCTCTTTTGCAAGACTGAGCAAATGCCGTACGTTTTATTGAACTCAAGGGACTCTGGCTGGCGTGATCAGAAGAAATTCCTGGGACCCGAGCAAGAACTTGCCCCCAAATGCAGGCACACTTCCCAGGATCATGGTGAAGGGGATGTTCACATGAAGAACAGTTGAATGTGGTCCCGCATTGGGTGTTGAGGCTACACTACAGTGCTTTCCTCCAGGCTCCATGGAATCTTTCTCCCTTTCTCGTTTTCTCATGGGGGCGGGGGTGGGGGGGGAGGCTCTGCATTCATTTCAACCTGCTTAAGATGTGAAAACCCCAGGAGGGCTGAAGAAAGTTCTTGGAGGTCTCCTTTCAAAATGCCTGCCCAGGCGTCCAGCCAGCTTTTCCATATTTAATCAAACGCACTCGGGTGCCTACGTTCAAAGAAGTCAGCACCCCCGCACCCTGCCCACCAGCTCTGAGCTGCAGCTCTTCAAAGGGCTGGGGAGACCGGCCTCAGCCAATCAGCCGAGCTGAGAAACGCTGGGTGCCGCACTGGGCAAGGACTGAATGCTGAGTAGATGGTCAATGTCATTGGCAGCCGAACACACCCGGGTGGTGGGTGTGCAGGTCATTATCTGTGATGTAAGAAAAGCCAGACAAGAGGCCTTTTTTTTTCATGCTCTCCTTACTGTTTTGTAATCTAATTAACAAAAAAAAAATAAGCCAAAAAGGGCATTTACAATTCCTCTCTGGCCAATAGGTGAAAAAAATATATATTTTTTACCTGAGAAGTATGAAAAGGTAGACAAGGAAATAATGCAGGTGTGCGGGCTAGTGTAGCCACCGTTGAAGAACATGGGAACCCACGGCGTGTAGGGGAGGTGGCTGGGACGGAATGAGGCAGATGGTACCGGTGGATGAGGTCATCTGGTCTCACTTTCGGGAAGGACATTTGTGCGTACAGTCATGCGGCTTTTCAGTGAGGAATGGAACCTCTTTCATTCTCCGCATCCTGCCCCTGACGCCCTGAAGAGTCTCTCGCACAGGTGCGTGCCAGCCCAGGACACCCCTTTGACCTCTTTGTAAAGCCCGCCCCTCTGCCCCCATGTCAAAGACACAAGTGTCCACGGACACGCGCAGCCGTCACACACGGCCTTGCGGAACGGGTTAACACGAATGTCTTTGAAATGATTGTGAGTCGTTGTCCAGAGAGTTAAGAAGTGAGGAAATGAATTCTGCATTCTCGTAATGCTCCGGGGGAAGTTGGAAATCCTTTCTGCCCAACACTGAAGCCGCCTTAAGGCATTAAAGCTGGAAGTCTCCCGACTGCATCTCTGAGCATCTGAAAGAATGCTGCTCCACCCTGTCACAGGGACAAGTGTTTTCTGCCCGACCCGTTGCCACGTGCTCAGAGTATTAGTCCTAGTGGATGCGTCTGTATTTCCTGCTATATAGACTAAATTAGGATTATATAGACCAGCTCCCCATAGATTAGATACACATGTCTGTATGTGTCTCCTATCGTCCCCAGAGCAGCCCTAGCCCCTGTACGCAAACGGGAAAACCACTATGGTTCCAAAGGACAGAGTACGTAACAAGCAGATCAGGTTTCCAGAACAGCCAGTTCTCTCTCACGTGCTTGCTCGTAGTGGATCGTACCACCTGCTAAGCTGACGCCTTAGAGATGGCTTTATTGTCAGAAAGCAGCAACCCCAACGTGCACCTCTTCACGTAAAACTGTGCCTTCCCACCCGGAGAGATGGATGAATTCTCAGCCAGCAGTGTTTCCATTGGTGCCCGCACGTGACTGAGGAGACAGAGGGGGTCCCGCAAGAAGGCGCGCTGGAGGTGCCTGTGCCCATACATGTCTGCAGGCAGGAAGAGCTCTGTGTTCGCGGTGGCGGCAAGAAGAGTGAGACTTCGGAGGGGAGGGGTTATCATTTCCAGCATTGTCCCATTCATATCTGCCTCCGTGAACACACATTCTGTTTTCAGACGCAAGTCAACAGGAGATGCTATAAAAAGGAACATAAAAGACACCGGTGGAGCGCCTGACCTGTGGTAGCGCAGTGGATAAAGCGTCAACCTGGGAACACTGAGGTCGCCAGTTCAAAACCCTGCACTGGTCTGGTCAAGGCACATATGGGAGTTGATGCTTCCAGCTCCTCCCCCCTTTCTCTCTCTTTCTCTCTCTCTCTCTCTCTCTCTCTCTCTCTCTCTCTCTCTCTCTCCGTGTCTCCTCTCTAAAATGAATAAAATAAAATGGAAAAAAAATTAAAAAAAAAAAAGACACCAGTGGACAAAGATGTGAAAGCTATGACTACCAAGAAGGGCCACTGTCCTGTGAGGAACAGAAAAGGACTTGCCAGGAGGGGTCTTGTTCCAGACAAAGAAAGGAAACCGGCTGGCCGGCCAGCCGGTCGAGGTGGCCGCTAGCGTGGCTGCGAAGGTGGCCCACCACTCCCCTGACTTGGACCTCTGTCTCCTGTCCTGGAAAACTGGACCAGATAGTCTGGGAGGTTCCTCCCAACCCCAAACAGGCACGGCTCCCCTGGAGAAGGCAGGGCACCCCCGCCCCGCTGGTGGGTAGCGGTCCACATGCACATTCCCCCTCCCACACATTCCCCCAGCCTCACAGCCATCACATTCCTCTCCTTCCAATCACCAGCTTGCTCACTGGACCTGCACCAAAGGGCAAAGTCTGCTACACAAACTTCCTTGTATCCTACTCCCATGGGGAGAAAGGAACCCAGGGGGTGCTGAGCACTCTGCCTTTACTTTAAATGAAATTTAGCAGTGTTCCTCCTGTCTGTGGTCCGGATGTCTCCTCTCTCTGTCAGGAGCCCCTAGAGGGAAACAGCACAGGGGTGGCCACAGCCCATGGAGCTGTGAGTGCAGGCAGAGACTGGAATGTGGATAGCTCAGTGTCCCCCTCACACCAGCCAGGACAGCCACCTGGACCATCCCAGGAGAGCAAAGCCCCTGACACCCGCATCCAGTCATGAGGCTCACCTGCTGCAGGAGGAGATACCCAGAGCCAGCTCTGTTGTGGTGGGGGAGCACACCCCACACTCCTCCTTGCAGCCAAGCCCCCAAGTGGCTTCAGCGAAGCCCATGAGCATCTTCCAGCCTCCAGAAAGGAGAACACAGCATGCACTCTGAATGGGGGCCCTTCCTTCTCCTCGCCTCCAGAACTTTGGCCGTGGGCTCACCCGGTTCCCAAAGGGATCGCTATTCAAAAACAATGAACAGGGCTTACTTAAGGCCAAGGTCAGCCTTCTACTAAAAAAGTTGTATGCCAGGGGGAGACCACCCACCCTGACCTGAATACGAGGGAGTTTATGATCAAACCACCCTGCGTGGTTACTTCTTATCCCAGGACTTGTCAGTCTGAATACAGAATCCCTTTTCCATCCACACTTAGTCACTATAATTTGCTATTAAAAGAGTAAAGCATCAAATAATAAGCCCAGAGTAATAAACAAATGCTTGCTTTGGTCAGAAGTTCGTGGTGGATGGGTGCAGAACCACTGGCCTGATCGAAGCCTGCAAAGGGGCTGGATGTCTAATGAACTCTTTTTCGACAGAGACCAGCTGTTGGTCTTCGGGGGACACATTGACCGTTTCTTTGAATTGACTACTTTATTTAAACCTCCACCAAGAGCTAGTGAGTGTCGTACCCTTTCATAAATAACAACAACAGCAGAGTGACTAAAACCCTGGGCTTTAGAAGCAGGCCGATCTCATTTCCGGCCTGGACTCCACCGCCGACCAACGCCCAGGCCCCTGAGCCGCTGTTAAATTGGAACATCGACCTCATGGGACAGAGTTATGCCTGGAAGAGAGTCAACACCCACGACATTGCGATCACCACTGTTACACCCATAATGTAAAGGAACAGCTGTCACAAAAAGGGGGTAGGTGCATGTGTTTCACCAACACATAGGTTGGGGGAGATGTATGCCCCAAAAGAACAGAATAATCAAGGTCAGTCTAGAACCCCCTTGTGTATACTGGACCACCATGTTTAGCCAAAGAGGTTGTATAGTGATACTGAATCAGGTAAAAAATGCAAGACAGCAAGCATATGCCCCGACGGCATGTTAGCAAAAACCCGATGGCCGGGATCATGTAACCCCGCTCCTCTGCGCCGACCCACCCTGCTGTGCACCTTTGGTGGTTTCTCCAGTTCACAGAAGCCAGTATCCAGGAGGAATGTGGGTTCTCTGAGTGTTTCCTTCCAGGTGAACTGGAATGCAGGATGTTTGCTTGGGGGATGGGGATGGGGGGTTGGGGGAGAGTCTCGTTTCATTAACTGGTGGTCATTTTTTAAAACACCCACTTGAATAAACCCAGTGTAGTGAGACTTTTCCCAAGTGGAAATGTGTGAGGGTGCATCTGTTGGGTCCTGAAGGCCCCATTGTTTTAACTCCCCGGTCTCACCCATTAAATCACTCACCCATCCAATTAACCAGCCGGTATTTGTGTTGTGACCACCGTTGCCAAACACTAGGGGGAAGTTACAAGGTGACACAGCAGGGACTCGGCTAGGTTGTAGGCTCACTGCCCCCAAAGCGAGTACAAACTTCCCCGCGTTTCCCACGCCAGCCCAACGTGGACATATGTTCCCATGTCTACCACTGAGTCCAGAAATGTGTCTGATGAGCACAAAACAAATTGTATGAACCCGGTAAAGAATGGAGAAGTGGAAGGGAGAGGGAGAGAAGAAGGAGGGAGGAAAAGAAGAGGTTTAAGGAGAAGAGGAGGAATACGAGGGGAGGGAGTGGGTGCCTTTTTTGAGTTTCATCAGTAGACGCAGAGCGCGTCCGTCCTAGGTGGTCACTGAAAGACCTGGGGTCTCAGCTCACCCTCCAAATACACCTCTACCCGTTCACCACTAATGGTCTATTGAGCCTTGAAAATGCAAAATAAATATTTAATTAAAACAACTATAAGTGATTTTTTCATAGCAAAAAAGGTAGATAGATGATAGATAGATAGATAGATAGATAGATAGATAGATAGATAGATAGATTTAGTCAAAGAAACCAGCAGAAAGAATTCATGAATAACCTTCTCTTCCATATGCAGAAATGAAAATAGAAGAGGGAGGCTACTTCTCTCCAAAACAGAATAAGCCGACGACAAAACATGGTGGGAAAACGGGGGTTGGGGGGCAAAGAAAACATGGTATTATCATGGAAACTGTCCCTGGACAGGTCCCTGGGCTTTCTGTGGGAGTTCAGAGAAACTACTGAGTCACGGCAGGGAACAGAGCTGACATGTTTCTTGTGTACTGTTTGACAACGTAATATTCCAGGGGCAGAGGGAACGTGCTTCAGTCACCTGGGGGGAAAACTGCCATTACCATGACTCCCTGTCTTTAGTCACCCTCTGCACCTGGCCACCCCGTTGGTCAGCCAGGGGCAGCACGGATCAGGTACTGCCTAGGTGCATGCTCCTCTGAGATACTTTTGAAGTTTCTTTCCTCGGAACTTAAAGAAACACCAGCAGCTTCATGACCTAGGTCTGGAGCATTACATTGGTTACCAAATAATAATAATAATAATTTTTCAAAATATGTTGAAAACTTTGCAAATCAACTGACCTACACTCTTCAACAGGTCCGTCCTGAAAGACAAAGCAGCTGAGGAATTGTTCTAGGTTTAAAGAGGCTAAAGGGTCAGAGGGCCATGTGCAGGGCGTGGATGGATCTCCATCGCATTTTTCAAGCCAGGCTTAAAGGATCCAGAGGAGAAATGCTGAATATAAATAGTTGTCTTATAACAGTGTGTGGTGGAATGATGCCCAACCCCTTCCCCGTAAGATGTTCCAATCCCAGTCCTCAGAACCCGGGAAGATGTTGGCTGCACGGCCGGAAGGAGGTGAGGTTGCCAATGCTAAACCAACTGACCCTGAATTGGGTTACTTGCCTGGATCATCCAGGCGGGTCTGAGAGAACCACCAGGGTCCATAAAGGCCAGGAGAGGGAGGAGGGAAGTCAGTGACAGGACCACGTGATATGGGAAGGACACTGCCAGCCACTGCTGTCTTTGAAGACGGCAGGGACCATGCGCCAAGAGTTGGTGGGGAGGTGGGAGAGGCAAGAAATGGGCCCCTTCTGGAGCTCCAGGAGGGGTGCCGGCCCAACTGACATCATGACTAGAGCCTGGGAGACCCCCTTCTGACGTCCAGAACCGCAGAAGAACACGTTTGTGTTGTTTTAAGCCCCCAGGTACGTGCCTGTATTTGTGCAGTAGTTTTGTTGACGTTCCTGTTTTGGGAGTTAGTTATGCTGGACATATCGAGGCCTCAACTGCCCTGGTCTCTCTCCATGACGACCTCACAAATGGCCCGGCAAAACAGATGTGTGGGCTGAGTCTCAAATCCAACGATTTTACAACAGCAAGTCAGTCTTAGCAAATGGAGGTGGGTATTCCTTTTACCAACAACTTTCTTGAGGGGGGTGGGGAAGTCTAAGAATTTTCAGAATAAAATTGGGGAGGGAGGGCTGAAAAGAGATAGAAAGAAGAAAGAATGTTCAGAGCATGTCCAAGTTCGGCCAGAAGGAAGGTTTTAAACCATTAGCCGAGTCTACCACCGGCAGAGAAAGCCGGAGATGACATCCACTGCGTATCTGAAGATCCCAGACAGTCTAATGGGAGCAACATGGTTAGACGCCCCCCCCCAGGTCCTCTGAAGCCTCCTCTCCCCCATGGAAATCAAAAGTTTTGTTCACTGGAGAGGAGTTGGGTGTCCTTGGGGCTGGGAGCACCAGGGGAGGGGAGAGTAGACATGTCATACAGAAAATGAGGATTGGGTAAAAATCTGCCTAATCAGTGCCCTGTCCCCACATCCTTCCCCACGTAGCCCTAAAGCCTGGCAGCCAAGCTCAAACACCGTGAAGGGTCTGGCCCACCGAGGGAAGACCTCACATTCAGGTGGTGGGGGTCTCCTCCACCCTGATCGTTGTGACCACTGTCAGTGAAGAGACCACCGTGAGCCCATCGCTCTGGGCGCGGCTCTGTGCTGTCCTCTGAACGATCAGGGAGTCATCAACGTTTTGAGAAATAGTTGAATTCAAAAGACACCATCCAAAACCTTGCAAACTTTGTTTTGCAAACACGAGCAACGCCCCCTAAAATTTTTATTAATAGTGTCAGAGGAAACAAAAGAAACAGTGTAGCCACAAAACAAAGAATTTTTGTTTGTTTTAAATCAGGAGTATTGGAGAATGAAACATTGAGAGAACAGAAAAACTATCTCTTGGAAATTGCTACTGTGAAAGCAGGGTTATTGTTTTTGTTTTTGTTTTTAATTCAGTGAGAGAACTGGAAGAGAGGGTGAAGAAAACCAGGCCAGCAAAAGCATCCGTCCAGTGGCTCCCGGCTGTTTCCATGGCGACCAGCCGCCTTTCCATTAGCCTGTTTCATCTTAACCACACGCAGTCTAAGGGCTCTGGCCACCACTGATGAGGGTCACAGTCTAGGGAATCGGGGTTTAGAACGGCCGCACCCACTTCAGCCAGTGCAAGAAGCAATCACAAGGCCACCCAAGGACCCAGTTCAAGGTGACAGATGAAGTGTAGAAACCAAGAGGGTAGAAGAAGGGCTGGAGGGGGCACTCTTGGGTTGGGCAGCAGCCCACAAAGTGTCCCTGCAGCACCTGGGAGGACGTGGGCAGCGGACGTGGGCTGCCCGAGGGTCCGCGGGGCCCTGCCGCCAGCCCCCCCAGCAGAAGAATGAGTGGCCCCCTGGAGCATCTCTTCTGTTGCATATCTCCGGGCTGACCCACTTGGCTTTGGTATTAAGGTTTAATCAGCAAAAATCAGCCTTGATTGCAGCCACTTTCATCCCAATATCGTAAGCCATTTCTAAAATAAATATTCCCTGAACACACGAATTCTTAAAGCCATTGATGAAACAACACATCTCCATTCCAACTTCAGTGCAAATGACGGTCGACCACCATCTGGGACCCTTTTGCAGGGGGACATTGTTTCCCTTTTCACAGACATCGGCTGGAACACATGCTCGCTACTCCCATTCGTGATCGATTGTGTCTGGCTGGCCAAGAACAAAGTGACCAATTGCCATCTTCAAATTTGGAATGCATTCCCCCTTCTACCTATTGGTGATCATTAGTACTTTTGTTTAACAAGAATCTACCGTTCATAAGGATGTGTTCCCCTTTCATAATTATTTTTTTCAATGAAAAACCTTTTTAATTTGCCAGGTTTGTGCAGCAGTACAATGGCCACGTTATAGTAATAGCTATTAGCAATTTTCTTTTTCTTTCTTTTTTCTTTTGTATTTTTCTGAACTGAGAAGTGAGGGGTGCCAGACAGACTCCTGCATGTACCCGACAGGGATCCACCAGGCATGCCCACCAGGGGATGATGCTGTGCCCATCTGGGGCGTTGCTCTGTTGCAACCAGAGCCATTCTAGTGCCTGAGACAGGACCATGGAGCCATCCTCAGTGCCTGGGCCAACTTTGCTCCAGTGGAGCCTTGGCTGCAGAAGGGGAAGAGAGAGAGATGAAGGAGAGCGGGGAAGGGTGGAGAAGCAGATGGGCGCTTCTCCTGTGTGTCCTGGCCAGGAATTGAACCCGGAACTTCCACACCACAGCCGGCCGATGCTCTACCGCTGAGCCAGCTGGCCAGGGCAGCAGTTTTCTTAGGTGCAGAGGTACTGACAGTAACAAGTCAAAGCTCAAGTGTGTTACTTCCCAAGCAATGCTTACATTTCACTTCTTTGATGGCACTTCCTAGATAGTCTCTCGTGTTAGGCAGCTCAAGACGTCCAGCATGGGTACTGAGTGTGAAAAACCCCTCTCTGGCCCTCAGGCCACCTGACACACGGCGGCTGGACAGGGGTCATCCACGTCCCTTCCCGGTCTGAAATTCGGCAAATCTCTTACATCTTTCCAGGTTTTGCATGCTGTCTCAATGCCAAGGCACAGAATCCCTGAATGTGAGAGATCTTTTTTTTTTTTTTTTTTTTTTTTTTTGCCAGGGCCTGGTTTGCTCTAAAAGTCTGTGGTACTGAAGAGACACAGAGAGCCAATACCCCTCCACATGCCCCACACTTGCTGTGGCCGGGGGTCGCCCAACAAGAAGAAGGACTCACTGCAATTCTGAAACTCAAATTTAACTAGTTGCCAACCTTTCATCCAGACCAAGAGTTGTGCTGTTAAAAAAAAAAAAAGTACCTGCATCCTCCTGGGGAAAGGCTAGGTTGGAGGAGGACACTGCAAATGACCCAAGTGCTTATCTGTCACCTACCTCGACCTCAGAGTCACTGCTGCTCACTCCAGAGCTCACAGCAGTGGGGGACAGGTAACTGAGAATGCAGAGGTCTTGGCAAGTGTTCCCACCAGGTCGCTGAGCAGAGTGGGCACCCCTCATCTCCACGGGGCGTTTCTACATGCCAGGCCCTCTGCCAGGTGTTCGCGATCCATGAGTTTAAATTGAAACAAACAGAACAAGTGGGCAAGCTCCTTCCACGGTGCAGTCCCTATTCTAATGGGGGTAGACCTAGGACTTTCTCATCCAAATGATGGGAATGTGAAGACCGGGCTTGGCTGTCTCCACCAGACGCCAGCCTCACCCAGAGCCGGCTATGTCCTCTTCGATGACCAGATCTGAGTCCTCCTATTAGCGCTGCCTGAGGTTGAGACTTGGGGGACAGAACCAGCATGGAGCACCATGTCCGCAGCAGGGAAGATTCTGTGGGTGCGGGTCACTGACATGTTCCTCTCCTCCAGGCACTCTCTAAATCCGTGTAACATGCTTGAAGCCCTCACATATGCCAGACGCTGTTTTAATTCAATCTTAGCAGTAACCTGCAATGAACTGAACAAAGCCCCAGGAGGAAGGACCTGTCATCACATCTGTGGGATAGGTGAAGACGCAGCCAGGAAGGTTCAATCGCTTGCCCAGGGGCACCACTGACAGGTGAGGCTGAGACCGGGCCCCAGGCAGGGTGACTCTGAGCCCCAGGCCAACCCCGTCACCACACGGTGTCTCGCTGAAACCTCACAAAGTGGGCTGTAAGTCTCAGCGCACACCCAGGCCACTGAGCGCTCAGAGTGGGCATCATGGCAAGTGGTCGAACCACGGCTCCAACAGCAAAACCCAAGGGCACGAAACAAGTTTTAGCGCCCGCGTCTGTTTCCCCAGGAGAAGCTCACCTCGCGGTACCCGGCAAATGTCCCCATTCTGGTCCCCACTCTCAGAGCGCTCAGGCCACCCCTACCATCTGTGTGCCTAACCAGGTGCACACTCCCAGGTACTGTAGTCACACCCTGATGTGAATTCTGGGAATTGCCAGGCTCCTCCTGGATTATTACTTATCCCATAGAAATGAGCGTGGGAACCCCACAAGATGCTGGGACTAGCTGTGTGAAAAGCAGCAGGAATGGAGCAGAAACCCCAGGTGACCCAGATGGTCAGCATTAGCAGATTTGGTTACCAGGGACACACTTACCATCGCTGATGTCACCTCCATTCAGAGGTCCACATTGGTTTCTGTTAAAAAGCATAGATCCCTATGTGTCTAGAACAGGGGTCCCCAAACTTTTTACACAGGGGGCCAGTTCACTGTCCCTCAGACAATTGGAGAGCCGGACTATAAAAAAAACTATGAACAAATCCCTATGCACACTACACATATCTTAACTTTTAAAGTAGAAAAACAAAAGGGGAACAAATACAATATTTAAAATAAAGAACAAGTAAACTTAAATAAACAAACTGACCAGTATTTCAATGGGAACTATGGGTGCGGATGCATCCTGTGTTCCTCTCACTGACCACCAATGAAAGAGGTGCCCCTTCCGGAAGTGCGGCGGGGACCGGATAAATGACCCCAGGGGGCCGCATGCAGCCCGTGGGCCATAGTTTGGGGACCCCTGGTCTAGAATGATGATAATTGTATAAAGAAAAGTCATGTTTACTCCTCGGAATTATGCCATTTGGGTCAGCAGGCAGAAGGGAACCCTGTTCAGAACTTGATAAATATAAGGTATGTACACATGTTGCATCTACATGTGCAAAGTATAGAACAGAGCTGCCCCAATCGAATGTGTCCACTTCCTTCGAAGTGCACTAGTTCACATTTGTGCACTGGACCACAGACACTAAGGTAGTCACAGTTTTTAACTCCACAGACCAAGGGACCATTGGGAAACGGACAGTCCCACATGTCCTCCTCCCCTCTGCCTGTTTCCAACTCACACACAGGAAATGAGTGGCTACAGCAAGTTTATAAACTGACTTTCCAAACTGGCATTTCAATGCTGACCTGTTGCCAGGTGGCTCATGTCCCGGGCACGTCTGCTTCTCACCTGTCCAATGACCGAAAAATGGGATGGTGACATGATTCCCAGTGTGATGTGGCTTCGTCCATCAACCCACAGCCTGCTCAACATCCAAGACCTGATGGCAACACGTGATCTGGCCCCAAGGAGGCTAAACCGTCAGGACTGAAGGTGTCTGGCTCCAGTGTGACAGGAGCAGAGACGGACACAAAGCCCACCGAGAAGCTGTCTGCAGCCCAAGCCTCGCCCAATGGCAGGGAGAGCTGAGGACACAGGGACAACACGTGTGCACACTTCACTTTGGGTCCCAATGAACCGTTTCTCAGCATGATCCATCGGGGGCCACCTGGCTTTTCACCATGGCTGGCAAGCGGGTTGGCTGCGTGTCTTTCTCAAGCGTCCTCACAGCTGAGTGCACATAAACCCAGTCTGGCTGAGAAAGGGTGGAGGAAGAAAGCGTCCCTCTAGCTCACAGAAAAGGAATTACAGAGAGGAAAGATCAGACCCAAGGAGAAAGTAACTCAACACTTCGTGTACGGGTCACCTCCAGGCCCTGCCACAATTCCAACATGAATGGTAGAAAGGAAGTTAAAATATTGTTTTGGGTTAAGTTTCCCCTTCAGCTACAATTTAGAAATGCTAACAGAATCAGGAGCTAGCACCCAACATCCTTGTGACTCTGTGAGCTCAGAACACACTTCTCTTCCTGCAGGTAAATTCAGACATGGTTGCTTGTGTACTGGGACAGCTTTTCTACAAAGACCCTGAGGAAATAAATAGCCCAAGCCCTCTGGTCCAGTTAACCCTACCAATTGAGCAGGAAAGGGCATTCTAAAAGGCAAAGTGGGCCCTGGCCAGTTGGCTCAGCGGTAGAATGTCTGCCCAGCGTGTGGAAATCCCAGGTTTGATTCCCAACCAGGGCACACAGGAGAAGTGCCCATCTGCTTCTTCACTCCTCTCTCTCTCCCTTCTATTTCTCTCTCTCTCTTCCCCTCCTACAACCATGGCTCTATTGGAGCAAGTTGGCTCCATGGCCTCTGCCTCAGTTGCTAAAATAGCTTGATTGCTGAGCAACGGAGCAATGGCCCCAGATGGGTAGAGCATCGCCCCCTAGTGGGCTTGCTGGGTTGACCCCAGTCAGAGCACATGTGGGAGTCTGTCTCTCTGCCTCCCTTCCTCTCACTAAAATTTAAAAAAAAATTAAGTCATTAAAATTCAGTAACATTTAATTCCTCCATCGCATCTCAACTCTAAAACAGGGTAGAAGGAGGGGCAAGGTGGCTGTCGCTCAGTCTGGAGACACCGGGAGAGGAGGTAATAGGCTTTCTCCAGGAGGTGAGTGTGCCGTCATCAGCCAAGGGGCTGGGCGGGGAGGTCCCCCATGGGATGCACGGCCACCTTGAACCCTGCCAATAGTGCTCAGATGTGTCCACGCTGTCTTCCACATCTGGAGAGTGGGGCCACAACAGCTCACAGAACAGTTCCATGGACGAGATGCTCAGCGTGTCTGGAGACACATGGCGATGACACAGAGCGGGAGCAATGCATGCACACTCACGCTGTCCTTCCTTCTCTTCTCCCTCGTGATCATTTTTATCCTTGGCAGTCGGTGTGCACTCCAGAGTCAATGGTCTTCTGAGACAAGGATGCTCCCTGGCCGGGGTCTGACTCCTCCAAACCTGGCCCAACCCTGGAACCTGAGTGGGTGGGTGGGTGAGGGATCAGTGGGCACAGCAATATAAAATGATGGGTGGATGGCTGACCCTTTTTCAGATAACCCCTCCTGTGTTGGATCAGTCTTTCAAACCAGACTACGGTAAATGGGGAAGCAGCCTGTCAGGGACAATCCCCACTTGAGCTGCGTCTTCTCCCTGTTGACTCCACAAAGATTTCCACCTTTAGAGCGTGGAGTGAAGGGCCCCGTTCCTGCTGTCCAAGGTTCCCACCCCTTCCCTTCGCAGGCCCTCAGGGGACCCAGAGGGCCAAGTTCCCACCGCATCCTGAGCTCCTGCAGCAGCCAGGAAGGCAGACTGAGCGGGTCTGTGAGCGAGCTGAGCAGTGTTTTTGACACCGAATGTTGTTGGGGTGAGACTGACAGGGATACGGCTTGTCATGTTGAGGCAACTGAGAAAAACACGGGGGAGGGAAGGAAAACAATGTGAACAGAGCGGCAGCTCGCGAGCAATGGGCGCTCTGCCTCCCTGTCACACCAGATTGGATCACGGGGAAGCGTGATGTCATTTTCCTCGTTATTTATCACTGCTGGGACTCAGCCATGTGAGACTTGGCTGCAGAGCCTAGGTTTCAGACCATTTATTTTATTTTATTTTTTTAAGAAATTGTTGGATTTTATTGATTGATGTTTTTTGAGAAACAGAGGGAAGAAGGGGGAGAGATAGAGAGGAAGGGGAAGACGGAGAGAGAAGCATTCATTTGTTGTTCTACTTTGTTGTGCATTCATTTGTTGTTTCCCATCTGTGCCCTGACCGGGGATGGACCCTGGTATCTCAGGACGACACTCTAACCAACGGGCTACTCAGCCAGGGTTCAGACTGTTTGTTTTCTGCCTTTATCATTCATTAGTCATTCCTGCAGCCAAACACTGGAGCTATGGAAATGCAGAAAGGCCCAACTCCCTGCTGCTCTGAGCACAATACACTAATGCCAAGGATGTCTGCTTGTGCATCATGTGTGGGCCCAAGACGCAACGTCCCACGGTGCTGTCACGACCCGGTATTAGAGCCGCCTGGGCCTCCCCCTCCCTGCCCCTACCCTCAGGTCAACGTCAAGAGCTCGACTCTGGGTGAGACATCTCAGAGCTCCCAGTCTTCTCTCGTTTGCAAAATCTTCACCCTGACCTCTTCCTCGTCCTTGTCATGCACCGCTCCCCTGACCCCGTCTGGTGGCAGCAGTTCGTGTGGAACATCCCATGATCTGCATGTCACTGGTAAAGACTGGCTTCATATCGGCCCACGTTGCCTGGGCCTCCTGCTACTGATGTCCACTGGTAGCATGGTTTTCAATGGCCTCCCTGAGAGGGTGCTGCCCAACATGGCAGCGCTGGCCACAAGCCACTACTGAGCCCTGAGGCATGGCCCTTCCCACCAAGTGAAGTCCACGCTGGGATGGAAGGCCTGGTACAAAACAAACAGCTAATTCAAACTTTTACATTGATTGACCCTAGAAATAGTATTTCAAGATATGAGGTTAAATGAAATATATTGTTAGTTATTGTACCAGTTTCATGTTACTTCTTCTAATGTGGCCAATAGGAAATGACCATGAGCACACGTGGCTGCCATCTGTGGCCCCGTCTCTTTCTTTGGACAGCACTGTTCCAACGCCCCTGCCTGGCCCAGCCTCTCAGCCATGTGGGACCTCACCCCATTTGGCAGCGCCCACTTTGGGCCAGCGGGCCAGCGCAGGGAGGCAACCTGTCCGAGGCAGCCACATCCTTGGCCTCGGTCTCCCCATTGCGGGACCTTCACGGAGCAGTGAGAACCCAGCTGTAGCCACTCTTGCCGTGAAAACATTGGCAGGGAAGGACCTTCACACAGAGTTGATGTGCTTCCGCAGTGAACAGTTCATTTTGCAAGTTGCTAACCAAATAACAGTCTTTTTGAAAAAACACCTGCTTGACCAGGCGGTGGCGCAGTGGATAGAGCATCAGACTGGAACACAGAAGACCCAGATTTCTAACCCAGAGGTTGTCGGCTTGAGCATGGCTTCACCAGCTTGAGCGCTGGGTTGCTGGCTTGAGCGTGGGATCATAAACATGACCCCATGGTCGCTGGCTCTACTGTCACTTGCTATAATGTCATACCTCCTCCCACCCCCATCAAGGCACCTATGAGAAAGCAATCAGTGAACAACTAAGGCCGCAACAAAGAATTGATGCTTCTTATCTCTCTCCCTTTCTGTCTGTCTGTCCTTATCTGTCGCTCTTTCTCTGTCTCTGTCAAAAAATAAACATTTTGTTAGCAATCATAAAAAGTAACATCTAGCCTGACCTGTGGTGGTGCAGTGGATAAAGCGTCAACCTGGAATGCTGAGGTTGCCGGTTCGAAACCCTGGGCTTGCCCGGTCAAGGTACATATGGGAGTTGAAGCTTTCTGCTCCTCCCCCCCTTCTCTCTCTCTCTCTCTCTCCCTTTCCTCTAAAATGAATAAATAAATAAAAATAATTTTTTTAAAAAAAGTAACATCTAAAACAAAGCACGAAAAACACGTGCTGTATGTACAGTTCTGTTTATAAAAACACACTTTAGTGACAGAAAGCTAATGAGCGGGGCCAGGGGCCAGGCGTGCAGGATGAACTGAACCCCCCACGGCACAGGCACTTTGGGAGGTGATGGAAGGGCTCTGGGCACTGAACTGGAAGCACTTTCACAGAGCCATACCTTTCAAAATTCTCCAAGTTGTTTAGTTAGGTTGTACATCTCAATCCAGGTAATTAAAAAAAAACTAATACTATAACAAATGTAGATAAAACTCCATAAATTTTAAGCTAGTGAAATAAACTTTCCCATGATTGGATATCGGCACAGCCACTGCCAAGTTGAGCCACTTCCTTTTGTTTAGCTTCTACGTGGGCTCCTGCTCGGGGCCGGTACCGCCTTCAAACCTCAGGTTACACAGGCCCTGGTGTAGTTTTAATCACTTTTAATTCAAGGAAAGATTTTTAGGAATTGAAACTTCTTGTTAACAAAGAATGCTCTTTTTAAAATTGCATTCAAGTCAGAGTTCTTACTTTTTGTCTTTTTGTTCTTTGTATACTAACATTCTTAGCATATTTATGGTTACAAATTTCTTTTTCACTTTTAAAATATTTCACACAATGGACTATATGATTCTGGTAGATTGTTTTTTGTCAAGAACACAGTCCTGTGTCTAAACACATCTCATAGTCTTCCACTGAATGCTGGGGACTGTGTATTTAAGAATTTAAGACCAGATCACTCCTGCAGTGAGGAGTCTCTCTCTCTCTCTCTCTCTCTCTCTCTCTCTCTCTTTCCAGCTAGACTGATTGAGGCTGACAGTCCGATCTTCTTGGGGGGCTGAGCTAAGTGGGGTCTGCCCTGCGGCTCCTCCAACTCAGCTCCCTGACCTGTCTCTCCTGCTGGCATGTGAATTCCACGAGTCTTGCTCACCGCCCCCCTCTTTTGAAGGAGACACCAAAAATACTCGACAGGCACCACAGAGGCTCGTACCAATCAGACCTCTGTTCCTTGTAACATTTGCAAAGAGTGAAGTACAGTAAAAAAGCAACTGCTTATCATTGTTCTGAACGCACACAACACACAGAGAGAAAGGGATCCTTCCGAGGTGCGCCGGCGTACGGGCCATCCGAAGGCAGGTGCCACTTGAAGTGAAAATCGGTGCTAGATAAAGCTGTCTCGTGTGTGCACTTTGCCGCCTTCATAAAAGGAAGCAAATAAAATCCTAAGCTCCTCTTCCCAGCTAACTTGGGTGTTTTTATTTTTATTTCCTTTACTTTTGACTTTGAATTAATCATTCCGAAGGTGAAAACACTTGCATCCTCTGAACTTCGTACAGCAGAGATTCTAGAAACCTCTCTGTGAGAACTTCCAACTTGCATTTTTTTTAAATAATAATAAATGAAACATTACCTCCACTACACCATCCAAGAAGAAAAAAAATGTAATAACAAGGGGAAAGCATGCAGAGATTCTTCCAAATGCCCCTGGTCTTCTGAATGGTCTTTGCAAGCCTGAATCAGAAGGAACAACGTTGCATTGTTTTAAATGTTGACTAAAAACATATCAGCAAGGAAAGGGGTTCTGAATAATACAGGATCCATGGGAAACCCTCATCTTTGGCTTTTGTGAAGACAAGGATCACATCTGGGATTAGTGTCACCCCAGACATGATTTCCTAGCTGTGAAAATGCCCACAGGCGAGGTGGGACGCCCCAGGAGTGGAAAATAATTGACTTCAGGTAGATAACAAGGTGATTTATTATTATTATTATTTTTAAATCTGTGGGTTTCCATGCCAGGCCACCGGAAAGACCCAGAGGAGATGAAGAGACAACGTCCTGAAGCCATGAGCTGTCACAGAGCCGGTCCTCCCGATACCTGGATTCTGGGTATTTCTCAGGGTGGCAGCCGTGCCTTATTGATAGGCAGGCAAGGCTCCGTGGCGCAAAATGAACGGTCACCCAGCACATCCCAGCGGGAGCTGGCTGCCCGCAGCTACGGGGGCAGAGAATGACCTTGGACTTACATCAAATGAGCTTTTGTTCTCGTCACATTTCAGTTGATCTAGAAGAGGCCCCTGGCTGTTCTTTCTGCCCTCCCCTGTCTCCTCCTCCAACCATCACCCCGGCCCCATCTTCAAATGCACTAAGACCTGTGGCATTGTGGAAAGTCACATTTTGTTGGGTGGTAATATTGAATAACTCTTTTTGTTTGTTTGTTTTGACAGAGACAGAGAGAGGGGCAGATAGAGACAGACAGAAAGGGAGAGAGATGAGAAGTATCAGTTCTTTGTTGTGGCATCTTAGTTGCTCACTGATTGCTTTCTCATAGGTGCCTTAACTGGGGGGCGAGTGACCCCTTGCTCAAGCCAACGACCTAGGCTCAAGCTGATGAGCCTTGCTCAAACCCCATGAGCCCACACTCAAGCCGGTGACCAAGGGTTTCAAACCTGGGTCCTCCGCGTCCCAGTCCAATGCTCTATCCACTGTGCCACCGCCTGGTCAGGCCTGAATAACTCTCTTAAGGAAAGTGTAACCCGTCCCGCAGCACTCAAACCACCCTGAACTTAAGCCCCCAAACGTGCACATCATGTAGGTGGAATATTTTAAGTGAAACAGTGTTTATGACATCATCAATATATAAGGACCCTGACGCCAGGACAGGACTGGATTTCAGAGAGTTTCATTTCACTTTAGTCATACGACAATTTTGTACTAAGGAAAAGCTGAACATTATAGTGGATTTGGGACTAAATGTGTTTTAAGACAGGAAGGAAAGAAAAAACATGAGTTTAAGTCCTGTCCTTGAGACCAACAAGTTACAGGTCCCATGGCTACCTAACCCCTCTGGGTGACCTCATGCTACAATGTCTACTGTAGACTCCACAATCTCTAGTTTGTCTTCTGCTCTACTCCGATCATTATTTTACAGAGAACTGATATTCAGAGAGGACAGTAGATAGTCAAGACTGTTGGTCCACCATGGGGCGGCATCAAGACCAAAACCCTGGTTCTTACCCTAATCCATGCTCTTCCTGATAACATGTACCAGGACACCGGGACAGAAGTCTCAGGAAAACAGGAACAGGAAGTGCAGTTCTCAAGTGTTCCTTTTCAAACACCCAAATATATTCTGAGGAGGGAGCTGGATCAATATCCATGGGCTCTCCACCAGAACAGTATTAACTGCAAAAGGTCGAAGAGGTGATGGACACAGCTCCCATCTGATGACAATATCTTCCTTAAGTGTCACAGATGCTGTGGCCAAGTCTCACGATAGGTCAAGAGACCTTAGAAGTGGTGAAACGATAGCTTTTCTTTCTCCCTCCATGTGACAACACTAGAAAACTAACTAACTGGTGGTAAAGACCTGGTTTGATCCTTAGCTAGAACCTGGCAGTCCTCAAACCCTTGCTTCCGTGTTTGTCTGAAAGTCAAGAAGCCCAGTTACCCTTAGGAATCAAAAACAGTGGTGATCTTAGCAGAGGCTCTGGGTAGAATCATCTCTCTGCTGTCTCTTTATAACAAAGGCACAACCACCAGAATGAAACCGCACGGGAACAGCTGAGGATTTTGCAATGCCTTCCATGTGTCCAGCAGGGTTAAGTGCTTTACCCTATGCATTGTAAAATTATCCCAGCAAACTATGCGTTAGGTATTATTCCAACTTATGGATGAGTTCAGTGAGGCAGAGACCTAGTTCACACACTTAATCAGTGGAACAGCCAAACTTCTGTGTGATATAAAAGTCTGTTCTTTCAGTCACCAAAAATGCACATCATGGGGTTCTACGGTCTATTTCTGACATATAAGGCAGAGAGGTACACAGGGTGGGGCAAAAGTAGGCTTGCAGTTGTTCATATGAAAAAATAATACAATAATTAATAAATAAGAACAAGCTCTGTGTTTCACATACTCGCAACTGTAAACCTTTGCCCCACCCGTAAAATGTGTACATGTTTGTGTGTGTGTGTGTGTGTGTGTGTTTGTGTATATAATATGTATAATCACAATACAATGCTTTGACTCACTTTTACATTGGAAAATAAATAATAGACAACTATGTAACTGTGTGTCATTTCCAGGGTCTCTGGGTCTTTCTGGAGCCTCAGGGATGGGTAGATGTCCTAAGGAGAAAGGAAGTTCTAAGCCTAGTGACAGCAGTCTGGGGTCTCCCTGACCCCCTCCCTCCCCACCTCCCTCCATGTTTCACATTCAGGAAACACAGGAGGGAGTCGCAGGGAAATTTCTTCGTCTTCATCACTTTTTAAAGGGCCACCCAGATATGAAATCCACAGTTTTTAATATTCTACTCGTATACCTCTTCAGCATAATGTGAAAAAAAGGTCTAACAGCATTTCCATTTGTCTTCTTATAACCCTCTCTAGCCTCTAGCTGTTGTTTTTCCCAGCGTGGCTGATGTTTTGTTTTTCATGGTTTGTGTCCTGGAGTCTGTTCCCCTTGAGCCGTCTCTGCTTGGGAGGATTGTTCCAAGGACTCCGAGGACAACTGGACAGAGGATTCGTCTTTGTCATGTGTCTGTTCTTGGGATGGTTGTCCCAAGGAGGAATGTTCAAATGACTCTTGTCTGTTGGGTATCTGTCTGTTGGATGGTTGTCCCAAGGATGACTGTTCAAACGATGCTTGTACCTCGGGTTTTTCTTCTGGTTGTCTCGGTGATGATTCTTGCGACTGTTGCCCCATGGGTGATCCTCTCTGGTCTTCTGTTTTTACTGAGGCTTCTAGTAGTTCAGGTGTATTTCTGTCCTCTAAAACATATGGCTCCTCTTCTGGTTTTCAGGAAACAAAATAAAACAAAATCACCAATAAACATAATAGCCCTCTAAACTAAGTAACACAAGTCATAAGAGGACAAACACCGCAACATCGTGGATCTCATAGTGACAGCGAGAACACAAATAAAAATAATGTGCGTGTAATGGTGTTACCTTAACTAGGTGCTTTTGTATAAATTATCACGGACACCCGCATTTGGGAATGCCATCTCAAAGAAGCGTCAAAGAGGGTAAGCGAGTATCACACCAGAGGGGCCCCAGAGAGGCAAGAACAAAAGGTGTGTTTCCAAATATTAGACAGATAGCATTCACTAGTGGTTGAAAAACTGGAAAAGCCACAGGAAGGGTTGGCTCTTTCTGTGAGTCACCAAGGTAGGGGACGCACTTTCCATAAAATGACAAAGGGAGAGTCTGAATGCAGGAAGACCAGAGAACGGCCCCCCAGGAGAGGAGCCCACGCACAGAGCCAACGTGCGTGCAGGAGGGTTCCCAGGGACTGGATACCTCCCCAGGGTCAGACCACATCTCCTCCTATAATGAGAAACACCGGTGGTCACAGGACTTTGAAGGACGCTCCCTAACACTAGCAGACCTTTGAAGTCACCTGTGGAAAGACCCCCTCTGTGGGGGGACCTCAAGGAACCTGAGAGAAGCTAGGGAACTCAACTGACATTATGCTTTCCCCCATACCTGCTCCTCCTGCACTTTCTTTTTTTTTTTTAATTTTTTTTATTTTATTCATTTTAGAGAGAAGACAGAGAGAGAGAGAGAGAGAGAGAGAGAGAGAGAAAGGGTTTTTTTTTACAGGGACAGAGAGAGAGATAGACAGGGACAGACAGGAATGGAAAGAGATGAGAAGCATCAATCATCAGTTTTTTGTTGCGACACCTTAGTTGTTCATTGATTGCTTTCTCATATGTGCCTTGACCGTGGGCCTTCAGCAGACCGAGCAACCCCTTGCTGGAGCCAGCGACTTTGGGTCCAAGCTGGCAAGATTTTGCTCAAGCCAGATGGGCCCGCGCTCAAACTGGCGACCTCGGGGTCTTGAACCTGGGTCCTCTGCATCCCAGTTCGACGCTCTATCCACTGCGCCACCGCCTGGTCAGGCTCCTCCTGCGCTTTCAACAGCAACACCAGACCCCGAGCCAGACACTCAGCTCTGGGGTCGTTCTCACCCTGCATAGCCACGGCAAGGCTAAGCCTGGTCTGTCTGCTCTCTTCCCAGAAACCTGGCAACTGCCTGTGCAGCCTCAAGCCCCAGCCCAGGCTTCTGCCATCGGACAGACAGACAGTCGGGGTTCACGATGCTCTTACTCTCTGTCACAGTGGTGTTGCAAACCATAACTCTGATCACATCTCCCTGCTCTGGCCAAAGGTTATGAGCAGGCCATGCCTGCCACTGGGCTGAGAGGTTAATGTCTGAGGTCATCATCTGTCCTCACCTCCAGTTGCAAACTCGAAGACTGTGCAGGAGAGGGCAGAGCCACAAAGTTGAGGGTCCCCTAGTCACTGCTCAGAGGAGAGACAGCAAGGAAAGCCTCTGACCCCTACTAGGCTTTGCGTGATCAAGAAATGCACATTTATTATGTAAAGTGACCAAGATTCCGGGTTGCTCTTTCTGCTACCACGTGGTCTGACCAACACAGTGACACGAAGGATCTCATGCTCCGAAGCATGTCTGCGCCCTGCTTCCTCTAGCACACTCACCTTCTGTTCCAGCGGCCCCTCCTGGGGCCCCTTCTCCAGCGCATGCAGGCTGCACCCCGCACAGCTCCCCCTTCCCGACACTGCCTGCTGTCACCTTGAACAATCCTCTCCTTTGCACCAGCCGCCCTCTCCTGGGCCAGCCAGCCAGACAGCCATTCCCCCCATCAGGGAGTCTCCAGGGTGTCCAGCACCAACCTTTCTCCGTCTACACACCTGAACCCTACCCCCCACAGTGTGAACAGGCTTCCCCAGTCACTGCGTGTGCCCCCAGCGTGCTGTGTGGAGCCAAGCCCATGGTGTTCTGTTTAAGGGATGATTAAATAACACGGGTGTCCCGCTCCCTTAACTGCTTTCAGAATGATCTCAGGCCGGTCCCTTCCCTGTCAGTCTCTCAGTGGGTCCTTGAGAAACGGAGGTGAAAGTGTGGTTCTTTAAAAAAACAGGATTAAACATGGTGCTACTTGAATGAAGCACACCCGTGTGCACATGATGTGATGCTCATGATGACATAAATGTGTGAGGTGCAGAAAAAAGGATCACTGAAAACTGTCACAAGGTATACGGTATGACTATGAACCCCTGGTAAGGTGGAGGGGGGTGCTCTCAGGAGCTGACCCTGCCCTTCAGGGAGCCAGGAGGCCACAGTGGAGAGGACTCACTCCCTGGATTAGCTCCCCTCCCCGTCCTGCTCCACTTCTGCAGGGGGGGTGTTTCTAGTCCGTCCCCAGAGGCCCCTCAGACCTGCCACATGTAGGCAGTGATTGTATCTCATCTGCGTTTCTCAAGCCACCCCGCCCCTTGCCAGCTCAGCCTGGCTCATGGACAAGACTCAGAAAATGTCAGACAAATGAAAGCATAAGGAATAGAAATGACTTGACCAGCAGTCCCCCCGCCCCACACCTAAAGCACCCCTACAAACAAGTAAAATTAGAATATGCAAAGTGAAAATGGAATTGAGTGTGTTTACATGATTACTACGTCACCACGAAGTGCAATAGAAAGTTATAGTGACCATGAACACCAAAGAGTGCATGTGCTATATTAGTCACAGAATAAAACGTATTCAAACCCCTGTGGTCTCCTTGCCTCTTCGATGCCCCTGCCAAGTACATGTCTCCGGCACGGCAGGCACAACGTGCTGCCATGTGGTTCCCTTTCTCAACTGAGCCCACCATCCAAAGGGCCGCTACATATGGCTAAAAATGGGTCTCATTAGTGCACTTGGCTGTCTCAAGTCTCCTTTCTGAAACCTGTAAAGTTTCAGAGGCTTACTTTTTTTCTCTCTCTTCTCTACTTCCCTTTCTTCTTATTATTTTTTTTACAAAATGTTATAAGAGTCAATTCAAGAACAGGTGAAGAAAACAATCATTATGATTAAACAATGAAACATCTGCCCAAACGGAACTGCAGGCTGAGACCCAGAGCCACCAGATGGTGCGCCAGACCTTCACCTGTCAACTCACCTGAGCGCCGTGCCCAAAGAATACGGCGCGGGGATCCCTGTGCAGCTGTGACAGAGTAAGGAGCTTGTTCAGAGGCCAATATACTGCGTGGAAGCCCGCATGTGAATGTAAATCAATAAATGACCTTCCTGGACACTGCGGGGGTGGGGGTGGCTCACACACACTAACAGGGTGAGCCCAGAGCACGGGTTGCACGTGCCTCCTAAATGATCATCAGTCATTTCCTCTTACCAGGAGACGAAGCCACGTTCTCATCCGTGCTGAGGTTCTTGAGAGATGCTTAAAAAAAAAAGACAAATCCAGATATTAAATACATTCAGCAAAGGGTTTATGTAACTGTGAGATTCTGATGGAGGAGTTATGGTGGATGGGGTGGGGGTCGGGGTGGGGGCGTCCCTGGCATGTAATGGGGCTGACGCGTTGAGAGAGAATTTAGAGCCAACTTCCATAAAGAGTATCACTGTGTTTATTTTACCAAAAATCATGCTGACACTCTGCACATTGTAGCTTCTGAGGTGAAGGGCAGTGGGCAAGGTTCTGATCTCATTTTTCTTCCTCTAAGGAAAGAGCCTATTTTAGTCCCAGGGCCACTGTTCCCTACACTCTGGTCCCCTGTCAAGTTCCCAGCAGGATGTCAGGGGCAGGTGGCAGCATTTCCTTTGTGGCCTTTACGCAGATCTAATTGGTCACAGAGTTCCTCCGGTCTGACCAGTGACTTTAAAATGCAGGTGTTGGGTACACACCACGAACAACCAGAGAACATAAACCAGCTCAGCTGAGGCGGGGGCTGCTTTTTCAAAAAACCTCACTGGTACCCAGCTGTCAATAGAGAATATACCATGTAACGTGAACAAGAGTCAAATAGAAACGGTGGCTTCCATAGACAACTTCAAGATGAACACACATTGAAGCCTGACCAGGGGTGGCGCAGTGGATAGAGCATCGGCCTGGGATGTGAGGACCCAGGTTTGAAATCCCGAGGTCACCGGCTTGAGCATGGGATTATAGACAATTCCATGGTCACTGGCTTGAAACCCAAGATCGCTGGCTTGAGCCCAAGGTTGCTGGCTTGAGCGAAGGGTCATTGGCTCAGCTGTAGGTCACCAGTCAAGGCATATATGAGAAAGCAATCAATGAACAACTAAGGTGCCACAAGGAAGAATTGATGCTTCTCATCTCTCTCTCTTCCTGTCTCTTAGTCCCCGTCCATTCCTCTCTCTGTGTCTCCCTGTCTTTCTCCCTAAAAAAAAAAAAAAAGCACTGAGCACACAGGCATGGCACAGGAAGTGCGGCGACCCTCCCTCCCACCCTGGGAAGATTGACCCTATTTAGCATCCATGTTACAACTCCACTTTTATTTCCAGCTGTTCCGAGTCCATGGGCATCTGTGCCAATGCACCAAAAGTCGAGTGAAAATGTCTGCTCTGTGACACGGGACCCACACCCCAATGCACATCTGTGTGTCAAAGTCTCCACCGGCCTCGGCCATGTGTAAATGTTTCTTGCTAATAAGCACTCCAGTTCAACAGAATTCCAGGGCCAAATAACTCAACTGCAGCCACTCTGAAGACCTGCCATCCTGGCAAAGGAGATGAAGGAGACGCAGGAGACTGGCCGAGCAGCTGGGGAAGCTGCTGGAAGCGTGGACTGGAGAAATGAGACTGCCAACAGCAGCAGCTGGGGGCGGGGGGAGGGGGAATCTAAACACTGGAGCAGAGCGAGAAAAAGCAAACAAACAAGGACTGAGGGTTTTAAGAGAAGGCTGGCTTTGATGGCAATCACGGGAGGTCAGAGGCCACCTAGAATCAGACAGAGTAGGGCAGCCAGTTGAAATCGGTGAGGCCATTGCCTTGTCCCCAAGGAATCCCATTAACTGTCCGTTTAAAGGACAACGCGGTTCAAGCACGCTACAGACCCTGCGTTCAATGCTTGCTTGGGAACCTCATTTTCATTTTCACCTTATTCTGGGGACGACCAGAAATCTGCGGCAGCTGCTAGTCACAGACGACGAGGCCAGGCTCACGTTTGTGAGAACAGATCCAACATTTCAGCCGAAGATATAATTCAGGGTGAAGAGTTAGAAACGGCAGCGTGAGTTAATACTGGATTTCTGTGTTTGCTCACTGTGACCTAGTTAGGCATCTGATATCTGTGCAACCCTGGGGTGTTTTTAAATAAATCAGCAAAGACACACCAGAGTCTTGTGTCAAAGCTGTGATAACTTATTATTATGCAGTTGGTATCGTTCCTGTGGCATTTGCCAAAGAATTCAACGGAAGTGTATGGCAGAAAGCTGATAAGTGTGTCCTTGGACCATCCTGGGTTGGCAACTGTCTCAGCCTGGATGCTTCCCTCACGGCCATGGGAAGATGTCAGCGAGAGGGCCGGTCTGAACCAGGTGAGCACAGATGGCTGGAAGCTAAGAGCAGGAAGTTGATGAAGTTTCCTCACAAACAAAAAAAGGCCCTTGACCAAGCCAGGAGACGCAGGTGCCTCTCTGCACAGCATGCGGACACGGACGTAGAGAGCTCCGAGAGTCCAGTAGGCGCAGAACACAGAGTTAAGGACTGCCTCCCATTTGTTTATTAGCATTTCCGATACCCTTTTGGTGACATTCCTCACACTCGAAGACATTAACATCACAAGAGTGCCAAGGGCCATTTTAAAATAAATCAGCAAGGACACACCAGAAACAAAGCTCAGAGAGAGGTGTGACCTGCCTCCAATGGCACAGGCATCCAGGGCAGGGCGGGTGCTCAACCCCAAACCACCACATCCATGGCTGTGTCCACAGCACATAATTCCATGATTGAGACTCATGGTGACGCTCAGTCCCTCTGTTGAACAAACACTTGGCTTCTCTTTTTCACCTCTCTGATGTTCTAAAGGTAGTTTTAAATAGTCACATAGGAACAGCCTCCTTGGTCATTCTACCTTCCCCAAAGGCAGCTTCTCCAGGACCAGTTTGGAAGAGGCTTGTCTGCAGACAGGAGGAGGCAGACACCTGTCTCTAGGGTCACCGGGAAGGCAGAGCAAACGGCTGTCTTCGTGCCCCTAGGTATGAAGCAGGGTCTTCCAGCACCGGGAGAAAGGCTGCTGTATGCATCCTGCTTCTGTTACAATTGCTAAGAAACAATTCTCATACAACTCAAAAGGTCATTTAATCTGACTGAGATGACTAGAGAGGGCTTCGTATGGGCTAAATACCACACAGGAAACGAGTTAGTCCTGCCAGTACAGAAACAGAGATTCTACATCCCCAGAAATGATTCCTATTTAGTAGAAAGGAAAAGCCCTGAGGAGGAAAAGGCACTGCAAACACTTTTGTCTGGGGTTACTTGGATCCTGTTCCATGTGAAGGCAGAGACTATGAGTTCAGGACTCAAACAGTCCCCCCAGGGAAGTAAGTGACCACTGAGTCTCGTTCTCCACAGCGGCTGTCCCCAACGTCGCCCTCTGGACTCTGCGTCCAGCCCCGGCATGGGCAGCGGCAGGGAGAAATGGGCAGCTCTCTGCACGCTCCTCTTCTGGAAAAGGCAATGGGAAGAACAGGACTTGCGCCCACTTCACAGACTCAGCCTGTCTGAGACCAAAATGCAATGTCTGTTCCCGGCACCTCTTCACACCCACCGATGAGCTCCCGGGCCCCGTGAGTGACAGGTCTGAGTTGAGACAGCCCCGTGACCACAGGCTCAGGGCTACTACCTGTCTTTGGGGTGCAGGCACAGAGCTCGATCTCCTTGTACCCCCTGTGGTAGCCCTGAACATTGTTTTATACCAAGTAAAAGACCACAACTATCACAAACTGGATTTGCCAAACATTAAACCTCTGATAAACAGCCCTCAGAATTTATCAGAATCGAAGGAAATACCGACCGGCTCGGTTGTCGGCTCACCAATACCTGTGCGACTGCCCTGGAGCAGTCAGACACGTCCGCGGTGTGGCCCGCGCCACCAAGCCAATAGCAGCCGTCGGTTTTCTTTCTGTCTCCCTTGTCCTTTGGCAAAATAAGTTGCCTGTGTAATGGAGTAACTGTTCGCGTGGTGGGCAACCTCATCTACAGACCAGGTTGCCCTCACAAACCGACGGGGAATGACCGCCAGAGCTCAGTTACTAATGCGCACACTTAACCGTTAGCCTCTCCAAAGCCAAGGTGACTTCCAGCTAGGACACCAACCAGCTCAGTCTCACTCTACGGGGTAAAAAACTGTAACAGCTCCCAAGAGCAGAGGTTTTGCCCACTGGCCACCCGACTGGGAGGGGAACATGGGGGAAGGTTTCCTTGGGGGACAGATGAGCAGGAAGAGGAGGGCTGGAGTCACCGCTCTGCTCAGGGTCACTCTGATGACAATCATAAAACCAGCTGGAAAACAAGCAGAAAAGCCTGGTTTGGACAAGTACCAATTTACCCATGTATAAGATGTTCTCACCTTAATTTGGGGGCCCAAAATTTGGAAAAACAATGTATTACATAAAGTTATTGAACTCAAGTTTTATTCATCCTAAAATTCATGCAACTCTTCATCACTGTCAAAACTCCCCTCCATTAGCTTCTCCTCATCTGTGTCTGGTGATGAATCACTGCCTTCATATATTGTCCTCAGTTCCATCTACGACATTTGAAATGCCACAACCCCTGTTTAAGATGCACCCAGTTTGTAGACCCCAAATGTTTTGGAAGAGAGTGTGTCTTATACATGGGAAAATATGGTAAGTCTCCTGGCTTTACGCAAAGATATGAAATGAGGATTAAAAAATTAACCACCACAGGGACTAAAGATGGCGATGGAGTAGGAAGACATATCAACTTCCAACTCCCAGAACCAAAGTGGATTATAACTCAATTTTAAGAACCATCATCTGGATAAACCAACTTTGATATAAACTAAGTGGACTCTTCGACCAAGGAACACAGAAGAAGCCACATTGAGACTAATAGGAATAGCGAAAATGCGAAGAGGGCTGTCCAGCTCCCCGGAGCAAACGGCAGCCCAGAGAGACCCACGTGGCGAGAGGAGAGTTTGGCGGAGAGGGAGGGACCTGGGTCCCAGGAACCAAGCCCCAGCCTGCAGTCCCAGAGCCTAGAAGAGGCGTTTGGACAGTATTGAGCTGTGAAACAAGTGAGGATACTGTTTGTGAGAAAGAGACAGTTTTCTCAGACCCAAGATTCTTTTTAAAGGGACAGCGCAGAAAACCTCTCTCACAACCACTCACCCGGGGCTCCGGGGAACGGGGACAGAGGAGAGGACCAGAGCAGTGGGAAGAGAATGTGGACTGAAGGCACAGGGACAAAGACTCTGAGGAACAGTCACCCTAACCCCTGGGCTAAGTCACTTCCCTAATCGAAAACGAATATTTCCCCTGGAACTAGCAATACCAGCAAAGGGAGACAGGACACTAGCCAAACAAGCTCTCCCGCGGCAATTAGAGCAGAGCTGCTTAGAGGGAGGGAGCTCCCAGGACTATAGTATGAAGAGTTAGGGGCATTTCCTACTCTGCTGAGGGTTGCTGAAGGGAGGGTGGCGGCAGGACGCTGAAATGCGGTTCTGTCCGCGCGGGCGGAGGCCCAGCCGGTGTGAGCTCGGTCTAGCCCAGCAGGGGCGAAGGGGACGCGTGAAAGCGGTCCAGCAGCTGCGGGCCCGCCTGTAATCCCACCTGCGGGGGAAAAGGAGGAGGCCAGGAACAGGCAGAGATCTGCTCTGCGACCCTGCGCAAGCCGGCCCTGACCAGGGGGACGGGGCTAGGACCAAGGACAGGCGGGAGCTCGTGGTTGAGCTCACGCTACCAGCCCCGGCCGGCAGGAGAAACCTTGGTTTGCTATCCTGCGTGCCCGAGCTGACTCCGAACGCGGGGGCAGGATAGACCCCGGGACAAGCAGAAGCTCAAAGCTGAGCACAACCCAGCAAACACGCCCCGTCCAATAAAACTCAGTTTGCGACCTTGCTCAGGAGGGCCTTGGCCTCGAGGGCGGGGCTAAAACTCAAGACGGGCAAAGGCTCACAGCTGAGAGCACGTCAAAAGCCCCACCCAACCTGCGAAACTGTGGTGAGCAGGATCTGACTGTGGGTGCTAGGCAGAAGCCCAGAAACAGGCTCAGTCCGCAGCTGAGCAAAGGTGCTCAACTCTACCCTTGGTGTTGAGGCTTGTGGCTTGAGTGACAGCCCCTCCCGTGGAGGAGAGGCAGAAATCACAGCAACAGCCGCAGTGGGCCAGTGCTGGCAACGCCCATACCCAACCGCCCTAGGCAGCGGCTGAGGGGGTGGCTGGCCTGAAGACAGACCACACCTAGAGAACACAAAGGCAACACCTACTGGACTCCAGTGGCCACAACTTGCTTATACACAGAAAAAATGGGCAGGCAGAGGAATGCAAACCAAATGAATCAAGAGAAATCCCCAGAGAAGGACCTGAATGAACCAGATATAACCAAATTACAAGAAGCAGAATTTAGAATAATGATACTTAGGATGTTCAAAGAAATTAGAGCAACAATGGATAGTCATTATGAAGACCTAAATAAAGAAATAACAAGTATAAAAAACAAAATAGAAATAATAAAAAAGAATCAGACAGAAATGACAAATACAGTATCAGAACTGAAGACCACAATGGAAGGAATTAAAAGCAGGATGAATCATGCTGAGGATCGAATCAGCGAGTTAGAGGACACAATAAACAAAGGCACAGAAGCAGAGGAGAAAAAGGAAAAGAAACTCAAAAAATGTGAGGAAACTCTAAGGGAGCTCTGTGACAACCTGAAGAGAAACAATATTCGCATCATAAGGGTGCCTGAAGAAGAGGAGAGAGGACAGGAAATGGAAACTTTGTTCAATCAAATCATAGCAGAAAACTTCCCTAAATTAAGGCTGGGAAACATTCCACACGATCAAGAAGCACACAGAACTCCATTAAAGAGAAACCCAAAGAAATCTACACCAAGACACATCATAGTTAAAATACCAAAGCTAAATGGATAAAGAAAAAAATTTTAAAGCTGCTAGAGAAAAAAAGGCTATCACCTACAAAGGAGCCCCCATAAGGATGACATCGGACTTCTCAACAGAAACACTTGAGGCCAGAAGGGAATGGCAAGATATAATCAAAGTAATGCAGAACAAGAACCTACAACCAAGACTACTCTATCCAGCAAGGCTAAGGTTTAAAATTGAAGGAGAAATAAAGAGCTTCCCAGACAAAGAAAGCCTCAAGGAATTCATTAAAACCAAACCAATTCTGCAAGAGATACTAAGGGGCCTGTTGTGAACAGTTCAAAGGGAGGAAAGAATATAGCAAAAGGAGAATACAGCTTTAAAGAATAAAATGGCAATAAACAACTACATATCAATAATAACCTTAAATGTAAATGGATTAAATGATCCAATCAAAAGACATAGAGTAGCCGCGTGGATAAAGAAACAGGACCCAGACATATGCTGTCTACAAGAGACACACCTTAAAACAAAAGATGCACATAGACTGAAGGTAAAAGGATGGAAAAAAATATTTCATGCAAATGGAAATGAAAAAAAAGCAGGGGTAGCACTACTTATATCTGACAAAATGGACTTTAAAACAAAGGCTGCAGTAAGAGATAAAGAAGGACACTACATAATGATAAAGGGAACAATTCAACAGGAAGATATAACTATTATAAATATATACGCACCAAATATAGGAGCCCTGACATACATAAAGCAGACTTTGATGGATATAAAGGGCGAGATTAACAGCAATACTATCATAGTAGGGGATTTCAATACCCTACTAACAACACTGGATAGATCCTCAAGAAAGAAAATTAATAAAGAAACAGCAGACTTAAAGGAGACACTAGATCAACTTGATTTAATAGATATCTTCAGAACTTTTCACCCTAAAGCAGTAGAATATACATTCTTCTCAAGCGCTCATGGTACGTTTTCTAGGATAGACCACATGTTAGGACACAAAAATGGTCTCAATAAATTTAAGAATATTAAAATCATATCAAGCATTTTCTCTGAACACAATGCCATGAAACTAGAAATTAACCACAAAAGAAAAACTGAAAAATACTCAAACACTTGGAAACTAAATAGCATGTTATTAAATAATGAATGGATTAACAATGAGATCAAAGAAGAAATAAAAAAGTTTCTAGAAACAAATGATAATGAGCATACATCAACTCAAAATTTATGGGATACAGCAAAAGCAGTTCTGAGAGGGAAGTTCATTGCACTACAGGCATATCATAAAAAGCTAGAAAAAATGCCTGACCTGTGGTGGCGCAGTGGATAAAGCATTGACCTGGGAACCCTGAGGCCACCAGTTCAAAACCCTGCACTGGTCTGGTCAAGGCACATATGGGAGTTAATGCTTCTAGCTTCTTCCCCCTTTCTCTCTTTCTCTCTCTCTCTCTCTCACTCTGTGTCTCCTCTCTAAAATGAATAAAATAAAAATAAATTCAAAAAAAAAAAGCTAGAAAAAGCTCAAATAAGCAACCTGACCCTGAGGCTAAAAGAACTAGAAAAACAACAGCAAATAAAACCCAGAACAAGTAGAAGGAAGGAAATAATAAAGATCAGACAGGAAATAAATGACATAGAGGCTAAGGAAACAATACAGAGGATAAATGAAACCAGAAGCTGGTTCTTTGAAAAGGTAAACAAGATTGATGAACCTTTAACTAGACTCACCAAGAAAAAAAGAGAGAGGACTCAAATAAATAAAATTAGAAAGGACAGTGGAGAAATAACAACTGACACAACAGAAATACAAAGCATTGTAAGAAAATACTATGAAGAACTCTATGCCAAAAAATTAGACAACCTAGGTGAAATGGACAAATTTCTTCAAACATATACTCTACCAAAAATCAATATGGAAGAATCAGAACACCTAAACACACCAATTACAACAAATGAGATCAAAACAGTTATCAGAAAAATCCCAAAAAAGAAAATTCCTGGGCCTGATGTCTTCACAAGTGAATTCTATCAAAAATTCAAAGAAGAACTAACTCCTATCCTCCTCAAGTTTTTTCAAAAAATTCAAGAGGAAGGAAGACTTCCAAACTCCTTTTATGAGGCGAGCATAATTCTGATCCCAAAACCAGGCAAAGACAACACAAAGAAAGAAAATTATAGGCCTATATCCCTGATGAATTTAGACGCTAAAATTCTCAACAAAATATTAGCCAACCAGATCCAGCAATATGTGAAAAAAATCATACACCATGATCAAGCGGTATTTATTCTGGAGAGGCAGGGCTGGTTCAATATTCGCAAATCAATCAATGTGATTCATCACATAAACAAAAGGAAGGACAAAAATCACATGATAATTTCAAGAGATGCAGAAAAGGCATTTGATAAAATCCAGCACCCATTCATGGTCAAAACTCTCAGTAAAGTGGGAATACAGGGAACATTCCTTAACATGATAAAGGCCATCTACGACAAACCCACAGCAAACATCATACTAAATGGGCAAAAATTAAAAGCAATCCCCTTAAGATCAGGAACCAGGCAGGGGTGCCCCCTTTCACCACTCTTATTCAACATAGTTCTGGAAGTCCTAGCTACAGCAATCAGACAAGAAGAAGAAATAAAAGGAATCCAAATTGGAAAAGAAGAAGTAAAACTGTCATTATTTGCAGATGATATGATATTGTATATAGAAAACCCCAAAGTCTCAGTCAAAAAACTACTGAACCTTATAATTGAATTCAGCAAGGTGGGAGGATATAAAATTAATACTCAGAAATCAGAGGCATTTCTATATACAAACAATGAACTTTCAGCAAAAGAAATTAAGGAAACAATCCCCTTCACTATTGCAGCCAAAGAAATAAAATACCTAGGAGTAAACTTAACCAAGGATGTTAAGTACTTGTACTCGGAAAATTATAAAACATTGATAAAAGAAATCAAGGAAGTTACAAACAAGTGGAAGCATATACTGTGCTCATGGCTAGGAAGAATAACCATCATTAAAATGTCTATATTACCCAAAGCAATTTATAAATTCAATGCAATACCAATGAAAATACCAATGACATACTTCAAAGATATAGAACACATATTCCAAAAATTTATATGGAACCAAAAAAGAACACGAATAGCCTCAGCAATCGTAAAAAGAAAAAAAAAAAAGCAGGAGGTATCATTCTTCCGGATATCAAGGCTTACTACAAGGCCATTATACTCAAGACAGCCTGGAACTGGCATAAGAACAGACACATACATCAATGGAACAGAACAGAGAACCCAGAAATAAACCCACACCTTTATGGACAACTGATATTTGACAAAGGAGGAAAGAACATACAATGGAGTAAAGACAGCCTCTTTAACAAATGGTGTTGGGAAAATTGTACATCTACCTGCAAAAAAAATGAAACTACACCATCAACTTACACCATTCACAAAAACAAACTCAAGATGGATAAAAGACTTAAACGTAAGCTGTGAAACCATAAGCATCTTAGAAGAAAACATAGGCAGCAAGCTCTCTGACATCTGTAGCAGCAATATATTTGCCGATTTATCTCCACGGGCAAATGAAATAAAAGGCAAGATAAACAAATGGGACTATATCAAACTAAAAAGTTTTTGCACAGCTAAAGACAATAAGAACAGAATAAAAAGACAAACCACACAATGGGAGAACATATTTGACAGCATGTCTGATAAGGGGTTAATAACCAAAATTTATAAAGAACTTATAAAACTCAACACCAGGAAGACAAACAATCCAATCAAAAAATGGGCAAAAGAAATGAATAGAAATTTCTTCAAAGAGAACATATAGATGGCCAATAGGCAGATGAAAAAATCCTCAACATCACTAATCATTAGAGAAATGCAAATTAAAACCACAATGAGATATCACCTCACACCAGTCAGAATGGCACTTATCAGCAAAACAACACAGAACAAGTGCTGGCGAGGATGTGGAGAAAAGGGAACCCTTCTGCACTGCTGGTGGGAATGCAGACTGGTGCAGCCACTGTAGAAAACAGTTTGGAGATTCCTCAAAAAATTAAAAGTCAAACTGCCTTTTGACCCAGCTATCCCACTTATAGGAATATACCCTAAGAACACCATAGTACTGTTCGAAAAGAAGAAATGCGCCCCCATGTTACTGGCAACATTGTTCACAATAGCAAAGATCTGGAAACAGCCCAAGTGTCCCTCTGAAGACGAGTGGATTAAAAAGCAATGGTACATATATACTATGGAATACTACTCAGCCATAAGAAATGATGACATCGGATCATTTACAACAAAATGAATGGACCTTGATAACATTATACGGAATGAAATAAGTAAATCAGAAAAAATAACTGAGAACAGCATGATTTCATACATAGGTGGGACATAAAAGCGAGACTATGAGACATGGACAAGAGAGTGGTGGTTACGGGGTGGGGGGAGGGAGGGGAGGGTGGGATAAGGTGGAGGGGAGGGGCACAAAGAAAACCAGATAGTAGGTGACAGAGGACAATTTGACTTTGGGTGACGGGTATGCAACACAATTGAATGATAAGATAATCTGGAGATGTTTTCATTGTATATATGTACCCTGATTTATTGGTGTCACCCCATTAAAATTAATTAAAAAAAAATTAACCACCACAGTGGATTTCATGGGAGCAGGTGTCAGCACAAGTCAAAGAAGCTGTCAAGGCGAACAGTTTCACAAAACCACGATGTGCTTTAGAGCTAAAACCATGTGGATCAAAAAGCCAAGCTGGTCACTAGATACACTCTCCAGAAGGACGTATCTGTCTTCACAGGAGCCCCGTCTGACCAGCTGGACTCAAGTCATTGCCAACCGTTAGTAGCTCTTGGAATGACAATCTATAACAAGTCGCCACAGAGCCAAGCTAATTTAAGATTGTAAAAAAAAAAAGTACAGATTCCTTATTTAATTCCTAAGTGGCCGGGTTGACTAAAATCATAGGGGATTGAGGGGAAAGGCATCTAAGGAAGGCTTAGAATGAAATGAGAGTCTGCCTCAGGGTCTCAGCCTACAGCCCGCAAGGTTCGGGCAGGAGGAACCCACCCATGGGCGTCTACCCTGTAGAAGGGCTCGGAGGCCAGGTACCCGGTGCATGGGCGGTGCGCGCGGCTCCTGTGACTCGTCCCAGGAACTGAACATGCTGAAGCAACATGAAGCAGGTTGAAAACCACAGCAGAAAAATCTGTCTTTTCCTCTGAGACTTTGGTTCCCTCTATCTCCCACTTTTCAAAAACAAACAAAATGCGCTACAAAAGAACACAGCCAGAAATTATTCTCAGAGAGGAAAAAGAAAAAAAAAAGAAACACTCATTACTGCCTTGAATTAAACTCCAGGGACTTAAAATGGCCTCATTCTCCCAGAAAAGTGAAACTTGCAAACTCTCACAAAACAGAAGACAGCCCAATGGTGTGTAGGAAACACAGGTGGCGGTTGTGGGAGCCACAGGGTCTGGAAGCTTCTGACTCTAGGATGTTGACGGGCTGACATGTCACACGGCAGGAGAGGGAACGTTTCTGACATGAAGGGTGAAATGAACTCATTCCCTTCTCCCAGGTAAATCTCGGTGCTGGGGTACAAGTGCTGGCGACCTCGGGCTGGCAGGTGGACCCCCAGAGCTCTGGGAGGTGCCTTAGTGAAAACCCCCACAGACCTTGAGGCTGGTCTTGAACTACAGAGCTACCGGGTCCAGCCCAGAGCTCCCCTGGCCACTTAGAAACAAACAAGCAGGGACATAAACTCGCTCCCAACTGCCTCTTCAGACCAGTCAGTGATGGCATCGTAGACACCCCCGCCCCCAACCTCCACTCAACTCCTCCCTCCACCTCTGTCCCCAAGGACAAGACAAGTGGCCATTCTGCTCCCTGCCCTATAAAGTAAGGGTCATCATCTGGCAAGGGGGTTGCAATGGACATAAAACCCAAAGGGAAACGTTGCCGAAGATATCACAGAATCTGTGCATATTTCTTTAATAATTGTTATAGCAGATGGTTCTATATGTTTTATAAACTTAAGGTTCAATAAAAGCCTGGAAAACATAACAGGACTTTTTTTAAGTGCCCAAGACCCTGACAACAGAGGAAGGACAAGGAGGGGCTGGGAGGGGAGAGCAGTGGGATTCTGTCCGCTGATAATTCTCCCGGGAGTGAGTCATCACTTGCACAGCATCCTTCAGTTAGAAATCAGGGAATGCCACAGACGAGAAGCAGATTGGACCCACATTTGGAACGGCATCAGAGATTTTTTGTGACCCCCAAATGGGGTCTCTTTTGCTCACCAGGTGGCAATCTGGGACCCATATATGTCTGTCTGCCTCAGTGAGGTAAAAACACCACCTGCACATTTTAATGTCCCCCATTCACTTCATAAACCTCTTTCTATAAGAACTAAAAAGCTTCTCTGGTCATCTTGTTGGCACTTATCATACTGAATGACGAGTCTTCTCTTCAGTCACCCAGAAGAGCCTGACCAGGCAGTGGCACAGTGGATAGAGTGTCGGACTGGGACACAGAGGGCCCACGTCTGAAACCTCAAGGTCACCAGGGTGAGTGTGGGCTCATCTGGCTTGAGCATGAGGTTGCTGGCTTGAGCGTGGGATCATAGACATGACCCCATGGTCACTGGCTTGAGCCCAAGGTTGCTGGCTTGAAGCCCAAGGTCACTGACTTGAGCAAGGGGTAACTTCCTCTGCTGTAGGCCCCCCCAGTCAAGGCACATATGAGAAAGCAGTCAATGAACAACTAAGGTGCCTCAATGAAGACTTGATGCTTCTCATCTCTCTCCCTTCCCGTCTCTCTATCCCTATCTGTCGCTCTCTTTGTCGCTCCTCTGTCTGTGTCACACACACACAAAGAAAGTTACCCAGAAGACTAGAAAAGCAAAAGGTATATATTCCCTGACATTCAATGGAAACTGGTATTGAAAGATTTTGATTGCAAGGATATTAAAAAATGTAATGAAAATTTAAAAGTAAAACCCTAAATGTCATTATGTAGCGCCCTTGGTTAAACCTGGGCTCGTCAATCTGCTCAGTCTCCCTGTCCACGAGTGAGGAACAGCACAAAGATTCTTTCGCACAAAGAACTCTTGCCACCATCTTGGAGCCTGGAAACCACCTTGGACCCAGTCCTGCTGGTCCCCAAACGCTGGCCTCTGTCCCCTGGCTCCGGGCACCTCTGCCTTGTGCCCAGTGTCCACAGCCACCCTCTGAGCTGCTGGTTCATGATCTCTCTCCCCCTCCGGGCTGCCCCTGGGCTTAGTGTAACCTCATCTCAAAAAGTATACAGGCTAAGAGCATTCAGCTGGTAACATGTGACTGGTGATGGCCAGCCCACATGACTAGGGAGCTGACAGAGGTCTCTCAACGTCTCCTATCTTCTTTCTTCAAGGGGAACAGTGCTCAGGCCTCACACCCAGGATCCACAACCCAAGAGAGGGGGAGAGAAGAGGAAAGGGGGAAAGGGCGGAGTCAACACAGTGTCAGATAATCCTCACTGCTAGTTACTTCCATAGGGCCCTGTTACCTGGAAGGATTGTCATGACTCCACCTTAAAGGAAGAAAGAGGTTGCAGGTGCTTTGTCCGAGGGCCTAGATTACATCCGAAAAAACATACACCTTACTGGGAGAGATCTGAGCCACAACTCAAGGCTACAGAATGAACTACATGGGTTTCCATCCCCAGCCACGGATACAAGACCTTCAGACCCCAGAAGACACAATCTATAAGTGAGTTTGGGCTACAACATTATTAAGTTCAGTAACACAGAAAATAAGCATGGGACCTTGGAAAGGGTACTCTTCCTGTGCCTCAGTTTCCTGATCTGTAAAACCCCCAACTCAGGTCATAAAAAGACAAATAGTTAATACATCCATAGGATTATTTTTTTACAATTTGCAATGCCTTATGTCATTTAATACTATAATATCTCATTTTCTTATTTTCCATGACCAGTGTTCCATGAGAAACATGTACATGTGAAAAGCCTTTATAAACTACATGTAAACCTAACCATCTAAGGTATTATAAGAAAACAATCACGAAAAAAATTTTAGGAAAAAAATTTATAATCTGGTGGTATTGTTTTCACAGGGTTTTTTTTATGGGAAACCGTAAGGGGACAGTGGACAAGAATTAAGACCTTTTCTCTATTGAGTGTTCTCTGCAAGTTTTAAGTGTATTTCAAGCAGCAGCTTTGACTCGCTGTTTAGAGTAGGATATTATGAATCCCTATGAGGGCTAGATTATTACAGCACCCATACATTTCTACTTCTTCAGCGTCTACGTGACATACCTTCTCTCCTCGTGTCGTATCCTAAAGGAAAGCTTTTCTCAAAAGACTCTTGTGAACTGTCTCCCTGAAAAGGAAACCACGGGTGTTAGCTATTGGCACTGCTTTCTCCGGGTGCAAACAAGAGTCTTCCGCACAGAGCTTGGCTACAACTGGACCCTGAGAGCTGAGGTTTGCAACAACGGTTAGTCCGCCAGAGATGGCAATGCCCCCCATGATGATTTGCCGAGACAAGCCAGCCATCCTGGAAGGCCACCCACCACTCCACGCCTCATCAAGGGCCAGCCTCACTCCAGCCTGGCCGGAGAGTGTGGACCATGATGACAGTGGACCAGACAGCTTCCCTAGCCTGGCTTCAGGGCCTACCCCAGACTGTTGGACTCTTTAACTTAGGGCAGTTCAAGGGCCCACTTGGAGACCAGGAGTGATGGACCCTGTTCACACTGACCCCATGGGTCACCCCCCAGGTCTTCTACCACCATCTCATCCCCCTCAACATTTCCCACATCAGAAATGACCCAGCTTCAGCTTAGAATGTAAAAAAATAAAATAAAATAGTGGAAAGAGAACCACTCCCATCCAACAAGAAAAAGCAGACAATCTACAAAATTGTCACCTTCTTGAATGCATCAGAGAGTCGCAGTCACAGAGCAACCAGCTCACCTGGAATTGAAGGACAGACAGACCCCTCCATGGAGAGGCAGAGCCCAAGTGCAGCTTCCCTGGGGCACAGGGCCAGAGGAAGGGGGTAGGAAGGTTCCAGACACTAGTTCCCATGAGAGCCAGCCGGTGTGAGCGCACACCCCCAAGGTTGCTCTGGTGAAGGGCTGTTCCCATGGCAAGGGCACAGAAAGCACAAGGCAAGCCCGAAGCAATTCATAAGAACAGAATTCCTGGTGATAATAAAACCATGTCACAAGAGACATGTCAGAAGGACCTAGGCACCAGGCTGAAAGAATTCCAATGGCCAAAAGAGAACAACTGGAATAACAAAAAATAAATAAGTAATGCCATATTGGATTCTGACCCAAGGTAGAAAATAAATGCATAGACGTCCATGATGATATGAATAAACAGTCAAATAGACAAATAAACTGGAGATAAGAAGAAACACATCCTCCTTGCAGAGAATTCCTGAGAGCAGATGTGCAAATGGAGACCACCCTCTTTCTGGAGGTGATGAACCCCACCCTGCCTCCTGGTGGGGGCCAGTGCAATAAGACAAGAGTGAGAAATGTAAAATCCCAGAGAAGAAACAAAGAAATAACTTGGTCTTGACTCACAGGCAATGGGATGTCTAAGTCAAAAAGTCCAAAAGAATCTACCAAAAGCTACTAGAGCTCATGAGTTGATCAAGATCTCATAATACAGGTCAATATATAAAAATTGACTGTTCTTCTATATATTAGTATTGAACAGTTGGAAATTAAATTTTAAGCCTCATGAACAATAGTTCCAAAACCAAAATACTTAGGTATAAATCTAACAACATACCTGCAAGAGCTGTGTTTTGGACACGGAGAAACAATGATTAAGACATCTCAGACCTAAGCAAACAGGGAGATGAACTATATTTGTCGTAACTTATATTCAACAGTATTCACATTTGTAAGATTCTCCCCAAGCTGATCTATAGATCAGTGCAATCCCAGTCACTTGCACCAGGATTTCTGCCGAAATCAGCAAGCGGAGTCTAATATTTATTTGGAAAGACCAAGGATCTAGGACAACCCAGAACAATGGGAGGTCTCATATGATCTGAGTTCAAAGCTACAGTCATCAAGCCCATTCTATATTGGCGGGAGGAAAGACACACAATTCAATAGAAGGGAACACCGATTCCAGAAACAGCCCAACACAGACATCATCAGCTGATGACTCTCATAGGCATCACGGTAAGTGAAAGCAGGCAAGCTCAAAAGGGTTCACGCTGTAGACTTCCAGGTGTATGCCTTTCTGTAGAAAGCAAGACCTGAGGACAGAAAGCAGATCAATGGCTGCCAAGTCATAGTCCAGGCAAGGAGGAGCGGGAGGTGGCTGACAATGGAGGAACACAAGGAAATCTAGGGACAGTGGATGCTCTATCCTTGTCTGGCTGGTGTCTATATGATTGTGTATGTCTGAACCTGGCGTGGCCCACATTCACCTGAATAAGCACTGAATGCAGAGGACACCCTCACTGGGTACTTAGGAGTGGTTTAAAATATTTCTACTGCAACAGAAAATTGCTAAAAATTACAGTGCTGAGAACAGAGATGTTTCTCTTTCCTCCTACTTTGCAAGGACTAGAGAAGAACTGTTCATATCTAGGGGTACTTCTGGTTCAGGGTTTCAAGATTCCATCTACCCAGTGTGTCCCACAGACGGCCTACTGGATAGAAGGCAGCTGCTGGTCTCATGCAGACCTCACAACACACAGCTGGTCATGGTAACAAAGATCGCTAAGAGAATGTCACACAGGTTCCCAATGCAGAGGACAGCACTGCAGGACATTTAGGAGCAGTCTAGTCCAGCCTAAGTATACAAGCAACATGGTAAAATGCACATGCATTCTGGGCCTACTATATTTATGGGTTCACGAAATGCAGTCATGTGTGTATGGGTATGTGTGTGTGTGTGTGTGTGTGAGAGAGAGAGAGAGAGAGAGAGACAGACAGACAGACAGAGAGGGACAGATAGGGACAGACAAGAAGGGAGACAGACGAGAAGCATCAATTCTTTATTGTGGCTAATTAGTTGTTCATTGACCTCTTTCTCATATTGCCTTGACCAGGGGGCTACAGCAGAGCCAGTGACCCTTTGCTTAATCCAGCAATCTTGGGTTTAATCCAGCGACCTTGGGCTTCAAGCCAGCGACCTCTGGGCTCAATCCAGCAACCATGGGATCATGTTTATGATCCCATGCTCAAGCCAGCAATGCTTTGCTCAAGCTAGAGAGACTGTACTCAAGCCAGATAAGCCTGTGCTCAAGCCGGTGACCTTGGGGGTTTGAATGTGGGTCCTCTGTGTCCCAGTCCGACGATCTATCCACTGTGCCACCGCCTGGTCAGGCACAAAATGCATTCTTGAATCCATTTTTCTACAAGGTTAAATTAGCTTTATGATAAATTACAACTTCAATAAAACAAACACACAAACACCACTCGTTTTTTTCCTACGTGCTCTACTTACAAGCAGAACATGGCATTGTCACATTTATAGAACTCTTGGGGATTCCCCTTCTTCCAACATCCTCACCGACAAACTCTGAAGATAAATAAATAAAAAGCAAAGACCTTGGCGTGAATCGCTGGGAGCGGCCTCACGGGTGGCGTCCCCATGCCGTAGCAACAGCAAATCTCAGCTCTGAGCTACACACCCTGCTCTTTCCACCTCTGCACCCTCCTGGGGAGGAGCCTCCAGGTTCATGGGGAGATACTCTGAATTGGAAAAACCCACTGCCCACCCTGGCTGGCCAATCCAAAGGGCCCATTGACCTCTGACCCCTCCTCTCCTCTCCTGCTCCAGTTTTCTCACCTCTAAACTACACACAGGAGAAGGTATTTTCTCCTCCACAATATGGCTGTAAATTTAGGGTCACTGAGGAATAAACTCACCTAACAGTACCTTCCCAGGGTGTGGTGTAGGCAGCTAGTGCCGACTTCTCATTAATCATGCCCCGAAGTAAATTTTAAAATGTTACTTTTTGTGTCAAAAAACATATTTCTGGCTCTTTCTGTTACAGAAACCTAAATTTCAGGGGTGCTTTTATTTTGTTTTTGTTTTTATGCTGCTTTGCAAAAGCACCGTACATCGACCACAGGTAGTATTAGAATTAAAAATAATGCAGATGTTTTCAAGTGATAAGCTAGCCTCTCTGTAACTCATGGAAAACCAAGTAAACACCAATAAAATGATTTTTTTCCTTTTGAGATTACAGTGGTTATGTGCACTGTGTGGCCATATTGTCATAAACTCTGTCTGCCTGAGGCCCGCAGAAGCATGCTGAGAGGACCACTCACAAAGAACGGACGAGGATTTAGGATGCACCGTGTCCCAGGGCCAGACTCGCACTGAGAGGACCACCATGCTAAACCCAGGAGGGTCACTTCCTTCTCCGAGTCCTTCCTGCTACTGCTTCCTGCTACTGAAGCACGACACATTGGGCACAAAGTCCTATCCAATCCTTTGTCCCCACCCCCTGTGTGCTACCTCTGCTGACACTTTTAATTAAGCGTTGTTCACAGCAAAAACCCCATGCTGTTCTTGTCCACGTCCCAGCAGAAGGTTCGAGGTCA
Organism: Rhynchonycteris naso; assembly: GCA_037038555.1. Classification (NCBI taxonomy): domain Eukaryota; kingdom Metazoa; phylum Chordata; class Mammalia; order Chiroptera; family Emballonuridae; genus Rhynchonycteris; species Rhynchonycteris naso. The sequence continues at coordinate 109,498,407 of CM073001.1, forward strand.
GAGTTTTGTCCATCTGATTAAAACCAATTTTCTATAACAGATAATATAGTGGGTAACTGGTGGAAGAAAAATACTAATCAACGAATAGCCCAATACAGGGCTGACGAGGAGTGGAGAGCCTACCTGAGCATATGGCTTCATTTTACCTCCTTCTCCCTTCACAAGGTCAAGGTCGACCAATACATCAGGCGTCTGAGAGACAGAGAACCCGGTGGCAGCGTGTCAGAGGAGTGCACGCAACAGAGAGTCGCTGAGAACCTGAACACATGCAAAATAACTTGGGGACCACTACAGCAGCACGCGTCGCTGCTCAGACATGACCCAGGGCGAGCAGACCATGTACAGGTTTCTTGGAAGAGGTGGCTGGTGAAGCAATTGGAGATGTGACATTAGGAAAAGAGGGACAGGTCAGGCATTTCTCAGGCGAAGCACGGGGCGGGTGTCCCCTGGGAGGGAGCGTGGAAACTGTGCCACCACCTGCGGATGGGCACACCTGCACAGGTGGGTCAGCACCGTCTGACCACACACCTGCAGCTTTGTCTCACCTGCTTATTCTGTTTTCCCAGCCCAGCACCGCAAACAGAGCTTTTTAGGGCAAGATGACTGAACCATGAACCTCTCTTCACTGTAAAGAAGATAAAAGCTCTGCCACTCAAAGGAAGCCTGCCCGCACTACCCAGGACAGACAACCCAGAGGCCTAATAATCCGCAACACGCCATTTCCTTATCAGGGATGAGACAGCTGATCCTCACATGCTAAACGCTTCAATTTATAGACATCAAGATCTTACCAAGCCTGACCAGGTGGTGGCACAGTAGATGGAGTGTCAGACTGGGATGCTGAGGACCCAGGTTCGAAACCCTGAGGTCGCTGGCTTGAGTGCGGGCTCTTCCAGCTTGAGTGCAGGAAGAGCCTGCACTGACTTCAACACGGGGTTGCTGGCTTGAGCGTGGGATAATAGACATGACCCAAAGGTCACTCGCTGGAAGCCCAAGGTCGCTGGCTTGAGCAAGGGGTCACTGGCTCTGCTGCCCCCAGATGAGAAAGCAATCAATGAACTAAGATGCCATAATAAAGAAATGATGCTTCTCATCTCCCTTTCTGTCTGTCTGTCCCTATCTGTTCCTATCCGTGTCTCTCTTTCTCTCTCTCTCTCTATCTCTCTCTTGCGCATGCATGTGCTAAAAAATGAATAAATATATAAATAAATAAAATTTTATCACAACACATGAAATCCAAGTAACATTTTTATTTACTTTTATTTAAAGGTTAGGTGTATCCCACGAAATGCATTTAATAATAACAGACATGGATTTTTCATGTGTTGCTCAGCAATTTTTCTCTCCTGTTTTATAGATGATATATTTAGCCAATGGGCTAAACTAGAAACGATTCAGAGGCAGACAAAATCGCCGTGCTTCCATCACGTTGACAGCATTTTGCTCATGGTGCGCAGAGGGTTCTGAAGTACGGTCCCATCAACGCTCCATGGAGCGGCTTTGCCTTCATTAATCATGTCATAAAACGTACAACATGCACCTCTAAAAAGCAATAGGCCAGCTCATAAATCAATAAATAGATATGCCAAAAATCCTATTTAGGTACTTTTTCTTTGCTCTACTCCCCACCCCCATAGCACACTTACTATTGATCAAGTTATGCTTGACTTTTGAAGCTTTGGCAGAAAACTTTTCACAATGATCATTTCATTGTCTTACCCACTTTGCACCTGAAGCTTGTCGCTAATGGCAACCTGTCCTGATGCCTGTAAATCAGAAGCGATTTACGGATGCGTATTATGTCCTATAATGAAAAGAGGCAAAGCCACAAAACTGCACACCACAGGCTGTTCCCAAAGGGCTCTTGTGGGTGTGACACTTTGAAGCATATGACATGAGACGGAGCTACAGAAATTCAACTTCCAGTTTCATGATTTAAATTTTAGTTCACATGTTTACATGTCTTATAGGGTAAATTATTCCATCCGTTTCCTTTTCGGAAGCCTCTCCACTGTTTACAAAAAATCACAAAAATAGACCCTGTTAGAAATCAAATTGAATATTTATCCCAGAAGAGAAGTAAGATTGTCTTTATTTTCATCCTGCTGTGAGATCAAAGGACCAGAACAGATGACTCCCAAGACGCTAAACCGTCTTTCCGGAAGAATTTCACAGAAACACCATTCACATGTGGTTCCTCCGGTGCCTTTCATGGGAAGGGCAGCTGTGCTCAAAAATGTTTAAATCTATTTCAAATAACTAAAATCTACATTCTGAAGTACACTGAGAAAAAAAACTGTAAAAATTGAAAAGACACTAAATATTGATTTATATAGTATTTGTTAAAATAGATTTTTCTATGGTCAGCAAAGTAGCAAGCTTTTGGAATACATGACATTATGAAATGGAAAATGAAAATCAGCCTATACGAATATACACAAAAAAAGCAGAAACAGATTCTGAGCAGAGGAATTCCATATTTTCACCTTTTTTTCTTATCTGTATTTTCTAATCATTCTAAAATAAGTAAGTTGTCTATAATTTGGTAAAGTATTCTTATTTTTAAAATGTGATATATTATGGGGGAAAATTCAACTTTAAAATGCAATTAAAGCCAACTATAGCAAGGCACTGTGTGTGCCCGATGCCTACAAAATGTAAATAAAATGAAATTCCTGATTCCGGGAACTTTCAACGTTTGGTGGAAATCACGATTAAGCTGAAGAATAACAATAACAGTAGCTGCCATTGACTTCTGACCACCCCACACACACACCTAGCTTTATGAATATTTCTAGTCTTGGTTCTGACCTCACCCTTTAAACATTGGCTTGGAGAAGTGAGCCTCCGTTCGCAGGTACAGCTCACACGAGGCCAGAGTAGGCACTCTCCTCCCTTCATGTCCAGTAAGACGTTCTTATTGAAAGACAAGTAGCACACACATCAAACAAATGACCTTTCCAAAGAGTAACTTGACCTACACCCACATGGGTGCCACTCAAGCTCACGGGGACATCGCCACGCAGCTCCTCCAATGGTCCTCCGGCAACCGCAGAGGAGTTAGTTGCAGACAGGTTCGGGGGTGGGATGCCTGATACCAAACCAAGTGGATGGATTACACTGATTTTAACAAAAGACTTAAGAGTGGGAACAGCTAAGGAAGGGTCTAACTTCCAACTGATAAAACACATACTTCCCTTAAAATAATACATTGTAAACACAGACACTTGATACTTTTCAAGAACTTCCAAATCCATCCATTGAGCTGTCAGTAAACCTATGAACATGTAAATAAGTTGTTGAGTGAATGAAGGAAGGACAGAGGGGTGAGCTAACTTTGAGGACACCTAGGACGTCTGGGAGGAGCTAAAACGGGGATGCGGTGCCCCGTCAATGCTGTGTGCCCTCTGCATGAACAAATCCATTCACAAACGGAGCCATGGTTCCTGTGCGTGGCCACACACACACACACACACACACACACACACACACACACACACACACTGTTAGGATTCTTTTACAATTGAGCTCTTTCTAAAGCCACACAGGGAAATGGTGACACCGAGCATATTTTATGGGTATTATCTCCAATCCTGGAGGTAGACGTTGCTGTAAATAAACCACTGAGTAAGCTTGAAACAGGGGCTCTGGGATGGCCAGGGGTCTTCCCTAAGCTGACACATGGCGAGTAATGGATGGGGTGTCCAGCTCTCTGCTGAGCTCAGTTCAAGTCCCAAGTGTGTCCCACCTGCTGGTTCTGATTAGGGAGCCTTCCCCAAAGATGACTATGGATGGCTCAGGTTTTTTATGGAGTGAAGAAGAGAATGAGTGAACAAAGCAATAAATTTTTTAAAAAGAAAAACCTCGTGGACTCAGATGACAATCAGAATGGTCACTTAATCATTTAGCAAATAACAGTGAGTCCTGGATTCTTCGTTGGTCAGAGCTACTGCTGAGCAGCTAAGCGGAGATGGACATGTTCCCAAGCACAGGGGGCCGGCTTCCCAGCCAGAGCCGCCGCCTGTCTAGGGGCGTAGCCTCTGTCCTTTCCCTGAACCTTCCCTATGTTGACTCACTCATCCTTAGTCCAGCAACCATCTCTTATGGGCTTGTGGACTGCCTGGAGAACCCAGTCTGGGTGCCCACTCGCGGATAAATTATGGAGGGCACCACCTCGTGCATGGCCCTAAAGGAGCCCCCCACTCTTGGGGTTTAGCTGCCTTTACAGTGGACCCGCCACCTGTTTGAAAGCCTTCCCAAGGTTCCCTTTCCTGTGAGTTTTTCTATCTCGGGAATGCAAGCTATTGTGTGTGGGGGAGGCCGACGTGGAGGTCCAACTTCTAAAGAACCCTCGACAAGATTCTGGGATCCTCTGTGATTATCTTGTTAGGTTCATCCTCTGAGTAGAAAACACAGAACAACAGAATCTGTGGACACAAACCTTTCTTTCATCCTCTTCTTCATCATCTTCATAAAGCCTGTCATCCTTTTCCTAGTAATAAAGATAGATAAATAAATATGATATGCAGCCATCTGCCAGGAGAGTGTCCGATACACCTTTTCCCCGCCTCCTTGCTTGTGTGTAATTCCTTCCTGCTCTATCTCACACCTCAGCCCCATCCTTGCTGCCGCTTATGCTAGGCTGTTCCTCCTATGTCCCTTCCTTTCCTTGAGGCTACACCTTTCCCATTGGGGGTGAGAGGCAATAGGAGTCAGGGCTCAGTGACCACAGAGCCTCTGTCCCAGATGAAGAATGTCTCAGTGGAGATAGTGGTGAGGCTTGCACAACACTCCAAGGTACTCAACACTGATGAGCCTTGCACTTAAAAATGGTTATAATAGCAAATTTGATGTGAATAGATACATTTTACTACAGAAAAATGTTAAGTGAGGCCCTGGCCAGCTGGCTCAGAGGTAGAGCATCGGCCCGGCTCTACCTCTGAGTGTGGAACTCCCTGGTTTGAGTCCCAGCCAGGGCATACAGGAGAAGCGTCCATCTGCTTCTCCACCCCTCCCCCACCTCTGGTTCTCTCTTCCCCTCCTGCAGCCATGGCTCAAATGAGCAAGCTGGCCCCAGGCGCTGAGCATGGCTCCATGGCCTCGACTCAGGTGCTAAAAATAGCTCAATTGTCAAGCAATGGAGCAGCAGCCCCAGATGGGCAGAACATCATCCCCAGATGGAGGTTGCCGGGTAGATTACAGTTGGGGTGCATGTGGGAGTCTGTCTCTCCTTCTCCCATCCTCTCACTTGATTTAAAAAAATGTTGAACGATAATAGAAACCCTTGTGATCAAACAACAGAAATATAATCTATATTTTAAAATAATGTTTCTCATTGTGAGCTTCTTACAACCTTGCAAGATCATTGCCACTCTGCCTCACGATTATATAATCAAGTCCCCAAAGCCCACGAATGCTCCCTGAGGCCCAAGGAGTTGACATACCAAGTCCGTAAGGCATAGATGACAAACTGACAGCCCGTCTGCACAAGGTACTCAGGGGAGGGAATTAACTCAGTACGGTCAAGTCACCTGCGTCACGGTTCTACTAAAATACAGCATTCTGTTCCTCCATAGTGAGAAGGACAGCTCTCCTTCCCTCCACTGCCCCAAGTAACCACGGATCTCTGCCCCTAACACTCCAGGACAAATGTCTCCTCCACCATTGTTTCTGGGCTCGGAACACAGCTTATACTCTGTCACCAGGGCACCTGCCTATCAGCATGCCGCCTCATTGCATAGTCACCTCCAATCATGCAGGCAGGGTCTCCACATCAGAAGTAGTCAAGAGCATAAGGAAGAAAACAAGATTTGTTGGGAAGATTACTCCCTTTGTCTATTTTAGGTCATAAAACAAATTTGAACAAACTTCCAGAAGACCCACATCCTTGCCACAAGTGTCCCTTCTCAAGGTTGACAAGAACCAGGGAGACCACTCGGGCTGCCCCCAACCCCACCCTGGCACCCTCCAGGGTCACTCCTCCCTCTTTTTAAACGTGGGCACTGGAAGCTGGGGGCAAGTTTCAGAGCAGGAAGTGTTTACTTGCTCCCGGGTTTATTTATAAGTCTGGTGGGGGGTCAGCATCAGGACAGACTTGAACTTGACACCCCAGATTTATTCCACAACCTCCTGCGTGGGACCAAAAGTCTACAAAAAATAAACATCCTTGGGGAAAAAGATCTAGAGATAGAATTTCAAAAACGCAGTCCTAAAAATCTATTATTTAGCTACCTTTGTCTTCAATGTCTCATCTCCAAGAAAGAAAAGGACATGGTAAATACTAGGGTGATGAATATGTTAATGAGCTCCACAGTGGTGAATATTTCGGAATGGATACATGGATACATACATCAAATCATGAAATGTACACAATCTGTCATTGCCAACTATCTCTCAATAAAAAGTGAAGCTAGCAGTCAACTTTGTCTTCTCGGTCCTTGTTTTCTGTGGCTGAGTCCCCTACCCCCCAGTTCCCCACTGGTGGCCCATCTCACACGTGGGGAGGGAAGGGGCGCACACAGGGTAGGCACAGCAGCCCCCCCCCTCGCTGCCGTTGGCGGAGGACACGCTGCCTGCAGCCCCATGTCCCCACTGGTGTGCCATGTACACGACACAGCTGATCCACGACACACGTGTCCATGGTGCCCGTGGGAAAGGCATCTCCCACAACCCCCGCTCCTTAGTCCACCCCCTGGCATCCCCTCTAAAAATACACCTTGAAAGTTGTTTTAGTCTAGGACAGAGTGCCATCAGAGGTCATTAAGACAAGCCAGAAGCCATTACACTTCCTCATGAGGTTCCTGGCCCTCAGGAGACCAGGCGTAAGGCACAGCCCGCCTGAGAAACACCCCCTCCATCCCTGACTCTGGGCCGACTTGCGCCCCGAGCCCTTCCCCACCAGTGTGGGGAAGATGTGTCCCCAACCCCAGCTGGGAGATACACTCAAACAGCAGATGGCTCACCCTGCTGCTCTCAAAGTCCGGGCTGTTGTCACTTATCTCTTCATCCTCTCTAACCATGTCAGCCGGGACCTGGGGAGAGAAGCGAGAAGTGGCCACAGGTGAGATGCAGTTGTAGTCCATCGATGTCCACTCCTGTGAGGGGCACACACAAGGTGGTACGGCCTTCTATACACTCCTGTGCACGGAGCTGGGGAAGCTACCGTGGTTTTCCAAGGCGGTGGCTTTCTCCACAGAACTGCGCCTGATTGGACCAAAATTTAACGTTGGTCCCAACAGAATGCCAACCTGTTTACTCAGACTGCTGGAGAAAAATTTAACACTTTGAGGAGTGAGTTTTTTATTAACCCTTGGAGTGAGGACGTACATAAACGTTCGTGCTACTCAAAGGGTTAAGGAGAAATTATTGGCCCTGGCCAGTTGGCTCAGTGAGCATTGGCCTGATGTGCAGATGTCCTAGGTTCAATTCCTAGCCAGGGTACACAAGAGAAGCACCCATCTGCTTCTCCACCCCTCCCCATCTTGCTTGTGACGTCTCCACAGAGTTCTAGCATCATGACTGGTTCCCTAGGAACACTCTAGGAAGAAAGGGCTCAGGCGGTCTTGGTTTGGATTTTCAAAAAGTTTGGGTGACCAAGGTCGGGGCTGATGGGATTGGCCGCACTTAACACCCACCCACATCTGAGGAGCCGCGGAGCGGGGTTCCTGCACATTCCTGGGTCAGCTGGTGGAAGCTGCTGGGCCCCCAGGGCTCTGCCCTGATCCAGGTCTGCCCACTCGGGGAGGTGGACTTCTCCACCACTTGACCTCTTGTGGCTGTGCCACTGGCCACTCTCTCTCTCACTTCCTCTCCTGCAGCCATGGGTCAATTGGAGCAAGTTGGCCCCAGGAGCAAAGGGTGGCTCCTTTGCGTCTCAGGCGCTAAGAAGAGTTTGGTTGCTGAGCAACAGGCCAGATGGGCAAAGCATTGCCCCCTAGTGGGCTTGCCAGGTAGATCCCAGTTGGGGCACATGGAGGAGTCTGTCTCTGTCTCCCCACCTCTCACTGAATAAAAAGAAAGAAAGAAAGAAAGAAAGAAAGAAAGAAAGAAAGAAAGAAAGAAAGAAAGAATCCTTTCTGTGTAAAAAGAAGTCAATCAAGTTACATGTGTCTTTGTCTCTCTCAGTGCACCATGGGGACAGTGACTGGCACCCTCCTCCTGTGTGCCCAGGAGACATCTGCCACACCTGGCCAGTCGCATGTGTGGGTGTGTGCTCACGGTCCCTGTGGGCGTTTTTGTTTCCATGACTCGTTGGCAGAAGGCTGCAGGCAGTCCTCAGTGGTGCCCAGAGCCTCCGTCCAGCCCGGGAAAATCATATGGCTCTGTGACAGAATAGAAAAATGCTCCCCCAGGGGCCGTCTCAATCACAGTTCTGCGTCCATGAGACCAAGCACCAAGCAAGTCAGTGTACCTGCAACATCTGCTGTGGGCTGGCGAGTGACTCCTGCTCATAGCCACCCAGGACGCTCAGCAGATGGACACCCCAACTCTGCCTGTGTGATCTTGGAGACCGAGAGAGGCGGTGTGGTAAATGACCTCCGCCCGGAAGTGCACCCTACTCGCTCCCCTTCCACTGTCTCCGGTGCGAGCCAGTGGCACAGCCACAAGAGGTCAAGTGGTGGAGAAGTCCACCTCCCCGAGTGGGCAGACCTGGATCAGGGCAGAGCCCTCGGGGCCCAGCAGCTCCCACCAGCTGACCCAGGAATGTGCAGGAACCCCGCTCTGCGGCTCCTCAGACGTGGGTGGGTGTTAAGTGCGGCCAATCCCATCAGCCCCGACCTTGGTCACCCAAACTTTTTGAAAATCCAAACCAAGACCGCCTGAGCCCTCTCTTCCTAGAGTGTTCCTAGGGAACCAGTCATGATACTAGAACTCTGTGGAGACGTCACAAGCCACGTAAACAAATGTCAAAGCACCTCCCACGCAAGCATGCATGTGCCACCAATCAGTGAGTCATCGGTTCTCTCTGCAAACACACATGGGACACCCACCGCACATGTCCCACATGCAGACACGGCAGTGAGAGCCACTGCACACAGACACGCCCTCGAGAAACGTAGGGTCTCACAGGGGGCGGCAAATACTCACTCAACAGTCACACAAGGTAAGCATGAGACACATCTACGGCAGGGGCTCTGAGAGAGATTACACGGAGCCAAGAGAACAAACACAACAGGGTCTAATACACACAGGAGACAGGGTGAGCCCCCTGCCGCCAGGGTGACCTGTGTGGAAGTCTGAAGGCTGGAAAAGCATTTGTATGTAAAAGAAAAAGAAGGGAGACTGACACAGGGCTTAGCATGAGACAGCCCTGCTGCAGGAGGGAGCGTGGAGCCACAGGGAAGCGGGCGAGGTCTGTGTGTGACAACAAAGACCATGTGGCCAGGAGGCCACAGTTGGGACTGGAGTGACTGTCACAGGGCCCAAGAGGCCAAGTCAGCTCCAGACACAGTGAGGAGGGGATGGACAGAGCCTGAGATGACCCGGATGGGGGAGGGTGGGTCCCAGGAAAGCCTCACGTGTTTCTTCTGATGGACAGGGTGCCCCACGCTCACTGAGACAGGGAAAGAGTCATGTTTGGGGATGGTGGAGGAAAGGACCTGAGCTATGCCAAGCTTCGGTGACTTAAAACAACCAATGAGGGACATGAAGTCGGCTGATGTGTGTGTGTATCTGGAACTCAGAAGAGAGAGAACTTCATAGAACCTGAAGATTTGCCCAGAAATGTCTGGAGAATTTTTCCCGGAAAATGTCTGAAGTGATTAAAAAGGAAGAAAGGAAGAAAGAAGAGAAGAAAAGAAAGAAAGAAAGAGAGAGAGAGAGAGAGAGAGAGAAAGAAGAAAGAAAGAAAGAAAGAAAGAAAGAAAGAAAGAAAGAAAGAAAGAAAGAAGATAGATAGATAGATAGATGATACCTAGCCCTGAGCCATGCTGAGCTGCCCGGTGGAGGACCAGGAGCATGAGAAGAAGAATGAAAACGTGTGGCCAGAGAAAGAAAGAGAGACAGAAGGAAATTGGGAGGCGGCAGGTCTTTCCAAAGAAAGAATATTTCAAGGAGACGCATACAGTGAAGGTGAAAGGTCAAGTGTGACAAGAATGGAGAAGGGTGTTGGATTTGGTGGCCTGAGGTCAGGAGCTTTGCCCAAGCCAGAAGAGGCCAAGGTGGAGGAGAAGCAGAGAGAGGAGAGACCATTTCCACCAAGGACGGGCTAAGAGTGAGGGGGACACTGGGCTGCCCACAGAGCAGGGAGGCCAAGGGGAGGAGGCTTCTGTTGCAGGAGGAGAGCTTTCAGTGTGTTTGACGTCCAGCCAGGAGGGGCCCACTGAATATACAGAAAAAGATAGAATAAAAATTGATAGCACAGGTTGGAGAGAGGCTCTGAGGAGACAGGAGTCAAAGCCCAGGAAGGGGCAGGGAGTCGGACACTGAGTACAGCTGAGATCCTCGCGTCCAGGCTCTGAGGGCTACCTGTCTCTTAGCCATGTCTGACCGTGTTTGTAAAAATCTCAACTTTCTCCAGGGACCTGTCACACAATTCCGGGTAGACGGGCCCCTTTCCAGACACCAGAAGTAAACACAAACTGGTCCTGCACCGCCCACGTCAGTGCCCCCGGCCAGCGCTAGGAACCCGGCAGAGACAGGTGGTCAGTCTGATGGCCCCTGGGAGAGTCTTGGTTCTCGGAGGAAGGCAATGGTCTCTGTCTTCTTGTCCTCAGTCACGTGTCTCCAAGTGCCACCCAGAGCTGAGGTCAAACGTCTGTGCTCGTGCTCGGAGACAGCTGGTGGAAGCTGGGAGGAAGCCGGCCCATTCTGGGAGCTTCCACAACAGGTGCATAATCAGCATCCCTACCGTATCTCTTGGGTTTTCTGTCCTTTATGGCAAAGAGCATCCTAAACCGATCCGGCACTAATTGCACGTATTGGTTTATCCGGTCCCCGCGGACTTCTGCAAGCCCAGGCTCAGCCTCGCCACGTCCCTGGACATTCCAATACCTTCACGCTCCATTATTAGGTTTCCCTAATGGAACGGTTTCGGCAATTACACTACGTTAGATTACCCTTCCCCTTATTAGTCAATGTCATTTTGGTTTTGCTTTAGTTGGCGTCTCACTCTCAGCTCTGTCCCTGGGGTGGACGGAACGGAAAGCCATCTGATCTGGCTCAGGACAGTCCGTCAGTTGTTCCCAGCGGAATGAAAGGTCTTTCTCGCACTGACTCTCTGAGACTCGGAATGCGACTGGACTTCAGGGGCAGTCAGACCCGGACCCAGGCCTTTGTGACATCAGGACCCATGACTCGCAACCACATTGCCTGAAGCTCCTTCCCTCCATCACCCCGTCATCATCCCACAAATGAGTGTGGAGGGCCTCCTACCTACCGGGAACTCTGCTGGGGACAAGGGCCACAAACAGTGACCAGGAGACCGTCCCCTCCCTGAGGGAGCACAGAGCTGAGTGGGGCAGAGACAGGAACCCAGTGATTACGGCAGAACTACCTATGCAGTTACGACTGTGCCGGGCATGAAGAAGGGGAGCATGTGAGGGAGAGGTGGGCAGGCAGGGAAATGGGTGGCATGGGATCTGACAAGAACAAGCAGTGGTGCAGGGAGGGGCACAGAACATTCTGGAAGCAGGGTGCACACCGGGGAGGGGTTGCAGGTGAGACTGCGGGTGGGCAGGGCTGACAGAGCAGGAGACAGAAGGCTGCGGGCACAGCAGTGAGGTGCTCATACCTACCTGGTCCTCGGGCATCTCCACCTGCACATCCTGGTCCTCCCTGACTTCCAACGCTCCCTGGGTCTCCATGTTAGGAGTCTGGGCTTTATACATGTCACCTTCTGAAGAGAAAGAACATGAACAGGGGGTTTTAAACCAATGTCCACAGGACACTTTCTGATAGAAACCACAGTGACAGCTCAGCACCCTCTGAGCCTCTGTCTGTGTCCTCGTCAGATGGCCTGGTCTAGAATCCCTCCCCAGCCTCGACGGCCAACCCACCTCAGTTCCCCAGCACCCTGGCTTTTGCTTCAGTCACGGCACGGGGCTCAGTGGACCTTGACGCCCATTGTCTGCATACCTCCCTGTCCCCACCAAGGTCCTGGACCCTGAAGCCATCTGTGGTCACAATTCTGTCCCACCCACCAGGTCACTCAGTTCCAGGGACAGAGTACAGTGAATGTCCAACGAGCGTTGTGTCCAGCTAACTCAGAAATAAACTAAAAACAGCCCACCCGGCCTCAAAACCAGGCCCTAAGGACATGCAGGGCACGGTTCACATTATGTCTCATGCTAGGTTGCTGTCGCACCCTCAAGTTAGTGGACAGATAGGTCATTTTAATTAGCACCACAGTTGGATGTCTGCGATGCTTGTACAATTCCAAGGTTCTCAAAAAGTTTCTCTTCATCCTGATAGGAGCAGGTAAGTGACAGCAGGAGATACGGAAGAGGGGTGACCACTTCTTTTCAACCCTAATGAGCTCAGTGATCCCACTGGTAAACTGACCACAGACCCATCCCAGTTCTCAGTCCTGGGACCCTCTCAGCCCCAAGGGGTCCATGCTGACCCCTCACTGCCCTCTCACCCTCGCCTGAGCTTATTCTATGGGAGTTCCTTGTGAGGGGTGGAAGGCATGAGGACCGGGTGGTGCTCAGCAGGAACCCGTGGCATTCCAGCCACTCTGCCATGCATTTGGGGTCATTCCTCATGACAAGCCTCAGACAAACTATGGTGCCCGTGTGTAGGCGAGCGCTTTGCTCATGTCCCGTGTTCATGGGCATCCACGCTGCCTCCCCCAGGTAGGTCGTGCCGGACATAGTTTGCCAAGAAACAGCGCATGGTAGTTAAACTGTCTACTTCTGTGGGTATATTCCATTATTTCAGGTCACACAGGGTCAACAGGCGTTAGTCTCAGACCCAAGCTGGGCACGGTCAGGCTATATGAGGACAGTGAGCCTGTGTGCTCACACGGTTGCCAGGTGGGAGCGTGGGGGACCTGTCCACGCAGCCTGTGTCTGCACCAGGGTCTGGGGGCAGTGGAGGACACACTCACACATAACGGGCTGGGCGGGCTGGCGAGGGGATAGGACAGACAGTAGCCTGGAAGCATCCAGGAGTGAGAGGACACTCAGAGCAGCCAGAGGGCAGAAGACAGAGCCTGGGCACTGCATGGCCAGGAGAGCCATGGAGGACGGGTCTGCAGGAAAACAGCTTCAAGCCCCATCAGTGCTGCTGAGGAGGAGCAGGGGATGTCCCATCCTTCTTCCCTCCTTCCTGTTCGCGACCTGCCCAGGACAGGCGTCTGTGACCAAGTGTGAGTCACACCATCAGCCAGGATGCCACAGGGAGAAGACTCCTTCTGCACAGGTACCCATCTGTGCCCACAGAAGGCAGGGTGGCGGTGGCTGTGGTTAAGAACGGGCTAGGGGCCAGGGGCCAGGGGCCACGTTCACAGTCATGCACTTTAAAATCCTCCCCAAAGCGTCACGTGTTAAACATCTCTCGGGCGCAAAACGTCACCCCACACAACTCAGACGGCTTCTGTTTCCACGTTTCCCTCAAAAGGCTGATGCGTGGGTTGGCCTTTTCTGTGTCTTTGGTCCTCAGGGGAACGTCTACCCGCCCGACATACACCTAGGGGACAGAACTACTTCCAAACGGTGTGCTTATCTCGGAGGACTTCCGAGGCAGGGCGTCCTGCTGCCCTCCGTGCTGGGGTTCTGCTCCTCTGCTCTCCCCGCCGTGGCTCTGAGAGCTGACTCTTTGTTACTCCCATCGTGACAAGCCACAGCTCAGCTGCATGGCACTGCCCAGAGAAAAGCCCCGGCTCACATGGTGGTGGCATTTCTTTTACAGCCCAGTGCGAAAGGGGTGTCACATTACCTGCCCCGGTGCAGACCAATGGCTCCGCCGGCCTTTTTTTCTTTCCTTCTTTGGCGTAAAACACAGAATCCTGGGGTTCAAGTGGAATGCGGTCGTCTTTGTGCGGTTCTTTCTCTTTGGGACCCTCCTGTGGTATGGATTAAGAACAAAAAGCGGGTTAGGAATGGCCGCGGACGAGTCTGATCCAGTATTTTGAGAAGGATCGGGGCCAGCACCCAGCCCCTCGGGGGATGTGGGGACAGGATTCAGGGACCTTCGAGGAGCCTCCCTCCAGCACCATGTGGACGGCGCTGCACCCTGCATTTCTCTTCTGTTAAGGGGACATGTCAGGACTTGATGCGGAAGACATGGGCTCTCTTTACAGCTCCCAGGTCTGTTTCCTGCCACCAGATATGACCTGCCGCCATCACAGGACACTCACCACATCCCAGAATTTAACCCCTATAATAATAAGTCTAGCTAGTCTATAACCCAAACACTGTCCTTCACAGGAGCCCCTCCAGTGCAGCCCTGGAGGGCGTGTAGATGCCCTGCCCCGTTTGTCTCCTTTAACCCAGCGTCTTCCCTTGGGCTTCTCTCGTCTTCACTGACTTTGGCGTCTTTGAAGAACATGGGTTGTTCCATTTTGTTTGTTTGTTTGTTTCATAGAAAGGATGTGAGGTTGGCTGCACGATGACATGAAGCTGCACCTCCCTGGCTGGGTCTTACCTGGCCGCATCCCTTCCTAGGTAGCACATCTGGACGCCCAGGACAACGGCCTATTCTTTGAGGATATGGGCACCCAGGCAGGGGCTTCGTCCCTTCCAGCTAACACCATAGTCCTCTTCGTCCCCTCCAGCTAACACCATAGTCCTCTTCGTCCCCTCCAGCTAACACCATTGCCGGACGTGCAGATTTCTGGTTCCCTACCATACCCTTGCCCTTGACTTTGATTCCACCTGAGTCTTGACCTAATAATAATTACCTTTCCAACAAGCTATAAATGACTCTCACTTAAGGGGGATGATCTTAATTATTTAAACATAGCCTGCTATGATATAAGTGTTGGGAGAACTCGAAAAAGAGGGCAAAAAGATATTTACTTTCTTGCCTTTTAATAAAGAAAATAAAATAACCCCCCGAAAAATACATCAAGAGCTAGCAGCAAAGTGTACGTCAGAACCTGCACACCTACAGTGTAATGAGACCCGCCCTTGGGGCTTGTGCCCAGGCACACACATGTGACAGGTCAGGCCCAGGCGCGGAGCTGGGATGCCGGACTTTGTCTGAGAGGAAGAGCGGCCTCTCTCAGCCGATATGCCCCTGTGCTGCTCTGATGTTGCGTGCAGTGGGGGCTCAGATGCCCAGTGTCACCCCAACTCCCTCACACACCAGCCTGGGCCACAGGCATGTTCCATCTCAGTGCCATTCAGACAAGATGGGACAATCGTCTCCCTCCCGGGGTGGTCACAAGGACTGCTGAACCTCACACCCTATGGATTTCAGAGCTGCGCTGGACACAGAGGACTCCAGGACGTGATAGGAGCGAAGGTCTCTGTGGTGGTGGGCGGACGGGTGTGAGTTAAAGGTGGTCAGGGCATCAAAGCGGCCAAAGGAGGAAGTCACTCTGAGGGCAGGCCACCGTCAGGTGCTGGAGAGAAAGGGTCAGCGCCCTGGGGAGCTCCAAGGTTGGTGAGCTGCAGAGCGCAGTGGGCCCTCCAGCAAAAGAGCCGGACAGCAAGGAGCCAACAGGGTATGGGCACTGAACAGCTTTGCTGAATGAAGCCACTGACTGGCAGCTCAGTGCTTATACGTCGGTCACGGCGTGCGGTTGTCGTGCCTAGAAGGGCCTGGGTCTGTCTGGCTTCCAGTCTGGTACTCTAACTTGCCTCGGATTCCTGGGGCTTTATGTTGCAGTGTCAGACTGTGCGCCGATAAACACACACACACACACACACAAACACACACACACAGAGCGAGCTGTTCTGCACTTCTGTGCTCACCGCAGCCGACATAGCCCCCTGACAAACCCTGCTCCCAGCTGGCTACCAAGCCCATTCACCATCTGTCCCCTAAGATTTGTGTCCCACGTCTCCCTGGGCTGGGCTGTCCCCACGCACTCGGCTTGCTCACAGCTCTGGGCTCAACACCAGGGCACCAAACCTGCATTCATGTTTCTCCCAGGAGCAGGCCTGGCACCTCGCAGAACCCAGAGCTCTGTCCGGCAGCATCGGGCCCGCGCCCTGTGCCATGTCCTTGCTAACACCAGTTGACACCAGATTTGGTTAGTTATCATCTTTTCTTTTTTAAAAAAGTACTTACTTTTTTCTTTTTGGGCAAGGATTTCCTGGTGTCCCCGTGCATTCTGAAAGGCAAAAGAAACGTATAAAGCTCATCCAGAAACACCTTTAGAAACATGCAGACAGTGGCCGTGGTTCTCAGGAGGTCACGGGCAGAAGGAGGGAGCTCGTTGTCCCCAGGACGCAGCTCACATCCACAGCAACCTCCCAGCCTTGGGAGCAGAAAGGCCCCTAAGGTGTTCTGTTCAGTCTCCCTTCCCGAGATCTTTGAAAACCTAGGTTTTTTGGGGTTTTTTGCCTTGGGATGGAGACACGGGGGGTCCCTCAGGCACAAGGCTATGAGAGAATAGGAAAGGACGACTGTGTCCTCTCACGGGACAGGACAAGGGTTGCCATCAATGTCTTCACCTTCCTTCTCGTCATTCCCTCCTGTCCACACACACACATGGTGCGAGACCCCAGCAGCCAGATCTGGGGTCCACTCAAACCATCACGGCTTTCTCACCGGGAAGGACGGCAGCCCCTACACAAACTCTGCACTCCAGAAGGAAACATGTGCCCCTGTACTGACGGAGCAGGGGCGGTCACAACCGGGTCCCGGGCCAGCTCTGTAACTGTTGGCACGTGTGGGCTCTGGACCACTAGGCTTCCCAGGGTCCCCACAGAAAAGGCAACAGACTCCACACGAGAGTTTCCTGTCCATGTGACTGCATAAGACAACCTTGTCTGTCCATGCCTGATTCTGAAAACCCCAAACCGCATCATATCCAAAATGAGGATGTCGAGTTCCGCTATAGGGAAACAGCCCAGCGCAGAATCGGCCAGACATGAGGGAGACGCTGGCCGGGGGAACATTACTAACGCGGCAGGAAAGGCGTGAATGTGCTCACTGTTGGACCTTGGCGGACACCTGTGTGTACTTCCAGTACGGGAAAGACTTGAAGTTCTCCAGCCCCACTGCAACATAGAAATGGTTGTCGTGCAAGTCCTGTGAGCTGTCCAAAAGATGCCCATCCATGGTAAATAATCTGAGGGGAAAGAAAGAAGAAGACATGGGCTGGAGGCTGCAGACCCACGGTATGGGGGCTGGAGTGGTCTTGTTAATGATGTGACCAGTAGGTGGACCAACAGTGGACCGACACCTTCCAGATCCAGCGTAACCCAGATGGGCTTGTTAAACCCAGGGCGGGAGCTGGATTCCAGGAATTAGGCTCGGTTTCCATTTTTAGATTTTTTTTTTAAGTATCTTTTAAATTATGCACCAATGTTCAGAGGCCCTGGAGAATGTTTTAAGTGCTTGGTTGGTGTTCAATTAATTGTAACTAATAACAGCTGAAAGGAATATAAATCTGCTCATATTGTTCTAACCAGACTTGAAACACAAACCAGCATTTACCAGCATATAATATTCTTATTTATAAGCCCCAAAGACTAATCGTTGTCTGTTTTTATATTCTGACCCCTCTCCCTTTTTTGGCGTGAGTTCATTCACAGACCTGTTTGTCTGAGAAACAATTCCATGCCTTCGATGCTGAGCATGTTATGCACCGGACGAGGGAGGTAGGCACTGCCGTGCTCAAAACATGAATGCAGTCTCCGCTCCCCCAAAGTCAAGTGCTGTCAAAACTGATAAACAGCCTGACCAGGCGGTGGCGCAGTAGATAGAGCGTCGGACTGGGACACAGAGGACCAGGATTCGAGACCCCGAGGTCGCCAGCTTGAGCACAGGTTCATCTGGTTTGAGCAAGACTCACTCACCAGCTTGAGCCCAAGGTCGCTGGCTTGAGCAATGGGTCACTCAGTCAGCTGTAGTCCCCCAGTCAGGGCACATATGAGAAAGCAATCAGTGAACAACTAAGGTGCTGCAACAAAGAATTGATGCTTCTCATCTCGCTCTCTTCCTGTCTGTCTGTCCCCATCTGTCCCCATCTGTCCCTCTCTGTCTCTGTCACAAAAAAAGAAAAAGAAAATGATGAAGACAAATGTGACCAGAGTAGGCTTCCAATAAGAGGGAGACCGCGCAGGTGGGACTGGGGGGAGGACACCTGCAGATGGGAGAACACCTCTAGGACAGCAGAGAGGCCTGGGCAGAGAGCCAGGACCCAGGCTGGGCTCTCACAAAAGGGCAAGGGGCAGACACAAACTTGAACATTGGATTCTAGCACCTGCGACTCCAACGAGAGTGATTTATAACTGATCTAGCCAGTGACGGGACAGTTCTGTGGAAAAGCGGTTGGGCTGGGACGGAGGACAAGGACTGCCCCAGGCGAGGGGACACAGAGCTGCCACAAGGGTGTGTGACGGGTCCTGAATAGAGCAGCGAGCCCAGGAGTGGGAAGAAGACAGGGAACAGAAGGCACTGTCGTCCAACCCGCCGAGCTCACCCTCCCCCCAGCAATCCTCTGAAGCTTCACGTGAGCTTGGGGGTGGGGGGGCTGGGAGGTGCTGATGTGCAGGTGGGTGGTGGGGTGCAGCCCCAGAGTATGTGGTTCAGTGATGACCCTGAGCCCATGTGGCCAACAGGTGCTCGGCTCACAGTGACACTGCCACTCCTGGGCTCCCCCTGGGAGGCCCCATACCAGCCCTGGAGGGACGAGGAGGATTTCAAGCCAAGAGACAACCCTGGTGATAGTGACATGGATCACAGGCCTCTCAGTGCGAAGCAACGCTTGGAATTCTATTCTCCTCCCGCCATTGCCTTGGAATAATCCGTACCTGGTCCCCACCAGAGGACTCTGACAGCCGGTGCACTTGTCCCCAGGAGTGAGGCTGGGAAGCACAGACACCTGCTGCAGGTGAAGGGCAGAGGGATACAACGGGGCTTCAGCCATCCTCTGAAACACAAACTCCACACCCTACCCCACAACTTCAAATACCATCTGTGATGCTGGTACGCAGGGCTATTCCCCCAACCCGACCTCCTCCTCCCCAATCTTCAGGCTCACTGACCCACCACGAGTGACAAGAGCCTTACTTGCGCACGCCCCCGAAAGGAAAGACTTTCTCTCCAACCCTGGCCAGCACGTTGTTCCACTCCATCAGACTGAATTTAGGGATGACAATCTTCACCGGAGCAATGAATACTTTTCCGTTTGTGAAAACACTGTAAGGACAGAGTGAGAAGCATTTGTTAGGACTTGGTGCTTGAGGGAAGATGCTGGAAATTCCGGGAGAAAGACACATGATGGCCGGAGGTAACCACACCCATGGGGATCCACACCCTGCCCCATGGAGGGGCTTTTCCGGCCAGCAAGAGCACCAGAAGCCAGATGCCAGACCAGGAACGCTGGGGAAATGTCTTTCCATCAAATAAGAGATGATCAGAACAGAGCTGCACATTCTAAGAAAATATATACCTCCTCTAGGGTGGGTGAAATGAAAGAAAGCTGCATCTGTTTTGAAAACAAAGGGGGAAACTCTGCCTTTAAATTCGATTATCTCTCCTGTCCTGTGGAGCCAAGATAATAAAGCACGTGCCTTTGAAAACAGAACAGAAGCCATTGATTTCATCCCTGCAGCTTTAAGACAGACTTCCAGACACCCCAGTGGGGTTATCTTACCATTTCTGTGTGTCAGGCGGTGGGCGCGGGGTTAGGGGGCAGACCAAACACTATCAAGCTATCAGTGCTCTGGTCCCCACAAGGCTGTGCCCTTTAGCCAAAGCCACTTGGCGAAAGTTTCCAAATCTTGTGGCTTCAGTTATTAAAATAACGTAAACTATTAGGTTTTATTTCTTTAGGTCTAGAAGTAATAAGCAGTATATTATTAACAATATAAGAGCTCAACTTTACAATTCTGGTTCTCAGGAATTTTCTGCTCTGGTTGCCTCTGGGAAGTCCCTAGAGAAGTGAGGGTAGAGCCTGACCTGTGTGGTACAGTGGATAGAGCCTCAACCTGGAATGCTGAGGTCGCCAGTTCAAAACCCTGGGCTTACCTGGTTGAGACACATACAGGAAGCAACTACTATGACTTGATGATTCCTGCTCCCCCCCTTCTCTCTCTCTCTTTCCTCTAAAATCAATAAATAAAATTTAAAAAAATAATAAAAAATAAAATGTTAATAAAAAAGAAATAGAAAGCGGGAGAAAGACTCACTTTAAATATATAGCTTTTAAAACTACATATTTGCCATGAACAAATGTTACTTTGGCCAAATACAAAAGTTAATTTCTAAAAACAACATTGAAGTAAGAGAAGTTAAAAGCATAAAACTATTTTGTCAATGCACCTCATGTGTCAATTAATTTTTAATAGGGAACATTTAAAATATTTTAAGTAGGACGTTTTATTTTTAAATAAGAAACGCTTTAATTTTGGAGAAATTAAATATTTCCTATTTCTATGCATAACATTAATCAAAACAGCCAAAGTAGATTCACAGAGCCACGCATCAGTAACAAAACAGAGAGGAAACAAAATACTCCATGGACGTGCTGAGAAGTCCCAAAGGGACACACGCCAAGCTAAACCTGTGATACAGCTAACCTGTGGTTGTACCATGGGCACTATTTATTCCTGCATTTTCCCAGTGAGCTCTTTGTTATATTTGCCTTTCTCTTTCACAAGACGTCAGGATATGGCTTTGTATTGAAGATTGTTTTCCCCAATCCTTGTCCAGTTTTAGCCTGGTGATAACCACGTTGCTCAGGTGACTCTATTTGGTGGCCTTTCCAGCACCCTGATATGAAGGAGGGAGTGTCTGTTGCAGGGCCAATGGTTTATAACAAAATAAATGTGGCCCTGGTGGGTTTGCTCAGTGGCAGAGCCTTGGTTCGGCATGTTGAAGTCCCGGGTTCAATTCCCGGCCAGGGCACACTGGAGAAGTGCCCATCTGCTTCTCCACCCTTCACCCTCTCCTTTCTCTCTGTCTCTCTCTCTTCCCCTCCTGCAGCCAAGGCTCCATTGGAGCAAAGTTGGCCAGGGGCACTGAGGATGGCTCCATGGCCTCTGCCTCGGGCACTAGAATGGCTACAGTTACAACAGAGCAACGCCCCAGATGGGCAGAGCATAGCCCCCTGGTGAGCATGCTGGGTGGATCTTAGTTGGGCGAGGTGGGAGTTTGTCTCTCTGCCTCCCCGCTTCTCACTAAAAAAAAAAAGAAATGAGTGAAGCAGGGAGACTCACGGATGTCTTGGCTCATGCTCCAAAAAATGTAGCTTTAGGGATGTCGGTCTTACCAGGAAGGACCCATAAATCAACAATGTCCCCTGTTCAGGGCAGTTGGGTTGCTTTTGCCAAATAAAGGTCCCAGAGAGGAAAAACATGTGGCCCCTGAAAGGCCGAGTCCCACAGAGCCATCCGGGAAGGAGAGTTGGGACGAGGGAAGAGGGGAGGAGGGAAGGTGGAGCCTCTGGGGGTGGAGGGCTACAGGGTGACCCCTCAGGAGCTCCGGCTCAACACTGTACTCACTTTATGTGTCGGGATTGATGCTGGAACGTTTGCCACCTAGAAGGCACGTCTATGTTGCAATGCGCCACCGGTTTGATCTGAAAAAGGGGAGAACAAGCCTCGAGATTCAGTTCAAACAAACACTTGTCAAATATTATACACACAGCAATGCTCCCAAACCCTAGGTAAAGGTGGAGGGGGGCTTTGCTAACAGAAGACCCAGGGGAGACGCTGGAGGGGTTCAGGTACAGCTGGGCCGTGCAGGAGGCAGGGCTGGGGGCCAGGCACCCCGTGGAGGATAGGACCACATGCAAAGGAATGGCATGCCGGGGGGGCGGGGGGGGACCGGAGTGGTCAACGAGGCCGACTGGGATACCGCACACCTACATCTACCGTTATCCAAACGTCATTCATATACAACTTATTCACCTGCATACTCATAGTAAAAAAAAACAATGTCAGGAATATCAACAATGAGCATGAATTTACAGACCAAGTTTGAGAACGAAATAGCTGAAAATAACCTCTGCTAATTCTATTAAAGGCACAACAACCCTGAGAAAAAGCTTTCTGCTGCTTGGCTGCACAGAATTATAGAAACCATACCTGACAAGCTCATTTTGTGGGTTAATAATTATAATATTTATATAAATAATAATGCATTATAATTCATTAACCCTGATGTCACCTGCCAAATTAAATAACTCCAGCAATTAAACACAAGATTCTGAATCTCCACCACCCCCTGCTCCCGTAGTCCATATAATAATCTACTAAGTCGTGTCATACAAATGTAGTTTCTTGTAATTGCCTGATGGTGGTGACAGTTGCAAAGACTTGTGTCATGCGTGTGGCCCGCGAGGCTGAAGGTCTCTGTGGGCTTCAGATATCTTTAACCATCAATCCAAGAGAATTAAACAAGTCGATGTTGGCCGCAGAAGACCCTGGAAATGACTGTTGCTGCCTTTCCCTGAGTAGGGGCTGGGTTTATCGCACGCGTACTGTGTGTCAGGCACTGCAGCACGTTTCTGTGCATTCATACTTACTCCTCACATATCCAGGCAAAATATCCAGGTAACAAAGGACCAGAGAGCTTATACTCTATTCCCAAGAATACATGATTATTAACAATCTTGGTCATGATGAGCTATCAAAAAAAAAAAATACTGTATTGTACTTTTTGGCAAAATGGGTATTTGAACCTATGCTAATGCAGCATTTAAGGAGCCAGTGTTAGGAATCATCATGATTCTAATACTGGCTGTGTTGCTTTCTAGCCAGTGTCCCTGAATCAAGTTCTGTCACTGCCTGAGCCTGTTTCTTCATGGGCGCAATGCAGATGAAGGGGAGCCTATCTAGTGGAGTTTGTTTTCAAACTGAATGACACACAATGAGATCGTTGCTCAGTGCTCAGCAGGTGCCCAGAGTGAGTTAAGAGCTCAACTAACAGTAGCTGTTGTTGTGTTGCTGTTATATTGCTGTTGTGTTGGTGCTGTTGTGTTGTTGATGTGTTGTTGTCATTCTTCAATTCCAAAGTCAATGCCCTTTACAGCTTGTGCTGTTCCATATACCCTACCCTCCACAAACAGCCCTTTTCACACAAAGCACAAATGACTCAAGCAAGAGTAACCTTAAGACAAGACCTGGTCATGTAAGCATGTCTCAGTTGGTTAGAGCATCGTCCTGATAAGCCAAAGTTTTAGGTTTCATCCCAGTCAGGCCACACACAACAATCAACCAATAAATGCATAAGTAAACAGAACAATGAATTGATGGTTCTCTCTGGCTCTCACTCTTTTTTCTTCTCTAAAACTAATCAATACATAAAATTTTAAAAAGAATACTCGTATCTTTTTCACTCTCTTTAAAAGAGCCCTGAATTACAATGACCGCCCGAGTTGCTTTATGGCACGTCACGGTTTAAAAGATCAGGTAAGTAAGAAATGAGACAACCCATCTCGTTGCTTTGAAGTGCGTGCTTGGGTCAGCAGCTAAATGCTTCTGCAGGCAGGTGCTTGTGATCTCTGTGGAAGCTGCTAGAATGTCCTTCCCCGGAACATGGGGTGGTGACTCAAGGACACAGAGAAGGCCGGCTTCTTTAAGATGTGGAAGAAGAGACCCAACCTTTATCCAGGGCTGGTGCACTACCTGTAATTCCTCCTTCAACCCTCACAACAACCCTGCAAGGGAATGGTTCTCATCTCCACATTACGGAGGAGACAAATGGAGAAAAGAAAAACTGCCATTTAGAGAAGTCCATTCTCTATCCCACCTTTGAAAAAGTCCTCAAAATGATAAGGCCATGCTTTAAAGTAATTACCGTGTTACATTCTAAATATCCACAGGCTATGTCTCTTAAAACCTGGAGATTTTTGTTGCTTATTGAAAAAAACAAAAGGTGGGTCTCTTTCAACCTGTAGGTTAAAGGCTTTTCTTTGTTTGTTTGATCAGGTGTCAGTTTTTTCCTTTTTTGCTAAGAATCAAGCAATGTGTCTATCAAGTACAAAAGTATGGAGGACATGTGGCGATTCTTTAAATTTATCATTCTAACTGGCTTCCACATTCACAACGTAAAATCACTTTTCCTAACCCATCTTTCCAAATCCCCCAAAACAAAACAAAAGTGAACAGTGTTAATGAATCGTAGTACACCACAGGTTTCAAAGCCGACTGGCTCACTGTCTGTGCTCTGAGAACATTCTCACTGACCTCTGTCACGTGAGGTGCTCATGTGCTCCGATGGGTGTTAACAAGCCTGCCCTGTGAATTCTGGCATCTGGACCAACGTGCCTTTATTAGGCACTCCCTTCAAAGCACCGTTTTTTGTAAAACTGATTATTCAAGCTGACATTTACATTTTTTTACCAGATCATCCATTTTACTCCCATCGTTAGTAGTTAGCAGTGAACACTTACTTTCTTCAACTTTCTCGTCTTCTCAGGTTTTCTGTGAGCTATATTAAAATAACTGCAAAAAAGAAAAAATCTAATTAGAATGTTACTAAGCAGGTAAAAATGTCAATCGTCTTTAGAGATGACTTCTTTTCAGCACTGCAATGCACAACAATTACACAGCAATTGAAAACTAAAACCAATAGCCCCATATATGTTAGGGTCCACCTCAACATACAATACTGACCCCAGCGGGAATCAGACAGAACATTCTCAGAGTTTTCATCAACAAAGTCTGGATTCCGACTCCATACTTCACTGGTCTAAAAAGTAGATCAGGCAGTGGCACAGTGGATAGAGCATCAGACTGGGATGCAGAGGACCCAGGTTCGAAACCTCGAAGTCACCGGAGTGAGCATGGGCTCATCCAGCTTGAGTGCAGGATCGCTGGCCTGAGCGTGGGATCATAGACATGACCCCATGGTCGCTGGCTTGATTCCAAAGGTCTCTGGCTTGAGCCCAAGGTCGCTCACTTGAGCAAGAGGTCACTCACTCTGCTGTAGCCCTCCGGTCAAGGCACATATGAGCTCTCCCTTCCTCTTTGTCTGTCCCTATATATCCTTCCTCTATCTCTCTCTCTCTCCCTCTCTCTCTCTCTCTCTGTTAAAAATTGAGAAAATAAAAAGTAATGCAAGAAAATGAAACCCCAACGTCTCTCCCTGTTGAACTTCACATGCAAATATCACCCACTTTTTTCACAGCGGTGAAGGGACAAGAACAATCATAACAATGCAAAATAATCCAGGCCACCAGCCAAACCCCAGTTCTGTCCTTCCCCGTTCAGTGCACAGGTCATATTTCCTTCTGCATGAAAATAACTAACAAACATTAATATCTGGGAGGGAGACACCTCACAGTCTTTCTCCTATTGCTGCCACGTGTCCAAAATGTTTAAGTAAACTCTGAAAATCCCTCTGCAAAATGAGAGGTCAGTCTGGGTCATTAGACAATGCCCAACCCTCAGGGTGGGGCAGGAGGAGTGGCCATCTGCGTGTGCCCCCAGCACAGTAGCCTCAAGGTTCCCCCTCATCTGCTCACGTGGAAAACATAGGCCAATTTTAAAAGGAAATGTTACACAACGCAGTAAATAGTTCAGATGCTATCTATAGAGATGTTCACCTGAAACCTGTGTACTCTGACTGATCAATGTCACCCCATTGACTTTAATTTTAAATTTAAAAAAATGTTTTCAGGAGAAAAAGTTATATATTTTTCATCAAACACATATTAAAACAATTTTTTGCAGAGATATATTCTTTTGTTGTTGAACTACACTGAATACTGGATTCTGGTAGGAAATTGGAATCCAGTAAACGCAGGGTCTAAGTCCATTTGGGCTACAACAAACATTGATTTCTCACAGTTCTAGAGCTGAAAGTCCAAGTTCAAGGACCCAGCAGATTCAGTGGACTGGTGAAGACCCTTTTCTTGGTTCATAGTCAGCTGTCTTCTCACTGTGCCCTTATGTGGACAGGGGCTAGGAACTCTGGAGGGGGACAGGGGGTTCTCTTTTTATCAGGACCCTAATCTCATTCATGAGGGAAGCAACCTAGTCACCACCCAATGGCCTCACCTCCTGACACCATCACAAGGGGGGAAGTTTTCAACATCTGAATTTCAAGGGGACACCAACATTCAGTTTATAGCATGCAGTAGCTAACCCTGAAAAAAAAATCATCACAGAACCAAACAGCTACAAACAAACATATTCTTTTCAATGACTTCTCATCCACATCCACGGCAGGACTAACACCGTAAAAATGTATACCTAAAATGTCAATCCAAACTCTGCTTCTTGGCAGCTGGGATATCTGTGACTTGGAATTTTTCTTCACAAAGAAAAGGACGTTAAATTTGTCTCTTTGCAAATGCCATTGGGAATATGGACTGCAAGCCAGCTCCTCACAAAATCACACAAACTGAGTGGTAAAAATAAATAAATAAATAAAAACCTGAAAATACTAATTTAAATCCAACTACCTTTGGACAGGGAGCATTCCTGGCATTTGGAAAACAAAATGCAAATTCTCTCTGGAGAATTTCAGCTTAATCTCAACCCTCAAAGCACTTTCTTAAATAAAATCCCATAGAAATGAAGCCATCCATTGTTTTTAAAAATTAGGAAACCAGCAAGGATATAAAGGACTATGAGAGGAAGCCAGTCCGAACAACAGAAAGCAGACAGGTTCCCAGCACTAGCCTTATAGAGACCACAGAAGAAGGCATATGCCAATACAAGGCGAGCTTGGGAATACAGAAGAACCAAGAAATTTGAAAGAATGGCAGAGAAGATTTGAGAAAGAACCAGACAGAACTCTTAGAAATGAAAATTTAAATAATTTAAGTGGAAAACTCTGTAAATCAATTTGGTAGCATTGTATGCATACATAAGTGTGTGCTAACATGATAGCAAAAAATAAAACAGCCAGAAGATCTATGTGAAGGAAGTGGAGTAGAGCACAAAGATAAAAGAGAAATAGCCCCCCAAAAAGAGGAGGACCCTGGAGTAAGAGCCAATGTAATTGGACATCGGCTGACCTGTGTCCACTCCAATCCAGAAAGAGAGAGACAAAGCATAAGACAGGGGCATCACCTGAGGACACAATGGCTGAGAATTTCCAAAAACTAATGAAAGTCACCCACACCAGGGACTCAGAGGATCCAATCAACCTGCACTTAGACACAGAACTTAAACCACCGCATATTGACATCAAAGAGAATGATTTTAAATAGCCAAAAAGATAAAATACTACTTTCATTTCAAAGAAGTGAATATAATGATAGCAGATGTCTCCTCAGCAAGGTCTAAGATAAAAGATGATGAAAAATACCTTTCATGGGCTGAAGGTCACTCTCATCTACAGAGTCCTAGGGCTGACATAAAAAGTATATGTGCCTGACCAGGCGGTGGCACAGTGGATAGAGTGTTGGACTGGGATGCGGAGGACCCAGGTTTGAGACCCCCGAGCTCACCAGCTTGAGCGCAGGCCCATCTGGCAAAAGCTCATCAGCTTGGACCCAAGATCGCTGGCTCCAGCAAGAGGTCACTCGGTCTGCTGAAGGCCCGCGGTCAAGGCACACGTGAGAAAGCAATCAATGAACAACTAAGGTGTTGCAACGGCAACAAAAACTAATGATTGATGCTTCTCACCTCTCTCCGTTCCTGTCTGTCTGTCCCTATCTATCCCTCTCTCTGACTCTCTCTCTGTCTCTGAAAAAAAAAAAGTATATGTGAAGGGTACTAGAGAGAGGACTTCCCTCCTAACCAACCCTTCTCCAAAAATGAAATGGACAAAATGAAAACCTCTTTTTGGGATATAAGATAACTAACAAGATAAGTGAGGAATTACCAGGCAACAGGCAGGAAAGAAAGGAAACCCAAAGATATGAGTCCAGTACCAGCCAACACTTGGGCCCATGGGGTTCCACAGAGCAGAGGGCTGAGAGGTTGGAGCATGTTTTTAACAGTTTTCTGTGGCCAACAGGCAAAAATGCCTGTTCAGGGCCCACCAACAAGGGGTTCCCAGTGACTGATTCCTCACTGTGAATTGGGAGCCACTGACCTGCACCTTAGCAGCAGTGACATCCTGCCTTCAGTCTACCTGGATGGCCCAAATTATCTCACCTTCTGAAACTATACTAAAGTAATCACAACTGTCGATGACACAGCATACCCCCTCCAAAAAAAACCCTACTTTGGCAAAAGGCAGTATCAACCTAGGCTTCAAATTAGATCGACAAGTAAGTGTTCAAAGTAATGTCCAGCCCACAGTCAAAGATAACTGGGCAGGCGGAGAGAGGAGACGGTAAAACAGAGAACCAGCACTCACAACAGATGTGCAGCTTCCATCTGGACCACTCACACTGGGAGAGGCAGCAGCTAAGTCTCCGGTGGACGGGCTCACACAGCAAGAATGGAGCCTCCGGCCATGGCCAGGTGAGCAAGCCCGGAAGCACCCACCCTGCGGCGGGCTTTGGGAGGTCTGCAGCCAGCGTCTCCGTGAGCTTCTCTAAGCCAGAACCTCTCAGCTCACCTGCTCTGGGGATTCCTGATGCCAGAAACCATGAAAGGATCTATATGTGTTCTAAGCCAGTAAGCACGTAGTAACTGGGTGTGCAGCGGTCATAACTAACACACCCTCCTAGAGAGAATCTCACCCACAGGCATCAGAAGATACGTCAGGGAATGTTTGCAGCAGGGCTGCTTATTTTAGCATGAAATTAAAAACAACCCAAATTATCATTCCACAGGTTGGATCAATAAACTGGTATATTCATTAAAGGGAGAATACAGAACAGTAGAAATGAATGACCAGTTGTGACGTGCTATTAACAGTGATGAGCTTCAGAAGAGTATTATTGTGTGAGAAGGCAAGTAACAGACATATGTGGAAGGTAAATGCATTTAAATAAAGTAAACAAACATGAAACATTGAAGAAAAATCTAACCCCCAGGGACATCTGATTATGAAAAGATGATTATTATAAAAGCCAAGATAGCGGTTACCTGTGGGCAAAGAGCAGAGGCAAAGGTGAAGGTTTGCAAAACAGTGGTCTGGGCTGTGGTTGACACAGAAATTCGTTGTATTACTGTTCTCTAAGCTATGCATAGAATTGTATACACTTTTCTGTATACATAATATAGTTCACAGTAAAAGACATGGAATTAGCATCGTGTAAAGAACGGTAATATCTTTCCAAGGCAGACAGGAGAACCAGGTGAGGCTGAAGTAGGCCAGGACCTCATGAGGGATTAAGGAAGAATTTCTCCTCTGCCTTTTGTAGAGGAAGCCTCTTCTGAGGCCCTGCCCCTGGGCAGAATTAAACCTGTTCTCTGTGAAAGCAGGTGCCACCTTCTCTTTCTGGGTTAGCACCAGCGCCCCCACCGCTGCCTTCCAGGGGTATGTGCTCCATGGCTATTTGTTGGAGACTGAGGTTCAGGTTGCAGAGAAATCTGTTCAACGACAGTTACCAAGAAGGTGCAGAGAAGTTGTAAAGAGACTAAGGCGGCGGAATGGGGGTGGTAAGGGGGGGTGGGGGTGCCACCTAGCCGCAGGGCCCCACCGTCCGTTGCTCACCCCCTTCCGGACCCGCGCACTCACTCCAGGCACTTGAAGCGCTCCGGCCCCGCCGCCACGTACTTCCCGCCTGACTGCAGCGTGTCCAGCCCCAGCACGGGGGTCCCGCCCGTGGGTGTGTACAGACGCCGCACACCGCGGGGTGTCTCCACCTCCTGGTTCAACTGCTCCAGCAGCGCCTCGAAGGTGGCCACGCGGCGCCGGCCCAGCACGAACTTGCGGCCCGCGAAGAACGGGTCCCCATTGCGGTACACCAGAATGGTCTTGGCGGGCGTGGTGTCCACCAGCAAGTAGAGGCCGCGCGTGCCCATGGCTCCAGGAGAGCGTACCTGCCGGGCACCGGTCAGGCACGCGGGCACTAGAGCACCCCACCTGGCAGCCAGGGGCGCGGGATCCAGACTGCCCCCCCACCCCCAGCTGGGCGCTCCCGCCTGTGTTGACGCCACCCGGAATTGTGACCGCAAGGGGTGGCTGAGCAGACAGGTTGAGGGGGCATTAGAGAGCCCAGACAAGCGCGAGGGCAGCAGAGAGCCGGGACAGGCGAGAGGGAGACAGAGCCCAGACAGGAGCAGGGCAGCAAAGCTGGGCAGGCGCGTGGGTGGCAGGGAACCGGGACAGGCGAGAGGGAGACAGATCCCAGGCAGGCACAGGATCAGCGAAGCTGGGCAGGCGCGTGGGCGGCAGGGAGCCGGGACAGGTGAGAGGGAGACAGAGCCCAGACAGGTGCGGGGGAAGCAGAGCTGGGCAGGCACGTGGGCGACAGTGAGCCGGGACAGGTGAGAGCAGCAGAGCTCCAGGAAGGGAAAGGGGGCAGCAGGTTCTACAAGTGGGGCAGGAATGGGAGCTGCTGGGCATCCAAGTGCCCACAGGACCCCCCACTACATTCAGTCCTCCTCTCTAGAAGCTGGGGGACCAGTGGGGACAGGGCAGGGGCACCAGGACTATCCTCATAGCCAAAACTGGGTGGTGCTGAAGGGTGCTCAACCAGAGTCTCAGTACCCTCCGAGCAGAGAGGAATGGGATGACTCCAGGTGAGTGCGTGGTGCCAAGAAGGTGTACAACTAGGGACGCCTCTGTTCGGAGAGGAACGAGTCCAGCAGCAGGTGTGCTTGGGAAAGTGGGTTCTGGTTCTGGATAAAGATACGCCAGTCCTTTGTGAGCTGGGACAAAGAATGATCTAGAAATACATGGTCCTGATGGGCATGAACAGACTTCTAAGGACAATAGGCTATGTCTTACCTGCTGGACTCACATGCAGAAAGTGCAGAATATTGATACTATAAATATCAACATCTTGTAGCATTAAAAATATGTTGTCCTGGCCCTGGCTAGGTGGCTTGGGGAATAGAGCGTCCTCCCTGTGTTAAGAGGTCAAGGGTTCGATCCCCGGTCAGGGCACACTGATTGTACTCGAAGCAATCAGTGAGTGCACAACTAAATGGAACAACTAAGTAAAATGAATTGATGCTTCTCTCTCTCTTTCTCTACCTCCATTTCACTCTCAAATCAATGGAAAAATATAAAAAATAGAAATAAAATAAAAGATTAGTCGCCCTTAAGCAAACATCCACCATTCACAGCCTTCAGCCAATTCTTAAATCACCACACGCTTTATGGCAACATGGAATACAGACGTCAACATGTGAGGGACCACTTTATTAAATCACCAGGAATTCTGTTGCTCTTAAAAAGATTAATTGCCAGAAACTTCTTAAGGTTCAGACACCGCAAACACTTCCAAGGAAGAATGGGGCTAAGTCGTTATGTAACCAACATACATACAGCAGCTTTGAGTGGTGGGGATCAAAGGTTGGCTCGAAACCCCGCCTTCACCAAAAACCTCATCATGGGCTTCTCCCGGGGCCGCAGGAGGCAGATGGAGCTGGGGAAGCCCTTGAGACGCAGGCGGCTGATGCCCCCGTCCGGGGTTATGGTGAGCCTCGCATGGGTGATGACATCCTGGAGCTCCAGGGTGAGGCTGTCGAACACATGGCTTTTGTCGGGGGACAGCTGCAAGAGAGGCAGGCGTAGGGGTCCTTGTAACAACCCCATGGGCTAACCTGTCCAGAGCAAACCATCAGTTTGGAATAAAGCACCTTTTTTCCCTGATGGCAGGGAAAGAATACCCAAGTAATGCTGACATGAACACCCAGGACCCCATGAGGATTGTGGTGCTTAGGCGTTCATTAAGTGGACAAACTGATAAGGAAGGCGAGTGGGCGTGGTGTGTCTGGACGCCACCTGTGGACGTGGTGTCACGCACCCTTACGTGGGAGCAGCCCTCACCCTCAACTCTGACCCACAAGTGACTCCCCTCCTGGTTGATCCAGGAAGACACTCTGGGAACATCTCTGTGCCACCCTCATATGACACACTGTTGTTACAGCTTTAAATAAGCTAAAAAGTTAATATAATGCAGAAACATTTCTCCATACGTATATTCTCTGCACATGATGATGGACATCAAAATCTGACCATTAGATACGCAGAAGTATGAAAAACAGGGCCCTTCTCTTTATGATGTCCCTGCACAGGTGAGACTCTTAAAGGCTTGTTCGTGTTACTGTTAACCTGAAGCCACGTGAACAGAGCCTTCTGATGGTGACCTTGCCGGACGAGGCCAGCCAGGAGCCCTCCCGGTCCTGCACCTGCGTGATTGGGAGCAGCGCTTTCCACCGGTGGGCAGGCAGGTCCCACTTGTGCCTGATCATGTCTTCCTCCTCCTGCGTTGTCAGGATACAACCGTCCAGGCTGCAGCTGGCGGGAGAGTTGCCTATGGGAACAGAGCAAAGAGTGACTTTCTCCATGCCGTCTGCCACTCAGCATAGTTTGGTTTATGAAACAGCACATGTGTTAAATCAGACCCTCGAACCCAGCAAACAAGTCACTGTTCGCTCTGGGAAGCAGCAAAGATACGAGGCCTGAGAGAGAAGGGGCATCTCAGCATGGGAGGGAGCCGGATTGTCCCTCCCCCCAAATAGGTGTTGTGTTTTGTGGAAGACTGAGCAGTAGCCTGACGTGGGTCCGTGGGCTGTGCATCCAAGTTTGAAGGGGTGGACTTGACTTGGAAAGTGGACTGTATTTGATAAGCTTCCTAGACTGCGGATTTACTTCCTTGCCATTGTGCTGTGTGGCTCTTCTGAAATGACGTAGCTGGGAAATCTTTTCCTTGTGGCAGCGTATTTCGGAATGGGACACTAACAAGAAAAAATGTTGACGTTGTTAACCGGTGCTTAGCACCGATCAAACCGTGGGTTCTAAGGATTCCTACGCGTTCTCTGCGTGCTAAGTTTCTCCTCGCTATGAATGTCGTCCGAGTAGTGTGCCCAGTGCAGCAGAGGACCTTGATGGAAGGACCCCACCCTCTGTGAGCGCTCCTAGAGGGTTCCTAGACTTTTAAGACCTGCAGAGGAGGGGTTTCTGACAAGAAGCCTGATAAAAGAGGCTATTCATTGTCCTCATGCTCCCGGGTGACTCTTCTCTTAAAACAGAGGTCTCCCCAGCGGGCAAGCACGCCCCTGGGGCACACAAGCAAACCCAGAGGATGCAGGAGAAGAACATCAGAGTGATGGCTGATTTTTGTTTCTGTAATTTTCACACTTGCACGTGTGTATGCTCATACTAAGTTTTGCACGTTTGGCGTGAGTGGACTCTGCATGCTCCCTGGTTCCCATGACTGTCGTGTTGTGATGGAGACAGGCTAAGTGGATGCTAGTGGGTATAGGTAAAACACACTGCAGTTTGCAGTGCCCGGTTTTGTGGACTTCCTCGTCCTCACATGGTCTTGACTAAACTGTCCCTGGCAAATATAAACGAGCAACTTGAAACTATTCATGCAGAGAGCCGTGAACTGAAGTCACTACTGAAAACACAAGCATTCACGCACAAGAGCCAACATCTCTCCTGACCCTCCGGTTCAGACCTTCCTCAGCCGTGTTGAAATTGGAAACAAGGGTCGGCTGATTGATCGGGCTACAACACATTGAAGAAAGAAATTGGAGAAGACACAAACACATGGAAGGACAGACTGTGCTCATGGGTGGGAAAGATGAGTACTGTTAAAATCAACTCACAGATTCAACACAATTTCTATCAAAAGACCAACCAGTCTTCTCAGAACAAATAAATAATCCTAAAATGCACATGAAATGACAGAAGACCTTACCTAGCCACAGGGATCCTGAGAAAGAAGAGCAACATTGAAGGTACCTATTCTACCTGTCATCAAAACAGCAGGGTACTGAAACAGAAATAGACACACAGATCAATGAAACAGAATGGAGAACCCAATGATAAGTCGATGCCTACATGGACAATTAATATATGCAAAGGAGGTAAAAAATATACAATGGGGTAAAGACAGTCTCTTCAACAAGTGTTGTTGGAAAAATTGGACAAATACTTGGAAAAAAAGAAAGTGGATTAGTCTCTTACACAATATACAAAAATAAATTCAAAATGGGTTAAAGACCTAAAAGTAAGGCCTAAAAACATAAAACTCTTAGAAGAAAACATAAGAAGTCAACTATCTGACATCACTCTGAGTGATATCTTTCGGATATATCCCCTTAAGCAAAGGAAACATAAGAAAAAATAAACAAATGAGACTTCATCAAACTAAAAAGCTTCTGCACAGTGAAAGAAACCTTCAACACAATGAAAAGGCAACCTACTGAATGGGAGAATATATTTGCAAATGATATTCAACATATATAAGAAACTTATATAACTTGTAATAAAAAAATATTAACAATCCAATCGAAAAAAGGGCAGAGGACACCAAAAGACATTTTGCCGCAGAAGACACACAAATGGCCAAGAGACATAAGGAAAGGAGTACACATCGCAAATCATTGGGGAAATGCCAATTAAAACCACCATGAGATACCACCTCACACCTGTCAGAATGGTTATTATCAAAAAGTCAACAACAGGTGCTGGTAAGAATGTGGAGAAAAGGGAACCCTTGATGCACTCTTGGTGGTGGAATTGCAAACAGGTGCAGCCCCTGTGGAAAACAGGATGGAGATGTACCGTATAACCCAGCAATTTCACTTCTGGGCATTTATCCAAAAAAAAATGAGCACGCCAATTTAAAAAAAAAACAACACATGCACCCTTATGTTCATTGTTGCATTATTTATAATAGCCACGATACAGAAGCAACCTAAGTGCCCTTCAGCCTAGCACTAGATATAGAAGATGCGGCACTTTTACACAATGGAATATTACACAGCCATAATAAGAATGAAATCTTGCCATATACCTGGATGGAGTTAGAGGGTATAATGCTGAGCGAAAGAAGTCAGGCAGAGACAGACAAATATATAATTTCACTTATACGTGGACTCTAAAAACAAAAACAAGACAGAAACAGACTCATAGAAACAGAGACCAAAGAGATGGTTACCAGAAGGGAGGAGACAGAGAATGGGTAAAAGAGGAAGGGGAATATAGTCAACAGTATTGTGATAAGTTTACACAGTGACAGGTGATTAGAAGAATTAGTGGGACGATCACATTGTAAGGCATAAAAGTGTCAAGTCAGTAAACTGTACACCTGAAACTAAT
Organism: Rhynchonycteris naso; assembly: GCA_037038555.1. Lineage (NCBI taxonomy): Eukaryota > Metazoa > Chordata > Mammalia > Chiroptera > Emballonuridae > Rhynchonycteris > Rhynchonycteris naso. The sequence continues at coordinate 109,533,552 of CM073001.1, forward strand.
ATAACCAATAGATTGCATAAAAACAGTACTTAAAATAAATTTTTAAAAAAACCTTCTGCACAGAATTGATACCAATAATAATAATAATAACAGCCTTCCAAAAACTAGTACAATCAAGACTTCTTGACATCATTAACTTTCATCCACTACCATTGAAGGTGGATCTCTTCTTAAGTATATATGGGCCCTTGATATAATTAATAATTGAGTGAAGACATTTATAAATCAGGGATCCAAAATATGAATATAAAGTGCCACCATTTATTTAGAGATGAATAAACAATCATGAGATAGTACTTATCAAAATTTTAACTAGCAAATATAAAAGTTGAGTAACCTATTCTGACTTTTAAAATAATGGCACATGAATATATTTTATAAAACGTAAGAATGGAATATCAGGGATGCTTGTTTAAATATATATATATTTTTTAAATTGGGTGGCTCAGTGGATAAAGGATCATCCCAGTGCACTGAGGTCATGGCTTCGATCCCCGGTCAGGACACATATGAGAAGCAGCCAGTGAGTGCACAATTAAATGAAACAACTAAGTGGAACAAGTTGATGCTTCTCTCTCTCTCTCTTTCCCTCCCTCCCTCCCTCCCTCAAAACAATGGAAAAATTAAAAAATAAAATGAAAACAGAACATGTAGCTCCCTTGCCCTAAAAATCTACCTGGAGGAATAATGGTCACCGCAACCAATCCACTTAGGATCCCTCCCTATAGGCAGATGCCTCCACCCCATTCTTGTCATGACCTAACCACTGAGTGCTTCCTAAGGCTCTTTCCAAATGGGATTTAGAGCCCTATGGTAGAGAGCCTTAAAGCATCATAGAATCTCCTGTGTTTGGGGTCATGAGCTCAGCTCTGACATTTCACAAAGGAAGAAACCAGCATACCAAGAGTTAAAGTAACCTACTCAGAGTCACACTGTTGGCTGGCCAGCTGGCTGGCTGGCAAGTGGAAAAGCCAAGCCCAGCGCCCACTATCCTGAGCCCCACCCCCCATCGCCCAAAGAACACATCATCTTCTTGGTAACCAGGACACCAACTAAAACGCATCTCCTCCTGACTGAACAGGTACCTTTAAAATAGGTTGTATCGATTTCGATTTTCGTTATCACTCCAGGATGTGCCAGTCGGAACATGGCCCATTCACAGCCAGGAACGAGGAGGGTGCCATCCTTACTGTTCTGGAATTCAAGAGGAAATGCATGAGCCTGCTGCTGGCATCATTCGAGAAAGCAGCAGTGAAACATGCTGACGTGTGCTGACGTCACTTCCTTGCTGCCTTACTGAGAGCGTGTGTTCTGTGACCCAGTGCATAAGTTCTTTCTGTGCCGGTTGCCTCTCTGCCTTCGTTCCTCCCCTGCCGCATGCTGACTCACAAGTTTAGTATTGGGCAGTTGGCGGGTTTTTACAAATTTCTCGTATGATTTTCTACATCAATTATAAACCCATGTGCAATGGGTTTTATCTAACCCAGCCCGTATTATAGGTCCTCTGATACGTTTGTTTTCACCTGTCAAGTAGATATGTTCTTGGTCAAATTTAAACCAATATATAGGGCCATGATGGCGAACCTATGACACACATGTCAGCACTGACACGTGTAGACATTTTCAATGACATGCGGCCGCATACCAGAGAAGTATGGGGTCGCATGCAGAGAAGGACGTTTCATCCTTGGCTCCTGTATGGCCAGGTGCAGTAACCAAGGATAAAACATTTGCTGTAGTGTAGACACTCTGTGCCGGAGGTCTGTAGGCCAAAACAACAGAACTCCAGCACAGAGCCTCTAGTTCTGGGACTTCTGGTTAGGCTGTTTTTCTCGAAGTGACACACCACCCGAGTTATGCTTGGTTTTTTGGCAAATTTTGACACACCAAGCTCAAAAGATTGCCCATCACTGATATAGGGTCTGCCTTCACACTTCAGTTTATAACAAGGAGAGTTTATTCACTTAGATCTGAAAGCGTTGGCTGACGTAAAAACCAACCCAAGAAAGAGGTGTTTACGACCAAGTTGTCAGTGGGATTTACAAATGGGAAGGTTTTTAGGTTCTGTGTGTTTTTTTGCTTTTATTTGGATTTCCTTATACTCAGGTGCCGGCCAAGTCAAACAGCTGAGTGGTCTCTAGAGTCCTCTATCTGTCACAAGTTCCTGGAACATGAAACTATTAAAAATTATTAAACTATGTTTTTTGTTTTGGGGGGGTTTCTGTTTCTTTTTTTAGCAAGAAAGAGAGAGAAAGAGAGCGAGAAGGACAGACAGGGACAGACAGACAGGAAGGGAGAGAGTTGAGAAGCATCAACTTGTTGTAGCACTTTAGTTGTTCATTGATTACTTCTCATATGTGCCTTGATGGGGGACTCCAGACAAACCACTGACCCCTTGTTCAAACCACTGACCTTGGGCTCAAGCCAGTGACCATAGGGTCATGTCTATGATCCCACACTCTAGCTGGTGAGCCCGCGCTCAAGCTGGCGACCTCAGGGTTTCGAATCTGGGTTCTCAGCATACCAGGTTGATGCTCTACCCACTGCGCCACTGCCTGATCAGGCTAAACCAGTTTCTTTTTTCTTCAGATCAATCAATGCATTTATATCATTCAATTGTAGATCCTCTAGTTTCTTTATTAAAGAAAGAGAGAGAGACTCCAACAGTGCATCTGAGTTGCTACCAATGGCCCGCAAGTTGGGCCAGCTGTATCTTTGCCCCATCCTATAACGAAGCCGTAGGGAAGTTTGGAAAACGTGGAGAAGTGATAAAGCTTTTAGAACAGTGCGTAAGAGGTTTCTAAAATAAGGGTTTCTTCCTGGCCAGGTGGCTCAGGTGGTTAGAGCATCATCCCAACATGCTGAGGTTGTGGGTTCCATGCCCCAGTCAGGGCATGTTAAGAAGCAACCAATGAATGCATAGATAAGTAGAACAACAGATTGATGTTCCTCTTTTCCTCTCTCCAAAATCAGTAATAAAATAAAATCGTTTCCTTGGTGTAAAATGAAAACTGTCACTTTTCAGAAAGCTGTAAACGGGCATGGTCTTCAGCTTTTTACCTCCAGTATGGGTGGCCGGTCGGGCCTCCTCGCTGTCTCCCAGCCATCCGCCGCTGACTTTGGCTGGCCAACTCCTGTGGGAAAGAGCATCACTGAATGGGACAAATGTGATTTTATCTTAAATGTGAGGACGGGCTTATTCACAGGTGTCATTCCCTCACGGGTCTCGTGCACCTGAGCACAGCTGCCTACGTTATTGTCATTGAGGTTAATGGTTCAGCAAAGTCGCACACAGCCATAGGGCTAGTAAATTGTATTTCTCCTTTTATGCCGACTGCTTAAGCCAAAATTACAGAGAAAAATTGCTGTTGACTTCCTTCATATCATAAAGGCATCAAGTCCTACATATGGACAAATAATCTCATTCACGTTCATGCTCTGAGATGGGCCCCTCCCTACCATAGTGAGGAGTTTAACGCTGGTGCCCAGATGCCCCAATGAAAGCCAGACTCTTGAACATTGCCTCACCTATTATTTTGTTTGGGTGCCCGAAATACGCATTACTGAATCCTACACAGGCACCCCCGCAAGCGATGGCCACCAGGTCTATTGGCTCTTTGGGGTCTGTAGCAGCCCAGTCTTTGTGTCCAATACCATATACCCGAAGACGTGCAATCCCACCATCTAGAAAGAGAAGGTGCCTTGGTTATTGTTTCGTTGGAAAAGTAGCCATGTGGGGATCATAAACTACAAAACCCTTCCCATTCTCTGGCTCTGTCTCTCATTTGCACCAAGCCCATGCCTTGAAACAACTTCCCTGGCTCTCCCAAAGCAAACTTCTTGTTCTGGGGTCCCACCTCAAGTGTCACGGCCTCGGAAAGGCTCCCTCGCCTCACTCTCTAACGTCACATCCTCCCCACTCCACCTGCCCCCCTCCCTGCCTGACTCCCCAGGTTAGTTTATCACCGCCCTCGCATTTTTACTCCACAGTCTAATCACAGCCCAAAGTTATCTCTTTTTTTATTTATGTCCCTGTTAATACGTCTCCTAAAAACCAGAATATAAATTCTTTGAGGTCATATTATCAATAACTGCCTCTCTTGTTCCCTTCTGATTCATCTGTGCCTAGAAACCATTGTGGCACAAAGCAGGTGTGCATTTTTTTATTGAATTAATAACTCCAGGGAAAGTAAAAAAGCAATTGGAAAATTCATTATAGATAGAATGTTTGCTGCCAGACGTTAGCATTGCTGAATCCCACACAAAATCATACACAAGCTGTATGTTTTTATTGTCACAGTGATACGTGGCCTAGCGATGCAGATGAGAAGACAAAAGGTGATGTCCACAAAATCAAATCACAGTAGCCCGAGTTTAGGTCTGCAGAGCAAAAAGTGGCTACTAACGTCAACTCACATACATCATCTGGTTTGGACCAAGTGAACATTTTTGACTTGTTTAATTTTGACTTCCAGAAAGGTAGGAGCCAAGCTATATATATATATATGGAGAGAGAGAGAGAGAGAGATACACACATACATATGTATATATAAATTCAAAATCATTATCAGTGACCATCACTTCAAACAGACCCAAATGGAATTGGACTGGTACATGAAACAACTTCTGCCCAGGGCACTGTTGAAAAAAAAAAGGGAGCAATCATGATGGCAATTAGTGGAGCTAATTGTGCATTGAGTTAGGGAAAGAGATAGTCAGAGAGAATTCAGACAAAACTGTCATCTCAGGGTCACTGTGGGCACCAAGGACACATGTCCCTAAGGAGCAGCATCAAAAGCCTCTCACTGTGAAGGTGAGACAGGTTCTGTTAATGCAACATGGCCACTAGTCAACATGAACTCACCTGGAAAGGTGAGTGTGTAATTATCCTATGGACGGTGTACACACATATTTCCTCTCCCTTCTCTTAAGTGCTTTAAAAAGCAGTAGTATAACATAATATGTGTGCCATGTATTGATGGGCTCATAATACACAGACATGTCATCTACGTGTAATATATTCACCAGTGACAAACAGCACCAAAGGGGTTGTTGGGAGCACGACTGTACTGGGCTGAGGAAACAGCCCAATGGAAACTCAAAACCACAGAACAAATGGAGAAAACCAGAATTGATAATGAAGGTTCATTTAACAAACCTTAAATAAATATAAAGTATAGACTTGCTCTCTTGTCTGCTCTTGGCTGCTTCAGAAGACATAAAATTATATAAATAACTGTGACAATGTATCATTGGGTTTAACATTTATAGATGTACTTTGGGTAACAAGGAAGCCGCCAAAAAAGAGGGAAAGGAAGAAAATCTATAAAAGAGTAATGTTCCTAAAAGATTAAAAAAAATAGTAAAATAAAATTATTAAAGAAATAAAAATGCAGAAATAAACCCATGTGTCTATTGGTCAACTAATGTTTGACAATTGGCCAAAGTAAGTTCGTTGGGAATTAAGGGCCTTTTGCACAATGGTTCTCAGACAGCTGATCTCCACCTGCAAAAGGATGAGGCTGATCCTTACCTCACAGCATATACAATAAATTAACTCAAAATTGAGCAAAGACCTAAATCTAGAAGCTAACATGATAAAGTCTTAAAAAAAAAAAAACCATAAGGGTTTTCTTCATGAACTTGAGTTTGACAGTGATTTCCTGGGTATGACCCCAAAAGAATGAGCAATAACAACAAAAAAAGCACAGAGTTAAACATCAAAATTAAGAATCATTGTGTTTCAAATGACACTACTAAGAAAGTGAAAAGACATCCAACAGAATAGGAGAAAATATATTGCAAATTATATATCTGGTAAAGGGTTTGTTTTTAGAATCCACAGAGAGCTGTTATAACTCAATCATAAAACATGAAACCCCAATTGAAAAATAGGCAAAAGCTCTGGCTAGACATTTTCTCAAAGCAAACGTACAAATGACCAATTAAGCAGTCAGAAGGTGGTCAACATAATTAGCCAGCAGAGAAATGCAAATCAAAATTACACACATCACATCCTCTAGAATGACTACAGTCAGAAGACAGATGATAATAAGTGTTGACGAGGATGTGGAGAAATAGGAGCCCTCACATCCTGCTGGTGGGGATGTAAATGGTGCAGCCACTTTGGAAATCAGTCTTGTAATTCCTCAAACAATTAAAAACAGAGTTATCAGCCTGACCAGACAGTGGCACAGTGGATAGAGCATTGAACTGGTATGCAGAGGACCCAGGTTCAAAACCCCAAGGTCGCCAACTTGAGCAAGGGGTCACTCGGTCTGCTGTAGCTCCCCAGTCAAAGCAAATATGAGAAAGCAATCAATGAACAACTAAGTGCTGCAACGAAGAATTGATGCTTCTCGCCTGACCAGGCGGTGGCGCAGTGGATAGAGTGTCGAACTGGGATGCGGAAGACCCAGGCTCAAGACCCCGAGGTCACCAGCTTGAGCGCGGGCCCATCTGGCTTGAGCAAAAGCTCGTCAGCTTGGACCCAGGGTCGTTGGCTCCAGCAAGGAGTTGCTTGGTCTGCTGAAGGTCCGTGGTCAAGGCACATGTGAGAAAGCAATCAATGAACAACTAGGGTGTTGCAACGGCAATGAAAAACTAATGATTGATGCTTCTCACCTCTCTCCGTTCCTGTCTGTCTGTCCCTATCTATTCCTCTCTCTGACTCTCTCTCTCCCTGAAAAAAATAAATTAATGCTTCTCATCTCTCTCCCTTCCTGTCTGTCTGTCCCTCTCTCTGTCTCTCTCTCTCTCTCTGTCATTTAAAAAAAAAAAAAGAAACACAAAAACAGCCTGACCAGGCGGTGGCACAGTGGATAGAGCGTCAGACTGGAATGTGGAGGACCCAGGTTCGAGACCCCAAGGTCACCAGCTTGAGCGCAGGCTCATCTGGTTTGAACAAGGCTCACCAGCTTGAGCCCAAGGTCACTGGCTCCAGCAAGGGGTTACTCGGTCTGCTGTAGCCCCCCGGTCAAGGCACATGTGAGAAAGTAATCAATGAACAACTAAGAAGCCATAACAAAGAATTGATGCTTCTCATCTCTCTTTTCCTGTCTGTCCCTATCTGTCCCTCTCTCAGACTCTCTCTGTTTCTGACACAAAAAGAAACACACACATACACACACACAAAAAAAACCTCGTTATCATATGATCCAGCAGTCTGAATCCCAGGTATATATCCAAATTAAAACATATGTCCGCACAGAATCTTGTACAAGAATACATAAAGCAGCATTATTCATAAGTAATAAGTAGACAACAGATGGAAACCATCACAAGTCTGTCAAGTGATGGGTGGATAAACCATGTGGTCCATCCATATATGATGAAGTTTTATTCAGCCATAAAAAGGAATAGAAGGCAGACACAGTCTAAGCATTATGGGCCTTGATGACATCATGCGGAGTAGAAGAAGCCAGTCACAAACAACTATGTACATGAAATGTCCAGAATAGTCCAACCCATCAAGACAAAAAGCAAATTAATGGTAACTTGGAGCTGGGGCAATAAGGGTTGATAGCTAACAGGTAATGGGATTTCTTTTTGAGGTGATGAAAGTGTCTTGAAGTTGACTATGGTTGAGAGTTTCACAGATACTATGTATTTATTCAGGCTTTCAACCACTGTAAACCATTGATGGGTGCAGGCTAAACAGGTGTATCGGGTGGTATGCGAATTACAATCAAGTCATTATACAGTGAAATTAAAGGAGGGACTTGTGTACATACCACCTCAACCACTGATATACCTGTGAAAGACAAGTTCTTAGGCGATGTCTTAGCCCTATCACATACTAATTTTCTTGGTCATTTTTGATAATTCCCTATGGACTGGTGGGTTAAAAGAAGAATTTTTGCAGAGAACACAAAGAACAAACTCGAACCCTAAAGTGCTGGAGATGTCGGTGGCCACAAAAGAAATGGTGAGTACATTTTATATCTCTAAATATGCCAACACTAAGCAAAGAAACCAAAGAAAGGACCCACAGAGATGGGTTCACCCCATATTTACCTGGGAAAATGTTGAGCCTTATGTGAGTCCATCTGTGCTGGGAACTGATGAGAAAATAATTGTGGCTGGAAGCAGGGTTTTCTGGTTTAAGGTCTGTCATGGGAACCAAGTGATCCCAGTCGTCAGACTTCAGCTGGCAATAAATATTAAAATGTCAGCAACGGCTGCAGGGAACAATAAATTCTCTCATCCTAGTGCCCAGGTAGGGCTGGCAGGGTGGAGGTACTCTAATAAGGAATGCCGCCTGGAACACTTCAGTAGAAATAGTGATAAAGATCAGGTTTAACGAGCAGCATGAGGGCCCTGGTTGTTTTCATCCTGATCAAAACAGCCCCCGGTTTGCTCAGTGGTAAAGCATCGGCCCAGCATGTGGAAGACCCAGGTTCAATTCCTGATCAGGGCACACAGAAGCACCCATCTGCTTCTCCACCCTTCCCCCTCTCACTTCTTTCTCTCTCTCTCTCTCTCTTCCTCTCCCACAGCCATGACTCAGTTGGAGCGAGTTGGTCCTGGGCACTGAGGATGCCTCCATGGCCTCCATCTCAGGTGCTAAGAATAACTCAGTTGCTGAGCAACAGAGCAGTGGCCCCAGATGGGCAGGGCATCGTCCCCTAGTGGGCTTGCTGGTGGATCCTGATCAGGGCGCATGCAGAAATCTCTCTGCCTCCCCTCTTCTCACTGAATTAAAAAACAAACGAACAACAACAAAAAAAAACAGCCACTGGGTGAGAGTGGTGGGCAGTGGGCAGGGAGGGGTGAGGTGAAGAACCAGATCTGAAATTCCTCCAAACGCCTCCATCTTAAGCGTTCTTAAAAAGGAGACACCAGAATGGCGACGTGAACATTCAAGTAAGAGCTAAGGCTGTTCCCGTGGACCATGAAATCTGGGGCAACCAAGTTTCTCTAGACCAGGACTTACCTGGAGGTAGAACCATCTGCCCTGGCTATTAGTTACTTCCTAGTCTGTTACAGATCAATGCTTTTGTAAAACACAATATGAATTCATTACCAGACAAATAGCATTAAAAAAAAAAACATGAATGTATCAAAACACAACCCCAAATTGTTTATTAAACTCATCAGGTGTGACGTCACGGTGTCCAATTCCTGTAAAAAGTATTTGATTCTGTCCGTTTCTGCTTTGACCTCAGAGTGGCAGCACTTTGGAGGTGGGTGGTCTGCGGACTGTCCTGTCAGAGGCACTGCCCTAGACCCACCGCCACAGCCTTCCCTCCCGCCCGGGCTGCCTGAGCCACTCACAGGACCTCTGCAAGGCACGTGAGGGGAGGTACACCAGCTGCGTGTCCCGCCGCTGTGCATGTGTGGCCAGACATGCGGACCAGTTCCCGGCAACCTTGCGGCCCCTGGCGAGACCCGTCTTCTCCCGCAGGCATACCTTAGCAACGGCTTCAAATTCCTCGGGGGTGGCGGCAGCTCCCAACCTGACCCCTCTCGGTGGGATTTCTGGTTCTTTATCTGAAGTTAAAGTGACTGTTAGGGTGATGGTTCGTGTTCGAAATCAAAAAGAAAAAGAGAAAAAGAAACATCTCATGGATGTGGACAACAGCGTGGTGACTGCCTGGGGGAAGCGGCCAGAGGGGTAGGAGGGTGGGCGGGGCATAAATGGTGATGGAGGGAGACTTGACTTGGTGGGAGGGACACACGGTACAGGGAGTACAGGGTACAGAGACGTGTTGTAGAATTGAACCCCTGACTCCTGTATAATTTTGTTCATCAGCGCCACGCCAATCAATCCAATGAAAAGGAAAAAAATAAAAGGGATGACATTGAATCAATCAGGTTGATTAAGAATCTTAAACAATCAAGAATACTGCGCACCCTTGGTGGGTTGGGTGGTGAATTGTCATTTTGCCAAATAATGCTAATGATTTCATTTTCTAAGTCAGGGTATCAGGTGATGAAAGTAGCAGGACCCACTTTACTGAAGTTCCTTAGTATTTGAAATACAGTGCTTTCAAACGCAGTGAGATCCATTTGGTAGCACCTTGGCTCGTCAAAATGGCGACTCTTTCCAAGGTAACTCAAACCTCAATCAATCTATCACATCATTTGAGTTTTCAAACGCTGGGAGTCTGGCAGGGTGGGCCTGCGGTCCCCCAGGGGCAGCCTTGGAGTTGGTCCCTGAGCAGTTCAGGAACTGAAGCCCCTGTTGGGAGAACTGTGGATGGCTAAGGGACTTTCTCCTCTGTCGTAGTCCTTTCTTTTGCACAAAGAACCTCTCTTCCGCCATCACGGCAATTCCCGGGCTCCCCGGCGGTCTTTCAGGAGCAGAGCCTCAGACGCTGCCGTGCTTTCAGCACCAACTCACCAGCTGACCCGACTTGCTTTCCCTAAGTGTATGTCTATACACACACATACATAATTATTTCTTTTTGGGGGACAGAGACAGAGAGAGGGACAAATAAGGACAGATAGGAAGGGAGAGAGATGAGAAGCATCAATTCTTTGTCGCAGCACCTTAGTTGTTAGTTGATTGCTTTCTCATGTGCCTTGATAGGGAGGGTGGGGTGGGGGGCTACAGCAGAGCAAGTGACCCCTTGCTCAAGCCAGCGACCTTGGGCACAAGCTGGTGAACCTTGCTCAAACCAGATGAGCCTGCACTTATCCACTGCACCACTGCCTGGTCAGGCCATAATTATTTCTAAAAAATTAAATCTGGGACCTCCATCAGATAATGCCCATGAAAGGACCAGAAAGACAGGTTTTGACTCAAGGAGGCTGCATGATTCAGAGGGTCCGCCTAGTCCAGCATGGCAGGCAGAAACTCTCCAAAAGCCTGTGGTGCTGTGTCAGCACGAGAGGGGCTGGTGCCCCTGGCCCCATACTGGCTCAGACCCGGCTCCATGTCATCCAGGTTGTCCAAGGGGCCCTGCTACCCTTCCCATGCTACCTGTCTGCTACCCTTCAGGGTGACACGAGGTGCCCCTGGGTGAGGCATGAAGAGTTGGGAACAATGCAGTCTAAATTGGGTCTGAGAACATGGCTCAGCAAAAAATCAGAAATCACAGGGCACGCTATCGGGAATCGAAGGGAGCTGGCTGGACGCAACTGAGTGGCTTTGACAAGCCTCTGAGCCGGTCTGGGTTGGAAATGCATGGTCAGGGGGATGGGTGAGCCGCACAACCCCCACCGCCCTCCATCCTCAACCATCCGGGGCCAGCGGTTCCCAAGGCACCTTCTTCCAAGTTTGCTGCTTGAATTGAAATCCGAGGGGCGTAGTCCCCCATGAAGTAAGAAATGTCCACGTCGATGCCCCGGATCATGCCCTGTACCCCCAGCTTGATGATGCACCAGTCGTGACCTGAGGACCCAAACGACAGCACATCCCTGTTATATCAAAGTCGGCAGGCGAAGCAGGTGACCGACAGCCCCCTCCTCCCATCGCAGGAAACTGGATGGGTTCATTTTCGGCTACGACATGAGGATCTCCCATAATGCGGTCCCATAGGGCCACTGTGCCCCACAGGAACCTCCCAGTTCTTGTTAGACCAGAACATGGATGGCCCTGGGAGGCAGAGAGACCTGACACCGATTCCAAGTCCACTGTTTCTTCTCTGTGGGTCCTTGGCCAGTTGCTGGCTACCTTGAGACTCATTTCTCCCACCATGGATCAGGGGTGAGATTAACCTCCAAAAAACTTAAATGTGACTGTCCCATAGAGGACATCCAGCCCAGCTTGGCTGGTGGCCTTGCTGTCACCTAGGGCTCAGGGGACCCCTCTCCTGCCCCCACCCAGAACCCGCTAGTGCACGTGGTAAAAAGTCATGTCACTGTGTTCAAACGCCCAGAGGTATTAAAATCTAATAATGTCTGGAACACCAGGAACTATAGACAATTAAAGATACCCAAATATTTCTATACTGCTTGAGACAATGGAAAAATAAGGTTGTTTAGCCTCATGTGCTCTCACAAACATTTCTCCAACTTTGAAAGGTGCACCTTGAGGGAGACGAGGAGTAGCAGCGAGGAATGACGACACTGTGGTGCATGGAAGGCAGTGTGTGTGGCCACATAGGACAGGTCTCGGTTCATGTCCAGGCTTAGCTCACAGTTATGTGACCTGGACGCAGGTGACAGTGATGACAGGTGGACCAGAGCACGTCCCCCAGAGAGCTGTGAGGCCAGACGTGCCCACGTTGTGTCTGCATGCTACCCTCTCCCATCCACCGCCCTTGTCACAGTGTCACCTTTCCAATAAGTGCTGCACACACACACACCCCCAACGCCTGGCAATGCACTGGGGACCAGGTCTTCGTTATCCCTCCTGAGGGTTCTGAGCCCAAGCCTCACGAGGGACACCCCAGGTGATAAAGCATTCCAAGGGCCCCAGGTGAAAACCAACCCAAGATGTGCCCTGGCTTTCCAACAGCCTGTTTTTTTAAACTTCTCAGAACAGACTGAACAGAGTCACGCCCTCTAATCACCTGGAGTCCGTTTCCTTCGAGTCTCCCATCCGTCCACCCATCTGCCAAACGCGGTGTGTTCATGCTGCTTACAACAGGGACTATCGGCCTGAAGCAGAGACATGCAGTCAGTGACTAGCCCTCGTACAAGAGCCTGGGGCACCCAATGTCCTCACCTCTGCCCCCAAAAGGACAGAAAAGGGCCATGCAAAGGGAGACCCTCAGGGAGTCCTCAGGAGGCGTGGGAGTGTCTGCCCCTCCCTTCCCACACAGGTAACCCATTCCAGCCCAGTGTGCCTGCTTCTTTTTGTTCTGTTCTGTGGACTCTGCACAAAACTAGCCACTGAGCCACAGGGTAAAACCGCATCATGGATGATCCAGGGGCTCCACGCATGGTGCAGCCACCGCCACCACCACCACTGCAGTCTGGAGCCTCCAGAAAGGCTGCCAGGCAAAGCAAAGGAAGCCCAGAAAAGGCAATTTAGTAAGAGATTCAGCTGAAGCCGTATGAAGAGCGGTCCAGGTGATGGCGTCCAGCTGAACAATTCACCCCAGTACCACAAGCCACTCGGTGCCACCCGAGGAAAAGTGGGGACCCCAGAGTTACTGAGACAAATGGCTGAACTCCCTGTTTCGCTGTTAAGAACAGGGACGGCCACGACACCTCCTGCAGGGTGGCGATGACGCTGCATTCCATGTGAATAGTGAACTAGCTAAGCCAGGGTGAACCTGCTTGCACACTGTTCAGAGAGAGACTCATGGCAAACGATGCACGCTTTGACGTGTGGCAGCCCTGTAACCTGAAACAAGCTAACCAGCGCCTCTGGTCCTCACTTCACGACCGATGTCTCTGAGTAAGGTAACACGTGCCAGGTGCTCTCACGTCAATGTGCTCAGGACTGGCCAGGTCCCGCTGCAACGAGCAGCCATCCCACCAGCATGACCAGATGGCCGGTAACCACAGGGGAGGACAGCATGCTGCCCCAGCCAGAGGCCCTCGGCTGCTGCCCCACACCTCGCCCACAGCGGGACTCTGTGCCCCTGGGCTCACCTCTGGCCTTGCGAGGGTGCTCACCCCACACACTGGTGGGACAGGGAAGCGGGGTTCCCACAGAGCTATTTCTTCCCCATTTGGGCAGTATTTTGTCTACTTTGGTTTTCTTTTTCTTTTTTTACATAAACATGCCCTACATGTTTGTAATGAGACAGGTAAACATTTTCCCCAAAAAGGGCAAGACGCACATCACCTTCTTCCCCAACGCTGATCCTGACTGCCACGCTCGAGGAGCAGTAGGATGAGAGCACAGTAATGTCCCCCATAAAGTGATGTGTCCCCTAATGTCCCATACCCATGTCTGCTGCGTCCTCTCCTGAGTCCACACGGACTTCCTAGTGTGTCAGCTGCTCATGCGTGGCTCAGCGGTTCTCTTCCGTGGCTCTCCCCCACCCCACCAGCTACCCGGGAGTGGGGGAGGGGTATGAATTCCCAAGGCCACACAGCTCCCTGCTCTCCCACGCTGCGCACCCGGAACCCCACTGTCATACCTTTAGAAGGTTTTCTGCAGGAGCGAAAAAGTCATCAGTCGCAAACAAAATCTAGGCAAAGAAATAAGTAAAGATAAGATTGCCGTATGTTAACAACCATTTTATTTCATTCCCTAGTAACACATTAGAAGGAGACGCAGTAAAAAGAACACATGGACTTGGCCCAGGGAGGAGGAACAACATACAAGTACACCAGGGCTTCCCCACATTCAGATCTCCTTGCCCCCTCCCAACACCGAGTCTGCTCCTCTGACTGGATGGCAACGCCTAGCTCCTGTCACTTGGGAAGAGAATACACCTACTTTCTTTCCTTCTTTCCAAGAACTGAGGATCAATGTGAGAGGCTTCGTGCTTCTCACAAGCAGAGCCCATGGCTCTGGCCCCTTAAAGGATGCCCTGCAGGTGGGCTGGCTGGGTATGTATCAGCCAGAGCAGGATGTTTGTGACCAAGGTGATATGCTCCAAGTCACACAAAGAATGCAGGTGGAAAGGGGGATTTCCTAAGCAAAACAGGCTGCCGGTCACCCTGTGTTCCAGGACCCAGCGGCACTGCAGCCTGGAGGAGACAGTACATGACGGACAGGTCTGACTCCAGCCCGGAACATGAAAGGCTGGTGAGGACCTGCAGTGTTGGGCACGACCTGCCCCAGAGACGGAGTCGGGGTGACACACTGGGAGGGGCCATGTGGGAGTTCTGCCCCTGCTCCATGTCCCTCAGCGGTTCCTCCATGGAAAAGCTCACGGGGCACACGGAGCCCTTCCTCCCTCTCCAGCCCCCCACTCCACCCCCACTGCCCCCCGCTGCACTGGAGTGTTCTGAGAAAGCTACACCAACTGGACCACTGGTGCCCCTTTGCGCACCTGCTGTCTGAAAGACCTCCTTGCCCCTTCTTGGCTTTGACATCTCTTCTCCCACTCCGAGCACCACTCATCTGGAGAGCTCTCATCCCCCCCCTCCCCGCCCCCACCACCCAAGGACTGAGGGAGGCAAGGCTCTCTGCGGCACCTGCCCTGCCTGAAGACCACTCTCTGACAGCTCTGTCTGGACTTCACATCTGTCTCCCGTGTGGAGTGCGAGCCTCTTTCAGGGCAGCCACAGCCTTTCCCTTCACACCATACGTAATGCCTCTGTGCACCTAAGAACCTCCGCACATTGGTGGTATCTTAGCACCTTGCACGCTGCTGATAGCTTAGCAACTTAGCTCTTGTCAGTGTCTCAGCGCCTCTGCACGCGGTTGGTAGCTCAGAGCCCAGGGACTCTGCACGCGGGCAGTGCCACAGCACCTTGTACTCTGTGTTCACGAGCTCTCCAGGTGGCTGTCAGGCAACAGGTAGGGACCACTGCTCTGTGATGTACAGCACGCACAGAGGGGCAGAGAAGTCTCTTCGCATCTGCAGAAGGTCCATTCCTTTCACTTAAGGTGATGCTGCCCTTGCTCAGAATTCCGCCAATAGGAGAAAGACTCTTTGGAAGCCTCTCAAGGTCCTGGGCTTCCTGGGACACATGGGCCCTTCCACCCACCCAACCCCCGCTGATCTATCTACCTGGTCCCTCTGCAGGGGTGGCCGGTCCCTCGTGTGACTGCATTCCGTTTTGTCCCCACCCTGGGATACCCACTCACCTTTCCTCCCACACACTCAGATGCCATGTCGATCAGCTGGATGAAGTCTGGAGACCTAGCCCGTCTTCCTTCCCGGGGAGAATCAGCCATGCTTCCTGGCAAGGAGAAAGGCAGGTGCGGTCATCCTCGGGCTGTGCGGGTAGGTAGGGGCCCCCAGCCAGGCTCCCAGACCCCCAGACTGAGGTCTGAGATGCTCAAACAACATGTCCTGTCAGGTGGAAGGGGCGGGTGCCTCCCCAACCATGACCTCCTCGGGTTGAATGAAAAGGTGAATTTGCACAAACAGTAAAAAAAAAGGAATTAGATCAGGGCTTCCTTTGTTTAAGAATAAAGTGTGCAAACTTGACTGCCACAATACATAGGTTTTACTATTAAGGGGGGGAAAACACTATTTTAGAAAAGAATAATTTGCTTCTAATAGTCTTTAGATCCATTCCAAAAACCCTGAGCAGGGAGGTGGCGAGCCCTGGCTAGAAACGGGGTACAGCAGGGAACGCCCAGTTGCAGGGGTTCCCCCCACTCCTCACGCCAGGAGACTGATACCCACAGACGCAAATGACAACTGACACTGTAACCACCAGACATGAAGTCGCAGAGATTTCATCATCCAGGAAGACTCGGGACGTAACTGAGGGTGACTCCTCAGCACCCTCAATTTGAAGGTGAGAAAGTGGACAGAGAAGTGGGGAGAATGGCAGAAGGAGGCCTGAGGCGGCAGGACTGACCATTGCTGCCCCTGCTGATCCTGCTCTGCCTGGGTCTCCCCTCAGCAGGTGGCCACTCACCCACCTGCTCAGCCCCTGGAGCAAACACTCGGAAGTCACGTTCCATTCACCCCTCTCTTCCCCTCCCACCTCGCACCCAGTCTGTTGGGGAACCCTGTCTACCTTCACATCAGATCCACAGCCTTATAGCTAATCTAGAGAGTTTCCCTCGAATTTATGAGAAGGAGCGACGTGAAGGGCACAGAGGCCACACAACTAGCCACAGGTGATTGTATAGTTGTAGCAGGACGACAGAGGATCCGTACAGTGTGCATAATGTGAGCATCACACACGCATGCACTCACACACACACACACACACACACACACACACACACACACACGCACACACAGAGTGCAAGTGAAGGAGGGGATGCGCCATCGTCAGCTCTCTCCTGGATCATCATGACGTCCCCACCCGATCTCCCTATGCCCACCGTTCTCTCCTGACTGCTCTCAGCACAGCACTAGAGCCTGTTTTCTTTTTAAAAGGAAGCCAGAGTGTTGAACCTCAGCTCTTCCCCTTTCACTCAGGCTAAGAGCTGGTCTCCTTACCACGGCCATGACACCCGACTCTTGGACCCTCTGTTCCCCTCTCCCCCGGCTCCTGCTCTGGCCACCCTGTCCCTCTCCCTCCTCATCGAATGTAACCACCTGTCCTGCCTTCCACAATGTCTGTTCCCTCTGCTGAGATGCTCTTCCCTGCACACTGGAGCAGTCACGCCCTCATCTCCATACGCCTTTGTTCAACCATCCACCTTCTCGGTAAAGCCCACCTTGACATCCCCCAGCCACACAGGGGCATCTGTGCACCCCCTTTAACCACAGAACCAGCTCATTCTGGTCCTGTTTTGCCGCAAGTCAGCATGGCAAGTAATTCCAGGTCCTGAGTAGGAATGGTGCGGAATTAAGAAAATAGGCTTAAAGAGAAAAAAAATGGGCTTGGGAGGACTTTTTGCAACACAGAAGATAGCTTGCAAAAGGCAAGCCTCCA
This sequence comes from Rhynchonycteris naso, assembly GCA_037038555.1. NCBI lineage: Eukaryota > Metazoa > Chordata > Mammalia > Chiroptera > Emballonuridae > Rhynchonycteris > Rhynchonycteris naso. The sequence continues at coordinate 109,550,916 of CM073001.1, forward strand.
CCCCCCCTATTTATAGGGCAAAGGGAGGTTATTAGCAAATCAAAGAGATCATTAAAACAAAGTCACATTTCCAAGGCAACCCAAGAATTCTACCAACTGCAGAAAACCCCCACCATACACATAACATCTTAACTTCACAAAACAAAAGATAAAAAGAAACTGTCTCCAGTCTTCCAAGGGACATGGGGGATAGAATGAGTATAAACAATCCAGCACCACAGCTAACATGGAGGTGTGGAAAAAAACAGCCTTTAACAACTTCACTCTGTAAGGGAGGTGGGGGGTTGGGCACACTGTCAGCTTATTGCCAGCTCCCCACACCTCTGTCCCCCAAAAATCTAAACTGCAGCTTTCAGTCCCCCACACTGTCCTGTAGCTAACTACACCCAGAACCAACGCTCACCACTCTTACGCATCACATCTGTGAACACTCAGCTGCTTCCCCCCACGAAACCGAAGGACCAGACACAACGGGCACCTGAAGTCGGAACCTGAAGCTAGAACCCTTCCAGAGGTGCAGAAAGCACTGTCAGGAAGACCCAGTGCTGAAAACCTTTAAACTGCCCCGAACCCTGGATGGAGGACACAGGTGTCTTCTTCCCGGCCGACCTCGCAGCTTAAAGATCTTTCCTTTCTCAAAAACTGGTGACAGCCTGACCAGGCGGTGACACAGTGGATAGAGCATCAGACTGGGATGCGAAAGACCCAGATTCGAGACCCTGAGCTCGCCAGCTTGACGCGGGCCCATCTGGCTTGAGCAAAAGCTCCTCAGCTTGGACCCAAGGTCGCTGGCTCCAGCAAGGGGTCACTCGGTCTGCTGAAGGCCCGTGGTCAAGGCACACGTGAGAAAACAATCAATGAACAACAATGGTGTCGCAAGGGCAAAGAAACTAATGATTGATGCTTCTCACCTCTCTCCGTTCCTGTCTGTCTATCTCTCTCTCTGTCTTTGAAAAAAAAAAAAAGCCAGTGACATAATCTTGTCATCCATGTGCACTGGGCAGTGAGCCGTGCTGGGTCACACCCCAGCACTTCCAGCCCCGCCACACCCACCTTTGTTTCCACAGCCGCTGATACACCTGTGTAATTCTCCTGTTTTGAATTCTTATCTGTCTTTCCCGATTAAGTGTGTGCCCCATGAGGTCAGTCTTTTCGTTGGGCTCACTGGTGTATCCCCGGGGCTTGGAACACTGCTTGGCACATATAAGATGCTTAATAAATCCATGTGGGAATAAAGTTTTCTAACTCTCCTCTGATGTTTTAAAACACTGGTTCCCTACACGGACTGAAGTCTTCCTGAGTGTGAAAAGGGGCAGAGTGAATGTATTACAAGGTTGCAATAGCACCATGCACGTTTTCACCCCCAGAACATTATCTGTTTCCTCCTCAGCACGGATCATTGACCATGTGGCATTTGGGGAGCATGGTGCCCGGAGAGGGAGCTCTTTGTCCTGTCCCCACTTCTGTCCCTGCACATCTCTTCCATCGGTCTACTCCTGCATCACGTCCTTTTATAATCGACCCATGACCTAGGAAGCAAAACGTTCCTCTGAGTCCTATGGGTCACTCTAGCCAATCAGTCAAACCCAAGGAGAGGGTTGTGGGAGCCTCTGATGTCTCTAGCCGATGGGTCAGAAGCACAGGTGACCGCCCGCGCTGGCAACAGGCATCTGAAGAGAGGGGCAGCCATCTCATAGGACGGAGCCCTCCCCCTGTGAAATCTGATGCCACCTCTGGATGAATTGTAGGGTGCCCAGCTGGTGTTCTCCCCACACAGGAACTGGGTGTTCAGACAGATTTAAAAGGCTCTGCTTTTTTTCTTTCAGTGACTCACAGCCAGCTCACTATGACAAGGACAGAGCACTTGAACATTTTGCCTGAGCCCATAATTTCATGGTCTCTCTATACTGCCCTGGTTAAAGAGAAAGCAAGGTGCCCTCTGATTCCTGCTGGGCAGGGTGTTCTTTTAATCTCTGCTGTTACACCTGTCCCTTTGCTGAGCCTCAGGTGACCTTACCAAGCAGCCCACACCACCTGCGCGTCCCAGAGGTTGCAAATTCAAGGGAGGGAGAGTTCGAGGGAAAGAGGCAGGCTTTCTACACTTTTGTTTCCAAGGTATCAGACCCTATGCATCAGGTTTCTACACTCCTATCCCCCTCCTCAAAAAACTGACAATTTAAACCATAAAACACTTGTTGTTCAGCAATTGTTTTTTTGGTGACAGAGACAGAGGTAAGGACAGATAGGGACAGACAGACAGGAAGGGGAGAGAGATGAAAAGCATCAATTCTTCATTGCAGCACCTTAGTTGTTCATTGATTGCTTTCTCATATGTGCCTTTGACCTGGGGGCTCCAGCTAAGCCAGTGACCCCTTACTCAAGCCAGTGACCTTGAGCTCAAGGTGGTGAGCCTTGCTCAAACCAAATGAGCCCACACTCAAGGTGGCAACATCGGGGCCTTGAACCTGGGTCCTCTGAGTCCCAGTCTGACGCTCTATCCACTGCGCAACCGCCTGGTCAGGCTTTGTTGTTGTTTTTTAAAGAATGCTTCCTTTTGGAAAAGAATGTTTCTGTCTGGGGAATAAATAAATGAACAGTCAGTATCATCCAACCGGGCAGCAGTGCCTTCTATACAGCCGGTGCCGCTGTGGCACCCAGGGCCCGCATGCAGGGGGAGGTGAGCCTCATCCACCCGGGTGAACGTGCCTTCACAAGCCCATTACCATCCATGTGCATTCACGGAAGCACACCTCAAACGCAGGCGGAAGTTTTCAAGGCTAGCGTCTGTTTTTCCAAACAAAATGTAGCCTGTGGACATGTCTGTTTTAGCTGGCAGGAAGGAACTCAGTTTGAGGCAGGTCACCCCATGTCCCCTGAGCTGCCGTTTACTCACCTCACTGGAGACGGGGGTTCGAAAGGGACCCTCACGGCTCCTTCTACGACATCATGGCTTGAATGCTCTGTCATTCTCTCGTTTGCAGTTAAGACCCTGTTGCTCGAGTATGTGTGAATGTGTTAATGGGGATAAAAAGGGAAACAGACCTCTGTGAAATACTGCAACCAGCCAGAGGGTGACTCTCAAAGGAGGGTGAAATCCCAATTTAATAGAAGCCACAGTGGCAGAGGTGTGGCAGGGAAGGCAAAGTTCAGCCACCATCTCCCTGCGGCCACACGCACCCTTTTCTGCTAGTTCATCTTTAGAGAAACCAGACCTTGCGTCAGAGAGATGGTGCTGGGTCCGGAGCACGCACAGGTTGAAGTCTAGCCACCAGTGTCTGTTCCGTGGCTGAGCTGAGATGGGAACCAATGGCACATGTGGTACTGGTGAGATTCAAGTGTGGCGACAGTACCAAACAGCCCAGGAGGCACATTCCCATCCCTGCGGAAAACCCCAGTCATGTTGCAGGTGTGCATGCACAGGGCATTTTCATGCACATTATTGAGCACCCATAATTATAAGGTGCTTTTTTTTATGAATGACCTTAGAATGTTGTATCACTCAGTGGTAGTCTTAGAAGTCTTCAGTGACCTCTCATCGGGGTAGGACAGGCTCAACGCCACCTCAAAGGTATCCATCTGTTCAGAGTCCTGTTACAGAAGACCTACTATGTGCCAGGTGTGCACCAAACACCTGACGTTAGCACTCTCCCTGGTTCCCACGACCACTTCACCCGGTGTTCACGGCTGGTCTCACATGCCCCATGGAAACCGAAGCTTGGGGTGGTTCTATCACCCTCATCCAGCACGGCGCGGTCCAAAGAGGAGTGACCCCTCAAATCCTCCCCTGGTCCTCTCTCTCACACACGCCAGCCCAGACCTACCCACTGCTCTGCAGCACGGAAGGAAGCCAGTCCTCTGCCTGGCTGGGACCTCCCAGCTCCAGACCTCTGTGGTGCTCACTCCCCAAACTCCCTGTTCCTGTCCCCACAGTGGGCCCTCCCCTGCCATGACTGGGAGAGCAACTCAGGCCTTACTGGAAAGAGCCTGTGCCCAGCAGCCGTGAGGACTCCCCACAATCCCAGAACACCACCCATGTGCTCAGACCAGCCGTGGCCTCTGCTTCTAAATCTGTCATAGAACTGCTGGTTCAAGTTAGCTTCTACAGAATTCTCTGCAAAGGAACAAGATCTCACAGAAAAGGGACAAGCTACAGCTGAGCCCAGGCTATGAGGGTGGATTATGCTGAGGATTGTACTTCAGAATGTTCCTCAGGGATGAGGAGGAAGGTGCCCTGGCCAGGTAGCGTGGCTGGTTAGAGCCTCATCCCGAAGCACAGTACACATGGTTTGATCCCTCTGCGGGGCACATTCAGAAACAGACTGATGTTCCTATCTCTCCCTCTCTCTTTCTCTAAAATAAACAAATAAAAATTTAAAAAGAAAAAGAAAGAAGAAGAAACGAGGAAGAAGGTAACAGTTTACTCTGATGAGAGGAGGCAATGGGTTTCCTTCTGCTGGAAAAATTATAGCCTAAAATTTCATAGTCAAATGCTGCTCACTTTTTTTTTCCTCTTTGGGATTTTCCTTAAACTATGAAGACACAACAGGGTGAGTCTAGAAAACATGGGAGAGACCGTCCCCGTGGCCAGCAAGGCTCTGGGGGCAGGAATGACTCCATTAAAGTCTGCAATGACTTTCCTCCTTCCTGACAAGTCCTAAGAAAGCTTTTGGCCAGAAGTATGAGATTTGCAGTGAAATAAGTTTATTCAACTTTAGGGCAGCACTAGAGTAGCTTACGCTGGGAGTGGGAGGAGCCCTACCTACCTCGGCCTTTGTTTGTATCAAGTTTTCTTTTTGGTTTTGTTTTGTTTTGTTTTGTTTTTTACTTTATTCATTTTAGAGAGAAGACACAGAATGAGTGAGAGAGAGAGAGAGAGAGAGAGAGAGAGAAAGAGAGAAAGGGGGGAGGAGCTGGAAGCATCAACTCCCATATGTGCCTTGACCAGACCCCAGTGCAGGGTTTTGAACTGGCGACCTCAGTGTTCCCAGGTCGACGCTTTATCCACTGCGCCACCACAGGTCAGGCTGTCTGTATCAAGTTTTGCTAGAACTGGTGGCTCTTTGTTTGAACATAGGTTTATTTTACCTGTGAGTTGAATTCTTTAGACGTTTTTAAAGTCCAAAGTCACATGACCTCGACCCAAGCAGAGCGGGACCAGAGCACAGAGCTGCGCACCTCACTCGAGGGCTGTTCCCAGCCCTGGACACACTGTTCTCAGCATTGGACCATCCCCAAAGGCCAGGGACAGCAAGCCGGGTCGTGTCTGCTGTGATCTGCCCCACCCTCCTCTTTCCAAGGTGTCAGACACTCGTGGCTATTAACTTCATCCCCGTGGGTTACCCCTGGTTTTTTTGGACAATGACAACTTCAACACAGCACGTCCTTGACCAACAACACGCCAGCCTCACCCAGGAGTGTGAAGTCCCGTGTCTAGGATTGGATCTCCTGTTCCTCACCAACCAGCCAAGGTCCCATGGTGCTCAGGGGCTCAGCCAGGAGACAACTCATCACAGGGGCCTGACAGATCTGTTGGAGAGCAGCTGAGCCTGTGTGATGTCACAAGGGCTGCAGGGTGGGGGTCCAGAGGTGAGCAGCCCCTCCCTGGAGAAGCTCAGCATCCTCTGCAGGACCCTTTGTGTGGTGGGAGCTGACCCTGGGCCCCCAGGCACCGCCGTCCCCAGCTGAAGGCCTCCCTCTGTGGCCAGGTCCCACTGCTGCTCTGAGCTAGTCCTGCCTCTAGGAGGCTCACCGGCCATGTTCTCCACCTGCCGGAGAAGGCAGGCTCTGGTGACGCCACCGACCGAGCATGGCACATGTAAACGAATTCCTAAAATTCCGCAGCACACCGAAAAATCTATTTTTTGCGAATTGGACCAAAAACTAGGGATAATTTTGATTGATTTATAAAAAATAATAATAGTAATCGTAGTAATTACCTACTCTTTTTACTCCAAAATGACTTTTAAAAAATCAGACGACTATACTAGTCTATAAGGATTTCTGGTGCCAAGAATTCACCAACCAGGCACAGCCTTATTGTGCAACGTGGCCAATAAGATGCAACTCTGTTATCTGACCTGTATATTTATGGTTCAAAACTGGGCATTCACACTGGACGGCTATTGCTGTGTTGGCTGCTGTCATTTTTTTTTTTATTTGACAATTAAAAGAAAAGAAGTTACTGCCCCTGACTAAATAGTCAGGTGTTATTGCATGTTTAAAAATTCTTGTGGCACATGGGTTGTATATCGCTGCCCTCGTGGGGAAGGACCCTCGACCCCAGGAAAAGGCAGGTGCACACCCAGTTTTCACAGGATTTGCCGGAGTTCGTGGGCCCAGAGAAGGCACCTTAGTGAGTGGATGCTGTGCCTGATGGCATGAGGCCCAGACTGCAGTCCTGCCCTCTGAGCCCCAGTGTAGAGGATGAGACTCGATGACAGAGAGCTGAGTATCCACCGGCCCCTCAGGGCACTGCTTACCCCATCCGTGTTGGATGGTATTGTCCAGTTCACAGACAGAGGGGCTGGCTCAGCTGTGGGAAAGCCATCAGGGTCCCTGGTGTCCTCTCGGGTTGAACTCCCAAGGGGACCCAGCATGAGCACCCAGGCACCAGGGAGAGGCTGACACTCCCATGCTCCCTTCCCCCTCCTTGATGAACCAAGCCAACTGGGAAGACAGGCCCTGTGTCCACCAGTCCCCCAGGTCCCACTGACACTGCTGTCCTCCTCGGGCAAGATTACTAAGAATACAGACCATACTCTGTGCTGCATTAGACTGCATCCTCCCAAATGAACAGATGTGATTCTGTCCCGAAATCTCCCATGACCCTCCCCAGGTTGGCAGCTAACATGCTCTGCATTCTCGGCCTGCAATCAGTCTCAAAGCTGCAGAGTATAGGGGCTCACTTCTGTCCCTTATTGTCATGGGGTCCCAGCCAGCACAGAGAACAGACACCCAGGGCCCAGGGGCAGGCGAGGCTGCCCTGACCCTCACTTCCACGTCGGAGCCGGCTCCTGAGTCTCAGTAGCTCGTGAGTCTCAGCAGCTCGTGACCACGCGGTTCTGACTGGATCAGAGAGGGGCTATCAGTGCGCATCCCCCCAGGTCCCCAGGTGATGCCCGTGTGCTGGTCCACCAACCACCCTCAGAGCACAGGTCCTCCACACCGCACTGCCCGATGTGGCAGCCTGGCCACTGAGAGTCAAATCTATACCAAAAGGTAAAAGTAAATAAAACTTAAAATTTAGATCCTCTGTCCCACCAGGTAATTTCCATGTGCTCCACAGACCACAGGCGTGGAGACAGGATCCCAGGGGTGGCAAGACACAGCTGGGGCCGGTTCCCATTTGAGCCCCAGGGCCACAATCAGACTGTCTCCTTCAACACCCACCCCAGCTCACAGTGCTTGATGTCCCCGCAGGGAGAGGCAAAGGGACGCTCCAGTCACAGCCTGCGTCCACTTGAGTTCTCTCCCTTCCATGAAATACCGACCAGGCCCTGAACTGACCAAAACCCTGACATGATGAACATCTGGCTGGAGACACGCGTGAGCCCACATACTGATCCCTGGGATCATGGTGAATGGGTCCACAAATGGTTGTTTTTTAAAGTCACAAAGTCCGGGTGGTTGGTGGCCCAGAGGGAACTAGCCAATCCTAGCCTTAGGAAGCAATATCTCAGTCCACCATGGATGCTAATGCTGAGTGCTGTCTCCACACAGACACATGAAAAGGCCCAGTGTGCGGCGTGTTCTAGGACGGAGCCTCTGGATTGGGCCGTGCATGACCCGTGCAAACACACAGTGTCCCTGAGCTGCCCCGAGTAGGGACCCCACAAGTACAGGGACCGCTGTGGACATCAGCCCCATGGCTATAGCTGGGGACCTGCAGGCCGTGGGCTCTGTTCCCATCCACCTCACCCCCAAGGTGTTTCTCCAGGCTTTTACAAAATCCCCGTGAACTCCCAGAGCCCTTCTACAAATTCCCTGTCTGCCAGATCTGAATTGTCCTGTCTGCAGCTAGGAAATGCTACAGACCCTTGGTTCCCCTCTGATGAACTGAATTGGGTTACATGTGATGGCCACCCCCGCCCCCCGGGGAAGCAAGGGGGCACACTGTCCAAGCCAGTCACCAGAGTTGGCTACTTGGCATGGGCAGACGTGAGAGTCATGGTTCATGTCTGGGTAAGGCAGAACTGTTGGATGATGGGTGCAGGGGACAAGAACCAGGGAGAGCCACAGGACATATGCCGGAACCCCAGGCTGTCACCCTTCCTGCACCTCTGCCTACACAGAACTTTGTGTCCAGGGCTTTGGGGCGCTGGGACCCAGGTGAGCAGCCTTGACCTTCCTTGGAGCTTACCTCCCACCCCCCCATACACAGTCCAAGCACCTGTTCTTCTGACAGGTCTTTGTTCTTTGTGGGTGTGGACACTGCCCCCTGGGGACATGCCTCCTGACTGAGGGTGAGACATCACAGGGACCACGCCCAGGGGTGTTCTGGAGGGTGTGGCCCTTCCTACCTTCTGCCCATTGTTCTTCTGCATTGCCATCGCCTTTGGCCACACACACACGCACACACACATGCACACACACAGAACACGCTAGTCCTACCCCAGCATCTGAGTAGCTAATAGCTTCGCAGGTTTTGTCAAGGCACCGCCCCCTCCCACCACCAGGTGGCATTGTGGCCATGCAGACCCTCAGTCATCTGCTCGCAGCCCTGGGTGGGTGTCTGGGCAACATCCTTGCCAGCTCACTGCTCACCATGCACTGCACACTGCAGGCCTGGGCTGGCCCCTCACCGTAGCACCTAACAGACGCCATTGTCCTCAGCCGGTCCCACAGGGCATCAGCAAGTCTCCTCGTGGACCGCTGGCAGCAGGAGCCCAGCTCGCTCACAGAGGAGCTCACCTTGGGCTGCCCTAGAACACAGGAGAGGAGGCCGCCCCGGGACTGGGTGGCCACCCAGGCAGAGGGGCACCGGGAGGCTGTGGGAGCTCAGACTCAGACCCGCCCTGCCCGGGTCCTCCCAGGCCCCCACCCAACCTCAGTCACCACACTGAGTCAGTGGTCCCACACAAGCCTCTGTCCCTGCGCACTGGATTTGCCCCTGGGCACGAGGGGCGTCCGTCCCAGCCCAGCATAGGGCCAGCCGCTGTGCTGAAAATTGACCACTCTTCTTGCTTCCACCCCACCCAGGCCCAGGGTGCCCCTGGGGCCCTGACAGGACTCACGGGCAGGCCAGCAGCTGTGGCACCTCTTACTCCCAGGGTGGAGCAGCAGCCAGAGCCCCGAGCCCTCGGCCCTGCAGGGCGCCCCAAGGGGCTAGGTGACAGGCAAAGCATCAAGCAGCAGTCACAGAGCAGGAGGCCTTTTCAGGGGACGGGAAGCAGCCCCCTCCCTCAGGAGGTGACAGCATCTTCATTCTAGTGGACAGTCCTGGGCCTACCCACCACCCAGAAGCTTGGAGCAGACGTGGCTTTTCCTCCATGGATGGCTAGGGCAGGGGCGCACTGCGACAGTCTGCTCCACTAACACTGTCACGGTCATCCCCCAGAGAAACGGGCACCCAGGGCCTCACTCAGATGCAGAGAGACCAGCACAGCCGGGAGCACTGCCCACACAGCGCCAGCAGGCCTCCAGCCCAGAGGCTGTCCTCTGTGTGTACGCCCCCGTGTCATCTTTAAAAGACAGAGGTGTCTGCTACTTTTCACTAGGGGCTCTGGTGCGCAGAATGTGGTGACTGGCTGGCAGCTGAGGGCCCTGCCTCCCTCAGTCGCATCCTCGTGAAATCCCCTCCTTGAGCATTCGTGCTGGACCTGGTGACTCTCCTTACGATGAGACTGCAGCCACAGCAACTGGACGCCACTTCCCAAACGAGGCTTTGGGAGGCGGGGACAGTGTCTCTCAGACTTGGGGGTTCCTTTCTGCTGTCCTGTGGAGGAGGATGTCAGGCGAAGAGGCCACATGGCCAGGGACTAGAGGGTTCAGTCTAACAGCCAAAGGAACACCAGAGCCCTGCGGGGCCAGAGTCACACACTGAACATGGGAACGGAGAGAATGTCAATATTGGTGTCACCAGCTGCTGACGTTCAGGGTAATTGAAGATACAGCCACAAGATAATAAACACAGCTGTGGGAGACAGCGAGATAATAAAACACCACCACACACTCCACTGTTATTTTGGAGAATTTATTTTTCTTTTTCCTGAAATCTGGATTTGCAGCAAAGCAAAATCATCCCTACTTGGCTAAACATGTGAAGAGTCATATATTTTAATATAATTTACAGAAACACTGGTCAAAGTGAAGTGGGTTCTTCTCCACATAGAAATTCAACAGAAGTGAGTCAGGCAGACCCAGCCACCAGTTACACTAACTACACATAACAGAAAGGTTACTTTATAGCTTGTGCAGAGGCAGGGCCACTTCTGAGTAACAGGTGCATAGTGAACATCTGGCTACACTAGCAATGAAATGCTACTTCTTCCGCAGAAACAGCTCTTTCATACCCCTCCTGCCCAGGCTCATGAAAGACAGTCAGTCCTGCACTTAAGGGGCTTTGCACTCCTGGAGGGACCCGCCCCTGGAGCCGGCCCACACACCTTGGGCTGCCTGGGGGGCCTGCGAGGGCACCGTGGGCATCAGGGACCCGCAGCCCAGACCCCCGCTGCTCACACGTGCTCCTTGTCGAATTCGCACAGAAAGTGCATGGTGATGTGGCAGGCCACGTCGTTCCAGCCCCCGGAGGCCACCATCTCCACGCAGTCCTCCTCATCGTAGGCATTGTTGGGCTCGCCGTCGCACCACTTGTTGAAGGTCTGCATTGGGGAGCGGTCTGCATACACAAAGGCACCCTCGCGGTCCAGGTCGTTGATCCCGATGAAGACGCGGGCCAGGCCGGCCTGTGCCAGGTAGGCAGCCAGAAGACCGTTGGTGGCCTCGTCCTTGGGCATGGCCAGCGAGCCACCTCGCCCCTGGCAGGACAACTGCGCGTCCACGTATGTCCGCTCCTCCTTCACGAGCAGGTAGATCTTGCTGTCCGTCTCGCGCACGCCAGCGACAGCTGCGGGGGAGGGCAGTGCTGGAAAGTGAGACTCGCGTTTCTGCAACAAACTCGGTGCGGGCCCCGCGGCACAGACATGGCAGCAACAGCGGCCACGTACACACGCCGCCGCGGGCCACGCTGTCTCTGGGTTCCAGGGTGGGACGGAGGACCGGGCGGGGCGGTACAGGATGGAGAAAGCACGGAGAAGGACATACCATTTTTTATGAATTTTAACTCGGTCGTCAGCTGGGAGACCTGATTGTCCATCTCCCCGATGGCCTTTCGCAGCTGGCTGCACTCGCACGGGAGGCCTGTGGAGATGGGGGCTGTGATCAGGACGAGGAGCCAGGGCTGGGGCCCAGAAAGAAAGAAAGGAGCTGCTCGCCCAAAAACAGATGTTCCTCCGCAGGCCCCCGAGACCCTGGTGCAGAGGTGCGCTGGCTGGCTCCGGGTAGCAGCAGTGGAGGTGGAGAGGAGGAGACAGAGTCTGAGGACAATGGTGGTGATGGATCCAGGATGCAGCAAGTGAAAACGGGTGAGATGGAAGGGGTCCTGTCTCAGCGACTCGCTGCTGAGCTGGGCTGGGAAGAGGAACACGGGGCTGATGTTCCTCTGAGACACCCCAGGGGGCTCGGGGCTGACACCAGGGTCGGGGTGTGATTTGGGCACTGCTGGCATGCATGCAGAGTAAGGGAGGGCAGGGTCGTGGGAGTCAGCTGCAAGGATGTCCGGAATGAGGGGAGACCCAGGCAAGGCAGTGCAAGCCTGCTCTTCTCAGAGGTTTGATGGCCGGAGTGGGGTGCCCCGTGATGCCCAGAGAGGGACTGGCAGAGGGCACTGTGCTTCAAGACAGTGTGTCTGAGCAGCATCATGTGGGAGACATGCTCACACGTCAACAAGCAGACTGCAGTCCTCAGAGGGCGGGATGGATGCAGAGAGCACGCGGCAGCCACATGTACCCCGTTTTCCAGCCGAGGCCAGTTTCAGCTCATGGGTTACATTTTTTCAAAAGTGCAATTTTAAATCATGTTGTAAAAACCCTTGGACCCTTTATGCAATACCTGGTTCTCCATTGGGGCCGGGGGGTCCTATGTCACCAGAGTCCCCTTTCTCACCTGGAAAAGGAAAGAAAGTAAAGTCAGCGTCACCACATAGAGGGGGGACATGGTGCACAAGTTTAAACACGTCCAGGGTCACAAAGTTACACCTTCCATGCGCAGCCCCGGGGTTCCTCCTGAATCACCTGAGTGACACTCTAGAGATCGCGATTCCTCGGGCTCTATGCGTGTGGTACAGACCATGCACGATTCACGGGATCTCAGAGCGAATCAGATGACCATTCTTTACACCAACTCTGGAAAATCCCTGGTGTCCCTGAAAACTTTGCAGATATGGTGTCACGAGTCCTTAACACCATGAGGAAGTGGCCACTAAATCTGATACCCGCTCTGTCCTCGCCCCTCATCACAGCAGGGAAATTCAGACAGAACATGTGACCTTAGAGCTGAAGGGACCTCAGAGATTGTCTTAAGTGAAGGGTCCTCACCATCTTGCTGAGACGGGTCTTTCCTGACCCTGCCCTGGGGGGCAGCGAGTTGTCATAGGAGGGCACAGTCACCAGCAGACTTGGGCCTCCTGTTAGATGGACCGTGCCACTTAGCCACTCTGCCCTTCCATCGCCCTGAACTTACAACGTAGGAGGGCTGAACAAAGTCATTGCCACAGAGCCTTCCAGCTGCTCTAAGGTTAGACAGTGAGGGCTAACATTAGAACCACATGAATATTCTGACAGTGTAATCTTCCTCCTCCCTGGGACAACCTAAGTGTCCCAGTTGGCAGGACAGCAAAGAGCCAGCAACTTGTCCACCTCCAGGTCCATGTGCTATTTGCCCGGGGAGGGACAAGGTCTGGCGGTCTCCATGCAACTGACACCTCTGTGTTCTTCCTCAGCGCCGGACAGGGCCCAGGCTGGTAACCTCGGAGACGTAGCCCACCGAGTGCGCTAGGCCCCACGAGAGGGTTAGGTTGTCCCTTGTGAGACCCTGAAGTATGTCCGAGGCATGTGCTGGAGAGTAAAAGCTTGCACACCCCCTCCCCATGGGGCAGTGCCCACTGCACTGTCACAGAGCTGAGAGCTGGGACAGCCCAGACACCCCTGAGCAGATGTGTGGACGAGTGAGATGTGGCCCACCTGTGCACTAGGATACCATGCAGGCTCAGGAAGGAAGGGCATTCTGACACCTGCCACAACGCAGAGGGACCGTGAGGACACTGTGGCACCACAGGACCAATCGGGCAGAAGCCTGTCTATGTGAAGTCTCTAGCATGGGCAAGCTCACGGAGACAGGAAGCCGGGCAGAGGCCGCCGGGAGCAGGAGGGGTGAGCAGTCACTGCCCCATGACTGGTGTCTCTCAGGGGCAGAGAGAGCATTGTGGAAGTGTGCGGGGATGATGGTGGCCATACCGCGTCATGCCTGTACTTGATGCCAGTGAGCTAGATGCTTAGAGTCTCCATCCCAGCCCTGGCCAGGCTAAGCTGGGGGCAGGCCATAACCGCAGACCAGAGCCAACCACCCGAACCCACTGGGGCTGAGAACCCAGGCAGGTTAAGGAGGCACAGGGACCAGAACCAGCTCTGGACACATGGCCAGCCTCCCTCCCACCTCTGACACCCAGCAGCTCTGTGCCACCCAGCCCTCCAGCTTTGGCTCCTTCCCAGCACCCAGGACGGGGCCTATGGGAGACCTACCTGGGGTCCTTCACTGAGCTCAGGGATGGGGCTCCTTGGCTCCTGCCCCAATCTGTGCTTGCCAGAGCCTAGCACAGGTGAGGGACATGCCAGGCTCAGGCACTCCTGCAGGCTAAGCGCCCTGGAGGACAGACAGCTGTGCGGTTTTGAGCCAGCCCTGAACGCCCCGGGGCCTTTGTCCCGGATCTGCCCTGCACTCTAGGGTTGTACGGCTCAGACAAGATCACAAGGCACACAGTCTGGGAACGGCAGGCAGGTGTCACTAGAGAATCAGCCTGCCACGGGGCACGAGGCCAACTGTGACCCTGACCACTCCCAGAACGTATCACACACAAAGTACACAAGCACACGCCCATGGAGCAAGACCAGCCAGTCTGCTGCAGTCCCCAGAATACCCGGCACCACAAGCCTGGAGGGAGCGTGAGACAGAAAGCGTCAGAAGTACCTTTAGAACCAATGGGACCAATTTTTCCATGGCGACCCACCGTGCCTTTCTGTCCTTTGTCACCCACATCACCTGTGGAAACAAGAGCAAACCCAGTTGATGCACGGGTGATGTGACATCCCTTCCATTAGTGTGACATGCATTCACTCACACTCGCACACACACACGCACATACATTCACATACACACAGACCACACACACATATGCTATACACATAAATGCATGCATACGCATACACACGCCTACACTATACATACATAGACATACATAGTTACCACACGCACACGCACACACACATACCTCCAGACAGCACACTCAAACACACACATTTCACAAGTACACACACACCATACACGTGTACATGTGCACAAGCGTGCCTTCCTCCTCACACACACAGATTGTGAAGCTGGTCAGCACGAGCTGGGTATGAACACAGACCATCTGTACCTCCACCTCCCGCTCAGAGCCACGCGCACTGAGCCCTAGGCTGCTGTTTCTATGGGGACAATCTCTGTGCTGGGCACATAGGAGAAGGTAAGGGCCGCTTGCCCCCCCCCCCGCGACTGTCAGACTGCCTGCTGGATAACACTGCAGGGTGGTCCGTGGAGCAGGCATCTTTAACTTGGGACGTTTGAGGCACAGGTCAGAAGGAGCTCTGCTTCCTCTGCCTCCAGGGTCCACCGGCTCCTCCAAATGACAAGAAGCCTTTGCAGAAAGCAAGCTAACCTGCCCCCGGTTGTGTGAGATAATTTGGAAGGCACTTGACACAGGGAGACCCTGTCCCTTCACGATTGGGGTAGACGCAGCCGAGAGCTGGGGTGCCATGGCAGCACCCTTGGTCCCCAACTGACCCCACCAATGGTGAGGGTGCGCAGCACAGGCAACCTTCAGGGACACTCGCAGCAGGCGGGCGGTTTTGTGCATTTTAATGAGGACAGCACTGGGCTGAGCCTCCCCAGCAATTCTCACAAAGGACTGTGCAACTCCAGAGAGCCCCGGAAGCCAGCCCATCAGTGACACGATGCAGGGCGCCCTCCACCTTACTGTGCCCGGGGGGTCCCAGCTCCCGAGACAGAGGGCGGGCCACCACCGCCCTCCACATGTCTTAGCTGCCTGTGTGGGGACCAGAAGTCTGACAGTTGAGACGACACACGAGCAGGTTGTGTCTGCAAAACACACGCTGTGTGTCCTCACGATGGGATGGGCAAGAAATACAGGCATCATTCTGTCTCCAGCAAAGGACAAAGGATAGCAGGAGGCTTCTGGGCACCATGGCTTGTCTGTTCCTTCCGAGGAGGCTGTGGTCAGCTGGCCTGGGCCTGCTCTTTCTCCTGCAGCTGTCCGCCTTCCCGGTCGTGGACCCCCAACACCTGGCCAACCAGCCAGAGGCAGCCAGGCGCTGTGTGGACACAGCTGGCATCCCATGGAAGCGACAGTGAGAAGAGCACCCAGGTGGAGGACGTCCAGACTCCAGACCAACCCACAGTGGCCTACAGAGTTAGCACCAGTTGGGCGCTTCTTGGCCGACCCACGCACCAGCCACCCAGAACTAAAACCAGGCTGTGCTTGAACGAGTGCCCCGTGGTGTGAGAAGCATTGGGCCCCGGGCAGGAGACAGCGGAGAATAAACCCAGCTCCATGGATCAGGAAGCTTTGGCCGCATGCCTGTTCCCCACAACCAAGAGGTAGAGATGGATGGAGACCTGAAGATGTGACTTGGGACCACGGAGCTGCCCACCCCCCGGGGACTTCCTAGACAGGGAGTAAACCTGGCTCTAGTGCACTGAAGGAGAATGGTGTCAAGTCACCAGGCAAGAGACACACCCCGCGCAGAAGTGGAAAGGAGGGGTGGATTAGCCCCGGGCCCCGAGGCGGAGCGGGGCTGGCTACCTGTCATAGCTGAGCAAAGCTCCGAGCCGTGGGCTTCTGTGGGCCTGTCATAGTCAGTCAAGGGGATTGTGCAAAGTGCTGCTCCCATTCCCAGGGATCTGGATGGAGCAAGTCTGCTGGGCTAGAATGTCCTCTTCCGATGGAGGCGTGGCATTCTGCCTTTGATGGCCTGGGGGCACTCTGCCCAGTATGCATCTGAGGCCTCAGCAGGCATCCATCCCCCTCGCCTTGCCGCAGCCATTTAAAGCATGGCTTCTTCCCTACCCTCGTGCAACCACACATCTCCTCCCCCTCTGGGCTCTGAGGGGCTCCGAGCTCGTCCCCGTCCCCGGAGCACTTGACACCTCACAGCACTCAACTTAGTTCTTAAATCACAGGAGGATGCACTGAGCCAAGCTGTTCCCAGGCCCACTTAAGGTGTAATGGGACCATCTGAGGCCACGCATGCCTGTGCTGCATTTTCCAGAGAGAACAAGAGAGAAGGAAGGGAGAGAGACGGCTGAGCTGAGGGACAGAGATGACAGCAGAGCAGCGTCTGGGACACGTGACGTCAGGCGTTCCTGCCTCTTATGCTGCAGCTCAGACATCATGACTCTGAACGTCAGGGAGCGTGACCTATGAGGCGCAATGGACAGAGTGTCCACTTGGAACACTGAGCTTGCTGGTTCGAAACCCTGCCCTTGCCCGGTCAAGGCACACATGACAAGCAAACAATGAGCAATGAAAGGGAAGCAACTATGAGTTGATACTTCTCACTTTCCTCACCCTCCTCTTCCTGAAAAATAATTAAATAAAATCTTAAAAGGAAAAGAAGATAAAGACGTCAGTGAAATGAACTCATGGAAAGAACATGTGGCTATGCAGACTAGGGGAGATGTCCACCCCCTTCATGTTGAACTACTCGCTCCCCACATAAGCAGTCAGAAGAACTTCCCCTTAAATTGCATAATTATATCATTAACAGAATAAGTAAGGTGTAGGAATAAAGTAGAAACAATAGGCCCTTTATTCTAAGTTGCTTTTAGCTCCTTGTAACCTGGAACTTGGGCAAAGTCATCAGCGCTGCCCACAGAGAGAGAGCAGGTGACAAGCGCATGAGGCCCACCCTCCGCATTGCGTGTCCTGACCCCACAGGCGCCACACCCCCAGAGCCACACTTCTGTGTCTTCTCAGCAAACACGACGGGCAGAGATAGGACAGAGGCTGCGCACTTTGTGGGGGAGCGTGTGGCCGGCACTGGAGAGTCTGCACCAGCAGCCTTTCTTGTTCAGGGCTCACAAGGCAGCTCCAGGACACGTTCAGAGCTGTTCCCAGAAAACACATGTGCAGAAGTATCTTACGCACCAGGAAGAGAAGAAGCCCCAGGAGATAGGAAAAGACAACCGGACAAGGGAACGGAAAGACAAGAAACACCCGCGAGGCGGAGGCGTTGCCTGAGCGCCCTGCACTGCCCGCTGGACGTGCTGCGGTCGCACGATTCGACTCGTGCGCGTGCGGAGACCTGGTGACTGCACTGCTGGCCTTGCGTCCTCCAGCCGTGCAAACACAGGAAAGAGAATGGATACCAGGCTGTTTGCTACAGCAGCACATCTCCCCGGCCTGGCCCTGGGGAAATGAGTATCCCCGGCGCAGGGAACCAGGTGGACCTCACAGCAGGGACAGAGGAGAGGAGGACACTCCGAGCTGCACGGCTCTGCGGGAGGAGCAGGGTGGAGAACAGCTCGGACACTCGGCAACTCGTCCTTCCTACAGGAGGAGGGACAGAGCCTCAGTGTGCTGGCAAGTCATAAGTCACTATGAAGGTGAATGACCCTAAAGGTGGTGGTGGTGGTAGGGTCCGGGTCAGGGGAAGGGAAGGAGACCATGCTCTGTGGACACTTTCTGTACGTTTTAAACTTTGAACTGTAAGACTGGCTTATTCTTTAAAGTTAATTTTTATCAGCAAAGATAAAAATAAGAAGTAACACCCAGCATCGGGGTGGATGCAAGGATCGACCATGAGAGGCGGTGACTGTTACACCCCCTCACCAGACGCACAGTGGTAAAACGCCCGCTCCGTGTAGTTCAAAGGGTGTGACTCTGTGCAGGCCACTCCTCAGACGGGTTGGAAAACGTGTGTGGGTTTACAAACCTATGGTCCACAGCCCTTTATTATTGTTGTTATCACAATTTTTCAACATGGGAGCCAGCCTAACTCTCCACTGTCATGAGGTGGGCTGGGTGCTGGCCACATAAATGTCAGCACACTTTATCAGGGCACGGTGTGCAAACAGGGACAGTGTGCTTCCACAGACAGGTCTTTGGGACATGACTGAAGATGTAGAGCAGCAAGCTCTGTCCTCATGTCAACACTACCACTAGGGAGCGCCCACCGTGAGCCATGCTGCCACTATGCCCGTCTGACTTGGTCCCTGTGACCTCAGCACAGCCGGGAGGCCGACAGGGTCGGCTGGGTGCTGAGGACACACACTCACAATGGTCATCGCCCTGCGGACCGCATGCCGCACCCGTGTCTGCGCGTCCCTTGGCTGTCTCTACTGGTTTGCACATGTACACGGCTCTTCACACATCTCACAACGGCACTTACACATGTAACACTCACAGCAAACCCGTGTAGCAGACGAGGCTGGTGCGGGCTAAGCACCCCCCACCCAGGACACACGGGTCCTTCTGGAGCAGGCAGGCCAAGCCACGAGCACTCACTGTTGAAAGAGGGCTCTCTGCACAGCACTCCCGACCAGGACAGCTGCTGTCCTGAGACCTACGCAGGGGTCAGCTGCCCACGTGTCCCCCACCCAGCTCCCCTCCCTGCCCCTGTGGGCAGAGCTCTGAGGGCTGAGACGGTACCTTTTTCTCCCGTGGGGCCCACTCTTCCCGGCCGTCCTGGTGCACCTTTGTCTCCCTTCTCTCCGGTATCCCCTGTGGAAGAAGTCACGGGCATTTGGGACTCACCCTGAGCACAGGGCCCAGTGCGGCAGGTGGAGGGACAGCAGGAGAATACTCACTGTCTGGGCCACCAGCCAGGCCACTGGGGGAGGCGGGGGTGTCTGCTCTGCTCCCTGCCCAACCCTCCCCCACCCCTGGACAGCCACCTGTCATCACAGCTCCTGCCCAATCTCCACCTGCCTCCAGGGTCCGTCTCCAAGCTGACCAAACACTGTTCATTATCACGATGGCGGCACCAAACATCACCCCACTGTTGTGTCCCAAACTCGCCTTACAGAAGCAGGAGACAGGATTATGTGTTCTGAAAGCAAGCTGTTCTAGGGAGTGGGACCTAACACGGGTTTCTTTAGGTCTCAGCTGATTGGGAAACCCACTTAAACCTGTTTCCCCGGGAACTCAGCTGAACACGTCTGATGCGTTAGCATGAGCCCTGATGAGCTTCAGCCAGCGTGGACGCAGGCATCCTGAACCCTCCCTCACTCACAGGTGCCCTCCAGAGGTGGAGCCAGGTAGCCCCGCCTGGCCATCTGGGCCCACGTCACCTCCCCAGCCTCCGACTCCTAATCTGTGATGAGGGTTGAATGAGCGATGTCTGGAAAAACACCGTACTGGTTGGTGTTACAAAAAGTTCCCTGCCCTGCTCTGGCAGGATAGCGCGGTTGGTTAGAGCATTGTCCCAAAGAACAGAGGTTGCAGGTTTGATCCCCGGACAGGGTACATACAGGAACAGATCGACGTTCCTGTTTCTCTCTCTCTCTCCCTCTCTTACCGAAATCAATAAAATAAAAACATTAAAAAAAAGTTCCCTGCCCTACTGCACCATTTCCATCCTAGTTCTGACCCTCTGTGGCACGGCTGCCTCCTGGCCTGATGCTTTCCTAGTGACCTTGGCCTCGTCCTTGGAGACTAGCCCTGGACATGCCCCTTGAGAACAAAGGCTGTTTCTGAGCTCTGTTCACATGGGGCAGAGTTTGAAACTTTCATTGTCTGCTCCTCCCAGGGGACAGAAGGACCTAAGCCCTGAATGGTAATAACTCCAGCCAACACTTTCATAAACCTCTCCACTCGAGAACTGCATGCATCCTCTCACGCACACCCAGGGAGTGCTGCGGCCTTGCCCACGTCCTCCTTCCTCGCGGTATTGATTCAGGCTGACTCACCATGCAGAGCTCCCCATGACAAGCCATTTCTCCCCCAGCAGTGGCCCCCATCTCCACTGCCTGGTGCACTCCCCACCATCATGAACAGATGGCTCTCCCCCTTCAAAGAAAATGCCGTCGGTATTGACTACGTTGTGCTTGGCTCCCTGCAAATCACACAAAAATCTATGAGCAGGAAGCGCTTGCCTAGCCTGCGTGGCGGGCACTCCGGGGCCCAACCAGGACCGCGGTCAGCTACCCAGGGCCGACCATGCGGTGGTCTGATCCAAGGCAGCCAGGCAGGAGGGCTGGGGGTTCCCTGACCTTGGGCCTTGGGCTTCTGCAGTGAAACAAAGACCTTGCTGGCCCAGGCCGCCCCTGCGCACTTAGATGCCTGCACCGAGCACGTAGGGGCGGTGTGGAGATGGCACTGTCAGGCCCTGCGCGTCAGCGCACACCCATCTCTGTGCTCAGAGAAAGCACTGCTGTTAGCATCCCAGGAGGCTTTCAGCAGGCCTCCGACTGCAGTCCTACATATTTGTACACTGTATCAGAATTAGGGAAGGACTGATTAAATGTGGGTATTAGCTCTACAACATACTTAATCTCTCCATAACAATAAATGCACATTTAACCCATTCCTTAAAACCTGTCTTTGAGCATCTCCCGCGTCATTGGGGGTTTGTTTGGTCTGCAGTCAGGCCCTGTGCCCAGGGGTCCTGAGGAATTTAGGAGCAGAGAACCAACAGGTGCCTGGATTTAAGTCCCAACCTCCTCAGCCTGGGAACCGTGCTCAGGAAATACCACCACCATTTAACGCTCACAGACCCCAATCTGACGATGGAGATGGAGCTGGGCAGGACAGGTGCCTTGTCACCCCTTATGGCTTGTACACATCATCTCAGAGCACTGGACCTCAGCCTTCTTCCTCCCTGCACATGTGACGTCAGCACTGTACCCATGGGACACTATGAATTCCAACCTTTGCTTTTGCAGGTGAGGAAACGGAGGCCCACCAAGACCAGGCCCTGCGCCAGCGTCAGGACTCCAGATCGGGGCCTCGGGATGACCATCATGTCAGCAGGCACGGGTCGCCACCCGTCCGCAGGCCGATGCTCAGAGGAGGTCCCGCGGGGAGCCCCAGACGGAGTTACCTTTGAGGCCCGGGACGAGGATCTGCACAGAGCAGGCGTCATCCGCTGTCTGCTGAGGATGTCCAGATGGGACCAGCGACAGGAAGGCCAGACTAATGAGGGCCAGACCCCTCTTCATAATGAACGGGGGCAGGGCACTGACTCCTGGAGGGAGGAAGGAAGGGATAAACAGTGACGGGAATTCCGAAAACCAGGCCGGCGAGTGACAGAAAGCAGGCCTCCCTCGGCTGGCCTCGCAGCCACCCCCATGGGCCAGGCTGCGGGTGTGCTTAGCCGCTGCGGAGGCTCCTGCCGAGCTGGCCGCTCTCACTTTTTACCGTCCAGTGAGCTGTAACGATGGACTCTTCCTACACACGAAGCAGTGTTTGCAGTTACATGAGTCCCGCCTGGCAAGTCTCAGCCAGGCCTGGCCACGCGCTGGCGTCTCCGGCTCATCCTGCTTGGTCCCCTTGCATGGGGCACCACTGTCCTAGTCAGTGAGCTCACCTTTCTCTTGCTGGCTCTTAAATAGCATCGTGACAGACACTGTGGCTGTGCTCGGTTTGAGTTGCACATGATAGCGTACCACAGGGCATGGAGTCTGCTGGACCCACCTTCTAGCCCCAGATGGCACCCGGGTTCACCCATGTGCTCTGGGCAACTCGAGCTCCCTGATCCGGGAGTCAGGGTGGGATGGGGTAGGGTTGGAAGGGACAGGACACAGCTGCTGACGGGAGCACCCGCCAACCCTCCCCACCACATGGGACTCTGGTATCAGATGTCATCGTGCTTGGGGACATCTGTGTGTTTGTCTGGACCAGTGCCCTGCCCTCCTTTGTCTGCCTGCTTTGCCTTAAAGAAGAGGTATGATCCCCTCAGGTGACTCTGAGTAAGAACAGGTGAGGCACCCAGAGCTCAGCCTGGGCCCCGGCCAGTGACAGGTGCTCATTGGTGACAGTGTGTCACTGTGACCACACGTGGTGGAGTGGAGCAAGGACCGGTGACCGCTGCCCAAGGAACGAGGATGGGAAGCCAGAGTCTCTGAACGGGGCGCTGCACTCCCGCAAGCCAGCTCTCCAGTCACCCATGCAGCAGACACATGTAAACATCACCTACGACCTGGACAGTCCTGGGGCAGTTTTCAGGACCAACTGCAACAGGCGAGGCATGGGGATGAGCGATCACACGTCCGGTACCCAACTCCCAGAGTCACCCTGTGGGAGACGTGACCGTTCCTCTTAAAGACGAGGAGGGTGAGCAACCAGGGGAGGAGTCAGCCCCACCCATGACTGATCCAGATGTTGGCGTTCCAAGGGCTGCCCCACCAAGCCACTCACACACATACACCAGAGCCTGGGGAAAGGGGAGCGGCAGGAAGAAAACACAGGCTGCCCGCCATTCAGGCCCAAAGTGAGCACGCTCCTCCCGTCCCCCACAGGGGCCCAGCTCAGTCCACGCGGGGGAAATGTAGATTGGAAGAGACGACACGACCCCCAGTCTGTGGCCTGTGAGGAGCTAGGGGTGCTCCGGCCTGGTACTGGGCAGGGTCTGAGCTGAGAGTGAATAGACAGACAGATGGACGGAGATGCACGACTGTGATATGCCTAGAATTGACGCTCTCCTCAGCCCAGGTTTGCCATGTCCTGGAGTGTCCATCAAGCCCACTGTCCATAGCGTTCTAGGGGTCAGCTCCTGACTCACCACATCTGACCCTGGGCCCACACATGCAAGTCTGACAGGGCTGGTGGTGGTGCTGTCCTGGAACACTGAATCACGGGTGCCACGTGTCTGCAGACAGGCCTGAGGGTGCCTGTGTCCTTGACCAGCATGAGCTGGCCCGCTGCCTTCCCAGTAACAATGACAAGACATCACAAGTCAGTTCCGTCTCGGTAGAGAGTCACAGTGACTCACTCTCTGCACAGACTTACACGCTCAACCCAGTGACATGCGCTCCTGGTGTTTGTTGGCTGCGCACTGGGATGAGGCTTTCTATTATGCTTTACATCTTTTTTCCATTGGGGAAGAGACTTTTAAAGGTCTCAGGTGTTGGGAGTGGCCGTGGACTTTGCCCTCCGGCTGAAAGCCACGGTGTCAGCAGATGCCCTGTTTAGCAGAGAGGTTCTGCTCCGCGTGGACAGTGGGGAGAGGGCCTCCAGGAGACCGGCCACCGCATCCCAGGGAAGGAGGGGGCAGTGAGGCTCCAGGATCCCTGGTTCGCCCCTTGCTCACTCACCGACCCCACAGCTGTTCCCACTCCCCTGTGCTCCTGAGCCTGCCTGACCCTGCTCAGCTCCCTGGTCTTGCCCGTGGCGGGAAGGGCAGGCAACCCTGGTAGGGCCTCCCCGTCCTGGCTCCCTCCTGCCCTCTGGGAAGAGGAATCTTGTTTTATAAACGGAGAAGCCACCGCACCTCCTGGGTCTCCTTAAGAAAAACATCCTTCTCTCCAGGCCTGGACCCTGAAGGCTCGGAGACCCCTGCAGGGGAGGCAGTGGCCTTGCAGAGGCTAGGGGATCCCACTGCTTTTCTTAGTAGGATAAAGATGAAATCAGGAGTGAAAATAAAAGGTATAATCTGCCAAATGTACAAGTACAATTTATTAAGCGTCTACAGCCGGGCGGGCACGTGACAGACGCCTGTGATACCCATGGAGAACCATACCGGGGATGCAATGCAGCTCAGGCTGGCAGCTGAAGGACCCCACCCAGTGCCAGGACCTCCCGAGGGGGCTACAGGGAAGATGGGGGACAGTCCTCATGGCACCTGTTTTTATCTCTTGACCAAGACCACAGCCCAAGGAGGGGCCTTTCCCGATTACTATCTCCTCGCTTTACACAGACCACCTGTCTGTTCTCTTCTTAGGGGCATTTTTCCACATTGTAAATAAATGAAACCACCGTGAAAGTTCGGACACAGCTCTGCGTACGACCAAGGGCTCCCCATCCAGTGGAGAATGTCATGTATCGGTAGCAGCTGCAACGGCTCCACACCTATCTTCTGCCCCGCTGGACGGCCAGTTCTATGGGCCACTTGTCCCGGCAGGAAGGGGGCTGCCCAACAACACTTTTGTCTTGGAGACTAGATGGCCCTGCCCTGTGTAGGATGTCCTACCTGTCCCCCACATCCAGGGTCCCCGTTGCTGAACTACTGGTCATCTACGTGGCCCCACCAGCAGGAACAATTCACTGCTCCTACACACAGCCAAGTCTGACCCTGGGCGGGTGGTGAGGAAAGAAACGGCTCACCCCTTGAATCTATGTCACCCGAGGAGCTGGGCTCCAACACCTTGTGACTGGACCTAGGTCCCGCTCATGGTGACTTTCCCGGGAACTGAGGAATTAATCATCTCCGGTCACCCTGGTCCTGACGGACTTAGACTTGAGCCTCTGTCTGGACCTTGGCCGAGTCCCCTACCCTTCCACCCAGCTTCTACGTCAGCCTCTCCCCACTGGTTAATCCCCATCCTGCTCTCCAAGGTGGCAACCACCAGCCAAGGCGTCCCCTACCTGAGATGCACACGAGGTGGAGGGGTGTCCTGACCGCCGGGGGGCCTGCGAGGACACTGCGTCTGGCCGCCTCATGACTGCTATTTACAGGGCCGGCCGGCCACAGCCCCACGTGGAGGGTTGCGCTGCTGGGGCTGTCCCCCCACCCAGCAAATCGGGCTGGGCGTTCACTGTGTTATCTGCAGACAGCTTCCTGTTTGAAATAACAGCTGTCTTATATGGGGGCGGTGCACAGAGCGTGGGAATGTGGCCGACGTCGCAAGTCAGGGCTAATGGAAGGGCCCCTGCAGAGGCCTTCTTCACTGTCCACCCTAAACACCCCAACATCCTTGCTGTTCCCCTTTTTTTTGTTTTGTTTAATATATTTTTCTGAAGTGAGAAGCGGGGGAAGGGGGGAAGCAGACACATTCCTGCATACACCCCAGGCGAGATCCACCCGGCATGCCCACCAGGGGGTGATGCTCTGCCCATCTGGGGTGTTGCTCCATTGCAGCTGGAGCCATTCTAGCGCCTGAGGCGGAGGCCATGGAGCTAGGCCAACTTTGCTCCAGGCCAACTTTGCTCCAATGGAGCCTTGGCTGCAGGAGTGGAAGAGAGAGACAGAGAGTAAGGAGAGGGGGAACAGTGGAGAAGCACATGGGCACTTCTCCTGTGTGCTCTGGCTGGAATTGAACCCAGGACATCCACACACCAAGTCAATGTTCAACCGTTGAGCCCACTGGCCAGGGCCTCCTTCTCTTCCTTTTTAAAAAGATAATCACACATATTTTGGAGACCAGGAAAGTGTAAACAAGTGGTAATGGTCACCTGATACCTCCTCACACAGAAACGGACACAGATGCCATTTTCTTTTCCCAGGGTGGAGGGTCCACCGGGAAGCATCATGTGCTTCTGCTGCTTGTCCAGACCTAACCCAGCTGAGACCCCAAACTCACTGCGCTCACTGGACTTCCATTTAAAGACAACACACGCCTCAGAGATGTTTGTGGGAGGCTGGGTGGAACCGCTCCTACAATAGGTGGGGTTTCTTTAAGAGACGCAGTGACAATCACAAGAAGCTGGGCTCACAGGTATTTATTTGGACTGAAAGGGGAAGTCAGAAAAAATGTGAAAACAACCCAGTCCACCCACGTCACAAGGTCCGTGAACAAGAGTGGATTCTTTATGAAAACCGCCTGACAGCATCAGTATATCTGACACCTGAGACGAAATGGACCACGTCCTGAGCAACACAAACGGCCACGACGGGTCCAGCATGGAACAGTGAATGGAACAGCCCCGTAAGGATGAAGGGAATTGAATTCCCAATTCAGAAACCCCCAGAAATGAAATCTCCCGGCCAGACAGTTTCCCAGGAGGATTGTACCAAACGTTTAAAGAAAATTAACACCAATTCTGCATTCCTTATGGAAAATGAGGGAGCACTTACCCATTAATGCGGGTGCTGTTACCCTGAAGCCAAAGCCAGAGAACAGCACAAAGCTTACACCAGACCAGTGACCCCCGAGGATACTGAGGCAGTCTCTTTTGGGGAAGTTTAGGGATGCAAGGCTGGGCCGATCCATGCAATATGAACAAGGTAACAGAATCACAGGATCAAGTGACGCAGAAAAAGCACAAGACACACTTTCATGATAAAAACTTGCAGAAAAATCAGAAAGGAGGCGAAGTGCCTCAACTTGCTAAAAACCATCTATCTCTCTTTTTTCTTTTCTTTTCTTTTATTACTTGATTTTAGAGGAGAGAGAGAGGGAGACAAGGAACAGGAAGGTAGTAGTTGCTTCTCGTATGTGCCCTGACCAGGCAAGCCCGGGGTTTCACTGGTGACCTCAGTATTCCACAAACTGGTGACAGTGTTCCAGGTTGATGCATCCTCTGTTGCTCCATCTATCTTTTTAACCCCTGGTGCAGCCGCTGTGGACAGGAGGTGCCTCAAACAATAAAAACGAGAGCTGCCTCCTGACCCAGCATGCTTCTTCCTGGAAATGCATCCACAGGAAACGAAAGCACCAACTTGTGAGACCTCTGCACCCGTGTTCACTGAAGAACTGTTCATGACAATCTAGACCAGTGGTTCTTAACCTTGGTTATATTGAACCCTAGGGGTTCAATGAGTCAGTCTCAGGGATTCGGAGAAGCCTCTGCCGTGGAGGCCAGAATAAAGTAATACCATAATTTGTTGTGAGTTCATGCACTTTGTAGGTTTTGTTCTTTGAGCAAGTTGATGTTCATGCACAGCTCATTTTGTGCACCAGTAAAAAACCATATACCTATGTCTTGAATTTGGAAAAAAAATCATATTTTATTTATCACTAAAGAAGCGTTCGGTGAATGCGCATATGAAATTGGTGGGTTTGGTACCTCAAAAAATGTTGAGAACCACTGATCTAGACAGGAGCCACCTCAGTGCTGCACTGTGCATGCATGCGATACTTTCTCAGCACTCCCCCAGGGGCACACTCAGGCACCACACTGTCAGCTGCAGTGAACAGGGGCACAGGTCTCTCTTCTGCTCCATGGGCTGTGCCCAGAGGCGGGGCCACTTGCATCAGGCAGGGACACGCCCCCCACCCCCATCCCATCTTCTCTCACAGCTGAAGTGGGTACTTACCTTTTGTGGGGGTTTTTTTGGTTTTTTTAAATTTTATTCATTTTAGAGAGGAGACACAGTGTGTGTGTGTGTGTGTGTGTGTGTGTGAGAGAGAGAGAGAGAGAGAGAGAGAGAGAGAGAGAGAGAGAGAGAAAGGGGGGAGGAGCTGGAAGCATCAATTCCCATATGTGCCTTGACCAAACCAGTGCAGGGTTTTGAACCGGCGACCTCAGTGTTCCCAGGTCAACGCTTTATCCACTGCGCCACCACAGGTCAGGCACCTTTTGTTTTTATATCCTGAAATGATAAGGGCTTCTTATTTTAAGTGCCAACAGCCTGAGAATGACTCTCCGATACAAAACTAAGTGATAATATGGCACCAATTTGCCTTTTCAGTGAGTAACTCGGGGTACCCGTGCCTTGCCAGCTAGACCTCGGTGGGTCATTAGAACCACAGGTACTTCTCCCCTGAGGCCTGCCTTCCTCCCTCCCCTCTTCCTCCCCTCAGCTTCTCTCAGAAGCACTTCAGTCCACGCAGCCTCTCCCCTCATGCACTCTGAACCCGGCCTGGCCCCTGGCAGCAGGCCTGGGGGAATCTTCCTGCCTCCCGGCGACTGTTTACATACATTTCTCAGAGATAACGGAGAAGTCTGGACGCAAGCCAGAGCTCATTTGTCTCTGGATGGGAATTTTCACGGAAGGTCACGCAGACGTGCAGCCCTGTCGCTGGGACACTGCCTGTCAGGATGCTGACTGCGGCCACCTCTCCCTGCTCAGAGGAGTGCCTCATTTTCCCAGTCCCCCGAAATCTCATCTCCCCAATAGTGTGGACTGTGCCCCTGCCTCCCGGGTACATGCGCCCTCAGTTGGGCCTGGTGGACAGAGTCAGGCTGCAAGACAGGCATCCCTGCAGAACCACTCAGGCTGGGGGGGGACACAGCACCCAGGACGGCGAGCTCTGGCTTCACACCCGAGGTCAGCAGCAGGATGGACACCGGAATGTCAGAGATATGGTGACGTACTGTGAAATCTGATGTCCTATTACCTCTGAAAGCACAGGCCAGAGGGCCCCACCCCTTGTGTGTGGTTCAGTAGGTTGGTGGCGGGACTCGAGTGCTTTCATTTCTGACAACTCCCCATGTGCTGCCTGAGGGACCACACTCAGGCCACCGGCCCACCCAGGGTCACCCTAACAGTCGAGTTAACAGTGAACTGTCCTCTGGTGCCCGACATGGGGGACACCTGCTAATGCAATGGTGCTGCTGCTGCTGCTGCTGGGGCTATCTTCCCATCCTTGTGGCCTGTGCCACCCGTGCCCTCAGCTTTTGAGCCCCATGGGGCCGCATGGCCCTGCTGATGCAGAAACTGAGTCACCAAAGCAACCAGACTGAAGGGAAACACCTGTAGGATGTGCTACCATGCCCTCCATGTGGAGGGAAACCAGCTGAAGATGAACAGCACGCAGCTGCATGAGCCTGTGACATCACACAGGGCCTCCTGGGGGGACCCGTCTCTTCATGAAGGTCCCTCCAAAGCACCTCCCAGGACAAGCCATCCTCAAGGTGTGGGGGGGGGGGTAGGCTCTTTTAGGGAGATTCAACGTTGCACCAAGTGAAATGGCAACCTATTTTAAATGTTATTAGAGAACTGGAATTCATCTGTACAGAATTTTGTGTGAAGACATGATTGCCCAACAGGCATTTCAGGTTCATCACCTATGCCAGGGGCTGGATGCTTCAGCTGAGCCGAGGGCAGGATTGTCCCGGGAGCAGCAGGCAACCCAAGCGGGCCACTGCGGTCAGTGACAGGTCTGTCTTCATGACGCCCTGCTGGTGCCGGACTGTCACACACTTCTCTAAGTGACATGCATCTCCATGCCATATCCCTTTATCAGCAATTCACTTACTTTGCAGCCATCGGAGGGAGACTGGATCCCTGTACTAGCAGGGAGGGTTTAAAGCAACTCCTTTGTGTCACAAAGACACCCGTTCTGGCAGGCTTGAGCTCTAACTTAACAAGTGTTAGCTTCCTTCCACAGCAAGCTTCCGGAGGACTGTGGTGTTGAGCACACTATTTTGTTGTGCACCATCAATTAAATTTTTGAGCACATTACCTCTAATGTGTAGTTAGTAGAGAACAGAATGCACAAGAGTACTAAGAGTATATGTCACAAAAACTAATTTCAAATGGAAATAGTAATTTCTTAAATCTGGCTTAACGTCTTGTTATGTAGTAATTTAAAAACTAATTCTAAATTTAGTTTGATAATAGTTTAATATAATGTTCACAAAAATTAGGGGATATTTCAAAATGAATATGAAGCTATGAAATATTCCCTAATTTCTGCGAGCAGTATTTACTTCAGCTTAGATTCCTAAGCACTACATCTAGAATTTGCCTCAAAAATCTTCATTCAGCCAAGACAGTGTGAGAGCAAGTGAATACTGAACACGGACCGAGCAGATGGGCACTTTACATGGCTGTGTACATGAGGAAATGCCCACAAGTGTCAAAGCTCCTGGAAGACAGATGCAAAGAGAAATGTATCACTGGCTATGCTTCCTATTCAGCAATTATGCAAACACTTTTGTTGTTGAAAAATCAACCAAATTCTTTCCTCTTTCCTGGTATTCTGATAATCTTCTTGTAAATTGGAAAGCATTGCATAAATTTCTAACAAATAATTCAATGTTGCCAAACTCCTGCATTTTAAATGGCTTAGGATATTCTAAGTTTTCACAGCACACTCAAAACCCACGTTATAGCCAGCTGCACCCCCCACACTAGGGCACCTCACCTTATCCCACAGGGCACCCGGAGAGCTGCTCCAGATCCCTGGACCCTGGAACCCTAACCCGGGCAGCCCCAAGGCCCATCCTGCAAGCCCTGGCCCTCATTTCCCTCTTTTCTAGGTTTAGCGATCTCCGAAAGCCACTCGGCACAAATATTCACTGATGTCCGGTCATCTGCTCTGCGGCAGACCCACACCGCCACCCTTCTCACCTCACCCACTGCCTTCATTTCTGGAGGATCCAGTGGCTCATCTGCCCCAAGTTCACACCATGGAGGAGATGAAATTCTAAGCACACCCTTACAGTTGACTTCCCAAAGATTACTGAAGAGCTAATGGGAATTTATATACAAACATTCACGATTCTGGGAGAAAAGTGGTTCAAAGGGTAGTTTCAATTCTACAAAACGGAAAGTTCTGAAGATGTAAATACACTAATGGCTACTGAACTTAATGCCCAAGACGGTAAATCCTATCCCGTTAACAACAAAATAGTTCTCTTTCTCATCAGATTTGTCTCTTGGAAAAAACCTGTCTCCATCAAGCAGTTTCCAAGCAACTGCTCTTGCCTGGTGTTTGGTTACTTCTGACACCTGTGAGTTCTCTTAGGCGGCATTACTTCCCGCCTAGCTCCCAGGGACATGGACTCCTTCCTGTCACAGCACCGCTGTGGCCAAGTCAGGATGAGGTAGACATGCTGGCATCTCCACCTCTCGGGCACCTGTGTGCTCGCAGGCTGAACCACGGGGAAGTGCTGGTGTTTGGCCGCTGCACCTGACAGACCTGTTACTCTGTGTCCAGCACGTCCCCAACCTGCCCCAAACCTCCTGGACAGCAGGCTGCAGGACCTCTGTGCAAAACTGCCGGCCTGTGCAGGAACCCATTGATCATGCAGACAGCTGTGTACCCACGTCTCTGAAATTTTGAAAAGTGTGCCTGAACACAACACTGAAAACAATATTTTATTTAGTTTGTTTACAGTTGAAACTCTGGAAATTCAAAATTAACATCCTTGCCCGTGAGTTTCTTATACACACCGGAAAAAGTTTCGACCTACAAGAAAAAAAAATAATTCATCACAAATCACAGACTTTTAAACGTGTACTCACCTCTCAGCCTAATGACTGTGTACCTGTGCCCTGCATGTTCCTTCTCTTCAGCTAACAGGTTCTAAGAGGAGGACCAAACAGGACACGCCCCACAGTCCCAACACTGGGGACAAACCCATCTCCTGTGCGGGGACAGCACTCTGCACCATGTGCCCAAGCACTGTGCTCCTCTGGGCCACACGATGGAGCCCCTGGTCTGTCCACAAGGGGCACACTTGACCAGGCAGGAAGTGAGTCTTCCAGATTCTACCACCCCTGACCCCATACATGCAGTCTTACTCCAAGTCTCAACCATGGAATTAATCTACTTCTATTTCCTAATATGCTACCCTCCCCCCCATTAAAAGCAGACACACAATCCACAGGGACGCGTGAGGTACAATGAGCCCAGGAGCCATGCGTGTTCAGCGCCCGGCCCTGAGGCCCCAGCCCCATCCCAACCCACAGCCCCGCGGCCAGCACCTTGTGCTCCACGTTATTCTGCTGGGCTTTGTCCAAGTGCACCTTGATGAGCCGGCTGCCGTCCAGCTTCACACGGATCCTCTTACCCACAATCTCACTGGGGAAGACCAAGTCCTCCAGGATGGCGTCGTGCACAGCAGTCAGGGTGCGGCTGGAAGCACAGTGACAAGGTAAGAAACACGGGAGCAAGCCCAGCTCAGCCCTGCGGGTACCACACACGGCTCCATGGAGATGGCAAATCCCAGGTTCCTGAATCAAACAGACACCAGTTTTCAAACGTGCTACTTACATTGAATGCAGCACACCAGAGCCACCGTCAGACCAGAAGAGGGTGACAATCACCCCGTGACTTTATTTGAAAAGGTTGGTGCATGTCAATCACTACCTTGTAGACTACACAATCATGTCACCGTGAGTGACTGTCTCCAGGGAAGAGGCCTGGTGGGCTTTTACTTCTATACCTGTGTTTAGGTTCACTCTCACTGGAACGCTTTCTCAACTAAACCCCACACATGTCCTTACCAGTGTCGCTCACCTCCAAGACCAGCCTCCTGGGGCTGGTAAGCTATCGGAAGGATGGGGAGATCAGTTTATCTACCAGAGCCTTCACGATCTCTGCTGGCCTGTGAATACTGCTGCACCCCATTCTCAACAACGGCACCAGGCAACACTCCACCGACAACGTGCTGTCACCAGCTCTAAGGCAGTGGCCACAGAGGGTCCCCAGTGGCCCAGACATCTCACTACACACATGGCCATGAAACCCGCTCTTCCCAACGTCATGTCACCTCCACAGCCGGTCCAACTGCTGACAGCTGAGGTTGACTCCTCCCAAATGGGGGACACATGGCGGGGGATTGAGCAAATGAAGACAGTCCATTTTCCATGCACACAGAGGACCCTGCATTATGGGTCTGTCTTGGGTTCTGTCCAATCAGACACTGCATGGTACCAATCCACAACTCCTCTCAGGCAGGTCCCACACACACAGTGAGCATTTCCTGGTGGCTCCTAAATGACTGCCAAGCTCTTACAGGGACATGGCCACAGTGTGCTCCCAGGCCTTCTTCACTTTCAGAGCAAAGGAGACTGACAGCTCAACCTGTTGCTGCTACCGCTAACTAGGCATCTTCTTATTCTCACGACCAGGAGGCACAAATACGGAGATCTGTCACGACTCCTCTCAGAACAAACCAGAGTACAATCACAGCTCCACCAGAGCCATCTCAGATTCCAAGGCCTTCTCACTTCTTTTAGGGGGTGCGGGGAGAAGGGGATAGCAATGCATCCTCAATAACCAGTGGCCAGAGACGAGCTGTGCCCGAGGAGAAACGGGAGGCTCTGCTGCAGTCAGAAGCCAAAGCAGATGTCACTCTCAGCATCTCCGCCGTCAAAGACAGAAAGGACTATCAAGGGAGACTGAAGGCAGGAGCCCACTCGCAAGTGGCAGAGTCCCCCCCCACCCCCGACCTCCCAGCCAGATCTGATGCCAGGGAGCAGAGAGGCTTTCCATGACACTAGGGTCACCGTGGGTCACACTTGAGAAAACGTGGGGAACACACGCTGGGAAGAGGGAGAATGAAGGCTGCGCACTTAGGAGCCAGTCCCTTCGCTGGGTATACAGCAAGCGTTCTGCTTACACTCAAGTGCCAGTGGGGTTCTCAGATTGAGGTCACAAAACCACTCTTTCAAGTATTTTGATTAACAAAGGAAATGCTCTTGATAAACTGTCTCAAATACAAAAACATTCCTGAATTCTTAGCACTGCTCCAACTGCCCAGAGACTAGCTCAAAGTGCTGAGCCCTGTTAATTCAAGTCCCAATAATCCAAGTCCGTGAAACCAGAGACTCCACCAAAATACCAGAAGGCCCGAACCAAGGAGTCAGCTGTCAGTATCCAAGCTTGTGCACAGAAGCTAAGCCAATCAAGCTCTTAAGCAATGCCCACTCACATCGACCAGTGCAGTGACACTTTCAACCTGTGATGTCAGCAACAGGAAAATCTAATTCTGCCTTAATTCACAGCAACAGTAAAAAGCAAAGATGACACACTCTGGCCCAACCTTACTGTCTAGTGTGCCCTGAAGCGAGTGTTCCTTCTCACCATCCGGAAATAAACTGCATCTTTTTTTTTTTCCCTAGAGACTGAGAAAGAGTCAGAGAGAGGGATAGATAGGGACAGACAGACAGGAATGGAGAGAGATGAGAAGCATCAATTATCAGTTTTTCGTTGCAACACCTTAGTTGTTCATTGATTGCTCTCTCCTATGTGCCTTGAGTGCGGGCCTTCAGCAGACCAAGCAACCCCTTGCTGGAGCCAGTGACCTTGGGTCCAAGCTGGTGACCTCAGAGTCTCGAACCTGAGTCTTCTGCATCCCAGTTCAACGTTCTATCCACTGCACCACCACCTGGTCAGGCCAAACTCCATCTTTTGCAATAGCTGTGACCTCTGACACCATCGAGGCCAGCACATGTAATTCTGATCTCCAGAATCTTAAAGCATTTCACATAAAATTATGGAGGGAACTGAGTGACTCGATCAACAACCCCACGAGAACGGCTGTCCTGAAGAACCAAAGGCTTGACAAACCTGCTGCATGCAAGTAGACAGTTGATAGTAGAGCAGAGCACATGTTTCTGACACTGATGGAAGACTCACCTCCTCGGACGCTTCTGCTTATTCTTTGTACGGCTTTTTCGAGTTGGCTTGGGCAGAATTCTCCTCTGCAACGTAAAAATGATCATGCAACAGCAGAAAGGACATAAAGGTGGCAGGTAAGACCATCAATACTTTGAGAAACCTGAACCACGGAACGAGTAACAGACACCCCCTTGACTATTTGCCCTTTGCCCACAGACTACTCCTCAGCTTCTCTGTCCCTCCCTGTCTTCCGCCTCACCAGAGCAGCACGAACCTCACGCAGGCAGGTGACCTAAGTCTGATCATCTTGGCCACCACAGGTATGCCATTGTCAATGTGAAAGGTGAAAAAGCGGTTGTAACCTCTACAGCAAAAGTACACTTCACCTCCTTAACCCACCACAAGCTCAGCTTTCCAGCTCTCTATCACCTACAACAGTTTCCCTATATTCACAACAGGGTTCTTACAGTTACTAACTACCCACAGAGTCCCCACAGCGTGCTCTCAGCCAAATTCGCCCAGCAAAACACGCTACACAGGAGAACAGATACCTGCGCGATAAAGACCACATGCTTGCCGCTGAACTTCTTCTCTAGCTCCCGCACCAGCCGAACCTGGATTTTCTGGAAAGACTTCAGCTGAGGAACCGGAACAAAGATGATGATAGCTTTCCGACCGCCACCGACTTCAATTTCCTGCAGAAAAGAATCCCCCCCCTCCCGTTTCAGTCCACAGCCTCCCATAGTCCACGCTCAGGTGCGGCGTTGGGTGCACAGTTCCCCCGTGGACCTTCTCAGCGGGGGACTCTAGGAATGCTCAGACCCTTCCTTCCTTCTTGAGCCTCTTTTCAGGCCGGTCCATTGCCACGCCCCCCCCCCCCCAACAGGTGACACACAGGAAGTCCAGTCTGCGAATGCGGAAAACCGGGGGTGGGGGTGGGTGGGAGATGGACACCACAAGTTAACAACAGGCCACCGCGGGAGAACACTGAAGTTGCCTATCTACAACAAAAAACGGGCCTATTCGCCGAGTCTGGAACTGACCCATATCCTGCAGCTTCTGCCAACCACAAAATAACCCAGCCCGTCACCTGCACTCTGGCCAAGCCCTGAATGGGGACAAAACGGCTTTGAAAGGAAAAGAAAAACGTTGCAGTACAGCCGGAAGCAACGAAGAAAAAACGTGTAACGGGGTGTGTGCAGTGAGATGCGTTCATTCATTTCTAACGCAGACACGCTCCAGGTCAGGTGCCCTAGAGGCTTGGTACCCACATCGCGCACGCCTGGTGCAGCCGCCCCGGGAATCACAGCTAGCTCCGGCCGTGCCCACCCCCGCGCCCACGGGCCCCGCGTCCCTAGCGCCGGCGCGGCGACGGTACCTTGGCCGCAGTGATGTTCAGCTCCCGCAGCTGGGCCTTGAGGTCCGAGTTCATCTCCAGCTCCAGCAGAGCCTAGGACAGGAGGGCGGGAGGCGACCTGAGACGCTGTCCCCATCCACCCACGTGCGGCTGCCGCCCACCGGGGACACGCGACCTGCGGCCCGCGTCGGCCGCCCCCACCCCTCACCTGAGAGATGCCGGACTCGAACTCGTCTGGCTTCTCGCCATTGGGCTTCACGATTTTGGCGCTCGAACTGAACATGGCCTTCTCCTGCCAAGAACAGTGACAGCTCTAGGCAGAGCCGGTCCCCGCACCCGTGCCCTCCCCGCGCACGCCATCGGAGGACATACGCCGCGATATCCGCCGTATCCCCATGCGGGGAGCAGGGGCCCCCGCTTCAGGGATGACTCCAAAGCCTATTCCCCTCAGAATTGGCAGAAAGATCATCGCAGAACGAAGGACGCACACTTACCTTGATGAGCACCGGATATGGAAGAGACCTAAGTCTCGCGAGAACTCGTCAAATCCCCGGCGGCGAGACGGAAGAGGCGGGAACTAAAGCAGTCGGAAGAACCACTGAGAAGCATAGAATACTAGAGAGTCCGGGGAAAAGGCTCCCTGGCACCTGGCGTGATGGTGAAGCTTTAAGGTCGTGGGGTCCTCCTTTTCGGTCCCGTTCGTGAGAATTTCCCTGCCGGGTTCCGGGCCGGGATCTGGGTGGAAGACCTGATCCGAGAAAAGCAACTTCAGGGTTCCCTCCCTGAAGATAGAAGGTTGAAGAAAGGCTAACAAGGGGAAGGTGTAGGAGGGTATGGGGCGGGGGAAAACATGTTGATGGGCAGACACTTGATTAGAGGTAGGCGAACACACAGTTCAATGTGCAGATGACGTGCTGTAGAATTGTGCACCTGAAACCTGGATAATTTTGTGCACTATTGTCACCCCAGTAAACTCAACTTGTAAAAAACGGCCCACAAAGCTCTGGCTGGGTAGCTCGGTTGGTTAGACTGTCCTCCCAGTACGCCAAAGTTGTGGGTACCATCCTGGTCAGGGCGCATACTAGAAACAAAGAATGAATGCATGAATAAACCCCATAACAAATTGATGTCTCTTTTCTCCCTTTTCCTCTAAAATTAATAATACTGTTTTTACATATAAAAGCGACACTATTTTTCCATTACCATTCATGGAATATGCCCAGGATAAAAAGGATGAGTGTGACAGTGAGGGGACATTTGTGTATCAGACCACACGAAGTCCATCTTCACAGCCACCAGGCACAGCACAATCAACTCTGTTATTCAAAGGACATAAGAGACTTGAAGCAACTCACCTATTTACACAGCTAGGAAGCTGTAGCTGGAACTTGAAGTCAGTATATGTGTACTTCACAGCTCAGGGACAGGAGAGCAGCAGAGCACTGTGGGACATGGAGGATTCATACACACAAGTCTGCACGTGTGTTTACAAGGAGCTGTCCTTAGACCTCCTTGACAATCCGGATGTTGTCACACCAGTGAGTTCATCCCCATTTGCCAGTGAGGAAACAAAGGTCCAGAAAGTTACTTACAAAGCCTTGCTGAAACATCCTCAGGTATCACATTTTGCTAGCATTGTTCTTGTTAACAGTTTACCTTAGGTGGACCTGTAGGGCCGTTATTTAGATCTGTTACACAAATAACTGAAAGATTGCAGTTAAAACGCCCTTAGCTCAGTAATTTACCTATGTTTCTTGGGCTACCAGGGAGCATTTTCTAGTGCTATTAAGGCTGAGGGGACAGACTGGTAAGACCACCCACAACTAGCAGAAACCTAGGAGTGCATGTGGAAGAAGAGGGGCAGGAATGTCCACGTGTACACGTCCACCCGTACTTGACACCCAGAGTGGGTTATTTGGTTAACACCCTTCTCCTGTCAAGACATATTCTCATTTATAACCATGTAATAATCCGTTGTAATCATTTCCTTAATTCATTCTTTTAAAGCTAATAATTTTAATTATTCAAATTCCAACACTTTATGCACAAACTAAAGTCCATACTTTAACAAAACTATTTCCCTGGTAGTTCTCCCTGCCCTGTTTCACTGTTTTATTCTTTATTTTAACAGGGACAGAGAGAGAGAGTCAGAGAGAGGGATAGATAGGGACAGACAGACAGGAACAGAGAGAGGTGAGAAGCATCAATCATTAGTTTTTCGTTGCCATCGCAACACCTTAGTTGTTCATTGATTGCTTTCTCACATGTGCCTTGACCGCGGGCCTTCAGCAGACAGAGCAACCCCTTGCTGGAGCCAGCGACCTTGGGTCCAAGCTGGCGAGCTTTTTGCTCAAGCCAGATGGGCCCGCTCTCAAGCTGGCGAGCTCGGGGTCTGGAACCTAGGTCTTCCGCAACCCAGTCCGACCCTCCATCCACTGCGCCGCCACCGCCTGGTCAGGCCACTGCTTTACATTTTAAACAGTGATCCCTGAGATTAAAAAAACCATAGCGAGCCAATTTACATGGAAAGACAAGTCCTAAGTAGGTCTGGCCCCAAGATCACCTTGGGGGGCGGGGAAGGGGCAGCTATGAGGCAGCCCAGTAGGTGCACCCTCTTTTCCATCTGTCAACCCTAAGGTGCTTCGGGCCCACTAGAGCGCTAGACCCCGCCCACAACCGTAGGCCCTGCCTACGCAAGGGCCGGTCCATCCACCGCTTCAACAAGCCTCCTAGAGCCAGAGGCTTCACCCCTCCTCCGGCTCCGCCCACAGCGCCTTAGGCCCCGCCCCATCCTCGACTTCACTTCAGGCCCACTGCGCCCTCGTCCGCCTTAAACCCCGCCTTTCCCAGGCCACGCCCCTCCCGGGAACCTCCACTCAGGCCGCACTTTCTCACTGACATTTCGGAAATGGACGAGTCCGCGGCGCTCCCAGCTCTAAGCCCCGCCCTCTAGTTATGCGTCATCTCCCTGCGCCACCGTCGGAAGTTTGGTCCCTGTGATGGCGGCGCCTACATCGGGAGTCAGGATGCGGGTCGGTGGCAAGGAGTGAGCGATGACCAGGCTTCTGGACGTGGTGCACAGAGTCGCTGTGTCCGCCGTGCGCTGCAGGAGCGGCGGGTTCGGCATGTTCTACGCCGTGAGGAGGGGCCGCAAGGCCGGCGTCTTCCTGACCTGGTGAGGGGGCCGCTCCGTCTGGGAAACGGCTACCGGGATTGCTGTCCCGAAGCCGCCCAGGTTCTAGACTGCTCACAAAAAGTAGGAGATGTTTCAGAATGAATATGAAGCAGTAAAAGAGAAGAAACATTTAACTTACTTTTATTAAATAAGGACATCAGAAATGCAAACAAGTCAAAGATAATGCAAATAAGATGTAAAACCTACTTTTATTTCATTGCTGAAAATGCACTAGACAAAAGGCTGAAAGTCCTTGAGTATCTATTTGCACGTTTTCTGATCTCCTAATTTCTGTGAGCTCGGTCGGAGTCTGCGGGACGCCTTACGTGGCAGGCCGGGGAAGGCATGTAGACTGTGACTCAGCCCCGAGGAGCGGACGGTCCCACCTAAGAACGGGCGAACGTTGAAGCCTCAGGGAGGAGGGAGTAACAGAGCCCTGTCTGTTCCAGGGACGACTGCAGGGCGCAGGTGGACCGGTTCCCCGCTGCCAGGTTCAAGAAGTTTGCCACCGAGGAGGAAGCCTGGGCCTTCGTCCGGAACCCTGGGAGCTCCCGTGGCCCGGAAGGTAGTCACCTCGCAGCGCTGTGCCCTTGTCACCAGCTCAAGAGAGAGAGCCCTTCCCGTCTGTCCCAGGTGTCACTTGACCTAGAGAGCTCTCAGATGAGCAGGTGGAGCAGACGGGACGACTGTTGCCATCCCTTCGTTTCACAGACTAGCAAACAGCCCGAACGCAGTCTTGCTGTGTTCCCCGGCCAGTAACAGGGTCACAGACAAGCCAGGACTCTGTTCTCTTGTTCCACTCTGCACCCTCACTGTCGTTCCCCTTCACCAAACGCTTGCTCTTGGTGTTGGGTTGGATGGGCTGCATTGCTGGAGTGGAGAACGTTGGTGCTTTTCACAGCCTGCACCTGGACGGAAGTCCTTTTATATATAAGATAGTTACATAATCGAATTGCCTCCAGCTTCACGTGTTACAGAAAGTATAGTTGGTTGAAGTTGAAAACCTCCCTTAAGGGACATTAGGTTTGCAGGACAAAGGGTGACTGCTTTGGAACACAGAGGTTTTGTTGTTGTTTTGTTTTTGAGAGAGTGGGGAGGGGGGATGGAGAGAGAAGCATCAGTTTGTTTCTCCACTTTAATTAGAGCACAGAGTTTTTAAAAACAGATCGTAGCCTACCTTGAAGAAGTGATTTTTTCATGAACTTGACTCGCAAAGTTATTGTTTTTTACTCCAGTAGATTAAGACTGAGCAGAGGGTCGTTTGAGTCCTTTGTTTTGAAGTTGCTAGCGTCCACTAGGTGCTCAAGCGTGGAACTGCTGCTCCTTTCAGATGTCAACAATCTGGACAAAGCGGAATTCAGAGAGACAGGTGCTGCTAGGAATCAACCTTGAAAGGCTGCTTTTCCAGGCAGGGGAGAATGTGATTTGCTGTACATTTGCTCCGTTTCCATTTTCCCGGCACCTTATTTATTTAGTGATTGATTTATGGTTTTACTTACTGTCTTTTAGAGAGAGGGAAAGAGAAACTGGGCAGGGGGGAGGGTGGGGTTGAAGCGGGAACTATCAACTCGTAGTTGCTTCTCATATGTGCCTTGACCAAGCAAGCCCGGGGTTTCAAACTGGTGACCTCAGCATTCCACGTTAACACTTTATCCACTGTGCCACCGTAAATCAGGCACTAGTTCTCTAATTTCTATGCAAAATGTTGTTCTTTGTGTGCTCTGGGCAAAGAGATCCTCGGATTTTCAAACTCTCTGTGCTCCGGAAGGGTTTATAACCTTTGGTGTCTCTGTGGTCTCCATCAAGACCAGATTTATTTTTTAACAAGCTTTGGTTATCAAGGGGATGATGAGTCCTTGTGAAGCTCATCCTGAAGAATTTAGAATTAATTTCCCAGGACATCAGCGTCTGAGATGGTGTGGACTGTCTCACGGCATGCCCTCTTTATAGGGCCCGTACAGAGAGTATTCCCTAAGTCTGACTTAGTGCCATTAAATGACTCACCGAGTTTCTGGATTCTTAATGATTTCACGTTGGGTTCGTTTTGTTTTGGCCTCTGAGCAGACACTGCCTTTCAGGGAAAGAAGATACATATGTACAAGAAGCACCAGTGAAAGCCAGCAAGCGACTCCGTGAGTCCTGGGCTGAAAGTGAGGAGGAAATCTCAGAGCCGTGTGCGAAGCATGTAAAACAGAACTTGGAGGCTGCCCCTCAAGTTGGCAAGGACACGTTCTCCTATATGGGTATGTCTGACTTGGGTTACTTTATTGTTTTATTATTACTCTTTAAATTCTTGTTTATTTTTAAAATTTTACTTATTGATTTTAGAGAGAAAGGAAGGGAGAAAGAAACATTGATCTGTTCCTGTATGTACTCTGACCATAAATTGCACCTGCAAGGTTTGCTTATCAGGATAACACTTTAACCAACCGAGTTATATGGCTAGGGTTTTATTTCTCCATTGATTAGAGAGAGAGAGAGAGGAAGGGGGAGAGAGGAGGTGGGTGTGGTAGAGAGAGAGAGAGAAGTATCACCTCAGTGCTCTACTCAGTGGCTCCATTTAGTCATGCACTCATTGGTTGTTTCTCATATATATCTTGGCCTGGGGTTGAACCCTCAACCTCGGTGCGTTGGGAGGGCGCCTATCCACTGAGCATCGTGGCCAGGGCAATTTTAAAGATATAATGAGGCCCTGGCTGGTTGGCTCAGGGGTAGAGTGTTGGCTTGGCTTGTGGATGTCCCAGGTTCAATTCCTGGCCAGGGCACACAGGAGAAGTGCTCATCTGCTTCTCCATCCCCCCGACCCCCTTTCTCTTTATCTCTTCCCTTCCCGCAGCCAAGGCTCCATTGGAGCAAAGTTGGCCCAGGCGCTGAGAATGGATGGCTCCATGGCCTCCGCCTCAGGTGCTAGAATGGCTCCGGTTTCAGTGGAGCAATGCCCCAGAGGGACAGAACATCACCCCCTGGTAGGCATGCTGGGTGGATCCCGGTTGGGTGCATGTGGGAATCTGTCTCTCTGCCTCCCGCTTCTCACATCGAAAAAATATTAAAAAAAGAAAAAGATATAATGAAATGACATGTAAAAATTTTTCTTGCTTTTGTAGTGGGGGAAGTGTGAGCTATTGTTTCGCATCCTCGTTCTTATCTGGAAAGGCGTTTAATTTAAAAACCTCTAAGGCTACTATTTTGTCATTTATATGGTACAGAATGATTATAATTTTGGACATTCAT
Source organism: Rhynchonycteris naso (assembly GCA_037038555.1). Taxonomy (NCBI): domain Eukaryota; kingdom Metazoa; phylum Chordata; class Mammalia; order Chiroptera; family Emballonuridae; genus Rhynchonycteris; species Rhynchonycteris naso. The sequence continues at coordinate 109,593,125 of CM073001.1, forward strand.
AGGAAAACTTACTCAGGCTTCGAGCGGAAGACACTACCATTCTGAAAGGCCAGTGTTCGCTGTGAACGCAGCATTTCAGGTCACTATGAGAGAGTGCAGAGTCTTGAGCTTCTTCACGTAAGAAAGGCTCTGGACAGAGCTCCTTTCTCCAGTTGGTCGGCACCAGCATCTCAACCTTGCAGAGTCTGTCTTTGCTAAGCATACTGGTTTTTTAGACATGAAGCTCCTACAGGATTATAACTTACCCTCTCAGTTTAAAATGTCAATTCAGCCATCGTACATTTTTAGGTGAATTTCACTTTGTAATGATGTTGGACCAGTAGCACTCACTGAGCGTCCTTCTTACAGGAGAACACGTCGTTGTCTACACTGATGGCTGCTGCTCCAGCAACGGGCGGAGGAGGGCACGAGCGGGAATCGGGGTTTACTGGGGGCCGGCCCATCCTTTGTAAGTAAACCGAGAAGGCTTCAGGCTTTACCGGGTCCTGTTCCAAAGCTTAAGAAAGAATGAGGCAGGATCTGCTTGTCATGTGACCGTGTGATAAACGGCTCTGTGCCCAGGAGAGCAGAGCAGCTTTGGTCTGTGTCGGCACTGACAGCTTTGTTCTTCAGGACAGGAAACACCTTAGTGTAGCCTCCCAGTTGAAATCCTAACGAGTCTCTGTCTCGCTGATAAAATATTGTCCCCAAATGACCTAAAGGCCGCCCTAAAAGAGTCACAGGTCTTCCTGGGAGATGGTTTGGACAAGGATGCAAAGGGACAGGTCACACAACTTGCCTCCCATCATATCATCCTGACGCTTGTGAAGATGTGAGCGACACAGAGTCAGTGTATGAGGTGTGAATGGAAGGGAACTCGAGTAGTAATGAACAGCTTTAAAATTCCACGTAAAAGAGGGATTTGACCGTTTGAAGCACCCACCAGCTCAGAGCATCATTCCGAGTGCCCACAAGTGCCACAGCTGTGTTGGGCATGTCTGATGTAGACTGTTAAGAATTCCACTTCCCATGTCTTTTGAGCTGTGCAGTTTGTCAAGTCTCTGGCTTTGCTGTGAGCCCTGTCCATTCTGTGAGCTGGGTGGCAGATTGGGTGCCTGCCCAGGGCCACGTGTTGTGCTCGGGGCCAGAAATTAGACTTCCCTTGGACTTGGGTCCCGTGTCCCTTCCACAATACCATACATGTCGCTTTTCAGCAAAATGCTGCTATTGTTGGTTTGATTTCTAAATAGACTGTTTTTATATGCTGCTTTTGTATCTCAAATAAAAACATAAATTAACCTGTTATAATCTTACTTTCTTCTGTACCATTTTGAAACCAGAAATTTAGGCATTAGACTTCCTGGGCGACAAACCAACCAAAGAGCAGAAATTCATGTAAGTTACCAGAGATACTTTTCTCTGTCAGAAATATTTTTCCTATATTTAGCATTGACTGTGAACATGTTAATGAACTTTTTACTGTTTGCTCATCAGATACTCTAGAGTCCAGAAGGAACCCAGTGTGGGGTTAGTAGCAATTATGAAGAATAGGAGTTTTCTAGGAAAATTGTGAAACATTTCAAATAGACATAAGAATAGGATCGCGTATGTAGCATGGTTTCACACAGAGACTGTAACTATTGCAGTTGGCACAAAGGGAGGTGTGATTACATTTTGAAGTAACTGGCAAGTGGATAGTGCTCCAAGTTGCCCAGGTTCTATAGCGTGACGGCTGCCTTCTGTCTTCAAGGCGGCCTGTGCAGCCATTCGACAAGCCAAGGCTCAGAACATCTGTAAGCTGGCTCTGTATACGGATAGCATGTTTACCATCAATGGTAAGCTCTGTGGTTTCTGGTCAATTGCTGGCTGCTGGGTATTTCCTTCCCCTGCAGGAGGTGCTGTGTGAGGGTGGGACCCACGGATCAGTGAGGCCACAACTGGCTTGTCAGTTGTGAAGGAAATGATGTGGACCTTGGAGTCCCAGGTTTGCTTCTCCAGTATTTGCACAGAGGGATTTCTTTGCTAGGCACCAGAGACATGGCAGGAAGGTAGATGTGGCCCTGCTCTGGTGACACTGCGAGTCTCAGCATGTGTGAGTAATGAGGGTGGCGTGCTGAGGCCGGGGAAGGTTTCCTGGAGGAGGTGACATCTTAGGTTGAAAACTGGAGGTCAAGTATAGTTAGAGTAAAGGGAGGCGAAAGGGGGAGTGGGAAGCCTGCCTGAGATCTCAGCTAGCTTGGCCAAGAGAAGAGAGGAAAGTCCAGAGTGCTGCTCAGGATACAGGTGGGAGTGAGCGGAGGGAAGACGGGGGGAGAGGGCCGGAATTTCCAGGGTTGCAATCTGGGCGTCCTTTCCTTCCAGGTGTCACCAACTGGGTGCAGGGTTGGAAGGAGAATGGGTGGAGGACGAGCACCGGGAAAGAGGTGATCAACAAGGAGGACTTCCTGGAGCTGGACAGGCTGGTCCAGGGCATGGACATCCAGTGGGTGAGTATCTTCTCAGGGGCCCCGTCTGTAGTGGTCAGGACCACACCATCACAGCTAATGGAGAGGTGGACAGTGCTTCTGCAAGTGACCCAATGACAAAGAGTGACAGTTTCTGTGACACCAGTGTCACACATTGTTATCGTGTAGGTAGTGCTGCTTTAACAGGAAGATATTTGACAGCACACTGTTCTGTGTCCTTCATGTTGTCCCTGCCGGCTGCACCTCATTTATAGTGACTTGGACAGTCAACCTATGGGTTTCTTTGGGGACAGCCATCATGTTAAAGCCAACTTGTGGTCTGTTTTTTTTCAAGGTAAAGTTGGGTGATAGGACCCTAGTAACATGACTCTTTCCAAAGTGGAAGTATTTTTCTTATAACAAGCGGGTTTTGTTTAAGCTGATTTTTTCAAAGAGTCTGGAGTTAAACAGTGCCCGTTTTCTTGTCCCTGCCTGTTGTGCCGGCCAGGACCGTGGACAGGGCTGGGTGCCCTGCTGTGAGAGCTAACTGTTCAGCCCTGGGAACGGTGGGCCAGGCGGGCAGGGGCCGCCCTGTCTCACAGCAGTTCAGTCGTGTGCCATGTGCACATGTACCCACTGGACATGCGTGTGCTGTGCTGGGAAGGCTGGCCCCAGCCGTCCTAAATGAGATAAAGGCAATAGGAGCAGTAAGGTCCGACCTGTGGAGGATAGACTGGGCTATCTGTCAGTGTGTGCATGGCGCCGTGCATCAGGAACAGTCACTGTGGGGGGGTGGGGGGGTGGGGGGGTGTCACGGGGTGCTGTGCACGGGAGCTTCCTCCTCTTCAGCCCACCAAGATGGAATTCTTCACCACGAGGATGCAGAGTAAATGGAAAACATCTGTCTAACAGATGCATGTTCCCGGCCACTCGGGCATTCTGGGCAACGAGGCAGCGGACAGGTTAGCAAGGGAAGGAGCAAGCAGTCAGACAGCGGATGAGGCTGGGAACGGTCCCGGGATACCCTGAGCCAGCGGCTGTTCTGCTGCTCACTGCTGTGAAAAATGACGGCACAGGAGCCGGAGAGACACTTGCACCCCAACTCAGGATGGCAGGCTGGCATTATGTGGTTCCGTGTGACACGTGGTTCTGTGCAGAATAAATTGGACATCCTTTGAGTTGTGTTATTTGAGCCTTTAGCATGATGCTCCATTGGGCTTGATACAGTTCTCATTAATTTTACGCAGTCTGGACAAAAAATTTAGGACTTTTATTTCATAAGAATGTGTTAGCAAAACACTGGTTAAGGAGTGTGGACAGGAAGTCTAGACGTCTCCTGAAAGCGTTCGTCTACCTTCCAGTTGGTGGGATTGTATCTCGGGACATTGGGGTGGCTTGTTCCCATGTGCCGATCATGGAGGCGGTGGTGCTGCGCTGGAGGCGGGGCCAGGGCCCTCAGAGACAGAGAGGTCTGGTCTTCCCTATGCACCCAGCATACCTGTGCATAGGGAGCCCTGGCAGCTCACCGTTATAACCTATTTTTTATTTATTTTTAAATTTTTATTAAGTAATTTTAGAGAGAGGAAGGGCGACAGAGAGACAGGGACATTTCTCTGTTCCTGTATGTGCCCTGACCGGGGATTGAACTGACGACCTCTGCACTTTAGGACAGAGCTCTAACCAATGGAGCCATCTGGCCAGGTTGGAATAGTTAGAACTTTTAAAGACCAAGATGCAGAAATAAATCTTTAAAAATTTTCTTTGGCTATTTTTGTTAAACATACTATGTGAGCTTAAAAAAAAATGTTATGCCATGATCATGTATTTATATCTTTATTACCCTTTTACCATAGAAACATACAGAATGCACAAAACCCACATATGGCTTATTGAACTCTCATTATTATAAGGTGGATACCCCTGAACCTCCACCCAGGTCAAGAACAACTCTGCTGGACTCCCCCGGACTCCCAGGCGCCCCTCCCTCCCTGCAGACTGAACCCTGACTTTTACAGAAATGAGTTTCTTGAGATTCTTTATGGCTGTTTCCTCACCTCCTTTTTTAAAACTTGGTATCTGTTAAGTCTCTCTGATTAACAAATCCCTTTATCCTGTTCCCCGTACAGTTTATCTAGTGAGGCGCCTGGGCCATCTGTCCTGTCACATACCCCCTTCAAGATCTTGTTTGTGTGCTCACGGTGCGTGTAGCATTTTCTTCTGCCCTTGTATTCCCTGCAGATTGGCAGGGGACCCAGAGGTCTGAGCAGTCAGCTCCATCCTCTGGTGAGAGGACGGGCATAGCGTCCGGCTCTTCATTCTTATTTATGCATTTTGATTTTTGTTTCTTTTTTTACTTTTTTGATGAGAGAGACGAGAAGCATCAAATCATAGTTGCTTCACTTTAGTTGTTTGTTCACCGCTTCTCATATGGGCCTTGACCAACAGACTTAAAGCTGAGCCAGTGACCCCTTGCTCAATGCAGTGACCTTGAGATCATGTGAATGATCCCATGCCTAACTGCCAGTGACTTTGCACTTTAGCCAGAGACCTCAGGGTTCCAAGCCTGGGACCTTGGCAGCCCAGGCCAAGGCTCCGTCCACTGCGCCACTGCCAGTCGGACAGATGCCCCGCTCCTTAGATGCTGGCAGCGTCTTTTGCTGCCTCGATCTGGTCATCACTCCGGGGTTGCAGAAGGGCCACACGCTGGCATTTTGTCCGCCTAGACTGGCTGGGAATGCTTTGAGAGGGTGCTTTCCCACACTACTCCGCTTTCCCAGTGGGAGAGGTCACAGAGGAAAGGCAGGGTCACTGCGAAGATAATGAACTGGCTCTCTGCCATCCCTAGAAGGCAACTGAAGGTTTATTTTCATAACGGGTGTTGTTGGCCTTCATGCAAAATGCGACTACAATCATTCCCACCATGCCCACATGAGGCTCTGCTACCCGGGGCCCGTCTCCCACAGGGTTTCTTGCCTCCACAGGCTGTCCTCAGTGCAGAAGCTCTACTCCCATCACAGCGTGTGGGGTCCAGTGCCCCTTCCTCGGGCGCCAGGATCCCACTGCCTCAGGCCCTGCACTGGGCACTTGCCTACAGATGTGTTAAGAGTTCCCTCTTTCCCACGTCTGCCCACGTGTCACTCAACATCCAGCTTTCCTGGCCACACCTGCAGGTGCCATTCTGCTATCCTGCCCCCTCTTAATGTCTCCCTCCCTCTCCCCCTCCCCCACCATACTCACATGGCTGGCACTTACTCCACTTGTGCCATCATTCCTATGTCTGTTACTTTTGTCTGTCTCCCCATGAGAATTTGAACTCTGAGGGCAGGGAGATTTTTCTCCCCCATTTGCTCACTGTTGTGTACAACGGTCCAGCACAGAGCAGGTGCCCTGTCACAGCTGAATGAAGTGATGACTGGCATTAACCTGAAGGGTCTCAGATAGCGGAAACCAGGGGGCAGGGCTGGGCTGGCTGAGCTGAGACCAGGTTCCCTCTCCCTTCAGGAGTGACTTTAGGTAGTTGGAGCCCACGGTGCAGTATTCATGGATGCAGAGGCCTCTAGTTATTGGACACTCCTGGCTGGTACCTGACTGGAGGGACTGTCATGTTGGTGGAAATTAGCTTTTCATCAGAGTGAGATTTGCTTCCTGAGAAACTGTCCCTATCGTTCAGATGGTGCTGGTGGTGGGTCTGACCTGACGTCATGGCTTCTGAACACACAGCTTCACAGACGCCCGTCCTCCCCAGCTGCAACGGTGGCCGGGCTCTCATGCATGTGGCCCACACTGGCCCGCCCAGCAGGCGGGGGGGTGGTACACAAGCAGCAGTGCTCACTCTCACTGCGTTGGGAGATGCTCACAGACTGGGTGCTGGCCATGTAGGAGCACAGAGATGGAGGGTAGCACCCACACGGCGTCCTGGAGCTCCCACCCCGAGCCGATACTAGCCCGCAGGTCCCCCTTGGAGGGACAGTCAAGGCCGGGCTCAGGCCTGCAAGAAATGTCCATTCTAATTCTTTAAGATTGAATTGACCCATCCTTAACCCTTCCCTCTGAACTTGGCTGTTCCCAGTCTCCGTCACCTGCAAGGATGAGACCGGACCCCCAGGGACAGCCAGGATGTCCAGGTGGCCCTGGCATAGGTCATTCACCACGGTGCCTAAGAGTAGTGCGGGTACCATATGGCCCGGCTACCACGAGCACAGGCAGATGTCCTAGGTCCTGTCTTGTGCGCTCTCTTATCCAGTTCACCAACTGCTGAGGTCATCTGCTTGGGGGTCGCTGTGTTGGTGTGTTCACTGTTACAAAAACAATAACTGCTTTGCTTTGCTTTATATAACATGTTTATGTCACAGTCTTTGTGTATTTATGTGTTTATTTTGAGAGAGACGGGGAGAGAGAGACAGAGCATCGAGCTGCTCCTATATGTGCCCTGACTGGGGATTGAACCGGCAACCTATGCACTGGGACAATGCTCCAACCAACCGAGCCATCTGGCCATGGTTTTATTTCTTGATAGATTTTTAGAGACAGAGAGAGGGGCAGGGAAGGGAAGCATCTAATTGTTATCACGCTCAGTCATGCACTCACTGGCTCTGATGGGGGATCAACCCTCAACCTTGTCGATTTGGGACGATGCTCTTAACCGACTGACCTCACTGGCCAGGGCTTCACCACAATCGTTAAAAATGTACTAGGAATGCCAGCTCCTGAAAGGACCCTGGCCGGGGTTTTAGGAAAGCAAAGTTTTCAGGAACCGAGGTCTGCAACAGCAGGTGTGCAGTGCTGATGTGCAGCCCGGCCGCCGGCTAGAGCACGTGGCTACACGCATGTGTGCTCCCTGCTCACTGTAGTCCTAAACACAGCCCCACCCCTATGACATGCAGAACACAGGAACAACAGGGTCTGCTGGTTATCACCAGCACTGCAAGAGGAGCCGGAGGACACAGTGCATTTTGTGTGGGCTGTGGCAGGACGCAGGGGAGGCGACGCTCATGATCGCCGTCTAGCTGCCGCCTTAATAAATGTTCCAGATGCTCAGGCAGAGTGAGAATGGTTCATGTTCCCTTCGCAGCTTTTCTCTGACAGTCGGGAACAAACAAAAGGGCCCCAGTGCGTCCTACAGATTCTCTGTCCGTAAGCACCGCCCTAGCAGCACATCTGCCCCGTATTCACAGACCATGCACAGCTGCAGGGTCCAGTAGCCTCGGCTCTGGCCTTGGAGACATGCTCCCAGGCTCCAGGGAACAGGTTACCAGACCTGCTGGCCGCAGCTGCAGACCGGCTCCCTGCAATTCCCAGGGGCGGTGCTTTCAGATGCGAGGGCCTAGGCCAGCTTGAGGCACTGCGTGTTGAAGCTGTCCCCTTCCCTGCTGGCGACGGCCTCTAGCAGGGCTTGCTTCTTCTGCACGCTGCGGGAGGACTCCAGCTCGTACATGGTGGTCAGGTTAAAGAGCACGCTCTCATGCAGGGCGCGCCCGGGCTCCTGCTGCACCATGGCCTCTAGCTGCCGCAGGGAGTCCTTGAGTCGGCCCAGGTAGAGCAGGCAAACGGCGGCATTGTTGTTGGCCTAGGGGGTGGGGGGCACAGGTCAGGATGGGCACAGGCACTATGGCGGCTCTGCGCCGGGCCAGCGGGGCTGGGAACCTCCCCCAGCCCAGGTGCTGCCCAGGACACGGCTTGAGGCCGCAGGGGTGAGCTGACGTGTGCTGCATTCTCTTACCACCGCGTTGGTTGGGTCGATTCTCAGAATCTCCGTGAAGAACCTGTGAGCCTCCGTGAAGTTGTTCTGACCGAGGTGAAGGAAGGCTCTGGAAGGTAAGCGGCAAGGAAACGTCAGTGCTGGAGCGTGCCAGCAGGACCGGGAGGTGCTCCTGACTGCAGGGAGGATGGGACTTGCGCCTGGTGTGACTCTGAGTGGCCAGGCAGTGCGGTCGGCTGACCACTGCCGGCGTCCTGGTTAGGAATTCCAGCATGCCTGACCTGGTCAATTCGGGTGTCAGAACCGCACCTATCAGTTTCCTGCTGTACAGTGGGCTCTGTCTCAGCTACACTTTCTGTTCCTGAGTGGGCATCACCCAGGCACGGGCCTCCTCTCAGCAAACACGCTCCAAGCTCACGTCACCACGGAGCATTTCAGCCATAAGAGCCCCCCCCGTACCCCCAGCACAGCCAGCTGGGGCACTAGTCCTGGCACACGCAGATGCCAATGTCAATGAGGGAACAGTGTTAGCGCTTTGAAAACTGGGGACCTTAAAGTCAGTTTTGTGGCTAAAAGAACAAGACTGTGAGTCCAGAAAACACTGCCCTTCCTGTGTCTGATTTACTTTTTCAGTTCTGAGACCAGGGACAGGAGGAGCCCAAGGCTGCACTGCCCCGTGCGCAGGGCAGTGTGCTCAGGAGCTCTGAACCACACGCCATCTACAAGGCACACCTGTTCATCAGCACCATGGTTCTTCCCTGCGGTCCGTCCAGCCTCTGCACCACTGCCTCCACGTCCTGGAAGTACTTCTCAGCCGTTTTTATGTCTCCGATCTGCGTTGACAAAATCATTCAGTCAGTTTAGGGGACAAATCTATACCTGCACACAGTTCCCTAACCTCACATTATGAAGACGTATATGTATCAGGCAGGGGACCTATTGTAACCGCTTACTAATTACTACTTTTTTTAAAAAATTTAATGTTATTCTAATATTTTTTAAATTATTTTTTTATTTATTCATTTTAGAGGAGAGAGAGAGAGAGAGAGAGAAAGAGAGAGAGAGAAGGGGGAGGAGCAGGAAGCATCAACTCACATACGTGCCTGGACCAGGCAAGCCCTGGGTTTTGAACCAGTGACCTCAGCATTCCAGGTTGATGCTTTATCCACTGCGCCACCACATGTCAGGCTAATTACTACTTTTGTAGAAAATGGGACACATTTAAGATGTGGTGGGAAGTAGACATCCCTGCCTCAAAAACTAACTCACATCGTGCTAGAAAGTCACACCTGCTACAGTCTGTGCCTACCGAAAGAAATCCTGGCATAGCATTAAATAGAATAAAAATAAAGGACTCAGAGCTGACAGAGGGCTGTCAGGGACACTGTTAGTGGGATAGAGAAATCTTGGAATAATATTCTTTACTACCTACTGATTTTCCTGGTAATTAGAAACTTATATCCTCATAATTATTAAAATACTGGATTTAAAATCTGACTCTTAATTTTAAAGAGGAAGGGGGGGGAGAGGGGGAGATAAGAGAAGAACATCGATTTGTTCTACTTATTTATGCATTCATTGGTTGATTCCCCCCCCCCCCTTTACAGTTTATGTTACTGATTTTAGAGAGGAAGAGAGACAGGAGCATCAATCTGTTCCTGTATGTGCCTTGGCCAAGGTATCAAACCTGGAACCTTGGCGTATCAGGACGACAGTCTAACCAACTGAGCTACCTGGTCAGGGGCCCTGACTGATTTGCTAAGAGTTGGAGGCAGCTTAAAACTGAAGCAATATAAAAAGGCAATTAAGCCCTGGTCGGATAGTTCAGTTGGTTAGACTACTGTCCTGATATTCCAAGGGTGCAAGTTCGATCCCTGATCAAGGCACATATAAGAATCAACCAATGAACATATAAATAAGTGGAATAGCCTGACCTGTGGTGGTGCAGTGGATAAAGCGTCGACCTGGGAACACTGAGGTCGCCAGTTCAAAACCCTGCACTGGTCAAGGCACACATGGGAGTTGAAGCTTCCAGCTCCTACCCCCTTTCTCTCTTTCTCTCTCACTCTGTGTCTCCTCTCTAAAATGAATAAAATAAAAAGAAATTAAAAAAAATAACTGGAATAACAAGTCTGTTTCTTTTTCTCCTTTCTCTCTAAAACCAATAAAAAGGGGGGGGCAATTATAAGTAATATATCTAATATTGAATAAAACTAGTTAAAAGAGAGAAGTGGATAAACTGCACAAAAAAAAAAAAAGCAAAATAAACCAAATCATAAATGTCAAAGCAGAGGCAGAAAGGAAATTGAAGTAATTAAAAGAGGACCATTTAACCAAACTCTGCAAATTTAAGTGAAAAATGGAGAAAAGAGGTAATTTTCTAGGCCACTCTGAAGTACCAAAGTGGATCCCAGAAGGGGATGGAGCTCCCTGTGGGAGAGTGCCCAGCAGGAAGTGATGACAAATGACCACTGCTGCTGCTGCCTGCAGGCCCAGGAGCTTGGCCTGGGCACGTCTCAGGTTCCTGCCAGGAATGGCTCTTTCCAAACTACCGAACATGGTGCAGAGCGCAGAGACCCCTACTTCCTTCTGTGAGGACAAAGCCAGCACAAGTCCAGAGACCACCCCTTCAGTTCTAAGTGCAGAGAGGAGGGACACAGCCCGCAGCTCTGCCTGCTGGCTCTGCTCTGCTGGGACCAGGCACTGGGGACACCCATCACTGCCAAGGCCCCTCCTTCCTGGACTGACAGACTTGGCCCAGGGGAGCTGGTGAGCAGGGCATGCCCCTCCCTGGAGGGCACAGATCACAGGCTCCATCCACTGTGTTCCCACATGGGGACCTTGACCCTTTGCTCCCACCCAGTTCCTTGTCACAGCAGCTAAACTGAGTTCCACCGACTGTTGCTCCCATCCTGTGTGGTAGTTTCTCCCCGACTTGGGCTGCGCTGAGATCAGCACAGAATGTCAGTAACCCAGCCCCCGCACTCCGAGGTTCCCATGGGGGGCAGTGCCCACCTGGAGGAAAATGCGGCCGATGCCACTGAGCAACTGCGGCTCCTGCTCAGGGTGGAACTGGATGACCGAGAGGTACGCGTCCACGGCCAGCACGTAGTCCTGCGGAGGGAAGCCAGAGGTGTTAGCAGTGGGACGGTTGCTCTGCGCAGGTGCCTGCAGATGCCGGGTGCGAACAGAGGCCACACCAACACGTGATTAGCAGGAAGTAGGAGACCCAGCGAGTGGCCCTGGCCCACCCGGGGAGCACATGCTGCCCGCCTGCATGGCTGGAGGGGCCCATCTGCCCCCTGTGGGGTGTAGGCCATGCTCCCATTATGGAGGCTGAGGGCCGCTGCTGGTGGTCAGTAGGCCTGAATTTCTCTGCTCCCACCTTCTAGCGAGCCATGGGCAGTCCCCCTGGACTAATGCTTCCTTTCCGAGAGAATAATGGCACACTGGTGAGTTTGTCCTGTCTCCGCCAGCCACTTATAGATGCTACACTCACTCAGAGCTTCTCTAAGACATTTTCTATGCTAGAAAGGGAGTTACTGCCTCTAAACATAAACACAATGCCCAGAAAGCAAAGAGCCACAGGACAGGCTGCAGTGGCCTAGAGAGATGGGCTGGTCCGAGGGAGGGAGGGAGGGAGGGGACTGGGGAAGACAAAGTAACCACCCACCATCCAGCCTGAGGTCTTAAGGTTCTGCTCAGACCTACATGTCAGGTCTCTTGAATATCAGATGGAACGCTCGTCCGTGAACGAGACATTTACACAGGAGCAGTCATAAAGGCCATGTGGACCACTGTGCGTGGTGCCTGCCCGTGTGTACTCCCCTGTGCTCTCACTGCACTGGCCGGCCTGGCTGCCTGCTGTGGGCACAGGGCTGATGCTGAGCAGGGACAGCAGTGCTGGTGTCCACGGGGAAAAGGCCAACGTGGGAGCCCTGCAGGGTGAGGAAGCAGGTCTCAGAGGAGGGCTCTCGGCAGTCCAAGGGCCTGGACCCGGTGTTTCTCCTTACTTCACAAAACCCTCATCCTTCTGTTTCAACCTTGTCCAAACTGGGGCAGCAGGTACAGTCTGCTAACTGGGATGTTGTAACGACAGATAGGTGACAAGTGACATTCCACTTGTGCAGGAAAATAAGAGCCTATCCAGTTTGACACCTTCAAGTGCAGCTCATTTAAGTGAATTTTATTCCAGGCGCAGTGCTCACGGGGGCTGGAAGCACCTGCCTCATCCCCCGCGGACTCCTGGCTGTCCATCCCACCGGCCGCTGTGCCATGCTGTGGTGGAAGTAAGGGTATGCATGGGTATGGGAATGTGTGTGAGGGGCACCTCTTGTGAAGGCATTTCCTTGCTGCCTGGCGGCCGGTGGGCCCCAGGGGAAACTGAGGCCCATCTAGCCCATCTAGCCGCCCGGGGACGATGGGACAGCTCAGCATACGTCCACAGTGGAATCACTGCGTAGTTTACACCCAGCATCCTCTGGTCCATGTGGACAGAGGCAGCTCTGAGGCCCTGGGAAGGAGGGAGTGCTCAGGTGACACGGGTTATGCCAGAGGCGTGGCCCCTAGTCACATTAGAACATGCCTTTCCTAGGGCACCTCCACAGGTGTGGGGGCCACCCATGAGGGCCGGACACCTAGGGACCCACGGCAACATGGGAAAGTGGAGGGAGAGTCCCAGCCTGTGACAGGCGGCGTGGACTGAAGGTGTATTGCCCGGACATTCGGGACTGGAGCATACGGACAGGTTTCTCATCGTTAGAAAGTTAATATTCATTTCACTCTAATAGAACTGTTACTCAGCATAATCAAATGGCTGACTAAATAACCCACTGTTGGCAGGTACACGATTCAGACCTGCATGTGCCTGCAACGCTGGGCACGGCCACTAGATGGCAACAGAAAGCACAAGCTTGCATGGCCTGAAATACAAAATTTCCTTTTTTTTACCTCGTGGAAATGAAAGATTAATTTAAAACTTCAAATTCAAGTGCATTTATCGTGAAAGTATTTTTGAAACACAGTGACGTGTTCTGTGCTGACATTCTCTACATTCTACCAACAACGTAGGCACAAGACTTAGGTTGGCTGCCTAGTGGTATTATTACTGCGACATTACAACAAAAAAGTTTCTCATACCATAATTTTCTGTTGGTGTGTCTTAAAAATGCAAAAAACAAAACAAAAAACAACCAAACCAACACACAACACCCACCCAGTGGGACAGGTGAACGCCCTTAAGGAGTTTCAGCGCTGCGACCAATGGCATGCCAGCCCCGTGAGTTCACATCTGGCTCCTGTGCTGTGAGGCTGTGACTTACGGGGAAGCTGACAGGCTGCAGGGCTGGAGGGGACAGGACCCCAGCCTCAGGGAGCAGCGGAGTCACTGTGGAAGCTGCGGGCTTGGGCATAGCCTCCCGCTTGCCCACACGTGCCCAAGGGCAGGTGCAGGGCTGAGGTGCCAGAGGACCAGGAACAGGGTCACCGGCGAGCAGCTGGCCTTGTATGAAACGCCAAACTTGCAGACTGAAGGGAATCACTCAGAGCCAATGGGAGCTCTCACCTGCCCGCCCTTCAGGCTGTGCTGAGGGGCTGCTGGAACTGCAGACCAGAGGGCCCCGGGGCAAAGGGCGCTGCATGGTCACTGCACCTGGGTCACAAACCATGGGGCATGGTGCCAGCATGGGAACTGCCCAGCTCCGGTACCTGGACAGCAAGTCCTGGCCACACATCACACATCTTTGTGACCGAATGGATGAGCTGCTAAGGCTATGAACTGACCGCTGCACCCAGCCTCCTCTGCCCTGCACAGCCCAGAGCGGCAAGGCAGCCATGTGTCCATCACAGGGTGGCCACAGCAGGGCTGGATGAAGCCTTGCAGGCAGGTACCCCGCTTAGTAAATGGCCGGCCTGCTCAGCTCTGTGGAAAATCTGGCTGCGGGATGACCTTGGGGGATGTGGGGGAGCTCCTGCCTCCTCTTACAACAGCCCCGAAGGCGCTGACGGCGCTGTTCCCAGCCTTGGTGCTGATTGATTCCTGTGGCAGCTTCACCCTCAGCACCTGTAACCAAGCAGCTGTGGTGCCATCACCGTTGGGCCAGGAGCAGGCTGGGTGAGGGCTGGGTGCTGCCAGTTCCCAGCAAAGAGCCACATGACAGGCTGCAGTGGCCTAGAGAGATGGGTGGTCCGAGGGAGGGAGGGGACTGGGGAAGACAAAGGAACCACCGCCATCCAGCCTCCACCATCTGGCTGGTAAGCTGCCCCTCCGGCTGCACGCTTGCTAGCTTGGGGCTGCGTCCTGTCCGAGGATGCAAGTCTCCTGGGGAAGCCCGGCTCCAGATGCCACAAGCATCTGCCACTCAGTCAAATCCAGACAAAAATACCCTCCCTTGACGCAGGGAGAACAAAGGCTATCTTTCTGGGGTGGAATTCAGAGGAAACGAGAGACAGAGAGTACAGAGAATGAATGTAAATGATGATTGTAATGTCATCTTTGAGACTCCCGTTCAAATAGTTAAACTTGACAGTGAAAATCCTCCATTCTGCGGACATTTCCTGTAGCAGTCACAGTGCTCAGCCCCAGAGAGCGCCCCTGAGCCCCGTGGGGGAGCCTGCCCACGTCCCCGCACATGCACGCACCTTCATCAGGAGCAGGCAGTTGGCCATGGAGCATGTCACCCGGCCCAGGCGGGACCTCCACAGCTGCACGGAGGCTGGAAGAAAGGGGCAGCAGTGAGCGAGTGGTCTGGAGAGGACTCAGAGATCCCTGTCACGAGCTGGGTGCTGGTGGGGGGCCAGCATACGTTGCTGGCAGCGCTCTGGGCAGCAGTCAGCCATACAAGAGACGCAGCAACAACAGCATGGTAGGGCTCAGCCTCAGGGAGAGGTCACAGGGCCCGGGCCCACAGCAGCACCCCGAGAACACCCGACCCTGTGGAAGTGAGTGGGTGGAGGTGCACCCGGGGTGTCCGTACACAGGCCTCTGCTTCCCAACCTTTCAAATGAAAACAAGGCTTCCCCTCCTGTCCTGACCGGGTAAGTAGCTCAAGTCAGTTACAGCATCGTCCTGATACACCAAGATGCAGGATCAATCCCCAGTCAGGGGCGTACAAGAATCAAGCACTGAGTGCATGAATGGGTGGAACAATAAACTTCTCTTTCTCTCTCTCAAATCAGTTTAAAGATAAGTCCCTCCTGCCTGCTTCATGGACCTCTGTCAAGATGAACGTGACGAGGGCACAGAGGAGCTGCCTGAAAGGTCATGAGCTAACGTGAGGCAGAGCTGAAGCTGACCAGTACCCAGGACAGAGATCACTCATCAGCCTATCGAGAAGCTGCCCACAGGGCTCACCTCCCTCTCCTGCTCCTCACAGCCATACACTACCCCCGCCACAGAGGCCGGCTCCCTCCTCTGTGGCTCCTGGATTCTGTGAGGCAGTGGGTCTGCACCCATGGCTGCTCTGAGCAGGGGCGCACCATGATTCTACTCATGTTGACAGCTCCATGCAGCTCAGCTGCCCACAGGAAGAGGGCGGAGCGCAGAACAGGATCAGAGAGCAGCAGGTGAGAAGGAAAGACGGAACGAAACCACAGCCAGCCCGTAGGGTGGACATCCTGATGGCTGGACGGTGCCCATGGAGGGTGCCGGGCACTGACCTTGTCTGTTCTCCGGCGTGATGCTGCTCATGCTGCCGTCCTCAGCCAGGCCTTGCTCTAGGTGTGCCAGGATCTGCAGGGGGCCAAGGAGGACAGGTAATCAGGAACGGCTCTGCTGCCAGACGCCGTCACTGCATGTTCTCTGTGTGAGAGCCCGTCGGCCAGGAACTTCCCTCATGGACACGTTTTCTACCTGGAGACTGCAGGCAGCCTTGTGCAGACCGCGGGGGTGAGGTGGGGGGCTGGCCCTGATTCAAGGACCTGATCATTTACTATGTGCTGCTTGATACCAGAGCGGATGGCAGCAGGCCCGCCCAGGATGCATCTGGATTTCTCTGCAAAGTCTTGGGAGCTCCGTGTCCCCACTGGTCCCCTGGGGGCTTCGGGAAAGAGGCTTCCCAAAGGGAAAGCGGATCTCCTGGAGCCATTTGAACAGCTGGGAATATCAAACACTCCCACCACGTCAGGCCTGGGCTGAGTCACATGACCAAGTCCCCAACCTGCTACGGTGGCTGGAGGGTGCTGGCCGTGCTCCTTGCCTACAGTGGGGAGCTCGAGGCCGACAGGGCCAGTCACTCCACCAGGTCACCAGGGGCAGCCGGGCTGAGGAATTGAAGCTCTCGGTGGGTCATATCCACGCTGGGGACAGCCATGCCAGCCGTGATGCCAAGCTAACCTGACATCATCATTCAAGGACAACAATGACTTAGACAAACGGCTCTTAGAAATGTGCTCACTCTTTCCCGGTGGTCTGCAGAGCCGTCCTGGGACCTGGAGGTGGAGGGAGCCTCTGTACCCCTGGACTCTGGAGCTTGTGTGAAGTTCCTCAGACAGCAATCCAGGCCAGGGACCAGTCCAGGGCCACCAAGGGCAGCCCCAGTGCGGGCCTGCTGTCTGTCCCAGTGCCCCCTAGACACTGAATACCCACAACTGAAAGTCACCAAAGTTCATAACACACCTCCCACCATCAACTGACGGAAATATAAGCAAGCAAACATTTCTCTAAATTACAACATAAAACAAGGGAAGCCAACATAAAGCCATCCTGCGGGCTGCTGAGGGCACTGTCCCAGAACCCATAGAAGTGCCACCCAGAGCAGCTGGGACTGAGAGGAGGAACCTTACCAAGAGAACCTCATTGTTCAAAACTTGCAAGGAGCTGTTGCTCCCCATGCCTGACCTGCCTGATGTTCTAGCTGAGAGCACCTCACCCACGCCATTCCGCCTGCACTGGGGGGTGGGTGACGACACCGACACGGCGGGGAGACCCCTGCCAGGAAGTGGAGGCACTCAGCCCACATCTTCCTAATGCTACTTAATGGAACAACTTCAGCTCCTGTTGATGCAACCGTGTGGTCCCTTCTACAATATTGCTACTTCCCAACCCTTCTACAATATTGCTACTTCTACAATATTGTCCTTCATAAGGACAACTCAAGGAGCGCTCTGACCCTTATCTGTGTTCCAAGTCAGCGTGACGAGGGACGGCCGTCATGACACAGCGTGATCTGATTGGGTTCTGGAGCATTTCAGACCAGTCTGTCCCTGAGCACCGCCCAGCGCCTCTGTGGACAGTAGGCAGGTGTGCGTAGCACTCACAGGACACGTGGCGTGAGGGGCCTGGCATGGGTATCCGCTGCTCCGGCCGGTGGGGCAGGGTCACACATTCGATTCCTACATATGAGGAAGCTCTCTTGCCTCATCAAAATCACGCCAAAGACAAAGGACTCCAGGGCCCAAGCTTTGCCAAAATCCATCCACGGCCCCCAAACTGATTTCAGTGAGAAAAGTGAACCCCACAGTCACAGCAGACGGGGCGCTTTCTGAGCAGACGGCAGTGAGGGTGGCCATGAGCACGCCTCCTGTAGAGCAGGCCCCGCGGCGCGAGCCTTACCTTGTTGCAGACAGCTTTCACTCTGTGCAGCCGGTCCAGTGACTCCTGGGGTTTCCCCAGGTACTGCTGTAGCTCTGCGTGCAGGATCCGCATGGAGAAGGGCACCATGGAGCCTGCAATCAAGGTCACCACCGTCGGTGCTGCTGCCACCAGCACGCTTCCCGCTCTGGGATGGGTGTGCAGCCCTCCCAGCAGCAGGGATAGCAGGACCGCTCTGTCTCGGTCACGTTCGTCATGGTGCCAGCTGTCAGGTGCATGTAGGGTTCCCCGTGAAGCCAAGTCATGGAAGGGAACAGGTGGGTGTCTGCTACCCCCACAGTAGTGCTTCTGTCACACTGAATGCAACAGCAGGACTGCTCCCTTCAACACAACACACAACACCTGTGGGTTCTTTAGGACATTCAGACTCGAGGTCTGTGCTGTGTGAGTGTATACACGTGTGTATAGGTGCACATTGGCACCTGTGCCTTTGGAGCCAAAATTCCACCTGAGGGCCATCCAGCAGGAGGCACTTGGGCTGCCCTGCAGAGGGTCCCGGGCATGTCCAGCTCCGTCCGTGTGCCAACCAGGGGTGGGTGAGCCGTTGCTCAGATGCCGGAACCCTCTGTTCACGTCAGGCTCCCTCCAACAGGACTTAAAATCAGAGTTGCCTCCCCTGACCCCACGGAAGAGGTCTTGCGCCACGTAAAGATTGCTTACGGGAAAACATCAAGAGGAAAGCAAGCATACACAGCGTTAGGCAAAAGGAAATGTGGAACAAATTAAATCAGATGGAAAACGTCCCTTCCTGGAAAAGACACGCTGACCAGAGTCACACAGAAAAGAGACGGCTGGACCTTGTCAGCTGAATAGCCCTCTCCACAGTGGGTTCCAGGTGCCAACACCCGGTGAGACACTGAGGTGCAGACTGAAGGGGACATTACCACTGTCCCCAGTAAACCGCCAGTCTCTCCTGTAAGACGCAGACAGGAACTGCTTCAGCAAAATTCAGGTTTCCCTTAACAGTGCTGCACATCCTTACTTTTGTTTACTTGAAAGATACGCAGATAAAAGAACCATTACAACCTGACCGGTGGTGATGCAATGGATAAGTGTCGGCCCGGGTTGCTGAGAGCCCTTGTTCGAAGCCCCAGGGTCTCTGGCTAGAGTGTGGACTCTTCAGCGAAGGTTCTGGCTTGCTGGTTTGATCGCAGGGTTGGCTCATCAACATGGTCCCAAGGTCATTGGCTTGAGGAAGGGGTCACTGACTCAGTTTGATCCAACCCCCAGTAAAGTATGAGAAGCAATCAATAAACAACAAAGTGAAGCAACTACGAGTTGATGCTTCACACTGTCTCTCTCTAAAATAAACAAGTAAACAACCGTAAAATTGTTTCTTTCAGTCTGGCCAAACCAAGCCTGTGTCCCAGCCACCTTGGAGTCAGTGACATGCTTTTTGCCAGGCATCCCAATGACAAGGAACACGTGCGGCTTTCTCAGCACCCCGGGCCCTGCGCTCCCCTCTCCAGCAGGGACAGCGCCTTCACCGCAAGAGCTAGTCAGACTCCTTGTGGACCCGTCTCTCCGGAAGACCCCGTGTATATTGGGACCTGCCAAAATCCAGACTGGTATAGATACTGCAGGGGTGTCCTCATCCATCAGTTAGGAAGCACTACATGAAAATACTCCTACAGAATTCATGTCCTACAGTCCCCTACAGCGCTGAGAACCCCCACCATGCTATCACCTGTCAGAGAGGAGCCGGCCACACTCAAGTCCAGGCTCCCCATGGCGACGAGAGAAGGGACCTGTGCCACTTTCTCACTGTATGTGCTGGGTGGGCGGCGTCCCCCTGGGTCTCTGGGTCAGCAGGGGCGGGCGGCATCCAACAGCGAGCACAGGACAGCACTGTACAGACCCCTGCCCCACGTCACTGGTCTGCTCCCCCACGGCCCATGTTCCAGGGTAGCTTGCTGGGCATTTCCATCTCACTTGTCTGTCGGGGCCTAGGCTTGCTCTTGTCCCCAACACCGCCCTCTGCTGCATTATCCATGTCCCTCCTTTCACGGCTGTCACTGGGACACAGGCTGGGGATGTCTGCCCAACGAAGAGCACAGTCCCTTCTGTACAGCAGCCTCCTCAGCTGCCCCTTTCCCCAGAGCCAAAACGGTAGCTTGGTGGTGTTCCCAGAGCCACAGAGCAAGGAGGGATCTGAGAGCTGGCAGAGGCCGCCCCGCACGAGTGTGGGGCATGAGGGTGGTGCCCAGGGGGCCGGCAGAGGCCCTGCGGCTTCAGGGGTCTAAGTCAGATAGGTGGGGGAGGCCTGCAGCCAGGGTTTTGAGGGCGGAAGAAGAACAGGCAGCTCCTCACCCTGCCTGGCACTCGACCCTAAGCCCCACACGTTCACTCTAAGAGGTAAACTAATCTGATGTGGAAAAAAAAACAAGACAACTGAAATCGGAACACTTAATTCTGAGCCACTGTGTATGGTCACGTGTTGATACAATGTTTCCACATCCAGAAGCGTGAACGTCAGGACCTTGGAGGGAGGACAGGAAAGGACAGAAGGCCCTTTTCTCAATTGAAGAGGAGTGGAGCACACGGGAGGGCAGAGACCAAGCGTGCGATGTACGTGCTTGTCTCGTCAATTTTGGTTTCACTTGTTAATCCATGAGGATTAATTCTGAAATAAGATTCCAGATGAGATCATGACAGCTCTAATAACTTGAACTAGACACACAGACCTGACCCTAGCATTAGGAGGCCCTGCTCTCCTTAAACACGCTCTGAAGACAATTAAACAGGTTTATGCCCAGCGGGAAGAGCTCCGGCTCCCTGACTTCCCTCAGGTGGCAGAGGATGCTCACTGTCACCGTGCAGCAAGCGGCTGAGTCACATGGTCTCTCATTGTTGCTCTTGCTTCTGAACAAGACACAGAGCTCCTAGGAAGATGGGACCAGGGCTGTGTGGGAGCAGGGACTCCACCCGCTGCCCTATAGGAGGCGGAGATGGGGTGGTCAGGAATGGATACATTGTGTCTAGAAGGGGCATTTCATTTTTCTTGTTTTGTTTTGAAGATAAAATACAATGAATGTGAACAGAAAGAATGAAACCAAAAGTAAACTAGGAACATTTGTTAGCAATAATGTATCCACAACCCTTCCTCCATTGTAACAAAGGTACCACATTAAGCAAATGCTAATGACTACTGGGTAGCCCAGCTCTCCTGGAGGGAAACCACATGGGGTTTGGGAAGGTATGTTAAAGCCTTGTGAACAGTCAGTTTGTAGCTGTCAACAATAAAGAGAAACAAAAGCACTTCTAATTGTGGACCAGGCCGTTGCACCACGGTCTTGTGGCTTCAACCCCCACTTGGGATGCGGGTGGCAGGGGCTTCCAGAGAGTTGAATGTTTCCTGGGCTAGACAAACTGAGGTTTGGTCATCCTCACTTTGACCTCTTCTATCTGTGTGACCAGCACTGATCCCGAGCTCCTGAGCCATGTGATACTCAGAGGTGGGTACCTCGGCGGCCATGTGAACTAATGTGTCCGCAGGGGTGAGGGGCTTCAAGTTAACGAGGGAAGACTCAGGCATCTGCACACAAACCCTCCACCCCCTCCCAGCTGGTTTCTAAACACAGAATCTGAGCCTTGACCTCTCACCCCACTGAAGTCTAAGCACAAGCTGGATGGAGCAGCTGCTCACCCACCTCGCGGCCTGCGTTACAGGGACGCACACAGCAGAGGGGGGACGAGGGCAGAGGCAGAGGAAGAAGAGGGGACAGGCATGCAGGGCTCTGCTGGCGACCTGACCTCCCCACACCCCCCCATTCAGAGCTACACAGCGGGCCTTCTCCCTGCACACCCCAGGGGAGTCCACACTGACCAGAAGACAAGGCTGCATGCGGAAGCAAACACACTCGACCTGACATCCAAGAGGCTGAGACCAACTATATCAAACTGCTAGAAATACCAGAAAAATACAGAAGACCACACACGGCTCTCTTCTGGATGACAAAACACAAAAACAAACATGATTTTCATTCACTACGTCTCACTATGAATATTCTGAATGGGTAAAATTATGCCCAATATTTAATAAAATATATTAAAGCTCATTTGTAATTTACTTGTTTGCATCCTTATAGCCTCCTTTTTAAAGAGCACGTTAATGACTTGTTTGCTTGGATACAGCAAAAGGTCAAAGGACATGAATGAATTCAAATGTTACATTTTTGAGCAGAGTTAGTGCACATCCAGCATACCCTGTGGATGAATGTTAGCCCACCTAGGTAAATATATGGGTTTATATCTATTTCATAATATAAATCAACTGCTTAATGACACGTGGCCACTGTGCTCCCCTTAGCTGAATGCCAATGCGATTTAATTTCAGGTAACACCAGAGGTGCACTTTCTAGTCTGCTCACCTCAGGGAAAGCATCTCAGAGCGGAAGGGAGGGTAATGGGAGGGTGCACCGGAACCCAGGACTTTATTACTGTTACAGGAAACTCAGTGTCACCCCCGCCTGACCGCTGTCCTCATGGACGGGGGAACGGTGTGGCTCAGGTACAGCCCGGGGTTACCAGACAGGACCCACCAGGTGGTGGACAGTGCTCAGAACAGCGGGGTCAGACACCACGAGCAGGCTGCCCCAACCCCCCACCATGGGGTG
The DNA here is from genome assembly GCA_037038555.1 of Rhynchonycteris naso. Lineage (NCBI taxonomy): Eukaryota > Metazoa > Chordata > Mammalia > Chiroptera > Emballonuridae > Rhynchonycteris > Rhynchonycteris naso. The sequence goes on from CM073001.1 coordinate 109,615,451, forward strand.
TCTGCAGGTTGAGTCTCTCACTTAACCAGCTGTGTGTGACAACTTGTTCTGAGCGCACACTTGTGGCCACGACAGGACAGGAATCCAGAACAGCTCAGTGTCTTTCTGGTGCTTCAGCGATGGCCTGTGTGCTCAGAGCTCTGCGTTTCCCTCAGCAGCGGACTAAATATCCGCTGAGGCCAGCTCCAGCCCCACCTGCCCGAGCAAGCGCTATAGGATGTGTAAGCAAGGCCGGCCGGGACCCTGTGCTCAGCAGTGGGAGAAGGACATGGGAGAGTAATAAAGGCCGGCTCTCAGCACGAGCCGCCCGCGGTCTCCCACTTCACACCCACACTGGACAGGCTCTCCACCAGGGACTCTCACTGCACCTCAGGACTGCTGCCCAAAAGCCTCTTCATAACATGACCCCTCACTCTCATTTCTTCCACTCCCCAACAACTACCCCACACTGTCCCCCGACCCGTTAGAGGACTGTACTGACTTGTTTTACTGATCGCTTTATAGAAAGACAGAGAGAGGAAAGGAGAGACAGAGAGGAAGGGAGACACAGAGAGGGGAGCATTTACTTGTTGCCCATTCAGTCTTGCACTCATTGGTCACTTCCCCGTGTGCCCGACCAGAGTTCAGACCCACAGCTTTGGTGTTTCGGGGTGACACCGATCAACTGAGCTTCCCAGCAGGGGCTAGACGTTTTACTAATGTAAATCAGAAGAGCGGGGCCGGCAGGAGATGGCGCAGAATCAGTGTTGCCGCACAAGTGTGTGTGCTCATTCCTGCACGTGCACGTTTGTACCCGGTTATGGTATTAGATCACCTTTCACTCGGGAGCACAGAGTGCCTGGAAGGCACCCTGCCAGTCCCTACATGGGTTCCAACTGCCGCTTCAGAGCAGCTGCTCGAGAGAGGTCAGGGCGTTAACACCTGGAGATGCCGTCAGTCTGTCCGGGTGAGTGTGCAAGGGAGCAGGCGCAGAGGTCCGACCCTCCAGGCTCGCTGCTGGGCTTTGCATTTGGTTTTTCAGGAAACCTGAGGACACCCAGTTGTGTGCAAAGCAAAGGACCGCAACCCCCCAGAAGCACCAGCACAGAGGAGCGCCGTCTTACCCCTGCGCCCCGGGTACACATGTGGGTAGTACTCGTAATAGAGGTCCGGCTGGTCCAGGTTTCCGAAGGGCTCGAGCTCCATCTCAGCATTCTGGAAGAGGCCCAGCTTCACCAGCAATGCCAGTCGCACAAACCAGAGCTAAAAAAACAACAGGTAAGCCACGTATCTCACGTTGGGACATTCCTATTCTTTCGGTATAGAGTTTGATTTCAAATTTATTGAAACAAAAGCTAGCCTGACCAGGCGGTGGTGCAGTGGATAGAGCATCGGACTGGGATGTGGAAGACCCAGGTTCGAGACCCAGAGGTCAACAGCTTGAGCGCAGGCTCATCTGGTTTGAGCAAAAGCTCACCAGCTTGGACCCAAGGTCGCTGGCTCCAGCAAGGGGTTGCTTGGTCTGCTGAAGGCCCACGGTCAAGGCACATGTGAGAAAGCAATCAATGAACAACTAAGGTGTCGCAATGGCGATGAAAAACTAATGATTGATGCTTCTCATCTCTCTCCATTCCTGTCTGCCCTATCTGTCTCTCTTTCTGACTCTCTCTCTCTGTGGCTGTAAAAAAAAAACCAAACAAAACCAAAAGCTAAACCTTCTTTCTTTCTTCACGTTTGCATAATTACATACTTATAACAATGTGAACAATTTTATTTGATTCAGTTTAGTTAGAAAATACTTACAGAGCAGGGTATGTGTGCAAAGAACAAGGCTAGGTATTAGGAAGATAAAAAGAGCAACCCCTTCCCCAAAGGGGAACACAGCTCCAGGAGGTGGGGGAGGCAGGAGTGGGGAAGGACCGTGGGAGGGCAGGGGAGCCAGGCAGCACAGAAGGCTGTGGCCCAGCTGTGTGTGGGGAGGGGCGGGACATGGGCTCAGCAGCCAGAGCGCTGTAAGCAGGACCTTCAATAACATGCTGGGACATCAAACGAGCGAGCTACAGAACCAGAGATGAGGATAGTCAGAATTCACCTTGGAAATGAGTCAACTCAACCTCATGTACCAATGACAGCGTGCAGCTCACAGACAAGCCAATGCTCCGGGTCACCCAGCAAGTGCTAGTGTCTCACCAGGTGGGCCACAGGAGCCATGTGTGGTGTTTGAGTGGGAAAGGAGAGGATGGAGACTGCTGTTTAACAAGGTCACTTGGAGGAAGTTTATTAAAAGCACTGGAGGTTGGGTGGCATTGCAGTGAGGTGGGGGCTGGGAAGTGACAGGCTGAGGGACAGTCTGTGTACCACTCCTACCCCCGGCCATCATGGGGACAGACTCACACCACCTGGTCCCTGTCACTCCCCTCAGAAGTTCTCTCTGCGGGAACGCACAAGGACAACTCCAGGGAGGGAAGCAGATCTAGGACTCCTGCCGCTGCTTCCTCCCATTGGGCAGTTTCTTCCTCACAATGCTCCTTTCTGCATTATCTTTATTTGAGAACCAGTACTAGACTGGGAGCACAGCCTGGGTAAGCATGCATCCCTCCCTGTGGGTCACACCTGTCCCATTTTCTCCCGGGCCCAGGCCTGCCCAGAATCCTTCAGCCCAGTGTCCTCGTGGCCACGGGGCAGCCACGTGCCTGCTCTGGGAGACTGAGGGTGAGCCTCTGGGTTTGTGGCTTTGGGGCACAGTTACCAGTCCAGCTAGCACTGGTGCAGTCTCAAAGGGGAGGACTAGAGTAGTCTCACACCAAGACTGAATTCGGGACACAAAAAGTTCACTTCTGGTTTTCCAATTGTCCTTACTGGCAAGAGAGGTCAGGGTCCCTTCCATGCCACCCTCCCCAGGACTATAAACCAGAGAACAATTCAGGGGGCTGTATGGGGCTGTACCTGCAGCGAGTCGGCCGTGTGGCTGGTGGGCAGCCCACTCTTGCCGTAGCCTTGGCCGTGGGCTGTGAGAAGGCGCCCGCACAGGTCCACTGCCGCCCTCCAGTTTTTGCAGCTCTGTAAGACACAGCAGGACTCATGACCAACACAGGCCACTCCAACATGCAGCGACACCCACCCGCAGCCCGCAATGTCAGAGGCCGTCAAGCAAAGGCCGACTGGCAGTGCCACACGTGCTACTGGGCAGGATGGGCGCCAAGCATGAGACGCAGCTCAGGAGAAACCACAGGGCGTTAGACTGAACAGCTGACCGAACACAGAGAGGAGGACGCTTGTTGGAAAGCTGCCCACTGCCCTGAAGCCGATGGACTGCGGGCTCCTTCTTACAGGTGGCTCTATTTTGTGATTTCTCCTGATCTAAAATCAGTGACTTAAGTGGGGGCTTGTGTCGGCTACATCTGTGTGTCTCTGTACGGTCTGCATGTGATTGTTCTACACGTTCAATGTGATTCTACTATATCAACATAAAAACCTCGACCAACTACGCTAATGTAGCACGTCACAGGCCGGTCTATGGACGCGGCGCCCGTCCCCATCACTCCGCGTTCTAACGTGAACCACAGAGACATTGGCTGAGGTGGCGCCCTGGCAGCCCTCAGACCTCCTGCAGTCTCTCCACCCTGGCACACTGCACAGGGGACAGCAGCAGCACAGGAATGGAATGTCATCAGAGAGACGCTCAAACCCTCTGGGCAGCTGAGTGCGGGTGATCAACGCGGATTTGTCAGGACACTCTCCTCTGGCCACTGCACAGGTACCTTTCATGATGTCGGTCAGCAGGCGGGCTTGAAGTCACCCTCGCATGGAGGCCACGCCAGGTTCTAGAGCAGAGTGGTGACTAAGCACACAGCCCTGCGCCCACTTCATTAGAGTCTGGCAAGAAAGGCAGACATTCAAGTTTTTTTTAAAAGGATTTATATAATTTTGCATGTGCCAAGCACTTCTGCAACAAAATCAAGTAAAAGGGGCTGTGGGAGTGTGTCAGCAGGTGTTCTGACCTAACCTGCGACCTGGGAATGGATCAGGAGAGGGAAAGGACTCCCAGACCCAGGAGCAGCTGAGTGACCCTGGAAGGGCCTCCAAGGACAACTTCAAATCCATCCAGCCCAGCTGGTGGGCGGGGCCTGGCACAATAGGCCAGCCTCAGCCTCAGGGCGCGGGAACTATGTGGTCCTGACTTGGTCCTGTGGGAATGACGTCAGCTGTGGGTGTCAGGTGTATTTCTGTGCGTCACACATTCATTAGCGTAGCCATGCACCTTTCATAGCCTCACTCCCTCAGGGGTGATGGGACATGGCCGGTGTGGGTGCTCTCAGTGCAGCGGACCTGGAGCTGGACCACAGGCGAGTCCTGGCTGCAACTGGGGCTTCCCAACGAAGGAAAGGGATTTCTGAAAAGCTGTGGCATGGCCAGGAAGGCCATGCAGGGGCAGCAACACACCCAGGGCTTGGCCTAAGAGGAGGCCTCTGCGCAGCCAGGCCGAAGGTGCCCAGCCTGCAGGAGGGTTAGGGCCTCAGGGCTGCCAGGCCAGGGGCTGCTTGCACCACCCTCTGTCCCTACCAGCTTTGCCACCCCTGCAGCACCAGATGCTGAGGCCCCACACCCCTTCCTCCTAACAGGTCCTGCACACCTGTGCGCAGGAGCGCATGATCGACCCCTGCCCGCATCTGAAGTGGCAGTCACGCTTCTCCAGGGTTTCTTACTATTTTTATCTCATTGCTTCCTACCCACTTGTTTCCCTTGCTGGGGGTCCTCCCTATTTTCAAGACCAAATGTCAAAAGTGCTGGGGGGGAATTTTTTTGATGGTTCTTAATAAGAATTAGAATACGGCCTGACCAGGTGGTGGCGCAGTGGATAGAGCGTCGGACTGGGATGCAGAAGACCCAGGTTCAAGACCCCGAGCTCGCCAGCTTGAGCACAGGCCCATCTGGCTTGAACAAAAACTCACCAGCTTGGACCCAAGGTTGCTGGCTCCAGCAAGGGGTGGCTCGGTCTGCTGGAGGCCCGCGGTCAAGGCACATGTGAGAAAGCAATCAATTAATAACTATGGTGTCGCAATGGCAACGAAAAACTAATGATTGATGCTTCTCACCTCTCTCCGTTCCTGTCAGTCTGTCCCTATCTATCCCTCTCTCTGACTCTCTCTCTGTCCCTAAAAAACAAACAAAAAAAAGAATTAGAATATGAAGTGTATCATGTAAAACTTGAAGCTCTGTGGAGAAAATCTCATAATTACTGTGTATGACATACAGGACTCTGATAATGAAGTTATTAGTTTAATATGAGAGAAAAATCCAAATTTAAATAAATGTTACTTTTTAATACTAAGAAATTTTAAGATACAGATTCTATTGGAACAAATGAACATAGGCACTCAACAACCTTCGAAAGATGAGAAAAAACAGTTCAATAAAACCATTCAAGTAATTAAAGGTATGCACGTCACTCTCCCACCTACAACTCAAAGGGAATTGCTAACTCTACCATGGGAGTGATTAAAACATCCTTCTCCACAGGCTAGACACTCGCGTCCCTGCAAATTACAATCTCAGAGCACTCTGACATTAACCTCAGAAAATACATTCAGAAACTCTTCCTAGTCTTAAGGATGGCAGGAATTATTTTAGGACATTATTAAAATACCAGGGCAAGGTAACAATCTTTTTATAAATCCATTTACCACCTTAAACAGGCTTCCTGGTGAGGACTGTTGATAAAATCCCTACTGGCCTCAAAGACTTTCAATGTGTGGGGGAAAAAAAAAAGAAAATCGAACCACTGTATATATTTAGTAACCCTAGGAACAGCCCAGGCAGAAAGGCAGCCTGGGGAACATGTGGATGTGATTGTGTGCAGCCCTGTGTGCACTTTGTAAACCCCTCATTACAAAGCCACACTACCACCATAGCCCACTGCTCACAACTTTGCAGTGTTCCTCCAAGGCCAGAGGGAACAGCTCCATGGCCCCCCAACAACGGAGGGAATTCGTTTTAGCACTTTCTGCAGGGCCACAGAAATGGTTACCTCTTTAAAATCTTTTTTATTTTTTTTAGATTTTTATTCATTTTAGAGAGGAGAGAAAGGGAGAGAGAGAAAGGGGGGAGGAGCAGGAAGCATCAACTCCCACATGTGCCTTGACCAGGCAAGCCCAGGGTTTCAAAATGACGACTTCAGCGTTCCAGGTGCATGCTTTATCCACTGCACCACCACAGGTTAGGCAATGGTTACCTTTTAAGACCGGTGGCCTCAGTGACAAATGATGAAGTATACAGGTATTTTACTTTATTTTATTTTATTTTTTTGTGGCAGAGACAGAGAGAGTCAGAGAGAGGGACAAATAGGGAGAGACAGACAGAAAGGGAAAGAGATGAGAAACATCAAACATCAGTTCTTTGTTGTGGCACCTTAGTTGTTCATTGATTGCTTTCTCATGTGTGCCCTAACTGGGGGGCTACAGCAGACCGAGTAACCCCTTGCTCGAGCCAGCGACCTTAGGCTCAAGCTGGTGAGCCTTGTACAAACCAGATGAGCCTGCGCTCAAGCTGGCGACCTCGAGTTCTCAAACCTGGGTCCTCCACGTCCCAGTCCGACGCTCTATCCACTGCACCACCGCCTGGTCAGGCTATATATTTTAAAATCACTTGTTCTCCCTCCTTTTGAAAAACCGAAGATCTCCACATTTCCTTTCCAAAGCCTCTTAATCACAGGGGTAATTCAAGACTCATTTCAATAAAAGAAACTCAATGATTTGCATTTATGAAAAATTAAACTTGAACTGGTTTACATGTAAAGTGTCCACTAACCACTAGAGCAAGGGGTTCCTACTTACCTTCCTGAGGGCATTTCTGCAAGATGATAAAAGATGCTGAGGGCCCTGGCCAGATGGCTCAGTGGTAGAGCATTGGCCTGGCGTGTGGAATTCCCGAGTTCGATTCTCTACCCTTTCACCCTCTCCTTTCTCTCTATCTCTCTCTTCCTCTCCTGCAGCCAAGGCTTCATTGGAACAAGTTGGCCTGGGCACTGAGGATGGCTCCATGGCCTCTGCCTCAGGCACTAAGAAGAGCTAAGTTGCTAAGCAACAGAGCAACACCCCAGGTGGGCAGTGCATTGTCCCCTGGTGGGCATGCTGGGTGGATCCCTGTCGGATGCATGCGGGAGTCTGTCTCTGCCTCCCCTCCTCTCACTGAATAAAAAAAAGCAAAAAAAGATGCTGAGAACAAAGGCCATCGTGAGGTGCAGAACCTGCATGGCTCAGAGACCTGCAGCAGCGGCTGCCTGCCAGCCCATGTTCCATGCTGTCAGAGGGCACCTGCATGTGCTCCAAACACCCTCTGCCTGGGTAGTCTGCACCTCCTCTGTTCATGAATAGAGAGCATCGTGTGCATTTCTGGTAAATCCACCCATAATGATAAACCTTCTATACCAAGTGGAGAAAACAGTATTAAAAAAAAATCAACATAGAACAACACCAGAAATCAAACACATGGTCACTTACAATCAGCTGCTTCAGTCCAACAAAAGACTGCTCTACTGAGCTGGCAGTGAGGACCTGCCTCTTGGCTGCAGCCTTCTCACCCAGGAAGCGAAGCATCAAGTCTTTAACTGCATCCCCCTGGGTAGAAGATGAGAAAAATATGTCAGGACAACAAAATGTGACTTAAACTGAGCTGACCGGAACCTGTCACCCACCGACGCTTCTTTTTTTTTACAGAGACGGAGAGACAGAGTCAGAGAGAGGAATAGATAGGGACAGACAGGCAGGAACGAAGAGAGATGAGAAGCACCAATCATTGGTTTTTTGTTGCGACATCTTTGTTGCTCATTGATTGCTTTCTTACATGTGCCTTGACAGTGGGCCTTCAGCAGACCGAGTAACCCCTTGCTCAAGCCAGTAACCTTGGATCCAAGCTGGTAAGCTTTGCTCAAACCAGATGACCCCGTGCTCAAACTGGCAACCTCAGGGTCTCGAACTTGGGTCCTCCGCATCCCAGTCCGACGCTCTATCCACTGCGCCACCGCCTGGTCAGGCCCGAAGCTTCTGTTTTCTCCATTGGTATGTGGAGGGTATAGTGTCGTCAAGGTCCAGCAAGCATCCACATTTTGGAGGCTTCTGGGGTTAGATAAAACGAATTGTAACACTCTAAGCAACGGAGTTATCTGGCCAGGACCTTTCTTATTTTTCTTATTGAACCTGTAAAGACGTTTTCTATATCAAACGTATTATATGTAATACAAATATTTGACCACTTTGGTAAAGACCCACACCAGAGTTTTTGTACAGAGGACCCAGGCTCCGGTTATGGCCTCCATGTAATTTTACACAGGAAAGATACAGTGAATTAAGCCTGTTTTTAATTTAAAAAGAATGGGAAATTGATCATTTACTAGATCCCAGATGTCACAAATAAACCGGTCACACAGACTGGAGCTGCTTCAAAGAATTACAGGGGAACTATCCACCCTCCTGAACTCACTTCTAAGACCATGACTAGTACCTGAAATACAGCAGATTAGGGAAGCCAACTGGGTCCTAAATTACCTGGTGACCTAACACAGACTCTCACAAGGAGCACCTGAGGAACTCCTAAAGAACAGGAGTTTTTAATGCTTATCAGGAATTTTACTTGTATGTGTCATGCATGCAGATATGTAACAGAAACAGAAGAAAGGAATGAGATGTGGACACGGAACTGTCCATTTCACGGGGAAATGCTACTGGTGAGCGTGGCCATTGGAAACGCCTGGCTCACCTGGATGTTGTCGAACTTGAGGCCCGGCATGGTGAGGTTGTCCTTGTCTACAAACACTGTGTTGTACTGTTGGGTAGCTACTGAAACCAAGACATCCCTGGTCCCCTCCCCGGGCAGCCAGGCGTCACTCCTGCGGTCCATCTCACTCATGCTCAGGGCGGTGGCAAAGGGGTCCTCGCTCCCCGCGAACACAGCCTGGATCTGAGAAAACGGTTTTGGAGACGGAGGGATTTCTAGAGCTGCCATGGGGATGGCCGATTCTGACCTGGTCACCCCTGGGGAGTACGGCTCAGAGGGGGCAGGGACGTTCCCTCCCGTGGGAGATGGAGACACCACGAGTGAAGACAGTGGCTCTGGGGTAGTGGCAGCGCCCGCGTGGGGGTTACTGACAGAAATGAACGTGGACGTCGTGAACGAGTCAAAGAAGTCAGAGGCCAGGGAGTTAGTACTGGTCGTCTCGCCAAAAAACGTGCTCAGGCTGGGGCTGGGCTGGACCACCTGGGGGAGGGTTTTGGGGGCTGGCCGGCTGGCACAGCTGAAACTGGGCGACTTCACCATCTGTGACTGGAAGCCATCCTGTCCAAAGGGGGCGGGTGGAGTGGCCGTGGGCTGGGGCTGGCTGAAGATGGTGCACACGGGCACGGGCTCGTCCTCGGAAGCAGGCTGCCTGGAGGGCAGGCCCGGCCCCTCGGGGACAGCGCCCTTATGCCCGGGACCCAGGTCCCCAGCACCTGCATTCTCAGAGGCAGGCAGGCCTTGGCCTTCTGGCTTGGGGTCTGCCTTCAAGGACGCTCTGCCATCAGGGCTAAGGTCAGAGACATCCTCAGTGGCCTCATCTCCACCACTCCCACTGTCGTGCCGGGCACTGTTGCCCGCATCCTTATCTGGGATGCTGTCCATCCTGAGAGCAGCACTGCCTCCCGCAGGTCCCACAGTGTCCTGCGCACCCCCGAGGTCACCCGCGTCATCCTCGCTGTTGTTAGGAGAATCAGAAATGAGGACGCTCTCCATCATGTGCTCGCTGAGCTTGTCCATGAAATTATTGGACTCCTCGGACACGGTCTCATTCTCCTCTGACCCAAACTCGTCCCCCCCGAGGTCAATGGTTTCCTCCTGGTATAGCAGCCCCAGTTCTGGCTGCGGCGCCTGCGGGGTGGTGGTCTCCGCTGGCCCCTCAGCTGGCTGGGGCTCTGCAGTCAGGCTCTGCTTGGCACCCTGAGCATCCTCCATGGTCTCTGAAACAAAGACATGTGTAACCTACCTCATCAGCTTTCTGTCTCAGTCACTAGGAGGCTGACTTTATCCTGCTGTTAAAATTGTTTTCAATTTATAGAAATGGTGAATACATGTCATTATACCTTTGTCTAAACCCACAGAAAGTACAACAGCAAGAGGGAGCCCTAATGTCCACCATGACCCCTGGGTGACGATGTGTCCCACATCCCTTCTTGTGGGTATGACAGTGGGGGAGGCAGAGGTACATGGGACATCCTGCACCTGCTGCTCAACTCTGCAGGGAAACTGAAATGGTTCCAAAACAAGAAAGGTCCATTTAACAAGTTTCCTCAGTTATAGGTAGATGCATGTCAATATTCAAAAGACCCCGTTCTCCAGCTGTTTATTTATTACTGTGGAAAAGGACACAGAACATGGTTAGCCCCCGTTTATCATCTCTAGGTATACAGTTCAGTGGCCTTAAGCACATTCATGCTGTGTGTCCGGCTCCAGAACTCGTCTCATCTTGCAAAACTGAAACTCTGTCCTCGTTAAATGGCAGCCCCCCACTCCCACCTCCCCCAGGCCCTGGCCACCACCATCTTACTTTCCATCTACGAATCTGATGACTCTAGGGACCTCATAGAAGGGGAATCACATAGTGTTTGTCTTTTTGTAACTGGCTTTATTCATTTGGTACAACGTCCTCAAAGTTTATTCATGGTGTAGCTTATATCAGTTTCCTTAATTTATAAGATGGAATAATAGTTCACTATCTGGATGGACCACATTTGTTTATTCCTTTGTCCAATGACGGACACTTGATTATGTCCATCTTTTGACCACTGCTTAACTGACACTGTTTCTATGATGTTTGTACAAACATGGATGTACAAACATCCTTCTGAGACCCCACTTGAAATTCTCTGGGGGGCGGGGCTGGTACCCAGAGCTGGAATTGCTGGGTCACACTGTGATTCTATTCACAGGATTTGAGGGACCACCAACCTATCTTCCACAGTGGTCAGCACCATCTTACATCCCCACCAGCCACATGCAGGGACTCCTACTCCACATCCTCGCCCACACTCGTTCTGTTGCTTTGAATACAGTCGTCCCAGGGGTGTAGGGCCTTCAGCCTTTCAAACCATGTTCACTCTTTAAGACTCAGTGGAGTGGCTGGGGGCGCAAGAGGCTGACGCGGATGACAGGATGAGACCACACACTGGCGCCTGCGTGCACCTGGCCTGCTCTAAGAGCGTCACCCACATTTTCCTATGACAACCCTTTGGAATGGCTGCCATTTGTCCCTTCATTTGGGAGGAGGAAACTGCAGCTCAGAGGCAAGGGGGCTTGCTCAGGCTCACACAGCCGGTAGGAGAAAAGCCACAGCCAGCCCAGGAGAAACACTAGATCAAAGGGGGCTGGTAAGAACACAGGAGTCTACAGTCTGAAAACACGATGGCTCCTTCTCTCCGAGAAGTTTTTTGAGCAAAAGTTACTGTACATAGTTCTACTCTCACAGCGAATAAATTCAAGGTAAGGTAAGACTATCATAAAAGATGGCTTTCCCAGAAAACAAACAAACACACACCTTCTTCACTTATAGAAACTACAGTCAGCTGGCCATAGATGACCTTTTCCTCATGGCCAACACTTTTATCACAGTGCTCCAAACTAGCTGTTCTTTCCTTTTGGATCACCCTGAGATCCAAAAGCAAGATTATTTTAAAGTAGGAAATCAAAGTGAAACTTTTTGGAGAAGATTCTTGTCCACCATAGTCAGTTACTAATTCCCCACTGATTAACTGTTCATCTAATAACTATTACTTCAAAACTTAACAATAGCCCCCTTCATGGTTCTATTTCACAGCAAGCCCAGACTAATGCTGCCTTGGAGACATCAAAGAGTGGGTGCACCCGTGTGCAAGACGTTTTTTCCCCTGGGTCTCTCAGGGGAGCAGGAGGACCAGGGAAACAAACACGCCTTCATTCTCTTGCACAATAGCTGTGCAGGATGGCCACCAGCTGCCTCACAGACAGATGAGGACCCTGGGAGTCAGAGTGACAGGACTCATCTGACATCCGTCAGTGATACACCAGGAAGAATGTTACTGACACCCCTGACTAACCCTCCGAGGACTGAGGTGCCCCAGCCCAGAGACTGGCGACAAGGAGATGCCAGAACAGCTGGTTCTGAGCCCTTCTCAGAAGACAGACTTTTCAGCCATCAGCCCGTGTCCCCCAACACTACATTAATCCACAACCGGGGGACCACAGAGGTGACAAGGTCCAAAACCCACAATCAGAAGAAAAAGGAAGAGCATGAGAGGTGGCAAAAATCAGTGTTTTCTTTCTTTCTATGCAGGGAAGAGTAGAGAATATTCTACTCTTAAAACAAGCAAAACTAACTGGCCACCAAGGTTAATTTGTGTGTATTACAAGAGATTCAGAGAAAGGCACGCTCCGATGGGTGCCCAGTAACTGTCCAGTGATGACTGGAGCGACTGCCCACAGGACCCAAGTACAGAAGGCTCAGCACTATGCAAGACTCATTCAGTAGCCACCTGGGTAACAGCTGCTTCCACAATAATTAAAGACACCCAGATTAAAACTATGATGTGTGTGTGTGTGTGTGTGTGTGTGTGTGTGTGAAACAGGCAAAAATTTTTAGAAGTCATTTTGGGAAAACTTCTTTCTTTCTTTGTTTTTTTTACAGGGACAGAGAGAGAGAGAGAGAGGGATAGATAGGGACAGACAGACAGGAACGGAGAGAGGTGAGAGGGAAAACTTATTTTTTTTTTAAAGCTTTTATTTTATTTTTATAGGGACAGAGAGAGAGTCAGAGAGAGGGATAGACAGGGACAGACAGACAGGAATGAAGAGAGGTGAGAAGCATCAATCAGTTTTTTGTTGTGACACCTTAGTTGTTCATCGATTGCCCTCTCACATGTGCCTTGACCACGGGCCCCCAGCAGGTGAAGCAACCCCTTGTTGGAGCCAGCGACCTTGGGTGCAAGCTGGTGAGCTCTTGGCCAAGCCTGATGGGCCCCACGCTCAAGGTGGCAAACTCGGGGGTCTCGAACCTGGGCCCTCCGCATCCCAGTCAGATGCTCCATCCACTGAGCCACCACCTGGTCAGGCGGAAAACTTATTTCTTGACAGTCAGAATGTAACCTTTCTGAAGGACAACAGCCAGGCAAAGGATAAAACTAACACGGCCGTTCTGTGCTTACCAATTTACCTTAAACACTTTTATGACGTTATCTTCTGAAAATAAGAAAGCAGAGCAAAGAGGCAACAAACTTTCAAGTCAAAGCTTAAGTTTCTAACTACAATATGTTTCGATTCTCCTCAGGTCTAATGCAATCCAATTTATCGAGTCAACTTCTCTGTTTCCTGGTGACAACGTTGACACCGAGGCTGCCCAGTCCAGAGTGCAAATTAGATTCATCTGGATTTCTCAATAAAAACCACTGCCAAAGGTCTGGACTGATATGCCCCGCAGATCAGGGACAATTATTCAAGAGTGCTGCTGTGTCTCAGACGGCGGGCAACACAGTATGACCCTGTTCTCAAGGAGCAACTTCAGGGAATGGTGCGGAGCGGTTAGGGGAGCAGAAATCAGACACAGCTGATGGAAGTGTGAGCCCAGATGGGAAAGAGCTGCTTGCGAAAGCCACAGGTAAGTCCTCTTTTCTCAGTGCAAAACCTCAGGAAGTTCTTGCTATTCTTCCCTACCTATCAAAGGTACGTTTTCTAGAAATGATTTTTCTGAAATACTGATTGGACGCTAAACAGCATTTCTTTTTAATTTATTTTACACAGGAAAAGAGAGAGAGTCAGACAGAGGGATAGATAGGGACAGACAGATAGGAACGAAGAGAGGTGAGAAGCATCAATCATTAGTTTTTCATTGCCATTGCAACACCTTAGTTGTTCATTGATTGCTTTCTCACATGTGCCTTGACCGCGGGCCTTCAACAGACCGAGCAACCCCTTGCTGGAGCCAGCGACCTTGGGTCCAAGCTGGCGAGCTTTTGCTCAAGCCAGATGGGCCTGTGCTCAAGCTGGTAAGCTCGGGGTCTCGAACCTGGGTCTTCTGCATCCCAGTCCAACGCTCTATCCACTGCACCACCGCCTGGTCAGGCTAAACAACATTTCTAATCTGTGGCTAGGACAACATACCTTAGTCCCTTCAGAGGTCATGTTCTGACATGTTATACTCTTGTTTTTCTGAAATTGTCCACATTTATCTCCCCAAACAACATACTACTTAGCTTTTTCAGTTTCTGACTTCATTTCCTGCCCCCACTTTTAACCTTGTACATGGAGTGAAGGTATATTTATTTCATTCGTCTTTGCTGGTGATAATGCTCTGCTCTGCGATGGTGTCACAACGCATGGTCTATACCAGTGGTTTTCAACTGTTGTTCCGCCGTTACCACCCTGATGGTGTCTGAAGATCTAGGCGAACTGTTTCATGGACTGGCACAAAATTTCTGGCATATGGGTGGTTGAAAACACTGATCTATTCTACTCGTGATGGATATTTGAAGTGCTTTTAGGTTTTTGATGGTACAAACGGTTACGCACATTCTTATACACGTCTCCTGGGGTACATGTACAAAGTTCTTCATGATATTAAAAGTGAGTGTGCGTGTTGGGTAATACACTTATCTTCACTAGATACTGTCTGATTGCTTAACTAAGGGGATGTACCACTTTACACACATAGTAACAGTGTGTAAGTATTGTTGTTCAACATGTTCGCCTACACTTGGTAATCTCAGATTTCTTAATTAGCATCAAGAATATATTTTAAAATCCCTACAAATAAATGATCCAATAGGAAAATAGGTCAAAGATTTGAACAGGCTGAAAGGGATATACATATCACAAGCACGCATCCTAGGACTTAAACAGCCATAATAATTGATTTTTCCAGCACAACTCCATTTTATACTCGTGGTCTCAGTAAAAGTAAACACCTCTTTTCACCCTCAAAAGAGTCCAAGTGGCCTGACCAGGTGGTGGTGCAGTGGATAGAGTGTTGGACTGGGATGCAGAAGACCCAGGTTCGAGACCCCGAGCTCGCCAGCTTGAGCGCGGGCCCATCTAGCTTGAGCAAAGCTCATCAGCTTGGACCCAAGGTCGCTGGCTCCAGTATGGGGTTACTCGGTCTGCTGAAGGCTCGCGGTCAAGGCACATGTGAGAAAGCAATCAATGAGCAACTAAGATGTCACAACAAAAAACTGATGATTGGTGCTTCTCACCTCTCTTCATTCCTGTCTGTCTGTTCCTATCTATCCCTCTCTCTGACTCTCTCTCTCTGTCCCTGTAAAAGAAAAAAAAAAAGAGTCCAAGTGGAAGAATATATGGTCTCACTCCCCGTAACCTCACAACCTGCTGGCGGACGTGTGTTACAGAGGAGTTACTGCACACAGCTCCATAAGCTACAACCGTGAATGTTTATGAACAGCAAATCCAAACAAAACAGTTCTCCTCCCAAAGCCCCCAAAATAAAAAATTTAAAAATATCTGGAAACAACCAGTGCCCACAGACACACTAATAAATAGTGGTACATTCAAAACTGGAATATTGAACAGCAGTGAAATGAATGAACCATCCCATAGCTAATGCATCAATATTTGAATTTCCCAAATCTAATTTTGCCCAAAGAACAAATAGAAAAATAAACAGTATAATAATATAAAGCTCAAAACATGTAAATGAAATGATATATTGCTCTAGCAACACAAACACAAAAGCAAAGGGAGGCAGTTTGATGGGAGAGAGACACATGGAGTTTCTAAGCCACTGGCAATGGTCCACTTCTCATGCTGGTGGTGAAAGGCTAGTCGGGTTTGCACTTGACCTTTCTATCTCCCGAGATTATTACGTACCGTCTTGATATTTCATCAGTTCAAAATAGAAAAGCACATGTATCTGTTTGGGGTTTGTGTATGATATAGATCTTTACTTCTATTACTTGGTTAATAATTTTTCTTAAACCACACATATGATTATAAGCTTATGTTGCCACTGAGAAAGGGAAGGGTGTCTAAGCTGCTACTCCCAACTTGATCGGTAACTAGGGAATACAGTAAATTCCGAACCAAGGCCTTCTGTGGGGCTAAGCCACAAACTTTCCAACAGTTGCCAATTCAAAAGAGGAATGGTTCTAGAAGGCAGTGACTGTTCTTTCTACATATCCTGATAAAAATACGAAAATAACTGCTTCCAGAGGCTTTCCCAGAACTCCCAACTCCAGGTGATTGAGACCCTGCTTTACCTTCGTATTCTCTCTGTCTGATGTAAAACTGTCAATCTTTGAATGTATGAAATGACAACTGCTGATGCATAGCGCATATTTCATCCTTCTTCACAAACATCCCCTCACTGTCCTAAAGGCTGACACTGTTCCAAGTTTTGTTGGAGCCCTGCTCTCAGGCCTGCCCTCGGGTCAGCCCGCATAAAATTCCCTCTTCAATCTACAAAGAGTTCAGGCTTTTTTACACTGACACCATCAAATTGCTGGCAAAGACATCTCTTCGTCTGGGCAAGTGCTTTGCACAGTGAGCTTAATTAACGCTTTAACATTTCTAAAGTACTAACCTTACGTCATTTAAACCCACTAATAATGAAAAGTACGGTGTTCAGTTTCCCTTTCTGAAATCAGACTCTGAATTCTAAATCATTTTATAATTCAGATGGCAATCATGCAAACCCTATTTCCATGAAAATTCTTTGCTGCATGGAAACTTTATTATATATTTATAAAAGACCCTCCACAGAAAGAACACCCACTGCCCATCAAGCATTTTACATGTATTATCTGTTTAATTCTCAGGGACAACCTATAGCTCCTATGACCTATTATTACTTCCATGGCACAGCAGAGAAAGCTAAGTGATTGTTACAGCACAGCGCCAAGTACTTGTGGACAGGATCCCAGCACGGGTCTTTCTGCTTCAGGTACTTTTCAATGCTGCTAGGAGGGATCTGAATTCAGATGCTGGGGCGAGGCAGCAAGGCCACCGAAGGCAGGCTCCTTAAATAGCCACCGATGGATGCCCAGGCACTTGACAAACGGGGATGAGCTACACGCAGGTAAGAGAAGCAGGTGCAACTTGAGTGACAGGCCTGAGTGGTACCACCACGCCTGGGACGGGGAGGCCCCTGCTGAGACCAAGAAACCGAGCTGAAGAAGCTGCAAAATCCCATATGCATCCTACTGCTACCCCCTCCTCTCCCACAGGGAGGACCCGCGTCTGCACCAAACATTGTACGTATACGGAATGTGTGGAGGAGGGTGCGGGGACATTAGGAGTCAAGTATCAGAACCCCAAAGATATGGTGTCCTCCAGCGGCCAGAAAGAGAGGGAACGCGTCTTTGGTGTTGAAGCCTAGTGGTCGAGAGTGAGCAAGACACACATGTTAGAGCCCATCTCGGAGCCTGGCGGTTCTTTCTAAACAGGTGTGCTTTCAGTCAAGATAGGTGTGTCCTGCCAGGGAGGCCCGGCACCTGTGCGGTGCGGCCGGTGCGTGGCGGGCAGGTGCCCGCGGGCGCCGGTCTGCACGAAGCGAACCCGGAACAAGACAAGGTACGGGGCCGCCGGTGCCTGGGCTAGCCTGAGCTCAGACCCCTTCTACCCGCGTCGCCACGTCCCGCCCCGCAATCAGCGCCCCGCAGACCAAGCTGCGCACCTGGGCGGCGGAGCCCCGGGGAGCCGCCCGGGGACGGGAGCCCCAGCGGCCGGGGTGATCCGATCCCCTCTGCGGCCCGGGCCCGGTCCTCACCTGCCGCCCGCCCGCGGCTTCGGGTAGGGGTCAACGCAGTCAAGACCAGGGACCGGGAGAAAGTGGAGGATACCCGGAAGGGGGAGGGAGCGCCGCGCCTCCTACGGCGCCTGCGCGTGCCTCTGCTCGCCTCTGCCCGGCGGCGGCTGGCGCGCATGCCCAGTGCCGGAGCCGGCATCCGGTTTACCATCCCGCCTCACGTGGTCGGGGCCGGAGCCTGGCGCGTTTCCGGTCCACGCAGCGGAAGGGTGGGCCTAGACCTCCTGGTGTGAACGCGGACGAGGGCAATGGGCGGGGCGAACGGGAAAGTACCGCGAGGGGGGAGGAGTTATAATGACGTCAGAGCTACAGGCAAACGTATAGCGAAGGGCAGTTGGATGGGAGCCTGTTAGGCTCATTTCCTTCCAGGCCAAAGCGCCCTCCAAAGACTTGATTTTCAAGTATTTCGTCTTTATGCCTACATGTATTTTCAACTTTTCCTGTCATGCATTTGTACTGCGGACAGAAAAGGGGCCACACACTGAACCCCAGAAGCTCAGGAAGGCCTGCCTGGTGGTCTCAGGAGCTCAGAGATCTCAAGTGACCACGCAGGATGGTCTGAAATTAAAACTTTCTGACTAAAAGCCAGTTATGGAGTGTAGTCATGTCCTGGGCCCAAATAGCCCTTGACAAACGTCAATCTGTACCTTAACTGAGCCTGTCGATAGTCTTTTTGCAGCTCTGATGACACACCTCTGGAATGTCAAGGTACTTCCCTCTTCTCGAGACCCCTGGGGGCACAATCTTCTACCAGAGCCAGAGACACAGAAGCCCTCACTGTTTTTATACCTGTTAACTGTTATCTAACTTATACCACATATGTAAAAATGTATCTATTCCCTTTACCTTTTATACAACCCCAGAGATTTCCCCATTTTGCTTTTTCCCACTTCCCTAATCTATAATCAATGAATTACATCTTCCCCTTTGATTCTGATGTGTAAAATAAGTCTTAAAACCGCCCTTTTCCGGAGCATTTTCTCAAGCCATTGATATTTGGCTTCCCAGCAATTGTCCACAGTTTGGCTCAAATAAACTCATAAAAATTCTGACATGTTTGGACGTTTCTTATGTTGATACTTGCTAATGTTAACATGTAGAACAAGATTTTACAAACACAGCTGTAACCAGATGAGATTGAGAGGAACCCAACAGGACAGGGTTAGCCAATTTTGCAGAAGAAATTAATATGTAGTTAAGCAAATGATGTATGTTTAGCAATGGCTAAGCCTCCCTTCAGGGAGACAGGACTTTGGATAGGAATTCCTTCCTTATTTGCTGCAAATAAATAAAACTACATGAATACTACTTCACGTTCTTGAATGAAAGACCCCAAACTGCGAGCTCCTTGCGTTCAGATAACAAAAACATGGCCTAATAATGTCAAGGCAAGCACTTTGGGACAGTTCTGGAGAGGGGGAGTGCGGCGGGTACCTAGGGTTCTTCCCAGGTGATTCTAATGTGGTCAGATTCCGCAAGCACTGCCATGCCAGGCCTCCCTGTCACCCCAGCACTGGTAATGTGGTCCTTTTCCCAGGCTACCCACATTGCTGGGCCCCCGACTTTAATCCTGGCCTAAATGAGAGTCTGATAGAGCAGCCACCCATCCTAGCTACACCACGCAGCGGTTCATCGGTAAACGCAGGTATGATTCCGTGTAAGGCTGGGGCCAAGAACTTTATTTACAACAGTGGGTATAAAGCGTTTGTCCAGGCGCTCAGGAAAGTGCTAGTGTTAACAACGGACAGTGTCACCACTGCAGGTGAGCGACCCCAGGATGGAGCTCTGGGGCTTGCAGTAGGAGACTCCCAGGCGGGGCAACACCTACGGCGAGGTGGGGAGGAGCATGGTACTGGTGGGACCCCTACGCCCCTCTGGCCCGCCGCCGCCGCCCACGCTGAGGAGCCGTCTCCCCCTCCCGCGAACCTACCCTCAGCCACCGTCCTAGCTCCTCCCAGCAAGCGCAGGTGAGAGCCCGGATGGGAGCCCCAGTGGGCATGCGCAAGATCTGGGCGCCGCCGCCATTGGCCGCCGGCGAGGAGCGTCTTGATGACGCATCAGAAAAACACAGAAAGTGAGCCCGACGGAAGCCGCATTGGGCCGTAAAGCGTCTTATTTCCGCGTAGGCCGGGTGCTGGGAATGAATGGGCGCTGAGTCGGGGGCGCGTCGGCTCTAGTCACCTGCCTAAGGCTTGGGGGCGGCCGCAGCATGGAGGACGACTCGCCGGTGATCTACGGGCTGGAGTTCCAGGTTGGTCACAGGACGGCCTCGCGGCGTCCCCGCCAACCCGTGCAGCGGAGGCCCCACGAGGCTGCGGGGCCCGCCGGGCTCCGCGGGACAGCCCCCCGCCGCCTCCCCGCGTCGTCCCGGGGGTTACGGGGGCCGGACTGTCCCCACTGCTCCCGGGGCGCTGGGCTCATGTGCGTTTTCCCTCCAGCACCGGTTCTCCGGGAGGCAGGAAGTTCGGTTTTCCTAGTTGTTTGATTCTGATAGTTACATCTCCGACAGACATGCAGAGGTAGCCGGAAGGTTCTCGCCCCGCGCCCTCAGGTCCTCCTGCTGGTGGTACCTACGTGACCCGGGCACAGTGGCCAAAGCAAGGAAACGAGCGTTGGGACAGTCGGTGGCCGGAACCGCAGAGTGTTCGGATGTCACCTGCTTCCCCACTAATGAATGCCCCGTTTCTTTTTCATACTGCGCGCTTCACACCCTGGTCCCTGGGACCATCATAGTGGGTGCTCAGCCAGCGGTTTTGGAATGAGTGCACCCCTCATGTAAGCGAAGAAAAGGGCGGTGCACGTGGCGGTAGGAGTGTCGCAGGAGTCAGAGGAGGACAAATAACGCCCAGACAACTTGATGAAGGAAGTAGGATTTTAATAACTGGTGTGACCCCCAAAGAGGCAACCAAACACGTGCTCTCCAAAGTTAGATTTCTTACACCTTATATACCTTGACAGCTTTAGCTTTCATGTGACAAATGCCTGATTTCTGTGACTTCTTTATTTGCAGGCCTGACTTTAGTTGTTTCCGGGAGGGGAGGGGGTATGAGAATAGGCCCCAGGGTCTGTCCTTGACTTTTTTTTTTTTTTAATTTTTATTTTATTTTTTTCAGAGACAGAGTCAGGAGAGGGATAGATAGGGACAGACAGACAGGAACGGAGAGACGTGAGAAGCATCAATCATTAGTTTTTCGTTGCCGTTGGGACACCTTAGTTGTTCATTGATTGCTTTCTCACAAGTGCCTTGACCGCGGGCCTTCAGCAGACCGAGCAACCCCTTGCTGGAGCCAGCGACCTTGGGTCCAAGCTGGCGAGCTTTTTGCTCAAGCCAGATGGGCCCGCGCTCAAGCTGGCGAGCTCAGGGTCTCGAACCTGGGTCTTCTGCATCCCAGTCCGGCGCTCTATCCACTGCGCCACCACCTGGTCAGGCATTGACTTTTTGCTTATAGTATTATCTGGAGCTGCCAGTTCATTTCAAGGAACTGATAACAAGCAGAATCCACACCCCTGGTTTGTTATTTTTCAAACTTTTCTGTCTGCTTTTGCTCCCTCAGTCCGGAACAGTGAGGTCATGTGCTGAAGTGTAAGACCCCAGACATTGCAGGTCCCCCCACTCTGCATTTTTCTGTTTTATTCCTCCTTCAGGAGGAGAGCAGTTAAGGCTGCTGATGGAGAGCAGTGAGCAGTGCCTTAGGGAATGAGGTGGACAGGCAGGTAGGTGGCATTCTGTCTGGATTGTTATAGCCTTGAACTAGTTCTCTTTCTTTTTAAAAATTTTATTTTATTTTTTGATTTTAGAGAGAGAGGAAGGGGGAGAGAATTTGTTCCTGTATGTGCCCTAATGGGGGATCGAGCCAGCAACCTCTGCAGTTTCAGGCGATGCTTTAACCAACCGAGCCACCCAGCCAGGGCTGAACTGGTTTCCATGTATTCAGATAGCTTCACCATACTGGGACAGATACAGAGAACTAAGAACACAGTTCATTGCATTTTGAGGTACCTGGTGCCTAACAGAGTGCAGCAACGTGTGTCAAAACATAATTAATCTCTTTTCCAGAAGTTGACAGTGTGTTCATAGATGAAAGCCAGGACTTTACCACAGCTCCTGAAGCTTCAGTCCTGGCCCCAGTGCTAACTAGCTGTGTGACCCTGGGCCTCAGTTTTCTTCCTAACATAGTGGGAAAATGTGTGTCGACCCAGTGTGGCCCTTGTGGAAATTAAATGAGTCAACAGATTTAATCTAGGCACCTAGGATAGTGTCTGGCACATAATAAGAATCCAGTAAATGTCCTAATTATTATAACTAGACAAAATCCTTACTGAGAAATGCCATGCCATGCAGTATCTAAGTGACCTATGAATAATGAACTGGTTGGCAGAGTTTGACTCACAAGACCAGTGCCGCCCTGGACAGTTGGCTCAGTGGTAGAGTGTCCCCCAGAACATGGATGTCCCGGGTTTTATTCCCTGTCAGGGCACACAGGAGAAGCAACCATCTGCTTCTCCATTTCTCCCCCTCTTCTCTCTCTCTCTCTCTCTCTCTCTCTCTCTCTCTCTCTCTCCCTCCCTCCCTCCCTTCCTCCTTCTCTTCCCCTTTCTCCTTCTCTCTCCTCCCGCAGTCATGGCTCGATTGCAGTGACTTGGTCCCTGGCACTGAGAATGGCTCCATGGCCTTAGTCTCAGGTGCTAAAAATATCTTGGTTGCCTAGCAGTGGTGCAACTCCCCAGATGGGCAGAGCATTGCCCCCTAGTGGGCTTGCTGGGTTGAATCTGGTCCGGTGCATGCTGGAGTCTTTCTCTGCCTCCCTCCTCTCACAAAAAAAAAAAAAAAAGACCAGTGCTTCAACTACCAGTTACTGAAAACTTAACTCTGTGAGGAGTGCTCTGCTTAGCGCCGTGCAGACTTTTACTTAATTCTCTAATCAGTCATTTTGGTGGTTGTTACTTTTCTGTGGTCGGTAGGCTTTAAACCCAGTCCAACTTCAGAGCGCCTTAACCAGGAATTTAGACTGTTTTCTCCTTAATGAGGTACTTATAGGGTTACCTACGGAGGGTCCATCCAGGAGATACAACCTGTCATGGTCTTGCCCTCCCTAAGGTGGGCGTCTTCGACCAGTGCTGCTCAATAACTTCGTGGTCTTAAGAAATCTAAGTAACCCAGAGGTTTTGATCTTCGGTGTTGGGTCCTTGAGGTTACTGCATTGGGTGTCAGCTATTTTATTGGAATTTCTTTTTTTACCTTAAAAGCAGCAGCTGATGTTTGCACTTGTTTACTTTGGATAGCATCATGGGCCATGACTTTCTTGACTTGGAAGAAGCTTTACGGCAGAAGCATAAGAGGAACTGAAAGTTACTGTGGGAGTTTGTTTGCCAGTGATGTTCAGACCGATGTGCGGAAGAGTTCATGCTAAAAGATGGAATCCGGTTACTGTCCACGGGCTGAGGGTAGTGAGGCTTGCAGGGTAAAGTGAGGCACTCCTAGGCAGAGCGATGACATGGTGGGAGGAGGTCATCAAAGTCAGAAAATGCTGAGCACATTAGTGTTTGTGGCACATTTTTGTTGGATAGAACAAGGGTGGCAAGGTCGGGGTGCTTGTGACCGGAATCCAGATAAGTTTAGTCAAGGGCAATGAGGAAATCAACATATAATTAGTCAAATAGTATATTTCAGTGGTTTTCAACCTTTTTACACTAGACTCCTAGTGAAAATAGGAGAATTATTTCAGGGACCGCTAAGGCAGAAATCACCCTGAGCATAAGTGAATTTGATTAAGATCTTTGGGTCTATCTATAATCCTTGTACAACATCCGGTGGCTAATTCTTTCTGGGGGACCAACATGAAATTTCCGGTAGTGGACTGGTCCACGGACCAGCGGTTGAAAAACACTGGTGTTGACAAGCGATGGCTAAGCCTTCCTACCTGGAGACAGCTGTGGATGAGAATCCCGGTCTTAACTTGCGGCAATGAAATAAAGCTACCTAATGATAACCACGTCTCACTCTGGACTAGAGCACCCAAGTGGGGGACCTCTTGAGTTTGGTAACATTTTGGTATTGATATAATTGGCATCTTTAGCTCATGGGAGGGAAATTTTGACTTGTGCCCATGGACTGCAGTTTTCAGGCGGCACCATGGAATTCCAGATGTGGGCTCAGGCACACGAATCCAGCAGCAACAGAGGAATGCTCTCACAAGGAATAGCATACTTTGGCTTAAATAGTTAATGGGGATTTATAAGTATGTTTCCCTGGGACAGAGAAGCCTGGAGAGTTCAAGTGAAGAACAAGTGCAGCTGCAGTGTGGAGAGTGTTTTGAGGGTTTGTTGCTGTTATTTTGTGTATATTGTTTAGGTGTGGAGTTAGACACCTCAGTCATGTTTTGGTTCCAGCTTGCTTGCCTTTGCCTTTAAAACATTTTCCTCCTTCAACAAATGTTACCCAGGATAGATGGATATGCATGTGCGTGTGTATTTACATACACAGATGCACATATATGTATACACACATGCGTGTGATATGTGTGCATGTATATGTGATTTGTGGAGTCTGTAACTTATATGTGTCACTTATATACATACATACACATATGCATACATGTATTTATGTACACATTTTTGTCCCCAGGCAGGACCTGTGGTTTCGTTCTGTTTTGAGTGCTTAGGTGCACATTACTTTCAGAACCTTCCCTGTCTGAGGCAGCTGGTGTTTTCCTGGGGTGGGGATGAGAAATAGACATTTCACTAGCACAGAATGAAGATGTGTAGACTTTCCTTCCTTTCTTTAGTCTTTCTAGAAAAGCTGTTAGAACCTCGAGGAGTTAATCTGCTCTATTGGGATGGTGCCCAGATGATCCCTTGCTCTCTGTACCGGCCTAGTGATTTGGGGAGGCTCTTGGAAAAGAGGTCCTTTCTGGAGGGAGGTGGCTCACTACAATGGGCTGAACTGCCCCACTCTGTGTCTCGGCTGCTAGAGCAGAAGCCCTTCCATGCCTGCTTGTATCTGGAATGTGGCTCTGGAAGGGGAAAGTCTCTGATTAAGAACGATAACTGAGGTACAGTCCCTGCCTATTATCTAGTGTGATCATTCACTTGCTCAGTCTAGGGAGCATATGAATACAGTTTTGAATTTCCCAAGGGAATTCTGTGTCCTTAGTTTGTAGCTGCAAGTTCTGTTTTTTATGCCTCCTGTGACTCAGTACACCTGGTCAGCACATTTCGATAGTTCTTCCCTGATCTCCAGCTGCCTAAATGGTGACGGCAGGCTAGACGACTGCTCCGTAAAGAAGAGTCCATGGCTTTCTTCTGAAAACTGTTCAAGACACATGCAATGAATGATAATAAAGTGACCCATGATCTGATGCCAACCAAATATATAAATATCCTACTTGTGTTACCAGTTTCCTGCTTCACCATACCAGACGGAGAACTGACTTAGACTGCGAGTCCGGGTTGCTCTCCTACTTCTAGAAGCCGTGTGACTGTGGCTGAGCCTGCCACCCTCTCTGGTCCCTCAGTGTCTTTATCTTCTTTGTGGGAATAGCATTATCCATCCTGTCTTTCTGTCTGCTTCATTGGCTTATGAGGATGAACCAAGATAAAATACATGGAAAATTTTTGTGATATATACACTTTCAGTCTTATGATATGTGTGTGTGTATATGTGAATTGTGGAGTCTGTGTAACTTATATGTGTAACTTATACATATACACACACATATGCATACATGTATTTATATAAACATTTTTGTCCCCAGGCAGGACCTGTGTTTTCATTCTGTTTTGAGTGCTTTGGTACACATTCCTCTTAAGAACTCTCCAGGGTCACTGGAACACCTCAGAACCATCATTACAACTAGACTTAGAAAAGTCATCTTATCCTTCATTTGAAGGAGCAGAATTATAGACATGGATGTAGCTCTGTCACCATAATGACCAGTTAAATTATTTTTATAATTTTTATCTAGTAATATACTAGAAAGATTTCACTTTTTTTTTTTCCTTTGGTATTTTTCTGAAGTTAGTGGGGAGGCAGAGAGACAGACTCCCACATGTGCCAGAATGGGATCCAGCTGGCATGCCCATCAGGGGGCGATGCTCTGCCCATCTGGGGCATTGCACCATTGCATCTGTAGCCATTCTAGTGCCTGAGGCGGAGGCCATGGAGCTGTCCTCAGCACCCAGGCCAACTTTGCTCCAGTGGAGCCTTGGCTGCAGGAGGGGAAGAGAGAGACAGAGAGAAAGGAGAAGGGGAGGGGTGGAGAAGCAGATGAGTGCTTCTCCTGTGTGCCCTGGCCGGGAATCAAACCCGGGACTTCCACACAACAGGCCAATGCTCCACCACTGAGCCAACCAGCCAGGGCTTCAGTGTAATTTTTAAAGATGCCATTTAGATTATTTTGTTGTTGTTGGGATGATTTTCCTCTCCGATTAAGAAAGGCATCTTCCATGTGAGAAAGAACAAGGTTGTCTGAGACTGCGGCAGCTTTCCCCCTGAGACACAAAAATCCACTGAGGTCATGGTCTTGCGTGCTTCCCATTACTCCTCTCCAGCTGTGCACTTCTTGGCTCTCCACATGGCTTTAGAGTGAAGCAGGTCAAGTGCTGGCTTGTTACGGTCACCCAGGTGGCCTCCGCCTCCCTCACCCTCCTGTGTTTGTTTGATGACCACGACTGCAGTTTGCTTCTTTCTGGTTCTCATGTTCTCCAGGGGTGGCATTCAGTCCCGCCTTCTGTCTGCAGCGGAGTGGTCGGTGGTGGTTTTGTCTTTCGTGCATGGCCTGGACCCTTCCTCATGAGTTATTTTTCCTCTAAGCCAGGGGCATTTATGTCAGATAGGGTTCAGAGCATCAGTCAATTCGCTGATATAGACAAAATTCTGTGTATATGTATGCACATTTTTGGCAGGAAAATCTATAGATTCATAAAGAATTCATCAGCTTTGCAAAGAGGTCCAGGACTCCAAAAATTATCCAGCCAGCTTTTGTTGAGGGGGGTATAGGCACACTGACAGTGGAACCTAAAAGTACTCGAAGTAGTCAAATTGGATGAAGTAGGTGTTTTTTTTTCTCCTTCTACATGTCTAATCTTGAATACTGCTTTAGACATACATCTTGTTGTTTTACTGAACTCTATTTTAGTAGTTGATGTTTTGTGCCGCTGGCTCTTCTGAGGAAGGGTGGGAACTTATGTGATGTGGTTGTATTTTCTGTTGTCTTCAGAGCTTTTATGGTAGACAATCAGAGGGCCGTTGGCCCCAGATCAAGTGGTCAGGACAACTGTTAATCTGCCCTTCTTACCATTTTGAAAGGAATGAATCAGGGCAGTGAGACCACGTAGGAACTCGATGTGATGGAGGAAGTGGGGTGTCGGGCCTGTATCTAGATGCAGGCAGAGTGAGGGCATGAACAGGGTGCATTCAGTGAACAGTGTTCGTCTCCTGGTGCTGTCGACAGTCCGCACCGATGCCATGGTTATGGAGAACCACGCTTTGTTGCCCTACAGCTCTCTAGTCTGTCCTCGGTCTCCCATCACCCTCCACAGAAGACCTGGTTTGAAACAACTGCTGTGCCGTTGCCAGGAGCCAGTGGCTGCTGTATGGATGAAGGCTAGTGTGTCCACCAAGCTGTTACTGCCGGAAATTATGGCTTTATTAAGACACAGTTTACGTCTTCACTGCTCAGCTTTAGTGTCCACTTACGATGGTTTCTACAGACACATGTGAAGTTGGAGGGCGGTGACTGCTATGTCCGTCACTGTCTGTGGACGGGCCCTGTGACCCTGTCCAGTGTTGTTAACGTGTGCCCTGTCCTTTCTCCCTCAGGCCCG
This sequence comes from Rhynchonycteris naso, assembly GCA_037038555.1. Taxonomy (NCBI): domain Eukaryota; kingdom Metazoa; phylum Chordata; class Mammalia; order Chiroptera; family Emballonuridae; genus Rhynchonycteris; species Rhynchonycteris naso. The sequence goes on from CM073001.1 coordinate 109,643,067, forward strand.
GGCTCTCACCCCTCAAACTGCAGAAACAGATGCCATCCGCTTCTTGGTTGGGACGCAGTCTCTTAAATATGATAATCAGGTAACTATTTCTGACAAGTGCAAATGTGTTAATGACTAACCCTACTCTTGGTTTTGTGACCATTTTGCTCTCGACTTTTCTAGCAACGTTTGAGAAAATCAGGGCCACAGAAACAAAACAAAACTTCCGGTGAGATTTAAATATCCAGCTGTGGTCCTTGCTGAGTTCAGTTGTTTAAACTTACCCTGTGTGGCGTCACATACGGGATTTACCGTGCAAGTGATTGAGGAGCAAGCAACCTGGAGGGTCCACTGTCAGCACTAACCCTTCCCCCGGGCAGTGCTGACCCCTCATTGCCCGTAGCATGCTCGCTCCCTGCCTCAGCCTGGGTGAGGCCTCAGATCTTCTCAGCAGAGAGCTCCAGGCCGTCACCACCTGCTGAGCCAGGCGGACATACAGTCTGTGACCCTTTACTTTTCTGGCCACATTAGAGGAAAGATGCTGGATCCCCATGAGATCAGGGGTCAGTCCACGGTTTGATGCTGGCCATGTGCCTTTGAGCACGTAGGCAACCCTTGCTGGACCGCGCTGTCCTCACCGCGCAACAGAGGGGAGCTGTGAGTGCTCTGTGCCTCATGGTGCCATGGTGCCTTGAGGATGGGCACATGGGCCGTGCCAGATGGAGCAGGGACCCTGCCAGGCACCACTGTCACACAGGGAGGTGGGGTGTCAGAGAGTTCTGTGTTTAGCTCATGTTTTACGGTGAGAAGCAGTAACTATTTGGAACCTCGCGTCCTTTATCCTGTAGTGGCTCCTGGCAAGCTTGCTGTAGAGCCGCTGTCTCCTGCATCTCATTCGCTCAGCCTTCCCCACGGCATCACTGAGTGAGGTGCCAGCGTGGCCTTTCAGTGCCCATACTCTGGCCAGGATGGGAGGAAAAGACGGCCCCACACCTTCCCTTCCACCTTCCGCCTGCAGAGGTCTCCATACGCAGGTTCAGTGGCAGGCAGGCAAGCAGGGTGTTTCATACTGCCTGCCCCGGGAGAGGCGTGTGGCATTGCCAGGACAGTCAGGCATTCACTCGTTCGACAGGTGCTTGCCCTTTGCTCACAGGGCTCTTACTCCTTTCGACATGTCCTGCCGCCTGCTGGCTTTCCTGGTAATCAGAAAGTTTGCATCTCATAATTACTCAAATATTGTTAGGATTTAAAATCTGACTTTCTTTCTTTCTTGATTTTAAAGAGAAAGAGAGGACGGGGGAGAAAGAGAGAGATGGAGAGAAACACAACTTTGTTGTTCCACTTATTTATGTAGTCACTCACTGGTGGATTCTTGTCTGCGCTCTGACCGGGGATCAATCCCACAACCTTGGTGTGTCAAGATGATGCTCTAATCAACTGAGCTACGTAGCCAAGGTGCAAGTCATTTTAATTCCTCCTGATCTTACTCAGAAAAGCATGGCGATAGCAGGTTTAATTTGTCATTCAGTTGCTAGAATGTAGTCCTGTTAGAATAAATGTTACAGGCTCAGAGCAACGACAGCTGTCGGACTCAATTTTAAAAAGAAGTATAAGGTGTGCTTGCTAGCGTACAATCCCTGCTCAGTTCTTCCCACCTCACCCATGTGTGACATGTGTCGTGCCTGCTGCCCACCGTGGGTGGAGGGGGCAGAGCTGGTCAGCCCAGGCCCCGGGAGGCAGCAGGACCTGCCCCTGGCCTCTTCCCATGGCTGTCCAGCAGGTCCTGAGGCTCTTGGTGGATTTGTCCAGCTCTGGATGACCTCCCCCAACACCACCTGGGGGCATAGGCTGTGGTGTCTTCTCTCTTTAGACCAGATACGACGGGGCCGTGTCAGGTACCTGCCGTGTTAACAGTGCAAGGTTTCACGCTTGTCTTTGGAGGGAACGCAGTGAGCTGACCGTGCGGAGCCTTGTACTGTATGTAGCAGAGTGAGGCTGATGCCCAGAGGTGCCTCCATTCTCTCTGCATCACTTTTATCAAGTGAGGTCCTGACATGTGCCTCCATTGTGTTTCTAGATCCACATCATAGATTTTGACGATGAAAATAACATCATAAACAAAAATGTCCTCCTCCACCAAGTGGGCGAAATATGGCACATCAGCACCAGCCCCGCCGACAAGGGCGTGCTGGCCACCTGCTACAACAAGAGTGAGTACCCAGCCCTCTGCACGCTCAGTCGGAGGGCCGCTGAGCTTGTGGTTGTGTCACTCATGGATGGGCCCGTGATTTATAGCATCTGCGATCAATGAGGGCGCTGCTTTCACAGAGAACTTGCATTGCTGTGGGTGGTGGTGCGATGGGTAACGGAACCCCAAGTCCAAGATGCGGCGGGAATCTTAGCTGTCCCTCGAAGTCTGCCCCGTTGGGGTGGGGTGGGCAGTGTGCCAGAGCTTCTGGAATAATGGACCTGCGCACCCTCTCATGTTACTTAGCTACATCGTCTCCAAGGCAGCTTGGCACCTGTCTGGTTGCCTGTGTGTATGTGCTATTAATAGTTACAAGGTGAGGACAGCGTGAGCTCAGTGCCCTGCGAGCCACTCCTCATACACATGCACGTGTGTTCGTGCCGCCATGGGTTCCCCCAGCCCCGCTCGCCTTTAATCACATCATCCTGTCGATTGAAAGCAGCATCCTGGGAACCCATTCAGGTTCTCTCTGCCCTTGTTGGTGTGGGGGAAGGGCCTCTCTTGGAGTCGGTTTCTTTCTTCTGTTACCTTGTCTCTGAGGAAAGCCACCATCCTATAGGACCTGTTGGCCTGCTGCATCCGCCCTAAACCTTCCCACAGTGCTTTGGGATGGAAACATACTTTTATACTTGTGTGTAAAGAGTTACTGTGTCCAACAACTAAGAATAAGCATGAATGGGTTTGTCCTATAAGTCCCCCCCATACACTTGATCTGGGTGGTCTGCGGGTCTGCACCTCAGACGGCAGTGTATCCCATTCTGTGTGGAAGGTTTACTGTTCCTGCACGTGGGCTGCCCCATCTCCCTGCCCACCTGTGGCTTTGCTGGTCCTCTGCCTCCAGGTGCTTTTGATCCTGTTCACCCCACCCCCTTAAGGGAGGGCGGCTGCCTTCCATGTTTGGAGGTTACCGGAAGTTTCTGCACGTACACAGATAAACAGGTGGTCCTCTTCCAGAAGCGTGACTTTCAGACTCTTTAGATCAGTGGTAGTCAACCTGGTTCCTACCACCCACTAGTGGACACTCCAGCTTTCATGGTGGGCGGTAGCAAAGCAACCAAAGTATAAATAAAAAGGTAGATTTAACTATAGTAAGTTGTTTTATAAAGGTTTATTCTGCCAAACAGCGAAAATCCGACATAAAGTACTTGGTAAGTAATTAGTATTATATGCTTTAACTTGCTGTAACTCTGCTTTATAAATTTTATAAAGTAAAATTACTTCTCTACTTTATAAATCACCATTACTGTGAAACCGGTGGGCGGTTAGAAAATTTTACTACTAACAGAGATACAAAAGTGGGAGGTAGGTATAAAAAGGTTGACTGCCCCTGCTTTAGACCAATCTTCTTTTTGATTACCTCAAGGTCAGCCAACCTTGATTTCATCTCCAGAACACCGTCACCTTCGCTGTGTAGCACCTGGTCACGGTGTGGTACCCATCACCTGCTCCCTGTTCTGTCAGTGAGAAGCAGGTCATAGGTCCTCCCTGTGCTCGGGGTGTGACTTGCAGAAATGTGTGACCTCCGGGGATGTTGTCTGAGCAGCACCTGTGCCCCTGGTGAGCCCTGCCCCCCATGTGGGCAGACACAGTTGCTGTAGCTCCAGAGTCCTGGCCTCGCTCTCTCAGGCCCGTTAGTGAAGACCAGAATTGTCCCTGTCCTTCCTCACCTCTGGTGACATGCTCCTTGTCTTGTGCTTCCATGCGGGCTGGTCGACGGCTGCGTGCTGGTGTTGTCACGGCCCGTGCTCATCCTGCAGAACTTCCCTGTATGTGCATCCCTGGTGTGCCACCACGTGTGCTGTGTCCCTGCTCTTCCGTGCCCTCACTTTCTGTTCCTGCCGGGCAGTGTGGCACGCAGGACAGAAGCAGTGCCTTCTCATTAGAGACTGAGGGCTCTGAGCGTGTCTCACAGCCTGGTGGGGGCAAGAGGTGCTGCCAAGGGTGAGAGAGGGGGAGGGCGAGCAGGTTTCTTCTGTGAGCTTCCAGGAGGGACTGCGTCTAGCAGAGTCCTCTTTCACAGGTATCCTGCAGTTCTTCATGGATCTCATGGTGGGGGGGGGTGGATGGAGAAAGGACCCACAGAATGGGGGTTCCATGCAGAGTCTAGAACCAAGTCTGTGTGTACCCTGCTCTTGAGAAGTCTTGGAATTGTTATTTGTTATAAACAGCAGTGTTTAAACAGCTGTTTATGGCAACATGCCAAGAAGTACATAGTAGTAGAAGTATGCATTGTGGTAGAGGCCTTACATGCGCACATGCTCACGCACATGCTGGAATGTCACAGTGGCCTTGTGAATTAATATGGAGAACTGGATGAACTCACAACTGGATTTTAAAGATGCAGATGAGGAAACCCTCCTCCATCCCTCCTCTTGTCCTCCTCGGGAGGGACGGTGAACGGCTGCACTGAGCCCTGCACAGCCTGAGTGTTGGCTGTGTGCAGAGTTCTGCCTCTTCACACTGCTCAGAAAATGATGGCAAATTCACAGCAGGTTAGAGTAACCTAGAAACAACCTCTTTGTCAGGTCTCACTGTATGCAGTCTGTCCTCACTGACATCTCTGTCTCGTGGGGAGCGAGTTACCATGGGTTATTGACAGGGCTCCGTCCCTCCATCCATTTCTTGTTTCCCCGTCAACTCTGATGATTGTGGAAAGGAGCTTGTTGGGGTTGGGGATGGGGGATGATGTATAGGAGGGCTCATAGGAGGATGAGGCTGCCCTCATGCCCCTGCAGCCTGGAGCAGAGGGAGTCTGTCCATTGTCTGAGCAGACGCTAGGGCGGGGTGGTGACAGGTAATGGCCCTCGGGAGCCAGCCGAACGCCTGACCGGCAGAGTGGACTTAGCCCTTGCTCCACGTACACCCTGAGAGGCCAGGTCTCTGAAGCCCAGAAACATCCTGTCCCGCAGGGAAACGGCACAGGATGGTGCTTCTCAGTGGCTCCTGCCTCTGCAGTCGCGGGATACTTCAGTGCCCCTACGTCAGCCCCCTGCACACGGGCTGTCAGCATGCAGCCTGTTTGTGCCCAGTCCCCATGGTCTTTGTGCCCAGTCCCCCCAGGTCCTCCAACATTCCACACGAGAAAAGCTCGTTTCAGACACACTTAAGGACCATGTTTACAAATTATGACTCGACTGCTTTAATTTCCTTTCTTTCTCTTTTTATCTGAATTAGGTGTCTGTTCACACTATTGTGTGTGTATTGTGCCTTATGTGTATCTGTTGTTTGCCATGTGTGTATCATGTGTCTGTCATATGTATGTTGTGTGTACTCCTGCCATGCATGTCTCTTGTGTGTCATGTGCATTTCATGTTGTGTGTCCTTTGTGGGTTTATAATGTGTGATGTGTGTGTTGTGCTTGTGTGTATCATCTGTTAAGTGTCTTGTGTCTGCTGTGTGTTGCATATGTATGTAGTGTGCTGCGTGTACTTGTGTATGTGTGTCTGTTGTGTTTTTTGTGTGTGTGACATGTATCATGCATACTTGTCATGGATATCTGGTGTGTGTGTGTACATGTGGCTGACTGTACCCTGTGGCCCCTCTTGGGCAGCAGGGGGCAGTAGCGTCCTCTCTGTGCTCCTCACTCTGACCCTCCCACCATCCTCCCCACCTGGCCCCCATTGGTTGTGCCTTTGGCCTAACGTGTTTGAGAAGCTTTCTTGCACATTTCAAGACATTTCTCTAAATACTCTCCCCGACATGTATTAAGAGAAATACATGTTGCTCCAAGCATTTGGAACAATAAGACTCACTGCTGGCCTCACACTGAGGTGACTTGGGGATGGATGTGCCGATGCCCCTCCCCCGTGGTCTGGGTGTCAGTTTCCTCACCCCACCCCCCAGGCGCCCAGGGGACCTGCTCAGCCCTAGGCTCTGATGTGGTGGGAGCACATTGGACCCCAGGTGGTGGGCGAGGCGTGGCTGCCTGCCTGGCTCTGTGGGTATCTCCCACATGAGGGTGGGACTTGCCACCACTCCCTTGGTGTTCGGGGGTTCCGGTTGTGGACAGCAAGCAGTCCATGAGGACACAGTTACTGAGAGGAGCCAGTGCCCTCGGGGCCGTGTGATGACTACAGATCAGGGCCTGGCTGACGTGCTGGGGTCACAGAGACTTCCCCTCCTGAGACAGAAATAAATGTGTGGGGCCTGTTCATCCTGTTCTTGGGCCACTGTCGTCACCAGGAACCCCCTAGCTCGAGGTGCCCCCTTTGCATTCTCTCAGACTTCTTGTGTCTCCACAGTTACTGAGATGCCCTAGAGCTCCTGGCCAGTGCCCCCGAAGTGGTCAGAGCACAGCTTGTTGTTTAAAGTGGCAGTTTCCTGTTTACCTCTGTGCCAAATCGGAAGAAAATACATTTTTGAGTTTAAATGGTTACTTGGTATAACTAACCAAGGGAAGAACTGGATGTCCCTGGAAAGGAGTTGTTTTAGGGCCTCCCGTTGGAACCTCTGTTCTGAGCTAAAATGATTGAGGTTGCTATGGCGAATGGAGGCTTGAGCGGCAGGGGAGAGGTCAGAATCCATGCAAACATTGTCCCGTGTGCGCTAATGACAGGCGAGAGCGCTTGGCTCCACACGAGTCCTGAAATTTCTGAGGCACACGGGCCACCTTCTCTGATTGAGACCTCCTCCGTGTTTTCTGTGTGGATGTGGGAAGGTGGAACCTTCTCTTTTTTTAGGGCATGAGTGCTAAGCTAGGAGAGAGTTGAGTGCCAGGAAATAACACCCTGTAAAGAAAGAAGGGGGAAATTATTGCAAGAGAACTGTCCCTTTGGAGAAAGGGCCTACAGGAACTCCCTGGAGGGCATGTGTCAGTGGCAGTGCCACTCTGAGCAGCGGTGGTCAGACCTCGCCCTTTCCCTCATTTCCTCCCATTCTAAGAAAAACGTATTCTGAAATAAAAACGTTTTCCATTTTAGCACTTAACTATCTCGTTGACTCTCAGTTTCTGTGACTAGCAAAAACAGCATCACTAGGCTCATCACTGGAATAGCTGTGCGCTAAGCCAGGTGTTGGCTGAGGTTGGTTCATGGGACCAAAGCCCAGGGGGGCCTGCAGTGGCTGTGTGTGCTGTGTGTCCTGTGGTGTTGTATGTACTGTGTGCTATGTGTGCAGTGTGTCCTGTGTGTGTTGTGTGTGCTGTGTGTGTTGCATGTGCTGTGTGTTCCATGTGTTCTCTGTGTGCCATGTGTCTTGTGTGTGCCATGTGTGTCCTGTGAGTGCTGAGTGTGCCGTGTGTGTTGTACATGCTGTGTGTGCTGTGTATGTTGTATGTCCTGTGTGCCATGTGTCTTGTGTGTGCCGTGTGTCCGGTGTGTTATGCGTGCCCTGTTTGCTGTGTGTGCTGAGTGTGCCGTGTGTGTTGTGCATGCTGTGTGTGCTGTGCATGTTGTGTGTGTTGTGTGTGCGTGTGTCCTGTGTGTGCTGTGTGTTTCCTTTATCCAGTTGCCCATTGGTGGACACTTCGGATGTTTCTGTTGCTTTTAAATTTTCATTTATTTATTTAGAGGAAGGTAGAGAGATAGAAACATGGATTTGGTGTTCCACTTATTTATGCATGCATTGGTTGATTCTTTTCTGTGCCCTGACTGGGGATTGAACATGTAACCTTGGTATATCAGGATGATCCTAACCAATTGAGCTACCTGGGGAGGGCTCTCTTTATTTTGACTATTGTACATAATGCTGCAGACGCAAATATTTCGTTGCTTGAGTGTGTCTTGAGTGTCCTAATTTTGTCGGCATTTTTCCTCTAGGCACAGAGTTCCACGATTGTTTTTGTAAACATATTGCACCAGGACTTGCTACGTTTCTGTGTTAGGGTGTGTGGGTTGCTGGCAAACTCAAACATGTGCATCTCTACAAGCCTCCTCCTGAGTTTGGGAGTCCCAGTCAGGGGACTGAGGCACACCAGGTTCCCAGAGTCTGTTTTGACTTCTGTGTTTTGAGTGTCGGGTAAGGAGAATTCTGATTGCTGGCGGTTCACCTGGGCTGGCTCCCTTCACTTCCTGATTTTGGATACTGAGGGCTTCAATAGTGAGTGTTCAGACAACAAGGGACACCTGCATTGTTCTTATACTGTCATCTTGTAGAAATTAGATGGAGTTCCAGAATGTAAGAAAGTTTTTAATTAGCTTTTATATATATATACATACACATACACTCCTAACTAACCTCTTTGGATCCCATCTGCATCGTTTCTCTGTCCTCATTGACTTTCTCTGGCACCTCCAAATTTAGTGTCATCTGGAAATTTAATTAATGCGCTGTTTACTGCTCCTTCCAGATCACTAATGAAGATGTTAAATAAGACGTGATCCCCAGAGCACCCCACCGGACACCTCCTCCCAGCTTAATATTCGTCATTTATCAGTGCACTTTGTTTATGGTTCTTCCTCCGGGTTTCCAGCCACGACGGGGTGCTTAGACAAAGCCCAATTTGAATTAATTTTTCCAGTAAGACTGTAAAAAACATTGCTGAGTTCTTCCTGCAACCCCAGATGTGTTGTTTGCTGTGCTCTTGCATGGCCTGGTGCCTCCCTCTCCACCCTTGGCCTCACGCGCCCCCTCCTTCCCTGTGCCCGAGAGTTCTTTTCTTGGAAAGGCAGAGAGGGGCAATGAGCTGCCATGGCTTTGTGAGGCCGGGAGCCGCCTCAAGGTGATCCTTGCCTGCAGCGCTAGGTACCTTGCACAGAGGTGCCTCGCCGTTGTCAGTCAGCTCAAGTTGCAGTGACAAATGCCACAGACTGGGGCTTAGCGACAGAGACATGTTTTCTCAAAGCCCCGCAGGCTGAGGTCTAAGACCTGGTGTCGCGGGGGTTGGTGTCTCTGAGCGCCTTTGCTGGGCGTGTGGATGGCTCTCTTATCTGTGTCCTCACGCAGTCTTCCGTCTGTCTGTGTCCTGTCTCCTGACCATGAGGACATCAGTCACCTAGTGTAGCAATCTCATTTTAACTTAATCACCCCTTTTAAAGGCCCTATCCCCAAATACGGTCACACCCTGATGTGCTGGGGGTTAGCACTTAAACCTGTGATTTTGGGGGTACATTTCAGCCACCAGAACTGTGGATTCTTTTACTTGTTTACTCTTTTTTTTTTCCAGGGACAGAGAGAGAACAGAGAGAAGGATAGATAGGGACAGACAGACAGGAACAGAGAGAGGTGAGAAGCATCAATCATCAGTTTTTCATTGTCGTTACGACGCCTTAGTTGTTCATTGATTGCCTTCTCACATGTGCCTTGACCACGGGCCTTCAGCAGACTGAGAAGCCTCTTGCTGGAGCCAGTGACCTTGGGTCCAAGCTAGTGAGCTTTTGCTCAAGCCAGATGGGCCCGCGCTCAAGCTGGCAATCTCAGGGTCTCGAACCTGGGTCCTCCGCATCCCAGTCTGACACTCTATCCACTGCGCCTCCGCCTGGTCAGGTGACTTGTTTACTCTTGCCAAAGGTTGAGGGAGGGGTGCTATCTTGATTAGGTTCTCAGACCAAATGTTAGGTGGCCTGCCTGCCGGTCGCATGAGTTGTTCCATGATTTGGTCCACGTGGAAGGCAGCACAGTAGGCCCTCAACTGGCACACACTTTGCTTCTGTGTTTCTGGCTACAGGTGAGAACTTGACCCTCTGTGACATATTTGCTGAGGCAGCTTGAGTGGTGCTCCCTGCTGAGACTGTGTTTGGGGAAATGTGGCTGGAAGGGTGTGGCTGGCTGGGGGCGGGGCCAGGAGGCTTTCTGACTGGAAGATGGGCTGGGCGTGGCTGAATGGGCGTGGCCGAAGGGGGCGGAGTCAGGTTGATGCTTCCTGACAGGGAGTGGACTGGGTGTGACAGGTATGAAAGACAAGAAAGGAGGGGGTGTGGCTGTCTGGGGGCGGGACCAGGGCGAGGCTGCCTGACAGGTAGTTGGAAGGAGAGGGGCGTGGCTGTCTGGGGGGGGGGGGACTGGGCGAGGCTGCCTGACAGGTAGATGTACCGGATGTGGCAGGTAAGGAAGACTAGGAAGCAACTGGGGCGTGGCCTGGAGCTGAGGACTGAAAGCCTGAGTAGGGAGGAATAGCTGCTGAGACTCTCGGCTAAAGCACACCATGCTGGTGGCGCACAACCTGGCATGGAGCCAGTACGGCAGGGAGGCAGGCGCTGTGCGAGCAGCTGCCAACCAGCTGTGCCCGGCTGCTGACCAGCTGTGCCCGGCCGCAACCACAGGGCGCCCTGTGTCCTCACTAAGAACAGGACTTTCCTAGCGGAGGGCATTTCCGCCCCCGAGTCTGAGCCCAGCAGGCTGGTTGGAATGATTCATCTGAGCCCTTGAACCAGGTTCAATCCCCAGTGAGGGCACATGCAAGACTCAACCCATGAGTGCGTGAATGAGTGGAACTGCAATCCCATGCTTCTCTCTCTCTCTCTTTTTCCCCCTCTCACTCCTCCTCCCTCTTCCCTCTCTAAAATCAATAAATTAAAAAATCAATTTAAGTTGCAAGAACTCTGAAAATGAGAAGCACCTTTTCAATATGCTGGTAAATAAAGTTTTGGGAAGACAAAAGAGGGTCTTCAGAATAAAAAATACTCTACCTGAGAGGAAAGGTAAAAAGATGGGGTGGAATGATTTCTAAATTAGGAATTCTGGAAGCCTTCCATCTAATTGGAGACGGGCTTTACTCATCCTGTGACCCCACGGAAAGGAGGGTGAGTGAGTGGCAGCTGGTATTACCAGCAGCCGGAATCAATCTTGTGCCCCTGCATTCAGAGAGCACTTCCCACACTAGGACTGGGATGAATTTTTCAGCAGAGGAAGGTGAAATGTCAGGAAGACTGTAGATCATGCTGGCTCAGGGTCCTCGGGAAATGAGAACAATGAGGGGCTGGCAGAACGGCATGCCGGTGACATAGTGCTGGCTCGTCCGCCCTGCACTCCACATCCTCTAGTTCCCAGGCAGCCTGCCCGCTCTGCTTCCAGGGAGAGGGCAGAGGACGGATTGGTCACTGACCCAGGCCTGCATTGTGGAGACAGGCCATGCTGTCGCTGTGACTGTGTAGGGGTGGTGGGCATGGAGGCAGGTGGAAGGGCTCCATGGCTGGCTAATGAAGGTCCAGGGTGAGGGAGCTGGGGTGGGGTCAGAGGCCTTGACTGCCCCCCTCCCCACTCCCATGGGGAGCCCATTTTCTCCTTTTCTGCCCAGGCTTCAGCTTGGGCTTCAATTTCTCACCTCAGTGATTGCAATTCTGCTTCTACAATTAATTTTTCTAAACCATGGACCCAGGCCTTTGGTCTGCTCTCAGGAGTTGGCACTGCTTCCCTGTGACTGTGTGACGAGTCCCAGAGCAATGGGCTCTTGTCCTGGCCCTAACGTTGGTCAGCTCTGTGGCCCTGAGCAATCCCGGACACTGTGAGCCTCAGTGTGTCTGTGAGCCTGGCAGGGTTGTTAGGGGACAGTGTGTAAATGCTGGCACTGTGCCCTTCATTCACCCTCCCATTGCGTCCCTCACTATCCTGGGGCCCCAGCTATACCCCGAGTTCTTCTTTGATTCTCCAGCTGCTTTTCTTGCTGATCTCCTTGCCTCCAACATCCTTCCTCCAACTCTCTGCCTGTCACATCCTTCAGGGGCTGGTCCATCACCCATCTTGTCATCCCCGTCATCTCTAACCCTCTTCCCCTCCAGCATGGACCAGACTCTGTGTGGGGGGGGTGTATGGAGGGGGGGGGAAGGGCTACTTGTCTCTGTAATTGCGGACTGGCCACCCAGCCTTACTGGGTGGCTCGGGTACCCACAGGGTGGATAGATAATATGTTTGCCTTTCTCACCAGTTTGCTGTGAAACTAAGATGAGCTATATGTCAGAGGGAGAAAATACCCAGCCATCCTATTAAACTTGAATTTCAGATGCACAAGGAATAACCTTTAGTACAGTGTGTCCTGTGAAAAATATTTTAAATTTTAATCTGGCAACCCTAGTCAGAGGGCATGCCCCAGTGGAAGGCTTAGGTGCCATCCATGGTAGCATGAGCCAGTCGGTATGGTCCACTCCTGCTGACCGACAGAGACAGGGAAAGTGCTGTGGCCAACAGGGACCTCCTGCAGCCTAGGGCATCAGGCAGGGGCTGAATAACTGGATGGAAGTTCTTTCTGCCTCCCTGTGCTCCCAGAGCCCAGGCATGGCAGGGTCCTGGGGCCTCACCTCAGTCAGTGCGATGGCACCTCTTCCAGGAAGCCGCATCCCAAGGCTGGGCTTGTGCTTCTCTCCTCTGCACCCTTTAATTGACACCTTTTACAACCTGTCACTAACTGGGACGTAGAGGCCAGCTTATCTGGTTGCCATGTCCTGGAAGAGCTTGATGGACGTGTCACATCTCAGTGCTGAGTCTCTACTGAGTGGGTGTGGTCCTGTCTATACCAGCCTCCGTTTGTACTGGGCTATGCTGGCACTCACCTCAGAAGGGCTCTGAGAGGCCCCAGTGTCTAGATTTCATTTTACTTATTTTTTACATAAAAACATATTTTTGTAAAGGTGATCGTGAATCTGCTTGACAGTTCAAACCACACAGTAAAACTTAAATCTCCACTTCACCCCTGATCACTGTCCATGTATTGTTTCCTCCTGGGGGAAGCCACAGTTACCCCAGGGGCTTTCCTAAACCAGAGTTAAAGGTTAGAGTCACTCTTAAGGGAGCAACATCAGACCATGTGCCAGTGTTCAGAAAGGATACAGAGTCTACAGGCATACCACCCTGGACGCACCTGATCTCGTCAGAAAGGATACAGAGTCTACAGGCATACCGCCCTGAATGCGCCTGATCTCGTCAGAAAGAACACGGAGTCTACAGCCATACCACCCTGAATGCGCCTGATCTCATCAGAAAGGACACAGAGTCTACAGCCATACCACCCTGGACGTGCTTGATCTCGTCAGAAAGGACACAGCCGTGCACAAGAGACTGTACGTTTTTGTTAAAACAAATGTGCTTTGTTACACCAGGAGATGAATATGTAGATGAGTGAGTCACCCTGCTTCTGGAATGACACCGGCCTCATTCCATCTGGGACTCTAAGTCGGGTGTGCATTGTTGGGTCTGAGGACACAGGCAAACAGACCCACCAAGCCCACACCTGTCTGGTGCCGCCACAGCCCGGGTGACCAGGCCGGGCAGTTTTGCGTGGGGGTGCTGCTCAAGCCCTTCCTGTCTCGCTGCTCTTTCAGCAGCAGTTCCTCAGGGCCCCATGTCTTCAGCACAGTTCTGACGACGTGATGTGAAGGTGAATTGACGTGTACCAGCCTTCAGAACTGACTGTGTCGATGAAGGCAACACCACTGGCTGTACCTAGAGTACGAGGAAGAGTGATGACTGTGGTGGGCATCAGGCTGCAGTGGGCATCTTTCCTGGTGTTCCTGTGTGCTCTGCCCTCTGTCAGGGTCCGGGAGGAATCAGCCTTGACACCTTCCTCCAGTGGGCCCTGCATGGTGGCTCCACAGGGCCTGGGCGCGTTTCTGGAGTCGGGCTGACCTGAGTCTGTGGAGACTGCTGCTCATCTCCCCAGGATGGTCACACGCAGTAAGTAACTGCCTCAGCCAGTCCTGTGTGAATGGCGGTCCGAGCTTCTCTGAGGGCGCTCTCTGCCCTTTGACATGAGGCTGCGTGTGCTGCACGGTACCCGTCTGGTTCCCGGCCTTGGCGTTTGGACTGGGTTAGCTCTGGCTCTCCTGCCCGCGGTCCTGCGGTCCTCTCACCTGGAAGCTGGGGGCAAAGCCTCAGACTCCATGGTATGAACAGCGCGCATGGAATAGTGGGAGTCGGCATGGGGATGTCTGAGAAAACTGGAGTTGGAATGACAGTACACTTTGGAGGAGATTACCGAGAGTTCCAGGCGTTGGGTGGGAGTTGAGCTTCCAGTTCTCAGTAGCGTGGCTGAGCAAGGGTCCCCTTCTCCCGGGAGGTCACCTGTGTGTCTCAGCCACCTGCACACCCTGCCCGCAGCCTCCCTGCTTAGGATGCGGCTGCTGGGATGGTAGTGACTGCTCTGCTCACCTGCCTGCCCGCTGGCCAACGCACACCTGAGATGCCATCCTGCACTACCCCCTCGTAGACGAGGGGACTGAGCGGCCTCAGGTCATTTTATGGAGAGAACTGGGAGGTCACGGGACTGTCTGTCTTCAGACAAGAGCTGCCCCAGGACCAGAGATGACATGGACTACCTCTGAAGAAGCCAGGTCTCTGTCCCTCCCAAGAGGTGTCCTGTAGACTGCTGGCTACTCATGCCGATGCTGCAGGGTCTCCCGTGTCTGCTGGGTGACTGGACTGTGTGGCCCTTCACATTTGTCCAGCCCCGTGTCCCTTGTACACTTCACAGGTGGGGCTGGTGAAGCGCGAGCAGGAGGCCACCTGCATGGCCACCCTGTGCCCAGTTTTGCTGAGTGAAGCGAAGGGAAGGAAAGGAAAGCCCTGTGAATGGAATCAAGTCCTCAACCTCATGGGGCTTGTTTGTAGTCCATGCCCCACCAAGCCATGTGGTTCATAATTAGTTTCTGAAAATGTTTTTTAAAATGTGAAAACAAATCATTTATAGAATCCCAACACTGTTGAAAATGTGTCAAATAGGCTCCCTATGAAACTGATGACACTGAAAAATGTGGGAATCTTAGGTCTTGGCTGAATTCTCCCTTCAATGTGGAAGGAGGAGTCAGTTAGGAGTTTACCTTGTATGTTTGTTTGTGTGCAGAGAGAGAGGGACAGACACACACAAGAAGGGAGAGAGATGAGAAGCATCAATTCTTCATTGCAGCACCTTACTTGTTCATTGATTGCTTTCTTATATGTGCCTTGAGCGGAGGAGCTACAGCAGAGCAAGTGACCCCTTGCCTAAGCCAGCAAGCAACCTTGGGCTTCAATCCAGCGACCTTGGGCTTTCAAGCCAGCGACCTTTTGGGCTCAAGCCAGTGACCATGGGGTCATGTCTATTATCCCATACTCAGGCTGATGACCCTGTGCTCAAGCTGGTGATCCTGCGCTCAAGTTGGTGACCTTGAGGTTTCGAACCTGGGTCCTCTATGTCCCAGGTCTTTGCTCTGTCCACTGCATCATTGCATGGTCAGGCTAAAGAGTATTGCTTTGGAATCTTAGTTATGAACACCTGGTTGCTGACGGGACCTGATCTCAGGTAGAACGGCTCCGAGACAAGATCTACGTAGAGCCTGCACCCCCAGACCTGTGTAACCAACAGCACCCAAACGAGCCAGCCAGTGAGTCAGTTGGCTGCATGTGGGGAAGAGCTGCTAGAAAATACAGACATAGTAATCCATGTGTTTTGGGAAGTCCTCTATTGTTTCTGGAAAATCAGGTTGAGTTGAGGGTATACAATACAAGACCAAGGACCATGAAACCCTGAGTGATTTTGTGGTCTCAGCTGTTAAAGTGTGTGAGTAGAGACATTTCTGCTGGTACAGACCCTCCGGCCTGCACAGATGGGGGCCTGGTGGTGTTGGCACAGTGCTTTACAGTGTTCACAGCTATTCCTGAGCTCTTCCCGTTTGCTCTCTGGTCATCTCCTAAGTGCAGGCATCCTGCGTGTCCCATTTTATACACAAAAAGAACCGAGTTGGAGGAATACGTCTGCTCAGGGTCTCACAGGCTGTGTACCAGAACCAAGCTTCCAAAACACTCCCACTTTCCCCTCCGGCAATGGTGTCCCCTCGTGTATGGGAAAGTAGGCTGATTTGTCTGTTCAGAAAAAAATCAGATGCTTTGCGGGGAAAGAATCATAAAAAATTTAATAGTGTACCAAAATGTAATAGATAAAAATAATTTTTAGGCATCTGTATACCTATGAGATATGTCAGATCCAAAGACAAGTATATCCTACAGATTTTTTTTACGTGTTCTGTGTGATACAATACTAGCCTACTCTGAAGTTCAGATTAACTTATTATTTAAATTATCAAAACTTTTAAAAGCCTTTGAGGATGCACTGGTATTTCTCCTCTTTGTAACAAGCACATTAAAAAGGGAAGATCTTTAAAGTCCTGTCTTCTACGTATTCTTTGGAAACGACGTGTGTTCTTGGGGTTGTAGGGAAGAAAACGTAACCAACACTTATCTGCTGTGGTCAGTCTTCAGAGACCCCAAAGTGCTGCTTTCTGACCTTGGTTCTGAGCTAGGAATGACTCCTGATATCTGAATGACGCCACGTCTGCTCTCTGACAGTGGTGAGCGCTGGTTGATACCTGCCATCAATGGACCCCGTGACGTGCTCAGAGTGGTTGCTGGTCCTCCTGTCCCCAGGGAAGCTGTGCTAAAGACAAAATTTTCTAGCTGGGGGAATCACAGGGAGCTCCCTGACCTCCTAGTGCTACAGTCAGGGGACCTGCAGTCACACTCAGGTCCAGTTCAAGGGAGAGAACTTGCCCCAGGACATTTATGTACTGGAATTTTTCCCGCCCTCCCGGCCTTTCCTGGTGCGCTCCCACCATCTCCATCAGGGTTCACCTCCTGTGAAAAGCTCTAGAAGAGAAGGGAGATTTGGGCCCTGTGTGTTATTTTCACCCTGGATGGAGGCTGTCCTCGGGAGTCTGTTCTGTCCCAGGCGGGCACCACCAGCCCTGTGGCAGCCCTGCCCAGCCCCCTGAGCTGGGCACTCTGGCTCTTCAGAAGTGGGTTTTTTGGTGCACAGTATATAGTTGGGTTGTATGTTTTCAAATTCACTTTGCCAATCACTGCCTGTTAATTGATGTATTTAGACTATTTACATTTAAATCATTGATATGTTGGACTGAAGTATGCCATTTTATTATGTTTTTTTGTTTGTTTTTACAGGGACAGAGAGAGAGTCAGAGAGGGATAGACAGGGACAGACAGACAGGAATGGAGAGAAATGAGAAATATCAATCATCAGTTTTTCGCTGTGACACCTTAGTTGTTCATTGATTGCTTTCTCACATGTGCCTTGACTGAGGGCCTTCAACAGACCAAGCAACCCCTTGCTCGAGCAAACAACCCTGGCTTCAAGCTGGTGAGCCTTTTGCTCAAGCCAGATGAGTCCTTGCTCAAGCTGGCGACTTCGGGGTCTCGAACCCTGGTCTTCCACATCCCAGTCTGACGCTCCATCCACTACGCCATCACCTGGTCAGGCATTGTTTTTTCTTGCTTGAATATTCTGGAAAATTCCATCTTGATTTATTTAGTGCAGCGGTTCTTAACCTGGGTTCTATCGAACCCTAGGGGTTCGATGAGTCGGTCTCAGGGGTTCGGAGAAGCCTCTGCCGCAGAGGCCAGAATAAAGTAATACCATAATTTGTTGTGAGTTCATGGACTTTGTTGGTTTTGTTCTTTGAGCAAGGTGATGTTCATGCACGGCTCATTTTGTGCACCAGTAAAAAAACATATACCTATGTCTTGAATTTGGAAAAAAATATCATATTTTATTTATCACTAAAGAAGGGTTCGATGAATGCTCATATGAAACTGGTGGGTTCGGTACCTCAAAAAAGGTTAAGAACCACAGATTTAGTGTTTTTGAATATGCTCTTGGTATACTTTTCTTAACATTAGTTCTGGATATTACAACATATATACGTCACTTATCAATTCTACTTTGAGAGAAGTATAGAAACCTTGCTTCCATTTAGGTCCCTTTGCCCTCTTCACTTTTAAAATAGAATTATCTTACTTTTTTTCTCTATGTACATTGAGCATCAGCTATCAGATGAGTGTGTGTGTGTGTGCGTGCATGTTTCTTAAACAATAGGAACGATCATTCCACGTCAAGGTGTCGGCAGGTTGACTTCTCCTGAGACGTCTCTCCCGTCCTGTGGACAGATCTTCTCTCTCCCCCCTGTGTCCTCAGGTGTCTCCTCTGTCCGGGGTGATGTCTCCCTCACCAGCCATCACGTGTGCTTTAGAAATACAAGGAGGAGGAGGCCCATTCTGGTGCTCCAATTTCCTCTCTCTGTTCCATCACTAACCTGCTCTGTGTCTGGAAGTCGTTGTCATTAGCTCCTCTCCAAAGGCGGGCCTTCTGGTGGCTAATTCTTGGTTTTCTCTCTGATGCTATCTTTATCTTCCCCTCATTCATGAAGGGTGTTTTCACTAAATGTGGAATTCTCAGTTGAGTTCCTTTCTTTCATTGTTTGAACAGTTTTGTGCCACTCTGTGGTCCAGACGAAAAGCTGGCTGGGATTGGTACCTGTGGTCCTGTAAGGAGCACAGTGTCCACCTGCTTTCACCATATCCTTTGTCTTTTATTGTTACAGGTCAGGTTACAACGGGTCTTGGGGTAGGTTTCTCTGGATTGTTCTGTTGGGGATTTTCTCAGTTTCCTGAATCTGGGAGTCTCTGGTGATTGTTTCCTCAGATGTTCTTCCAGCACTGCCCCCAGCCCATCCCCGCATGAATGTTTGTCGTCTCATTAGCCATTGTCCCACAGGCTCCCAAGACTATTCATTTTATTGTTCAGTACATTTTCTCTCTGGTTTTCAGATTGGGTGTTTCCTATTGTGTCTTCAAATTCATTGATTCTTTCTTTTGTTCTTTTATTTTTTTTTTTTATGTCTTTTATCTCTTTGGTGAGATTTCCTGGGTTTTATTTGTTTGTTTGTTTGGACGGCACTTGGAGCTGCTCACTGAAGCATCTTTTTGATGGCTGCTTTGAAGCCCTATCCCAGCATCTCAGCATCCGTTCCTCCTGGTGCTGGCCAGACTGATTTCCCTGGGTCCTGGGAAACTGGGTTGTGTTTTGGGCAGATGCTCACCTGTTTGGGTCCAGTGAGCAGGTCTGGGTATGCTCCCATGGGCTGTGGTTCCAGTGACTGCTGTGAGGGTCCTCACAGGTCTGTGTGGTCGGTTTCACCCTCAGGGTATCTCTGGAGCTCATGCCTGTTCCTGTGTGCCGGCCACAGTGGGATGCTCTTCCTGAGGCTGGTGGGTTTGTGTGGAGGGGCCGGGAGCACCTCTTCAGCCTGCATCCCAGGCTGCACAGTCAGGCAGCATGTTCCTCCCGGGAGGAAGTGTCTCCCCAGGCTGCCCTCTTCTGTGGGGTGGGGGCCGGCAGGTTCTGGGAACCACACATGCATCTGCAGTTCTGATTCCTAGCGTCTGGCTCACAGTTTCCATGTTCTGTTATCAAGGGACAGGGCAGTGGAGACTGTACCCTTTATTAAATCCTCACTATCAGACATGGGAAGCATAGCCTCCTCCTTCTGACTTTCTAACTAGAGTGATCTTCAAAGGAAAACAAAACTTCTGACAACAAAACAGAACATATAATGTCCCTGGGTAGCAGTAGCCGTGGCCCTAGTGGGGACTGGAGACTGCGTTCGGCACAGAGCACCTGCTGGAGGAACGGACGGGAGAAGGAAAGCCAATCGGGAACGTCACAGTCAGGAGGTGCTGTGCAGGGTCCTGGGAGAAACCAGGCAGTGGGAGGCTTCACGCCCATGCTGTCCCTCCTGCTGACGACGAGGACCTCTGTCCCTCAAGCTGAGTCCGCCTGAGCTGGGTGCCAGCACTGCTCACTCCAGCTCCCCTTCTGATCCTTTGGTGAGTTCAGCATAACTCCGTCTATGAAAGGCCCACTTGCTTGCTAACCGTTCTCAGATCAAGACCCGTGGGCAGCCTCCAGTCCTTTAAAAACAATACTAAGTGAAATGAAATGAAATGAAAGGCCTGCTTGGCCTCTGTGTCTGCACACACTCCATATGCAGTCTGGAGGACTGTGGAGTCTCCTGATCGTGCAGTCGGCCCGAGGGCAGTAGTACTGTGTAAGGCAGAGCTGTCCAGCAGGGGGCACAGCACAGATGGAGAAGAGGTTGGACAGGTGGTGCGTGTGACAAACACTTGGGTGACAGTCTGAGGCAGGCAGTGCAGTGCATGTGACCGACACTCAGGAGACAATCTGGATGGAGGCAGAGACGCGGAGACAGGTTGGACTCCCAGATCGTGTTCAGCCGGCTGTTGGAAGATGGTGTCAGTGTTCTGATGGTGGAGTCTGCTCCGAGGATGAGAAAACGGCGGGGTGACTTACCCTTCGTCTGTGGCCACCCCGTCTCCAGGGTCCTGGCCTGAGGCTGGGCCCCAGTTATTACGTGTATATAGGGCAGGCTGGCAATGGAGCACTGATTTGCAGGTGTGAGAATCACTTGGGCTGGTGGGCAGGTGACCCTCATAGACATTGGACAGCTGTGAACACGGTCCTTCTGTCCATCTCATTTTGCTTTGTCCAGACCAGGCCCTGTGTGCAGCAGGCTCTCACCTGGGTCTCTGTAGCATTGTGTGTACTCCATGACCTTTAGGAAAGTCACACTACTGCCCTTCAGTGCCACCTGTCTCGTGTTCTGGGCCTTCTTTAGTCATTTACCTGAGCACCTGGGGATAGCACGCTTCCCTGTGGTAGAGTTAGGGGGACATTGTGGGAAGGATGGCCATTCACCAAGTCTTCACAACCGTTTCTGCAAATCCGTTTTTGAATGATGGGGTTTTGTGATAATTAATCTCCATTATCCAATCCAGTGTAATTATATAATACTTTATAAAACCTCGCATTTTAAAGGCAAGCAGTAACTATATATTGTAGTGTTACTGTTGTCTGTTATTACTGTAGCTGTGCTTCTGTCCTGGCGAATGTCTCATGCTCTGAACCAGTCAGTGCCGTGACGGCTCGCGTGACGGATGGTGCGCTCAGCCCGCCGAGGGCGCAGCTGTTCCGGGACTTCGCGGCCATGATACTATCGTGTCTCACACATTTTCACTGTGCCTGGGGGACACTCAGAAGTCAGGTCATGGACATATATGACATATTTGTGGCTGCTTATCTTTTGAATAACCTTCCTACATTTGGGGGAAATTCTTAGGTTATTAGTTTTATCTTCCATTATGGAAATAATTTGAGTTTCTAGTTTCCTTGAGGACCTAGCGTGTGACCTGGGCTCTGCCAGTCAGAGCAAGGGCCGCTGGCCA
Organism: Rhynchonycteris naso; assembly: GCA_037038555.1. Taxonomy (NCBI): domain Eukaryota; kingdom Metazoa; phylum Chordata; class Mammalia; order Chiroptera; family Emballonuridae; genus Rhynchonycteris; species Rhynchonycteris naso. The sequence continues at coordinate 109,664,227 of CM073001.1, forward strand.
TGGGGTGGCCCCGTGTGGCTCGGGGACCACAGGTTCCCAGGGGCTGGTGCCTGTGTGGTCTCCACATTCAGCATGGCTGTGTATGCTGAACTTGGGTCTCCACGCTGACCGCTCAGCCCCACCCATGTCCTAGAGCTGCCTTGTAACCCGCACACCAGCGCTGCAGATGGCAGCAGGGTATGGGGGTCTGTACTGTATTGGGTGTGGGAGCCCCCAGCGTGCCGTAGGGACAGCAGCCCACACTGATCATGTCGGAGCCGGCACTGCACTCCTTGCCGTGAACCATGTGGTCATCCTGTCATAATCCAGCTCAGCACATGAAGACACTGAGGACCTGGAGTTCACCTCCTCACCATGGCCATTGGTGCCCTGTCCCGCTGACCTCAGTTCCTGCAGGCGGTCTTCTCTGTTGCTCCTCCCACGTTACTTGTCCTTAGTTCACTGCATGTCAGGCACCGTGCTGGTGTCCAGAGGTGACCTGACCTTCCCAAGGTTTGCACGTGGGTGGGAAGGACCGACACTGGGCTGATAGTCACCCCGATGATACTGCACTAGGGCCTGGGGACTAGTATCGAGCTCCCTAACAGCAACCTCTTACACAAGGCCCAGCCCATCTGTTTACTGATGTGTCCTTGTTATCCCCAGTCTCCACGGAGCACTTCACAGACTTGACCTGGGATAAGCTTCCTCATGCTGGTCAGCACAACGAAGAGAAGTCCATGCTGGAAGAAGTCAGACACAGAATAAACAGTGGAGGGCCAAGAGGTGCATGAGGGTCTGACGGAGAAGGGGGAGGCCTTTAGGTCTAGAAACGTGGACAGCAGCATTCCAGGGGGTGCAGCATGCCGACTCGTAATGAGGTCCTAGAGATAACCAAGATGGAAATCCCTGAGTTTTCATTTTAACTTTCCTCTCTGCCTTTAAAGCCAGCTGTCTGTCTGCTTTAGGAGGGCCTCCACGGTCAGGCCGCAGCCTCTCAGACCCAGAACCAACTGTGGGCAGGCATTGGGATCCTTTGCTGAGTGCCGAGGGTTCTCAGACAGCTGGGTCTAGACTCCCCCCTCACGCCACGTGGGTTTTCTGAGTTCCTTTTCGCTCTGGAGATTTTATGCACTGCGGAGCCCTATTAGGACGTGCTGTTGGGTTCCGCTGAGTGACACCTGGCAGTGCCTACCCCTCTGAGCCGGGCGTCCCATTGTGTCCCCTGGGTGTGCGATCCACCACCCAGCTCTTCTCCCGCACTTCAGTGTGAGAGCCTGGCCGTGCGTCCCCAGATTTGTTTCTGTTCCCTCGTGTTCTGAGAGGTTTGAATTCCCCAACTTATAAAAACAACCAGAAATACTTGTTTTGTCGTTAAGCCAGCCCTGTTCAGGAATGTAAGAGCATACGGCGTGTACATCCAGGAAGTTACGGACTCCTCAGGGATTAGCCCAGTCCCCCCAGCTGAACAGGCACACTCGGTGACACAGCAGCCTGCTTCGGAGGGCTCTGGTGTTCGGGGTGCCCTGGTCAGCACATGGTAAGACCGCAGGAAAGACCAGCATGACTGGAAGCCAGAGAGTCTTCAGATTAATTTCATGTCCCACGGCACAATGACAGATAGGCCTGACAGATCCAGGGGAAGCGATAGATGAGCTCTGACATCGGCTGGACTTTGGATTCTGTCCCCCACACCCAGCCATCGATAAAGCAGTAATATCTCATTCAGACTCCTGGGTTTCAAGCCTTTTTTTTTTTAATGTGTTGCAAGGGATCCTATCTCTACAGTGGCTGAGACCAGAACTGTGACCTCGTGGAGAGAGTGGGCTGCGTGCGGTCTCACCGTGTGCCCTCTGCTAACAGCGCCTGGGAGGGCGAGGGGAGCGACAGCGACTGGAATGTTATCTGTGAGGTTTGAAACGGCGGATGATTCAGCGTTGCTCATGGCTGGGCACCATGCATTCTAAAGGGCCTGGCATGGCCTGACCTGTGGTGGCGCAGTGGATAAAGCGTCGACCGGGGAACACTGAGGTCGCCAGTTCAAAACCCTGCACTGGCCTGGTCAAGGCACATATGGGAGTTGATGCTTCTAGCTCCTCCCCGCTTTCTCTCTCTCTCTCTCTCTCTCTCTCTCTCTCTCTCTCTCTGTGTGTGTGTGTGTCTCCTCTCTAAAATAAATAAATAAAAAGAAATTTTAAAATAATAAATAAAGCGCCTGGCACACAGGAGGCACAGAACAAAGTGTCAAGTGACGTGTTTGTCCTGGGTCTGCTTGGAAACGAAGCAGAACCTCTTCCTTGTCATGGTCCAGAACAATAGCAAACCACCCATCAGCCAAGCTGGCCCACTGCCTGGCTGGTCAGGCAGGTCTTATTGGCAAACAGCCACACTCGTTTACCTGGTGTCATGGCGGCTTTTGCGCTACAGGAGAGTTGAGTCTTTGGGACAGGGACCCGATGGCCCACAGAGCCAAGACTATATTCTGTGACCCTGCAGGGAGTGTCGGTTGTCCCTGGACCCGACCACAGTAGTCTGGTGGTTCTCACATTAACACAGCTGAGCAGGGAGACCAATTTCAGCGACTCAGCATCAGAAACCCCAGAACACAGCCATGGATGGTCAGATATAGAAGGGACATCCTTAACCAGCCTGTCCAAATCTCTCCTTTTTTGGGGGGGCGGTGCAGACACCATTTATTAAACACCTGCTGTTGGACAAGCTCTATACTCAACTTCCATCCCACAGTAAGCGTGTGGGGAGGACAGCAAGGGTGAGTGACAGGTGACAGTCGGGGCCCAAATCCTGATGTGTCTGCCTTGCAAGCCTGTGGACTATCCTGTGTGCCACTCCCTTCCTTTCTAACACCGTCCTTCTCCTGTCTCATCCCCTTTATTTGGTTATCAAATTCCTCCCTCTCTGTCACCAAGTAGATGTTGAGCTGCTGGTGTTGCCACCCTGACCCAGTGCTGGGGCCACAAGGTGCAAATGAGGCCCCCCTGATCCCCGCCTTCCAGGGCCGCAAAGAGAGGTCACCATGCAACATGGTAACTGCCCCCACCTGCATGCTGCCGGTGCTGGAAGAAGCCGACAGCATTTGTCTGGTAGGAGACAAAGTTGGCTCCTGCTCTGGGAGTCTCCAGGATAGGAAGGGAGAGACTGAGAGGCTTGGACCAGCCAGCTGAGATGGCAGAAAGCTCAGAACCTCAGGGCTATGTACAAAAGGTGGGTGGCCCTATGGGCTGCGGGATGGTGACAGTGTGCTCAGGAAAAGGCCACCAATCAAATCAGGGTCTCTGGCAAACCCCGGTCCACAAAGGCTGCGGAGCTGGTTGAAAGCCATCACACGGTTGTTATGATGACCCTCGTGCTTGGCACTGGACCCGTGAAGGCAGTCATTGTTATACAATAAACCCATCTTTATTTGTACTTTTTAGAATGTTTGTTGAGTGTTTATTATCCATAATTATTGCTCACTGATTTATTTAAAGTGAACAAGTGAAAACATCATGTGCACGTTGGATATCATCAAAGAATCATTAAGGCTGATGTTTGTTCAAGAGTTTGGAGTCTGTGATGTTCAGATAACTGCGGTTTTATTTGATTCAACTCAAAGGAAAGACTTCTTACTAAGCCATTGGTGTGGCTCCTGTCCACTGGACACCACCTCACAGGAGATATTGAGGCAGCCAACAATGGCGTTCTAGAAAGTCAGAGTTGAAGATGACCCTGATCACTACCTCAGAGGAACAGCGGACCTCTCATTTGTGTGTGTAGGGCTCACCCAGCACGTATTGAGAGAGTTTGCTCTCTGCCTGACGACACCTGCCGCTAATACCTGTGAGGACTGTTACATACCTGTAAAGCCCAGGAGGACGTCAGAGCGCGTGGGGATGAGCTGGGGCTGAGGAGAGGTGACGGAGTTGAGGTGGCGAGGCAGCCCGGCCCCTAGTTGCCGACCGACCAGGCTTTGTAGCAGGCTCTGCATTCTATGCTCCGGGCATCGGGGCCATGGTGGCTGTGGTCCCCTGCAGAGCATGCAGTCTTGTCAGGAGACGAAAGGCCAGGTTACCATGCCCACCTGGCCAGGGCACCTTCATCAGACATGGCCCCAGCGGCAGAACCCTCAGTCTGGCCACCACCAGGCACCTGGGTCTCCCTGGGGTGGAAGCCGCTGACCAGGTCATTGTGCCCTTCCTGGGTGTCCACCAAACTGCCCCGGAAGCCCTGTGAGAACAGGTCAGTGGTGAGACTCACATGTGTACTAGAATGTTCTGAGCTCAGTCATTCAGCAGAGCATGTCCACAGCCTACATCGCTGTGATGTGGTGACATCCGAGTTTTTCTGGGACAGTCCGAAGGAAGCCAGTGAAGCCATTAGCGGGGAGGGCAGGGCAGGGCTCGGGGGGCCCCCAGCTGGGGACCACCGTGTCATCAGCTGGGAAGCCCACATTTGAGCCGAGAGGTGTGTATTACTGGCCTAGAACGGCTACTCTTGTGCTGTGTGAAAATGCTCGTTTCATAAAATTTTTGTTTCTTTTCCAATTAATGGCAATTATTTTCTAGATCTAGCCACTAAGTCCGTATTTAATTTTAGGTTTTGGGTTTTTTTTTTTGGCAAAATGTTCCCCCTCTGCCTCCTATTTTGTTTTTGTTTAAGAGTCGAATCCATGTCTTAATCCTTTTTGGGCTGCTGGGGCAAAGCACCCTAGACTGGGTGACATGGACCTCAGATGCTGTTTTCTCATGGTTCTGGGGGCTGGAAGGTGCGTTCACTGTCTGGTGAGGACCCTCTTCCACGTGTGCAGGGCCAGGAGCTCCACAGGCCCCCCTGTCAGGGCCTGGCTGCCCCCAGAGGGTCCACCTTCCTGAGCTGACTGCGCCCCTGGCCCCTGCCTCCTCACGCCATCACAGTGGAGGTTAGGATTTCAGTGTGTGAATTTGGGGGGGAACACACATTTTGTCTATAAAATCTGTTTTAGAGAAATGGGCACTCTATCATGGCAAACACTACTGTTATGCAGCTTAGGGCCTTTTGGGAGCCTGCTGTCTGTCCATCAGCAGAGGCTGGTGGTGTTTGTGGCAGCACAGACATGAGAGTCAGAGGTGCTGGTTTTCGCATCCAGCTCCTCGGAGACCTTGAGACCCCAGGGAAGTTTCCTGGGTTCTCTGAGACTGAGGCTCAATGCTGAGGTGGGGGGATGGTAGCACCTACTTGGAGGGATTGTCAGGGGACCCTAGAGGTGCTCGTCATAGGTTCATGCAGCGGCCGGCTCTGGACAGAAGCGAGCCATTGTGAATGTGAGGGAACCGGCTTTCCCCTGGATGCGCAGCCTGTGAAGCGTGCTTGGACGTGGCAGATGCTGACATCACATGACCCTGGCCACACAGCCACCTGCATTCCTTGTGCAGGTCCCGGTCCTGGGCCTCACTGTGATTCAGGATATTTTGCAGAAGTGCCATGGTATTAGACGTTTTAAACGGACCCAAGTGGTTGTAGCCTGTTGTCAGAATTGAAGCTGGTGACTGAAGACCTTTGTTCGTCAGTGGGTGATGGGTGGTGCCTGGATGGTGTGCTGGGGCGTTTGTAGTGCTCGGGCGCAAACAGGACTGAGTTGGGCAGAGGCTTGAATCCTGACTGGGTCACTCACACCCCTGTGTCTCCCCAGTCACGGGCTCCCCAGGGAGGCCTGGAGCTGGCAGGGCGGCAGGACCGGAGCACTTGGAGGTTGCTGTTTATAAAATGATGCTAACACCGTGATGAGAAGTGATGCGTCCTAAAGAGAGGACAGCTCCTCCTCCCCTCTCTCCTGTGTCACCTGTGCTGCGTGCGACGCTATCTGCCCAGCCAGAGTAGGTCTTACTTAGGAAGCATGCACTCAGGTAACACCCTTTTTAAAAGTAGGACGTATCTTATTTTTTATAATTTCCATCTAAATCACAGTGCATTTAACAAGTAACCTGCTGCTCTCTCCCAATTCGCTTCTGAGAGCAGAGAGGTTATGAATTATAAATACTTATCGCCTCGCGGAACCTGATACAGAGAAGGCACTCGGGTATGTAATGAACTGTGTACTTTTCATGTAGGATGGCACCCCATTCTGCATCGATGTGAATCCTAATTACAAAAAAAAATTGAATTCTTGACCTCCAGACGTCTGTGTAGTAATGCTGGGTGTGACTGTTATTCTGCTCTGAGCAGTCCCCCTTCCCCCAGCTGTCCCCACTGCCATGGGCACGGGTGTGCAGACTCGATTTCTCAGCTGGAGACTGGGACTCGGGTCCTCCAAGTGTCCCCATCAGCCCCACAGCTCGGTGGCCCCAGGAACTTGGGCTTGTTTTGCTACCCGACCACTATCTGTACGTGGGCTCCTGGCATGTGGAAGAGCCCTACAAGACACAGGCAGACATAGGAGCACGTCTGTCTTTGCCGACACCTGTGATCTGGGTGACAGCCTGCTCAGTGTAGATGGACCCCAGTGACCCATGTACATTTACCCCACCTCTCTGTCCCAGCAAATCGGCTCGGTTGCACCAAGGGGATGTCAGCTCCGCGGCCTGCACGTCCGCCCCTGTTTCTGCTTCCTCCTTCCCTCTGCCCTGCTGTGCCCCCACCCCCTTCGCTTCCCCCTTGAGGAGGCACAGGTGCCTGGGAGTCAGTACACATGTACAGACGCTGAGCCCTCGTCAAGACCAAGTCGGACTAAATGACCTTCAGGGAAAACTCCCAGTGTGTGGGCCGTGACCGATGGCTGTGCGCGTCATGGGGGCAAGGTCTCCTTGTGGCTGTGGCCTTGGTTCCCAGGGACACGAGAACACAGTGACCCTCTCACCCAGCCCCGTCATGTTAGTGGTAGCATAGCCTGTTTCCTGGGGGCCCTCATTTTGATCCTTTGACCTCTAAAGCATTCTGCATCCCATCCTGTGTGCTCTACCTGTGTGGTATGTCATTGTTCTTGGCACCTATGACCAAGCACGTACTATGTGTCAGGCACTATGTAGACCTGTGCCATCACATTTGACAGACGCTGTCATAGATGCATGCAAGGGAGGACAGCAAGCCGTGCCTGGGGTCAGGGTGGCCCCCAGTAGAGAAGCGTGCACGGGGAGACATGAGAGCCGGTTAGGGGTTGCGAAGTTCAGAGGACAGGTGCTGTTCTGGTTGGGGTTGGCTCTGCATGCCCACAGACCAGGGGAAGAGAGTGTTGGTGTGTGTGTGTGCATGTCCAGAAGACAGTGCGGGCTGTCCTGTGAGAATTGGGTCCTGGCCAGGCGGCATTGGGAACACATAATTCTGGATGTGCATGAACATCCGTGTGAGAGAAAGGCATCACGGTCACCCTGTACTGTCTATGGAATTGGGGCGCCCAGGAGGACCAGCAGGAGAGGTCAGGTCAGTGTTGGGCACACAGGGGTGAGTGGATGTCCTGCACTGCTAGGCGGGGCTGCAGGAGATGGGTGGTGGGGGCAGGAGCACTGTGGAGGAAACTTGGGGTGCTGTGGGCTTGTCTGTGGGGTTCAGCACTGAGGGACGTGCCTTGGGACTCAGGCTGCGTAGAGAGCAAAGGTCACAGATCAACCCTGAGTGCACGGTGCCTGAGGTCAGGGGAAATTGAGGCAGCCAGTGCAGTTAGGGGAGCAGAACACATTGGTCCGTGTGGAAAGTTACCCGCTGTGCTGTGGGGATGGAAGACTTATGGTCGCTCAAACCCCTCTCCGGTGTCTGGGGCACATCCCCCCTCTGCACAGAGAGAACATCTGAGGCTGGTGGTCTCTGTTTCAGAACTGGACTCAGGAGATGACCAGGATGGAGGAAAGCTGACGGCCGCCTAAGGAGGAGGGGGTAGATGCTGGTTATCAGAGGGGACTGCCGATTAGCACGGCCGGTGTTCCTGTCGCCCCTTCCGAGGCCAGGGGGGAGGCATTAGGAGAGCAGTTCTGTGGCCTGGGAGGAAAGCGAAGTGGGCAGTTAAGCTCCTGGAAGCTGAGTGGGCAGTGAGCATCGTGGATTGAAACCCTGCCCTTTAGTCGCAGGCGTAATGGATGTGGAGGCCCTGGACAGGCGTTGGCGCCCTGGCGGGACACACGTTAGGTTTGTGGCTTAGTGGGGTCGGCCAGGGTGGACCAGGTGCCCAGGCTCCACCGAGGACGGGGCCGCGTGTACACCGTGTGTGAACCCCGGCAGGCAGGCCCTGTGTCCCCTGTACTGGGTCATAGTCACTGGCTGAGTGGAGTCTCATTTTAAGAGCCTCCTCTCCGTAGACCTTCAGAGGGTCATGTCCCCACACTGCGTGTTTTGAATAAGACCCATCTGCAGCCAGAGGTTGGTTGGCTGCAGTGAATGTGTGACTTGTGGTGCCACAGGGTCTGGCCTGGCTTTTCGAAGGGATGCCTGTCTGCCATGCGGAAGGTTGGTCCTGCCCATGGGGATCTGCACATTTGGATGCCAGTCAAGTGGCTGCCGCCCTGCACTGGCTGACAGGTCTGCAAGCCAGACCTGTGGGAGGGACCTGGAGCAGGCAGGCCAACCCTGTTGCTAAGCAACCGGTCCCAGTCTGCACCTACTGGTCCAAGGCCTCAAGGTTGGCCTGGCCTCGCACTGGAAGGGCTTTCTGTACTTTGTGCTGCATCCCTCCCTCACCAGTAATTGTCACTGCCCGCCAGGAACCGGAGGACCTGCCCAACACCCTGGCAGATGGAAGGACCAAGGACCCTTTTGAGCTGTGACATTTGGCTCTTCACAGTCCTCTGTCTGCCTGCCCTGTGCTAACTTTCAAAAGACTTGGGTGATTTTAATCACAATTTTCAAAACTGCTGAATGGTTCCAAATGCCTTTCAAATTCAGTTTGGATTTTTTTTTCTGCGATGACATTGTCCTGTACTGGAAGGACCTTGGCACCCTGTTAGGGGAAGTGGGGTGGTTGAAAAATATCACCCTGTTTCCTGTTTCCTCCCTGGAAGGAGTGTTTCAAGGTCACGGCCTCTTCTTCTGCCTGCATGGCGTCCCCCGGGCTCCACGCCTCACTGTCTGGCTGTGATTCCAGAGTTTCTTTAATCCTATCAATCTCATGCCAGGCCGGGGAGAAAATGTCACGCTCCGCAGGAAGCCCAAGGGAGGGGTGCGATCAGAGGACCTGCAAGGGGCCCACGCCCGCCAATCACACGGTCGGTGCAGAGCACCCCCAGACATCCCGGTCTGCTCACAGGCTTGCTTTTCAGAGAATGGGGTGGGGGGTGCTGAGAGTGGCCATGACAACACTGGCGTGCATGGGCCTTGGGAACCCAAGTGAGCGGGACCACAGAGGAGCGAGGTGCTTACCCTTCCTAGGGAGAGGAGAGTCCGGCTGCTGGCAGCATCCATGAACGCATGAGGGACCCCGTACCGATGGGGATGGGACGTGTGCTCACTGGCCATCCGCCCGGCCTTCCCCATCCGCCCTGTGTACCTGGTGAGTCTCTGGATGCCGGCACACAGGAAGTACCTGGACCCTGCCTCTCTGTGGCCCAATTGCAACACCCTTGCTGTCCCTCACTGCTGTCCTGTGCTCTGGCTGATGGGGCCTCGCTACTCTGTCCCTGTGCCTCTGCCCTGGCCCAGCGAAGCCACCTGGGGTCTCCCCTGCAGTATATGTGACAGCGCTCTTGCCAGAGGGAACACATGTCACCTTCACCACACACTGGCCAAGGGTGTCCTGCGGCCCACTAGCCCTAAGGGATGCTGGCAGGCAGAACGCGATTCCTGTGCTCAGTGCTCATGAAAGAGAACCCCGAGGGGCATGGTGCAAAAGGCCTGCAGATGGCAGACCCGTGCAGGGCAGGAGAAGGGGGAGCATAGGCCAGTGACCCAGAGCAGAGGCATGGCCCCATTCAGACCCATGGTGGACGGTGGCCACACCCCAATGCGGTGCTCAGCCCATGCAGTGCCCATCTGTGAAGGAGCCGCTGCTCCCAACCTGTTGAGGAGAAAACACCCTACCAGGATCCTGGAGCAACTACACGGTACCTGGGACTCCGAAGTCTGTTTTTCCATTTCAGTGCCATTTGCAGAGTCCCTCCTGTGACTGATCAGCTGGCCTATGGCCCGGGGCAGAGGATGGAGTGCTACTTTGGGGTCTGCTGCCCCCTGGACATGAGCTCCCCCACCATGTCCAGGCACTCCTCCTGAGCGGTTCAGCCGGCCTGCCTACGAAGACCGCACAGTGACCAGCTTCAGCCATCTCCGGGGTCTGCAACGCCCCAAACACGAGGTGGCTATCAAGTGGGAAAGGCTAATAAACACAAACTATTAAGTCCCCCAATTCACTTTCATTTTGCCTCCGTTTAGTGGGGAGATCCAGAATTTCACAACAGTTGCCCTGTGCCTTTAAAGAAAGACCAGTGAGCAAGGACGAGTGTTTGAAATGAGTCTTTTCCATTTGTGCATTCAGATCCACCCCCGACCCCCACCCCACTGTGTCCTGGGCCACGTTAAGAGGAATAGGGAGAGAGGGTGGAGAGGTGTGCAGCACGTGAGGGCCGGCATGGCTAGCAGGCCACGGGCTGCTGTGCTCACCTGTGCCAGCAGGTCGCATGTAATAAGTGTGCCCTGCTCGCCGTCTGGGTGGTGAGGCACCTGTTCATGAGTGAGGCGGGGGACGAGCCTGCCTGTTGGGGAGGAAGAAAGCCTCTGGAAGTGCCTCCTCGACCCACCACACCGAGAGCGTTAATGGGAACCCACGGACTGCCCTGCTCACAGAGTGGCCTGGTGGGCTGCAGAGGGCCCATGCAGACTCTCCCTCACACACTCCTGTGGCTGTTCCCCAGGCAACGGCGTCACGCAGCCAGCTGGCCCTGCCCCCAAGCCCATTGAGGCGCACACTTGCCAGGAGCCAGTGCTGTGGCCCTCCATCACGACCCTGTGGGCTCTGATGTGGGAGCATTGGCAGGCGAGTTTTGAGAATAAACATGAGGGGATGGACGAGACCACTGGATAGACAGTGACCACATCCTGCGTATGTCAGCCACATGCAGAGTACAGGGAGGCAGGGGCTGCCTCGCACGTTGGAGCCTGCAGGGTTTGTGTTTGCTCCTGACAGAAGGTAGAACCACTTCCTCCCCTTGTCAGAGGTGAGGGTGTGCTCAGTCCAGAGCAGCCTTTGTCTGGGCCCAGCGCTGTGAGCAGCTAGGCTGGCCTGGCCTGCGCCACGCCAGGGCTGTGCAGGGAGGAGGATGACAGGTCCTCACAGAAAGGACCACAGGGTTTGTGGGGCTGTCCTGGAATTCCCACGAACCCCGAGCTGACTTGTCTGGGATGTCCCCCTTTGATGATGCGGTACCAACTGGCGCTCACTGGTGATCTCTCTTGTACTAATAATGTAGAATCTGAACTTTCAAGCAATTCACCTTTTTAAAGCATTCTGGGATTGAACTTGGACTTTCCATCTGACCTTAACCCCACTGAATTCCAGCAGATCGCATGGCGTGTGATGTCACATGAACCTTTGTTCTGTGAAGTGGTGTCACCCTGACCAACCTCACAGCCTGGGCAGCAGAACCCCCAGCCCACTGCTGTCTCTCAGTGGGGTGTAGTGTGTGGACTTTGCAGTACAGGCCCCTCACTGATTCGTCTGGTCTCCACCCCAGAAGTGGGTTCCTGTCTGCATGCGCAGCCAGGACCCGAGGCTCAGGACGGCCCCCTGGGGTTTCCCCTGCGCTGCCTCCTGCTCTCCAAAGCTGAAGATCTTTCCACATCTCCTACTAAAAAGTGGGTGTTTCATCTATGAATTGTGTTGATTGGCTATTTTTGTAGGAGGGTGTTTTTGATATCTGAACCTAAAATATTAGTTAAGCAGCCATCAGCAAATCATTAGATTATCCAAGAATTATAGTCCCAGTCCTCTGCCTTCTCTGGGCCTAATGCTTTCCGGTTCTCTATACATGCAGTCCGGCCGGGTGGGGCCTGCGGAAGGAACCGGAGCATAGGCCAAGCTTGAGGCCTCCTGGAGCTGGAGTGGCAGGAAGCCTGGGCACCAGGTCCCCGGGGCCATGGAGAGTGATCACCAGGCCGAGGCAGCCTGGTCACAGCAGGACGAGGGTCCTAGAGACCCTCACCCATACCACACGGGGATTCATTCCAGGGGGCCCTGCGGAGCCTGACACAGCTGACCGACAGTGGGAGACACTCCAGGAGCTGAGACAGGAAGGGCGGAGAGCAGCTTCTATGAAGGATCGGCTTGGGACTATTTCTGGCTCCGCTCCCTGTGCCATATGGCCTCTCCTGTGTTCGTCCTTGTTTGCTTTTATTCCTCTTTAAAATGCAAAGGCTTTTAGCTCACGGGCCTTCCAGAGCCAGGCAGCAGGCCAGCTGTGGCCAGCGGGCATGGCGCGCCCACCTGGATGCGACTTGGGGTTTGGGGGGAGCACTGTAACAGGCTGGCCAGGGTTGTGACGTCCGTTCCTGCTGCTGACGGCGCCTGGCTGCAGGGGACCCTTCTGAATTGGCATTGTGATAAAAAACACTGGCATGGCATCTGGGTCCCTGCAGACAGGGGTTGTGTTGTTCTGCCTCTGTGACCACATTGGAAAGAGCAGCTATAGTTGGCGTCACCTGCCTGTGAAGTGTGTGACAATCTGCTGTCATTCTCCAGGAACCTCTTGCCGGCAGCCTAGACCCCACCGGTGTAGTCAGTGGGGCGCTGTTGAGGACCAGCATCCTCCAAGGCTCTTGCTGCTACCTGAGCCCCCACATCCCCAGGGGGCCGTGCTGCCTTCCCCCACTGCTTTGATGGGAAGGGGACTGCTTCTGTCAGTCTTTCCTGTCACGGTTAGCTCTGCTGCACGGAGACCTGTCAGTGCCAAAGGTGGTCCTTCCTGTGGACAGGGGAGCTGGGGAGAGAGCTGCACGCTGCCCCGCCCCCCCTGCCAAGCTGGACCAGGGGACATGTTGAGTCTCCGTTAGCCTGGGCACTGCAGATATGGACCCTGCCCTCCTCGTGGCACAGGGCTCTCCTGAGGAAGGCTTTGCGGGAAACTTGAAGCTGGTTGCAGGCCTACCCAGGGGGGGCTCTGCATCTGAGCTTCCCAGGACAGGAGCTGTGGGAGAGTCCCTGACTTCCCACTCTAGGGGCTCACAACTTTCTACCCAGTCTGTCGTGTGGGCGGCTGAGTGCCTGTCCTGGCCTCTCCTCTTGTGTCCGCCTTGTCTCTGGGGGTCATGGCCAGCACCCCATCTTCCCTCTGCCCAGCTTGTGCAGGGACAGCACTTCCCCCGCCCCCACCCCAGGACCCCTTGGGCCGCACGCGCAGGCTGGGTTGAACTGGGCTGCTCCCGAGACCTCTCCTTTGTCCCCCTCCATGGCCTCTGCTCCCTGACCTAAGGCTGTAGCTCACGCAGACGCTGCCCTCCAGCACGGGAACGGGAAGGCCAGCGTGGGGAATCACGTCCTGCCGGCACCGGGGGCGGATGTGGAGCTGGATTCACCTCATCTCCCTGCTGAGTCTGCGTCAGATTCGGATAACTGAAGCTTCTAAAAATAGCCTTGGCTTCCGGAGGCCTCTTGATCTGCTCTCTACCTGCAGCCCCCCCCCCCATGGGAACCAGCCCCGCAGCCAGGGCACCACTGTCCTTGAGCGGCTTGAGTGGCTGTGCAGATTCTGGGGCACTAATCCCCATGGCAGGCCTATAAGCCTGGCGGTAATCCCCGACCGCCAGCCCCAGCCTGGCTCTCTGTTCTTATACCTGTCATCTTATCCCATTAAGTGTCCAGAGCGCGCCGTCCCTGGGAAGAACAGACGGTGGTTCCAGCCTGCCTTGGAGACTCCAGGCAGTGTCTTTCCTTTGAAAGCGGCGGGAAAGTTCCTTCCCTACCCACCTCGGTGCCCATGTGCCCTGTGTGCCGGGGAGGCAGTCCCGCACTGGGCCTCAGCTTCCCATCTGTGCACTGAGGGGGCATGACGCCTGGTGCAACCTTGGACTGGGCTCACACCCGAGCAGCCCTGCCCTCTGGGGACTCCCCGTCATTACAGCGGGAAATCAGGAATTCAGGAAAGAGCTTTGAAAACAGACATGAAAGAGGCATGCCTCGCTGGTGATTACAGCGATTTCCTCCCAAAGATCAGGTTTTCCTCCATAAAAACACCTCCATTTCTTTGATTGCTGTGGGGTGTGTGCGGAAGGCTCTGTGGACATCCGCATCAACACGGAGACTCAGAGAGTTCAGGCTGATTTGCATGTCTCCATGGGTGTACCTCCAGTCTGCTTTTCCATGCTGTTTACCTTAAAATTAATCTACTTGGGAGGGCTGGAGAGTTTCTGGCAAAGCCTGCTGTATTTCTCAGACCTACAGCGCACTCTGCGTTCAGTGGGCTGTGCGATGTGCACGTGTCCAGGGTCCGCAGTGTCAGCAGCGCCTGTGTTCAGAGAGAGGGACTTTGGATTCAACCTTCTACCCACTGAATCTAATTTCTTTCGTAGAAATTTCTATAGGGGTGGAGACCTAGGGCCCAGCACATTTCCAGGAGACTTTCTTCTCTGAGTTTAGTCTCTTTATTCCCGGAGCACCTAAAAATCAGGAGTGTCAGGACCCTGGGTGGGGGAGGGGGTTTCTAAGCAGCTGCCCACGGGAGGTGAGAGGACGCTGTGGTTTGTAGGTGCTGTGCCCACGTGGCTGGTGGTACAGTGGGCATCGGTGCTGGGCACTGGGCCGCTGTGCCCAGGGGCTGGGGCTCAGCAGAGAGCACCATGCAGGCTCCTTTGCACCCCCAGCCCCACACTCATCACCTAGCAGATGGGTGTTTCGGCACCAATGACACTGTTTACAAGTGAGGGCCTCCCGGGTGCTAAGTACCTGATGAGGTACTCTCAGGAAGCTGCCATCAAAAATCCACTTACTCCCCATCTCAGAGCGGAGCCTCATCCACGGTGACTGTGTCCCCCCAAACCCCATTTTTTTCTACTTTTTGTAGAACTGTTGAGGAAGAAAGGAAGGGAATCGATTTTGAGGAAAGTAAGTTTTTTCTAACTAGAATGATGGTTTTCAAGAGAGTAAGACACCGTTAAGTGGGAGCTGGTCGCAGCATGGCCCCCGTCGGGGTGTGTGGCCGGGCGTGCATCTGTGGGCACAGGGCGTCTGTCCGCAGCCGCAGCATACCATAGTGACACCCCTTCTGTTGCGCAGCTGCAGACAGCAGAGTCCTGACCTGTGCGGCGGTGTGGCGGATGCCTGAGGAGTCAGAGCCAGGCAGCCACGAGTCCCCTGACGAGTCCTCGAGCACGGCGCACGCCCTGGAGCTGCTCTGCGACCTGGACCACGCAACACACGGCAGCACGGCCTGGTAGGTTCCGGGTCCTTTCGCCCGAGCAGCCAGGGTAGAGGGTGTTAGTAGATGTGGAGTGGTGCAAACCCAGTGCAGAGCCACGTGTGTACCGGTCTCCTTTCTTTGAAAAGGTGCTCTGAGTTGCTCTCTCTTTTTCAATCCCAGTTGTTTTCTGGATTGGACACATTACAGTCCCCCCCACAGTGACGCTGTGTGTGGAGTCGTGTGGTTGCAGACCCTGCCGGAGCGTGGGGACGAGAGGGTCCTATGCAGCGCTTGACTGCATCGCTGTGTAACTCAACAGACACACCAAGTCCAGCAACCTTATGCTTTAATTATTTGTTACTTCAGGGGGAAGGAGTGTAATCTTTAGGGCTGGGGGTGTGAACATGGGTGTTCTGTGTGTATGTCTGATCCTGGGCCCTCCGGGTCATCACCTGGTGTACATTCCACCACATGTCACCTGCAGGACCAGGGGAACGTGCCTTAAGGCTCTCTGGACCTTGCTGCTCCACCGTGGTCCCAGGAACCCCCCTCAGGAACTCATAGCTCTCTGTGAAGTCATGGGAGCCTCAGCACACTCAAGGAGCTGTGCTTTCTAGACGGGACTACAGGAGCATAGCATTGTTATGGGTGTGCATGCTTGCATGGTACTTATTGGCTTAGTATGGTAACACTCTGTGTATGTGTGCATGTGTTTGTGTGTGTGTTTGTGTGTGTGAGAGAGAGAGAAAGTGAGAGAGCCACCTCCTCTGCATAGTCAGTTGTCTTAGTCAACTCTACCAATTAAATAAGTTTAACTTAACAAGTATTTATTAAGCACTTGCACATGTCTGCCAGGCTCCAAAGGCCAAGGTGATGGGTCAGGGGACCTGGCCTCAAGGAGTCACGATCTTTCTGGGACAGCTAACCAGACCTCAGGGCAGGCTGTGACCTCTACTGAAGTCATTAGGACTTGTGTGCATGGTCCCTGAGGAAGGAGGGATCACTTTCTATTGGTGGATTTGCAGAGGGTGTCACTTGGAGCTGGTCCTGGCCGGGTTTCCACCATCAGTGTGTAGGTCTGTGGGTTCCAGCCGGGGCCTCTTAGGACATTCCTCTGACAGATGGGACAGAGCTGGCCTGCAGACGTGCAGCAGAGTGAAGGGACGCGGAGGGGCAGTGCTGCAGCCCAAGAGGACTCCCTCGGCGGGCTGAGCGCAGCGTGTCAGTGCTGTTGGGAGTTCCTCATTCAAACATCAGCCATGTTTCCCCAGTAGCCCTTTGCACATGTGTGTGCACCTGTATGTGTGTATGTGCACGTGTTCCAGGAGGTGTCCAGCACTGGGGGCAGATGAGTAAGACACGATGCAGGTCACAGTAGCCTGGGGAGGTCGATGTATGCAGACGGTTTCCGTGAGTTCAGGGAGAGAATTTGCCTGCATGGGGACCAGGGGCTGCGGATGGGGCTGGAGGTCATTCTCCCTGGCTGCCCACCGAGGCTCAGCTGCTGCCACAGAGGTGCTGTCAGAAAGGCCTATCCACGTGTGTGTCACTGGGAACAACCATCGGGGTGAGTGCCCAGTTTGGGCCACACGCCTGTGGCCGCACAGCTGAGGCAGGGACGCTGGGCAACCATTGTTGCCGTCTGCACGCCCCTGGCTTCCATTCTCAGACCTGCCCTGGAAGCTGTCCGGAGGTGCTGCCACTGTTCGCTTGTTCTTGGAGTCTTTTCTCCGGGACGTGGGCTTTCTGAGCGTGCTGTCAGGTGACTGCAGACCCATGTGCCTTCATTGGGACAGCAGAGAACCCGGGTGCCCACCTCCAGCCCCCAGTGGGACCAAGGAACCCAGGCTGGTCCAGAGGCTCGTGTTGCACAGGTGCTCATGGTGCATGTTGAGTTTGCTGCGGTCGCATCATTGTGTCTGTTCCTGCGGCTGCCACCGTTGTCGTGATCCAGAGCCAGGGTTCCCATGGAGCCTCTGACAGCCACAGGCGGTGAACTTGGCACTTCCAAAATGTTCTATAAATGGAATCCTACACAGCGTAACTGGTGACAGTGGCTTTTCTCACTCATTGTTCCTGGAGGCTCATCCTGGACCAGTGGCTCACCCTGCTCATTCTGTGTAATGTCCTTGTTAGGATGGACCACAGGGCATGTGACCTTCAGCTGCGGTGGACCCCTGGGGGCCCAGTGTTTGGCTGTTCTGAATAGAGTTGCTCTGAACAGGAATGTGCAGGTGCCTGTGTGAACCCAGTGCCCCTGCTCTGGCTGCACTCATGTGGTAGTGTGCGCAGCTCATAGCAGCCTCTGCCCCGCCCCCCCGAGTGGCTACGCTAGGCGATCCCACCAACCATGTGGTGAGCCGTTGTCCTGCTGCATCCATGGTGTGCATGAGCTTCTGAGTGTCTTCAGTGCATCACAGTTTTATTATTAAACAAGGACTTTGAATTTGGAAATTTAAGTGTGTGAAGCATGCTGTTTGGGGTCAAATAATGCAGTCTGTTTTGTGTGTGTATGTGTCTACGTGCGTTTGTCTGTGTGTGTTTGCTTTGCTTATTGGCTTATGAACTGGCACTGAGTCAGTTCCGGGAGCGGGGCTCCCAGATGTATCCTGGACACTAGTTGCTGCCAGTCGAAGGACACAGCCAGGAATGTCACACAATTCCCACGACTTCTGACTCACTGCTGTAGACAGAGGTGGGTGGAGCCTGTCCAGGGCCACTAGGCGTGTTCTGGAGCAGCCCGGAGCCCAGTGTGGATGTCCCCCAGTGTCTGTCCCAGCCTTCAGCAAGCCAAGCCTGGCAGTGTGCAGTGGGCCGGACTGGCAACAGTCCAGCTCCTGGGGTAGAGCAGCGAATATGGAAGTAGGTTGTACAGGGCCCGAGACAAGTGAATGGCTTTCAGTGCTGAGCAAACCAACAGGGCGCTGGCCCGGTAACACCAAGCTCGCTCTCTCCTGTTCTCCTGCCCTCGGTGTCTGCAGCATCCCTGGGAAGTCACCTGTTTCCCTAGATTGCGTCCTCCTTCTGGGAAAGGAGACATTCTTTCAGCTCTGATGGTGGCCCTGGTGGCAGGCTCTTTGTGGCACATGCTGCACATCAGAGTTGTTAGGAGGCATCATAAGTCAGGCAGTGGAGGGGCGGGTAGGATGTGCTCCCAGGTTTCGTCTCAAGCCAGTGTTCTCAGTCCTGCCCTGGGGACGTGGGTCCCGAGCCGAGCCGTGGGGGGCCTCCTTGTGACCTGTAGCACTTAGCTTGTCGTCAATTAAAGAGTGCTCTGATGCCTGGCTCAGCGTTCCCTCTACAGAGATGACCTCTGACCATCTCTCCCAGATAGACACTGCCCCACCTCACCCGTGCCTGTCATTTTGACCAGTTTTATGTCTCAGAATGGTGCTCATTACCGTCTTACCCTCTGCTTTCTGCATCCATGCTGCCGTCTTTCCCTGTCTGCCTGTCTTCCTCCTCAGGGGCCTCCTCATCACAGACGGAGGCTTCAGCACCAAGGACAGCGCCCAGCGCAGGGCCGGCGCCCAGGCTTTCTCTGCGGGGCCCGCTATATCCTGCTATGAGCTTTCAGCACCTCGGACAGTGTCCAGCAGAAGGCAGGTGCCAGTGCTTGAGAGGAAAGGAGGTGATTGTGGCCTGTCCTTGGGGGTGCAGTGGATAGAGCGTCAACTGGAGCCCGTTCTAGACCCTGGCCTTGCCCAGTCAAGGCTCGTACAACAGCATTCCACAAGCAACTTAAGTGAAGCAGCTATGAGACACTTCTCACTTCCCCTTCTCTCTTCTCTCTGAAAAATCAATAAACAAAATTAAGCAAAAATGAACAGGTTGCAGCCATGACTGTGGGCCGCGCCTTCCTGAGCGTTTGCATGCGCCCCGCTGTTTATGACCCATCGAGGAGTTTCTCAGCCTGCAGATGTGAGCCACTTTCTCCTCTGCCTGTATGGGTAGTGTGTGATGGCGAAGGACACGGGACTGAGCTCTGCGTGAGGTCTGAGCTCATGCACGCACTTTCGCAGGCAGGTGTGTGCCGTGGGTGATGGCAGGGCTTCTGCTGGTCCTTCTAGCTCTGGACCACAGGGTGCAATGCCCCCCCCACACCTTGTTTTCTTTTTTTTTTTTTTCAGAGATATAGAGAGTCAGAGAGAGGGACAGATAGGGACAGACAGACAGGAACAGAGAAAGATGAGAAGCATCAATTTTCGTGGTGGCACTTTAGTTGTTCATTGATTGCTTTCTCACATGTGCCTTGACCGAGGGCCTTCATCAGACCTAGCTACCCCTTGCTCAAGCCAGCGACCTTGGGTCCAAGCTGGTGAGCTTTTTGCTCAAACCAAATGAGCCCGTGCTCAAGCTGGCGATGTCAGGGTCTTGAATATGGGTCCTCCGCATCCCAGTTAGACACTCTATCCACTGCGCCACCGCCTGGTCAGGCCCACACCTTGTTTTCTTGTGAAATTGAACAGTAGCTCGTGGCCCTCTTCCCTGCGGTCACACTGAAGCAGGTATCACCTGTTGCTCCGCCTGGCAGCCCCTCAGTGGAGACGCAGATGCAGGGACACCTCCAGGTGAGGACTCCTGGGATGAAGTCACTCAGCTGGCAGCTGGATGTCTGGGGTGGTGGCACTGAGCCACTGGGGTGCTTTTACCAGATTGTGCTGTTTTAGATGTTCCCAGTGTGTCTCATCCCATCACAGTCCATGTTCTACGCTCGCTGCGTAAGTTGATTTTGGAACAAGACGAGGTTAGATAAGTAAGTAAAATCGACAGAAGTTCTGCTCATTGTGTCGAAGAAGCTTAGGGAAAGGGCTAATCCCAGTGCACACACTGGTCATACTTCTCTGTTCTGGGGAGTAGACACGGGGGGCCCTTGAGACCCCTGCATGTGTGTTGTGCATGGTCACTCTCCTGTAGCGAGTGAGACGGTGGCCGGAGGTCGCAGAGCGGTCATCGGCCCCGAGTGCCCACAGTGGCTGCAGTCCACCTGCCTAAGGCGCCTGGCCCCAGCCTGCTGGCCCCTGTTCACACTGGCACCTTGCTGAGCCCCTGCAGGAGGCTGCCGGCGGGGACACTCGGACAGGTTCTGCTGTTGCATCAGCGTGCCCTGTGTGTGCCAAGGCTGCCTCCCATGTGTCCCTGCTGGCTTGGGG
Source organism: Rhynchonycteris naso (assembly GCA_037038555.1). NCBI lineage: Eukaryota > Metazoa > Chordata > Mammalia > Chiroptera > Emballonuridae > Rhynchonycteris > Rhynchonycteris naso. Next base: position 109,684,634 of record CM073001.1, read on the forward strand.
TCAGATCTACCACACAGGGTAAGGGATGGTTCTGCATCTTCCTCTGATGATGAAGAGGCTCTTGCCGTCAGCGAGGCTGCAGCATAGCTGCAGATTAATGCTCCCTGCCAGCGAGGGGGAGGAAAGTCAAAGTGATCGAAGCTCTGGGACATTCTGGTGCATTCTGTGCCCCAGGTCGTACGTCAGGAGGCGTCAGACAAATCGTCGTGGTTCGTGGGTGAGGAAAATCTCCTTTAAAGAAGAAGGTACTAAAACCAGGAACCAGAGGCTCTGTGGGGACAGAACAAGATGAGTGACAGCCGCCGCCTCCCACCCCCACCACTCTGTCCCAGAGAGCAGAGGCCTCACTGCATTGGGCACGCCTGGCATTTCTCTGTTGCCATCCCGAACATTCATGGCACTCGGACAGCAATCAGCTGACCTCTGCTTCCTGAGCAGCTCTTGCGGAGTGGGGGAAGGTGGAGGTGGATGTCCATGTCACACGGAAGTGCCAGGCAGGCTGAGCGTGTCAGGAAACCTGGACAGGTGTGCCTGGTAGATCTCTAGGAGAGAGAAAGGGCATGCACAGTGGAGGGGACAGTGGGGTGGACAGTGGGGAGAATAGTGGTGTGGACAGTGGAAAGGACGTTGGAGAGGATGGTGTTGACGGTGTAGAGGACAGTGCGATGGACGGTGGAGAGGACAGAGGTGTGGATGGTGGAGGGGACAGTGATGTGGACAGAGGTATGGACGGTGGAGGGGACAGTGATATGGACAGTGGAGGGGACAGTGATGTGGACAGTGGAGGGGACAGTGGGGTGGACGGTAGAAAGGACAGTGGTGTGGACAGTGGTATGGACAGTGGAGAGGACAGCGGACAGGTAGCAAAAGCAATAGCCTGAGTGTGGGTCCCAGACACCTGAGGTGCTTAGCCCCAAAAAGGATTTGGCCTCACCTCCTTATTTTGACCTTTTTAGTTCAGCAGGCTAGAACATGGAAGTTCTCTCAGGTGAATGTTACAAAGAGTAAATTTAAAGTTATGCTCAACACCATGTAATAGTTGTCTGTGAGGACAATTGAGCATACATGCTAGAATGTTCAGAGGCCCTGGGACACATGACAGTAGAGCCCCCAGTGGTGATGACAGCCCCTCGTTAGAGATTTATTAGATTTCATGAGACTCATGTGGAGCTTCTGTTGCATGAAGAAGGTGCCCCTGGCCATGACCCCTGCAGAGGTGGCCGGTCAGCATCCCAAGAGCTGATGCTACAGCCCAGGAGCCCGTGCAGGAATGCAGCCTTCATTACAGGACAGTGCTGCCCCTGCCAGCCTGATGGGGTGTCCCCTGTGATGGGGCATGGCTGTCACAGCCTCCGTGGCTTGTGGGAATGCTGTTAGAACTCGGTGTGAGAAGGGGAGGATGATGAGAAAATGGTAGAATATAGTGTACAGACAGCGCTTCCTCTGGGAAGGGTCAGAACACCAGAATCGGGGCACCCAGTGCAGACAGTTAGATGGGCATTTGTGTTACAAGGTAAATCCATGGCCATTCTAGGACTTTAGTTCATGTTTCCACTGCTCACAGAGAGATTCAGTCAGTCCTCTCACGACCTGACCCGTGGTTGCCTTCAGATGCGTGAGGCAGATGCACCTGCCTGTCGGGCGGGGTGCTTTAGAACAGTGTTTTCAGCCACCGGTCCGCGCAACAGTTAACCACCTCGCCTTGCCGCCTGTCCGGCCACATTTGTCCTTTGCCCTTAGTTAGAATGGAATGGAGTGACTTGGCGGACGGAGCTGTGAGCTTGTCCTGGAGGGTGATGTCAGATGTTTACTAACAAAGTCATCCAGGGGCAAAACTTACAGACTAGTCTGTCAGCAGAGGCAGCAGGTGGTGCCTGAACGTGATTCTGTGACTATGAGTGGCCCCATGTCGCGGCCACCAAGAGCTTTTTCACCCATGGACGTGTTCAGAGCCTGACTCGACGTCATTGTCCCTTGTTTACCCATTGTAGCACCTGGGCAAAGCTGGCCTGTGTTCCACTGGGGACCTTTGGGGACAGAGAAGTTAACCAGGTTGCCAAACCCATATGTTGTCAGAAAGTTAATTATACACTGGAGAACTCCTTTGCTGCATTCATTTACAATGGGTTTTTGAAAATTTGGCAACCATTGATGTAATTAGATACAATTCTTTCTTAAGGGCCCTTGTGAGTTCAGTAATAAACCGGGTGAGTTTTCGAGTGCAGGTGGTACAAATGGTCAGCACAGCTGCGTTGTTTGTTCATTGGAACCTGGTTCCAGGGGTTTGTGGTTCCATCTCCTGTGTGTTTTAGGTAGGAGTCCAGTCCCAGTCGGGGTGGCGCCATCTGCTGGTGGCATTCAGGGCACCCCCACTTTCCACTGTGGAAGGCTGTGGGGCATGACTGAGCTCTGTCAGTGATGGGAATTTAAATTAATTTCGTGCGGAGGTTAGTTAAAAAATTTTCAGGGTCCTTGGAGCTGTCCTCACCCCAGGTGCCAGACCCAGAGTGTGAACCACTCGATTTGGAATCACTTACCTGAAGAAGAGACGTGTGCGTTTTGTCTCATCAGTGTGAGATCTGACAAATGAGAACCCCTGTTTCTGCCGTGATGGACCTTGTTAGACGTTCAGGGCTCTCATTTGGGTTTATTTGCAGCAGCAGCCGCCCCTCCCAGTGTGTCCCTGGTTGGAGAGGATGGGAGGGAGCATGCCCACGTCAGGCATCTGCTAATTTGTTCCCATGTGGATGTATAACTTGTGGATACAATGTTACGTCTTCCACATTCACTGGCAGAGTGTGATAAATCAGCCAAGTGGGTGAGTTTTATGAACAGAGCAATAAACAGTTTAGAGGAAAGTATGGCAGGAGTTCTAGGTCATTCCCTTATGTTTATAGCAGGACTTCCGTGGCGGTGATCCACAGCAAAATGGACTTTTGTCTTTTTATTGCACTCCGCACATTGTGGTTGTTCCGAGAATGCCACAGACACTGATGATCAGCTGACCACGGCTGTTCTGATATGTCAGCCATGGACAGAGAAGGGTATACAAGGTGGCAGTGCCCGTGGCAGGCTGGGCCAGGTGTGACTCTCTGTGAGCACTGCAGGAATGCTCTTTGGGAGGCAGGATCAGTGTCGTGTTCAGTTGTTCCACGCTCCAGGGAGGAATATATACCTGCCTGGGAGTTACAGCACCAAAGGGAAGGGATGGGTGAGCGGCTGAGCCAGGAAGCCCAGTGCGGTGAGCTGACACCCAGGAAGGCCGGTCCAGGCTCACGCAGTGGGGAGGGCTGGTGCCAACGGCCAGGGGCCAGGAGTGTGATCAGGTGTGCGGTCACCACTTATGGCCAGGAGGGGGCCTGGGTTGTCTGTGTCCGGGTTCCCTCAGCAGTTTCTGCGTGGGTGGCAGCATTTGTTCGCTCCCTTCTGTGTATAGGTGGGGTCTGCTTGTTTCCCCTTGTAGTGCTAGCTGTGAGCCGGCCCAAACGCACCTGTGGGGTTGAGTTCAGGGGACACCCGTGCTGATTGGAGCCTCCACCAGACATGTCCACATGCTGTACCCATCCCGGAAGACACCGCACATGCAGGCCAACGTGCAGGCCCCTCTGCGTTAGGCCTTGATGCGGACAGTAGCTCCGCTTACTTGGTACAGGTGTGTGTGCATGTGTGTGACTCAGCCAGTGAGACAGCTGCGGAGTAGACCTGAGTATCTTTCTCATGCATCTTTTCCTGGGGCTAGGGGGCCAAGCTGCACGGCTCAGCTATGGCTTTATGAGCATGGCTGGCTCTGAGGGATTTGCTGCCTGGAGGTGGGGCAGGTAGATTTTGGTGGGGAGTCGAGACGGACAGCGGCAGAGGGAGACCGCACGTCCACAGTGCTGCCCGGTCACGTCTTCAGCAGCCTTCCCAGGACTGGTTAGCAAGCCAGACCACTTCATAATGAGGTCCTTTGGATGCCAAGGAGCAGACCCCTCAGGTGGGCACTGAGGGGGCCAGTCTTCACGGGCCATACTTGATCAGCAGTCCTCCCATTTTATTCTCATGCACAGTTACATGCCCTGGGCACACGCCGAGAGGGACTGTAATTAATTCTTCCCTCACGCTCCTTTCAACACCTGCTTATTAAGTGCCTGTCACATGCAGGTCACCTTCTGTGCTGGTGCCTGGCGCAGACTGGTGGGGAGTTTATGCTCATCAGGATGTACCGCCTCGCCAGGAAGCCAGACATGAGTGACAGCCAGTGTGCAATGTGTGTGAGGGCATGCGGGCTCCTGCTGAGGTGGGCCAAGAGCAGTCCCCGTGTTCTGGGGGTCAGGACAGCCCCCAGGAGGGAGAGGTGTTTCAGCCAAACCCGACAGTGTGCTGGGTCGAAGAAGTAGGGGCTGCCTTCCAGAAAGACGCCTTTACCCTAATCCAGGAAGGAGCCGTTTTCTTGATGTGACTTGTCTGCGCAGCTCCAACCCTGGTCCTGCGGAGGGACAGCCTTCCTCCCCCCACATGGGCTCCCTGGAATGTATAGGGCCCCCGATGTTCTCATGTTCAGAGCCTTGTGATTCTTTCTGGACCCCTCCCCCCTTTGCCTCGACATCTGACCAAGAACTGTGCCATTGCAGACTGGGGACTGTTGAGGGAATGGCCTGGTGTTCTAAAAGCATAACCAGTCCTAACTGTTCTCTAGAAACTCAGCAAGCCTTTTGTAGGCAGTTGGCTTCTTAGACCGCAGCAAGAACAAGTCATGCTTGGTCTCTCCAAAGGCTGATCACGATCCACAGCACATGACTCCAGCCTGGGGCCTGAGTTCCAGTCTTTGAATGACCGGGGGCCTTTACGTCTGTGCGGCCACTCATGGACGTGGCTCAGAAGGCTTCTCAAAACCTCACTTTCTCCCATTGTCCTTATTTTTTACAGTCATTGTTACAACTGTTTTTAATATTTACTGTGACATTCAGAGGCGTCAAGAGACATTGTTCCCCAAGAACCATTGAGAAGCGTTTCTTAAAACCTTTGCCTTCAAGAACTCAAAGCCAAGTTATTTTCCAAAGCAAGTCAGCATTATCTCCTGTATTCTTTAAGCTTTTCTTGCTTCTTTTCAATTATTGTATAATTTTCCTTTTTAGATATTAAAAGGTACTCCTGCAGCCACTGGAAATTCATTTGATTGTTTCCTCTGATAATATTACTGAAAAGCATCAGCTCTCTCTTGGAGAAATATGTCCCTTGGCCCATACAAAGGCAGATAGAAAATCTGTTGAATGAGGAGCAAATGAGAGGCAGCCACAGATTCCTGAAAGCAACCCTGTACCCCTCTCCACGTCTTCCTGTCACGCCTGGAGCAAAACTAGACCAAGGTGACCCATTTGCTTTAAGCCGTGGTGGGGGGGGGGGTAATTGCCCTGGTTGGGTCTAAGGACGGATGTTCTTTGAAGCGTGCTGCTTCCTCGTAACATCTTATTGCTGTTTGTTTTGGTTTCTAGTGTGAATGTGATTCGTTGTGGATTCTCTACAACTTTGGAATTGATACTTAGACAAACGTGTGTGCCCACCTCTTGCTAAGCAAGCAGAAGTGAGGGGAATTGGGAAACAAGATGTCACGGGCAGCTGGCATTTACTGGCCCCTCCCCAGTTCATGTCAGAGATGTTCTGGAATGGACTGGGGTCACCGTGTGCACGCGCACCCAACATACCCAACACACCCAACGCTGTAGATGCCCCAGAGCTGTCTGGGGCCACCGTGGTGTAGTTTGGACTTTCTGTGAGTGCTCTAGAATGTCCCTGGGCCATCGTGCTCTCCTAATGCTGTTGACAGAGCCTTCCTCCTGCCTGGGAGTAGGGGAGAAGGTCTCTCAACTGGGTGAATCTCCCCACGGGGGTGTGTCCTAGGCCCCGGGGCCTGTGAGGTTGGGGGACTGATGGCTGTGCCACCTGCTTCCGTGTGTGAGGCAGTGGCCTCAGCGTCAGAGGGTTGGTCATGGAGTACATGTAACTCACAGTGTTTGTGCCTGCCTGTCACCGAGGGCTGTTTTGTGGGGAGGATGTGGCTGCACCACATCTGTCTGCCGAAGGACATAGTGCAGGCGTGTCTGTCCACTGCTTTCTCATGAGCTCAACTCAACTTTGTTTTTTTTGAGTTTTGACTATATTTAGAACTTAGCTACCTGAAATCTTAAGTGTTGCCCTTTCGAATAATTTGAGTTTTCCCCAACCATTAAATTTCGTTGAAGCTGAACATCAAAACTTAAAAAAAAAATTATTTGGAAAGTTTTCTAAAATGTGTTTGGATATTTTGTTAATTTTATTAAAAGATTTTATTTATTGAATTTACGAAGAGAAGAGGAGGTGGGGAAGTGGTTGCTTTACTCTAACTGTTCATTGGTTGCTTATTATATGTGCCTTAACCAGGGGAACTCAGGGTTTTGAACCAGGGACCTCAGCATTCCAGGTCGTTGCTCTATCCACTGCGCCACCACAGGCCAGGCGGGATATTTGCTCGTTTTTAATTAGCACTCACTGAACACGAACCACAGCGTGTCCAGGTTGCACCAGAAACCCAACACAGGCCATCGGGTAGGCCCCCTTCTGCCGGAAACCCCAGACCAGGAACCTGAACCCACTCTCCCTCCCTGCCTCCCTTCTGCTCTCCCTCCCTTCCTTCTTCCCTCTCTCTCTTCCTTCCTCCCTTTCTCCCTTCTTCCCTCCCTCTCTCCCTCCTTCCCTGCCTCTCTCCCTCCTTCCCTTCCTTCTTTTCTCCCTCCTTTCTTCCCTCTTTTCCTGTCCCCTCCCTCCCTTCATCTCTCCCTTTCTCCCTCCCTCCCTCTATCTCTCCCTCCCTCCCTCTTTCCCTCCCTCTCTTCCTTCCTCCCTCTCTCCTTCAATCTCTCCCCCTCCCTCCCTCCTTCTCTTCCACCTCCTTCCCTCCTCTCTCCCTCTCTCCCCCTCTCCCTCTCTCCCCCTCTCCCCCCTATCTCCCCCCCTCTCTCCCTCCCTCCCTCCCTCCTTCCCTCTCTCCCTCCCTTTTTTCTGCCCTTGTGTGACCAGTCTGCACAGCTTGCCTGGTCCCCATGTCTCTGCATGAAGCAGCCTCTCACAACTCACAGTTGTTTCTCCTATAGACAAGGAGTCAGGTGAGCAAACACATTAGACTGTGGGCACATCGGAAGGAAAGGACACTCGTGAACGAGGGCTTGAGAGAGACACTCAGGTTTAGAATGAAAGGAAGCTGTGCACTTCAGGGCATGAATTTGCTTGTTCTGAGGCCTTTCAGGCTTTTTCTCATATAGAGGTTGTTGGCCGTTTTCCAAACCCTCATGTAGTTAGTTAACTGAATGTACTTTAAGATGGTCTCTTTTTTAATGTGTGTCTCCACTCTCATGTGGAGTTCCTCACTCCTCCTTCAGATTCATAAGTAAGGGTTCCTTAAGTGCCGTGTACCGCAAACGTCGCTGGTCACTGTGGGGACTAAAAGTATTTTAATAAATTGGGTCTGCCCTCCCACAGCCTTGAATCCGGCTGGGAGAACCGTAGCCCAGTGTTCATGGCTCTAGAGAAGGTATCCAAGATCTGTGTTTGGGTATCATTAAAGATGGAAAGATGTGGGTGACCTGCAAGCTGTCAACTTTGCTTTGTAATTAGGTAACAGGCTTTGGCATCAATCTGGCTAATTGGCCGAGGGGATTGTTACAGAAGGTGTGGTATCCTGTCTCAAATCGACATCTGTCTGTGCCTCTGTCCGACCAAGTCCCAGGCCCCTTCCCATCTCATTGGCCAGAAGAGCTCAGCTCTCAGTCCAGTCAGCTGCTGGGAGGACATGTCGGTGAAGGTCTCAGCCGGCTCAGCGGGCACAGCACATGCCCCGGCTAGGCTCGGGGCCCAAGTAGCAGAAACAGTTCTCTCACAGTTCTGGCCAGCACATGCACATGTGCTCTGCTGAGGGCATGCCCTGGTGGACAGATGGTGCCTGTCGCCATGTGATCATGTGGTGGGAGTGGGACAAGGACTCTCATGGGTGGCCTGTCAGCACAAGGGTCCGATCCTGTAATGGGCTGCTCCCTCACCACCTCCTCTCACCTGATCCCCCTAAGCCCTTTCCTGACAGCAGGTGAACCAGCAAAGCACACAGGTATCTGTCCCCAATGCAGAGACCACAGGTGCCCACACACTGAGCTGTCTGTTCCCGGTCAGCCCTACCCACGTGATGACGAGGAGGAGGCCCGCTGGCTCATGGCGCATGCTGACATTTGTCTCTCCGCAGTGTCGTGTGGGAGCCCACGGGCGATGGGAGGAGAGTCGTTTCACTGGCGGACAACCACCTGTTGCTGTGGGACCTGCAACCTAGTGGCAGCCAGGCCGTGGTGAGTGACGGGCTCGCTACCGCCTTTGAACTCTTCTAATTGGACCTTTTGGCTGAATTGATGATACATGTCTTGATTCCTGTGTGTTTGGAATTTTGACCTTAATTATGAAATGATTAATGAACGGATCGAAAAATCAATCAAAGAATTGAGTGATCAGCTGCGCCGGGTGAAAGCCGCAAGGCACTGGGTCTCAGGCCGCAGGGCAGACAGGACAAAGTCCGAACGGTGGCCGAGCCCTCCCTTGTCATCATTTGCCCACAGGAGGCAGGAGGACGTCCACAGTCGTTCTGGTCCAAGTGCGTTGTCTTTCTAGTGGCGGGATCAGCACCATCAGGTGCTGGGTGCTGACTCCAGCGTGGACTGCTTCGCTCATGGGTCATGACACTCAGTGGTGACCCAGCCTCTCAGCCAGCCTTTCTGTCCTTCCCACATCTGCACAGTCCCCATGTCAGCTGTCCCTGTGTGCGTGCCGTGGGACCTCTGGATGCACCATGGCCGCCTCAGCCTCCCGTCAGCCAGGTGCCCACACGTCACCTTCAGTCTCCCATCTCCAAGAACCGGGTGGCTGGTCCTCACTCCCCAGACCAGAGGGTGATGTCACCTGTGACAGGACCTATTCCACAGACCTTCACAGTCAGGACCCATTGTCCTTGGGACCAGTTTTTTTCTTCTTTCTTCTTTTTTTTTATTTAGTGAGATAGGAACAGACAGAAAGGGAGAGAGATGAGAAGCTCCGTTGTGGCTCCTTAGTTGTTCATTGATTGCTTTCTCATATGTGTCTTGACCAGGGCTTACAGCAGACCGAGTGACCCTTGCTCAAACCAGTGACCTTGGGGTCATGTCTATGATCCCACGCTCAAGCTGGTGACCCTGTGCTCAAGCTGGCAACCTCGGGGGACTAATTTTCTTTCCAGGAGTCATCACTTTAAATACTTCATTTTCCGTAGAGGAAATATTCTACCGTTTGGTGTATGTGTGTGTATATATATTCACATTTGATTTCTTAAAATCTTCATGTAAAATGTGATTTTTACATGCATTCATAATTTCCCTGCATTTGTTTGTGTCAAAATAACTTTAGAGAGAAAACTCAGGAATTTGAGACAATAACGGTTATCACGCTCCTGGCCTCTGGAGGGTCAGGCAGCTGCAGGAAGTCGGAGGTCGAGGGCAGCAGCCCCCCGTGGGGCGTGTCCCTGTGTGTCTGTGCTGTGATGCCTAGTAACTCTGTCCTCAGGAGCCTCACAGTGTCAGTAAACCCTTTCTTCACCCCTGGGGCTGAGAGGCCACCTGAGGAATGACTCACCCTTCTCAATATGTGACACCACATCAGACTTTCTAAAATATGAAGGGTCGATAAAGTTCTAAAATCCTCACAGTCAGAAGGGAGTCTTGCGGCATTGGGTATGAAATTAACAGTCGTCCTGTACGTGTACGTGTAAATAGTATTTGGGGGAGAACCTGCTAATTTTATTACAATCTTTAAAAAAAGACATTTCTGTCTATTGTGAGGTATGAGACAAATCTCACCCTCAGTTTAGGATGAAATGACACCTGAAGGAAACCCAGGGCCTCCACTTGTTCCTGTGGCCCCCCAGGCCTGGGGCAGATGCCCCATGTCCCGCCTCCCAGGGGGCTTGTTTGTGGGGGAGTCTGGGTCATAGCCGGAGTCAAGGAGCTTAGGGCTTATCCATCACCCCCTGTGGCGGCCTCTCAGTTGGGGTCCTCAGGAAGGGCAGGCTGCAAGACAGACCAGGGGGGGGGGGGGAGAGTGGCGGGGGGGCGGGGGGGGCTCCTGGCCAGAGGGCTGGCAGGTGTGAGTGCAGTCTTGAGCTGAGCTCTCCCAGCCCAAGGCAGTCTAGGAGCAGGTGACCCCCAGCCTCACAGGCTAGGGCTCAGCAGCCACCCTCATCCCAGCTCTCTGCAGCCAACCTGGAATCCAGCCGTGCACACAGTCAGAGCCCCGTCTCAGGCACGCTGTTCTCCGCTGGGTGGTTAGCCTATAACTCCCTTTCCACAGAGACACGGACCCTCTGTCATCCGCCATCAGTGCTCTGTCAGTATCACTGCGACCCTCGGTGTTGGTGTTAATACCCAGACCCTCTGATCGATCCGGCCGCCTTCACACGCAGCTCCTCAATTTTCTTTCATTGTTTGCGGATATTGCCTCGTGTGGTGAATCTAATCTCAGGCTTGCTGCATGATTACCCTTCGCAATTAAACCGGGGCTTCTTTGCCATTTATAATCATTAGTAAGCACCCAGGGGAGGCCTGGGGGCGGATCCGCGGGGTCTGGGACCCCAATGAAGGCCGGGGGGTGCCCTCCCGTTTTTGATTGGTGCTCGTTCATCTGGGCCCTGGCAGCGTTCGCTGCTGTGGAAGTAAACAGCTCCTCTCCAGGTGCGGCAAGCAGCAGAGCCACAGGGAGCCAGGTGGCCGTGGGGCCTGCCCCCCTCTCCCTGCCCACGCGTCAGCATGGGAGCTTCCGAAGGCGACTCCTGTGTGTCACCTGCTTGGTGTCATAGACTGGAGGCTGTTACATGCAGGGACACTTCTTTGAAGGGAGAGAATGGACTTCAAGGGCACGTATGCTTTTAGATTTTTTGTTTTATTTTGAGAGAGAGAGACAGGAAGGGAGAGAAATGAGAAGCATCAATTCTTCATTGCGGCACCTGAGTTGTTCACTGATTGCTTTCTCATATGTGCCTTGGCTGGGGGTGGGGGGGAGCTACAGCAGAGTGAGTGAGCCCTTGCTCAAGCCAGCGACCTTGGGCTCATGATCAGTGTCCTAGGTTGACACTATCCACTGCGCCACCACCAATCAGGCGTTTTACCAATTTTTCTAACCCCGGATTTAGACGGCACCACAGGAGGATGACAGGCACGTGTGTGGGGCGTGGGGGGCAGCAGCACCCTTACTTGCCGCTGGGCCTAATGGGAGCTGTGCTTTCTGTGCTGGCTGGAAGTCGACCTGCCCTCAGGCCCTTCGGGTGTGGCTCAGAGGAGGGGGAGGCTCTCGAGGTTTTCTGTCCAGAACCTATAGCCTGAGCCTGGCAGGCTTAGTGTGGCCTGCTCTTTGCTGGCGGCTTAGGTGCAGCGCACGGGCTCACCTGTTGCCGTTCTTCTGTCTGGCTCCAGCATTGTCCTCATTGTCTCAGGGACGCCCTGGCCCTTCTGTGTGGTGACACGACCCGGCCTCCCTCACATGTTGTGGAGCCAGACGAGAGGGCGTGGTGTAAGCTGTGCCCCCATAAAGGGGATACCCTGTCCCTGTGTCCCTGCTTCTGGGTGTGCAGTAGTGTGCTGACCCCTTCGCCCTTCCTCTTGTCTGTCAGTTCTTTCAGCAGGACCCTTCGCAGAGCAAAAGGTTTTCCTTTTCTTAATAGACTTTATTTTTTGGAGCAGTTGTTAGCTTGCTGCTGAGCAGAAGGGAAGTTATAACGAGTCCCATACCCCTTCTGCCCTCATGACCAACGTCCCCCATGGGGCAGGACATGTAACATCCATGGATTTGCATAGACATGAGTGTCGCCCCTCTCCCACTGGGCCATGTCTGAGAATCTTGGAGAACGTGACCAGCCTCTCACTGTATAATCAAGAGCAGCGTCCTATCACTCCAGGGCTGGTACTGAATGTGTCATCACTCAGTGCAGGGGGGCAGTACCGACAAGGACGGTCATGGAGTTCCCTGGGTTCCCCACGACACCCACAGTGTGCCCTGTGCACGTGTAACCAGCTCACAGCGGAGTCAGCCAACCAGCACTCCTCACTGGTTTGAAACTTGTCCCTGTAAAGAATGACACAGGCACAGGATCATGTGAGCAGTGACGCTCAGGGAAGCCAGGGACTCTCTGAAGGTGACATGGTTCCATCCCACCCGCCCCTCATGGAGGCATTGCTGAGGCCCTGCACCCCTTGGTCCAGAGCTCGTGGGTCAGTATTTCAGAACCTCAAATGGTCACTGATGTTTTGTCCTCTGAGGGCGGGTTTGGTTTCTGGAAACAGCCAAGGGTGACCTGGAGGAAATGTAGTCAGTAGGCTCAGTCACCAGCTTTATGAGCCAGCTCCCAGGGACACCTGTCAAAGCTCCATGAAGACTGGTTTCCTGTGAGACTAGCAGGAAGACCTCCCAGAAAATCTGAGCAGCCTCTCCATCACTCAGATCGTAGGACCCTTAGGGCTGCGGCTTTTGGGGAGCAGCCATTTCAGATTATGTCTCAAGACGTTTGTGTTTTCAAATAAGCCATGACTTTAAGGACAGTATGGAATTAATAATTATATATATTTAAAATCTTAGTACCATGGCATAATATCTATCTATCTATCTATCTTTTGGTTTTGTAAATACTAAAGACAACTAGTGTTTCTTAATCTCCTGGTTAGATCTTGAAAAATTATTAACACTTACAAGAGGCCTCTAGCCAGTGCGTGCTGTTTCCCAAGCTCTCAAAAAGACTGAAGAAAAGATTTTAAAAACTAAGCTATGCATGGGTTGGGAGGCTGGGGCCACAGCCCGGGGGCACCAGGGTGAGCAGCTGCCCTGCAGAGGGCTGAGTAAAGGGGACCTGTGGTGGCATTTTGAGCACCGGTACAGCCTCAGCTCTTTGTGGGTCATTACCCAGTGAGGGTGACAGTGCACAGGCATGTCTTTAATGTACATTTTCAGGTTCTGCTGGCACAGGCTGGGCAGGCGTGTGCCTGTGGCCGAGGCAAAGGGGGCACCAAGGACACGAGACACAGGAGGGAGACGCTGACTCTGCTCATCTTCTGGGGCTCGGCGCAGCACCCCAGCTTCAGAACCCCGTCCCATTTCTGCTGCCCACTCACAGTGTGACTTTGGGCAAGCTTCTTTACCTGCCCAAGCCTCATTGTACACATCTGTAAACTAGAACAGTCTAACAGTGGTTATTACATGAGGACAACATTGCCCCATAGTGCAGTGCATGGCAAGTACTCGATAGATGCTGGTGAGTGGACGGGTAGAGGGAGGGGTGGTGGATGGGTGGGTGGGTGGGTGGGTGGTTGAATGGATGGATGGACGGGTGGATGGATGGTGGGTGGATGGGTGGATGGATGAGGATGGGTAGGTGGGTGGGCGGGTGGATAGATGGTGGGTGGATTGGTGGATGGATGGATGGATGGACAGGTGGATGGATGGATGGATGGTTGTTGGATGGATGGATGGTGGGTGGATTGGTGGATGGATGGATGGGTAGATGGATGGATGGATGTATAGATGGATGGATGGTGGGTGGATGGGTGGATGGATGGCTGGATGGTTGTTGGATAGATGGGTGGATGGGTAGATGATGGATGGATGGTGGGTGGATGGATGGCTGGATGGCTGGATGGTTGTTGGATAGATGGATAGATGGGTGGATGGATGGATGGATGGATGGGTGAATGATGGGTAGATAAATGGATGTTGGATGGATAGATGGGTGGATGATGGATGGATGGATGGGTGGACAGTGGATAGGTGGGTGGATGATGGATGGATGGATGGGTGGACAGTGGATAGGTGGGTGGATGATGTTGAATGGGTGTTTTAGAGAAAGATTTTCTGGGACAAATTCAGGAAGACTTGAGAGCTTTCTCCACTGGGCTGGTCAGCGTGTTCCGCGTGGGAGGCTTCTGCTGCCATGTTTCTTAATGGGACCAGCCTCCTAGGGAGGAAGTGGGTGTTACCCCATTGCTGGTCAAATCCCCTTATGCTGACCACTTGCTCCCTGGGCCATCTCAGCCTACCCATCTTTCATGTCTGGATGCTTGCAATGCACCAAGCTGTGGTCCCCGGCGATGCACTGAGGTGAGGCCCTGGCACCCAGGAGTCGGGGACGCACAGTGCCCCTGTGACAACTGTCAGCCCCCCTGGGCCTCTCTCCAGATGTGGGGGTCCTGCCTCCAGGTCTCCTCAGGCGTTCTCAGAGCAAGACTAGTGTTCAGTGAGGAAGTGACAGTGTGGCCTGGGGAAGCGTGGTGCAGGGCGTGCCTGAGACGCCGGCCCACTCATGCTCCTGCTTTTAGAGGTCACTGTGTGCACAGGCATTCGGCTCCACATTGCAGAGACAGTGTAGCCAGTGTGATACTTATGTCAGAGGAGCAGGTGGATGGGTGGGAGGGGAGAGATATTTGTGGGGGAGCCCTCCCCTGGCTCCGACCTGGCCCCTTGCCTTCAGATGATGGGGGTTTCAGCCCAATGGCAGCCCCAGTAGGTGTATCTCGGAGGCTGGAGGCTGTTATCATTACCTGCCTAGGTGTAACCTACCTCTGCGTAACAGCTTTAGGGACCCTTACTGCGGAGCGGGAGGGGCACGCACTCAGCATGTGATGAGGCTGCAGCTGGTGTCCTGCGTCTGGCCCTTGCCGCGCGGACTGCACTGGCTTCGCGTCTGTCTGTGGGGGCAGCCAGATGTTTATTCTGCATTGTTCCTGCATGTTGGTGTCGATTATCTCTAATCATACCCTGCACGTCCTGTTTAAAGGGGCCTATTAATATGCTTTCTATTTTTTGCAGTGCTTTAGTTTTACAGTTTTTCCCAAATAAGGTCAAAGCATTCTTGCCTTTTAAGGGAAGGAGACAAAGACTGGGCTCCCTAATTGTTTTTGGGTTTTTTTTTTAATGTTTTATTTATTTATTTATTTTACAGGGACAGAGAGAGAGTCAGAGATAGGGATAGATAGGGACAGACAGACAGGAACAGAGAGAGGTGAGAAGCATCAATCATTAGTTTTTTGTTGCCGTTGCGACACCATAGTTGTTCATTGATTGCTTTCTCACATGTGCCTTGACCGCGGGCCTTCAGCAGACCAAGCAACCCCTTGCTGGAGCCAGCGACTTTGGGTCCAAGCTGGCAAGCTTTTGCTCAAGCCAGATGGGCCCGCGCTCAAGCTGGCGAGCTCGGGGTCTCGAACCTGGGTCCTTCTGCATCCCAGTCCAACGCTCTATCCACTCTGCCACCACCTGGTCAGGCCCTAATTGTTTTTAGTGGTTATTTTCCCCGTGGCCCCGTGGGTGCAGGGCGGCCTCTGGCATTTTCTACTAAGACCTCACATCCCTGTCCTGTCTCCTACCCTTGGCAGTTGGCCAGCTCGGCATCACTGGAGGGGAAGGGGCAGCTGCGTTTCACCGCGGGGCGCTGGAGTCCACACCACAACTGCACCCAGGTGGCCACAGCCAACGACAGCACCGTCCGCGGCTGGGACACACGGAGCATGAGGTCAGTGACAGGCACGCCCAGGGTGCCCTGGGTGCCTCATCCTCTTCCTGCCCTCCCTATCGGGAGGGCCACTCGAACCGAGTGTAGCTGGGGCACATGGCCGGCCCAGCGGCCCATCTTGTTTCTGCTCCCCATGTGCACCGGCCTGTTTGTAGCCGAGGACCCTCTATGCCCGCCTTCAGGGCTGGCCTTCTGTGAGGAGAGTGAAGTCGGGCTCTAGCTTCACTCACACGCTGTTGGTCGTGGTCCCTGGTTCAGGGTGTGGAGCTGTCTGCTGCCAGGTCTGTGCCTGTCAGGGAGCCGGAGCCTATTGTTTCTTTCCCCCCGCACAGCAGTGGCGGTGCTGATGGAGCAGATTGGAGTGCTTTCTGTTCCGGGTGTGGTTCCACGGGTGAGAGGTGTTGGTACGCTTGTCTGCTGTCACAGCAATGGAGCTGCGCCAGCCTCTGTGAGCTGCAGTCATCCTCAGCACCCTGTAATCCATCACTGAGCGGCTAAGACGGTGTCACGGGTTGACTTGTGTGGTCATCCAGGGTACGGGCACAGCTTTGAGTTCCATGACCCTTCTGCTAACTCAGGCCGGTGGCCAGTCAGTGCCCCCTGCAGGCTGTGCACATCTGTCCACAGACGTTGGCTTCCGGAGTGTGAGCCGTGGCTCAGGCCATGCAGAGTGCCTGGTGCCTATGTCCCCAGGCCCGGGGGTCTCCTCCGTGGTCGTCCTTTGAAGGAGGTGCAGACTGTTGGTGTCTGAGGCATGAAGCTCGCAGAGTGACATTACAGACCCCAGCCAACCCAATAGGCCTGGCTTTGGGGTGACCTGCCATGACTCCTGCTCTATCCCACCAGCTCTTTGGGACGATGGGCAGCGAAGGGGATACCTGGCTCCTCTCATGGACCATTGCTTCTGCAATCAGATTTGGTTCTTCCTGAGCTAGGGGCTCCCTGTGCTGATTGTACACGTGTTGAGCTTTGTGCTAAAACTAGTGTCACCACAGCGTGCAGGAAACCCCAGTAAATGCCCTGTGCACATGTGACTGTCCACCCAGCTTCAGGTTTCTAATTTTAGACATTCCCTGTTTTACTTGGAAGATCTTAAGGCTTAGGGTGTCCTTCCCCCCCCCCCCCAAGAGCAAGAGAGACAAGGAGGGAGAAAGATGAGAAGCATCGGTTCTTTGTTGTGGCACCTTAGTTGTTCACTGATTGCTTTCTCATATGTGCCTTGACCTGGGGATTAAAGCAGAGTAAGTGATCCCTTGCTCAAGCCAGTGACCTTTGAGCTCAAAGCCAGCAACCATGGGGTCATGTCTATGATCCCATGCTCAAGCTAGTGACCTCGGGGTTTCGAACCTGGGTCCTCAGTATCCCAGGTCAATGCTCTATTACTGTACCACCACTAGTCAGGTTAGGGTGTCTTATTTTAGGAAAGAATATCAGCATATTGGGAAGGTGCAGGACACAGAGTGGCTTAGGGCTGGAAACCCTTCCTGGAGGACGAGGTGAGAGGGGTAGAGCTCACCGCCCTGGAGAAGAGGCAGACATGATGCCCCCGAAGGTGGTCGGCAGCTACGCAGAAGACGGCGGCCAGGAGGGAGCTCCCTGTTGTATCCCCCTCCATGGAAGCCGAGAGAAGGAATGCATGATGTTCGACAGAGAAGACTACTGCTGGGGTTGGAAGTGGAGTGGGCTGTGTGGACAGGAGTGACGTATAGGGCAGGCCTGGCTGCAGGCCCAGCAAAGATGTTGCCCAGTGCTGACTGGGCACGGGCGGTGTCCCACATCACCTGGCAGCTGGCCCACTGTTTGGGGTTGTGACGTCAGAGGCCCTGCAAGGAGCAGCCTGGAGTGGTGGGAGTCAAGGATTCAGGCATGTGCAAGCGTGTGTGCCTGTGTGTGTGCAGACATGCGTGTCCCTGCCGCTGCTCCTGGGTGTAGAACTGTAGCGACACTGGCCCTGTTGTAGGCACACCTGCAGTGTTGGACCCTGGGATGTGAGTGGTGATGGGTAGGCCCTGCTGCAGCTTGTGGGGACCTTGTGTCTCCATTCCTCCCTCACTCATCCTCTCTGCTCTCCCAACACGACAATGGTCCGTCCACTTCACCCACCTGTCCCTTCCTGACTCCTTCTCTTGCGCCGCCCTTCCTGACCTGTCCAGTCCCCCGGAGCCCATCTGTGCTTCTCCGCGGCCATTGCAGGCCCCTGGCCGCACTCACCCTGAGGGGACAGTGTCATGTCAACAGCCTGTGTCATGGTGCAGAGGTGCCAAGGTGGCTGCCAGGCTCCCTGCCATCTGCAGCCTCATGGGGTGTGGCCGGCCTCATGCAGCAGGAGCCCCAGGCCAACACCCTGAGAGTGCTGGAGGGGGTAACAGGGCAGTGCGGGTCAGGGGCCCCACCCACGTGACACCATGCCTCTTGCCCCCTCAGCCAGATCTACTGCATCGAGAACGCCCACGGGCAGCTGGTGCGTGACCTGGACTTCAACCCCAACAAGCAGTACTACCTGGCGAGCTGCGGGGACGACTGCAAGGTTAAGTTCTGGGACACCCGCAATGTCACCGAGCCCGTGAAGACCCTGGAGGAGCACTCCCACTGGTAGAAGCTCTCGCGCTGGCCCCGGCTTGGGGGCGGGGGGGCTGTGTAGTTCATTTCCCTTATTACTTCCCCATTGGGAACGGCACCAGCAAGCCCGGCTTGTGTGGCTGTGAATCAATCAGCCCAGTTTTATTTTTTCTAAAGGAATGCTAATTCCAATTCGGAGCGTTTCTGATTTACACGTGTGGGGAGGACAAGGAACACTAGTCTCTGTATTCTGTGGAAACAGTGCCAGTTCCAGTGTGCGGGAACAGACGTGCCCAGATGTTCACATGCACTGTGCATCCGGAAGGGGGTCCGTGCAGGGAGATGGTCTGTGTGACGGCATGGGTGGGGTGCGCACGGCATGTAGCGTGCCCGGGCTCTCTCCTCTGAAGCTGTCAGGACACAGACCACAGGGCGCTCTGGCTGAGCAGAGAAATCGGGTGTCGAGTGGTGTGTGCGTGTATATACATGCTGTGTGTGCACACAAGCTCAGGAAGTGGCCGTCATTACAGCTGTGTAAGCAGAGATGCCTCTTGCTTGCGGGTTGTCGGATGCTCTCCACTGCCCATCTGAGCCAGCAGCAGCCTGGCAAGGTGGACGCTCAGCCCCCTGAGCTCCTCAGTGTGTGTTGGGGAAACTGGGCCATGACCTGGACCGGGTCACCCTCCTGGGCTGCTGCCTGGGGTTTCTTCAATGTCTTGGGGGCCCGTCTGCAGTCCTGGGCAGTCAGCCTCCTGTCCTGGGGCTCGTTTCGCTATTGGGATTTAAGAGATGGTTCCAGATAAGCCTGCCCCTCTGGTGGGTAGTGCCCGGCGCCAGGCCGGGCAGGTTGGGATGGTGGCCTGGTGACCCCTGCTCCCCCGCCAGGCAGGGCCTGGCTCTGAGAGCGCTGTACCCCTCTCTGCAGGGTGTGGAATGTCCGCTACAACCACTCGCATGACCAGCTTGTCCTCACCGGCAGCAGCGACAGCCGGGTCATCCTCTCCAACATGCTGTCCATCTCTTCCGAGCCCTTTGGACACCTGGTGGACGACGACGACCTGAGTGACCCGGAGGAGCGCCGTTCAGAGGACAAGTGAGAGCTCTGGGCCGGTGAGGGCGTTCCTTGTGCGGCACCAGCACGTGGGTGGGTAGGGATCCTGCAGTGGGACCCAGGGGTGGGGTACTGGAGGTGAGAGCACTGATGGGCGCGGAGCTGGCGCAGGCTGACTGGCACCGTCTGGTGGGGCGCAGACTACACCTGTGCTGGCATGTTTCTGTTCTCATGTGGTGGTGACTGTCGCTGGTCTTGACTCATAACTGCGGTGATGTTGCAAACTGTTGCTCATCCATTGTTCTGAGGGTCCTCCCTTGCTGTCGTGTGTCGTCCAGAGTTGTGGGTGGTTGGCCTCAGAGTCCGGGGCAGGTGGAGGCTGCAACTGATCCTCCCACCCCCACCAAGGCCAGGCCGTCTGCGTCCTCACCCCGGGACACTATGCCCAGTGTGACCCCAGTGCATGTTGTCAGATGCACCGTCTTGGTCGTCTTTTTTCCCAAACTTTTTTCTACATGCTGCTCCCTAGCCCGAGCACATCCGCTCAGGGCTGTCTGCTCACATGGGGGCCATGCTCCGGAGACACCGAGCCTGGCATCCAGGCGCCTGCCAGACACATTGCTCATGCGTGGAACATGCCTGCCTTGTCTGGGCTGCAGCCCCATGTGGAGCCATGGAGCTGCTATCCTGTGCAGTCGTGTGCATGTGTGGGGACGCCACTTGTGGCCAGTGCTTCTCGCGTTGCGAGTGGGCAGGACCAGACGCGCCACAGAGGCTCCCGTCTTCCAGGTCCGCAGGGGCAGGTGCTGGCGTAAATCCCGCCTGAGCTGAAGTTAGAGCCCAGAAATTCAGTGACGGGTTTATTGTTCAGGTTTGAGACTCTTCAGGCTGTCTGTCCGAGGCTTCCAGCCCCCAACCTGCCTGAGCAGGAACCAGCTCTGTATCTGGCCCCTTTCTTCACTTGGAAGCGGGGTCTCGCCCCATGGTCACCATTGGGCGGCTGCTCCTGGTGCTCGTGGCCATGCCCTCTGCCCACAGTCACGCAGGCATCTGCGTCTTGTCTTGGTCAAGAGACAGCTGGTCAGCCCCTAGCTGGCCCCTGTGGGACTGACAGGCACCCTGCCGTCCACACGGTGGCTGAGGAGAGGCTTGTCGGGAACCAAGGGGCTCTTGTGGCCTGCAGCCCTCTCAGGAGCTGTGACACCAGTCCACGCTTTCCCCCAGCATCCTGTGGTCCTGCTCGCATTGGCTTTCCCTGGTGTTGGTAACAAAACCCAGGTGATCACCGGCGGGTCCGCTTCCTGGGAGGTTGGGTCATGTCCTTGGGTTCGGGCCGTGGCTTTCAGCTGTTGATCTGCTGGAAATTTCATGCTGGTCCCTGATGTTTATGGGGATCATAGATCCAACGGTTACAGACTCTACGATCTTAACACAACATCAGCGTGGTTCACTCTTTCGTGGACTGGCAGTAAATTTCTGGGGACCAGCAGTGGACCATGGGCCCGCTTTTGAAAACCACTGTGTCAGGGCTTGTGGGAGGCGAGTTGAAGACCAGGCAGGGAGCAGGGCTGGCGCGTCCAGGGAGGCACCTTCCCATAGAGGACCCCGGGCGCCAGGGCCATGTGGACGCTAAGTGGAAGTCTTTCTCGAGAGGGGAAGACACTACTCAGATGTCCCTGCCAGGCTGTGAGTGGTCCGGCCCTGGGGACAGCTGGGTTTAGGGTATGACCTCCATCAGCACAGGTCTGCAAGGCTGCACCCTTCTCGTTCATGTGGTGTCACGGTGTCATCTGGTCCTATTTCCCAGAGAAGGAAAATCCTAAAGGGCGGTGATGTGGGACAGTGTCCTGAGGACACCTCACAACCGGGGCTGGACCACAGACTTGTGCCCGCCGCTCCTCTACTCGGTGGGGGCTGCGCTGGCAGTCCCCAAGGTCCCGTCTGCTCAGATGTCACAGGCAGGGTTTTCTCATCATTTTGGCGTCACTGGTCCCATCCCTTGTGGGCGTTTTCCCTGTCACCCCAACCCTGGAGCTCCCATAGATCAGCGCCAGCACCCGCCACCCTGGCCCAGAGGAAGCAAGGTGTTGCTGGGGGCTGGCGTGGACTCTGTTTGCTCCCACATCTGCTGTGAGGGTCCGAGCTGCAGGAGCAACCCTGTCAGCACGCAGAGGAGAGGCCGGGGCCCCTGCCTCTCTCACGCCCGTCTCTGGTCCTTGCAGGAGTCAGGAGCCCCCCCAGGATGGCGTCATCGCCACATACGAAGAGCATGAGGACAGCGTGTACGCCGTGGACTGGTCCTCAGCTGACCCCTGGCTTTTCGCCTCCCTGAGTTACGACGGGAGGCTGGTGATCAACAGGGTGCCCCGGGCCCTCAAGTACCACATCCTGCTCTGACCTGCGCAATCTGAGGT
This sequence comes from Rhynchonycteris naso, assembly GCA_037038555.1. Taxonomy (NCBI): domain Eukaryota; kingdom Metazoa; phylum Chordata; class Mammalia; order Chiroptera; family Emballonuridae; genus Rhynchonycteris; species Rhynchonycteris naso. The sequence goes on from CM073001.1 coordinate 109,706,229, forward strand.
TGGTCACCTCCCAGGAGACCCTCTCTGTGAGGACCCGCAGCACCTTCTCTGACATGAGCGTTTCTAAGCAACGCTGGCGCTCGGTGGTGGCACTGTGACCTGGGAATCAAGCGCTCTTTGCTGAGCAGGGAAACCGGGCCCCATAGCGTGCGGCCGTCCCTCTGCCTGCGAGCCGTCGCCTGGCCTCTGCTCACTTTCTCCTTCCTCCCTCTTTTCAGGACATTCAGGGTTTGTTTTACTTTTAAAATATAATCTTTGTCTCCATATGAATTCACCCTTCTCTTGAGATTAAAGAAGAAGTAAATACGTGAACCGTCACACTGCCACGGCCTCAGCGCCTGGTCTGTTTGTATCATGGCTCTGTGGGAGGCAGGGGCACGGGCCCCACCTAGCTGTGCTGGCTTGGAGCTCTCGGGAGTCCCCCGCATCCCGGCCTGGCCTGTCTGCCTAGGTCCTGGCGCCTGCGCTTATGGGTCTGGGGAGCCCTGCCTGCATTTGTGCCCAAGCGTCTCCGTTGGCCTTAGCACCCCCCACCCGAGTGCCCTTCTATGCTTGGTCTGCTCCCACGATGCTGGTGGCCAGACCTGCGGCTTAGACAACAGGTCTGTGTTCCAATCTGCACGTCTGAGCTTGGGCTGCCTGCTGGGGTGGGGTGCCGAAGCCGTGTCCTCACAGGGAGGGGAGCAAGCTCCTGTGTTTGCCCCTCCTGCTGGGCACTAGACCCACCACGTGTCCCCACCCTCGTGCCCTTACCACCGGCCACCATCACCCCACACGGGAGCTGGCCTGTCTGGGGCAAAATTTACCCACAGCACCCAGGACAATGGCCTGTGGCGGTAAGAGGACCAAGGGGAAGCCTGAGAGTGTGGCTTCCAAACTCGTTTCCTCAGAGCCCTGAGGCTCTGACCTAGAGGTGCTTTGGGTGTAGAACCCACCTCCCAGACAGGCCCGGGGTTTCCTCAGAGATGCTCAGGTCTGCCCAGGAAACAGAGGCATGATTCCCTCACGATTAAAGGAGGAAATGAGGGAAAGCGGCCGTCACCCCCAACAAGGGGATGGTGCCCTCCCGGCCAGTGCAGTGTGGGACTCTGATGAGTCAGCATACTGCTGGTTCCCAGCTGAGCCCTCAGGCAGAAGGGGGCAGAGGTGCCCAGCACCCCGATTCCAACACAATGTGACATGTCCGGCCCAGTGATGCTGCAGTTGTCCAGGTTCGTGGTCATTGTCCCCGGAATGTGTCACCCAGAAGGTAGGCTGCTCCTCGCTTGGCCACCCTGAAGGCTGCTGGAGTCACCGCTTCCTCCTGGGTGAGGCTCAGATCACTGTCGGGTGGCCCAGGCCATGCAGGAAGCTGCATGTGGCCGCAGAAGGGAGCGGTCCCTGCTCACTCCTGCAGGATGTCGCCACCACCAGTGAAGGAAGAGCAGGCCCAGCCGTCGGTCACCCGTCCTGCCTGCTCAGTGGTGTGGTCTTGCAGCTGGCAAGGGACGTGGCCTGTGCTGCTGGTCCCAACCCTCACCCAGGGCCAGCGCCTGCTCCCATGGCTGCCAGCGCCACCTGCTCTGTGCCGCCTGGCGTGGTGCCCATGGGTGGAGGGCCCGGCTGCGGGGCTTCCTGTGATGCTGGTTCAGAAAACAGCTGAGACTCTTAAGGCCGCCATGACCAGCTGCTGCCGGGCGACTGGGCCATTGTCGGGGAGCAGGGGCCGCGCTTGGGAGCCACAACCTGGCGAAGGTTTAGCCACTGGGTCTGGGCAGGTGGCACTTGGAAGCGGGGTTGGGGAGCCTGCTGTCCTAGGGGATTGTGAATAGAGCTGCAGAAACTGTGGGTGCAGGTGTCCGTGTGGCCCTAGCGTCCACCTCCTTGGGATGAACCCCTGGCTCCCTGCTGTCTGGGCAGCCAGCAGACCCATGGGGAGTGGACGCTTGCTGTGCTTCCCCCACGTGGACAGGACTCCAGTCACTGAGGGGGGCTCTATCTGCGTGGCCAAGCCTAAGACCCAGCCCCCATCTGGGCCCTCGGGCACCTGCTCTGAACACATGAAGGATGGATCCTCACCCCGGCCAAGCCCCCTCTCATCCCCAGCCTCCATGTGTGTCACGGGATAAACCCGGGATGCCCTAACTGTCCACCCCGCACTGGGAGCCTGGCCCCTTCCCATCGCCCACACCGCTGCTCCCCCCTGCTCTGTCAGTCCCTCTGCCACTCAGAGCCGCCTGTCAGAATGCACGTCTGACCTTGAGATGCCCTGTGCTCTCTTCACGTCACCAAGTCCCTTATCAGAGGCGGATATCGGGGTGGGTGCAGGCGCACCTGTGACTTTGTCAGAGGAGGGCTGGGCTTTCCCACCTGAAGGGGGGCTGTTGGGACCGGTTTGCACCTCAGGGTCCTCCCACTGGGTTGAAGGGGCCTCGTCCCAGGCCGTGTTGGGAGGGCCCTCCCTGGGAGGCAGATGTGGCTTTGAACCCTTCTCTCCAGCAGCACTGAGCTCTGCCCTCTAATGAGCGCAGCTGGGCCCCGCCTGCCATGTGCAGTAACGAGTACCCCCCTCCGGCCGGCCCGGGGCCATCATTAGCTTCCCAGGAACTGGCCTGTGGGGGAGAGGGCCGCAGCCCAGGGACCTCTGGGGGCCAGGGAGCCTGTGGTGCCAGCAAGGCCTTGTCGGGGCCTGAGAGGACGCTGCAGCTGTCACTGCTGCCCCTGTATCACCAACCTGCTCAGTGAGGGAGGGGCGGTGCCCTGTGCGTGGTCACGCTGGAGAAACAGGCAGGGCTGACCCCGAGCCCTGTCAACACCACACTAAAGCCCCGGGTCATAGTGCTCTCCAACTGCCCACATGAGCAGGGGACGCATCCCTGTAGCCTCACTTTTGGGGGACTCACGAAGGCCATGGAGGGCCTGGCTGCGTCTTATCCTGTGTGGGGCACTTGTGTTGGGTAGCGACTTGTGTTCCACCCCCTTGAGTACGGGTGCCGCTCAGTCTAAACGTGGCGGAGCCCCAATGTCTGTGCGGCAACTGCCTGGGTGGACAGCTCGGTGTGTGTGGTCCAGGACAGAGGGGAGGCCCTGGTCCCACCGTGGAGCACCTGGGAGCGAGGGGGCAGTGACCGCCCATGCCTCCGCTGGGCAGCTGAAGAGACGGGTACAAGGAGCCCCGTGTCAGCACTTCCGCCAGCTGACATCCCTGGTCCAGAATGGCAGCCCGACCACAGGGCATCAGGCGCTCCTGTTGATGGCTACGTCCCCAGGGCTCCCCCAGGTTCCCGCACACAGTAGGCGCTCCATAAACCCTTCCTGCATGTGAGTCTGGCTGTGCTGGAGTGGAACTCAGAGCTGGGTGACAGGCGATGGCTTCCCAGGTGCAGGCGGCCGGGGCACCTCATGCGCCAGGTTACCTTCTGTCCCAGCAGCCGCGCTCTGGGCTGGGCTCGGCTGGGCTGGGCCCTGCCAGGTCTCTCTCTGGGCCCTCCTCTGTGCTTTGTCCCAGAGCAGCCATGGGAACAGGGTGTTTCATCCTCTCCCAGGAACTGAACCCAAACATCAAGCAAGGATCATGAGAGCTCTTCCTGCTCAGCTCCAGCTGGTTTCTGACCCATTGGAGTCAATCGCCCGATTCCCTTTTCCACATAGCTGACAGCATTAGGGGACGAGGACGTGTTCTTTTTATAGCTTGAGAGAGACCACTAGAGCCAGATGTATGGTCTCGATGAACCCTTTGATGTGTTTGTCTGAAATGGCTTCTGGGCATGATAATTCACACCCGCGTGCCGCCTGCTTCATGACCACATGGGACACAGTTCTGTCGGAACCGTGTTCACGTGGTGGAGGCTGTTAGTTAGCGTTGCACTCGGGAGCACGAGCCTGCCTGATGGAAGCTGCCCATGCCCACAGCACCGAGGCCAGGACAAAACCACGTGGGCGTGAATTCCTCTCAGCAAATAAGGGGTTCCGTGTTGGAGAACAGCCTTGGGCTCTCTCTGAAGCTCGGGTCCCAGTGGCATTTGTCTGACAGGCCAGAGTTGACATCGTAGGTGAGCACAGCCCCACCCATTTGCCTGGCCCGGCCCTGCGCCCATTGCCTGGCTCTTGGCCGGCCGGCTGGCTCGAGTAGGCTGGAGCTCCCATGGCCTTGCTTCCCAGTCTGGATATGCTTCTCCCCTGATGTCCCCAGCTTCTTCAGGAACCGCCCCTTCCTCCTGTTCCTGTGGCTTTGGGCACGTGGCCGTGAGCCTCCTGAAGGACAGGGGTACTGAAACCCCTTGGAATCTGCCGCAAGCAAGCATTCCTGACTGGGGATGAGGGTGTGGGCAGGACGGATGTGCAGACTGTGTGTGAACGTGCAGTGTGGCGGCCATGCCGATCTGTCTTCATTCCGAGACGTGGACATGGGAGCATCCTCTCAGCAGCGAGACTGCCAGGTGTGTGGCTCCATGTGGCCTCTGGTGCCAGCAGCCAGGGCCAACGCGGGAAGGCCCTCAGCCCCAGGGACAGGGTGGCACGCATTCTGGTCGCTGGACCCCTGAGCTGCCACCCCGGGCAGCACAGCAGGAACGGCGCCTTCCCTGACACCTGCCTGCGGAGCCCCGCTGGGCCTGGGCTCTACGTGCTCCACGGCCTTGAGGACACGGAACACGCCATTTGAGGGATTCCTCTCTTAGGGCCTGAGAGTAGTCATTTTCTCTTCTCGCCGTGTCCTCGTCTGGCTCTGGTATCAGGGTGATGCCAGCCTCCTGGGTCTGGGAGGGTTTGAGAAGGGCTGCTGTGGATGCTCACTTAAGTATTTGGTAGAAGTCACCGGTGAAACCGTCCCATCCTGGGCTTTTTATTCTTTGTTGGAAGTTTCTTTTATTACATTCACATTTTATTTTTTCTTCATGACTCCATCTTGGTAGGTGGTCCGTTTCTAGTAATTCCTCCATTTCTTTCAGGCCATTGAATTTGTTGGCGTGTCATTGTTGATAATAGTCCCCTGTGACCCTTTGTATTTCTGTGGGATGGGTTTTAATGTAGCCTCTTCTGTCTGTAATTTTATTAGAGTCTTCTCTGTTTTTCTCTGTTAGTGAGCTAAAATACAGGTTTGTCAGGTTTTTTATTATTTACCTTTTCAGAAAAGCCAACCTCCGTTGCACTGATACTTGCTGTTATTTTTCTGGTCTCTGTTTTGCTCTTTGGGACTCCAGTCTTCCTTTTCTACCTTCCTTTCGCTCCCACTGGCGGTGTGTTCTCTTATTTTCTTCCTAGCGCCTTGAGGTGCAAAGTCAGCCTGCTTGTGTGAGATCTTCCTTTTTACTTAGTGTGGGCGTTTCCTGTCGACCTTGGAATTCTCTGACCCCAGCCCCGTGCTGGTGCCGATCAGTCTGCGTTGTTCCTGAGCAAAGAAACAAACAGACTTAATTCTGATAAAGATCTGTCGGTGAGAAAAACTAAGACACGTTAAGAGAATCATGTTAAATACCGAATGGGAACAACTCAGGGTTGTTCCTGCAGCTGCACCTGTGACCGGAGTTCAGGGCAGAGCATGTGTGACCTGCCCTCATTGGGTCATGGCCGCGCTGTACCTCAAGCTGTGCCGTCGGCACACACACGTGCTTCAGATGCTATGCCGAGTGCAGGGTCTAATGCCAGTAAATCCTGACCCTCCCATGTAGGACTCACAGTGTAGTGTGTTTGCTTAAATCAGTGGATGGGGGGTGTTAGGAAGGGCGTTCACATCTAGGGGCCAGAACCTGAGTCTGAGGGTCCCCTGGGGTCTCCTGGTGCCCCTGGGAGAGGTAGCAGGAGAAGGCAGCTTGGGGTCTCTGTCCCCGGCTCCTGCAGCCGCGTCTGGGATGTCCCAGGGCTGAGCCCTGGGCCTGGGTGCTGGGTGATTTACACAGGCTAGTGGCTCTGCAGGACCTCATGGATACTGGTGGCCCCTGACGTCAGCACAGACCTGTCGGGAGGGGAACAGCGGAGACTTATGGGGATGGAGCTGTCTGTCTTCGTGACAGTCCGGCCATGTCGTCATCCTGCTGTGGGAGCAACCCGTGTGACCTTCACGCCTCCTTGTGTAAAGCTGTTGATGTGCGTACTTCTGAAATGTGCAGCTTGTGGGTGTGGTCAGGTGAAGGAAGATGAAGGGGGGAGGTACCGCACTATTTACACTGCAGGATGGGGCAGAAAGGGCTCACACGCCCAGCCCAGTGGGGCCCAGAGCGCATCCTGGGGGCCGTGAGGGAGTCACCTTGCGGGATCAGGACAGGAGCCTGGCCGCTTCAGTCACCTCCAGAGACCCTGAGCACCCTGAGCACCCGAGAGTCACATGTGGCAGCTGCAGAGGGCGCGGCTGAGCCAGCCACCCCTCTCTCTACCCTCCACCTCTCCTTCCCACTGTCCTCAGCCAGTGCCAATGTAGCTGATGGACCAGCCTGCAAAGAGGTGTTCTGTTTGACTCCCAGTTGCCATTTTGCAAAATCTTTATCTTTAAATCTCCCTCCTTGTGCTTGAGACACTCCCCAGTTCAGAAGAGTGCAGTCAGTCCTCTGTGTGGTCCTCTTCAGGACAGAAGCGTCCCGGAGCCCACGCCACACGAGGGGCAGGCATGAAGGGGAAAGAGCGGTAGGTTAGTCCCCATCGTGTGACTTCTCTGAGCAAGTGCCTTCCTCGGAATCGGAGGGTACTTTGTAAAAAATATGTATTGATTTTAGAAAGGAAGGGAGAGAGAGCGAGAGAGAGCAATTTATGGTTGCACTTATGAATGCACTCACTGGTTCATTCCTGTACATGCCCTGACCGGGGATCAAACCCGCAACCCTGGGCATGGGGATTACGCTCTAAGGACTGTGCTGCCTGGCCAGGGCCAAGGTGCTTTCATTTTACTCTCTGGCTGTTCTTCTGAAGGAGCTGTTGGAGCTGCGAGACAGCTGGGGGGGAGGAAGGTGGACGTGCCATCCCGGTTCCCAGACACTCAGTGTTGGTTCTGGCCTGTATTTCTGGGTTGGTCAAGGGGGCACCTGCCATGAGTGGCTCCTCCCAGGCCTTCCTGACAGCACCTGTCTGTCCGCCATGCATGCCGTTGTCTGTGCTCATCACCAGGGAATGGATGGTCAGCCGGCCTCCCGGGGACTCGGGGGAGCCCCATGTCGCTGCTGGAGGGGACAGGTGCGGTGGCCCCGTGGCCCCCACGGTGTGACACCAGCACAGACACCCGAGCCCCGCTGTGGCAGCTCCACACTACTGCCCTGATGGACGCAGACTGTGGGGAATTAGGGTGTCCCTGGCCGGACCACTGGGTCACTGGCAGACTCCGGTGAGTCCCCTGCTGAGCAGGGACTGCTCCTGTCACATCAGCGTCACCCCCTCGCAGCTGAGCGGGAAGGTGAAGCGGGGTGCCTGGGCAGGGAGTGCGTGAAGACAGGTCTCACTGCCGTAATTTTGAGCACCACACGGGGGTGCACAGAAAAACTGTTCATCACGTTGATGGAGCATAAGTACCGTTTCTGCCGTCGTGATCAGCAGATAATTGAAAAGCTCATGCTCCCGCCACTGATGCCGCCCTCCCTGTGCCTCCCTGTGATCATTGCGTGTCCTTGAGCCGCGTCACTCACGGGTACAGTGTCCGTGTCTGCTGCCAGAACCCGCCAAGGCGCCCAGAGGTGAACCGGCTCTACCAACAGGACCCTAGCACGGTGTTCTGGGAACGGCACGCCCGGGCCATCTGCGTCCCGTGTGAGATGTGGTTTAATGAGCTGGAAGGTTACTGTGGGTGACCACGCTGCCTGCAACGTGATTTGTGAGACGGCTGCCATGTCTGGAAGCTATTTTTGGCAGCCAGCTGGTGGCATGGGGGAGCTGTCCACTCGAGTGATTGCGCAAGCAGTGGTGGAGACATGCCTACCGTGTCAGGGAGGAGACGGGAGTGCGGAGGTCAGTGCCATGGGTGGTGTCCACAGCCCCACCAACGCCCAGTCCCCTGGGCAGTTCCTTACACCCAGCCCAGGCCCCCGACCTCCGGGGCCGCAATCTCTGGGAGATTGGGCAAGGAAACCTGGCTTCCACCTTTTGTTCTTAGCTTTCTTTTTCTTATTTGGACTTAATTGTAGATTCATTGTGGGTAAGAAATAATGTGGAGAAGGCCCAGTTTCCCTCGAAAATCATGTCTTAAAAAATCCCACAACCAGGAGATTGATGCTGACACAAACCACCTCGGTTGGCGGGTTTTTTATTTCTCGTGTTCATGTGTGTGTGTGTGTGTTTAGTTATGTGGACTTCTGTCATGTGCCATGCGGTACCGATGGGAAGCGGCTCCACCAATGCCCCAGCTCCCTGGACAGCACGGAGCACGAAGTCAGGACCCCAGGAGTCAGCTGAGTGACCCCTTGCTGTCCCTGAAGGGGACCATGGGACTGTGGTGCCAAACCAGAGGACACATTTGTCACAGTGCCTGCAACTGCAGACATCGGCCGCGCCCAGAGCCTTGGCAGTGCTGTGCAGTGAGCAGCGCGGAGCCTGGCTCCCTCCCCCACAACCACTGCTACATGTTTTCACTGCCTGTTCTCACAGTGCAGGGCCGTGTGGTCAACGCTGGAGGACTTGGCCTGCGGTGCCACTTCCAGGACACGTGGCAGCGGTGTGTGCCACTTCACCAGCCTTGTGTTCTCTGTACAAAGGATGAAACAACAGGGCCCCAGGTGCCAGGGCCTAACACCACGGAGCTGGGGTTCGTCGGGGTGGCTGGCGTGTAGCCCGCTTCATAGAGCATACTGTTCGGGGCCCAGGAGAGTCATTCCTGGGGGATAGCAGCAGAGGGGGGCCACGATGGTAGAGAATGAACGGGGAACTACCAGTTCCTCCCCGTGAGATGAGAAGTTGTGTTCCGAGTGTGGGGCTGCTGGCCCAGCATGAGGTGGGGTGCCCCCCGCAGAGGAACCAGAGATCTGCACCATCCACAGAGACAGCATCGTAGTGGCAAAGCAATGTTCCTTCTCTGTGGACAAGGACAGGCTGTAGACACTGTGAGGAAACACACAACATAACATAACATCACAACATAACATGGCCCACACAGTTTCGTGAGGATGGGTGGCACTCGGAACCTCTCCTGTGGGTAGAAGTCTGCCCCGAGGCAGGTCAAGTGCCCAGTCCCCTGATGCAGGGTCTGGCTGTGATGAGCTGCGGGGTCAGTCGGCCAGGGACTCCCACCTCAGGCCGGGGGTGGTCTCTGTGACCAGGTCTCCTGCCCCATGAATGGACCCTGCATGAGCCGCCCGCACACCTGTCAACTTCTCACACGCAGGTACGCAGGAAGAAATGCTGTGTTTGTGGCCGTCTTCATTCTGGGGTTTGTGTGTTACCGTGATTAGCCATGCTAACGAATTCAGGTTAATTGGTTTTCAGCTTTCAACACTCCACAGGCAAAGCACAGGAGACTCAATTATGAGTAAAAATAGACTGTAAGTGTTGTCAGCCACTAACAAGGGGAAGCGTCCGTCCGTGGCCGAGGAGAGGACAGGAGAGGGAGGAGACCGGGCGGCCACCTTCACAGGCACGGACGGCACCGTGGGGCGTTGGGGCACCTCCCTTGTTAGGGAGGAGCGATACAACCTGCTGATTGCGGTTTGCGCAGTAGCCGATGCCCCCGATTGCCGTGACTGTCCTGGAGCCAGGCGAGGGGACAGAACACGTCCTTCTGTCAGCAGGACTCACAGTGAAGCGGGTCAGAAAGTGCATTAGGTACATCACAGGTGTGGTGGTGACCTGGGGACATGACCTCTGAGCCTGCTGAGGTGCCCTCTGAACAGCAGGTCTGCAGGTGGGGAGGTGGGCGCCGCCCCCCCCCCCCCCCCCCCGTTCCTGGCCGCTCCCTTCTCCTCTTTCCTCTCCCCCTTTTCCTTTTCCCCCCTCCCCCCTCCCTCCTCTCTTCCCTGTCTAATCAGCCCTTTGCACTATTTTATATGTTAAACATCTGCGTTTATTACTTTCATTAAAATTTAAAGTATTTAAAGGTTTGCAAAGTAAGTAAACATTAGAAATTAGGTTACTGAAGAGAACAAGAGGTGTTTTTGAATACTTGAGGGGCTCTGAATTATTCATGGATATACGAGGTATGTGCCATCCCTATCTTTTTATTAAAGAAGACCCCCGCCCCATTGGGAGTCCTGAATGTTAGTCCCTGGGGGTGTCACTGTCTCTGAGTAGGGCATCCCCCAGCCTCTAAGAAGAGTCCCGACTCAAGAGAAACTGGGGAGATGCACAAATGCCCTTTCCTCCACCTGAAGTCACCTGCCATCTCTCTGTCTGTCTATCTACTCTGCCAGCAATGGGGGTGCAGAGGCCAGGCCTCACGCCGGGTGCTGGGGACACAGGTTGGCAGCTGCTCCCAGGTCTGCGTGAGGGGGAGGGGATGGGGGAAAGGTCTTCATTCTTCATTCCTGTACCAGTGTGGCATGCGTGCGCCTGGGTCGGGCTGATGCTCATGTTTCCTGGTGACCGGCAGAGTGGCATGGGGACAGGCTGTTTGGCTGCACTGAGGGTCACCGCCCCTCTGCTCACGGCCTCTCTCCCAGGAGTCCAGTTCACCGTTTGGGGTGATGAATTCCGTCCATGCCACATCCCAGCCTCTGCCCATCCCATCCTGAGCCCCTCGGGGGAGGAGATCAGGCTCCAGCGTTCACGTTTGACCTTAGAAGCAGTACTACCACCTTGAGGAGGATCTTTAGCCCTTAGTTTCCAAATCTGCAAAATGGAGCCACGACTACCGCAACAGAGGCAGGTGTGAGGTTCAACCGAATGAAGTCAGTTCACAGAAAGTCCCGAGTACTACACCAGACAAATGGCCATGTAACTGTCTCGTCCAGCTCACCATTGTCACTGATGCGTCAGTTCGTGTCCACTAATGACGCTGCACATGGCTGAGCTGCATTGGAAACGTGGCCCTCCACCTGAGTCTGACTGGCAGTGACCTGTCCGCGGAAATTCACGTGGAAGGAGACGGGGAAGGGTCTGCTGGCACGGCCGGGGCACCCATGGGCGCATCCCCAGGAGAGAACTGGGCGGCATCGCCCTCTCCTGTCCACCAGTGATCAGTGGGAACACACACGTTTCCTCTTCTCTCATGTAGGATGCGTCTCCCCTGACAGCCGGGGAGGTGGGAGTTGCCCATGGAGACGGGAGGCTGGGCCTGACGGTTCTGCAGAGCTCAGCGTTTCCGCAAGCTCCTAATGATCCTGAGAGACACGGCTTTCCTGACGGTCTTTAGGTGCCTGCCTCAGGAGGCTGACGTGCTGGCTGGCAGGCTGCCCCCAGGGGAGGGTCAGGAAACCCCAGGACACTGCTGATGACACTTCACAGGAAGGGGAGCTTGACCTTGGCCAGACCCAAGGAGGGAGCAGGGCGGATGCCTGGGGACCGACCCAGGTGCAGGCACACTGGGGACAGTGGTGTCACCCTGGGGGCAGGTGTGCTGGGGTCAGTGGTGTCACCCTGGTTGCAGGCACACCAGGGGCAGTGGTGATGGGCCTCTCCCCAGCCCCTCGCAACGGGCGTGTGTGCATGTGTGTATGCTTGTGTGAGTGTGTGTGAATGATGGTGAATATGCATGTGTGTGTGTGAGTGTGTGCGTGCATGCCACAGGGAAAGGATGATTTTCTCATTGTACCCCCAAGGCTGTAACTTTAGACCTTCCGTCTCGTCTTCAGATGAATTAGTGTCACAGTGAGACACTGCCTCGTCCCGCGTGTGCCCTGTGGTGGACGCATCACCCTCGCAGCCCAGAATAATCACCTTAGGATGTAAATTCTGCAGTTCTCTTTGGATATGTACATATGACGGAATTGGTTCTTTGGGGATAAAAGGTTTATTGATGTAAACGTGTAGGACAGGCCACCAGTTGAAGCCCCGCTTGGCCCTTCTCAGCCACTCCTTCCCAGGGGCTCCACGGCGCTGCTGGCTGGCGGTGTCACTGTGCGGGGCCCTATCCCTCAGCTGCAGGTAGCTGTGCATGGGGGGGGGGGCTGCTTGGCAGTCCTGGATCTTGGAGCAGTGGCGGCTGGTGGGGTATGCGCCCCCCTGCACCTGTGCACACTGTGCCCCCTCCCCATTCAGCCCGGCCTCCTGCCTGCGTTTTCTTAGTAGGCTCGTGGGTAGATGGTAGGGGACAGAGGCCTGTCCAGGGTTGCTCAGCAGGCCTCCGACCCTGGGCTCCTCTCCCCGCTGTGTGTCCAGGCAGCCTGAGCACATCCCTCCATGACTCTGGCTGTGAGACCTGACCTCTTTATCCTTTTTTGGATAATTTTTTCACATTAAATTTTTACAGTGAAATTTACCATTTTAATTAGTTTTCACTGCACCATTTACTGGTGTCAAGTACATTCTTATAGCTGTGCAGCCGTCACCATGATAATCTTCATCTTTGTTTCCAGGAAACAGGGTTCCCCTTCCCTCTCCTCCCATCCCCCCTCTCCTCTCCTCCCCTTCCCTTCCCTCCTCTCCCCTCCCCTGGTTACCACCATCTCACCTGTCTCTGTGACTCGGATGGTGTTCGTCTCTGACGGGCTTATTTCACTGAGAATAACGTGTTCAAGGTCTGTCCAAGCTGCAGCATGTGTCCCAATCTCCTTCCTTTTTAAAAAATTAATGCTGTTGGAGTGACATTGACTTAATACAATTATACAGGTTTTAGGTGTAGGGTAAAATACATCGTCTATGTATTTTATGGTGTGTTCACCTCCCCAAATCAAGTGTCCTTCCATCACCATCTGCCTCTCCTCCCCTCCTCCCCTCCCCATCTACCTTTTTTTGTTGCTTTCCTTTGCTGTGAAAAACCTTTTAGTTTGAGGTAGTCCCATTTGTTTATTTTTTGTTTCTCTTGTCTGAGGAGACATAACAGAAACAATATTGCTACAAGAAATGTCGGAGATTTTAAACATATCCCTGTTTTCTTCTTGGATTTTTTATGGTTTTGAATCTAACATTTAAGTCTTTAATCCATTTTGAGTTTATTCTTTTTTTTATTTTTTTAAAAATGTTTTATTTATTTATTTTTTACAGGGACAGAGAGAGTCAGAGAGAGGGATAGACAGAGACAGACAGACAGGAACGGAGAGAGGTGAGAAGCATCACTCATTAGTTTTTCGTTGTGACACCTTAGTTGTTCATTGATTGTTTTCTCACATGTGCCTTGACCACGGGCATTCAGCAGACCAAGTGACCCCTTGCTGGAGCCAGCGACCTTGGGTCCAAGCTGGTGAGCTCGGGGTCTCGAACCTGGGTCCTCCACATCCCAGTCCGACACTCTATCCACTGCGCCACCGCCTGGTCAGGCTTGAGTTTATTCTTGTGTATGGTATAAAAGGTGATCTAGTTTTATTTTTTGTGTGTATCTGTCCAATTTTCCCAATACCATTCATTGAATAGATTATCTTTACATTATTGTATGTTCTTACCTCCTTTGTCAAATATTCACTATATAGACAGACTAGGGCTCTCTAGTCTGTCCCTTCGATCTATACGTCTGTTTTTATGCCAGTACTAGGCTGTTTTGATTATTGTGGCATAGCTTGATAGTGTTATTCCTCCCACTGTGGGTTTTTTTTTTTTCAAGGTGGCTGTTGCTACTTGGGATCTTTTGGTTCCACATAAATTTTTAGAATATTTGTTCTAGTTTCTGAGACACACCATTGATATCTTGCTAGGAATTGCACTGACTCTGTAGATTGCTTTGGGTAGTATGTACATGTTAATGATATTAATTCTTCCTATCCATGAACATGGTATATGTTTGCACTTGTTTGTATCTTCTTCATCTTCTTTCTTCAGTGTCTTATAATTTTCTGAGTACAGGTCTTTTACATCCTTGGTTATATTTGTTCCTAGGTAGTTTATTTATTTGTTTGATGTAATTGTGAATGGGATTGTTTCCTGAGTTTCCTTTCTGATAGTTCATTATTGGTATATAAAAATATAACTTATTTACGGATATTTATTTTGAATCCTGCTACTTTATTGAATTTGTCGGTTCACTAGGTTTTTGTTGGAATTATCAGGGTTCTCTATGTACAGTATCATGTCATCTGAAAAATGACAGTTTTACTTCTTTCCAATTTGGATGCTTCTTATTTGTCTGATGGCTGTGGATAGGACCTCTTTTCAAGGTTGTTGTCATGTTTTTATATGACAATATAAGGGAAGAGAGGTCAGTGCCCCTGACTAAATAGTCAGGTATTACAGACATTTTTACTTTGAATGTGTATTGATTTTAGAGAGAAAGGGAGGAAGCAAGAGAGAGAGAGGAACATTGATCCATTCCTGTATGTGCCCTGACTGGGGATCAAACTGGGAACCTCTGTGCTTCTAGATGATCTAACCAACCAAGCATTCATTGGTTGATTCTTGTGTGCTCTGACCAGGGATGGAACTTTCAACCTTGGGGACCAGGGAGGGGAGGTGGGACCCTCCATGGAGGAAGCAGAGCAGAGGAGAATGGGGACCCTGGGAGTGAGCAGGGCGGGAGACAGGGAACCTTCCATGGAGGGGACATGGATGGTCCCCTGTCCCCTCTACACTGCCCCCACCATAGAGGGTTCCACATCTTCCTTCCCTATTTTCTCCCTGTCCCGTAAGTCTCAGGCCTGAGGGGTGCGTACTCAGGTCTCCCATCTTCACCTCCCCTGCATCTGGGCCCTGTGTGTACTCTCTCCACCTGGAGCACGTCACACTCTCTTATTCTGTCTAAATCCTCCCTGTGCTCTCAGGATACGTCTCAAATATCATTTCAAATGTCAAATCCTGGAGCAATCTTTAAAAATATAAATCAGATCATGTCATTCTCGTGCCTAAAGCCTGTGGTCTGACAGCATTTTCACCCCACCTGAGGGCCCTTTATCTGCCGCCAATTCTACCCCCACACCCCAGCCGGCCCGGGTCTCCCAACCCTGGGGGCGCTGGCGGTCCCTTTGGGAACAGCTTCCCCAGTTCTCCATGTGTGGCCAGCTCTGTCTCAGCAGCTAAGTCTGAGTTTAAATATGACACGATCTTGGGGAGCACTTCCCAGAGCCTGCTGGGAGTCCCTGCAGAGGCCGCATCTAGCTCTGTGGGAACAGGTCACAGAACTAGGAGAGGTCACAGTGGTAAGACAGGCCATAGAGGTAACCTGGCAACTGTCCAGGGTCATCCAGGTGGGCCAAGGTGACCAGGCGTTCCTTTCCTTCATCCAGTGAACGAGCATTTATTGAGCACCAACAGCCCAGACCCCCGCAGAGAACGTACAGAAGGCACTGCCCCACCCTGCAGTCCTGGCCCTCCGTAACCAGGTGTTCTGGAATGTGGGAAGGTGGCAAGAGGGTGGGTCAGGGCTCCGCTGATGGGACTTCCCTTGCATTGTTGGCTTGGAAGCCGGAGGAAGGGACCGCGGGCCAAGGCTTAGGGGCGGCCCCTGGAATCTGGGTGTGGCTTTGGCAGGGACATGGAGGGACTGTCCCTGGAAGGAGCAGATTCAGCCAGCACCCCCATGAGCAGGGGACGGGGCCTCCCTGGGCCCCTGGGGCGGGGAGGGCAGCCCGAGGAACCCGCCTCTGGTTTGACCCACCACACCTGCGGTCACATGTTGTCACATGTTGTGGGCAGGCCACGCATACGAGGTCCTTTGTTAGGGCAGCAGCAGAAAACCAGCGCAGTCCCTACCGCTTCCTGGTCCAACACGTATCATCTGAAATGCGGTGCTGTCCTGTCCGCCTGTCCGTCTCTGTCTCCCAGCCGCTCTCAGCACCAGGAGGGTGACCTGTGGTGGCTCGCCCCCGACACCCAGATCCAGTGGGGGCCACAGAGGAGTGGACGGCATGCACATGTGTGAGTTCAGTAGTGAAGGGATCTTTTCTGATTTCATAAAATTTTATCTTTGTAATAAAACTGATTTATTAATATATACATATAATTTTTTCAACCTCTTTAGGATGTTCCAAATAAATCAATGAATACATGAAAAGTCCTTTTTGTGGCCACAGCCCGTGTCTCAGTGGTTGGTTCAGAGATGCAGGTGCCACTTGTGAGCTGCCTCGTGCAGGGTGGGGTCTGAGGGCAGACCTGCTTCACACACTTTTGCTTTCTGTCCCTTGTCCATGATGGGCCAGCCCTTTGTCCTCTGTTGGCCAGTTGATCGTGTGGTGCTGCTGACACCTCATCTCATGTTCGCCCACCTGGTGGTGCTTCCAGCGAGGCCGGGGGCTCCGGGGACCTTAGCTCCTTACCTGAGGAGGACCACTGTCAGAAGTGCGCCAGCTCAGACAGTGCTTGCAGCTGCAGGCCCCTGGGGGAGGATTTGGCTGAGAGTAACCCCTCCTGAAGCCCCGCCAGCTGGCTGGCTGCCCTGCCAGCCCTGCCCCTCCCCAGACAGTAGTTCCCGGCCAGGTCCCCCGAGGTTCCTGGGGACAGTTTCAGGGAAGAGGGTGTTTGTCTCCCAGGATGGAGAGAGCCACTGCTTTGGAATCGGGAGAGACCTACACGGCTGCCCACAGGGGGCGCCATCTGCAGGGAGCCGGTCTGCCTTCCCAAGAGGATGGCGTGAAGCCGAGGGCCGGTGCGCACTATGTCATTAAAACCTAAACAGCACGGTTCTGCAGAATGTGTCTGTGGGTTCTGAACTGTGTGAGCATGCTCAGAAGTGGATGACCACACAGGGGCTGTTTCAGGTCCCAAAGTGTCCGTTTTCCTGTAGACATTTCAGCCACTGCTGCAAAGCCCCTGCAAGGTCCAGGTGTCTGTGGCCCTGTGCTGTCTGTGGGCTGTCCGTGTGCTGTCCATGGGCTGTCTGTGGGCTGAGCCGCTCCCGAGCCTTTGGACAGGACTCTGTGATGCTACAGCCTGAGGACTGTGATTACCCAGAACTGACCGGAGAGGATGCCCACCTGCCCTGCGGGGGGTATCTGTTTCTTTCATGTGGCTGGATCTGGCTGAGCGGAGGCCACGTACCCTCAGCCATTTCCATGTCACCGGGCAGCTCTCGGAGCTGGCCACACTGAGCTTAGACTAGAGCAGCACCCAGGGCCACCACCTTTAGACGCTGTTATCATCAGCGAGTCAAACTTTGTTTCAAATAAGTCACTTTCAGACAGCAGCCCAGGACGGGGCCCTCGTTTCCTCCTTGGGCTGGTAATATGGACACTGATTCCCTGTCCACAGTGGCTTCTCCAGTGAAAGTAAGAGTCAGGTCTCTAGGGAGATAACGTAACCTCACTCCCCATCTCCAGCATGAATCAAGCATTTGATGTGTCCGGTCCTCCCGACACTGGGGGTGGCTTCTCCTTCCCTCTCTGCCTGTTCTTGTCCAACGTGCCTAGAAGTGAAGTTGTCATCATCACAAGTCCTGTATGACCTGCACAATCTTCCCTCTGACCTGTACAACCTTCCCTCTGACCTGCATGGCCCCCCATGACCTGCACAGCCCCCCTGTAACCAGCATGGCTCCCCTCTGACCTACACAACCTTCCCCCTGACCTGCACTGCTTCCCCCTCTGACCTGTAAGGCCCCCCTCTGACCTGCACAACCCCCCTGTGATCTGCATGCCCCCCCCCGACCTGTATGACCCCCCTCTGACCTGCACAACACCCCCTGTGATCTGCATGCCCCCCTCTGACCTGTATGGCCCCCCTCTGACCTGCACAGCCCCCCCTGTGATCTGCATGCCCCCCCTCTGACCTGTATGGCCCCCCTCTCTCTGACCTGCACAACCCCCCCTGTGATCTGCATGCCCCCCCTCTGACCTGTATGGCCCCCCTCTGACCTGTACAACCCCCCCTGTGATCTACATGCCCCCCCTCTGACCTACATGCTCCCCCTCTGACCTGCACAGCCCCTTCTGACCTGTACGGCCGCCCTTGTGACCTGTACAACACCCCTTGACCTGCACACTCCCCCTGATTTGCATGGCCTCCCCTTTGACTTGCACAGCCCCTTTTTCTGGGCCAGGTTCTGGCCAGGGTCCAGTTGGCCCCCCAGACTACCCCCCAGTTTGACGACTGAACAGTGTGAGGTAACAGGTCAGACACAACTGGGCAGGTTCCAGTCTCTGTCCTGCCCCAGCCATCGCCCATCTCTCTGAGCCTCACACACTTATTCATCGCAGCTTTGCTGCAACGCGAAGTGTCCTAGGTGCATCCAAGTTATTGTTCTCTTAAACATCTCCCTTGTTTTCATTCTTCTAAATGGCCTTGATAGTCAATTCTACATGAGGAAATTTTATTGGAATTTTGACTGAGTCATATCCAAGTCGTAAATCAGTTTGGTGAGAACATACGTCTTTTTAACATTGATCTCTGGGTACGGACCCGGCTGCATCTACCCAGAGGTTCAGACCTTCCCTCCTGCCGTCGACCGGATGGTGGCGTTCATCAGTCTACATTTTGTGAGGCTAACTTCCAGATGTTCAATTCTGCTCCAGTGAATGGGAGTCTTTCCCTATTTTTGCCCTGTTAATGCTGGCATGTGGGAAGACTGTTGCTTTCTAATGCTTACACTAATGAAATTTTAAAACTTGGTGTTTTATTTTAGATTTTCTTTTTGCATAGGCAGTCATATTATGTTTGAATCATATCATGTCAGTTCTATCCTCTCCTTATCAACAAGGAAGGGGCAAAACTATATATTTATATATAAAATCAATCATGCCTCCGCCCATTTTGCATGGTGCCGGGTAAAGGTGGCACAGTGCACTGCCCAGTGTCTCAATGAGAACGCCACCCCTGGCTTTCCTCTGGGCACGAGCTAGCACTTTGCGGTTGGAGTAGATACTTTTAATCATGTTAAGATATTATCCCTTTATCTTAGTTCACTAAAACATTTGGGCAGTGTCTTCTCAGCACCTGTCGAGGTGACCCATTGCCTTTCCCCCTTGGTTCACACTCAGGATGGGTCACTGTCAATCATCACGGGACGCCAGCTCCTGCTCTGGGGGCAGAGCTTGCTTCATTCCAGTGTGTGGCCCAATGTGCCGTGTTCCCTAGACAACCATTGAAGGACACCTGCCTTTAGTTTCCTGTCTGCCTGTCCTCGCTCTGGTCTCTGGGACTCTAGGATGGGCTTGCTTTGGGCAACATGCTCTCCGGAAGTGTTTATCTCAGTGGTTCTTAACCTCTTTTGAGGTACCGAACCCACCAGTTTCATATGCGCATTCACCGAACCCTTCTTTAGTGATAAATTTTTTCCCCCAAATTTAAGACGTAGGTATGTTTTTTTACTGGTGCACAAAATGAGCCATGCATGAACATCACCTTGCTCAAAGAACAAAACCAACAAAGTGCATGAACTCACAACAAATTACGGTATTACTTTATTCTGGCCTCCGCGGCAGAGGCTTCTCTGAACCCCCGAGACCAACTCATCGAACCCCTAGGGTTCAATAGAACCCAGGTTAAGAATCGCTGGTTTATCTGCTCCCCAGTAGTCAGAAAACCTGCCCTGGAAAGGGGTCCAGGCTGTTACCTGGTAAGCAAGAATTCTTGAAGAACATGTTCAGTTTCAGACATTGCCTTTTATCTATTGCTTATTGATTCCCTTACGGTGACTCGTTTTCCCCAAGAGGAAAAGGGTGTTTATTGTCTAGGTATCAGCGTCAAGGGGGAGGCGTACTTATTCATCTTCCCGTGCAGATTGCGGCAGCGGGCACGCTCATGCTCTGCCCATTCTTCCTTCTCCTGAGTGTGTTCCCCTTCCATTCTCACTGGGCTGTGGTTCTTATGCATTAATTAAATGCTACATTTTCAAGAATCACACATAACAGATGCGTGTGATTTGTAGCAACTACTCAGATGTGCTTGAGGACGTGGCTTTAACACCCCATGCCAATCTTTACACCACAAGCTCCTCCTCCCATCTTCTTTGTTGATGTCTGACAGCATCATGAGGAAGGCATGACACCATAGCTAGGTATAGAATTTGGGGACCACACATTTTCCTTTGAACTCTGAGGTTTCTGCTTCATTATTTTCTACTGTGAATTTACTATCAAAATGGGAAGTTGAGGCTGGGCTGATACATATTTGTATAAAAAAATAGCAACCTATTTTTTCTACTGGATTTTTAATTATTTTTATTTTTTGTATTTTTCTGAAGTGAGAACCGGGGAGGTAGAGAGACAGACTCCTGCATGAACCCAATCGGGATCCACCTGGCATGCCCACCAGGGGGCAATGCTCTGCCCATCTGGGGTGTTGCTCCATTGCAACTGGAGCCATTCTAGCGCCTGAGGCAGAGACCATAGAGCCGTCCTCAGTGCCCAAGCCAACTTTGCTCCAATGGAGTCATGATTGTGGGAGAGGAAGAGAGAGATAAAGAGAAAGAAGAGGTGGAGAAGCAGATGGACTCTTCTCCTGTGTGCCCTGGCTGGGAATCAAACCCAGGACTTCCGCATGCTGGGCTGATACTCTATCAGTGAGCCAATCTGCCAGGGCCCCTACTGGATTTTTTTTTTAGATTTTTTTTAAAATTTATTCATTTTAGAGAGGAGACACAGAGTGAGAGAGAGAGAGAGAGAGAAAGAGAGAAAGGGGGGAGGAGCTGGAAGCATCAACTCCCATATGTGCCTTGACCAGACCAGTGCAGGGTTTTGAACTGGCGACCTCAGTGTTCCCAGGTCGACGCTTTATCCACTGCGCCACCACAGGTCAGGCTGCCCCTACTGGATTTTTAAAGGGAACTTTACCTGCAAGATTCAGGAACTTCCCCACTTTTTTTTTTTTTTTTAACAGGGACACAGAGAGAGAGAATCAGAGAGAGGGATAGACAGGGACAGACAGACAGGAACAACAGAGAGAGATGAGAAGCATCAATCATCAGTTTTTGTTGCAACGCCTTAGTTGTTCAGTGATTGCTTTCTCACATGTGCCTTGACCGCGGGCCTTCAGCAGACTGAGTAACCCCTTGCTCCAGCCAGCGACCTTGGTTCCAAGATGGCGAGCTTTTGCTCAAAAGCCAGATGGACTCATGCTCAAGCTGGCGACCTCAGGGTCTCGAATCTGGGTCTTCCGCGTCCCAGTCCAATGCTCTATCCACTGCACCACCACCTGGTCAGGTTTCCCCAGGTTTTGACGTGAGTTGTGGAGTCTCCTCACCAGTTTTAGCTGGCACACGGAGTGCCGGAGGCAGGGCTTCCCCTTCAGGCCAATCCTCTCCAGGGGCCATGGCCACTGTTGCTTCCCCCGCAGCTCGATGGTCAGTGTCATCTGGGAGGCCACTGAGGTTTGGCTGCTCTGGGCCCAGTTTCTATCCTCAGCTCTAGGGTATTCATGTACCTCAGCAAATCCTTATTATGAAGTAGGCTTCTGGGAGTAACCCAGAAAATGCTGCCAGTTCCCCCATTTTGAAAAGAGAACTGGAAGAGGCTGGGTTGTTGGGAGACCGAGAGTAAGGGGTCTGGGGAACAGGGTGCTGCTGGGATTGTGACGTCAGCTCAGGTGGCCCCGTTCACTTTGGAGAGGGATGTCAGGGGGCCCTGCAGGGAGGGGCAGAAGCGATCCACAGACAGAGGCAGGGCCGGGCAGGGTCAGTGCCAGCAGCCATGGGAGTCAACCTGCTTCTTGTTGTTCACCGCAGCTCACCTACATCACAGGGGAAGGTTTCTGCCTCAGGGGGGTCATCGTTCCTCTAACTCAGGGGTGCTCAATACGTCGATCACGATCTACTGGTCGATCACGAAGGAAGCGTGGGTAGATTGCATGACATTAAAAAGACATTTGTCTTTTGATTGGCATACAGGGTAGCCAATCTGACGTCTGAACTTTTGACACCCTACGCATGCGCGTTAAACCGCGCTAACTTGTTGAGTTACATTGCTGCGTAGCCTTCAATTTATTTAAACTAAATACAACTAAGGGTATAAAAATGAGTGCCGTAGCTGGTCCAAGTAAGAAGCCTAAAACCTACCACTTTCATACAGAATGGGAGGGGATTTTTTTCACTATGTCATATTCTAAATGCGTTTGCCTCATCTGTCTGTGTGCCATTGCTATTCCAAAGAAGGGAAATGTGGAGCGGCTTTTTCGGACTATTCATAAAAACTATGACATTGACTTTCCTCCGAAAAGAGAGCTGAGAAGGAGAAAGGTGAAAGAAGAATACACAGTATTAAATAGTAATAATAGTAACTTAAATAATGATAATATAGAAGAAATAAATTTATGTTTTGCATTTTTATTGTAGGTAGATCATTTTGACTTGGTCATCTTATAAGTAGCTCGCAAGCTGAAAAAGTGTGGGTACCCCTGCTCTAACTGGTAAAATGCCTGATTGGATCCCAGTAAATGCGGGCCCCTGCAGCCTTCCCTGAGCAGATCAGAGGTCCTCACATCCATTCATGGCTGATTTTGAACTGAGACGCTTTCCAGGTTGTGATTTTATAACATGACCAACCTGCTCCCGATGACTCCCAGATTTCCATGGGGCCATCTGGCTGCACCTCAGTATTAGCTGAAGGAAAGGTTTAAAAGTAAAGCTGGAAGAGGAGTTTTAGTGGCTTTGTAACAATAGCATAAAATGTAGAATGATAAACTGTAAATGTGTGTAATTACATAAATAATGCATCTGTGTAATTGTCAAGTGAGGGGTGTGCTAATGAATCAATTATTTTTAATTGTAGGATGCTTGATTGTTTCAGAAATATAATTGATTGTAATCAAGAATCAATTAAATGTTGATAGTAATTATGTTTATCAAGCTTAAATACATGACATCATTACACTGTAACTGCTGCAGGAAGAAGTTAGAATGAGTTTGGAAGTGAGGGAATAGCTCACACTCATGCCCATGGTTCAGGAAGGAGCCAGGAGGTGGGCGGGGCTATGGGGCTCCTCCTCAGGCTGGTGGGGGTGGATCCTCCAGCTGGGAGCTCCTCACTCCCAGCGAAGGTTCTGCCGTGGGGAGCGGGTGTCCACATCAGAGACCCTGAGATGAAATCCGCAGCTGCACAGTGGTATAGCCGCCGCCAGACCCTGGACCAACACTGTCCTCGGGGGACACTGTGCTGTGGGAGTCCAGGACTGTCAGCTGTCTTTCCAGTGTGTGTGGCCCCTGACTGTGACTGACCAGAGGAGCAGGCTGAGGAAGATGGAGTGGGCAGCAGCCCTGATGGCGAGCTTGTTTCTGTTGCCTCCGCTCAGGCTGCTCCGGGCCCCAGGCAGGAGGAGGGAGACACCACAAACGTCGGGGGGCAGGGTAGAGCAGCAGGTCAGCGGCGGTCAGCACAGCTGGGTCTCCGGTGGCTGCGGAGGTGGAGGCGGGCACTGTCCATCGCCATGGAAATCCCTGTGCTGCCGGGAGGCACAGAGCTGCTCAGGATCTGTTGTCTCTGGAAGCCGGTCACCCTAGAAAGCTGAACTTGCAGCAGGGTGTCAGTGGCCCAGTGACAAGTGACCGGCCCTGTCAAAGCCGCCTCCCCAGTGCACCTTGAGGCTGACCCTCCGCACAAGCCCACTGCGGCTGCTCCTGTCTGGACACGGCCCCAAGATGTGCACCTCTGAGTTGTACCTGATGTGTCAGTCTTGCTCCAGAAACATAGGTGTAAGAGAGCTCGAGTTGCTCAGGAGGACACAGGTTAACAGGTCAACCCCTCCCTAGTTCCTGTGACTCTTCCGAGAACCTGTCACTTACTGCAAGTGTGTGAATGAAAAGAGATCGTCTAAATACAGCCTGCTCGGGGTCTTCGTTCTCACTTAAAATGTCCCAATAATTTTCCATGCCGATCCCCACCTCCTTCAGAACCTCTGACGGCTGCAGGGTCTCACCCACGGGGCCAACCTCCACTTAGGGGCACCGGGTGGGGCGGTCGTTCCTGCTTCGGAAGCGAACGCAGTGAGTGAGCATCCTTATCTTTCATGTATATTTGGGCGGACATTCCTGAGTGCGTGCGGGGGTGACTGTCAGCCCCGGACAGCTGGGTCTAAGGGCATGCGGGTGTATTTATTTTTTAATGGCAAGTAAATCACACTCAACATTAGGAAAATCAATCCAACCTTCAACGCCTCCAAGTACACCCCTGCCCTCCCTCACAAGGAACTTATCTTTATTTCTCTTTCCATGCCTTACCTGTAATTTCCTCAAAACATGGTCGTGTGCCTAACAGGTTGTGCCTGGTGAATAACTTGCCCTTGGTCAGATGGGCGTGGATTTTATGAACTTAAAGGAAACGAGCGAGAAAAATGCCCACAGGAGGGTTCTCATCCCTGAGTCCAGTCCATGCGGAAAAGTCCGGGAAAACCCCAGCAACAGCAGGCTTGCCTCCTGCACATGTGAACTGGCCGCCTTCCAGGCCCGACCGCAGACCCAGGGGCTCCTTGGGGTCCTGCAGCCTGAATGAGATCAAGATTGAACCTCGCTTTTAAAGGTCCTGGACTGGAGAGTCGGGCCGCGATGACGGTATGGCGTGGGTTGAGGAGTTCTGGCCGCATGGCAGCTTGCGAGGACACCAGGATGGACCAGAGCGCTTGCTGTTGGTGCAATGGCGTGAGGTCCAGCCTGGAGGAGGAGGGACTGTCAATGCAGCCAGAAAGGGCTCCTGACAGAGGGGGTGTCGAGGGGATGACCAAAAGCATGTTGATTTGAAGTCATTTAGCTTTGGAGGGACGTCCTGCTTCATTTCCAGCCCCTCCAGCCCCGGGTGTGGTAGCTGGTCAATGGGGAGCAGGTGTGGGGGCCGATCAGGAGCAAGGCAGACAGGGCACCCAGAAGACCGAGCTCGCACATCCTCTTCCTGAGTGTTAAGTGCAACCACCTGCTGGCTCCGTGGGACCGAGCAGAGTGAGGTATGCACAGAGAAGCCACAGGGTTCCCAGGGTAACGGGTGGTCAGTCTGCCCCAAGTGAACCTCACCGCGGGGGGAGGGGGCAGCGCAGCGGTGCACGGAACGGAAACAACATCTTTGGAAATAGGTGCATGTATAATAGGGAAAGAAAACACACACACGCACACTTCAGGATGGGGCTTGTGTGCCCTGGGGAGCCGTGACCCCACGCTGTGGGTGGGGGCAGTTCGGGCGGCCTTCCTCCTGTTGTCGGCTGGCTGGCCCTGGGTGTGGCGGGTCTGCATGGGGAGCTTCACCTGGGGTGCGTCTCCTCCCCTTAGGGGCCTGGCTGCGCAGGACAAGGAGGTCCACCTGCCCTGGGGAGGAAGGCCGGATGGGGGCAGTGTCAGAGGGGGGCGCGCAGGGATGGCAGGGGGCAGCCGGACCCGCACAGCCTTTTCCCTCCTCTGCAAAGCCTCTGTTGTTGGGGAAAGAACTGCTATTTACTCGGTAAGCTTTGGGAAATAGCCTTTGTTCCTCCTGGCCCTGGGCAAGTGGCTGTAATCCAGAGTGATTACCGTGCAGCTCGCTCAGATTTATTCTTCTGCGATAGATAGCCTCTCTCTGCACGGCTCGAGTCTCGGGCTCAAATTACCCCATGGCCTGTCACAGAAGGGCCATCTGTCTTCCTGTTCCCGTGCGCAGAGTGACATTGAAGCCTCCTTGTCCTCGGAAACCGTTGTGTGCGCATGTGTAACAACAACCTCCCAGCCTCATCGCCCCCTGCGGTTAACAGGGACCATACAAGGCACAGGAATTTCACAGAGTGGCCAGGCAGAGGATAGGGCTCCCACGAGGGCCGGCAGAGTCCCCGCACCTGTCTCCATCCTGCGTTGTGAGGCCCGCACACGTGAGGTCAGTTCAGGCACACCTGAACGCGGCATGCATAGCCTGCCTGCTGTCCCCTCTGCTCCTGGGAGCCGCTGTCTTTCGTGCAAGGCCAAGAACATGCAGAGAGGGCTTTGATGTCGCGGGGGGCACTGAGGTGGCCAGGAGGAGTGTACTCCCCTCAGAGCCTGGGCTCCTGGCGCGGGGATGGCCAATAGTCTCGTACAGGATTTGGGGGAGTCGCTCTGCATTCCAGCGCCTCCTTCTGCCCCAATGGACACTTTTGTGATGCTGCAGGTCTTGCTTCTCTGTCCAGAGTGCTAGCTGCTGAGCTTGCCCTGGCTCCTTGCTGGCCACGCCCCCCAGTCCTTTACAACTACTGACACTTGTTTTGGGCAGAAGACAGGAATGAACCGGTTCCCTTTCGCCAACCTGGGCATTGGCTGGGAGGCTGCACAGCCACCAAATGTCCAGTCTCTTTAGAGTGACAAGGAAGATGCCTGTGGCTGTGCTGTCCGCTCCACATGAGGCTTTGCTGTTTTGCATCCTATGAAAAATAAAGGTTCAGATTAACTGCCTTTAGCTGTGACTCAATTTTTTAAATTGTTGATAATTAGCATTTGATTTGCATAAGACTTGATCTGCCAGTTATCTGTGACTTTGGGGTAGGCCTTGCTCAAAGGAGTGACAACTGATTGTGTCAATAGCAAAAGCAAGCAGGCCGTGAGTGACCCCTCCATGGAGTCCCCAAGCCTCCATGATCCAACATGGTGACCACGTCATCCTCTCCTTCCATATTGGGCAAGCGGCTCAGTCCAGAGATTCCCTCCCCAGAAAGAAAGGTGTTGTAGTGACTGGAACCCAGAGAAGTGGGGGTGGACTGTCCACCCCGACCCTCACAGCCCCAAGTCAGGGACAAAGCTTTTTAATTTGATGTGGTTCCATTCACTTATTAGGAAAATATGAGTTTGGTTATGAACTGCTCCTTTTCCTAGTTCCCTTTACCTTCCTTTAAGCTGAAAAATAGAGTGAAGTCTTTAAGGATTTGTTTGATTATGAAAGCAGTATACCTCTTTCTAACATAGTTAGAAAACATAGGTAAGCTAACAGAAGGGACTAGAAATGAACCGTGCTGGTACCCCAGGCAGTGAGCCCTCACCACTGGGAGCACTGTGGTGGGGGGCTTCCGTCCTGTCGTTGTGGGTTCACAGTCCCCCATAAGCCGATGTTGATGCCATGTTTGGGAAGATGCCTGCACACTGAGGTCTCATCTGTGTCTCCATGCTCTCTCTCAGGGCCGGGGTGGTCTGGGGCCTGACAGGGAGGCTGCTCATTCCTTAGGGTGCAGGCTTTCATAGCCCATGTGCTATCTGCACCGTCCCAGGGAGCGCAGGCAGGGGGGGACAGGGTTGTCATTCCCACACGGTTCCTAACTGACTGCACAGAATCAAGAGTCTGGGTATCGGAAGGCTCTGTGGGGATCACACGTCCAGCCCCATCCGTCGGGAGACACAGAGACTGAGCTTGGGAAACCTTCCGTGGTGTCCCCAAGATGCCTCCTGGTGACAGCAGAGCCAGACGCAGAGTTGGGCATTTTGGTGTTCAGGTAGCTGGTGGCCCACAGGATGGAGGCGGTTAGAGCTGGCTCTCAGAGAAGGGGAGTCTGGTGCCAGCGCTCTGTTAGTGGTTTTACGTGTTACCTCGTGCAAGCCACTCCGCACAGGAGGGCAGAGCCCCGAACCGTTTGCTCAGAGCCCTGTGACTGTGTCCCAGGCTGAGCCCAGCATGCTCCCTGTGATAACGCCAGCTCCTACCCACACCCGCCTCTCCGCGTTTCCTCCCAGCAACCCAGCAGGATGGACGCTGTCTTCCCACGTCACCAAGGAGGAAGCTGGCATAAGGCGTGGAGAAGACTGCCAAGGTCACAGCAAGAAAGGTCTGCAGCCAGGGCTGGAGGACTTCTGCTGACTCCTAGTCTGTTTCCGCGTCATCCTTACGAGTACGGGGTCAGGGGAGGGGGAGGTTTACAGTCGTGAGTACGCGAAACACAGCTTACCCTTCTGTTCATTAATCACCGCATTGCATCTGTAAGCCTAGTTTTGCTCATCCCTGTGTATTTCTGACGCCGCTGACTCCTCTTGCCAAGGACCACGTTTATGGAGATAACTGATCCCAGCGCATGAACCACATAAAACATCTGATTTTGTGCAACACGTTATAGTTCGCAGATGGGCTCTGTTTTTCCATGCGGCTCTCCCAGCAAGCCCATCTGTGTCGTGTGGACCTGAGATTGAAACCCAGAGAACTTGGGCTCACTTGCCCTCGGCCGCACACCTGACCTCGGAGCCAGGCTTGGTTAGGGCTTTTCACCTTCAATGTTTCTCCTTCACTTGCTGCGGTAAGTTCAAGATCTATTCCTGCCGTTTCTCATGATGGACAGCATGTGGTCTCCCAGGGTCAGGGTCTGCCAATGTGGCCATCCCGCTGGAAGCTTGACCCCCTGTCCTCGTAGTTCTGGCAGGTGTCACCAGGGCAGGACACGGTCAGATGTCCATAGCTAGACACCCTCACAGGGACTGAGCTTCCTAACCACTGTGAAAAAGAGGCTAAGTTTTCTAAGACAAAATTGTTGACAAACAAGTGGTTTTTCATACGTGTTCACTTAGCTCTTTAAGGTAAAGACAGAGATACTTTTCTTTTTTACAATTCATTTTTTAAAAAGTCTAATTTTGAACCTGACAATGCTCTCTTTAAATACTTTATGCCTTTTTAAAATTGCTTTCAATGTCCTTAAGAAAAACGATCCCCACAGTGACAACTGGCTTGTTTCTCTTGAGATCCAATTGTGCTTATCATTAATTAATATAAGCATTTGGGTTCATATGAAAAAGTCTTGGGAAAATGTGGGTGTGTGGTTATTTTTTCCCTAAACTAATAATCCATTTCTTTCCCGTATTGCATGACTGGCATTTCCATCGTGGGATAGCGTGTCTTCCTCTTTCACGAGCGCCTTTTACTTCTTCATCCTCTTCTCTCCCGGGATCAGCACCGTGGCCCCTTTGCGTACAGGGAGCAGATGTGGTCCCGGGAGGCAGGCAGGTGACCTGGGCATGCAGGATACCCACAGCGAGGATCAGCTGACTCAGGGCTTCTTCAGCAAGAAAATTAAAGCCCCTCCCCCCCCCGCAGGTGATTTTCAGCCTTCTTTAACTTGACTTATGCCCCCACGTCTGGTTTGTCCTGCCCCAAGTGTCCTGGGGGGGGAGGGTTCCTGTGTGTCCCACATGTGGGCTCCTGGTCCCTTTCCTCCTACCCCCCTTATTGCAGGGCCGTTTTTTATACTTTCTCTTCTTTCCAAAAAGAAAAATATGAAAAATAATTTTTTTTCAGGGACAGGTAGTAAAAAAGGATGCTGGGATCTGATCAGTGCCCTTGGCCACTCACCTGTCTTACAGGTGCATTTCAACATCTGAGCAAATTAATGTCGAGTTGATGAAGCCACCTGCTCAGAGGATGCTTGCAATTATTTGAAGAAGACAATTAAACAAGCTCGATAGTCATTGTGTTTCTCTCTGTGACACGTGTGCACACACACATGTGCATGGCACACACACATTTGTACACTATACACAGATACACATGTGCACACATGAGTTTGCATGGCACATACACACACATCGGTACATCTACACACATACACATGTGCACAGCACACATACACATATGCACATGTGTATATGGCACACACACAACACATACAAGTATATGGCACACACATGTACACACATGCACGCGTAAGCATGCACACACTCATGCATCGGAGGGACACCTGGGCCTCTCCAGCTCTGCAAGGCCAGGGAGGTGAACAGCAGCTCCGCTCTAGTCTGCTGGTGTTGGACAAGTGATCGATGGTGGCTGGTATAGGCAGCTGGTTCCCGCCTCCCCTGGCTCCCATCAGTGACAGGAATGAGTCAATGGAGAGGACGCAAAGGCGGCCCCACGTCACAGTAACTCCCTCTGCTGCTGGGCGAGGGGCTCCCGGGGCTGAGAAGAAATCCGCTCTCCGTCTCTGGGCCTCTGGGCCAAGCCGACTCCTGGGCACACAGCAGACATTCGTCATCTGTGGTTGGTGGGCGCCCTTCATGTCCCCTTGGCACTGCCCTGTGCCCTCCCCTCTCTGCTCCGAGGGGGGTGATCTCAGAGTTCCTTGCCCTCCAGTAGAGGGGCGTTGGGCAGAAGGAGAAAGGGCAGACGGATGTCCCCCAGTTCCTTCCTAGCCGGCCTAGCCGGTCCACAGGTGCCCACTGCTCTTCCCAGGTTGCCGTCTCCTTGAAAAATCCCCTGGGGGTCCCTCACCCAACAGTGTATCCTTTATCCCTATCCAACCCTATAAACAGCGTCACTAATGGAGCATACTGGGGTCCAACCGACGCATGAACAATGCCCCAGGTACTGTGTTTTTCAGAAGATGCTCAGTTTTACTCCTTGGAGACGATAGGTTCGGGAGGTGAATGAGTATTCTCTCCTGGGTGTCCAGATTTGCCAGGTAATGTGGTCACTTCCTTCTGGAACTGACACATAAATGCCTGTGGTCCTGAAGACACTGTGTTTTATGCCAAGAATATGCCAGGCGGGCAGGTACATAAGCCAGGCAGGAGGGCAGCATTGAGGAGCCGGGGCCATGTTTCCATAACCTGTCCTGCATACACTGCCCGCGGGATCACCACGCTGTTGTGAATCAACCCTACCCCCACCCTGCCTTCCTCCATAGATCGAGAGCCTTTTACAGGCAGAGTTGGGCATGGTTCCTATTTGCCCCGAGAGCTGTGTGCGAGCCGGGTCCCTGAGTGTGAAGCCAGGAAGCGTCTGTTGAATGAGTGCCCAGTGTCAGGGAGATGCCAACTCCAAACCCCACTTCTCTCAGAGCCAGGTAGATGTCACAAAGAAGCATTTAGCCGCTACTGCCGTCTTGCTATTTGCATAGCCAGAGCCACAGGCTTTAATAGGCAAGGCATCGTCTGCCTGATTCAGAAACAATGGTGTGTAATTTTCCTCTCTGAAGCCAGGTTTCCAGTAGACG
Source organism: Rhynchonycteris naso (assembly GCA_037038555.1). Lineage (NCBI taxonomy): Eukaryota > Metazoa > Chordata > Mammalia > Chiroptera > Emballonuridae > Rhynchonycteris > Rhynchonycteris naso. The sequence continues at coordinate 109,736,937 of CM073001.1, forward strand.
CCACAACGCACACGAGTGACAATGTAGAACATGCATTACTGTCCTGAAACACTCTGCAGAAATAAACAACAGGAGGTTGTCAAAATGTGAAGTCCTTCCAAGTGTGACATATTTGCCGAGATAGGAACACCCAGCCCGTCTGTGGGAGCAAAGCAAGTGTGTAAAATGCTCATAAACATGCTCCTATTGTCTGTGATCCTGGCTAATGTGATTTATATTTTCCATCTGAGATATTTCGGATCTATGTACGATTATCACTAACAATAACTCACCATGTTCAAAATTAGAAGGTCTGTCACTTCATATTTGGCCAGCCCCATGTCTTTAATTTGGGGTTGCTGGGTGAAGTCCTTTGCTGAGGTTAACTTTTAATATGTTTTTCATTGGATGAAAAGATGAGCACTTTTGAATCCACTGCTCATTAATTAGTGGTATTTCACTCCTGTTTAGAAAAGAAAGTCGTACATATATATTCATTCTTGTTTAGAAAACTCATGCCAACATTATAAGAGCTAGAGTCAAATAGAATTTAGGAAAGTAAAGTAAGAGGTAAGGGCATTAGCGTGGGAAACCACATTATATCATCATTACCACCACCACCACCACCATCACCGTCATTACCACCATCATCATCACCATCATCACCATCATCACCACCATCATTACCACCATCACCATCATCACCATCATACCATCATCACCACCATCATCTCCATCATCACCACCACCACCATCACCATCACCACCATCATTACCACCATCACCACCATCATCACCATCATACCATCATCACCACCATCATCACCACCACCACCATCACCACCACCATCATCACCTCCATCACCACCACCATCATCATCACCACCATCATCACCACCACCACCACCACCATTATCATTATCACCATCATCATCATCATAATCACTACCACCACCATCATCATCACCACCATCATTACCACCATCACCACCATCATACCATCATCACCACCATCATCTCCATCACCACCATCATCATCACCACCATCATCACCACCACCACCACCATTATCATTATCACCATCATCATCATCATAATCACTACCACCACCATCATCATCACCACCATCATTACCACCATCACCACCATCATACCATCATCACCACCATCATCTCCATCACCACCATCATCATCACCACCATCATCACCACCACCACCACCATTATCATTATCACCATCACCATCATCATAATCACTACCATCACTATCATCATCACCATTATCACCACCATCGTCACCACCACCACCATTATCATCACCATCACCATCATCATTACTACCATCACTATCATCATCACCATCACCACCATCACCATCATCGTCACCATCATCATCATCACCTGACCTTCTATGTCACTCTTGCTGACTTTCCCTTGTGGTGTTTTCTTCATAACCCTAGTCATGGTTTGCTGATAGTGTCCACATTGTTGCTGACCCTGCCTCCAGCAGTGGCGTCTGCCCTGGACCACTGAAATGTGGTCTGTGTGACACCTTCCGCCCCCACGTGAGGACAGTGTCCACGGAGACTGCAGGGTGAGCAGCTCCCAGTCGTGTGTTAACAATTGAAACAGGTTTTGTTCTGGTGAATTCCAATGGCAGGACTGTCCTCCTGGGTGCTCAGGCCTCCTGGCCACCCTGGCCCAGCCCCCTGGGCCATGTCTGGGACTCTGAGGAGCGAAAGGACACCCGTGGTCCCATTCTTTCCACACGTCCTTCACTGGGGACCTTTAACCCTCCCCTCTGCTTCCCCACAGAGTTCGTGTGCAGAGGAAAGTATTAACGGAATAATAATGCCCATCGGGAAGTAACATGTTGTTTTCATCAAAGGCATTTACATGCCTCATCAGAGCTCATGGCCTGCAGACATGCCCAAGTCACAACCCCACACTGAGGGCCAGTGACTGGGGGCAGTGGCTTCCCAGTTAGGGTGAGGAAGCGCAGGTCAGCAGGTGTGGCTGGGGCAGCTTGGACCCTGTGCAGTTAGCTCTGGGTCTCCATTACTTGAACCATCAGTGTGAGAACGAGAAGGCTGACCTCGCCGGAGGCAGAGGATGGAGGCAGGTGCTTTTCAGTCACATTGGGGATTAGCTCCATGATTCTTTGAAGTTCAAGAGTCCTCACCTGGAGTGGGCTCCCCGGGGACTTCTGTGCAACAACTTTGGCGTGGGATTCGCCTGGAGCCGAGGTCGCGGTGTCCTGAAGGGGGAAGGGCTGTCACAGGCATGGCCCCGGCCCCGGGAGGAGAAGCCACCACAGCCTTCTTTTGTCACTGACTACTGGCTCTGCCAGCCCTGACATTGCTATGGCAACAGGATGAAGGGACAGACCAGGGTCACAGGTAAGTGTTGAAAGCACACCTACACGAGGTAAGGAGTGTTTTTGTTTCTCTCTCTGGAGTGTCTGTTGTTCAAGGGGTGTTCATGCCGCAATTTCTGTCCCCTTAATGAGTGTGACTGGCATCAAACAGGGTGAACTGGGCCCCGTACATCTATTCTGAGGACCAGAAGGCAAGGAGATAAGCAAGGGTCGCCTGGCTGTCCGGAAGCTGCCAACCCTGCTCCCTGGAAGCCCGGCTTGGGGCACAGCTGGCCAGGAGCTGCCCCTTACCCCCACCCCTCTGAGGGTCTGGTGCCACCTCAGGCTGCTCCTTCCGACTCCTGGAGCCCCGTACACGCTCCTTCCGGGGAGAACTGCCACTCGCTGTTCTTTCTTGGTCTGTCTATCTCTGTCTCTCTCCCTGTGTCTCTCTCTTCTCTCTCCATCGCCCTTCCCTCCTCCCCTCTCCTCTTCTCCTCCCTCTCTCATGGTCCTCTCAGCATGGTGTCCTTGTCCTCCACCCCCATCTCCAGGGCGCGCAAGGCTGCACTGCGCAGCAAGACCCTTGTCGTTGAGAACACCGTCTCCCCCGGGCTGTGTCCCCAGAGCCCAGGGCAGGGCTGGCAGGTCCCAGGCCTCAGTAAGTACTTGCTAAAGGAACGTGTTGAGGAGGGCCCAGCAGTGCTTTGGGAGTGTCTGGTGTTGTGTCCTATACTGAGGGAACCCCGAGGGAGTGCGTCGTGATGAAACAGCGTGCTAGGGGAGCTTTGAAGGGGAAGCTTCTAGAAGCAGGAGCAGAGTCCTTCTGTGGTCTAGTCCCTCCCTTCCTCTCAATTGGAAAAGGAGAAACATGCAGTTTCTTCTCTCCCGCCCCCTTCTGGGGAGCTTGTGCTAGCGTGGGGCGGGGTGGGGGGGAGGTGCGCACACAGGAGAGCATTCAGGTTTATTCTCAGAACCCGTCTGTGCCTGTGCCATGGACCACAGCTCCTCGGAGAACAAGCCCCCCACCCACCCCCACCCCCGTTCTGGCAAGCAGCAGGCTGGGCAGAGAGCCTGCCCTGGGCGGAGCTGGTCCTTACCTTGCAGGAGGTCCTGCTCTGCACCCCCAGCCAGCCACAGGGCTGTCCCCTCTTAGTCAGCCCAGCCCACACTCGGGCCCTCCCCTGTGATGGGGGAAGGTGGGGACCAGTTGAGCCTGCCAGGCATGGAGCTGGGGGGACAGTTAACCTCGACCCTGTGAAGGGAGGGGCCCTGACTTGGCCTCAGCTCTGCCAGGTTTTATCTGAAGGCACTTTGGGCAGCTGGGCCCAGAGGGACTGTGGGCTAGATGGGGAAGTCCAGGACAGCGACCCTGTGGGTCCTGGGGACTCGGGAGGTCCCTTCTGGATCAGCCAACTGACTGGGATTTTAATGAAAGGAACTGAAATTCAAGTTTTCCGAGTGAGGCCAGAATTGTGGTCCTTGCAGGGTCGGGACCTGTCATCTAGAAACAGGATGCAGGAACCTTCAGGTGTTTCTGCTGACGCACATCGACCACTCCCCAACAGTCAGTCACCCCAGCAGCGACCCTATCAGCTGCGGCCCCCCTACCTGGTGAATTAGCTTCTGTCCCCACATCATCCTTGTGTGGGGAGGGAACATCATCACCCCAGTCGCTTCCTGGGTGCTTTTCTACTAAAGGGTGCAGTGGACAGCTAAACCCTGGATTTAGGGAGGGCTCCGCGTGGCAATTAGATGGCCTCTCTGTGTTCTGACTGCGGGGGGTCTCAGGCTCAAACATTCAAAAAAATCTTGGTGAAGGAAGAATAAAGCCTAATTCCTTACATTACAAAGAAATCCTCACGTTTGTCTGACTTAGGAAACATAATCTTCTCAGTCACAAATCTTTCTTAGAGACGTGGCCCCTCTCTGCAGATACGAGTGTTCTTTGTCCACAACCCAGGGCTGCTCCGACGGAGTCGCATGTTGGCCCATCTGCGTCTGCAGGGGGCAGAGGCAGGGCTGGCTACTGGGAAAATCCCACAGGAGGAGAGCAAAGCACTAGCAAGTGGCCTTGGTGTGAATGGGGGATTGCTGGGGTTTTAGACTCACACTCATTTTCAGAGTTATCCATTTGCCCTGGGTCCTGTCAGGCTTGGCCTCTGCACAGTGAACAAGCTTGTACCCTGACAATTTAGGACTGGCCCTTTGTGGTGCTGGTCTCTGGGGAGACAGGCTGTCTGAGAGGGACTTGAATGAGCTTGTTAGCTTCTGCGTGAACAGGAGCCGTTGCATAGTCCCAAATGTAAGCGTGTCATGCTCTGCTGTGTGGGATCTGCAGGGGACAGAAACCCACACCCCAGCTGGGTGGCCTTTGGTGGTTACTTAAGGCTTTTGAACCTCAATTTTCCTCTCTGTAATAGGTGGGTCACCGTGCCAGCTGTGCCGGACCCTTGTGTATTAGTAAGCTAGAACCCTAAAGAGCTCCCGTGGTTGCTGCAGGAGCACCAGTCCCGTGGCCTTCCACGGCGGCACTGCCTGGCCTTGGCCCCAGTGTGGGCAGGAGAGGAGGGACTCAGAGCTCTGCCTGCCTTGGCAGAACCTCCTGGCTCTGAGCTCCTGGGCCTCACCTGCAGCACACTCTGCAGACCACCACAGCATCCTGTTTCCTGTCCATTCATTCATCAGACTCCAGAGCCTTCACGTCATTCCCTCACCTCCTTGATGTCCCATCATCTGTAAACACTGGGCAAAGGAAAGAGGCATGCTGTTAGAGCAGCTCTGACTTGATGTCCAAGGAGGGAAGGCTGCAGCCCAGGGTGGGGTGTTACGGACTCACAGTCCCGGAACTTGGAGCTCAGGGATCCCCATGAGAACAACGAGTCAGCCACTACAGCAACTGAGGCTCACGAAGATGAAGACTTGGGCCTCTTGGCAAGAAGTCCAGGTTATCCCAGGAGGCAGGGATGGTGGGCCAGGTGGAGTGTGGACCACCTGTGGCAGGATGGGAGGGTTGGGCTTGCAGGCGTGCCAACAGTTCTTGTGGGTGATGAGGAGCCGATGAAGGGCTTCCAGGAGGAGGTGACAGGTTCAGATGGTTTCCCCAGGAAGACAGGCCACATGGTTCATGTGTGGGGTGAGGAAGTTTACTGTGGGTTGGTGTAGGACATTCAGGGCTCTTGTGTGCCTCTGGCAACGGGGAGCAGACAGAGGCAGCAGACGTACAGCTGGGGTGGCATGCCTGACCTTGGGAGACACAGAGGAGGGACTGGACTGTGTGGGGACTTGACAACTGTCCACATGTGCTCACACACAAATGCATGTGCACACATGCACACACGTGCACACACAAAGATGCACACACAGAAACATGCACGCACACATGTACACACATCATGCGTGCACACACACATGCAGATGCATGCAAGCACACACGCACGCACAAACATGCACACACGTAGTAGACACATGCAGGCACACACACTAGCTGAGAGTAGTGAGCAGACTGTCTCTGTAGGTGGGGTGGTTTCTCCCAGGCACAGGCTTGTCCTAACAGGGGGCTCTGGTCTCTGGAGGATCGTGAAGCGTGCAGGGCTACTTTCTGACCTAATAAGAACCCATGTGTGTCCCGTATCACTTTTCAGTGTGTGTTTAGACATCTGAAATGTGCATGTGATTTGTACTGCGGAGAACCCTTGCCCAAGTCTGGCCCAGTTCCAGAGGGGCTGCAGGTGTCACACCTGCTGTTGACTTTTACGCAGGCAGGTGGTCAAGGACAAAGTCTTTAGGTCACAGGCCGGTGAGGCTGCTGTGGCCACATACCAGCTGGACTAGACGGTGCATTTCATCAAGGCTGTTTGTGGACATCAGACCAACAAGGCGCCTGTGCCCGTGAGTGAGTGAAACCCTGCACAGGGATCCTGGGGCTCGTTCCAGGTCACAAGCCATCGTTTATTTACTGTTGGGGTCTGCACATCCTTCTCGTAAATGAGGAGCTGGGAGGAGAAATTCCCCACGCTCCCTGTGACACCCCCTTAGGTCAGCTCTGGCTCAGGGGAGCTTGAAGGGAAGCCACCGTGAACATCAGTGGCTCTTTCTTGCTTTTATGTTTGGACTTGCCCATCCCCCCTCAACTGCCCTTATTTACAAGTTATTTCCCACTGTTTGAAATAAAACCACGTATCACAAAGAGTCACAGCTTGCCAATTACTTTCTGTCTCTTTGACCAAGCTCTAATTAAATTTTAATTTCTAATTCTGTACATGGGGTGGTAAGGAGGGGTTTCAGCTGGAATTCCTAAACTTAAGACAAAGAAAAATCTTTGTAAATAGCTTGGAATCCTTTGGTTAATTTGTAATATTGTCAAATAAGTTGCTTCATGTATTTTGCTAGATTGTTTGCATTTCAAAGCAAAAAAGAAACACAGTTAAAAGACACATCTTTACCTCCATGGGAGCACAAGTATTTTTCCATTAGAGAATGTATTATCTGACCTGGTGTGCATACAGAGGTGGTTACAGAGGACCCCAAACCTGCGGTGCTTGCTGTGAGGGCTCACTGTGCGCAGCTTTGCTGTGTGGGGCTCACGCCTCTCTCTCTCCTCTGTCCTTGTGCTGTCTCCTGTGACTCTCCTGTCCTAGTCCTACTGTCACCATGTGCTCACTCCGCTCCTTCTCCTGAGGTGGCGGTGTGAGGTCTCTGCTGCTGCCCGTGTGTGTGCGCCGATGACCCAGGTGCCTCCCTCCTACCTTGCGTCTCCCAGAGCTGCACCTGTGCGGGCTCCACGCCACCTGTCTGCTCAGCGTCTGACGGGTCGCTCACGCAGGTCTTCAGCTGGGAGCACTGTGACCCCCCCCCCTAGGTCCCCGAGGGCGGAGATGTTGGCATCACTCTGATTTCCCCTCATACCCGTCTCCATGTGTTATTGATGCTGCGTCCTGCTGACTGCCTCCCCGTGGTCCGTGCGTCCTGCCCTTACTTGACCCCCATTGGCTGGAGCCGGCGCTGTCATTAATAGCTTCCAGATGGTTCTCCCTTTCTGTTTACGTCCATTCCCCAAGTTGTCCTCAGTGTAAATAAACTATGTCCCATCACTGCCCCTCTGAGACCCTTGTGGCGGCTTCCTCTGGCACAAGGGATAAAACCCAGACTCTCCACCCTGCCCTGCACGGCCCGTGTGACCCGGCGTGGACGTTTTCTTCACGTTCACTGATGACTCTGGCTGACCTACGCATAGGAATGTCCCATTGCTGCTGCTGTTATTCTTCATTGTGGTATAGACGTCGGTTAGATTGGGATGCTTACATATTTTATCAACCAGTTATATTAGTGATATGACATGCACATGTTTAAATTACTCTAATGGAGCCTGTTGAAATGTAATTAAAGACAGCATGGCCTTCAGATTTGTAAAAGAGAACACAGATGTGTGTGAAATTCTCTGCATTTAAATTTTTTTTTTAATTTATTGATTGATTTTAGAGATAGAGGGAGGGAAGGAGAGAGAGAGAGAGACAGAAACGTACACCTGTGTCTGTGTGTGCCCTGACTGGGTTTTCTCTGCATTTTAACTGAAATGTGAGTGTGTGTTCTGGGCAGGAAGGCTGGGTTGGGTGAAGCCTATCCTTGCCCCATGTCTCTGCTCTGGGGGCTGTCCCTGCTGGACTGGCCTCCTAGCCTTCGAGCAGCCGGGCTCCTCCCTCCACCAACCCAGTCCCCAGCGCTCCCTAGGTGGCTCATTCAAGACCCTGAGGCCCAGATGTTGTCCAGTCCAGGCCCGTCCTGACTCTGGCTAAGGGCCTGCACCCCACCCCCCACAACATCCTTGGCGATCCTATTACTTTATTTAATCTGTATCCATATGTGACACTCCTGATCTGCATGGTCACTAGATTTACTTGTCAGTTGTCTGGCTAGCTAGCTCATTACTATGTCCCCCACCCAGAGATGTGCCCAGAACACGGTTAGTGCTCATGTAGTGTTTGCTGGGTGAGTCAAGGAACAGGAAGTGCAATCTAGTGGCCTCTGAAGGTCTGTGTGTCTGCATGCACTGTCTGCGTTTTTTCCTGCACTGTCTGCATGGCTGCATGTCTGTGTGTCTGCATGCACTGTTCGCATGTCTGTGTGTCTGCATGTTTGCATGCACTGTCTGCATGTTCACATGTCTGCATGTCTGCATGTTCATGTGTCTGCATCTTCGCGTGTCTGCATGTCTGTGTCTGCGTGTCTCTGTGTCTACATGTCTACATGCACTGTCCACATGTCTGCATGTCTGTGTGTCTGTGTATCTGCATGCACTGTCTGCTCCCAGCAGTAGGCACAGGTACAAGAACAGCAGCCACGCTAGTGCAGCCAGAGCCACGACGCTCAGAGATCTGTGTATATTCCTTAGGTTAAGTTTCTTTATCTTTTCATCATCTGTGGTTGTGATCTCCCTGGAGGTAGATGGACAAGCTGTGCAAACAATCCAGAGAGCAGCTGGGGCCTCCAGGAACAATGGATGCCCCTCCCCCCTCCTTCTGACCCCACATTGGCCTCCCTGACACTAACCTTTCCTTGGGCTCAGTTCCAGTGTGACCCAAGTCAGAATTTCAGCAGGAGGATTGTGTGTGAGTGTGCATAAGGGTGTGTGTGTGTGTGTGTGTGTGTGTGTGTGTGTGGCAGTGGTAGGGTCAGTGGCATTCTGCACCCTCTGCGACCTCTCTCTGGCTCCAGTGCACTGACCAGCGTGCTTGCTGTCTGGAGACTCGCCCCAGGGACCTGCGTCCTGGCCCCTGTGGACTGTCCTTTGTCTGCAGACTCTGCTCTCCCCACCGTTGAGTGAGCTGAATCCTCCTGCGTCTTTGAGATGCAGACGGAACTCCTGGCTCTCCCTGATGTGCCCTGGCTGAGGTGAACGCTCTTCCCTGGTCCAGACTCAGTGTTTCTGCTTTGACTTTCACCTCGGTGCTGCGCCGGCTGATTCAAGACACGAACTCTGACTTATTCATTCTCCCCATCACCGTACGAGGGTACTCTCCCTGCCTCAGTGCCAGGCAGCATCCGTAGGTCAAAGGTGTGCAGTCATTGTTTATCCGTTAGATATCAGCTGCTCCCCGTATTTCTTGTCCGGTAAAATTGTTTAACGGGAGGGATAAGGAGAGGACCTTCTGGGAGAAGTGGAAGCAGTCCGCCTCACACCCCGAGGCTGAGTGCTCCGCCTGTCTCATCACCTGCTTTCTGTTCCCACCGAGATCAGGCACCTGTGGCTGCCGCCTCCACCGCCCTGCTTTGATGGCAGTGCCGTCCTGACCTTGGCTTGGAACACAGTTTGCAGGGCTGCTCTCGGATGTGTGGGGACGTCTCAGGGGGCTCTCTTGACTGAGTCACATTCTCCTACCTGTCGCACCTTCTATGAGAATTCTTTGGGGCCCGAGAAGTGATTTCTAAACCCTGCCATGCCTTGCACAATCCCAGGGGCTGTGGGAAGTTTGCAAAACAAAGTTAATTGCAGTTCACAGTAATCACGGGCATATTGAACACCACAACACGCTTGGAGCCTGAGATGAGCGTGGCGATAGTCCACGTGTCAGAGCTCTGGGGAGGTCGGGATGCAGCGCGGCTCTGCTCCTTGAGAGAGAGCAGCCTCCAGAACAACATGGCCCTTTGTTCTTGGAAGTCCAGCAGCCCGTGTGCAGGGGAAGTGCCTCCCAGATCTGGGCCCTCGCAGACAACAGACACCAGCCACACACCTGTCACAGCCTTTGGAGCTCTGGCCCCCTCAGCTCTCAGGATCAGGCAACCATTCTGAAGCTCGGGTGTTTAGATTTGTGAGTGACAATGATTGTACCCATCACATTTACCTGTGTTTAGTGCCCACGGCAGGCAAGGTCTGCAGAAAGAGCGACTGTGTGGACAGTGCACATGACACCTGGAAACACCCGCTCATGTCTCCTCCAGAATCGCCCTTCCTGTCTGCCTGCCCACTGACCCCCAGGTGCCTGCTGCCCGGAGCCTGCCTGGGGGTCATCTCTCTGTGGACACAGCAGCATTGTCCTGCTCTGCGGCTACATTCTCTGCAACTACTGCTGCCAGGTCGGAGGTGAGGAGAGGCAAGGTCATTGGGTGACAGGCTCCCCAGCGCCCGCCAAGGGGTTGGGGTACCTGGCTGTGCTCCCTATCACTAATGGAGGGAGCCTGCCCACTGTGGTAGGTCACTTTGAACGCTGTGTATGATGTGAGCCACCAGAACCTTGGAGCTCAGAGTGTCCGTGGATAGCTTTCACTGGACACACCCCTGCCTTTGCCAGGTGGAGTCCTCCCTGCTAGAGATGCTGTCAGTCCCACTACTGGCCCACATAGGAATCCATACTTCCCATTCCAAGAATGCCATCCAGCTGGGTAACAGCCTTCCCCAAGGGTGCAGTCCACTCAGGGTCCCGTGTGGGCATGGCATGGACAGACTCAGAGGAATGAGATATGGGCACCTCTCCCCACAAGGGTCTTCTTGAATGAGCTGGAGAGAAAACACCCCTTTTCTGAGAAATGATAGAAGTGCCACAGGACGATTCCAGTTGAAGAGATGGTGGAGGGAAGCTAGACATTGGCATTCCTGTCCCAATACCAAATAAAACAAATAAATGTTAAGAGGCAAAAATTTCAAAAATAAGGCCTGGCATGTGGAAGTCCTGGGTTCGATTCCCAGCCAGGGCACACAGGAGAAGCACCCATCTGCTTCTCCACCCCTCCTCCTCTCCTTTCTCTCTGTCTCTCCCCTCCCTACCCCCCCAGCCAAGGCTCCACTGGAGCAAAGTTGGCCTGGGTGCTGAGGATGGCTTCATGGCACCCGCCTAAGGCACTAGAATGGCTCTGGTTGCAACAGAGCAGCACCCAGATGGGCAGAGCATCACCACCTAGTGGGTTTTTGGGGTGGATCCTGGTCAGGTGCATGAGGGAGTCTCTCTGCCTCCCTGCTTCCCACTTAACAAAAATACCCCCACCAAAAAAACCCCCAAAATGCAAAAAAAATTGTAAAAAATAATATTCACTGGCCATAATCAAGTATTTCAAAACAGGTGGACCAGGAAAGGGGCATAACTCTGACACGTTCATTCTACAAGGGCTTGGATCCAAGTCCCGCTCTCGGCAGGGAGAATAGGTGACTCCATGTTGCATTGGGATTTCGCTCCGTCCCCCAGTTTGGAGGCAGGCCAACTGGGGGTGATGCAGGCAGCCTGCTCCAGCAGAACAGTGTGAACCCCAGTAGAGTCACAGAGAGCAACCACAGGCACAGGGGTAGACACGTTTCATGTGTCCTCAAGCATTCTGGGTCCTAGGTCGGATCACTGAAGACAAGTGTTAATCTTAAAGAGAATCTTTAAGGACAAAAGAAATCTTAAAATCTGAGAGGGGAGGAGAGAGAAAGGGTGGGGGAGAGAGGTAAAAGGAATAACAATAAAAATTAAAGCCATGCCTCATTTTCAACAGATGGTACAAGACAGTGTGACATGTCATCGAGACAGGTAATAGTTTACTTAAAATGCTCTTCTCGCTGAGGGGCATTCAAAGTGGGGTCAATTAAGGCATTTTTCGACACAACAAAGGTCCTTGCCAGAACTGGTAGAGGGTGTATGTACTTCAGCAAGAAGAGACTGATCTCATGGGGAAGAACGGGCAGAAATAAACAATTGCGATTAAGGAAATGAGTAAATTATGTTGGCGTGAACACATATTGGACACTGTCCAGAATTTTAAGATGGGTGTACTGAAAGTCGTGGGCGGTGGTAACATGGGGTATGGAGGAGGGAGGGCACAGGAAAATGCTGGGGTCACACGTCTTCCCTTTATTGGGAGGAATGTATAGAAATTGATCATCTTTATGAGAAAAATGCTAAGGGTGGGTAAGTCAGAAAATATAAAGGCAATCAGAAAAATAATAGAACGAAGTATAAGACTCCCAGGCCAGTAAACATAGGGACGGGAAGATCCATCCAACGGAGGCAGAAAAGAAGAAATCAAAGAAAAAACTAGAAAAAAAAAAGGAAATGCGGAATACAAAATAAGGTGGTAGATGTCAATCTGTCACCACAGTAACTAAAAACATAAAACCCAATTATATTTTGTCCAAAAGACAGACTTAATATTGGAAAATCCCACCACATGCAATTTATGAGACATGCTTAAGCACAATTATTAAATATGTCATGAGGCTGAAAATTATGAAACAGTATACCAGGAAAATATTAACTGAAACAAAATTAATATAGAGCTATTTTACTATGGAATGAAATATCTGTCAGAGAATTATGGCTAAAAGGGATGAAACAGAAACGGTCTGTCAGCGGCTTACTACAAACTGGTGTGTACCTAACTTTGGAGTCTTACAAATTATATGGCAGAACTCAATAGCATTGGCGGTAGAAATGGAAAAACCTAAAATCAGAGTGGGAGTCATTAACTTGGGTCTCACAGGAACTGAGGGAGGTGACAAAAAGTTATAAACTATTTAAATAATACAACTAACCTTGATTGTATATACTCACGTGCAAGCAACATGTTTGTTGATAAATAGATTTTTAAAAAATATTTATAATTGAACCACAAACCCCAATAAAGCTGAGGAATGTACATGGTAAAGACCATCTTTGCAAATGATTGTACAATAGCATTATAGATAAAAAGAAAAACTACCCATGTCCGTACCCCCAAGTCATACATTTGGAAATTAAACTTACCTTTGTTTAAAACTCAGTGTTCATGATATGATCCCATTTACAGAAATCACGTGTGCGTGTGTGCATGTGTGCATGCACAGGGATGCAAGAAGGACATCTGTGAAGAGTGGTCATCAACACTAGGAGCTGGTCATTTCATAGCAGTAAATTCAGGGTGTTTTTTCATTCTTTATTATTTTTACCAGTCATTGTTTTCCCATCAAATAGGTGTTTTGTTTTGTTCTTTTTTAGAATTTCTATTGTGGATTTAATTCTAAATATGTTTAAAGATTTTTGAAATATAAAATATTTGGTATTGAACAACAATCAGTGCACGATGCCGAAAAAAAAAAGACCGCTAAGCGAAACTCATAACCTTCAATATGCATATTTTTAAAAAGACAAATCAGTTCTGTGTTCAGTTAAAGAAAGCAGACAGTGGACAGTCAGGTCATCCCGTACAAAAAAATGTTAGGGTGAATCCAACGACCGCCACAGCAAAATTAAAATAAAAAAACCAAGGGTGGTTAGAGACGGCTTAAAAATAAAATCAGTTCTTCCGAAAACTAAAATGAAAGTATGGGTTTAAATAAAAAAGAGGAGAAATGCACACAAACCAGTATTAGGAACACACCAACACACATGTTTGGGCTCCTATATACCAATGGCGACATTTAGGAGGCGGTAAGAAGAACTGTCACACCGCTGAGAGACATTTTGTTGGTATGACTCTTGCTTATCTGTCTGTGTAACTGAATGCTGATCAGAGCAGAGCTCAGGCACAGCAGTTGTCGCCTTTCCTCAGCAGCCCTGCTGGTGAGTCCTGTAAGCCGAGCTCCCCCAGCTCGGGGCTCCGGCCCCATTGTCCTTGGAGCAGGAAGGAGCAAGCACAGCAAACGTGCTGTGCTGTGCGTGAGAGGGAGTCACGAGGAGGCGAGAAGGAGGGGAAAGCCCAGATAGGGAGCAAACTTATCTTCAAACGTTCTGGCAGGCAATCTCATCTGTCTGGTGAAGCCTGGTCCCCGGGGGGGACAGCCAGCGCATGAATATTTCAAGGGTTTCGGTCTGCTATTGATTGGTGGCCTGCCAGTATCCAACTGGTTAATTTAATCTGATGCAGAAACATACGGAATCACGAGTGCAACCAGCGTCTCCGCGTGGGGGAGGAGGTGGACCGCGTTCAGGATGCCAGAGGAAACCTCACCACCTGGCGGCGGGGAGGAAAGGATGGCACCGCATCGCCCATCTTGGTTCTGGGGGTCAGGGTGGAGGGTAAGGAGGCACGATTGACTGTAAGGTTTGGGGGGAGGAAAAACATTTTTATTTGCCACAATGATGGAATGAGTTAATTATACACACACACACACACACACACACACACACACACACACACATACACACACAAAATAATCTGAATTAAGAAAAGGGATAACTGGTATGCCACCAGAATTTTTTTTTAATTATTTTTATTTCTTCATTTTAGAGAAGAGAGACAGAGAGAGATAAAGAGAAAAGGGGGGAGGAACAGGAAGCATCAACTCCCATATGTGCCTTGACCGGGGAAGACCAGGGTTTTGAACCGGCAACCTCAGCATTCCAGGTCAACGCTTGACCCACTGCGCCAACACAGGTCAGGCACCACCAGAATTTTTAAAACATTCTATACCTGACAATTTCGTCAGGGGCATTGGCCTCTTTTCCCTTAGATTGTCAAAAAAAATTAAAAAAAGACAACAGCCAAAAAAATATTTAAAAAAGGAAGAATCGGGCTGGCTGACCACACTCAAGCCAAATGTGAGTAACCTGTTTGACCAAATATATGAATAGCACCTTTTTTTTTAAAAAAAGGGCTTTTTATCCAAGTGCACCCCCTATCCCCCGCCCCATGCCTGAGCAGAGGGTTCATACTCCAGGCTCCGGAGAGTTAAAACTGCAAAGGAAATCTATACTAGCCCATCCGCAGGCAGGTGAGGTTAGCATTACTTTGATTTCTCTTCGAAATAGACTATTTATTCTTCAGTTATTCTCAGATTACTTTTTAAGTTTGAAAAAACATCAACAGGAACAGAAATCCCATCTGATGAACAGTTGCCCTATTCCCAGACATCTCTCTTTGTTCCCCCTTTTTCCAAACAAGGGATGGCTTCAATGACACTGGTCCCTAGAGCCAGGTGGAGTTTGAGCAAAGAACCGATCTCGCTGTGTGGTGGGAATGCACTGTCTTCCCGACGAAAGGATATCAGATCCCTGTTTAAAGAAACGAAGGCATGTTTGCATGAATAATAATTTTCACGTGCCGACAGGGGCATCGCTTCTACGTGGAAAACCTTGATCCTCCAAACGACGACCTGAGAGAGAGGCACCTGGTAAATATCAATATTTTTCCCCACAGAGGTGAGACGCGTAGAGCTCTGGGGAAGTCAGCCACCAGCTAGGAAGACACTCGCTGAGTAAGGCAAGATGGTGAGCATCTCAGGTAGACACGTGTTTATGGTCCCTGTCCCAGGTGCACCTGCCCGCAGATTAGCCCCCTGCAGGTATGGGAGGCACCTGTGAATAAGGTGGGTAGGTACTTCCTGGTTAGATCAAGTCATAAAAGGCAGTAGGAGAGTTACTCCTGTGATAACGTGGTGTCGTTATATCCTTTATGACTCCATTTTCCCAGAGCCTGTCCTGCTGCCCGTGAAGAACCAGCCCTGTGTGACCTGATGGACAAAGGCCGCGGGCCAGGACCCAGGAGCTCCTCGGGGAGCCGAGAGGGCCCCCCCCCCCCGTTAACGGCCTAGGGAACAGGCCCGCCTCATACAGCCGTAAGGAGATGCCTAATGTCAAAGCCGGAGGTAGCTGGGAAGTGGTGGAGCGTTCAGATGAGGACGCAGCCAGTGGACCTTATGACCTCAGCTTCCTTAGATGGTGAGTGAGGACCCAGCGAGGCTGGGCCACAACATCAGCTGCGGTCATCTGAACCTGGGGTGACGCCTGCAGGGCCACTGTGGATACCCGGTGACCTCTGCTGGGGAGGCTGTATTTGCCGGACTGGGCTGGGCATGTAACAGGACCCAGTTCACCCCTGTCCCCTTTTCGGGGGGTGGGGGCGGGGCTGTCCCCAGGACTCCAGAGTGCTTGGGGCTTGCTGGACATGTGTGTCCCCTCTTGGTCCACGGAGAAAAGAGACCACTGTCCTGCAGGGGTTCTTTCTTGTGGGCTCCCAGGTTCTCAGCGTTACCGATGTCCCGAAGGGTTTTTGGCAGTGGAGCTGAAATATGTTGATAGGGTTAGAAACACCTCGAGAGGACCCACTCCGGTGCCACTGTGTTTGCGTGTGGTGGTTGCTCACAGGTGCTGCTGACACTCGAGGACACGGCTGTCCTTTCTTGGGAGGGCTCACCCCCTCCTCCAGCAGGAGCAGCCCTTCCCAGCCAGCCCTCAGCCCCTGCACGGCTGCCGGCCTTTCATTGTCCTTCATTAGGGGTCAGGCGAAGGCCAGGGGACAGACTGGGGGCCTGCCCACTCTCTCAAAGGGATTTCCCTCTTCTCCCCTCTGCGGGACGGAGACTAACGCTAAGTGCACTATCCCACCTGTGTGGTGGCAGCCTCTGGCGCTCAGGGTGCAGGGGAGGGCACTTGGGTCCTTGGGCCACAGGGAACCACTGGACCACTCCTCTGCAGGGCCAGCTGCCACCCCTGCCATTTCTACAGCGAACACCTGAGGAAAGGGAAGAGACCTTGTTGCTTCTGCACGAGGTGCACCTGTGCACGCTCTCTCCCAATCACCGTTCAGAAGGACCTGCCCTCTCGTCAGGAGGGTGGAGGCGGGAGGGCTGGGCTGACTAACCCCCATGACCACAGCAAGGGAGAATGAAGCCCCAGCCCCAGCATCCCGGAGAACCGTCCGGTGTCCCGCTGGACGGAGTCCTGTGACTGAGGACACACAGAAGGGGCCGTGGAGACTGTAGGAGGGTGGTTATGCACGCGGGGTGGGCTGGCATCCAGGTGTGGCTGTTAGAATCAGAAGGATTGTGTGGGCTGCAGAGGCACCCCCAGGACTCAGGGGGCCTGTGTGCCAGGGAAGTACGTCGCCATGGGGTGGGCACGTTGGCTCCGGAAAGCCACAGAGGCCTTTCTCTGGGGGCCAAGGAAAGGTGTCTCCCCTGAGGGGCAGGGCCCAGTGAGCTGTGGTGTCCTGTCGGAGCAGAGTCCCTTCCCCGGGCTGACACTGGTCCTGTGGTCTCTTTGGGATGAACCCACTGGTTCGGAAGTCCGCTGGGTCCTGGTTTCTCTTAAACATGTTGCCGTACAGAGTTGCGGGGTGCATGGGTGGGGTCTGGCCTCTGCGTACAGATGTGAGGCTCCTACGTCAACGTGCAGGACTGGGTGTAAAACGTATGTCACCCTTCTCCTGGGCTCTTGTCGGCAGCCATCGTATCTAGCTGATCAGGTGTGGTGCACGCAGCACCAACACCAGGCCGGGCACAGGTAGCATTTCAGTAATGGGCTAAAGAACTACATCCTGGAGCCCCGGGGCTTGGGGTCGGGATCTGAGTTCTGACCTCTGTTCCTGCTCTTTCTCATTCTCAGGGGAAGCGACTTTGCCCACCTGCCTGAGGTCCTTTCTCCAGAGCACGGTTGGGATGGTCACTCGCAGACGGTGGGCTTATTGGGGAAGAATAAGGGAGGGCAGACCTGCAGAGCGTTCAGGAGGACTGTTGTGGTTTTTACAACGGCAGAAAAACAGGCACCAGGGCACTACTCCGTGCCAGGGGAGCTGTCTATTCATTCTGGGCTGTGGGTTTCTCCTCAGCCCTGGTCCTGCATGTTGATTACTTCACACCCGGGGTGGTCCAATCCCCTTGCTGGTCTTCAGTTCAGAAATGGGCCCGTGACAGTTCTTTTTATTTTTTTAAATTGGATTTATTGTAATGATGTTGGTTCACAAAACCATACAGGTTTCACATGTACAACTCAACAAAACACCATCGGTGCACCACGTCCTCGCCCTCTGCCCCAAGCAAAGTCTCTTCCCGTCCCCATCCTACCCCCCTTCCCCAATATACTCCCTTCCTCCTCCTCCAGCTTCCACCCCCTTCATTCTACACTTACCCTGTGTTGTTTGTGTCTGTGTCTTGTATTTTCCATATTTTTCCAAAGTGAGAACCGGCGGGGGGGCAGACAGACAAGACTCTCGCATGCACCCGACCAGGATCACCCGGCATGCCCACCAGGGGGCGGTGCTCTGCCCATCTGGGGCATTGCTCTGTTGCAGCAGGAGCCATTCTAGCACCTAAGGAGGAGGCCATAGAGCTGTCCTCAGCACCCGGGTCAGCTTTGCTCCCATGGAGCCTTGGGTGTGGGAGGGGAAGAGAGAGAGAAAGGAGAGGGGGGAAGGGTGGAGAAGGAGATGGGCACTTCGCCTGTGTGTCCTGGCTGGGAATCGAACCTGGGACATCCACATGCTGGGCCAACACTCTACCGCTGAGCTAACCAGCTAGGGCCTGGGTCTGTGTGTGGTGCCTAATCCTTCCATCTTTGTCCATCTAGTCCCCCTCCCATCCTCCCTCTGACAGCTGTCCATCTGTTCCCTGGGACCCTGCCTCTGTTTCTGTTTTGTTCCTCAGTTTATTGAGCTCATTAGATTCCTCATGTGAGATCACGTGGGTCTTGTCTTTCTCTGCCTGGCTTCTCTCACTCAGCATCATGACCTACAGGTGCACCCATGCCGTCAC
The DNA here is from genome assembly GCA_037038555.1 of Rhynchonycteris naso. Taxonomy (NCBI): domain Eukaryota; kingdom Metazoa; phylum Chordata; class Mammalia; order Chiroptera; family Emballonuridae; genus Rhynchonycteris; species Rhynchonycteris naso. The sequence continues at coordinate 109,755,685 of CM073001.1, forward strand.
AACAGGTAAGAGTTCCTTCTTTTTTGTGGCTGTATATTATTCCACTGTCTAAATGGAACACAGCTGTTTATCCACTTATTTGCTGATGGTCCCTTGGGATGTTCACATTTTAGCTGTTGTAAATAATGCTGGAATGAACACAGGGGTGAATGTACTGTTTTGAATTAGTGGTTTAGGATTTTAGGATATATTCCTAAATGTGGGATAGCTGGGTCATAAGGCAGTTCCATTTTAAATTTTTTGAGGAGACGCCAGACTGTTCTCCACAGTGGCTGCACTGATTTGCATTCCCACCAGCAGTGCAGGAGGGCCCCCTTTTCTTAACACCCTCGCCATCACTTGTTTATTGATTTATTGATGACAGCCATTCTAGCAGGTGTGAGGTGATATCTCATTATGGCTTTAATTTGCATTTCTCTGATGATTAGTGATGTTGAGCATCTTTTCCTGTGTCTGTTGGCTGTCTGTATGTCCTCTGTGGAGAAGTGTCAATTCCGATTCTTTGCACATTTTTAAATTGGATTGTTTGTCTTCCTGGTGTTGTTTTACAAGTTCTTTATAAGTTTCGGGTATTAACCCCTTTTAGCTGCATCGGTGACTGTCCTCTCCCGTAGCGTGGGTTGCCTTTTTAGTTTGTTGATGGTTACCTTTGCGGTACACAGGCTTTTTAGTTTCAAGTCATCCGTTTGTTTATTTTTTCCTTTGTTTCCCTTGTCCGAGGAGGTATATCAGCCAAAATGTCACTGGGAGAGATGTCTGAGAGTCAACTGCCTATGTTTTCTTCTGGGATTTTTATGGTTTTATGACTTACGTGTAAGTCTTTTATCCATTTTGAGTTTGTTCTTGTGTATGGTGTAAACTGGGGGTCTAGTGCTTGTCTAATTTCTCCAACACTATATATTGAAGAGACTGTCTTTACTCAATGGTGTAGTCCTGCCTCCTCTCTGACGCAGTTCTGACCATTGGCATTTGAGGCAGAGGCATGCCCATATCTCTAGGGAGATTTTCATTGCTCTTAACATGGAACAAAGACCTAGACATCCTGTATTCTGGCCTCTCGGTGTTCTTTAGGGAGCCTGGGCTGCTGCTTCCTGGGGCAGAGAAGCCTGAAAAGAAAGAAGAATTGGGTAGGGGGGTGGGGGTGTCGGGGTTCAGTGATGGAAAGAACTTGCCTCCTAGGGGATGTTGTCCACCCTGAGTCTCCGCCCTGGGCACCTCCCAGAACCACGCCACTTCTGTCTTGTGAGACAACACATTTATTTTTAAATATTTTTCCGAAGTGAGAAGCAGGGAGGTAGAGAGACAGACTCCTGCATGTGCCTGACTGGGATCCACCCAGCATGCCCACTAGGGGGGTGATGCTCTGCCCATCTGGAGCGTTGCTTCATTGCAACCGGAGACATTCTAGCGCCTGAGGCAGAGGCCATGGAGCCATCCTCAGCGCCTGGGCCCACTTTGCTCTAATGAAGCCTTGACTGTGGGAGGGAAAGAGAGACAGAGAGGAAGGAGGGGGGAAGGGTGGAGAAGCAGATGGGCACTTCTCTTGTGTGCCCTGGCCGGGAATTAAACCTGGGACTTCCACACGCCGGGCCGATGCTCTACCACTGAGCCAACTAGCCCGGGCCACAACCCATGTCCTTTTTAAAAAGTTATTTTAGGTCATTTGAACTTTTGCAGCTTGAAATCTACTAATTACTACAGTATGGATTTAGTATATAATTTATTCCACACGCAAGGTGTTTTTAGATACTTATTTTTACTTTTTCTCATCAACAATTCCACATTTGGTTTATATACACATATCTATGTGTCTAATTACACACATGCACACACATACATCTCTATACAGATCCTCTACCTGTTGGCACTAGGGAAGGTAGCGCCTCTTGAGAAAGGGCCTGACCAGGGTGCGTGCAGCTTCAGGTATGATGATGTCACAGGATCACCTACAGACCAGGGCCACACTCGAGCAGGTACATCTGCTTGTGTGGGTTTTTTTAAATGTTTTTTTTTTTTTAATTCAGTGAGAGGAGTGGAGGAAGAGACATACTCCCACATGCGCTCCAACCGAGATCTACCCACCAAGCCCACTAGGGGGTGGTGCTCTGCCCATCTGGCATGTTGCTCTGTTGTTCAGAAACTGAGCTCTTTTTAGTGCCTGAGATGGAGGCCAAGAAGATCCTTAGTGCCTGGGGTCAACTTACTCAAACCATTCAAGCCATGGCTGCAGGAGGGGGAGAGAGAGAGAGAGAGAGAGAGAGAGAGACAGACAGACAGACAGACAGAGAAAAGTGAGAGGGGGAGGGGTGGAGAAGCAGTTGGTCGCTTCTCTTGTGTGCCCTGACCAGGAATTGAATCCAGGACATCCACATGCCAGGCTGATGCTCTACCACTGAGCCAACCAGCCATCGCCTGATTGTGTGTTTTTATTTGTCTGCATCCTCACCAGGTCTAGAATTATTCAGGGTGGGTGTTTTATTTGTTTTTTGTTTTTAAATGTGGTTCAATTGATGGTAAACCTATATCTCTACTTTCTCTACTTCGGGAGAAGCCGAGTGTCTGTTTTTAGGATCATATTGATCTGTTGAATAGACTCTTTCCTGGATCACCTGTTCAGATCTTTGCCCATTTTTCTTTCTTTAAAAACATTATTTTCTCTTCATTTGAGATGGAGAGAGAGAGGAAGTGAGGGGGAAAGGAAGGGAGAGAGAGAGAGAGAGAGAAAGAGAAAAGCATGAACTCGTTGTTCCACTTAGTTGTTCTATTTGGTTGTGCACTCATTGGTTGCTTCTTGTATATGTCCTGACCAGGAATCGAACCTGTGACCTCAATGTGCCGAGACAGTGCTCTATCCACTTAACAACCCAGCCAGAGTGCTAATTTTTCTTTTAGATTGGATTTTACTTTTAATCCTTGTGTTTTTGTGTTTTTGCATTTTTTCATTTTCATAGGTATGTCTTAAGATAAATGTTTGTTTAAAAGGAAAAACTAAATCAGGAAAAACCAAGAACTATATGATTTTACGCATAGGTGTGATATAAAACTGAGACTCATGGACACAGATTAAAGTGAAGTGGTTATCAGAGGGAAGAGGGTATGGGGGGGGGAAGGAGTAGGGTGTAACGAGGAACAAATATACGGTGACAGAAAATGATTTGACTTTGGGTGATGGTTACACGACATAATCGATAGTTCAAATGCTATAAAAATGTTTACCTGAAACCTAGGTACTCTTATTGATTAATGCCACCCTATTAAATTTAAATTTCTAAATAAAATTAAAAAGAAAAAAGAAAACAATTACCATGCAAGTAGAAAGTCTTAATCTGTAGCAAAAGTTTTGGACTTTCCTATAGCACAGCCTGAGGCCGCACATGTAACCCATTTGGGATTTGGACTGGGTTGTTGTTTAACAAAATCAGAATTAGAATAGAGATTCAGAGTCATCTTCCTTTAAGTCTTTCGTAAATATATGGGTGTAGAAAAGGATGGAGAACATTTTTAAAGTAATTATTTCAAGAAATAGTATTTTTAGTTATGGACACACAATAGATTTCCTTTGCCGAAAAGTTTTATAGAGCAAAAACCTCACTTCGGTGTTCTGGTGTGACGCACTGTTCATGTCCATAATTAGATTTCTCAGAAGTGACACTTCTTTCTGAATCTTGATGCTTTTTTAAGGGAAGACCTGCTCAGAGACATTTAAGCAATAATAGTGAAGCAGTTCACATTAATCAGTGGTGACCGGTTTAAACGAAGCCTCATTACCCGTATGGCTAGTGCTTATTTGTCTAACAAACCCGAGTGAGGCCAGACCACCCCACCGTGTGCTGGTCAGCTGGACGCGGTCATTTGGAGCCTGGATAGCCCGTCTGTTTGTGGTGGGTCCTCGGCTGGCTTTTGTATTTGGGAAGGAAGTCAACCGGAGTGTTCTTGGCAGGTGATGATATTCCCAAATTTTCTTCTCAATATGCAGAAAGAGGAAGATTGTTAACGGAAGCCCGGCGGGACTCAAGTTCCTTTTGTCATTCCTTGCTTGAAGAGCGCACTTTGCACTCTGACAGAACATTGCTCATTAATCCCCACGGAATGACCAATTTTCTGATGCAGTCACTCAAGTGTGCCAGAGCGAGGGAAAGAAATGTCTGAAGGACCCGGGCGCCACTAATTGCTCTCGGTGGCTTTTATTAGGCTGTGCGTCCCCGGGGAGGACACAGGTTCCCCGCGGGTCATTAGTGCCAGCCTGTGTTTGCCTCACTTGGGATCAGGAGTGGCGCCTGCTCAGCACAGCAACGCCCCAGACGGCTCTTGGGGCACAAGATGGCTGTGGCCCAGAGCGCAGTCTCGCTCGCTCACTCTTGGCTGTCTCGCCTGGGCTTGACCTGGGTGCGTGGAAGCCGGATGTGTGTGCAGCCGTGTCTGTCGGCTGCCGGGGAGGAGGGTGCGCCCTGATAGCAGGGGTGTCTGCTGGCGCGACCCGGGGAGAAGAAGTGGAGTGTGTTTGCGAACTAGGAAGAGAGATGGGAGGTGGTTCCCCTGGCAAGAGGCCACGCAGAGTGGGCAGTGGCGCGGGGAGACTCTTCCTCCCTCCCTGCCGGCCACGATTCCCATATGGTCTCACCACAGCGGGTGGTTCAGAGGGTTCTTTAGGAAGTACCGTGTGGGCAGTGGGGTAGGGCCCAAAGCGTGACAAGTGGCCAGGCTAAGCAATTAAGAGGAGCGAAGCTTCTTAGCACCGCCTCTAATATTTTTGTTTTGTTTTTAAAAGCAGATGTTTCCTAGCCCAGTACTCTGGCTGTAGTGGGATAGGTGACCAGGTCTCTGCCCCAGGAAGGCAGCCATGAAGCTAGGGGTGGGAGGCTAGATAAAAAGTCCAGCTCTGGCCTGACCAGGTGGTGGCACAGTGGACAGAGAATAGGACTGGGATGCAGAGGACCCAGGTTTGAAACTCTGAGGTTGCTCACCAGCTTGAGCGCAGGGTCACTGGCTTGAGCGTGGGATCACCGGCTTGAGCCCAACCAACGGTCACTGGCGTGAAGCCCAAGGTCACTGGCTTGAGCAAGGAGTCACTCACTCTGCTGTAACCCACTGGTCAAGGCACATATGAGAAAGCAATCAATAGACAACTAAGGAGCCATAACAAAGAATTAATGCTTCTTATTTCTCTTCCTGTCTATCCGTCCCTATCTGTCTGTTTCTCTGTCTTTGTCACAAAATAAAAAATGTCCAGTTCTGTTAGGTGACCCTGGGCATGCTCTCCCTCCCCGCTGGTCTCACTACTGTCTCTGTAAACAAGGAAATAACATGCACTGTACTGGAATGTCGTGAAAATTAAAGACCATGAAATGTAGGAGGGCCTCTTGTCAATCTTCGGGGCGTGAGTGGATGTAAGGCGCCTTGCGCATGAAACGGCACTGATGTGAGAGGCATCCAAACACTCCTGGCTTCTCCCTAAATCTAACATTTCGTAAAAACAATGCACACCCACCATCCATCTGAAGCATCACATCACCCATGAGACTGATGACATTGATCCCATGTCCCCCTCCCCTGTTTCTGACGACACTGTATCCGACGCTTTGGGGAGACCTCTTGATGGTGGCGTCTTGTGGCTGTAATTCACCCATCAACATCGTGCCTCTTTTGTGGGCGTCTGTTCCTCCTGTGCGAGGGTTTAGCCCTGGTCTAACTCCCCACCATGGTGCCCTTCCTTTCAAAGTTATTTTGTCACCCTTTTTTAGCTAAATCAGTAATCCGTATTTATATCATGAAACTGGATATTGTTTTTTAATAGAATCAAGGTGTGTACTATGATCGTATTGTTTGTTCTTTTAAGTGAAGTTCATACGTCACCTTTTCTACTTGTAGGTTTTCAAGCATCTCCCCTTATTTCTTCCCAGATCTTCATCCTGCAGTTCGTTTTATCTAATGGCACAAATAGGGTTCTCGGTAGAAGCCAGGGCACTCCTTGGTTGTGTTCTTCCTGCTAGCATTGTTGTTTCTCCTTGATGTAATGATGGGATTCTTTCCCTTTTATTTAATTTTCTAAACAAGGACCCTCACCTCTCTCCAGGCGAGCCAGTGTACAGCTCCCCTGGCTCTCACTCTGTCCTCGTGACTGTCTCCCCACAGCCTCTGTCTTTGGGGCCACCCCGTTGCCCTAGAACTTGTTCCCCGGCTCCTCTGGACTGGATCAATGTTCTGGAGCTCTGTCCGGAGTCAGTCCCTTGTTTTCCTGGACCGCACGCTCCAGCGGCTTCCAGAGAAAATGGCGCATCAAACATTACAACCTTCTGCCTTCTTCTGTCTCCTTCTACGTCTCCAAGTCCCTGGTCAGCTTGTGCACTGGGCGGATGGTTTGAGTCGGTAGAAAAATCCCTAGAGAATTTTGAATGAGGCATTGGCATTTAAAAAGGAGGAACCGTTTGTGAACTTTTAATCCTGAAATTAAATGGTAATCAATAAATCCCTTCTCATTCTGATTTTCATTCTTTTGGGTTAGAATCAGGGTACTTCCCTCCACCATCTCCATTTTCTCTGGAATTCTTAAAAAAAAAAAGAATTTTATTTTTTCTTATTGTTCGTAGTCCGATATTTAATGAATTAGTTATTAACAAACTCATTTCACTGTAGACTCTTTTCTCGTGCCAGGCTGTGCACCCAGCTGGCGACCCTATCTCATGATTTAAGTTTTTCAGATGTGGGATATTTCCTTGAATTAATTTTCTTTTTTTTCATAACAAAGAATAACTTTCACTTGATGTCCCTGCCGCCTGCTTTGGAAGTTTTTTGGGTCAGATCGTCGAGTTCTTGGATTTGATTGCTTACGTCTCTACTGTGTTCTCATATCCTTCTACTTTTCTGTTATTGTCTTTATCTTGCTGAGATATTTTTTCAAATTTTTATCATTCGATCACATATTAAATTTTCAAATTTTGCTATGTTTTTTTTTAAATTCAACGTTTCCTTCTCTTCTCAAGGGTTCCTCACTTTGTGTATGAAATACTGAATTAGACAAGCAAGATGTTACGATGTTTTTGAGGTTTTCTTCTGTTCTCCCCGTTGGGTGTCCTTTCTTATGCTTTCTAGTTTTTCTATCTTTTGAGTCGGAGACTTTTCTTAAAATTTAGTAGACCATGTCTTTCTCTCTCTCTCCTCTGCCATTTAAATTCTGCAGACACAGAGGAGCTAGGTTCCCACCCAGGTGGCCAATAAATAGCAAATTGGCACCCTTGGGTAAGGTGCAGGGGGGGGTTGGGGGGTTTGGATTTCCATCCGAGCCCCTTTTGTGTGTGTGCTTTGAGTCCCGAACCTCTCCAAGTGCCTGCGGGGAGCAGAGGGTCTCTTCCTGGTGTTGTCTTCTGGGGTGCTTCACTCCATGTCTGTCTCCCGTACCCCATATCTCATCACACTTGCCCCCTCCCCAGCCAGTTCAACGTCGGAAGAAATGTCTGCGAACATCCCTCTTTCCTGTTTACCTCTCAGGAGATATACTTCTTAGTTCTTTTGACTTTTTGGAGGTGAGGTCACGGGAGGGAGAAGATCTCAGTTTCTGTCTTCAGCCCTTTGGTTCAACAGAAGCCCACAGACTTCTGTTCACAGAGTTTGTTTGACGACGAGTTTCCATTGGAAGAGCAGATTGGAAACTGAGGATCGAACACCTTCAGGAGTGAGGTTTGATGGTGAAAGCTTCGATCCCAGATGGGAAAATAAACTCGGCACACTGTTCACTAGCGCTGGCCCACAGATTTGGGCAACGAGACACAGCTCAGCCCAGAAGAGAGAGACCAGGGCTGAGCACAGAGGACACATCCTTCCCTGTCACCCTGATGTGTGCTGTCCTCAGTGAAGGTGACTCTCTCCAGGTGGTCTATCCACGTGCATGGAAAGGACTAGGGAAACCGCATGGCCACTCCATTTAAAAGCTCGGATTTCTGGAGGAGTGAATGGGGGGGGGTCAAGTGGCACAGCTAAGGTGCTGGTGGTGGGTGGGGCTGCGGGCCAGAAAGGGGGAGGAACGGTGGCCCCCTCGGACAGCTGCGAGGTGGGTCTCTCAGGACACGCAGTGTGGACAGAGGGATGCCATGCTCTTCCTTGTGGACCACAGAAGATTCTGTGTCACAGGTGTTTTGGGGACTCAAAGGAGAGAACGGTGAGCGGAAGGGCAAGTGGAAGTGTGTCTGACGTTTGGGAGAAAGGCTGCAGCTGGAGTGAAGCAATTTCACATGAAGACAGAGCCCACCCGCCTTTGAAGAATCCACAATGGGTGGTTTGGACGATTGGGGAGCATTCTATGTTCATCCTCTTGGAAGGATCAAATGGGACACGGCCACAGTATTGAGTCACCATTCAGTGAGTTCTTGTTCAACCAGTTTGTCGCCAATCTGGGAGGGGTTTTGAGGAGCCGGGGGTCACGTTGAGGTCAGCTTGGATGTACGGCTGTTCAGAACTCTGTGGCAGCCTAGGCACCACATCTGAGGTCAGTGTGTGGTTCCTGTCCCAGTCATGAGCAAAGAGAAATGTTCCTTCATCCACAGGGCCTTGGGTGGATAGTTCAACACAGGGACACGGCACTGCCGTCGAGCCAGAGTGACCCCACCTTGTCTGGAAGCAGCCCGCCCCTCACAGAGCCATGTGGTCAGGCGCAGTTGCTCAGCCGTTTTACTGAGCACGTGGACTTAGAGTCTAAGCAGAGGCTTAGACTCCAGTTGGCGAGTGAAGATATTGCTATTTCTCCAAGGTGAGCGCTCCATTACATAATTTATTGAACAGAGACCAATGTTTTCTAAAATGTTCCAAAGAACTCTTGTACCGAGAGACACTCTGCCCCATAAGCAAGGATTCCACAGCCGAAGAAATTGGGGACTGCTACACAGGATGTCTCCTCTCTTACACCCAATGTTTGTGAGAATCAGAGAGGAGTCCACGGCCAAGTCCCTAGTTAACGGCTTGTAATTCAGCAGTTTCGAAACTGATTTGAATGTTCACCCCTCTTGAGAAAAGCATTTGTTAACATCTAGAGGAAGGATGGGGCTGGGCAGTATCTGGGGAACGGAGGGTCAGTAGGTGACTGGGTCCCTGCTCCGTACATGCTTTTTGGGATGGGCTGGTGGCCACTCATGAGCTCAAAGGGACGTTTGCAGGTGTGAACTTGGGCCCTGCTGTGTTCTGCTCTGTTCTAGGGTTTTCCTTTCTTCCCTCCCTGCCCTCCGCTCCCTTCCTTTCCTCTCTCCCTGCCCCTCTCTCTCTTTCCACCTTCCTTTCTTCTCTCCCCTCCTTCCTATCACCCCTCCCTTTCCTTCCTCTGCATTTAACCAAAAATAAAGCAGAGCTTGGTCAGGCAGGAAGTGTGTCTCCCATTGTAAAGAAACTTGATCTTGGAGAAAAGAAGTGGGGGGAATCCCAGGCACAGCATGCAGTGACCTTTTTTATTTACTTATTCAGTGTTAACAGGGACGTTCATCAGGGCTTGTTCTTCACACAAAGGCTGTGGACTCTATTCCCAGCACCTCTGCCCGCCCTCCCTGCCCGCCCTAGCCACCAGGTGGTGCCAGGGTCCCCACCATGCCCAGATGCCTCCACAGGTGTTGTTTCCTGTCCCCTGTCTCTCGGACCTGTGCTTGTTTCCCTTCCCTCACTGCCCTCCGTCCACTGGCTCCCCGAGGCTACACCACCACCGAGGAAAGCAGGGGCCACAGGCTCCATGCTACCTGGGGACGCCCGAGAGGCACACCTGGGCCGCACCCCCGTGGCCCTGTCTTGAGCATCTTTGAACTCCGGCGACGACCCCCATTTGTAGTGAAACTCCTCGGCTTCCCCCATGACTATCTCAAGGTCAACAGGGCTCACTCGGTTCTTTCTTCTCTTGATATAAGCCATTTATTTATCTTTTCATGAAAGCGTTTCTCATTTGTTATGGAAATTTCCCCTTTCCTGGGCTCTGCTGTGAGGGGTTGAAAACTCCAGAGGAGTATGGAGTCCAGCTCTCAAGTCTCCTACGTAAAAATCAGAAATTTAACATGGAAATTATGAAATACGGAATATTTAAACTTCCTCACTCTGCATGTGTTTCCTCTATATAAAGTCCTTTGCTCTGCGTGGGGCAACGGCTGGGGGTGAACTTCCATTCACCAGATTCCAACACAAAGGAGCTCATATAAACCCGGTGACCTGATCACCGGCGCACTGTGGTATTGCATTTAAACAGTACACAGTAGCCCTGGCTGGGTAGCTCAGTTTGTTAGAGCTTTGTTCTGAAGCATAGAGGTTGCCGGTTCAATCCCCGCTAAGGGCACCTCCAGGAATCAGATTGATGTTCCTGTCTCTAACTCTCTTTCCCCTTCTCTTCCTCTCTAAACTCAACAATTCTTTTCAATGGAAGGTGAATAGTAATGAAAATTAGAATGCCTTTTTCTTGGACTGCAATGACCCTGACTGCTCATAAATCTGGGTAATTATGACACCAACCCGAGTCTACCAGCTGACCCCCTTTGAGAGGGGTCACAGGACATCTCAGGCCCATTTTCATACCTGAAGCCACCGGTCACTGCTGGCAAGATTTGGTGACAGAAGCTAAGAGGGCTGGCGTTTTCCGGGGAGCCTGCCTGACAGCCTGCGTTCACCCACTGGTGTGGACACCGGTTTTCCCGAGCATCCACCCGGCTGACAGCCCGGGGAATGTCAGCGTTCTAATTAACTCCAGCTGGAGAAGGCTGAGGTTTGAGGTCCCTCTAAGTGACAGGATAAGAGCGTCCCTCTTGCACATGAGCGGAGGGGTCGGGAGAAGGTGTCGCAGACCTGCAGTGCCGGGCTTACTCTCGGGACAAGGTCTCTGTTCTGTGTGCTCATCACATGCTCACATATGAAGCAAGATGCCCAGGTGTGTTACCTAGCCCTGTCCCATGCCCACACCAGGGAATTTTCAGTGCTTTTATTAGACTAAGGAATTGCACCAAATGCCTGTGATTTTCTGGGCATTGCTTCCCGAAGGGGTTCTGAGGGCTTGAAGGCTATGATGCTAAACCTGATAGATTTCTTCTTACCCTTGTGAGATGTACAGACAGGAGCTTCTGTATTTATATTTACCTTAAAAATAAACTGGTTAAGGTTCTGCCTGAAATCACAGGACTAAAATGGCAGGAATATAAAGACATCATCTAGATTTCTAGATACTTTAGGCAGATGCTGATACTCTAGATTAGAATTCTTTCCTTGAGAATCGTATTCAGCAACTCAGAACTCTCTGATGACTTCATCTGGGCTAGGATCCATGAAGTGTTGGGAGCTACAAAGACAACTAAGACCTTGCCTGGGAACTTCAGGAGCCATGGAGACGTGAGCTTTCAGGAGTCGTGAGACTCACGTTGGCCTTTGGGAGTCATGGAGAAAGTGGAGCTTCAGGCATCGTGGAGGTTAAGAAAGCATTGGTGTCAGGCTCTGGCCAGATGGCTCAGCGGTAGAGCATTGCCCTGGCATGTGGAAGCCCCGGGTTTGAGTCCCAGCCAGGGCACAGAGGAGAAGCACCCATCTGCTTCTCCACCCTTCCCCTCTCTTTCCTCTCTACCTCTCTCTTCCCCTCCTGCAGCCAAAACTCCATTGGAGCAAAGTTGGCCCGGGCACTGAGGATGGCTCCATGGCTTCTGCTTCAGGCACTAGAATGGCTCCAGTTGCAACGGAGCAATGCCCCAGATGGGCAGAGCATCGTCCCCTGGTGGGCATGCTGGGTGGATCCTGGTTGGGTGCATGCAGGAGTTTGTCTCTCTGCCTCCCTGCTTCTCACTTCAGAAAAATACAAAAAATTAAAAAAAAAAAATGAAAAAAAAAAGCACTGGTTTCTCAGGCATGAGGGCATCAGTACTACCCGGAGTCTCAGTAAGCAATCGATCCTGTAGGGAGAGTATTTCATTCTGATTGAGGGAGTGGGGGTTCAGAGAGGAGCGACCATTGAGTTGGTCTCTGACACGTGAGAATAATTTCAGTATGGGAAGAGTTGAGGCAGGGAGCTTCCAGCCTGAGCAAAAGCTTGGCTCAAGGAACCAGCATGGCGTGTTGGCTGCGGGCCAGGGTGCTGCAGGGTGGGACGTGACAAGGGTGCAGGGAGGGGCTGCTGTGGAAACTGAGTGAGGTCAGGGTACATGGGGCCTGAAGCATGGAGCCAGAGGCTTATTTCTTGGGGGTGGTGGTAGGGAACCACTGTGCATGTTTGATCAGAAAGTCCATGAACTGACCCTTGTTTTAGGCAGACAACCTTGTCCCCATTGTAGACAAGAAGACCAGTCAAGAGATGACTGCTCAGGTCCTCAGGAGAGGTTGTGGGAGTCTAGATTAGGTCGCGATCTCATTTTTCTCCTGGCCAGGTGAGTGTGGCTCACCGTATAGATGACCAGAGAGGCTGAGATTAGGGCTGAAAGCTGGCTCTCCGACAACCCAATCTTAACTGGGGAGACCGGCACCTCCATCAAGCTCCTGAACACAATTAAAGACCCAGCTAGCCCTGGTCCTCAGAGAGCAGAGTTCTAATTAACACCAAGGAAATACAATGTCGAGGAGGACAATGACCCAGACCAGTGCTGGTTCTGAAAGTGAGTGAAGCGCGTAGAACCTCCCGATGAACGGAGTTTCCTCCTAATGCCACTCTCAGGATCTGGACGGGGTCCGTCCTACTTGGGGGCAGGGAGGACCACCTCAAGGCCATACTCTGAGTGGTGCTGTTGTTGAAGTGGTGGTGGTGAACTTTATGTCTCAGCCCAATGGGTTCCTGGGTGCCCAGATAGGCAGTCAAAAACTTTCTGGGGGTGTCTGTGAGAGAAATGCTGGATGAAGTTATTAACATTTGAATTCGGTGGCTGAGTCAAGCCCATGGCCTTGCCAGTGGGGGTGAGCCTCGACCAACCTGCACAGGGCCTGCATGGAGCAGAGGTGGAGGAACGGAGATGTTCGCTCTGCTGGGCTGTCTGCTTGGACTGGGACTCTGGTCTCCTGCTGCCTGTGGGCTTAGACACAGATGGCAAATATGCTATGGGCTCTCCTGGCCTCCAGCATACCAACTGTGGGTTCTGGGTTTCTCAGCCTGCAGATTCACTGGGGTTAATTCTTTGTAGTAAATCTCTCTCTCTCTTTTTAAGTGAGAGGTGGTAGGCAGAGAGACGGACTCCCTCATGCACCCTGACCAGGAACCACCCAGCAATCTCACTGGGGGCAATTCTCTGCCCATCTGTGGTGTGCTCTGTTGCTCAGCAACCAAGCTCTTCTTAGTGCCTGAGGTGGAGGCCAAGGAGCCATCCTCAGTGCTCAGGGCCAACTTGTTTGAATCATTTTAAGCCATGGATGCAGGAGAGGAAAAGAGAGGGAGAGAGAGAAGGGGAGGGGGAGGGCTGGAGAAGTAGTTGGTCACTTCTCCTGTGTGCCTTGACCAGTAATTGAACCCAGGACATCCACACGCCAGGCCAATGCTCTACCACTGAGCAAACCAGCCAGGGCCTAGTAAATATCTTTATATTGATATAGATATCAATATTCCATATCTATCTCTCAGTGGTTCTATTTTTCTTGAGAACCTAGAGTAACACAGAGATATTAATTTCTTATTAAAAAAATTTTAATGAGTTTGCTGTTTTTATATATGATATAATACATATTATACATACAATCAAGTAGTTCAGATAAAAATAGAAATGAGAGCCAAAAACATTACTCATTATCCAAATATATTATTCTAAGGCTAATAAGAATTTTATGAAATATTCAATCACGAATTAGAATTATTATATTTTTTAACTCCATGTTTTAATTTAATTTTATTGTTTTTTTTTTCCTTTTTATCTCCATGTTTTAATTTTAGGTATTATCAACTTCTGGCTATAAAAGATGAGGGAATTAACACACTTACAAAACTCTTACCAAATTTCCTCCTTCCCACTCCAATTTTTATACTTTTAATATCGTTTTAACATTGTTAAGGTTTCTAATATTTACAGAATTTCCACATTGCTTAATATCATATTAATAGAAGTGACAAAATCAACAATAAATTAATAGTTTTTTATGAGCTTTTTAAGGATGATGCAGACAGTAATTTCATCTTAATTTTCAAGGTAATTGTTTTTTGTTTGTATATTACTTTACATTTCAAAGATGTTTGCTTCTTATGGTTGAGTTTCAGGGGCCAAGATACGTCTATGAACAAAGAAACTTCATTTGGTATTTGATTTATAAATAGCAGTCTCTACTACGTGATAATTTACACAATTTCCTCTGAAATCTTTCTGTGAGTGTTCTACATGATTCTTGACATCTTTTTTGTAGGATCACAAACTTTCCTGGTTTTTTGCTATAATTTCTCAGAGAGTACGTTGCCCACAGTAAGCATAGCGACTCAGTTTTTTTTGGGCCTTTATGTCTATTTGGGGGACATAACTGAAACCAGTGCTCACTTTGGCCATAATCGACTATCAGGGAAGCTCTTTTTACTGGGCATAATCAAAGATCACCAGTGAAATCTCTACCTGTTTACTTTTCACAGAAGTACTAAAATTTAGGTAAAGGTTAGCTCCTTATTAAGGGCATCTGTGACGGAAGCAGATTATTCTCAGTCTCACAACAAACGACGTTTGTGGCTCTCCACTGGACTAGTTAGGGTAGCGCCTGGCAGCAAGCAGCGCCCCGGCCACTGTAGTGTGGAGAGCAGGGATGCTCTCTCTTCAGACCCCAGGGAGACAAGGCGGAACACCCACAGTGGCTGTGTGGCTGTCGCGCAGTGTCTTCCTGGATCCAGGGGTCCCCTGCTTAAGAGCTCTTTCTCCCCATGTGTGTCTCCTCCTGGTGTCAGTCTGGCTGCTGCAGCCCCAGCCGTCTTGGCTGTGTTCTAGATGTTAAGAACCTAATAGTGTTTATTAAGATTCAGTGATTCAGACAGGCAGTCTGAGGTTCAAGCGGATGACACCCTTCCCCAAATCACAGAGCTAGGAGGAGGTAGTGGAGCTCATCCTTGGGACCAGATTAGCTTTGTTTTAAACCCCGTTCTCTCTGCTCTCTTCCATGACTGGGAGGGGCGAGTGTGATCATTGGGCTTTCATTCTGTCTGTGGACACAGACAGAGAGGGGGCCAGTGGGGTCCAGCTCACTGCAGCCCCTCAACAGGGTGTCTAGGAAGGAATTCAAGGTGTGTCCTCGCCAGGCAGAGACCTTGCCCTGTACGTCACCTCTTCACGTTTCGATTGTAGTGTGCTCTGTGGTTATTTAATAGTGGCATGAGTTCACAGTGACATGGGAGGGGGGTTCTTCTTCAGAGACTTGCTCAGAGTGGACGACTGACTGGTGGGGTGAGAGGTGGGACTGGGTGGGGGTGGCCTCCGGGTCAACCACATCAGGTCACTGTCTTTGTCAGGGGATGGGTAGAGCTCTGTGTCCTCATGCTCACCAGTGCTGTGAGTCAGGTGTGGCCTGGAGGGGACAGTAGTCGTAGTCACAGTGTCTGCTGCTCCCGGGCAGCCTGGACATGCAAACGAGCGACATGATTCTGTTACCCTGGCAATGCCACCTGGCACAGGCATCAGGTTCTCCCGAGTGCACTTACATATAATATACCCTATAATATCTAGTATCTCTGTACCCAGAATGAGGTTCACGCCAGGGACTGGCTCATGTGACTAGGGCCTGAGAACTCTCATGGTGGGCCATCTATTTGCAAGTAGGAGCCCCAGGGGAACTAGGTGTGGCCCCAGTCCAAGTCTGAAGGCCTGAGACTGTGAACTCTGACGGTGGGAATTCTGCTCCTGGGGCAGGAGAAGACTGGGGTCTCGGCTTGGCAGTCATGTGGAGAGTGCACCCAGCCTTGCTCTGCCATTGTGTTCCTGTTGGCCCCTCACTGGGTTGGGTGGTGCCCACCCTCCCTGGGAACGGCAGGTCTTGACTCTGTCTACAGATTCAAATGTTCATCTCCTCCGGAAACACTAGTGCATTCACACGCAGAAATAGCATTGCACCGTACATCTGGGTGTGCCGTGGCCCCATCAAGTCAGCAAAAATGACCCGTCACACATGGATTGGGCTGCTGGTACATTAACAGTGGGTCATTTTCAGCCTCAATCCATCAAGTGCTGTTATTATAGCACCTTTTTTTTCCCTCACAATTTTCCTTAAAAGAAAGATACAAGTCGTTTTTTAGATTTATTTAAAATTAGTCTGTTTTTTAGTATTCAGTGTACTGATTCTTGGCACAAGCCTCTTCTACTGTTTGTTATGTATATGGAAGAAACATGTAAACCAAGATGAGAACAAAAAGTGCAAAGGAACTCACATACCGGGTGTCTGTGGAAAGGCTACAGGCCCAGAGGCTGAGTGGGGCCAGGCCAGGTGGGGCTACAGCCCAGGAGGACTGCCTGGAGAAGGCACTGGTGGCCCAGGCATGCCGCTCACTCCCCGGATTGTCGCTATAAGGAGAGAATTGTGCCAATAGTTCCGATCTTTCGAGACACAGAGGCCTTTCCTTTTTCTGTAGAATAACCTATATTTTAAAACATTGGGTTTCTAAAAAAAAAAAAAAAAAAAGAAAATAGTGAGTGGCCTTTAAGAAACCATGGCTGTGTGTGAACCCAGCTCGAGGGTTCTAGTGGAGACCTCTGTTCAGGTAACAAAGGTTAGTTGGGATTCTGGTCCCTGGAGTGTTGTGCTTCACTTCATTTCATAATTATTTTTGCGCCTCTTTGATGTTCGGTGTCCTCAAATGTCAGGCGAAGCCACCTGTTGCCCTGGGCTGAGGTTCTGTGACCTCCTGTTCCTCGGCGTGTCCTGAACTGAACTCAGTGTTTCTTCTCTCCTTTGCAAGCCTGCTGGTCTTTCTGTTTCTCCCATAAAGGACATCATCGCTGTCCACTCCACGGCCCAGGCTGCCAAGGCCAGGGCCCTCCACAGTTGGGAATGTTATCTTTCTTCACTTCCAAAACTACAAGGCTTATTAATTTCAGATTTTTGCTGTCTCCTGGGAGTGCTCACTTCTCTCTGAATCCTCCGACATGACTTCTGTGAAAGGCCTCGTTATTTATTTTGTGGGTTATCGACAGCGCCTTCCCATCCACCTCCTTGCTTCTGGTTTTTAGTCCATCCATCACTCTGGTGCCAGGTCTTCCCAACCTGCACCCTGGACGGACCGTTTCAAAATTCTGGTCACGGAATCCCTCTGCAGGTGGAGTTGTATCTCTAGCACCTAATGTAGTTATTCACCATGTTCAACAGTGTTTGATAGATGAGTGATAAATGGATGAAATAATTCTTTGGAAAACCTCCTATTTTATACACAGAAAAATATTACCCAGTCCTGCATTCAGTCATTGGCTAAGGACAGTGATGGTCATTAGGGTTGGATCAAAGAATAGTCTGGGTTTCTTATTAAAAAAAAAAATCTCAAATATGCATCCAGATCTCATTTGTATTGGCTAAGTGTTCAACCCTCGGAAAATAAAGGTTTTTTTCAATGTGCAGAGTTAAGTTAAAAGCAAAGGCATGTATATTATATTCATAATCTATTTTTTTTTTATCAGATGCTTGACCTCATGAAAACCTACGTGTCTCCTTTTTATGAAATCTGCATTCCTTAGTCGACGGAGACAAATCAGAGTGTTTGTTGTTGTTGTTGTTTTAATGTGGAAATAAGGAACTTGTTAGTGGAATATTTTTATATTGGAATTCCTTGTCACGTGAACAGCCTTGTCACAGGTCCTTAGTTTCTCTGTGTGGGGATCTTTCATGCATTGATTTCCTGACAGGGGAAAGAAAGGTATGTATTCCGTGAAGCCCAGAAATGCTTGCTTGTGTCATGGAAGGACCTGCAATGGCTGCCCCACCACGGAGAGTCTGTCTTAATTCTTTTCTGGCCACAGGTGTGCGAGATGAGAGACGGCGTCTTCCTGCTAATTTCAATGTTCTGTCACCGGGGAGCACACTATCTCTGGATGGCTGCCCTTCTGGCTACCAGATGTCATCAGGACTGTGTGGGGAGACCCTGAGAATTAACCACTTGTGCTAATTATAGGTTCCACTGTCAAACTCACTTAACTTTGACCTGGGAAGGGAAGTCGCAGATTCCCGCCCACGAGCGGAGAAAAGTGGCAAGCAAGCCTCGGGGTTCAGGAGGCATGTCTCTCTCTCTCTCCTTCCCAGAGCCCCTCGCTCTGCAAATGCATCTCACCAGAATCACCCCCAGGTAATTTGTCTGGAGTCTGCAAAAAGGTGCTGTTGTTTATTCTGTGGATTTACATGCCATTTCTACAAAATAAGCTCTCTTTAAAAATGGATGAAATAGGCCCTGGCCAGTTGGCTCAGCGGTAGAGCGTCAGCCCAGCATGTAGAAGTCCCAGGTTTGATTCCCGGCCAGGACACACAGGAGAAGCGCCCATCTGTTTCTCCACCCTTCCCCCTCTCCTTCCTCTCTGTCTCTCTCTCTTCCTCTCCTGCAGCCAAGGCTCCAGTGGAGCAAAGTTGGCTCAGGCGCTAAGGATGGCCCCATGACCTCTGCCTCAGGCACTAGAATGGCTCTGGTTGTCCCAGATGGGCAGAGCATCGCCCCCTGATGGGCATGCCCGCTAGATTCTGGTTGGGCCCATGCGGGAGTCTGTCTCTGCCTCCCCACTTCTAATTTCGAAAAGATATAAAAAAGTGACAACAACAAAGAAACAAAAAATAAAAATAAAACAGATGACATAAATGGCGTTAAACCGGAAAGGAAATACTAGTGTTGGTTCCTGTTGTCACTCAGGTGAAGGGGACAGAGCCGGGAAGGGACCGGACTCGGTTCTGAGAGTAAAGCAGTGACAGTCACAGCAGTCTGTGCCATGGGAAGTGGAGGTAGGAAGCAGATGTGAAGGAGTCCAGGCTCGTCCACAGTGGTGGCGAGGGCAGGTCCCGAGGCAGAGCCGCCCTCCACCACAGGGTGGCTGGCCAGTCAGGAGGGGCGCTCATGCGGAGTTGGAAGACTTGAGTCTCTGGCTGTGGGTCCGCCGAGGGCTAGTGAGGGGACCTAGTGAGTTAACCTTTCGGGGTCTTGATTCTCAGCTGAGAAGAAATGGGGTGGTGGTTCAGGGTCCTGCGTGTCCAACGAGGTAACGAATGGAGGAGAAGCACAGATGGGAGGGATTCCTCTCTTTTTCTTTTTTATCACTCTTGTGATACCTTAACCAGCGATTTTCACTGGTAAGAACTGTGACTGGTTGTCCCTGAACCCTGGGGACTTTGTAAAAGATTGAACTCATTGGCAAGGACGTTGGGAACAGAATTTGAAGACTTGTCACTTCTTAGGGCTTTGTGATGGTGCACCATGTTGGACTGATTCCTTTATGGATTCATTTCTTCTGCTAGAATTTGAGCTCCTTAAGACACCGGGGAGGGTGGACTACTGTCACCAGCACACAGCAGGGCTTACGGAATGTGACGTCCAACGACAGGTTGAAAGATTTGCTGACGACATTCAGCACATTCACAGCCTGTCCTGAGTCAAGACTGCCGTCTACAAAATCAACACAGTTCCCCCTAAACACGGCGGGTGTACATTTGGACAGGCATCGGTAGGAAGCACATTGAACCTGCAAGCTCTTGGCTCCAACTGCGCCTCGAAGGGCAGGAGATGGTGGGTGAGGTCTTGTTGCCTCTGAAGATACACTGGCCTCCTCGCCTCTTTCTGGTCTGGAAGAAAAATTCTTGAACTAAACAGAAAAGCAAGTTGTTCAAAAACAAGGCTCTCGTATAGGTCTCTCTGAAGTGACTCCATAGCCACTGTACCGGTAATTACCAGGACGGGTGACGCGGGTCAGCACAGGTCGGTCCGTTTGGACAACAGCAGCACCGGCCTTCACCTTTATGGTTGAACACACGTTTCTGATCTTGTCTCCGTTGTTGCTGAGCCTCCGGAAATGTGCGAGGGCAGAGACGGCGTTCCATAGAGGGCTCCGTGGTCATCCCAGGCCTGTCACTGCTCACACATGCACTGGGCGCCCCAGGAGCCTGGTCCCGACCCCCTGTGCTGATGTCCACAGAGCCGCTCAGTCTCAGACTCTCCTTGCCCATCCTGTGTCTGGTCACCTGCACTCGGCAACCAGCAGGAGTGTCTGGCGAGGTGAGGCAGGTGGTCAGAGGTGCCCCTGCAGACGGGCGAGCTCTGCACTTGGGTTCGTCAGGTGGTTTGTAAGTGGATCTTGCCTTTGGCAGTTTTTTCATATTTATTTTCCTCCATGAAGTCTCACAGGAAGATAGAAAATGTGATGTCTACTGAATACTAATTATATAAAACTTTTAGATTTTAATTATTACAGAGTCTGGTTTTATTTTTTAACTTTTTAAATAACTGATGCAACTTAAAAAAAAAACAAAAACCTTTCATTATAAAAGAGAATTAAACCTGCACCAAAGTAGAGAGACAACTAATAAATAATAAACAGCCCAGGGTAATAAACAGCCAGGTCCCCGGACTCGGCCGCTGTAGTGACCTGCCTCACAACAATCAGGTTTCGCCTGTCAAGTGGGAGGGGATGTTTTTGAAGTGCATACTTATTTTTTCCCAGTGAAAACTAGGTTTCCTTCATCCAAAATATTTACATGTTAAAAGCTTTAAAAAAAAAATAGAACATCTAGAGTGGGCAAATGTAGATTCACAGTTGTGAGTGTGAAAACAGGTTTATTTTTATATTATTTTTAAAAATATTCATTTTACAGAGGAGGTATAGAGTGAGGGAGAGAGAGAGAGAAGGAAGGGGAGGAGTAGGAAGCTTCAACTCCCATATGTGCCTTTGAAACAGCGACCTCAGCGCTCCAGGTCCATACTTTATCCATTGCACCATCACGGGTCAGGCAATTTATTAATTGTTGTATTACTTTCCATGAACAATGATAAATCTTCTTTTGTCTCCTCCCTCCCTAGGTACACATGCTAAATTAAATTGCACAACTCTCAGCTAGCCTGGTACGTGTGTTATCCAAAGTCACCACACCCCGGCGCTGTAGCCCACGTCTAGCTATGAATGAATCATCACTGCCAGCACCCTGGACCCTTCCCCAGCTCCTTCCGGTCATTGCCCCTCCCCACTAAAGGGGTTCATTCTGTTGCTTTCTGTCATCACAGGTGTCCCTGTCTCGAAATCACACCAATGAAATTATGCCAGCTCTATTCTGGCCTGTCCATGTTCCACTCAAGATCTCTAGTCTCTGAGATTCACCCTTAGCTTGTACATGGCGGCAGTGGCCTGCTCTGGTCTTTGCCACAGAGTGTTCCACTATCTGAATATGGTGCAACATATTCACCCACTCGGCTGCTGGGGATGTTTCCACGTCGGGGGAGTTAAATGTGCTGCTCTCTGTTTAACTCAGGCACCCGTCACCGATGGGCATGTTTGTGGCCGGGGCGGGACTTGAGTGAGGGAGGATCTGCACGTGACCTGTTGGTGCAGTACTGCCCACGAGTGTCCCAGAGTGGCTGTGCGGATGACACACAGGAGTTCGAGTTGCTGCCCAACCTTCATGCCGTCTTTCGTTTCCTCCGTAGCTGCTCCGGTGGGCGCGTCGCAGCACAGAGCTGTGACCCACATTGCATCGTTGTGATACCTGATAATATCAGGAGCCTTTTCTGTGCTTGTTCAACATTTGTAAAGAGCCTGTTGAAGAGTTTTGTCCGTCTCTTGTGACTTTCAGTCCTTTTAAACAGTAATTTGTATAAGTTCTTTCTATATTTTGAATACAGGTTCTTTCTTGGGTATTTGTACTGCAAAAACCCTTCTCATGGTGGCTTGCTTGCAAATGTTGTTTTAGGATCTAGACAAGTTCTTAATTGTCATGAGGTACAATTAATCATCATGGTGGCTTAAGTTTAATTCTTTTTTTTTTAATTCAGTGAGAGGAAGGGAGGCAGAGAGACAGACTCCTGCATGTGGCCTGACTGGGATCCACCCAGCAAAGCCCCCTATGGGGCCAAGCTCTGCTCATCTGGGGTGTCGCTCCATTGCTCAGCAACTGAGCTCTTCTTAGTGCCTGAGGCAGAGGCCATGGAGCCATCCTCAGTGCCCAGGGCCAACTTGCTGCAATCGAGCTATGGCTGCAGGAGGGGAAGAGAGAGAGAGACAGAGAGAAGGGGGAGGGCTGGAGAAGCAGATGGGCACTTCTCCTGTGTGCCCTGACTGGGAATGGAACCCAGGACATCCACACGCCAGGCTGACACTCCACCACTAAGCCAACTGGCCAGGACTTAAGTTTAATGTTTTGTTTTGTGTTTTGTTTAAGAAAGCTTTGTCGCCTGACCAGGCAGTGGCGCAGTGGATGGAGTGTCGCACTGGAATGCGGAAGACCCAGGTTCGAGACCCCGAGCTCGCCAGCTTGAACGTGGGCCCATCTGGCTTGAGCAAAAGCTCACCAGCTTGGACCCAAGGTTGCTCGCTCCAGCAAGGGGTTGCTCGGTCTGCTGAAGGCCCGCAGTCAAGGCACATGTGAGAAAGCAATCAATGAACAACTAAGGTGTTGCGATGGCAACGAAAAACTAATGATTGATGCTTCTTACCTCTCTCCGTTCCTGTCTGTCTGTCCCTATCTATCCCTCTCTCTCTGTCCCTGTAAAAAAAAAAAAAAAAAAAAGCGGAAGAAAGCTTTGTCCACACCAGTTATAGAGCTGTTTGTCTACGTCACCTTCCACAGGCCATTTTGGTTCACCGTCCTCACTTGGGTCTACAATCAGTATGGAGTTAATCAGGGCCCCAACTCTGTTCTTCTTCGAGATAATTTTTGCTATTCTTGGCCATTTGCGTTTCCACATGGAATAAATCTGTCGACAGCTCCCTGTGCACTCGGTGTGAGGGACAGTAAGATGCTTCTAGAGAAGATTGTAGGCGGAAAAATCACAACCTCTTTTTGACATTCCTCTTCCTTCTGTGATTTTGCTGCTAAGTTTTATCTCCTGACGCGATGAACCTTTCACCCATTTGGCCTCCTGCCTCCCGCCTCCCAGAGCAGATTAAGCAGTGGCCGTGGAGGGGACACCTATGGAGAAACCACAGGTCACCCCAGCCTGCTCTTCCCCCTCTCTGGGGTTGTGGCCTCTCTATGTATGTCCTGGGTGTCTTCCTTTGTCGCCGGTCCTCCCAGTGCCTTTCGAGATTGTTAATAGCTTTTTACATTATTTTTGGTGGAATGATCCTCTAACACCAGATCGAGCGGCTCTCAGCCAATAGTAAGACCCTGTGAGCAGTCAGAGCCGTCTGCGTGGAAATGACTGTTCATTGACCCCAAGAAGCAACACTCCTGAAATACTGAGAAGTCACTAATGAGCTCAGCTAGACCTGAAGCAAACAAGTTCACGGTCAGTGAAGTCGATTCATGGCATGGTTGAAGCACATTCAAAGTCAAATCAGAGTGTAAGTAGACAGGGAATAGCAATGCTTGGAAGTAACTAAGAAGGTTGAGAGCCACCACCAGGGAAAAGTGTGAAGAAGGTACGACTTCAGTCCAGGACATGTCCTCAGTGATGAGTGCCCGTAACCCACCCGTGTCTGCTGTGCTAACGGGAGCCCGTGTGCTGGCTCGGTCCTGTCCCAGTGCCATGGGACCAGCATCTCACAGAGGAGATACAGCTAAACCACACAGGCTTGGTTTGGGGAGTCACATGAAAAGTGATTAGACTGCCAGTTTTTATACCCCTGTTCAGGAAGGGACACTTGACTGAAGCACTCAGTCTCTGCATCTCAGTTTCTGATGGAATAAAGGTTGTTAGGACAAGTAGGCACGTGTCCCTGTCAATACCCTGGCACGTAGTGAGCAGCCGGCATGCTCTGTCCTTTCTCGCACTGTCCCTCTTAGGTTTTCTTCCTGTTTGGGGTCACTGCCCACAGACACCCCTTTCTTCTTGCTTCAGCAAGTGCCCTCTGGTCTGCGAGGGGTGTGAGAGCTGGGAGGGCAGTGGGATTTGTGCCGTGTCCACCTGCTCCATCAGAATTCTGAAATCCTGCAGTGTCCCCTCCAAATGCAGCCTCCCAGGTGATGTTCGTTGTCCCCACAGGCTGAGAGGGTCAGCCAGACCCCAGAAGAGAGAGGCCAAAGGCGACGATTTCTTCACAACGAAAGTGGTCGCGGGGGGACCGCGGGCCTGTGCGGATCCCACGATGATGCCATTATGGCCCAGTGCAGGGTGGGGTTTCTGCGGCACATGGGCAGGTCTGCAGGGGCCCCATTAGGATGGGTGGTTACAATGGGGAGCGCAGAGCAGAGACTCGGAGGCTTGGCCACACGGATGTCTGTGCAGCGACAAAGGAGATGGGCAACTTCGGGTGCAGAGCCATTCTGCACACAGGTCAGCGGGGTCAAGGAGGACGAGAGACCCCGGGCTGAGGAGAGAGGCCGGCTGGCAGTAAGTGACGGAGGCCCACAGTGAAGGCAGGGTGTCTGTGACGACCTGTCCTGGACAGGAGAGAGGGTGTCTGGAGGAAGGAAAGACCACATCCCCCTGGTGCCAAGGCAGGTGGCTGAACAGGAACACATGCTGCCGCCGCCACCGCCTCCTCCTCCTCCTCTTCCCCCCCTTCCCCCTCCTCCTCCTCCTCCTTTTCCTCCTCCCCTTCCCCCTCCTCCTTCTCTTCCTCTTCCTCCTCCCCTTCTCCCTCTTCCTCCCCCCCTTCCTCCTCCTCTTTTCAACAAGGGGCTGCGGCACGCACTATTGCAGAGCCACCCAGCAAGGTCCCTGCTTCTCATGCTGCATCTGACCCAATCACGGGTCACGTCAGCGTAAGCAGCCAAGGAGCAACCTGGGGGCTTGGGACAAAGGTTGCGCTGGAGAACGCCGCTGTCTCTTCGCAGTCCCTGTCACCCCCAGCTGGCTCTCATGCCACTTTTCCTTGGAGACAGGATGACTGTCTCAGAGGCTCCCTGTGCCATGTGTCTTGAACACTCCGGACACTCCACAGCAGCCCGTTCCGCAGAGAAACAAAGGGCCGACGGCAACCCTGCTGCCTACTGAGCTTTCCTACCTGGCCGGGGCCTTACCAGCGTCTGCTCGTCACCGGGAGCCAGATGTTGTCCATGTCGCAGGGGACAGGGAAGCAGACCGAGGAGGTCAGGGAACTGGGCTGGGACCGTGGACTCCTGACTCGGCGGCGTCTCTGTCCACCGGGTGCGGCCGCCGTCAGCTCCAGAAACAGTCAGTCACTTTTCAGATCCCTCATTGTTCAGCTCTGCCCTTCCCCAGCTGTGGCTGATGTCGGGATGTGCCTTTGAATAGGGGATGGGGTGGGGTTAAGTGACAATAATTCCTTGTGCTTTATGAATAGTTACACAGGACTTGCTTCCAAGTCCTACGTGAAGGCCACACTGGGCCGCACGTGTCCACGGGGCCAGGACTGTGCACCTCTCATCGCCCATGCCACTTGTTATGCATGTGCCACGGGGGGGGGGGAGGTTCTCTGTTGGCTCAATGAAAATAGATCTTCTGCCTGAGAGAGAGAGAGAGAGAGAAGCAACTGCATGAAAAGCCCGAAGTCAGCTGGGAATCACTCTTCCTTGTTTGCCTGGCGATGATAAATAAAAGTGCACACACCCCCCCCCCGCGCCCCGATCTAAAGAGATGCTGCTAATCCAGGCTCCAGAGGGAGACTCCTCGCTGACAGAGAGCCGCTGACAGAGAGCTCCTCAAACACACACACGGCTTGCTCATCTGAGGAGAAGAATTTTTATCTCAAGATAAAGGATTAATTACTAAATGATCGCTTCCTGCTGTCTCTTGGCTTCATCCATGTTCTGTCCTGGCATGGGCCACCGTCCCAGGTGAAGGCCAACATCACTTCTCTCCCAGTCACCCTGCCTTCTCTCTGACCTCTCTGATCTAAACTCTCTCATGAAGCCAGAGTGACCTCTAAAAGTCCCCGCCTGCCACAGTCCTGCAGTGGAGCAGCATGGTGGGTGCTGGATTTGGAGTCTGGCGACACGGGGAAGGGCAGAGGGCTCTGCTGACCATCTCCCTGGTCACTCTGGCACCTGGCCAAGGGTCCCTCAATGTCAACATGTAACTCCCACGGTCGTCCTGGCAACCCTGTGTACCTGCCGAGCAGGGAGAAACCGTGGGGTCCCCATGGGTGGTTTATCTGGACCAGGACAAAAAGTGGGAGCTAATGGTCGGCCTCCTCCTCTGTGTGACTTGGCCATGTGGCTTGTCCACCTGCATACAGGAAAATGCAGCCTCCGGCTGACAGTGTGTCCACTGACTTCCACTAGGTTCTTTCTGATGGTTTCCATCTCTCTGCTGAAGCTCCCTGTCTGTCCATGCGTGCTGGCCACCTTTTCCATGAGAGCCTTGAACACACAGGTCGTGGCTATTTAACCCCGTGTGACTGTTTTGAGGTCAAGGCCCTGTCTAGGTCGGGCTCTGCTGGACGTACGCTTTGTCCCTTGACTGTGTGTTTGCTTCTTTGCGCAGCGCAGGGGTGTTGAGTTCATCGTTGGCGGTGGCGCTGGATTCGAGTTTTGCGGTTGACGTGTCACCTTCTTGTGTAGGGTGGGGGATGAGTCCTGGAGGGGGTTTCCCAGCTGGGTTCGGGTCATCCTTGTGTGACCATCAGCGCCTACGCAGCCCTCTCTGTGACCCCGTACTTCCTTGGGAGCAAGGTGCCGCTCCTGGTCACTTGGTGCCCCCAGCCCGTGCTGCCTTGCGCTCTTGTCCAGGGCTGGTGTCCCTGCTCTGCAGCGTTGGGAGGCGGCAGGGTCTTCAAAGTGCCCCTGCCCTGCAGAGTGTCTCTGAGGTCTGTGTCTAGGACGTTTTCCCGCAGGTGCAGCTGGTCTCTGGTGCCCTGGAGTGGCTGCTGTCTGCCCTTCTCTACACATCGATAGCTCTAGTCCTGTGGGACTTTGTCTCTTACCCACAGTGACGGGGTGGCTGCTGTCCGCCCCCCAGCCACCTGGTGAGGGTGGTGAAGAAGGACCTGTGAGTTTGTGTGAATTTCCCGTTTGGTTTTTGGCTTCCTAGGGCCCCTTGCTCTCACATGAGCCTAAAGGTGTCCTGAAGCCGTGTGTTCAGAATTTCAGCTGAATGCTTCTTACCGGTTTTTATGGTATCTACCTCAAAAAGGAAAAGCCGGTGCCCACCTCCCCTTGGGGTCATGTGCCCTCAGGACCTAGTCAGCTGGTTCCACTGGGCTGCAGCTCTCTTCGGGCCCCCAAGTCCGCATATTTGTGGACTGTGCATCTTTTTACAGATTGTTGCGCAGGTGGGCGTGACCCTCTCCCTGGCTCTCTGCATTGGAAGCAGGAGCTGGAGCTCTGTGCTCCTGGTTCTAATGGCTGATGGTGCCGTCACTTCTTGTGCTCGAGCCTTTCTTCCCGAGACTCCTGTCCTTGCGAAACAGAGGCAGGATTTCCCCTTGTCCCTCTGGACGCGAACGGCCGGTCTCTGTTTCCTCGCTTTGTTCCTGGCAGACCATTCAGGTGGCTTGCCTCCTTGCTGGAAGCATTCCTTGGCGAGCTGGTATCCCTTGACCGTCTGCTCACACTGGAGAAGGACATGTTCACCTTGGCAGCTTGCAGGGACTGGGCAGAGGCAGCTGAGCATGGCGTCCCTGCAGGGCTGTGGGGAGGGCCACACCGAGCTCCCACTGTCCCGGTTCTTTCCCCTCTGATGAATCGAATTGCCCGGACCAGGCGCGAAGAACATGGGGCAGAGGGGCCTTTCAGCTGCTGAGTGTTCCTGCTCAGGCATTCTGTTTAAATCATCCAGGGATTTAGGAATGTCTTTCTGGAATATCTCTCCTCTCTCATTCTTTGACTCCTTTCCCAAGGCTGGAGAAATAAGAGCTCGCTAAAAACACCCAAGTAGATGTAAAAATGGCATTAAACTCTGCGGCATGGCCCGTCCCTGCTTCCCATCAACTCCCCGAGAATTCACTGTCCCGCTATCCACTCTCAGAGCCGCCACCCCGCCACCCGGTACTGGCTCACAGTGGCTCTGGGCCAATCGGGAGACAGCAGGGACAGAGGGGCCAGTTGTCAGCGCCGCATCCCTGGTCTCCCACATGAGGAGTGAGGGGCTGGCTCTCCTCTGCAGCCGTGCCCACACCCCCAGGGGTTCAGAGTCCCCTGTGGAGGTGGGTCTGCCACTCCCAGGGGACTGGGGTGCTCACCTGGACCCACACAGGCAATGACAAGTGGCCAAGGGAGAGCCCTCTATCACTGGGAAGGTGTGGGTGGTGGCCATGCCGCAGGTCCTTGGGGGATTGTTGTCTCTGTCATGGTCACCTGCGTTTACATGGGACTCACGCCTTGACACGCCCTTTGACACCAAACATCTTGTGACTCCCTCAGCGTCTCTGAGCCAGGAGCTGTGCTGAAGGTCCCCATTTACCTGTTGGTGCTGTGAAGACCCATGTTGTGAACGGGCTGTCCAGGTGACACAGCAGAGACCCGGCATCAGCCGGCCTGGTGCTGCCGTCCTTGGTCAGGATTAATGTGAATCAATGAGGAGCAGTTTCCCTAACACACAGGTGCATATGGAAACTCAGAACACAGAGCTAGTGTGGAGAAAGCCTGGGGGGCTGTTGTTCCCCATGGGGACAGAATGACACATGGGCCCCTGGTGGCCTCCCTGCACCTCTCTGGCTCTATGGCCTGTGTGAGCGGGTCACTCCCTGGTCCTCAGGAACCTATATTTGTCCTCTGCCTCTCTTTATGCTACTGGTCTCTCCTGCTCCCCTCACGCACAGAGCTTGTGTGACAGGGTCTTATGTGAAACACATCATGGTATGGGGGTGGGCGGGTGAGTTGACTAGGACATTAAACAGCTGCTGAGTCCTCTGATGTGATGTCCGGCTGGTGGAGTGGCCCACGTACCTTGGGCAGGGAGTCGGGGAGAACGGGGTGACCTAGGCCGGTGCCCCCACCATGGGCCTCAGGAGCTTCCATGCCCATCCAGCTCCACTGTCTGGGTGGGGTCTCTCAGGGCTCTGTGTCACCTTGCCCAGCACTGGCCACCTCTCAGGAATCTGCGGCCCTGTGCTTCAGGCTTCTTGGCTGCCCTTGGTCAGACTCTTCGTTACAAGAATGCCGCCAGGAGCCTCTTAGCATTCTGGCGGGGCCCCTGTGTGAGGGCACCACGCGTGTGCGGGGGGCTTGACAAACGACGGGAGAGGGGGTGGCGCGCAGCGTTAGCCGTGCTGGCTGGATCGTAAATCAACCTGTCTCGTGTCAGGGGTCAGTTCGTCTGATGTTGAGAGTGTCTGGGCCAATCTCATCAGACTGGGCATGCCTGGGTGGGTGCGCGGTGCTTCCCCACCGACCTGGGATTGATCCGAGCTGCTCTCCACCCCCCACACCACCTGCCCCGTCTCCCGCATCATGACTTGGAGGCCTCAGACCGGGGAGGTGAAGCAAACAGCCTGCAATTGAGGGGCAGGAGCTGCCCGCCAGCCTCCATCAGCTCCGAGAAGCCGTGCTTGGCAGCCGAGGACCCGGCAGGTTCCTGCAGTTTAGCTCCGGGCGAGCGAGACATGGTTTTAAATGATTTGTTCTGATGTTTTTCTTAGAGAGCGGAGGGAGCGGGCTGAGGGGGTTGAGGGAAGCTGGCTTCATCACTGCAGGGCTGTCTCAGTGCAGAGTAAAACTGTGGACCCCTTGCTCCAAAGTACCATTAAAATTAGTAAAAAAGATAAACATTTTTTCTCTTGTCCGTGGTGTCTCTCTCTTTCTCTCTCTCACCCCCTCTCTCTCTAACGTGTCATATTGCTTTTATTTTCAATGCTGCTTTAAAGAAAAACCAGAATTTTGAATTGCAAGCATGAATTTTACCTTTCATCTTTATCTTGCGCGATTGTCCACTTTAGATGCAGATGTTGGAAGATTTAACGCATGTGTTGAGTCACGGACTCACGCCCCTTGGGTTTGGACTTGTCCCTGGGGGCTGCCTGCAGCCCATCAGAACAGACCACCGCCTGCAGACTCAGGCAGGCTAAAGAGGGAAGAGGGTCTCCAGACAGGAGCTGGTGGCAGGTGGGGCTCAGACACGGGGTGCTTGTAAACCCCGAAAGGTGTTCGGGCCATCTGCAAGGGTCCTGCCAACACCACACATCCAGAGGCATGCACGGTGATGCTCTCACACCTAGGCAGAGGCCCCGCAGAAGACAGGGTCACTGTGGTCACGTGGGGTGGGGGACAAACAGAGGCAGAGGCCCAGAATGCCCGGGCTGGGGAGCCAGTGGCCAGGGTCTTGTCCCAGGGAAGCAGGAGGACAACCCAAGGTGAGTCCCGGGTGAGCTGAGCCTCTAAACCTCCTTGTCCCTCTGGCTCCACTCACAAAACACAAGTTCAGAGATAACGTCAAGAATTTTGGCAGGAGCTCAGAGCAGCCTTCTGAGTGGTCAGGTCACAGGAGACCCTGGGTCCCTGCCATGAGGCCAGCTCTGCTATGAAGGCACCTGACGCTCAAGGTGAGCGAGAGGGCTGACCGCACGCTCTGCCCTGCCAGGGTGGAGTCTCACTGGAGTCGGAGTGGGATGGCTCAGAATGTGCCCCGTCTCTTTGAGAAAGCAAAATGTCGCAGGAATTGAGAGTAAGGGCCATCCGGGAAGCGCCGTGTTTGCCCCTGTCTGTGTGGGGATAAGGCATGGAGCAGAATGTTTCCAGGGTTTCGAGAGATTGTTAAAGCACCTACAGAAGGGGAAGGAGGGAGGAGCGCCAACAGCATGTGTGTGACTGGCAGGGACAGAATGAGATGGGTCCCAGCAAGCATGGGGACCCCCAGCTGGATGGAAGGGGGGAGTGGATTTGGAGCTGGAGCCACTTGGGGCAGTGGGCAAAACTAGATTAATAATGTGTTTGGATTTGTGTCTAATTCCTGCACCAACCTATCCTTATGGCCCTGGGCATCCGTTTCTGGAATTTTCCCCCCAATTCCGAGGTGCTTTAGTTTCAGGCTCGATTATATAAGGCTTTTGTGTGTCTTCAGTTGATTTTCTTCCTCTTTTGCAATATCCAGGAAGATTTTGTGATTTGTCACAGCAACAGAAACAGTGCCCACCTCCTCAGTAACGACTGGCTGGTGTCTCTGTCACGGGGGTTCGGGGGACGTGCCTGTCCTAGTCCGTTGAGAGTCAGGTGCCACGGATGGGCAACTTATAAGCAGCAGGAGTCTCTCACTGCTCTGGTGGCTGGAGTCCCAGATCAAGGTGCAGGCAGGTTGGTGTCCGGTGAGAGCCAGCTTCCTGGATCCCGGACGGAGACCTCTCTCTGTGTGTCTTCCCATGGTGACGGGGAGTGGGTTTCCCGGGGCCTCTGTTATAAAGGCACTAATCTCAGTTCAGGGGAGCTCCACTCTCAGACCTCCCCCTAAAGGTCCCACTTCCTCATCCCTCCTTGTGGGGAGTTCAGTTCCAACCTGTGAATTTTGGGGGGGAGCACTCAGACTGTCCCACCGTCCAGTCCTTAGGATAGGAGGGGACAGCTGTGACTCTAGCTTGCTGCTCATTGAGATGGGTGGGGAGACCCTTGCTGTGTGGCGCTGGGGAGAGACTCACCTCCAGACGTGGGCGAGACCAAGTAGCGTTTTGGTTGGAGAAAAGTCCAGTCTGGAAGGAAGAGGAATACAGCAGCCTGTGTTGGAGTTTTCAAGGAGTCCAGAACAAAAGTTGGGGGTCCTGAAACAGGGAGGGAGGAGACAGGACAATGATTTCTCATGGACAGTGGTGGTGGGCAGTGTGGCTGCTGGGCTCCATGGGGGCGGGGGTCTCCGCCGAGTGACAGTGCACATGGGGCACTGAAACCTGCCGTCCACCTGTTCTTCTCCAGTGTCCTGGTGCCTCGAGGTCACAGTTCTGGACCGCATGGTAAAGGGAGAAGTCCTCAAGGCTGAGGGCCTGTCCCCCCTCCGCCCCCCATGGAAAAGCAGTCTCCAAAGCGGAGCGCACTGGGGCCGCCAGCCTCCTTCCTGCTCCTGGAGCAGCTGACGCTGCAGGTGTGACAGCCACACAGGGTGGCAGGCCAGAGGGGCCTCCGGTTCTCTGTCCCCGACAGCCTCCCTCGGACTTCTTGTTTGATGGGAAAGGCCACCTCCTTGTTTACGTTGCAGTTTTTCATGTGTCCTGTTGCTTAGAGCTGGACACGCTCAGGGCAGACTGCCTGGAACCCACCTGCTTTCAGGCCAAACCTTTGATAAAACTCTGCGGTCAGGACAAGCCCTGTGGGCGCTCGGGGGTCCAGGTGGGGGGTTGCGGCCTGTGTGCAGATGAGTCAAAGGAGCCACAAGTGACTGGCTCTGGGGGGTGGGGGTTGAGACAGGGCTGTCCCCCAGGAAACAGCATGCAGCATGGAGAGGGCCTGGAGGGGCCGTGCCCCTAGTGAGGGGACTCCATGGTGACCACAGAGAGCTCGAAGGAGACGAGACAGGACAAAGCACCTTATAGAAGGAAGAGGCAGAGAACTCAGTATAGCTGCAGGTGATGTCTGTCATTAGGTGGTCTCAGGTTCCCAGGAGCTGGCTCTCTCTGTATCGATGACCAAATGGATACTTGTCTGCTGGACATCTTGTCCCGGCCGAGAGTAAAGACTCAGGAGGACCGCCTGCTTACCTTCCCCATGTCACCGTGGTGTGGGTCAGGCAGCAGACATGACAGCTGCAGGGGCAGCCCCGTGGTGGGTGGTAGATCTGATTAGAAATTTGCTCCCTGACATTTGCTGACAGCCTCCCAGGAGGCTCATGTGTCCAGACTCGTGGCTGCCCGCGTGACCAGCAGCAGACAGTTATGCTCCTCCTGGCCTCTGTCTCATTACCACAGAGAGAGGAAGACAGGCCTGTGGAAGGTGAGGTCCATGGGATTCGACCCCTCTGTGCTGGACAGGCAGGTGACTGCGAGGAATAGACGCTTCCCAGGATGCATGCTGTGGCTTCCACACGGTCACCTTCTTCATGCCACTGGCACCCAGGTCAGAGTGGGGCCTGAGGGCTGCAAAGAGCTGACATGTCTCCCGGGTTGTTTATCGATCACACAGGTAGAACATGGCTGGAAAGATGGGAAAGGGAGATGCCTCCTCACACCTGAGAGGAAGCCGGCCAGAGTCAGATGGAGGTGCTGTCCCAGTGAGAGCCCGCAGGGATATAGCCTGGAGAGTGTGGTGGCTGTGGAGGGAGACAGTACAGGTGCCGGCTAAGCTCGGGGCACAGGGTCCATGGCACAGCCTCTGTGCGTCCATTTCTGGATCCCCCCTTTCCCCTAATTCCGAGGTGGTTTAGTTTCAGACTATCGTATATGTTTTTTAGTGGCCTGACCTGTGGTGGCGCAGTGGATAAAGTGTCAACCTGAAATGCTGAGGTTGCCGATTCAAAACCCCAGGCTTGCCCAGTCAAGGCACATATGGGAATTGATGCTTCCTGCTCCTCCATCCTTCTCTCTTTCTCTTCCCCCTCTCTAAAATGAATAAACAAAAAAATAATAAAAAGGTTTTTGTGTACATTTTAGTTGATTTGCCTTCCTTAACGTACTTGTTTCCAGTGGGCAAAACCCCCAAAATACACTTTGATATTGAAGAAAAATGTTTCAGCCCTTAATATTTAACATATTTGTCATTATACCGAGAAGTCATGATGTATAATTTTAATCTTACTCTTGTGGAGGACCAGCCAATGGGGACAAAGAACTGGGGCCAGAGCTGGTGAGCTGGCAGCGGGCGTGGCCACAGGTGTGTCTGTGTTCCCGGGCAAAGGCGTGTGGTTAACACATGGGTCCAACCCAGCCATATGTCCTCCCGTGGACATGGCATGTGTTGCTTTCACACTCAGACAACACTGACTTCTTAGAGTTGCCGTGGGAGATAACTGAGTACACACACATGTGTGTGCACATGCTCATATATGGCCTTCACATGTGTGAGTGTGTGAAGCCTGGTGCTTTGATTGGGCTTCTTGTAACACGAGTTTGCTCAGAGCCACCTGTAATGATCTGGAGAGGGGACTGGAGCGTGTGGCGTGCTGGGGGAACTGGCCCCGTGTGCTGTGCTGTGTCCGTTGGGCCAATAGTAGGGTGGACTTGTCTGCAGCCAATAGAACCCGTGACCAGTCCGTGGATTTCCCAGACAGAGGTAAGAACTGCGTGCATCTCTTCCTTGGTGTTACCTGTAACACCAACCACCTCCTCCATGAGGACGTGGACCCCTGGATTTCTGGTATTGCCGTACATTTGAGGGGTTCTTGGAAACATATGATGCAATCTGTGTCTTTAGAATTTCATCTGCTGACCCAATTTCATCCACCCAGGATTCCCTTACTATTCAGAGCAAATCTACAAAGGGGGAACTTTTGCTTCCACACTGTAAATAGGCAACAAAACTCAGAGACATTTGGGTATCTGTCGAGTGGCCAGGACTGAATCCTTGGGGCTCCTGTTTGCTGGCCTCCCATTGTCTTTCTTTCATATTGGGAAATGTTAATGACCTGGGTTTTTATACCCCTGGAACGCCCAGTTGTTAGGATATAACCCACATGAGGGGGTTATGGTGCACCTTCTAACTTCCTGGTGGCCCGGACACAGCCTCCATCCTGACTGAAAGGCCCGTAGAAAGCCCCTCAGCAGCTGGAAGTCAATCACCTCATGTCCTCGCAGTCCCTGTGCCAAACACCCAGGTGCCCTCCTCTCTCCCACCCTGCCTCTCCTCCCCTCTCCTCCCGCCCATGGGAAGGAGCTGCAGGTATGGAAGCAGAGGCCCACGTGCCATGGAGCACTCCCATTGGTGGCCCCCAGGGTTCTGGGAGGGCTGGTGTGACACCTGTCACTCCTGCAGGTGGAAATGCCCGCTGGCTGGAAAAGCACCAAGAGCCGGAGATGCTGTCCTCAGGGAGGCAACCTGACCACCAGTGAAGATCACCCAGCTTCTCCTTGACTTGTGTAATGATGAATACTACCTTAACATCATGCATCGAAACTATTTTCTTCAACCCAAAAGTTCACTGCTGATCTTCCAATGTTAAAAGTGTTGTGTCCACACCCATGTCTTGAGTCTCCTGTGCCCTGCAGTGAGGCTCCCAGCTTGAGTCTCCTGTGCCCTGCGGTGAGGCCCCCAGCTGGTCGGGCCCCCAGGAAGCATGCAGGCAGGGGAAGTGAAAATGGATTGAGCCTTTTAGAAACCTGTCCATTGCCCATAATAAAAATAATAATGTGAATGTCAAGAGAGGAGTTTTGACATACCAAGGAACACATCGCTCTGTCTGCCAATAGTATTGATGATATCTTTGCCAAGACGTTCTCCCCAAGTTTAAAATAGGAACATTTGGAGAGGAGCTGGATGGTGCCATCTGGATATTTAACAACACGGAACGACTCCTCCCCTTCCCTGACCCAAAAAAACGCATTGCAGGGAGAGGAACAGACTGTCCTGATTATCTCCTGGGCTCCAAAAATTGGGTCACGTTAAAGAAGCAGAAATGTTTGGCTGCCCACCCGGTGTCCTTGGCGGGAAATTTCCTTGGCTGGAGCCCGGAGTGAACCAGGCTCACTCTCCGCCATGCATGTGTGCCATGACGATGTGTGGAGCAGGAGTGTGGAGCCAACCAACTGCAGCTTCAGCCCCCTGTTACTGCCTGGGGACTGACCACAGGCACCTCCTCACCCCAGGCCATAGTATCTTAGGGACAGTTACGTGTACGCGAATCCTGGTGCTGACAGGCTCCCCTGACGGAATGCACAGAGAACCACATAGCTGGGGGCACAGTGGATTCAGATCTTGTTGGATGGTAATTCAGCAGCAGGTTAACAGGTGACGTGTTTGAACATTTGGCTACACCAGAGTAGTTCACGACAATATGACGGTGGAAGACAGCAATAGACTGAATGTTGGTTCCCCCCAAATTCTCAGGATGAAGCCTGACCCCCGAGGTGATGGTGTTGGGAGGTGATGAAGTCATGAGGGTGGAGCCCTCATGAATGGGATTGGTGCCTTTATACCAGGGGCCCCTGGGATAGCTCACTTTTCACCATGTGAGGACACTGGGGCCCACCAGTCAGCAGCCCAGAAAAGAACACCCTCCCCCCGAAGCCAACCACAGGTCACCCTGCTCTCAGCCTGCTCATCTGCAGAACTGTGAGAAGCACATTTTGTTGTTTATTAAGCACCCAGTTTGTGGTGCTTTGTAATTTCAGCCTGAACCAATGAAGATGAAGACCACTGGAAAAGACCTAGATGCAATCAGGTGCTGAGAAAGTAAAAACATCCCAACAGAGAAAGTGTGCTTCATCCTGGGCAGCAGCTCACAGCTCTTCCCCAAGTCCAGGGGGTGAGCCTTAGCCACAGCTGTTCCTGCTGTCCCACATTCCCCCTGCCCAGGAGACCACCACCCCTTACCCTTAGGAGAGCAAGGCCAGACCCCCAGGAAACTGCAGACGATGATGGGCAGGTGTTTCTGCTGGATAAACCCCCCACCCCCCAAGTTCTTCTGGGAAACTGACCGCTTCCCTTCTGCATCATGAATCGGAAGACCCGGGAGACGTGGCATTGGGGCCCTATTTCAGCTCACCTGACAGGGCTCCCCTTAGACTTCCATCTTATGGCTTCCTTCCGCACCAGTGGGTGAAAAGAAGGTGGAGGGAGAGAAGAGTTCTTTAAAGATTGTATTTAATGGTCCAAGAAAGCGTTTTGGTGATGGGAGGGTTGTTTTCAGAACTCCCGGGACCATCTGAGCTGATAGAAAAATCCAGTTCCAACCAGGTTCCGGCTCAGGGTCATGGGTTCACTAAAAGACTGAGACGTACCCTTTGGATTGGAGAACGCCTTCCCCTCCCTAATAGCTCACCACTGCGTCACGGGGCTCCCATCTGAGGACAGAAAATCACAACTCAAGGAATGGCAGGTCTGACCCCATGTAAGAAAGAGTCTCCAGGAAAACTTAAAGACATAGGAAAGACAAAACCAAGAACCCTGAAGGAAAATCCACCCTCTGAAACCCCAGTCTCTGCGAATTCCTGGTAATTCCTTTTGAGGAAATTCCTAAGATCAAGAAAGGAACATATTTAGGGCATTTGATGCACTTTTTCTTCATTTCTTACCATTGCCCAGCCCCCTGTACCCAAGTGGTCAGTGTCCGACAAAGGGAGATGCGGTCAAGTACCTGTAGAAAAACTCCCCAAAGAAAACTAACCTCATCTCAACGAACAGGAAACAGGCAGTGACTCTCCACTGGGTCTCAGTGCAGAGATCCGAAAGTGGGCAGAATGGTTTCTGCCCTCATACTGCCCTTGAGGGGGGGGTCAGCTGTTGCTGTTGAGGGTGCATGCACCCCCTCGGGTTGGCGGGGCATCCCAGGGCACAGGAGGGGCTTCCTGCCAGGCAGGTGGTGTTGAGCCTGATTCTGAGGAAGGGCTCATGCTGCTGCCACGCTGCCAGCAG
The DNA here is from genome assembly GCA_037038555.1 of Rhynchonycteris naso. Taxonomy (NCBI): domain Eukaryota; kingdom Metazoa; phylum Chordata; class Mammalia; order Chiroptera; family Emballonuridae; genus Rhynchonycteris; species Rhynchonycteris naso. Next base: position 109,793,047 of record CM073001.1, read on the forward strand.
CAGGAACAGCATGACCAGAGTGTGGAACAATATGGATGGCCATAGAGCACCAAGCATGGGTCAGATGATGTGGTGTGAGTGGCCTGGAAGGGGAAGGGCAAGGCCACCACCTGTGCGGGAGGGCCCAGATCAGGGCTGAGGGGGGCAGCAACACGGATGAGAGGATGTGGAGGTTTTGGGGTAGGGTGAGCAGGCACAGACCCTGAAATCTGTAGGGGGCAAGATTACAGGCGTAGTGACGGGTCCAGTGCTTGATTTTGTCATTTGCTGAACAAACACAGCCTCGTTCAGCAAATATCCACTGATGCACGCATGCGTCCCGCACGGGAGAGAGCGCTGAGCAGAATGTGCCGTTTCTCTGCATTGGCTGAGTGCCGGTTCTGTGCTGCCGTGTTTGATAACCGTGGTCAATAACAGAAAGGTCTATGCTGGGGATAAATTGTACTATCTTTCAGGAGCAAATTATATAAAATACCCCCAGCTTCCTTCTCTGGACCCCTGTGCTTTCCTTGGCTCACCTGCCACACATCCAAATATCCATGCTTCCCCAGCATGGCCCTGTCCTTGTTCCTGCAGGGTCACCTCTATTCCAGTGAGCACATCTCGCTTGAGTCCTTTAAAATGATTCATCAACGATGACCTTTGAATTAAAATACCATATTTCGTGATTCTAAGATGCGTATTTCTCACCCGCGACTGTTTTTGAAATCTGAAGGCGGCTCGTAATTGATGGTTGCATTTAATGGGGACATTTCTTTTATCTCCCCTGAAAAGCCGCTAATAAGTAGATGGTGCATCTGATCACCAATGGCCTCTCGGGTCCCAGGGCCTGTGACACTTCTCTCTCGGTGAGGGAGTGTGGGGAGGGCTGGCTCACATGCACAATGAATTCCGTCGCCCACAGATTCTATCTAAAGAAAGTCACAACGATGAAGCTTACCCAAGCTCCGGACAGCCACTTCATTTCGTCCTTTTGTTTGCTGACTGGACTGCTCTTCGATTCCTATTAGAATATGCTTTTCCGCTCCCTGTGTGGTCCCAGAACCAAGGCACACGGGAGGACTTTCAAAATCCCAAACCTGCCGAGGGAGCATCCTCAGGGGAGGGGCATATCTCCCTGACAACTTAAAAGCAAACACTCAGACATGGGACGGCATTTTACCTTGAAAGCAGCAGGAACAGCATGACCAGAGTGTGGAACACTCTACCTGCATGTGAAGGAAAGATAATAGATTAAGCTTGTTTTCTTTCTTTATTCAATGAAAGGAACAAAGCACAATGCTGTTTAAAGGGGAAAGTGAGATTTTAGACCCCCACTCCCGGAATGGAAGTCTTCTTCTTCCCTAACGCAGAGGTTAGCGCGTGTGAGGGCAGCGTGGTGGGTGTGCAGCTTGCAGGCGTGGGTGTCCCCAGCTCGCTGCTCGGGCTCCGTGGGCAGTAGGAGCTCAGTACGTGTGCACTGTACTGGCCAGCAGGGTCTCCCTGTGGTTTCGGGGTGGAGCTCTTCCTGTCACCTCTGTCCCCTCTCCTCCCACCCTGCTGAGCTGTGACACACCAGTCAGTCCTCCTCCAAGATGCCTTTAGCATGCTTTCTATAATAACATACCCCGTGGTCACAAGGGAGATCATCGCCTGTTGAAGCTGGTGGATCCTCGGTGGTCCTGGTATCCAATGCCAAGCGTGAGCCATGGGGCAGCGGGCATCATCTCCAAACCGGTCTTGCTCCCCCCATCCCTTGCAGCCCACAGCCGGGCCTTGCCCTGAGGCTCATAGAAAGTGCCGGAACTAACCGTGGACATCGTCTGGCCCAGGTACTTTAACTTACAAGTGAGAAAACTGGGCTCCTGAGAGGGGAGCTGTTTGTCCAAAGCCCTGCAGCCCAGGTGTGGACGCACCAGCCTGCATTTGCTCCGGGAACGGAAAGCTGCTTGTATGTGCTGGTTTCTGATGTGAGAGCAGGGAGAGGTGTTGTCCTTATACAGATTGATCAATATTGTCATCATTCCTGTAGCCATAGAGTAAGACAATGAGGGGACATAAAACCCAGGTCCCAGAATATGAAGAAGCAGGTATTCCCCCCCCTCCCCTACAATGACCTATTGGTGAAGTCTTGATAGATTAACCTTAATCCTAATGGTCCAGCTGAGAATGACATATTCTAATGTGTGCCGTCTCTTTGTGGGAGAGAAGAAGGCACAGGCTTTTACTCAGAAGTCACGTATGTCGTTCAAGTGAAGGATTTCGTGAATGTGTCTCTAAATGTCAGTGAGCATATTCCGAAGATAAAGAGTGAATGTGTGAAGGCTCGCATGCCAGGCTCACACCATGCACGGCGATAACCAGCTCCAGGGGAGCCACGTGCCTCACGCCCGAACAGTTCCCTGGATAGGAGTGTGTGCCTCGCTGGGACCTTTGACAGCTTGGGGTGGAGGGTGGGAGGGAACAACGGAAGATGAAAGGGAAAGCATTTTGTACAAACAGACCAGATCTGGAACAAGAACACCAAGAAAGGCTGGGACGGTGGAAGGAGACCCCTTGACGTGAACTTGAGACTGGGTCCCGTTTGGGCTGGATGGGGTGACAAAAGGTCCTAAGGGATGTCCGGACAGAATGCCCGGACAGGATGCCCGGACAGGATACTCGCACATGCTCAGTTTTCATTCAGCACCAGGAATTACGGTGAGCCATCGTTCCTGGTTAAAGAAGGAATGAATGGATGTTGCCACTGTTCTTATTTCTGTTCTCCTCCTCCCAATTTCTTCCTTGTGGACAGCCAACTATGTCACCAAAATAAAAATGACCACTGTGCTCATCTCCGGGGACAAAGAAGAGAGGGCATCTGAACTTGGCGAAAGCTCCACTCCTGGAAGCTCTGGTGATTGATCTCCCCAGGTCACCTGCTACAGCGACTTGTCACCTGTCACTGGCACATGCTGGCTGGCTGGCACCCTCCGACCTTGCACACTTGCTCCACACAGAGCACAGCCTGTTTAGAGGGAATCCTGGAGTCGGGGGACCGGGGCTGGCTCTGCGTGTTTTAGGGATTGCACATACTAGGTGAGCGAAAACGTACCGTTAACTTTTTTCTTATTGATTATCTTATTTACACTTGCTCGGAATCTGCCATGTTCCCTGTCCATTTGCCTTGGTGCATCATCAGACGAAGCCTGTAAACATGACCGAGCACCTTTGGTGTGCGAGTCACCGGGCCAGGACCTGTGAAACTGTACCACACGCGATGAGATGACGAGAGGCCATCCCACCCACAAGAAGCTGACATTTCACGGGGGAGAGAACATTAGACCCAGTGCGGCTGATGTGAAATCGGGATGATGTTTCACCCAGGATTTATTGTCAGATTCATTGTTCGGACTCCACTTGCCGAGGGCTTCTCCTTACTGTTGATTTTAGCGTGGGCTTAATTCCTTGTACCTTTTGACTTCCCCGGGTCAGCCACCTGCTGGGGCTCAGGAAGCATTTCTTAGTCAATGAGTGAATAAATGAATGAAGCCAGGCCCTCAGGATGGGAAGTGTCCCAGAACAAGTGGGTGACCATGTAGTGCAGACGTGACTGCTCTGTGGCAGTAACTGGGGTCCCACCTGCTCCTATGGGGTGCAGAAAGGCAGTGGCTTGTGTGTAGACCAAACCGGGTGATCCTGGCCCTGGATGTGCACCAGTGGAGACCAGCAGCTGCCACACACGCCAGAGCCCCTCATGGGTCCCCCCTCCTCCCAGAGCCCCCGTCTGCAGGGGCGGGCAGTGGTGAGGGGCACATGCACAGCCTGGCCCAGAGAGTGAACACGTCTTTAACAGAAAGAAACAATGTAAAGGGAACCGGATGTGTCAATGTCCTGGCGGGAGAGGACAGTGCCCACCTCTCTGTCAACGCAGTAAGTTCTGTGGTGTCAGATGGGAGACTTCAAGAGGGTAGCACCAGCCCCCCGAGCTGCCTACTGGCCCAGTAGGGCGGAGCCAGAGAGGGGAGCACCCCCAAGACCTTCTCTGGGGTCTCAGCCTGCAGAGCCCCCAAGTTACAGGACCGGGCACAGGGATGGGCACTTCACCTGCAGATGCCGCAGCTTAATTTTTCATGACCGTTCCTAAAAGGGTGCAGGGGAGGCAGGCATTGAAGATTCAACGTGGGTGTTTGGATGGGGATAGGCCCATGTAAATGGCAGCCTTTTACGCGGGATTTGACGTGAAGGGTTCCGGGAAGGATGACTCACTTGGTGCAGGAGGGGAGGAAACAGAGCTTTGGCATGAGCTGCTGGCTGGGTGGACCTGCTTTTGGGGCCTCTGCGCAGGGAGGACTGAACAGGATCCTGACCACAGGTGCCCAGGTTCGCGGGAGGGTAAGAACCTACCTCTGCTTTGTGGGAACAAGTGATTGTTCCCAATGGTGACAGGTACCCAGGCCTGAACTTTCAGAGGTTGTCTGATTGGTTACAGCATCATCCCTGTATGCTAGAGGCTGTGTGCCTCGGGTGGGGTGGGGGATGGAGTGCTTAGTTCTTGGAGACTCATTCTCGCCATCTATAAAATCGGAGACTATTTACCCTGTGTGGTTGTTATGAGGATTAGAAATAAGCTACGTGCCAGGCACACGACACACGGCACACGCTCTGTGAACAACAGCAAACTTTTCACTTGGTCACCAATACATTAATTATTCAGCAGTCAGAAGGTCCCAGGTGCCTGCCGGCTGCCAACACACAGAGGTCATGTTCCCAACCCAAAGTGCTTTCTCGCATCAAGTTTAAAAATTCATACCTATGAAACCTCAGGGCCATGAGCGTCCAATTTTGCATCCATTTTAAATACAAGGTGGTCGTGTTTTCGTAAACGGTGAATTTTCTCTCCTATCACATTGTTCAGGGGACAGCATGCTGTGCGAGCCTCTCCTGGCAGGCACCCTGCATGGGAGGGGCTTCCATGTCCCTTCGCTCTGGTGGGACATGCCAGGGGTGATTCTTGGTGCTTCCTCCAAAGGGAAAGTCTGCATTGGCCGTCAGCGTGGCCCTGAGGTATCCCTGCTTTGCTCTCCTGTGCCACTTCCCCAGCGGCGTCCAGGTGCCGGGACTGAGCATCTCAGACCTGAAGTCTCCGCTAAGATTTTCCTGCCGATTCTCCAGTTTGCTCTGAGCCATGAGGTTGCATCTCCTCGAAGTGGTCATGTCACACTCCTGCTGGGACCTTCCATAACTAACAGTCAGCCTGCCACCCTTACTAAGTGGGCTTTAGTATTCTCTCCAGATGTGCCGTCTGGTGTTCCTACCTGTCCTTGGCTCAGACAGACGGACATGTCTACACCGCATTGGGGTCCGCTTAGCTCTTGGCTTACCATGGTTGCCCTTCCCTGGTTTGGAGTGCCTCCGTCCAAACCCCACCGGTCCTTTTAAGACGACAGCCAACAGCCAACGAACTCCCTCCTGGAGTCGTGGCTCGGACCCTCCTCCACACCTTCCATGCTCTGGATTGTACATGGTCAGCATTTACCCCACGGTCAGAAGCATCTGGGGAGCACAGACCTTCCTGTGGTCACTTCCTTCAGCCTCCTGCCCTTAAATGTGTGGAACACCCCGTGTCACACAGGGAAATGCTGAAGAGAAACATGTGAGCTGTGGTGAAATAGAAAAGGGGGTGGGAGACAAGTCAGCGACAGGATATTTCCTGAGTTCCTGGTTTAGCGCCCCCCTGTACCCCCACCTCTGCCCCCTCCATGATTGTTGGCCCCGCGGTTTGAAAAGCACTCCATGCAGGGGACCCCACTGAGCCCATTCATTAAAGGCAGGAGGGGGGCTGTGGCTTTTCCCATGTCACCGTCCCCAAGTGCCGTCAGACCTGTCACTCTATGCTGGAGCTGTGGGGCTATAATTAAAACGAAAGCCAAATGAGCATTTGCCCCCAACACAGCATCCAGGGGATGGAGGGAGTTTTTTCCTTCTGTGCAACATTAACCCTTTCCTGCTTGGGCATCAAACGGTCTCTGCAAAGGGCTGATCTGAGCAGAAGAGCCATCATCACTTGGAAGTGACGGTGCACCCCTGTGCTCGTTCCTGTCCCCATCACCCTCGCCAGCAGAAGGGGGTGGTGGGTGGGGAGAGAACATGCCCGAGGAAGGACAGAAGCGAACCCCACAACAGTCTCATCCCGCTTTGAGTTCTGAGACTACCAACACCCTCAGGGCGGAGGGAGTCAGTCATGCTGGGAGGCCAAGCTTAATAACACCTTTGTTTTGGGGAAACTCAGGGTTGGGGAAGGAAAGGGATTAAAAAAAATAATAAAAAAACAGTGAGAGAGATACACATGAGACACAGGTGCCTAACAGGAAGAAGGCGGCCAATGGTGTAGACCCTTGGGGACGCTGGACAGCCGATTCTAGGGCACGGATGGCGGCACGTTCACTTGGGAATTCTGCCACATTGGGTGTGTTGTTCAGACGGCCCCTGAAACCGGGGAGGTGGGACCCCTCCATACCTCCTCCTCACCTCTGAGCAACCAAGCAGACGCGGGCAGGTGTCTGCCCCTGTCCTCACGGCGGGATGTCCCTCCCAATCACCATAATGGGAGGAGAGAAATACGGGAGACACAGATGGGTGAGGCCCCGACACAGTCACATTTAAGCAAAGGCAGCTTGGTTTTATAGGGGGAGTAATAGGCGATGGCTGGACTTTAGCCTGTGTTACAAGTGCGGCTCCTATGACCACAGGAAGGAACAGGGTTGCTCCCTTCACCTCCTTGAGACTCACATGGGTGCCAACAGAGCTGGATCGATCCAAGACCTCCTGGCCAGTCACTGGGGCAGCCACAGTTCTTCCCACCAGGCGAGCTCTCCTGCAGGGGATGCCAGTTAAACACAAACCTGGCTCTGAGTAATGGAGTTGATGTCCTTGGGCCTTGATTTCCTGACCTGTCAAGTTTTGGATCCCCGCCGAACAGAGCCTCTGCAGGCTTGCTCAGGGTCAGTGTCTGCACCAACCTAAAGGATGATTCTGTGCTCCTCAGGGCCCACCATCCTGCCTGGCTGTCAGGGCCGGGCCGGGCGGGCACGTCTCTGAGAGGCACTGAGCTCTGCAAGAGCGTGGAGAGGATCCAACAGGAAGGCCTGAGGGTCAGCTCAGGAACCCACAGACAGAAGGGGGTCTCCGGAGTGTCAACCGTGATCTTATGGAGATGGTGCCCCCAGGAGCCCCCTCAGTGGGAGTGTTGGGAGGAGTAAGAGACCGATCATGCTTGGTGACTTTGGAAAGGTCCAGAAAGTCATGAAGCATCTTCTTGGTTCTCTGCAAGGTTCCCAAGGCATTGGGTCTACAGAGCTGGTCTCTGTTTCATGTCAGTCTAAGCTTTGGTTCTGGACCACGTGATTCCATAACATTGGAGACAATTACCTCTTCATTTTTAGTTGCATGAGGTTTTAGAGCTGTTTCTATATACTCCTACATTGATGACTCCAAATCTGAAATCTGTTTTTTGGTACATGCTCTAGTTTTTATGCAATTTTAATTTCTTTTTGTTACAGTTAATGGCATGCATTGATTTTTAAATTGGAGTTAAAGGGCAACAACTCTTGGATTGAATATAACCACAAGACAATTAATGTTTTACAAACATCACTTTACATAATTGTAGTTGTTTTTAAATGTAAAAAATTATTATCTGATAAAAACACCTTCTTCTTTTGTTTTAAGATTGAATTGTGGCTTCTTCGAGTAGGCGTAAATGTAAGAATAGTCCTGACACCTTCTGTTATATATGTGGCTGTTACACACTTCAACGTCAAAGGTGCAATATTTCATCATTTGTGACACGTGCATAAATTGCCTATTTTGAAGATCCCCTTGGCGATCAAGACAAGAATTGGGCTCCTCATATTGTGTGTCATAATGGTGAGGAAATGCCTCGTGATTGAACAAAAGGAAAAAGCAAAGGAATGCCTTTTGGTATTCCCATGGTTTGGCGTGAACCTAAGGACCACAGCAGTGACTGTTATTTCTGTCTGATTCATATAAAGGGCATCGGCAAGAAAAAACGGCAATACAACCTATCCTACACTCTGAGACACTCCTGGTTCCAGTTTTCAATGGTTTTATTTCTTCTAAGGATGAAGAAAGTGAACATGGTGATCAAGTGTATTTTGATAAGATGCATAAGGAAATGGTTGTAGAATCTGAAGGGTCTTCTTCTGATGCCAAGCAGTCATTAACCCCTCCGCAGTTTAGCCAACCCGAATTAAATGACTTAGTAAGAGATTTGGGCCTATCAAAGAAAACAGCTGAGTTATTAGCCTCCAGCCTTCAAGAAAAGAATGTACTTCACCGATCAGCTAAAGTATCCCATTTCAGGAAGCGTGAACAAATTTTTGTGGACTTTTTTCTGAAGACTAATACTTTGTTTAATGTCACGATATCAATAGTCTTCTCAGCCAGCTAGGTGTTATCACTTACAGTCCAACAGAATGGCAGCTATTTCTTGACAGCTCTAAACGATGGCAGACTACTACTGGAGCATCAAACAAGATTGTCCTCAACAAGTATACAAATGCAAGAGCTACAAATGCAAATGTTTTTCTGAATAGAATTTAAATAAGTTTTACGCAAATTTTATGATTAAAATAACTGTTTAATATGTTCTATTTTGAAATTGTAGACAAATTCTGATGCAATCATATCTTTTAGTGTATTAGTATATTTACTGCATTATATAAATTATTATATTTTCACAAAGATGATGCCCACGAAGACATTCTACTTCATTATGTTAAACTAAATGTTGAAAATTTTACAGTAAGATGAAAACCTAAAATCTTGAATTGCAAAAAAACTGTAGCTTACAGAGAAAATCTAATGCCAGATTTAAGATCAGCACACTCGAATTAGGTAAGAACAAGTTTTTTTGTGGATGCAACGAAAATTTTGTTCCCCAGTGTATGGACCCTGGTAACTGAAAGATAACATTCTAACAATGAGTTCACGCTGAGCAAACCTGCTACCAAACCTCAGCTCAACCTTTCTTCAGACCTTCAGGAGCCTGCTTCTGCATCCCGGCTATTGATTCCAGGAACAATCGGACTGCATGGGAACGGAGCCCCAGTCTGTGGGGACATAAGCCAGGTCCCCACTTCCTGGAGACCCAGGGATCGAGCCCCTGGCTGACTTCTCCAGCCTCCCCTCTGACACGTAGACTGCCTCTCTGCCTTGCTGACCACTTGTCCTTCCTCTCTCAGGGGCTTTGCTCCCACAATTCCTCAGAGACCGGCCAATGTCATCCTTGAAGAACAGTCAGTTCATCCTTCTAGACGTATCTCCAGGATGTCTCCCCCTGGAAGCTCTCCCTGTCCTCAGGCCTATGGAGCTGTTTCTAGCGCGCTATTTGGGGGAGGCAGGTGGCTTTCTCTCATGTGTCCACCTCCACCAGGGACCGGGCGGTCTGGGAGCTGGCGCGGCAGGCTTCACGCCGCACTCCCACAATGGCAGGTCCCCAACAACGAGCAGGCCCTCGATGCGCGTCTGGTGAATAGGCAAGTGGTCTGGTGACCTGACCTCAGGAAGCAGCTTTTGTGAAGGAGACATATTCATTGCAAGCGGCTGTGTTGCCAGCACGCGCAGTTTCCCAGAAACCAGTCGGTGAGCCAGGCTCCATGCTCACGGCAGAGCAGCGTGGGGCTGGGAGCCGCTCTGCTTCGTGTGAGACTCAGCAGGAAGGGATGCTCTGCAGGGGTTCTGAGAACACCCGTGTTTGCAGTTCCTAGGACACTGCGTTGTGAGCCCCCCGGTAAACGTGGTGAACGGACGGACAGATGGACGGGTGGACGGACAGACTAACGGACAAACGGATGGTCAGATGAACAGACGGATGGACGGATGGATGGATGGATGAGGTGCTCTAAGCTTTTCACATACATGGCCTTGCAGTTAAATTCACACACAGCCCCAAAGACACATGTGTTGGTAACTGTCCCACTTTCAGACGTTACCCTGAGCGATGTGCACTAGGTTACCTGACGACACTGGCAGCCCAGAGCCGGCCGTGGGCTGAACAGGACCCTGGTCCTCCGACTCCCGGCTCATTCTGGCTGCTAGTCGGGAGCCAGTGAGGTCACGTGCATCACTCATGACTCCCTCAGCCAAGCTGGGAGCACCCTCAGCAAGCAGGTGCTGGTCGGAGGGTGTACGAGGACCTCACCTCTGCATGAGGTGAGGTCCTCGTACAGGGGCCAAAGGAAGTCACCGCTGATGAGCTTGGGGCCCAGCTCGGTTGGATTGCGGCGAGGGCTGAGACAACAGGTTATTGGGCACCTACTGCACACAAGCCCTCTGTATGGCTCTGGGACACAGAGAAGCAGCCAAGTCTCTGCCTTCGGGGTGGTCCCAGCCGGGGTGGTGATGTGTGGAACAGACTCCTGACAGGCAATGCGGAGTTGTGTTGGTCACAGAGATATGCATCCAGCCGTGGCAAGGCGGGGGAAGGGCCAAGGCAGGGCAGAGGACAGCTTACCTGGATCTGAAGGGGCTATGAGGACCTGGGGTGAGGGTTTGAGGTCATACGCAAGGAGCAGCAGTTGCAACGCAAAGTGTCTTTGGAGCACTGGTGACTAGTCCAAAGGCAAGAAGCTGGAGGCACAGGGGACAGGCAAGGAGACAGGCAGCAGCCAGCTGGAAAGAGCCCATATGAAGGCTGATGGGCTGATGCCCCCGGACAACTCCCAGTGGACCGAAGTGAGTCTGTCCTTTGCCAAAGACGGGACAGACACCGTGTCCTGTCCCCCTCAGCATTCCTGTCTCCACGTCTCCTTGAGCAGACCGGGCTCTCCCCGGCAAGGGGGCTCTGACTTCCCATGAACTTGGGCACCGGTTATCCTGGGTCAGGTGGTGCTTCTGTGGAAAGCAGCGGACGCCCATGAGGAGTACCCTTGCCCACCTGCCTCCTCCCTTTAGGTGCTTGGGGCCTTCCGGCCACAGGGAGGACACAGCCCAGTGGGGGCCCCTCCCAGGCCTCTCCCCCCAGCCGTGGGCACCTGCATCCCGATGCATCCTTCCCCTCTTCTCCCTCCTCTCCCTCCTCTCCCTCCTCCCCCTCCTCCCCCTCCTCTCCCTCCCCCCTTCAATTTCGGTGACCTGGTTACACACCTCCCTGGGTTTCTACACTCCACGCCCAGTGTGAGTCTTGATTCTGTGTATTTGTTGAATAAATATTGGATGAGGGGGCTGCCTTTGATCTCTCCACCACTGAGAACTCTTAGCAAGAGGTTCCTCCAACCTTGATCTGGGAGGTGCCAGCCACCCGAGGAGAGAGCAGTGGATCCGTGACTGGAGAGCTCGCCTCTCCTGAACCAAATCATACTGCCCCCCCCGCCACCCCCCCCCTACCCCCCCGTGAGGCCTGCAGGCCCCGGCGTGGCTTCCGAGGGACTGAGGACACAGCCACAGGACATTTCTGCTGCCTTTGTCCTTTGTGTTCCTTCCTGGCAGCTCTTGTGTCTGCTCTGATGATGTGTATGCGAGGCCATCTCCAGCTCTCGGGAGCCGACCTTGGTCGCCATGGAGACATGCAGGCTGATGGAACCCCACAAAGGCCTCTCCACAGAGCCGTCCTTCCCTCTCAAGGACTCTCTTTTCAAAACCCAGCACGTGGGGGATGCATGCTGAGCAGGGAACATGGTTGCGCCGGCGCTAAGGACAGAAACCTGCAACCACTCGATGGCGACAGGTGTGTTAACTACTGCTCTCCCCCCTCCCTCCCTCCCAGGGACTCAGCACCCTTTCTAGCCGAGCTGGACTGATGGACAAACTTGAAAGTCGTCGCTTCAACAGGCCACTGCTCTGGGTCAGCAGCTCCCCTGTCCGGAGTCACCTGCTGCTCACTGGATAGGGGTCAGCTAAAGTCACCCGCCCCCTCAGAGACCCCCGTCTTATCAGCAGGATGACCAGCCTGACCAAACGCGTCTCCTGAGCCCCTGCAGCGGCCTCTCCAGTGGTGCCTACACCGTGCCCATGGATGGATGGGTCGGTGGCCATCCATGTGGCCCACATGGTTCTGTTCCCATTTAACGTTCACCAGCAGTACTGCAAGTGACTGACATTCCAGATGAAAAGTGAGGAAAAAAGAGCAGCCCCAAAATACAGCTGGAGAGCCCTCCCCTTCCCTGCTCCCTGAGCGTCCAGGGGGTCGAAACGGTCGTTATCTTGTGTGTGCTTTTGCTTGTTTGTGATGAACTGGAACCCCCACACCTCCGCTGCTTGCCTGCCTTGGCCACTTACCTAGGTGAGAGGCTGCGTGTCCCTTGCAGGTGCTTGCCGGCTTCCCCCTCCTCCCTTCTGTGACGGAACTGGATGACTTCTCCTGGATGGGCCATCTTTATGTCCTCCTGTGGCTTTTCTTAGTACAGTCCCAATATGTTTTCTATTATAGCCAATACTGTGATGGAAATTCTCAGAGTGAAGCCTTTTTTATACTTTCATGACAATGTATTTTCTTAAGTTACATTCTTTTTATTTTTTTATTCAGTGAGAGGAAGGGAGGCAGAGACAGACTCCTGCATGCGCCTGACCGGAATCCACATGGCATGCCCACCAGGGTGTGATGCTCTGCCCATCTGGGGCATTGCTCCGTTGCAACTGGAGCCATTCTAGCGCCTGAGGCAGAGGCCATGGAGCCATCCTCAGTGCCCGGGCCAACTTTGCTCCAATGGAGCCTTGGCTGCAGGATGGGAAGAGAGAGACAGAGAGGAAAAAGAGGGGGAAGGGTGGAGAAGCAGATGGGCACTTCTCCTGTGTGCCCTGGCTGGGAATCGAACCGAGGACATCCACATGCCGGCTGATGCTCTACCATTGAGTCAACCAGCCAGGGCCTGCTCCTGGAATTCTTAAACTGGAGCTCCAAGACTCGCCTTCTCTTAGAATTCATCTCATATTTTAAACCTATCTTGTTCCCCTCTGTGGTCTTACTTCATGGGTTCAGTTTTCTGAAGGTTTCAGTCTGCCCATCTCTGCCTATGTGGTGGTCTCTAACTCGAGATGGGTGTTCGTGTGTTTTAGTTATTATTTCCTGGTTGATTGCAGACCATGACTCCAGGTCTGGGGGTAACATGTTCTTTGACTTTTACTGAGGCCACAAATCAGGGACAGTGAGAGGGCCTGTGCTTGCCACACAGGAGTGGGATGGCAGCCAGGTGCGTCTGGCTGGAGCCTGGGAGAGGTAGAGCATCTGGGCCAGTCAGGGACAACAACACAGGTGGTAGTCGTGAGGACGAGTGTGGGGACCAAGGCACGTCCACAAGGGAGTTCCTGACTGGGCAGGGGACATCGTGAAGGCTGCTCAGGACTGTGTCCTGTGAGATGGATCTTTGAGGATGAAGAAGGCGTCCCAGAACAGGAGGGCGTAACAGTTCAAAAGATGTGAATGATGTTGAAAGGTGTGTGTCCTGTGGCGCGCGAGGCTGGGCTGCCGCGCTGGCAAGAAGAATGAAGAGCAAAGACATCGCCACACCTGTGTTGTAGGGGGGACCCATGATGGCACCCCGCGGGCCGGACTCACCTGGGAAGGGGAGCGAGAGTGGGCCCACGGGTGTCTCAGGGTGACTGCAGTGGTTCCGAGTTCCTGATGAGATGTAGCAGATAGGGCTCGGCGAGGCGTGAACTACACAACGTCGAATTTCAGGGGGCGCATGCCCCCGGCCTCCAGAGCGGTTTCACAGTTTGCATTTACGGAACGCTGAGCCTGCATAGAGGCTGCTTACTTCTAACCCTCTTCCTGTCCACACAGACGTGGACAGTGAGCCTGTGACGACTGGTCAAGACTGCTAGTTTTATTTTCTATGCAAAGGAAGTACTTCCTGGTTGAACTGTTTATCTACATGCACAGTCTGCCTTGCTGGTTCACGTGATGATGTCCGCTGGAAAGTAGTCACCCTATACATGTTAAATTACTATCAGTTATTTTTCAAACAATAGGTACTTTTTGGTTGTTTCTAAGAGAACGAATACTAGACTTTTAAAAGAGTGTTACTCCTTTGTCCACGACATTGATTACTTTGATGTAAAGGACCATAAGTGCGTGACGCGACACAGGGAGCAGGCAAGCCCGGCAGTGCCCGAAGAGCCTGGGGTGTTCCCATGCAGCATGTCCTCCCCTGGCTCAGGTCAGAACCAGGAGCCACCCGTGATGTTTCCTCTCATGCCCGCGTCTAGCCCTTCTGCAGGTCCCACAGGATAACCTCCCAACTATCGGAACTGACCACTGGTCACCGCACTGGTGCAGCTGTCAGCACCTCTCACCAGGCGATGGCCACTGCCTCCCAAATGTCCCCTCTGCTGCCCTTGCAGCCTTCAGACCTGTCCCCACCCAGTGCCCAGACCGGCCCTGCTGCAGCCCGAGTCAGGTCCTGACACATCCTGCTCAAGACCCCTCAGTGGTTCCCGTCCCATTCGGGTGAAAACCTGGCCCCTTTGTGGTTCGCAGGGTGCCAACCTGGCTCCCTGTGCTGCCCCCTCCCTGCCCCACAGGTGGTGCATTCTCTCGCCTCGGGACCCCAGACACCCCACCAGGAGCTCTCATGGTCCCTGTCCTCGGGGCAGGGCAGCCTTCTCTGAGCACCTGTGTAAAGGTTGGCCCCCACCCAAGAGCTCTCTAGCTAAGGTTTCCCATGGGATCTCGGCCAGCCTCCTCTTCCGTCTGTAGCTGTTACCTCTTTAGTGTCTGTTTCTATCCACCTGAGTGCATGTTGCATGAGAGCAGAGATTTTTCTAGCCTTCTTATAAACTGCTGTGCCTCTAGCGCAGGGGATGACTCCTGGTACACGCGGGGGGCTCAGGGGACATTTTAGAAGGAACAGAGGACACTTGAGTGACTCAGGAAAGGGCTGTGGGTTAAACAACGTTTTTCTAATGTTTGTCTTGGCCCAAAGCTTGCTTTGTGACCCGAGTGGGGGTGCAGAGGGTGGCGGACAGCATGGGGGGCAGGTCCCCGGGGGCTTCTGCACTGGCCCGAGACTTTAGCTCTGTCAGTCTCTCTGATTCTTTTTTTGTCCACCTGTGGAAGGGGGACCCATGGGATGGTGTATGTACAAGTGCCCCTCACCAAGCAGGTGTACCTAGACATGTGAGGGTTGCAATCGGGGTTTGTGGGCAAGGACAGACAGACAGATGTGGCCTGACCGGGGTCCCCCATGGGGCTGAGAAGAAGGGAGGTCGGTCGGTAGACGTCACTGCTCAGCTTGCAGCTGTATCCAGTGGAAACGTCCCCCAATGTCTCTCAGAAACTGGCGATTTGACGAGCTGACTGGTGACAGGGCTGCACGCATGCTCTGAAGTCATTCTTCACTTCCTGCCCGGCTGGGCTGGGCTGGGCTGTGCAGTGGCTGTCCCTGGCGCGGGAGTGGCCGTGGTCTCAGCCAGCCAGCACCGGGCCGGGGGGGGGGGTGGCGAGGAGGTGGGGGAACAGGGAGTGCTATGCACGCCTCGGGCTGCCAGGGCTCGAAACCATTCCGCACGCCCCTCGTCAACTCACATTCTTCTCCGCAATCAGGGACCAGGAAGCGATTTGACACAGAACATTGCATCAATTATGATCAGACTGGGGGAAATTCTCCTGATGAGCACGTTCCGCCAGCCCACGCCTCTCGCGCTGATGGCAATCAGTGGCAGAAGGGACAATTTTTCTTGCCAGGCTTTGTGGTGTTCAGGGTCACAGTCTTCTCCCCTACTCAGGGTCTTCACATGCCTCTGCTCTCGGGAGAGCCCAGGTCCCCTCCTGCCCATACACCCACCTACCCTGCAGCTCCCCTGGTACACCTGGTGTGCCCATTACAGCTTCAGAAGTGAAAACATGAAAGATGTTGGTGGTTTGGCTGCATACAGGCAGCATGCACGTGGTTTAAAACGTAAATTTTGTCATTTGGACAGGTCCTGGTTTTGCTTTTGAAAAGGTCTTCTGGTGAGGTGGTTTATCAGTGGGGACAAAGCCATCAGAGGTGGTGGCGACAGGTGTGCAGGTAACAAAGGAACAGGGCACAAAGTATAGAGAAGGGACCTCAGAGCTGATGCCACAGATCTGGGGTGAGTCTGATCTCCCTGGTCCCGGCCCCCAGGGTGTAAGGATGAACCACAGGGCGTGGTGTGGCTACTGTACACAGGGACAGGGGTCCAGGATGGGCTCATGTACTTCAGCCACTCTGAGGCAGCTCCTCTCCTTACAAGTCAGTACACCTCAGAACACTGTCCCCAGCTGTCCCCATCCTCATGGGGGCCACCTGAGGAGAAACCGTCATAGTGAAGACCTTCACTGCTCCTTCCAGTTGCATGCCGCGCGGTTCGTGCGCCCATGGTCAGAGTTAGAGTAGGCCACTAAAGTAAGGCTACTCACTGCTCGCCCCTTGGCCCACGAGCTGCACACTCAGGAGCACAAATGCAGGCGTGCCCTCCCCCAGCGGATGCCCAGCGTGGCATCACCGGACTCATGCGCTTCC
Source organism: Rhynchonycteris naso (assembly GCA_037038555.1). Taxonomy (NCBI): domain Eukaryota; kingdom Metazoa; phylum Chordata; class Mammalia; order Chiroptera; family Emballonuridae; genus Rhynchonycteris; species Rhynchonycteris naso. The sequence continues at coordinate 109,809,510 of CM073001.1, forward strand.
TCACACACTGCATGTACTTCATGCACATTTCCCTTGACCTGGTTTGGTAAAGTGGTGTCTGCGATGACTGGCTTGGATGATGAAATGTCCGTTGTGCCCCCAGATGCCCCTTCCAGCATGCGCTCCCCATTCACACCTCTCCCTTGGGCCTCGCTACTGTGAAGACCTTCAGAGGCCCCTGCTCACGAGGAGAAGAGGATGGGGAGGGTCATGGGGTTTTCTGGAATCCATGGCTGGGGTGTGCTGGCAAGGGCTTAGGGCTTCGGCAGCTCCTTCCACGAAAGCAGTACATGAAGTCAATGGACTTCCTTCCCTTGTTCTGCTGAGTCATGAATCCCCTCCACGTGCAGTCCCTGAGGACACCTGGGTCTTTGCACGGAAGACAGAAGGGACCTTGGGGGGCCTCAGCGTGATCTTCAAGGCAGCGACCATGACCTCCACTTTGAAGGTAGATGCTGCAGACAGAGCAGTCACATCCTTTCCCACTCACCCGGCCGCTGTCACACTGCGAGGCCACCGAGATGGGAGGTTGTGATGCTGAGAGCCATGGGTGGCAGGAATCCTGTGCATGAGAGCCCTCAGAGGGACAGCAGCAGGCCTCCACTCCAAAAGAAAGGCCATGGTGGTGACCACCGCAAAGGATGATGAAGTTTTCTCCTCTGTGACAATGTCCAAATGAAGTGGTCGGTGACTAGATGGGCACCAGCCCCTGTGATTTCCCAAGGATGGTGCAGGAGAGGTTGGCACCCCAGAAACCAGGGGGGCGAGGTTCTGTCTGCTCCCAGGACTCAGTGCTGGGGGTCCCGACACAGCGGCTGTAAGGGTCTCCTGTTTGATTCAGTTCAGACACCCAGGTGGTCACGCTGGCTGAGGTTGGTGCTTTCTGGGGGCTGCAGAGGAGACATGCGTAAGCGATGCCCTGTCTTTCCCAGAAGCAAGGGCTCCAGGTATGTAGCCGCTCTCCACGTTTGCAAGCTGATGGCTGAACCAGCCCTGCTGTTTAGTTCTGGAGTTCGTGAACTGAAGTCTTGAAGTTTCCAAGCAAGAGTTCAGTGGCAGCTACGCCACCAATGAAATCACCCTTGAGCCTGCGTGCACTGCAGCAGCTCAGCTCCAAGCCCATGCTCCCCGGGGTCTCCTCCTCCTGGGAGGGCTGGAAGCCTGCAGACCACACCTCTCCCTCTGCTTGCTGGGTCTGCAGGGCAGCACTGATGGGCCGGTGTGGGGCCGCTTGCCCTCTGGGCCCAGCAGGGACCCCAGGGACAGCACTTGCAGGGCACAAGGCTCCATTCCCAGCCTGGAGAAGCTGCTTGACCTTTGGGTTCTGTCCCTCCAGGTCTTCTAGTACATTGGTAAACACCTCCCTCTGCTAAGCTCTGCTCTGGCCCCTGAAGGCGTCTAAAGGAATACAAGCTATTTAGTGACACTGTCTTGTTCCCAAGTGCAGTGTACAACCTTGGGAGTCCCATAGGCTTTGAGGCAAACTAGCTCCATCCATTCTGGCTCTGTGACTCAAGGAAAATGACGGGGGGGAGGGGGCGGGTGGTAGTGGCTGAGTCCAAGTTTTCTCTTCTGTAAAGTGTGTGTGTGTGTCTGTGTAAGGTCTCACGCGTTGCGAAGATAATGTAAATGATGTCACCACCACTGCACTCGCCAGTAGAGACTCAGCCCCTGTTCTGGCATTTTCCTATCACCCTGCTCCTTCCTTGGAATCATGTAGCTTCTTCAATACATCCAGGTGTGTGACGTCCGTCTGGGAACTTTTAAGGGTCCTGAATCCTTAAGAAACACATTTTTGTTGTTACTGTTTTCAGGAGAAAAATCTATGATTCTGGGTGAGTGATCTTCTCAGTGACTCTCCAGAAAGTCAACCTGGTGGGTCTTGGCCCACTGACAGCAGAGAGCCCTCTCGAAACGTGGCTGTAATGGTCCACGGGGCTCTCAGGGACACTGGTGAACTTGGAATTACTTAGTAAGTGCATGCGATGGGTTGGAGTTCACCTTTACTGAGTTAGTGGATGGGTGGACACGCAAGCAAGATAGACAGATAGCTCTGAAGGGAGAGGACAGTGGGAAGCACCCTCGGTTTCTGACCGTGGCTGTCACAATGTGCCTGAGGTGCTTGAGTCGCCCTACAGTTTGTGAGGTGACTTCTCCATTTCCACATTTCAGCATCGTGACAAGACGCTGGGGTAGGTGGGAAAAGAGCCTCAACGTCTTTAGTTTTACTTTTTGATGACGAAAGGGAAGCCCCACCTGATTGAATACGTTTCCTCGTTTCCTATGAACCCACAGCTAGTGAGGATGCAGGTAACTTGTTCTGGGACCTGATCACATGCCAACGCTCTTTCTTAGATGAGATACAAGTGCCTTTGTCTTTAGTCACCTGTTATACTGGCACTCCCGTTCATGGAGGACACTGATCCCAGCAGGGTGAGTCGCTCTCCCAGGAGACATGGCACATGTGCGTAGCCCAGGAGGCTGGAGGTGGCAGTCAGCCTGGGCCTGTGGGACAGGAGAGCACAGCTTCCCTGCATCTCTGAGCCAGGCAGGGTGCCATTCCTAATGTGGCTGTGGTGGCCGCTCTTCTGTGTGGCTGAAAGTCCAGTCCCATGACCCAAGCCAGACAAAGAACTTTCTATGGACTCAGGTCTCATGGAGCCCAAAGCTTCTCCATGTGCAGAGTGTGTAAAAATAATCTCAACCAGCAATGAGTGGTGCGGAAATAAAGTAGAAAGTGAAACTCCGCCCACAGTGGCAGCCACCACTATAAGTGATCCAATCATTGACACAATGAATACCTAAGATCTTCATATAAGATAAGTCTTAAAACTCTATTCCAGAACATGAAATGAGATAGAAAAAACCCAAGATGTATACCATATTCATGGACGAGCTTGGCATTGTGAAGAAACCTGTTCCTCCCCTCCCACAACCACCCCAATAAATCTGCCCCATGGAATGCTCTTCCAATAAAAATTCTAGTGCCATTATTTCTAAAATCAATCTATTTCTAAATTTTTGCAACAACCAATGTCCAGATTAGACAAGACACTTTTAGAAAAAGAAAAAAAGAGTCAGAGGGAATGAATATCAGATATTCAGATGTATTAGACGGATCTGTCTGGTGGAAGAGCTGAATGAGAGACAAAAGGGATGATAAATGGGTTTCAGAAATGTGTTTACATGTTTGGGAGCCCGGGCGTGATGGCGAGGATAGTATGAGCATCTTAGCAACTCCGTCCACAGAGACGCGCACCATTGGGTGGCGACCTCAGATCCAACTAACGTCACCTCGGGAGGGGTGAAGACCCCCAATGTGTCAGATGAAACTGTGAAGGTGCTTGAGAAAGTGTGGGCGTGCCTTTACGGTCTCTGGCTGGGAAAGGGCACCCACGTCGCCTTGAGAGCACAGCCCATAGTGAAAGGCAATTTGACGCCCCAGAATGTTGCCTCTCTGGGTGGAGGATGCTGACCAGTGAGCAGGTGGGTGACTGACAAGGAGAAGAAACTGTCAGCATCTAAAACCAAGAAGGAGCTACCATGGAAGATGCCTTTATTTTCAGGAGGAATAAAAGAGAAAACTCAAGAAAAATGTGCAAAGAAAATGAACAGCCAGTTCAGAAAAGGAACAACATGGAGGCCCAAGAGAATATGAGGGAGACTTCACGCATGTGGTCAGGGACACACAGAACCAAAGGTCATCGAGAGACTTCATGCGTGTGGTCAGGGACACACAGAACCAAAGGCCATTTGGAGGCTTTGCGTGTGTGGTCAGGGACACGCAGAACCAAAGGGTATTATTCTTCCACTCACACGCCTGATAGATCTATTGCTGCTGGAGTGAGAGTGGCAGGGACGAGACAGCAATGCAGGTGCCCAGGTCCTGGGTGGGTAGACCTGGTGTCTGTTTGGGCAACAGTGTGGTGATAACTTCCTGAGAAGGACACCTCCCCACCCCCCCCGCAGCCCAGAAGTTGTGCACACACAGCAGGTGTGAGAGTCCTAACACATAGCACTGCACAGAGCAGAGTTGCCATTCCCAAGCGTTCATGACTCATATGTGTGGTGGTGCCATACCTGCACCTTCCAGACACTCTGCATCAGCAATGCATGAGATCCGTCTGCGGCCACGGGGTCAGGTGCACTGTGTGAGACACACAGTGAGGTCTCAGCCCAGTTCTGTTAGGTCAAAAGTGCAAGCTAGCATGCAAGCATCTCAGAAGACAGAAGTCAAACAGAAAGTGCTCCCTGGATGTGGGGAAGGGATCGATGGTGAACGCAGGAAATTAGCTGGGAAACGGACAATCAAACCCAAGCAAAGGCAGGCGTCTGGCGCATCCTGGGGTGATGGCTGCGCAAGCGGGATAAAAGAATTCCTGTGAGGAACTCAGAACCGTGAGTGGTGTTAGAGGGCGATTAGTCAAGGTGCTGAACGCTAAGTGTGGATTTGTGACCAGGAGGTGGTTCCTGCTCCAGTGACCATGGTGGTCATTTGCTGTGTTCATGGGCAGCAGGGCAGGGCAGAACCCAGGCCTGATAGACGGGCATTGCTCTCCCTGGCACCAGACCCATTAGATGATAGTGCAGAACCCAAGTGAAGGACATCATGGCCCAGAGACACAGTGGTGCTGGGCAGTAGCTCAGAGGGGGAAGAACTGTACGTGCTGAGGACCCTAGCTGGGACCAAGGGTCACATCATACCTGGTCAGAGCTGAGACAGACCTGAGAAATCTTACCTCTTCAAGGGTTCTTTTCCAAAACCATTTAAAACCAACGCTTTCTAGTGTAAATTTTCCATGGACCCGTGGACCCCACAGTGAGCTGTCCTACCCCCTGAGAGGCACTTGTGTCCTGAGGAGGCCACCAACAGCCCTAGTCGGTGAAGACTTGACTCACATGGATCTCAACTCAGTTCACACGGAGGGAATAAACTCCACCCCGACAGTAAAAGTCGGTTACGTATGGTAGTACTTGTGATGCGTCCTGTGTCTATGACAACCCCTCAGTATCTGCCCTTCCTGAAAGTGCTGTGGGTTCTAAAGTCCTGTAGAGACTGCGAGGCAGTCACCGTGCACAGAGAACCCCACGGAGCAGTGGGTTCACCATGTGTGGGGGGCAGGGCTCGCGCCGCAGCCTTAGAGATCGTGCGTCCTGTGGCGGGTGACACCAAGCACCAGCCCAGGACAGAATGGCAGGAAGTAGGCACATCCCTGGGACAGTGTGTGTGAAGCCCAGAGATGGGGCCCTCCGAGCAGCTGGTGACTTCATCTTGCCTTCACCAGATCTCATGCTTGGAAGGAAGAACAGTGATTTTGACACCCAAATATGTCACTGCTTGTGCCAGTAGAGGGTAGGACAGGTCATGGGTGATGGATGAGCCACGGAGGAAACTGGCTTGGCTCGTCAATGGTGCTGGTAAGGAGGTTCTGACACAGGACACCCTCTCTTGCAACCAACGTTGCTGGAAACACCTGCCCAGGAGCCATTGAACCAGCAGGAAGGGCAGGAGGGACCCCATCCGTGGGTCAGGGACATGGCACAGGATGACCCACACTCCTTGTGCCCTGGCTCGTGCCTACACCAGGTCTGACTGGTCCTTGCATGCTGCGAGGTCCATAAACCTTTGCTGAGCTGAGTGAAATCTGAGTGGGTCAGACTCGGGGTGGGGCAGTGTACACAGTGGGTCAGACAGAGGCCGCAGTCCAGATGGCAGGTTGTCCCCAGATGAAGCCCAGTCACATGGTGGATCTGGGAGACTCCATTAGGGCAGTGATGTGGTCATCCAGTGCCGGGCTGGGAGGTCAGAGGCCCGGACATCCATCCTAACTCGCGGTGGATACAGGTACAGCAAACGGCTGTTTTATATCTGTACTGGGACCATGGGCTTCTAGGAGCCTTGGGGGCTGTGAGGTTCTGAGATGAAAGGATTCAAGTGGGCTGTGCATGGTGGTGGGCAGAGGCAGAGTCTTCCCGGGGACCAGTGGTCTGAGGGGTTGTCACTCTCAGGGCCAACTCCCGGGTCAAGCTCCTAGGGGAGAACTCTCACTAACAAGGCATGCCTACCCCCAGCCACACAGACCCCGCTCCAGACAAGATGCCCCAAAGAAGGGCGTTTAGCCAGCAGTCTGCCCAGAGCACCTGGGTGCAGAGGATATGCTTGTGCAGGGTGGGCGTCTGGGCAGGGCTGAGCAGCCTGGGGCCCAGGCCAGAGCGAGGACGCTCCTCTTTGTGCTGCTGCCTTAGCCAGGCACTCGTGACAAGTCTCGTCGACCGGGCACAAGCTTCTCTCTGTGCTAATGTGAGGTTTCCGTGAAGAGCAGGTGGGAAAACTGTGTGTGAAGGATGCACCCTGCACAGGCAAGGTGGGGGGCAGTTCAGGGCCTCTGCCTTCCCAGAACCCTCTGAATCCCACGCTTGCTCCCGTGAGCTGAGCTAAGCACTCTTGAGAGGCCAGCAGCCTCAGGCAGGGCTGCCCCTTCACCAGCATGGAGCTCAGTGCTGGCTGGACGCTTCCAGGTCTTCAGGCACCAAGAGCCCAGCAACCTGCATTCTGGCCTGCCGGCCTTGACCCTGCTGTGGGAAGGGCCCCTGTGGTCTCAGGAGGGGAGCACCTCTCTCCCTGGTGATCTTTTTTTTTATAGGGGGGTCCTAACAGCTTGGGGCTGGCGTCCTGTTCTTGTTTTAGCTTTCCTCACAGCCCTCTGACCTCTGCAAGGCCACAGGTGCATTTCTCCATACCTGATGGTTGGTAAAATTAATTGGTTTGGGGACTCTGAGCCCAGAAATGCTAGGCACCGAGGCTTGGTGTTGTCCTAGGAACGCCCATGCCTGCCTGAGTCTCGGGGCACCCTGGGTGACTTCCGGGAGACTGCCCACGAGCCCCCGCTGCCCCGGGTAGCCCAGTTGTTCCATGGATCCTGAGAACCTGGGGAAGGGCTGTTGGAACGTGCCGCTTGCTTCTGCGGGGGTACTCAGACGGTCACGCCACTGATTTACCACGGCTGGGGTCCGGCGTCCCCCATAAATCGCGGTTTTAATGTGCCTCTGAGTGATCTCATTAGGCTGCAGCATTCAGAGGAGTGTACACAGATGCATAACTTATACAAATGTATGCAAATGCCGCACCCGCTCTGCTCCCCCTTGGAAAGGCCCTGAATGCAATTCCTTGGAGGATCCTGAACTCCAAGCCACCACCACTGCAGGTGGATGGGCTGCCGTTATCACAGAAAGGAAGAGCACGCAGCAGGGATATGATTATTTTAAAGGTGGGGAGGGGAACCGGCAACCAAAGGCAAACCGATCGCTCTCCACGTGGGGCGGGTGGGGGTGGGGGAGCAGATCTCGCCAGCGGGGGCAGAGGCTGCCAGGCGCCCCGAGCTGGTTTGCAGTCCTCCTAGTGCCTGGAATACTAATCAGCACTCAACTTTTGAACTCCTGTCAGTAGAAAAAAAAAATAACACGGGAAGGAGCCAGTTCCATACCCAGTGAGGGTTGCCTTTCATTTCCTTCCGGGGAGGGGGCACGGGGCAGCAGAGATGCCGAGGGCGCATCTCCAGGCCGGCCCTATGGGGCTTCACCACCCTGTGTGCCTGGGGACCGTGCACCCCGTGGGTGACCGTGGCGCCAGCTTGTCCTCTTCTCTGCGGAATGCTACAAGTTCTTATTAGATTTTTTCATGTTAACCTTGGAGCAAAGGGCTTAGGCAGTGTATTTATGGAGGACTTGTGTTTCGGGGCACCCCTCCCCTTGCAGGACTGGGGATCTGGCTGCTTCTGCACCTCCCCCAAAGCCAGGGGTGATGAGGGAGGAGAGGAAGATGTGGGGTGTGAGCTCGGAGCCTCTGTGTGGACAAGCACGCACACTTGGAGAGCAAACAGGCCACAACCAATGTGCAGGGTGTGCCCATCACCAAATCCCACCAAGCACCCCTGTTGCCCCTCCCACGGCGGACTTCCCAGCCTCTCCCAGACATCTTTAAAATGTGACAGCACACCCTCCACTCTCAGAAGGTGATGTGCTGGGACCTCGCTGGGCAGTGCCATCCTCCCGTGGGCTGACCAGTGGCCTGGGGCCAGGGATCTGCCCAGGGGGGCTAGAGCCAGAGGATGGGGGGGGCACCATCAGGGCTCCAGGTGTGAGTGTCCAGTTCAGGGGAAGAGCTGAGCCGACTGGCCTGGTGATGCGGCAAGGGCCAAGAGCAGGAGTGAGTGGGGGAGGCCAGCTGGACCAGGCGGGTCCGGGAGCTCACTGTGGTCCTTGTGAGTTTGCACAGGGGAGTCCCCCAAGACCAAAGAGGGTACCTGGTGACATGGAGACAGAGTGAAGGACCGTGTCCCCCTCAGCAGCCAGGCGAGGACACGTCAGATGGGACACGGTTTTGAGCTCCCAGACCCTGAGCAGGGACCCTGAGCCCAGGAGGGAGGAGGCCTGGAGGCAGCGTGTGTGATGGCCCCAGGCAGGTGTTCACACTTTCCACAGAGATGGTTTCAACAGGACAAGAGCCTGTGATTTGAGGTCCTATTTGACTGGGTTTCTATCTGCCGTTGACGTGAGGTCTCTTACAACCCAGAGCCTCTGAGCGGTCATGGGGCCTGCCTAGGATTCCGTTGGGGGACACTCATCAGAGAGCAGGTCCGCCAGGAAGCTGGGAACTGAAGTGCTTCTGCTCACAAAGGAGAGCCCAGGCGCGGCCGCTCAGCGGTTACCCTGACAGTGTCTCAGTGAAGCCTCCATTTGTGTCTTGTGGTCTCACCAGCTGCTCAAAGAAGAGCAATCTATTCAAACCTCCTATTCAGCCCAGGGCGCTTCTTTGCAGAGAGATATAAAACAGAGACCTCCACATACGTCTTAAAGTGTTTCCTTACACACGTGCCAATGCGGCCCATGGGCTGTGGACACAGGAGCCGCAGCGGGAGGAGGTGCCATGTGGACCAGCGGCAGCCGGCCCGGGCTGGGCCTGGGAGGTGCTCCCCACGACACGTGCATGCTGACAGTGTGCACCGAGGGCACAGAACCTACAAGACCCGTGTTTGACCCCGGGGGCTTCCTGAAGTGTGAGGCTGGATCTGAGGTCTCTCGAATGAGGCGGACTTAGACTTGGGGCCGTGCTCCCAGACACACAAAGGCAAGGTTCACATTTCCCCGAGGACCTCTTTCATTTCCGAGGGGTAGGAGTGGAAACTGGGGGTGCTGAGGAGAGATGGTGGAAACCTACTCATGACCGGTCGGTGGAGGAGGGATGCACTTAGCAACTATTCTGGGGTTGAATTGCCCAGATGTCACCGTCCAGTTGACTGGTTTGGCCGGGGTGGTGTGAAACACAGAGGGGCTGGCCAGCCTCCTTGTTAGGGAGGCTTCTTAGTTGACTCCTAAAGGAGTCAGCCATGCTCCTGTTAACCCAGAGCAGGGACAGAAAAGACGGTGTGAGTGTGCAGCTTGTTGGGCTCGAGCTGTCCGTGGGCCGTCTATCCGCATGGAGTCTGGCGACCTGTCTCAGCTCAGGGAGGTGACGGGTCCTCAGAGGCATCTGTGGAAGCAAAAACTGTGAGCCTGGTGAGATCGGCAGGGAGAAGTTGTAAGAAGACATGTCCAACACAGAAGCCACCGTGTGGGGAGCCCAGGGACGGTCCATTGCGCTGCTCGCTAAGCGACTGAGCAGACACAGGGGGTGACTTGGTGTCCACAGGAATTTCACAGTGATCTTGGCCTCTTCCTACAGGGGGGCGATGACACACCGTTACCACATACCGTGCCCTCCTCACATGCACAAATTCTTCACCTGTCTCATCAGTGAGAACGCTGGAACCCAGAGAACTTCCGACCAGACAGCAGGGCCGTGACCCCGTCCTCCGCCTCCTTGCCCATCCTGTCTTCTGGAACCGTGTCAGAGTCTGCAGTCATGGTTTAGACGGGGTCAGATGGGTGACCCCTCCTGGGGGTATTGTGTTACGACTTTACACAATAGTGATCACAACATGGGACTTTCCCCCCACTTTTTTATTAGAGGTTGAGACCCCTGGGCTTGATTGATGTTCACGTGGTGGGAGTGGAGTGTGCCTGCAGGTAATCATGGCAGCCTCAGCCTCAGCACGAGTGGTGCGTTGTCAGTGATCGGAAGCAAGCCATGTCATGGGCAAGTGGACGCATTGAGCATCACCGTAGCTGGGCTTCTCCAGCGCAGAGTCCGCAAAGCTGTCACGCAGTTCAGGAAACACACGTCAGAAGTCAAGCGGAGAGTTAATTATAGGGGTCCGAGGGTCTCGGAGTCCACACCTGCCTGCCTCCTCGTTACCAGTCTTTACCCTTTTCTCCTGTCTTCAATTTGAAGTTGCTTCTTAGTTGAAATTCTTATCAGCCTCTTCAGGACGTCTGACAAATAATTTTGCATCTGCCTGGTGGCCGGAGTGTGGGGTGGAGTCAGAGACATGCACGTTTCCAAGAGCATCTGAAAGTCAGCCTGGAGGTCCGTCCAGCCCCGTGTGCCATTTCTGGAGAGATGGGGAGGGGGGGTCTGGCCCTCATTCCTTCCTTCCATTGTCAGCACGAGCCCCTGAGGACCCAGGCAGGTGGGGCGTGGGGAGCAAAGGCGTTCAGGTTCCGAGCTGCATTTCTGCCGTGGGACAGGCAGAGCAGCGGGAACAGAGTGCCACTCACTGGGCAGCTAAACACAACAGAGTTTATTTTCTCATCATTCTGGAGGCCAGAAGTTCAATATCAAGGTGTCTGCAGTGCTGCGCTCCTCATTTTTGGGGTGTCCTTTCTGCCTCGTCCAGCTCCTGGGTGCCCCAGGTGTTCCTCGGCTGGTGGCCTCATCCCTCCGATCTGTTCTGTCTTCCTCCCCGGTCTGTGTCCCACGTGGCAACCTCGTCCCGTGTGCTGTCATCTCATAAGAACACTGGTTCAGTGGATTGGGTCCCTCCCCAGTGACCATAGCTTACTTGGTCATCTGCAAGTAAAACCCATTTCCCTATAAGACCACAGTCACAAGCACTTGGGGGTTAGCACTTTGAGGTATCATTTTGGGACACACAGCTCACCCAGAACAGCCTGGCCCCTGGTTCAAGGTGGTCGGAAGGGCACTGAGCAGAGCTGCCCAGGGGACCTCAGATCTGCAGCCTGGAGCCAGCCACTGACAAGCCAGGATCTGACCCTGAGTGTCCTTGAAGCGGACACACCAGCCTCCCTGGTGTCCACGGGTCTGGGTCAGAGCCCTCAGTGCCCACAGCTCCCAGGAGAATAGTGGGCCTGCATAGGGTCCTGACAGGTTTAAAGAGAAAAATTCATATTAAGAATGGTGTCCCGCGCCTTCACAATGGATTAGCGTCACCACTGAGACGCATAGGGGCTGGGAGTGGGGTGCGACTCTGGGGGAGACTGCCCTCTTTAAACCTTCCTTCCCTCGATAATGACTGCAATCCGCCCTCACACAAGTGGAGGCTTATTACCAGCAAAGGCTGGGCTCTTTACCATGCAGGTCCCCTGTGGGCACCGCACAGTAGCTGTTAGCACTCATTTAGGCTGCAGTGTGACAGGTGGCCCTGGGGGGCAAATGTTGGAGGGGGTGAGGTCCCGTCATCCACAGCTACGTGGACTTCATGGTTATGTGCGGAGGGGCCACCACCAGACCACCCCCCCACTTCCAACAGCAGCATGCTGCTGGTCCATGTGCTGCAGAGATCCCGAAATAATGAGCCACGGAGCTCTGGCAGCTGCAGGTGCCGAGCTGATGGGGCGCAGGAGGGAGGGGGCACAGCCCACAGCGCCATGAAGGCGTGACACAGGCCGCTGGGCCCCGTGTGCCTTCACATTCCTAGGGGGAGGAGGTAGGCTGGTGCTGGACAGGGTAGGTGGACAGAATTGTCCTCCCAGGTGGACTGGGAGGGCCTAGAGAATGCTCAGAGCCCCGCAGTGTCATTCAGGAGATCTCCAGGGCATTTTCCAGGGCAGGAGCAAATCTGCAAGGGCAGGACTGGTGCCGCCACCCAGGGCGGTCCCTGCCTCAAGCCTGGGAGCCCTCCTGGCTCCCCACCCCCTGGTGGGTTCCTCCCCCATCAGCTCTTCCCCCCCTCTACAACCCCTCCAGGCCTGGCTGAGCCCCAGCTCAGAGGCAGCACCTGGTGATTTGTCCCCACATGTGACCAGCTCTGTCTCAACTAACAGAGCCTTTTATCTGTCTCCTTCTGCTGTCCCTGCCTCCCTGGTCGCCTGCCAGCGCTGAGCTCTGCATGGCGGGGAGGGAGGGAGATGAAATGGGCAGCTGCTGGCAGTGGGTGGGGATGAGGACAAGGGCTGTTGATGCTTCAGAAGAGGAAACATGAAAGCACCGCTCAGCCTCCTCTGAGCAAAGTGCCTGCGGTGCTGGGGAATGAGGGGAGTGTGCGCCTGTGTGCCCACGCGTGTATATGCCCGTGTGCATGTGTCTGCCTATGTGCATGTGTGTGCATGCAGGCATGCCCATGTGTCCCTGTGTACATGTATGCACATGCATGTACATGCATGTACATGCATGTACATGCACGCCTGTGCTCATGCATGAGTGCATGCAGGCATGCCCATGCATCCCTGTGTGCATGCGTGCACATGTGTGTGCATACATGTGCACACATGTATATGCACGCACACACGTGTACATGCACGCCTGTGCTCATGCATGCGCATGCCCGTGTGCATGTGTGCCTGCCTACCCGCACATGTGCATACATATGCGCACACACACATGTGATGATGTGTGCTTATGTGTGCTCACATGTGCTCATGTGTCCCTGGTGTGGGGACATATGGAGTGCTGGGGGCCCAGTCTGAACCTACCTGTCTACATGGTGAGGCCTCTGGCTGGGCTGGGAGCAGAGGTGTCCCAGGGCCACCAGCTCAGCTCAGCTTCCCACCAGACCCACAGATTCTGTCACCATCCAGGTCCAGGGCCATCGGCTGCGGGGCAGTGTTGCCCTGGGTACAGTCCTGGCTATCAGGCCTGTCCAGGGGCTGATGCACTGTCCTCTGCATGTGGCCTGTGGGGACAGGATGCTGTCTCACCCAGAGGGTGTCAGAGATGACGCACCAGATTTCTGGGGCTTTCTCTCAGGAACAAGAGCCAGAGCAGAGCCACCAGAGATGGGACCTCGGGAACGCCGTCTCATAGCTGTCCCTCTGAGGCCCTAAACTGTCAGCTGCAAATGAAATTTTCAAACAAGCACGGGGACCCAGGGTACAGTCTCATGGGACGATCGAGTCACAGCTGTGGCCAGTGTGTCCCTGGGATGTCCCCCTCGTCCTCACATTGTCCCCCAAATCAGCCCTCAGACCCCACTGTGGGTGACGTTGAAAGACCTGACTGAGGGAGCAACGATAGAGGCCCCACCCACTCATACTTCTCGTTCTGAGGTCGGCACGGTCTGCATTTGTCCTGTGGCTGGTGTTTGTGTTGGGTGCATCGTTTATGGTGACCGGAGCCAAGGGTCTGTGCTCCTTCCAAGTTGGGGGCTGCACCCGGGGTCATGGAGAGAATGTCAACCATGGAGCATTGTCCCGTGGAGGGGCATGTCCAGCACCAGCGGGTGGTGGTTGGAAAGAGTGCCTGGAATCAAGGGGTTGTGTGGCCTGGGGACTTGACCTCAGTGCCTCACCCATAAAATGGGTGGACGTGGTCGGCCTTATGCTGAGCTGTGTGGGTTAGGTGCCTAGCTCATGATTAGCACGGAGGAGGGTGGGCCCTGGGCAGTGATGTGAGCTCGACAGGCATCGTCTTCCCGCATGGATCTACAAGGGCCTCCTCTGGAGAGACACCCTCTGAGGTGACCACTGAGGAATTTACTGAGGGACGCACCAGCCGGTTCACACATTCCTATTCCAGGAACCGTGGTATAAAGTGGTCAGCATGGCCACGGTGACAATGCCATCCTATGCAGGGCCCGCCCCTGTGGCCAGCCCCGATGAAGTAAACTGGCCAGCTTGTTTTTGTGGCAGGAGGTAGCACGCAGGTCATAGAATTGTGGGATGGGACGAGGTGAGGAGTGGACAGAGAAATGTGGGAAGGGTGGGTCCTCAGCACAAAGTTAGTGCCTGGTTTGTGCCTGTGTGTGTGGGATGCATGTTATATGTGTGTGCATGCCATGTCGGGACCAGGGAGGGTACTGAGTGACGTTCCTGTGGCTCACAGGGACAGAGAAGGTCGGATTGCCACCCACAGTCTGGGGAGCATGCACACACCATACACACACACACACACACACACACACGCCCACAACACACACCAGGATCAGGCAGACCACAGCTCTGATACCAACCCACTGTGGGCACTTCCTGGCCAGGTCACTCCAGGGTCTCTGCTCTAGTGTCTGCGACCTCCATGATCACCTGCCTACTGACTCCCCACATGCAGGTGGGTCTTCGGTAGCAGGACGTGGAGCCCAGAATGGCCCTCATGTCAGCTCTCAGTGCCAGGTGGTCAAAGCCATTGGTGTTCCCCTGGCCTGCTGTCCCTGCCTTGTCAGTTGGTCACTCATCTGTGGGGTCACACAGACCTCCCCTCTGGCAGGAGAGCCTGCAGCTTTCTCTGGGCTCAGCAGGCCTGTCTGGGCTGCTGCCCCCTGTCCCAGAAGCTCTGCACTGAAGCCACCAACTCTGGTGCTGCCCCTGTCCCAGGCCAGGCATCCCTTGAAAAGGCCTCCATAGGCAGGCATCCACAAGGGGACTGGCATGCAGGAAGACAGATGCCCAAGAGCCCTTTGGGATGGACTTCGGGCAGCAGGTCACACAGGTGTGGGTTCCCAGTGCCCGCGGAGCAAGCCACAGCCTTGGGGAGGAGTAGACGTCTCCGATGATACCCGTCGAGGTGAGTGAGAACGGGGTGTGTTCACCTGTTGGTTATCTAGGAGTCATGGCTGGCTGTCGGCATGGGGTGTCCCCCATGGTCAGGTGTCTGGATGCACAGGTGCTTCCTGGCTCTTGTGTTCTACTTTGGGACTTGGAGAAATCACAGGGTGATCAACAGGGAGAGATGGATTCGCCTCGTGGAATGAGGGCCTGTGACGTGCATTTCCCTGTCCAGCATCTGAAAACACAGGGAGCCACTGATGACATCTGCTATGATCCCCAGCCGGGGTCTGAGGGCTAGGGGTCCAGCGCTGGCAGAGGGAGGGGTGCTCTGAAACCTGTTCTTTATGTGTCGTCCACGTCCTTTCCTTGGCTATAGATGGCCACACTGGCACCGGCCACCCGTCTGTCAGGGGCCAGAGATGAGAGATGCCTGCTGGGCCTGTGTGGGCAACCTCCTGGGAACCTGCCTCCGGAGTAGCAGTGAGGACGGGGGTGGGAGGTGCAGTGCCTCTCATTCAGCTCTGACTCTGGCTCTCAAGGAACCAGAATGAGCTGGGATGATCCAGAATGCCTATAGAGCTGCTCTCGGCTGTGCAGGCCACCATGCCTCAGGGGCCCTGCCGCGTCCAGCTCTGATGGAGTCCCTGCCACACCATCTGCCCACTCTGGCTGGCGCCCTCAGCCTTCCCCACTGCAGCTGGGAGCCTGGAGTGTGAGGGTTTGCTTTCGCAAAGAAATGAATATAAAATCCCCCACCCCCTGGATCCCCGCTCCAGGACCAATTTATCTGCCAGTCCAGCCTCCATGTGGAGTCCAGGCCAGTAGGCACACTGCCCACGCCTGTCAGCGTCTTTGACCAGATGACAGGAGAGCAGTACCGAGCCAGGAAAGGGCCACATGTCCCTGTGTGCGGGCTTTCGGGAGACGTGCCAAGGACCAGTGACCAGAAGGTGCTCCCAGGCTGCTGAGAAGCTGCGGCAGGGGGGTGTCCTTGCCCCAGGGGGAGACACAAAGCCACGGTATGTGTGTATGAGTGCACATGTGAGCATACCCATGTGGTTAAGTGTGCATGCACATGCATGTGCACATATGAGTGTATGCGTGCGCACACATGCCTGATTATGTCGGCACATTCATGTGCACATGTGTATTCACATGTGTGTGTTCATGTGTTCCGTGTCACATCTGAGTCTGTGCACCCTCTTTTTCTCCTTTCAGTCCTTGCCTGAGTCAGGAGTGTTGGACCTAAGGGCTAAGGAAGACTGTGAGTCAGTTAGCCTACGAGAGGGAGAAGAGGGTCGCCAGCAGAGGACCCAAATGTGCCTGGGGAGAGAGAGGGGATGGGGAAGGTGTGCCCAGAGCCTGTCCAGACAGGTACCTGCTGGGGCCCCTCCAGGGCCTTGTGCCCACTTCCAGGCATGTGACCGCTGAACTTCCCCCAAAGCCAGGGCACGCCTCCTTTGCTCTGTCAGGCAGAGCTAGCTACCCCGTCTTGTTTCCCTGCATCTGAAACACTGTCGCCAGGCTACGGGTCTGTGTGTCCCCTTGGGGCCTCTGAGCCAAGGGGAATCCTGTGACAGATGGGTGTCTGGGTGCTCGAGGAACCAGGTGCCCCTTAGAACTGTGTCTAAATTCAGCAGATACCATTAGAGCTTCAAACCAACACTTTGAGAACGGCCTTTGTAATTGTGGCAAGCAGTGATGGCTTCCACCAAACGACTGTGATTTTAAGGAATGGGATTGATTTTGGTGACCCAGGGAGAGGGGAATGCACACCCTTAGGCAGTGAATGGCAGAACAGGCAGTTCTCAGGCCTTCACGGGATGTTAGGACAGGATATGGGGTGGAATGTCCTGCGTGGGTGCCCAGCTCTGGAGCAGAACCCGCATCTTCGTGAACCCGAGGTCAGTGGATGGTCTGACAGGTCCCCATGCTAGACCTATCATGCATCTGTCTCTGGTCCAGCCTGCCAGCTACACGCTGTGGAGACCAGCTGCCCAGAGCTCTGTGCTCAGATGTGGGCGTGTGAGACAGCCACGTGCTCGCAGATCTAAAAAAGAGATCGGATCGCTGCTAAGTCCGTGGGAAGAAGCCTGCATGTTAAGATGGTGGGGACATGTATTTTAAACAAACCAGTGCACACAGGCCAAGGATTTTTCCAGGGCTCATAGCTGACTTATCGTCCATGTTTCTTATGTTGCTTTTGGACACAGGGACAAAGGCACGTGACAAGCAGGGGGGAAGGCAGGGTGCCGGGCTGGTGACTAGGACCTATGTCCTGTGGCTTCTCTGAGGGTCCCAGCTGGCCTGAGGTCCCACATCAATACTTCTGCCCTGAAGATAGTCACCCATCGGGCAGAAACTGCTGTGACCGCTCGGTCCATGTCTAGGAGGATGTGAAGAGAGCCAGGGACAGCTTCTGTCCTGCCCCGAATCTGCACTTCAGCCCAGGACCCCGGGAGAGTGTGGGGGTGCATCTGCTCTGACCCCACCGGATGAGTTGTTGGTTAGACTCTGGCTCGCACCCCGAAGGCTGAGCTTACACTCGAGAGGAGGGTGCAGCTCACTTTATGGGGTATGTGCTCTGCCCCCGGGCCATGCCCTGACTTTGGGAACTGCTTCCCTCTTTGTTTGAGTCAGAGGACAGGGGTATTGGGATTGATCTCCACCCTCCTGACAATAGACGGGCAGCTGGAGAGGAGCCGGGACCTCACCTGCATGTCATGAGGGCCCCGCGTCACTCCTTCAGGCACACGCTGGGTGTTACGGGGCCCAAAGTGGGCCTCCCCAAGCAAGTTCTTACGGTGAAGCCCCCAGTACCAGGACTTCAGAATGAAACTGAGTTTGGAAACAGTGTGTTTAAAGAGACGGTGAAGGCAAAATGAGGCCATTGGGGTGGACTCTGATCCAGCGGGACTGGCACACTTGGAAGAAGAGGTAGTTAGGACAAGACACATGCGGAGGGACAGCCACGTGTGGACACAGGGAGGAGGCAGTAGCCTGCACGCCGAGGGTGGCTCTGGAGGAACTGACCCTACCCACGCGGGGCCTCGCACTCCCCTCCCACTCCTGAAAGAAAACACATTTCTGGGGTCTAAGCCCTGTTGCTGGTGTTTGTCTCTATGGCCCTGGTCAGTTCCTGTGTTCCCTCCTTGGCTGGAGTTCTCTACACGGCAGCTTGGAAGTAATGGCTGTGGGTTCCTGGGTGCTCCTCCAGGGTGAGGGGGTTGTGGCCTGTTCGCTGGTACCCCAATGGGCTCGGGACTGCTTTGACTGAGCTGGGTGCTCCGCTCTGCTGGGGTTTAGGGTGCTCGTGTGAGTGCAGCCCCTCAGACTCAGCTGCATGCCTAGGCTGCAGAGGGAGACCCTGTGTCCACATCTGGTTGACAGGCTAGCCAGGTCCAGCTCAGAATCACCCCTGCTCAGGTACTAGGCGTGAGTGAGGAGCCACCAGACCACAAAATCCCTGTGTCTGGCCATCCGAACCACCCCCACCTGTCTGATGTCAGAGAGCAGAGGGCAGCAGCCGAATTGCCCGGTCCACACTCCTGACCTACAAGGTCATTGGATGAGGACCCTGGTGGCTAGTTTCACCATCAGTCCAGGGGGTCTGCTCTGCAGTCCCAGGGGCTAAGCCACTGACCGCCTCCCTAAACCTGGTCACCTGTCTAGTCAGCCGATTTCCCCAAGGACGTGACACTCACCAGAGGCTGCATAGCTGCTGGGCCACAAAGCTGAACCAGAGGTATCCTTGTCACACAGGTGACTGGGCTGCCTGGCCTCAGATAACCCTTTGCTCCCAGGCGTCTGTCCACCCCCCACCCCAGGGCGGCCATCGGTGGGGCCAGTGCAGCCGTGCTCTCTGCCACATCCTCAGACCGTGTCTAGTCGGTCCTCTGTGCACAGAGTCTCCTTCTGGCTCTCCGTCTAAGGCCACGTGGGATTGGATTCAGGACCCGCCCTGGCCAGCCAGGACGGCACCCCTACGTCAGGGTCCTTCATCTCAACTGTGAAGACCCTTTCTCCCAACCAGGTCACGTCCACAGGCACCAGGACGGGGACCTGCTCTTTGGGGATGTTATTCAGCCCAGTCTGCAAACGGAGGCCGGGCGTGAGGGTGTGACATGGGGCCGTGTTCCCGGACTGATGGACCAGGATGCGAGCTGTCTGACCAGAGGCCTGCTTCTTGCTATCAGAGCCTCGGGTTACTCATCCACAATGTGGGGCCACACTGTCCCTTATTCTCGCTGGGTGTCGGGTCTTGTGACAGCAGGCACATGAGGTACGGGGTCAAGTGCCTGACACACACTTCCTCCTGCCCTCGGCTGGCACTCCGGGTGTCCCCTGCCCCCAGCGTCGCTCCCTGGAGCCCACATGATGTGTTTTCTGTGAGTCTGGCCACCCTGAGACGCAGGCTGCGCCTTTTCCCAGAGACACTTCCATGGAGACAGGACGGCATGCTGTCTGGGGTGACCTGCGGCTTTGTAACCGGGATCTTCTCTGAGGGGGCAGGGAGGCTGTGGGAGGAATGCCTAGGCTGTCTGCACCCACGGGTGGGTGGGCTGGCCGGCCTAGGGGACGGAGTGTGCTGTGCCTGGCTGTCCTGGCTCCTCTCTCCACAGCAACAGGGGAGAGGGGCCAGGATGTGGCAGTCTCCGCGGGAAGCGTAGGCACTGCTGTCGACAGGAAAAGCCCCAGAGCAGTGCCCTGGTTCCAGCCCAGGCTGATGCTGTTCATCATGGCATCACACAGAGGCTCAGTCCTCTGGTGCTGGAGGGCAGCACCGCTGGCCCTGTGTTTCTGGGAGGGACGGGAGCAGAGGCCAGAGGGACTTTCCCACAGGCACTTGTTAGTGAATAGATTTGGGGCCAGATGTGGGCTTCTGACCGTGGTTGCTAGCCCTCAGGGATCCCTGGACTGCTCCAAACCCAGGTTTGTGTTCTGGTTACCGCCACGAGGGGCCTCTCTGAACTAAGGGCCGAGCAGGACTCAGTCTGATGCAGAGAAAGCAGAAGGGGCCCCACACAATCTTAGGGGACCTGGCATTCTGAGGACATCCCCAGTCCTGCATGTCTTTACTGAAGAAAATGCCACCAATGGCCTCTCAGAGGGCACTAGTAGCAAGTCGTTGCTAGAAGGAGGGGCTGGAGAGGGTGTCACGGTGACAGAGTCTCCCTCGGGGTAGGTCTAGTTCCTTAGCCAGCTGGACTCCCCGCCACCCCCACCCCCCGCACCAGGGTTCCACTCCCAACTGGAGGCCTCAGCAGGAGCTCAGCCTTCACCTGGGGGACTGTTAACAGACTACCTTCCTTGACTTCTACTCAGTGTCCTCGCACCTCCCACCACATTTCTTATGGACACACTGGGCTTGTGGAAGAGTGACTGGCCCTTTTTCCCAACACGGCACCTCAGGCATGGCCAGGCCTCCTGTGCTGCCCCCCCCCTCTGCCCAAGTGCCTAGACAGTCACTACTGCTCCCTCCTACCATGGGCCTGGGTGCTGGTGGCTGACCCCGAGGTCTGAGTCCTTTCGGGGGGTCCTACTCACCCCTTGGGCAGAGGTGTCACCAGAGGTCAGGTAAGTGTCCCCTGAAGGGTGTGGCCTCCAGGATGTAAAGGAAGCTTTCTTGAAGGACAGAGAAGGCTGGAACGGAGGTTTGGGGGAGATGCTATGTCATGAGGAGAAACCCGTAGGTCTGGAGATGCTGGGGTCCCCCGGGCAGGCTCTGGTCCTGCCTCCCCCATAAGAGCAGGGCTGCCCAGGAGCAGATGCTTCCTCTGTGGGGCCTGGGTTCCGTCCAGGCACAACCAGTGGGGCGGCAGAGAGGCCAGTTCAGCCTTTGGCAGGGAAACTCGTGCACTGAGTGTCCAGGCACGCCAGCCCTGTGCTGCTCAGTGCTGCCTTATTTTAAAGAGCATTTCATCCCAATTTACATCTTCAGGCTGTCTCTGCATCCTGAAATGCACCTCAGTTTGCAATGATCGGTGGCGCAAAGCCTGGGTCGGCTTTCCGGATGCTGAGTGTGTCTGACCGTTTGTCTGACGCCAGAGCTCTTGTTGGCAGAAGGGCAAAGAGGTGTCCCCTGCGGCTCAGCCAGTTTCTAGTTTCCAAGTGGACAAGCTGCGTTTCCCGGAGATGCTCCTGGCTGTGGCATTGCCGAGGTCAGACGCTAATTTGGCGTTTAAGTGTTTGGGAAATGGCCAACCTCTCACAGCTGCCGCGCCACCACTTTGCCCGCGTGAGGGATCGGGTTCCCCACACCCTCCCAGGCTCATCCTCATCTGACTTCCCCTGACGGGGGAGCCCACCCCACCCAGTGCGCGGAAGGGGGTGCCTCTTGCTGTGCTGGATTCGCATTTTCCGAATGATGGATGCTGCTGACATTTGCGCATCCTCTTTGAAGAAGCTCCTGTTCAAATTCTTTGTCCCTTTTTCATGGGCGTTCTCAGTTGTTTTGTTGTTGAGTTACGTTCTGATCATTTTAAGGTGTGTGTTTTTATCCTGGTGACATCTCTTTACTTTAATAGAATATATTTGTCTGTATCTTTGGTTGGACCTGTGAATGTGTACTATATCAATGAAGTCATTATGGTGTATTTTAAGAATCTTCCCTCCACTCCTCCCCTTCTTCTTATCATACCTCATTTTCACTTTCTTGTTTTCCTTTCATATCTTTAAAGACACTTTGTCTCTGTTACTTGGATGGTCTGTTCTCCATGATAACTCCTGACTCTCCATCCATCACAAAACCCAAGATGAATGGGGAAGTCAGGGGTACCTGCGCCCCAGCCGGAAGCACATTGTATAACCTGATGTCGTCTTCTTCTCCGATACAGTGTAGTTTCACCATTTCTTTTTGGAAAATTGTGTCTTATAATGCGTGGTCCTGACCTCTTGTTTTCTTACTCAGAAATACTTTGTGAAAACCCCTTCCACGATCTTGCCCGGCTGAGTATTTGTAGTCGAGGCGACAGGAGGCTAAAACCATGCAGGAGGGGACACACACTCGTTCCAGCCTCTCTCACACTGATCCATGCTCACTCTACTTCTGGTTCACGGTTAGAACAACTTCTGTCCTTTATTCAGTCAATAAACGTTGACAATGGAGTATGGCTTCTATATGGTGGTCTTCCTGTTTCTACTGACATTTTTTCAGGGGGCTCCCAATAACTAGTACCTTTCTCTCCCACCTGGGTTCTAAACACATTGAAAACATCAGTGGGAAAATTGTGATGGAGATGAACCCACCTTTATCACGGGCAGCAGCTAAAGCAAAGGGTTTGACATATGGGGTCAGTTCGCCAATGAGGGCTTCCTTTCCCTGAGGCCCAAGACCGGGCTGACCTTCACCCCACACCCCACATGGTGGCATGGCCTCTCTGCGGCAGGATAGACCTGGAGTGGCAATGGAGCTGCGTGCCCCACAGAGCAGGGGGTAGCCGTGCCCAGTTCCCTGGAGCAGGGTCCCCGTGGCCTCACGTGCAGAGGGAGGTCAGGGTGAGAGCAGTTGCGCTCCCTCCTCCACAAGGAACCAGGAGGGGAAACCCGGGTTCCGCCCCACGCCTTCCTCCCCCAAGGGAGGTTCCTATCTGTCTTGGGGTCCTTGCTTCCTGCTCCTGGGTCCTGGCTCCCTGTCCCCCGCTCTCCACGGCTAGCGGCTCCTCCCAGCTAAGTACAGCCTGAGTGTCCCCTCATGAAGAGCGTGGAGAGGGCTTTCTTGACTACTGATGAGAAGTAAATGCCAGGATGCCCTCCTGGGGTTCTGGGCCCGCCCGCTCTGGCCAAGACAGGCATGTTGCTCTCTCCCGAAAACCTGGGTTCCCGCTCAGGCCCCCCTGAATCCTCCATCAGCATCAGCGCCATCTGTGTTCTCGTCCTGCTTTGTGTTGGCGTTTATCTGCCCAGGTGTCCTCTGATTTTCCCGACCAAGACAAACACTCTGTAATAAGGGGACCCGTCCGTGCTCACCTGACTGGTCAGCACACAGAATGGTGCCCAGAGGGTGGGGGCGTGGAGTCTGCAAGAAGCCCCACCCCATCTCCCACCTGCCATCTCCGCAGCTGTACCTGTGGCCTCTGGGCCAGTCAGGCTGGGCTCTCTGGCATCTCTGCCCTGTCTGTGGTATGTATGGTCCCTTTTCCCCTCTTCTGTTGGTCTGCTAAAGCTCCTCCACCAGTCTGCACCTTCCAGAAATTCCTTGAGCTATATATTCCCCACTGGGTCTCTCTCTTTTCCTCTTTTCCTGTTATTGCTTTACACTTTTTAAAAGTTTGTTTATGGTTTCAGTGGGTTTTTGAGAAAGATAGGAGAAGCGTGCTCGTGGCCTGGTGCCCCCACAGCATTTCACGGGTGGGGCCCGTCCCCCTTCCCTCGGGCTGAGGCAGCAGTTGGTTGAACTGAGTCACCAAAATGGAGATCCCAGTTGTTCATTGTTCTGGGGCTCAGTTCTGTGTCTGACATTTCAATTAGTCCAAATATTTGAAAGAAGGGTGTTCCATCTGGGGACCAGGTGCATGGAGAGGCCGTGGGCACTATCTCCTCGAGGCTGCGTGAGGATGTGGAGAGGACAGACGGGGACCGGCGGGCCTGGGGACTGGATGTGGCTGGCACTCTGAGGACCACGTCTGTTCTGAGGGTTCTGTGGGGGCTCCTCCATGGGGTTCTGCAGCAGACAGTGGCACCTCAGAGGGGGGACTGGCCAGATGGTTTCCAGCGCCCCTGTGAGCCCTGATATCAATAACAACCGGCCCCCTGGAAGCTGTTCTAACTGAGACGCACGGCACACCCAGTCCACGGTTCACCACAACGCAGCCTCCCCAAGAAAACCATTCTCCTCGAGAGCGCCTCCTCAAAGGATAGGGACGTAACAACACGGTTTGGGTCTCTCACTTTCCCATTGATCAAAAGCCATCATAAACAGAAGTTTATTTTATTAAAATGAATGTTTGTTGTCCCATGTGACCTTGGACAGGTATTGTGTGCCCAAGAGGGGTACAAGGAGACCAGGGCTGTTGATCCTTTTGGGTCTCGGCCATCTGGAGTAATGATCATCACATCCGTCCAGGGTCCCTGAGCACAGAGTGCGGGATGTGCTTGTGCTTACAGCCTGCCCCTGACCGGGGCCCGTGGCGAATGACCAGGAAGCATCCACCAACATCGCCTGGCACAGTCCTGGACTTTACAGAGGCCTCAGAAGGCTGCTGAAAGGGGTCCCTTCCTCAGAGCCACCATGTCCATCTTAGGCAGGGACGGGGTGTGCACCTGCCCCCACCCCCCAGGGTTATGCTGCGTTTCCCCATTCCGACCTTTCTGTAGGTAAGAAGAGCCTGATTTTATTTGTCTGAAAACAGCGTCATTGAGATTTCAAAGAAAGCTGTGATGCTCAGTGTCTCTCAAGTCTGGGGTGTTTGGTCTGTTTTCCAGCCCCTGCCTCCACACTTTATCCGCCTGGCTGTTGGAAGATGCTCAGATACGGAGAGCGTTCCCTCCCCTTTAATTCCATGTAAGTTGACAACTGGGTACCATGTTAGTCACCACTGCTGTGTAATCCATTAGTCCCATACTTGCTGGCTTACAAGGAAAAGCTTGCAGCCTTTCCCAGCCGCTGTGGCTCAGCTGTCCACTGTCAGGGTCTGCGGGTTACAGTGGGGGTTCCCCGGCCTATGCGCACCCTGAATGGGGTCCTGAGTCCCTGCTGTCCCAGTCTATCTGTAGCTGCTGGACAATGGAGACCTCCCAGGGCCTGGGCTCTGAGAGACACAGGGAGCTAGTGAGAAAGACCAGACCTCAGAAGTGACATCCCATCACTGTCTGCTCTGCTGTGGTGATTAGAAATGTGTCACAAGGGCCATCCTGCAGGTAGGATGAAGTGGTCCAGGGTGGTGTGGGCACCAGGAGGTGTCAGATTCGTTAAGGGACAGCCAGCCACAGACACATGCTCGGCACCTGGGACCCTTCCAACAGCAGGGTTACAAAGAGTAAGATTCAGTGCCCAATTTCGAGACATTATAATTTAATAAAGAAGCAGCTATATAAACAGGTAAACAAAATAACACAGGTATTATAAAAGGTATAATGGTACCTCTGGGGAAAGAATGAGTCATCTTTGTTGACAGAGGGCAGAGAGCAAGAAAATGCCCGGAAGGCTTCCTGGAAGAGGTGAACCACAAGCTGGCATCTGCAAGGGGCATGTTGCTTTCCATCCTGGATGGAGGGTGCTAGACCAGGCTGAGTTTGCAGCTGGCTCAGCTGGCGGCCCCGAGACCTGAGGGTCCATTCCTCTCTGGGCAGCATTTGTGTTTCCCACCAGGAGTGAGGGCACAGTGTCAGGACCCAGAGGCTTGGCTCACTTCAGCAGTAGTGCAGAAATTAAAAGTACGCAGGAGCAGCACCGGGTCCCCATCAGCCTGCAGCGTGCTCTTGCCATCATAGCCTTGGAAACATCAAATGTTGATAATGTGTGTCTGGGGAATTATGTTAATCATGTTCCTATGGGCAGTCAAGCAGAAGGGCTGTTTATTGAAAACTCCCCATGGGAGTGGGCGTCCCTCAAGCCTCCTGGTGTCACCGAGGGAGTGTGGAGGGTCTCCTACTGGATGCTGTGGTGGGCTGACTAATGAGGGTGTGTCGGCAGCTGGATGCTGGGCCAGAGTGTGATGGGCGGGCAGTGACACCACCATCACAGACTTGGGGTGCATTGGGACCTCGGGGAGGTGGCCCTGTCCCTGCCCAGCATGTGCTGATCGACTGGGAAGGAAGTGCCCCTGTAGACGTCCTCGCGTGGGTTTCCCAGGCAGCGGGGTATCTAGCAGTCAGCTGCGTAGGAAGCCACCAGGCCTGAACCCCACTCCAACCTTGTGCTACAGGTGCTCACAGCCGTGCCCCTCCACCCCCAGACCCTGCTCCTGGGGACCCAGATGGCCTCATCTCATCACTGGTTTCCTGGGTGTAGAACAGTTTCTGGTTCAGAGTAGTTACCAGTCCAATTCGCTCAGAGGTCCCTGGAGGCTTTTGGCTGGCAGGTATCAGTGGCCCATGTCACCTCTGAAAGAGGAAGAAGAAAAGCCATGTCCCAGACACAGACTGTGACTCTGACCCTTTGTCTCTCGCTGTTCTTAGCAGCCACGTGTGCAGGTCGAGCACAGGCTCCAGATCGGCCACCTGCTCTGGGTGCAGACCAGTTGTCCCCCGGCTTTTTGACCCTGGATGCAGATCCCTGGTCTGTGGGCACACACAGCTGCCATTATCCTGCAAGTGGAGCCTAGTGAGTGCATGCACGGGGAGGCCCCTGTGGTTAGCCATCATTTCTGTGCTAGGTACATCACCGATGCGTCACTGAGGCCTGTCCTGGCTGCACGAAGTCTTAGCAAGCCCTCCTTGAGCTGGCTTGAGCACAGATGGGGTGTGAGGGCAGCAGGTGCAGGTGGGCCCTGGCTCAGGACAGCTACAGGAAGGGGTCTGGATAGACGGCCTCCCAGCTACACATCTCTGCTGTCTGTGTGTCCGCCTGTTCTATGGGCTGGCTTCCCTGATGTTCTGTGGGCACCAGGCCCCCAGCAGGGACCTGTACAAAGAGAATCTGACATAACCATGCTGATTCAGGTCCTCCCTTCCCTGTCCAACCCGCAGGGCAGAATTCACGGGCACTGGCACGGATGTGACCTGGGCTTACCTTGTTGGCCGGGAAGAAGGGGTGGAATGTGAGCTGGCCACAGCCCAGGAGAGGTGGCCACATGTTCAGCGTGACCTTTTGTTTCCATTTGGTTAGGGAAACAGGTTCAGAACAGCATGTTGTTTAATTTGGAGTCGCGAGTACCTTTGTGTTTTCTTTCCTGTGCTTTCTCTGTATGTCCTAAATTTTCTGCCGTGAACACGTAGGTTATTACAGAAATAAACACTATCAAGGTGCTGCGGCTCTGCTGGGCCTGTTTGGAGGTGGCCGGCCTCAGAGGCAGAAGCGCGCTGGTAACTGGAGAGGTGCATGGTGTGATCACGACATGATCATAGTGTGATTGTGGCTCTGCACATGGTTGTGTGTGTTGGACCATCAGACTTAGTCTTGGCATTTCTATGGGTGAATTCTAATGGCTCGTTTAAAAATACTTTTCTGGGTCAATAAAATCAACCAGTATTGATATTTGGTTAAAAACAGCTTTATCACAAAACAAACAAAAAAACTTGGACACCCCTGAAAGTTTGAAGAGCCCGCTACAGGGCAGGCACTTGCAGAAGCAGCCAGGTCACCATCTGAAAAGATGCTGGGCAGGTTTATTGTTTTGTTTGAGGGATTGGAGGTGAAATTCCTGGATGGGACCAATGGCGGCGGAGAGGGTGCAGAAGGCAGAGGCAGGAGCGGAAGGCAGAGGCGGGTGTGGGGCAGGTTTGGGCGCGCCTTCCTCAAAAGGGACTGAAGGGGACACAGTTCAGAGGTCTGGCTCCTTCCCACACCCGTCAGTGCCAGAATGCCACTGCCCACGTGACTTCTGGTACTTTCTTTTCTTTGGTGTTCCCGGAGCTGTCTCACCTGAAACCACAGGTGTGCTACAGCTTAGGCTGCGGGGACCAGGGGGCTTGGCTATAAAGTGCTTGGGGGCATTGCAAAAATGTGGAGGGGCAGCTAGTCTGCTTTTCTTCTTCCCCCCACCCTAGGAGTCCTATTTTGGTCCTGTGCCTGCAGATAATCTAAACAACACTATCTCATAACTTGTCTGCTCAGATCTGTGCTTCTCTGTGAGTTCTGTCCCATGGAGAGAACAAGGTGCCCCACGCCCCTGCTTGCCCAACACACCCAGTTGTAACTCCATACCAGGGGCCACCACAGTTTAGACTCACATCTGTTGGCTCTGATGGGGCCAATTCCCCCTCCCTCTGAGCATGCGCGGTCCTTCCCGGCACCCTGGCACCTACGGGTGTTAGTGAGCATGGCTGGCCATCGGCCTGTTTGTCTCTTCTGATTAAGACCATGTAATACAGTGTTGAACACAGACGTCGCTGGTCGGCGTTGGCGTGAGGACGTGATGCATTCATCCAGGAACGCTGGTCTCATTACTTTCTGCAGGGACACCTCCCAGCACTGTGGGGCCCCTGAGTTCACTCACAGAGTCCCCCACGTCGCCACAAACTCGATACTGATGCGCGTTTACCCATCTCGGAAGGCCACTTGCATATTCATTATGCTCTACTTTGCATCGTGGAAATATACATTCCACCTGTGATTAGACTGAGGGAAGACTGCTGTCTCCCAATTTTGGCTGAGCCACGCTGGCAGGGGTTCCTGGCAGTCCACCAGCATTCCCACACTTTCCCTGGCACTCACCCTGACGACGTTTTCCAGCCTCCTTTGCAGCGAGGTGTGACAACATGGCCTGACGCTGGCGTATGGAATGTGAGCCCAGGTGCTGTGGGCCGCCAGGGGAAGCCCCACCCTCCTGCTGACACAGAGATGGGCGGCTGCCTGGGGGGAGGGGTGTATGTGTTGGAGATGCCAGAGCCCCCCCCCCCATATACTGACCCGCCACATTCTGCTACTTGGGGAGAACTAAACTTCCACTGTGTCCGAGTCGCCATGCTTCTGGTGCAGTTCCTGGCTTCACAGCGACAGTGGAGGCTGCAGGGAACCCTGGCGAGATGTCGATCTTAGGGATTTTGTTAGAGGGAAATGGTAATAAATAGTGCCCGGGGGCCAGTGAGTGAACAGAGGGTTAGACAGCTATGACAGTGGGTATTGTGAGGTGTCAACTAGAAGTAAGGTGAGGCAATGTATGGCATCTAGTCACTTGGACACATGGCGTGAGATTCTGCATCTTAAATCTAAAGTCATACACAATTCCCACCCATCTACAGATGTTGAAATCTGGGAAGACCCTGTTTACCAAACAACCTTGCACTTCAAAAACTAGCACCTTGTTCTTTGCAGCTGGGGTTCAGCATTCTCTCACACGGTTAATTGGGGTAACAGCATAAAGAGATGATAAAAACTGAAATATTTTTTTTAAAAAAAGGGGTGTTAATCTGCTAATTAAACTAATTAAGATGTTTAAGGCCTCAAATTTTAAGTCCTTGTCCCACAGATGGAAAGAGAGGGTAGTGGGTAGGCTGGTAAGGACCAGATGTCCTTGTGATCCAGGTCATGTGATCAGACAAGGCAGGAGCCCCTCGCTCCACTGACCACGAGGACAGCCTGTTGGGGGTGCTATCCTCTGAGAAAGTGTTGTCTGAATCTCACGTCTCCTTAAGCCACCCTTGGCCAGGAGGTCCTGAAAGAGATGACCGGTTCCTTATGACAAACTCTGGCTGCAGTAAGACATCCTGAACTGTCTGTGAGTGTGAACTTCAGGTTTGATAAACTGAGGACAGGGTTCTTCAGGGAAACCACCAATAAAGTGTTGTGAGTATAAGGAATTGGCTCACAAGGTTGTGGAGGCTGGTTAGTCCACTCTGCGGGCAGCCAGTGGACTGAACATCCAGCGGGGCCAGCAGGCTGAAGTCCAGAAACATCTACTGGAGAATTCTCTTTTACTTGGGGAGACCCATCTTTGTCTTCTATTCAGGCCTTCAACTGATTGGACGGGGCCCACCACACTGGGGAGGGCAATCTGACTTACTCAGTCTACCAATGTCAATGTTACTCTCACCCTAAAACACACACAGTAGAGTTTGACCAAGTACCTGGACACCCCTGGCTCAGTGAAGTTGACACATAAAATTAACCATCCCAAGGGGTCAGCTGAGCTTTTCCATCAAGGGCCAGACAGTGTGATTCCAGGTTTGCAGGTAGGTGGTCTCTGTCTCAGTCACTCAGCTTCTCTGCAGTGGTGTGAAATCTGCCACTAACCACACATGAGCTAGGGGGTGAGGCTGTGTCCCAGCAAAGCTTCGTGTATAGAAACAGGCCCAGGGCCATCGTTTGCCGACTCCTGATGCAGAGAGACAGCTAACATTAATTGGGAATGTAGACCGGTTTCTAAGTGCTGTCCTTGTGTACGTTGATTTAATCCTTTCAGAAGTCCTCTGAGAAAATTTAGGCATAGGCATGGTGAGTGAGCAGTTAGTTAGCAGCATAGCTAGTACTCACACCTAGGCCTGGTGACTCGGTAATCTTCACCCACAAAGACACCCCTCCTCTCTGGGCAGCTCTGTTCCTGTTCATGGATGACCCAGGGGCCACTGGCCACCCAGTCTCCTTTCTCTTCCCTGCAGCTCTGGTTGTGGCCCATCATGAGTTCAATATCACTGGCTATTTTTTTAAGGAGAAATTTCTTTTTTTTGAAGCCCTAAGACAGAATAGTAACTTTGTTTCTGTAAGATTTCATCATGAAGCCCTGGCTGGTTGTCTCAGTGGTAGAGCATTGGCTCAGCATGTGGATGTCCCTGGTTCGATTTCCAGTCAGGGCATACAGGAGAAGCGCCCATCTGCTTCTCCATTCCTCCCGCATCTCTCTCTCTCTCTCACCCCCCCACCTCCTGCAGCCATGGCTAGATTGGAGAGAGTTAACCCAGGCACTGAGGATGGCTCCATGTCCTCTGCCTTAGGCGCTACAAACAGCTCGGTTGCTGAGCAATGGAGCAACACCCCAGATAGGCAGAGCATCGCCCCCTAGTGGGATTGCTGAGTGAATCCCAATAGGGGTACATAGGGGAGTCTGTTTCTCTGCCTCCCGTGTCTCACTTAATAATTAAAATTTAAAAAAAAAAAGATTTCATGGTCTGTGAGGTGGCAGAGAGGTATCACTACTGTGTGTGCCAGGATGTGCCAACCACTAAGCTGGTAACACTATACTGGTTGAGTCACATACTACTTACCAATCTTTCTCTGTGCTACTGTGAACCCTGTTTTTCTCTGGGCAGGAAACAGATTCAGCAGCTGAGTAATATTTTCATGATTGTGTTCTCAGTACATGGAGCAGGGGGAGCCAGGCTGAAACACATGTGTCCACAGGATGTGTGCTGCCTCTGTGTCACCTCTCTATGGGGTCCGTCAGCTGCTTAGTTCATCACACCGGGGAGGGTGGGGGTAGTATTGCACTGGGCGTCATTGAGGACAACCCGAAATTTCTGCTTTACCAACAGCTACTCATGTCTCAGAGCAACGACCTTGACCCCTATTCTGATTATTTCTGCCCATGTCTCTGAGAAAGCAGTGATTTCTGGTGTGGCTGTCTGTAGTTTCTTTGGGAAGAACTCTAACGAATCCCACTAACGAGGGGTAAGTCATCACCTCCAGTTGGGGTCCCAGTAGTCAGCAGAGGAAAAATGGCCAAAAAAATATACTAGAATGTTCTTGAGCTGTTATTTTCTGAATCCAGCCAGAGAGCCTATGCATTGAGCAAGCCTTTCCAAATGCAAAATAATCTGGGACACCTGAATCCTCACACAGGTCAAAGCACAGGTTGCTCAGACCCCCAACAGGACTGGTATTTTGATTCCATGTGAAGGACTACGACAAATGCTTGTCACCGTGTGAAAACGCGGGGCACCTGTCCTGGGTGGATGGAGTGCATGGCAGGAGAGAACGTCTATGCAAGGACCAGAGGACATCAGATGAATGTGCAGCGGTGACCAGGATGCCGAGGCAGGTGCTATCCTGAGTTTTCTGGGACCATCAGTGGACAGACGTGCCCAGTGCTCCACAGTTGAGTGTGAGAGTCCTTCTCCTCTTCCCAGCAACCCCGTCTGTCTGTGCACCTTCCAGAGCCCCCGGGACCTGGGAGCATCCCGCCCACTGTCCGTGCTCCTCCTTCCCAGCCCCACGCCAGGTCATCCTAACGACGCTTTACTCCTGGGCTATCATCTCCCAAATGCTCCCACTTTCTGAGACGTCTGGTAAACAGACTATTAAACATACCTTCCTGGAGTTCTGTTCCCTCTGCCCTGCTAACTTAGGGACCCAGCATGCTACATGAGTCCACACCGCTGCCCAGGTCCAGCCAAAAGAGATCCTTCTGCACTGTGGCCAAAGCCCTCAGAACACAGAGTGAACGCAGGTGCCCCCAATGTGGCTATGGGAAGTGGGAAGTGTCTGTAGAGGGACCCTGCTGACCTTCAGAACCCACGTGCCACGTGTTTGGATGCCGAGCGGACAGCTCATTCAGCTACGGTGAAAGTGGGCTGAACGCAGCTGGGAGTCCCTGTCTTCCTGAATGGGAGGTTCATAGGCAATTCGGGCCTCGCAGGGGTATCCAGAGCCTCCTGTGTTCCTGGGGCTTGGCTGGCCCTGGGGCCACAGAAGTGCGGCCGGCCGATGCTAAGGGTGCACACGAGCAGGGGGAGGAGGCAGCCTAAAAACACTGTGGTTCCTTTCTATGGCCGGTGTACCACAGAGGTGACACGGGGCTCGGAGGGCGCTCAGGGAGGGTGTGTGGGGGCCGGGAAGGTGCACATGGTGGAATGTGGGGGGGAGCTTGGAACCACATCTGACATGAGTCACAGGTGGGTGAGTGGGGGAGGGGCACCAAGGCAGGGAGAACGAAACTGTCAGTTCTTGATGTTTTCCAGTTACGTTCCGTAAAGCCACCACAAACCCTGAACTCATGGTGAGCTGTTGTGCCCCGGGGTGTGCAGGGTAGTGTCAATCAAACAGGGCTCTCCAGAGGACCAGAACAGAGAGGGTGTGTGTGTGCATGGAGTGAGATTTACTCTAAGGACATGCTCACATGAAGATGGCGTCCGGCAAGTCCAGAACCCACAGGCTGGGTCTTCGGGCTGGAGGCACAGTGGGGGCAAGACTACAGTCCAAGCCTGAAGGCCACCAGCCGCAGAGTCCCCCTTCCTTGGGGAAGGTCCATCTTTGTTCCAGTCAGGCCTTCCCCTGATTAGACAAGGCTCACCCAGATGCAGGAGGGCAATCTGCATCCCTCGGGATCTATAGATTTAAATGCTTATCTCACCCAGAAGCACACTCACAGGTATCCAAGGAGATGTTGGACACATAGCCAGGCACCGTGGCCCAGCCAAGCTGACACATAAAATTGACCATCACAGATTCCTACACACATTTCTGGTCACAACGTTTTCATCAACCGAACAACATACACCTTTGCTTTCCGTGGGTTTTTGTGTAACGATACCTGATTGAGTACATACTGTTGATTTGTTGACATTGCACTCAGGGCCAGCAGCACATACTCAGCCCGGACAGGGCTCCTGGGAAACACCTTTCCCGTGGGTACATCATGCCTTGTGACACTGAGGAGCACCAGGGACCACAGGGACCACTTCAACATGACACTTGGGGGCTGCTTTAAACAGTAACATCACCAACAGGAAACAGAAATGTGAAAAACAGGGCACTTAGACCCCCAATGAGAACCGCTGTTTATGAAATGTGCTGGGACCAGAGGCAGGGGACGCCGGTCCCCCCCCTCACCTGGGCACACACACATGTATGACTGTGCTCTGAGCCATCACGAGTGACTGGAAGAGCCATGTGTGTGATGACTGGGGCTGGGGATGGATCTGGGCGAGGGGAGAGGTTGTGAGTGCAGATCTGTGAGAGCTGAGGGTGGGCGTGGGTCACTGTGTGCACCTGTGAACCGACCTACGAGATCAAGGTCAAGTGGAGACCAGGTGGCTGTGGAGATGACCATGGGGACTGGACACCTGGGGAGCAGCTGGGTTAGATGGCTGGTGACCTCGCCTGTGGGGTCTGACCTTTCACGACAGGCATTGAAGGTCTCTGGAGAGTTGTGAGGGTGAGCAGTGGTCAGTTTTGAGTTTTTTATGTGTGGCAGTCACACAGTAGGGACTGAAATGGGATATGGGAGCCTGAGGATCTGCGTGAAAGCTGTTTTGGGACCTGAGCAAGAGACAGGGACAGTCCACACAAGGGGAGTGTCAGTGAGCACAGAGGGCAGGGGGATCGTGTTGGTGGTCCTCCTAGATTGAGGTTCTGGAACCCAGTGTCTGTCTTCCTTGAGCCTGCACTTCTACCTCAGGCCACAGTCACGCTTCCCTCCTCCCTACGAACTCCTCTGGGAGACCCCTCAGCTCCTACACCTCTCAGCTGTCCACATGTGGTTGACAGCACCCCAGGGTCTTTTTTCTTCAGCCCTTGGGACAAGTCTATTCAGACCTGTCAGTCTTGCATTTAATCAGCTAGGGCTCCTCTGCACTGAAGAGCTGAGTCCTGGTCCTGTCACTGCCCAGAGGAGTGACCCTGCGTGGGCGGGCAGGGCCAGCGGCAGTGAGTTAAGGGCCCTTCGAGGGCTTGGCAGAGGGGGTGAGATCTGAGCGCAAAGCCAGTCCCCGGCGGCCTCAGCCCTTTGTTCCCTTCCACGCGTGCGGCTCACTGCATCTTGGGATGAATTACAACCCACCCGTGACGCTGATCCATGCTCATTCTCCGTCTGACGGGGCAGCGAGAGCCTGCCTTCCCGCATTCTGATCTGTCATTGTCAGAGTGCCTGAGGGGCACTGCTTCCTCTAAGTCAGACACGGCTGGGAGGCTGGAGGCTTTTTAAGATTCCGAGCCCAGTGGAGCTCCAGCCGAGATGTGTAGGCTGTAAGTAATGAATTATCCATGATTAATTACAATTAACTAGGTCTCTCCCTTCCCCGGGCACTCGATCCAAATATTTACAAGGAATTCTGATCAGATGCTCACTGTCCAACTTAATATTATTTTGTCCTAGAATACAAGAGTGTTTTCACCTAAAAATCAGCTGTTTTGAGTCGAATCAGCACGTGTATGAGGCAAAACACAACAGAGGACATCAACACGGCGACAAGGTACAGGGCAGAGCTCCGGGAGTCCACATTGAGCTCCCAGGGAGAGTCTGAGTCCCTAGCGCCTGTTCGTCGCCCCACCCTCTCCGCCTCCTCAAATGGCCCGCAGCCATCCTGGACTCCTGGGCTCATTGCACTGGCAGAGTGCCGTGGGGCTCTATCCCCAGTGCCCACGGGAGAAGGGCAGAGCAGGCCTGTGTGCTCATGCCCATGGGGCAGAAAGACTGGAAGCTGCCCCTGAGCTTGTACAAAGAGATCAAGTCACTGGAGGAGGTTGGGGTCAGACCCATGAGCAGCGCAGAGTAAGTCTTCACCAGATCGTAATTATTGCTCTTTTCTTTATGATCCTCAGCTCCGTCATTGCTTCCTAAACAAGGGTAAGTGTGGAGAGGGGAGCAGTGCCCTCTTCCCGGGTACGACACGGCTGGGGTCTGATGGCTGAGTCCATGGGCTGCGGGAATGTGCTGGGGTGGGGCCCATGGAGTCAGGACCCGGCTCTGGGTGGATTGGAGAGATGGGGTCGGCCTTGTTACCTTGAGGAGGGGGCTCTTTGTCTGCAGAAGCAGCAGCCTCTGTGGAGGTCACATTTGAGCATCAGGGCACAGAGCGCAGGCTGGACGGGGGGTAGGGGGAACTCTCTGGTTTCCTGTTGTCCACTCAGTACCCAGCATCCTTGTCAGTCTCCTGAGGGTGAGCCTGTCTCCTGGGGACCCAGGTCGATGTGTGACACACAGGTGGATTAGTGTGTGGTTTCCTTTCTCTCTAAATAAGTTAACTCAGAAAACAACTCACTGAAGGCACCTCTTCCTGCAGCCTGCCGTTGGCTGTCTCTCATCCGGGAGGAGGTCATCATCAGTCCTGTCCCCCTGGGGCAGGGCTGAGCCTCCTGGTGTTGGGCTGGGCACCGGCCTGCTGTCTCTGTGCAGCATCCACACATCACCTGTTCCATTACTCACCTCACATTTTTTTTTATTTTTGTTTTTTATTACTTTAGGGAAAGAAAGAGACAGAAAGGAAAAGAGATGAGAAGCATCAATGTATAATTGTGCCACCTTAGTTGTTCATTTATGACTTCTCACATGTGCCTTGACCGGTGATGGCGGGGAGGCACTCCAGCTGAGCCAGCGACCCCTTGCTTAAGCCAGCGACATTGGGCTGAAGCCAATGACCTTGGGCTGAAGTCAGTGATCTTGGGGTCATGTTGATGATCTCACACTCAAGCTGGTGAACTTGGGAGTTTCAAACCTGGGACTTCAGCGTCCCAGGCCAATGCTCTATCCCCTGTGCCACCATCTACTCAGATGCCTAACATTTTTCTTAAAACTGGTTTTTAAAAGCTAATCCTAGTCTAAAGCAATGCCATATACAGGAGTGGGTATGCTATTGAGATTGTTTTGAAAAAATGAATTTATAGTCATCAAGATAAAAATGTTTGTCCACACACCCTGCCCCTCATTTGTGATGTACACTGCGTGCTGGGCACAGAGTGTCACCAGCAGTAGACCCGCTGCTTCCTGGTTCTGCATTTCCGGTGGGCGATGCCAAGACCTCCCTTGGTCACATAGGGAATCTTTGGGATTATATGTGTCTCTGATACGCAGAAAAGTACAGGACTGAGGAAAGGGGAGCGTTTTCCTGGTGGCAGTGACTCCCACGAACGGTTGGCTGACAGATCGGTCTAATTTGGGTTAAAGCAACACTAGATTTTTCCTTGATAAACTAGGGAGGGGTTAGAAAAAGAACGAGTAATTTCTAGTAATAAATACCCCCGGGGGCTCCGACTTCTCTTGCGCTGGCTCACTTTCTCTGAGTTCTCTTGGTCCATGAAGAGCATCATGCAGAAGAGAAACTGGGTGGGCAGCTGTGGGTCCTTGCCCTGGTCAGGGCGGGGCAAGGGGACATCTGGCTCTGGCAGGGCACCACAGGAACCACATCGCACCTGGCCTCACAACCCGGCTCCTGTCCGCTGTAAACCAGGGTGGCGGTTGATGGCTCCAGAGCCCAGCCCTGTCCGATTTAGAATTCTGTCACTGTCCATCACCGAGCTGACAGGATGACCCAACAACCACAACATGGAGCATCACACTTGTGTTGCCAGTGAACATTCCCGCTGGGTGCCAGGGGCACCCTAACGGACACGGCACACGGCTGTCCTGACAGCCTGCAGCTCTCACAGTCCTCCTCTCCTTCTTTGTCCTTGGATCACTGCTGTTGGGAGGTGCCGGGTCCCCGTGAGGCTCCGCCTGGGCCTCCGTGTTGGCGCAAGGACCCCATGACATTTGCCACATGCTCAGCACACTCGGGGGCGCCCTTTCCACACGTCTGTGCTGTTTTTGTGCAGGCTGGTGCACACACAGTCGTGGCCAGTGAGGAGCTACGCCCATTTAGAAGAGCGTCTGGTTCTGACTTGGGGGCGTACTGGACTGTGTGAGCTACACTGGAACTGGAATTAGGGGCCATGAGAGGGATGAGAGAAGGACCCACCTTGTCCTTCAGCCGCCATGTGACCTTGAGGGAGTTACCTGACCTAGCTCGGGCTTCATTCTCCTGCCTGCAAAACAAGGATGAAAATGGGATTCACCTGTCTCGCCAGGTCACGGTGAGGACCCAGCGAGGTCACGCATACGAAACGAGGTGCGTGTGGCCTGTGACTCGGTCAGTCAGGGAGAGCGGCTCCAATAGACAGGGACCCACCCAGGCTTCACGTTTCAAACACTAAACAGTGCTGAATTCCTGCCCTGCTCTCCCTGTCCCCCACCTGAAAACAGCTGCTTTTGTAGAGCCTGGCAATCTTTGGTGAAGCTTGCTGGATGCTTTTAAAATGCCGACTCACTTGGGATACCTGTCAGAGACAGCGAGATACTGCCGGAGGGGAGGATGGCTCCCACGCCGGCAGGAGCAGTGGCCACGTTCCGAGGCCGAGCCCTGTCCACAGGGAAGGAGCCCTGCCCGGACCATGTCCCAGGGGTCCTGGAGCCTCATGTCTGAGCCCACACTCAGGAGCCTCTCCCGCCTACGTCACTGAATCAGAAGACGGTGCTGGCCCATCTCTGATGCTGACAGGAGCATATAGACACCCACATGCTACTCAATCATGAATAACTGCATGCATCATGGCACCTTGGAGACAGAGAGCAGGCTGGAAACAGGGCCTTGCGCTTCTCTGACCACCAGGGGCTCCAAATTCCTATCATGCAGCTGGTAGGGCGTGCGCAGTCCAGGCATCTCCCCAAGGACCTCCCCATGGACCCCAAGCCTGTGCTTTCCACAGCACCTCCCGCCCCCCAGCCTTGGCACTCACAGTGCTGACCCTGAGGTCTGCAGGCCACTCTTTCCTCTCCATTCTCCCGCCTCTCCGCAGTCTGCATGGATTCGTTATTATGTATTGAGTACCTACTGTGTGTCGGGCCAGGGCAGACCACAGGGCGGATACCTGCGACAAGGACGAGGCAGTCAAAGTCACATCACATCACACAGGCAGTACCCAGCAAGAAAGATCCACAGGACACACCACTGCATGGGCACAGGTGAGGAAGAGCCATGGGAATTGTTACTCCGTGGGTGCAGTGGGCTGGACACCCCCTACATGGATTTGAGGGCTGGGCACCATCTCGATGCCAGATGGAGTGTCACAGGAAAGGGTCCTGCTGGTGAGGAGAGGGCGGCTCAGTGAGGAAGAGCGATGGGAAAGGGAGGTTCCCGCCAGCCGTGCTCCTGATCGGAACCACAGTGCTCACCGAGGGCGCAACGTGGAGGCTTCCTGTTGTGGCCGAGGCGCCACCTGACCAGCAGGATGAGGCTTCCCCCGCATAGGGCTCTGGAGCCTCTCCCACACCCCGGTTCATGCAGGCACCTTGCAGACCCACAGGGAGGGAGCCCCACCTGGACCACTTCCCAGAACTCCCAGTACCTCATGTCCGAGCCCACACGCAGGAGCCTCTCCCACCCATGCTGACAGCACCTAGATGCCCACACACGGCCTGGTTATGAGTCACTGTGGGCACCTACAGAAATTTTGGACAATTTCAACCCACGCCAGTTCACCCTCACAGTATGAACTTTTGGTCCGTTACGTGCAGAAGTGGGTTACTTTCTCATTCTTGTTTCCGTGGGGCATGTCAATCACATTGCACTGTAACTTGGTGACCGTCCCCAAGAGGGGACCAGAATTAAGTGACAAGCACCTGTTATTTTTGGCAGGAGCCATCAGCAGGAAGCCGGGAGCTGCTCATCCTCGCGGGCTCTGGACTTAAGCTCTCCCTGGAACCTCTGCTTCAGACCTCTGCAAACCTCGGGGTCTGTTTCTTAGTACCTGGTGCTGGACGGCTGTGACCTTCTAGAGCTGAAAAATAAAAAAAAAACAGCATAAAATTCAGCTGAGTTCATTGCGTTCCACAGGTGGGTCATCATGCAGTGTCCGGTGCCTGTGGCTTGTCTGCTCTCGCTCTGAATGATGCTTCTCATCATCTTCTAAGTTCAGTGTCGCTTCCTGACTCCTCAGAACCCCAAAAGTGTGCTGCCCTGGCCCTGTTGGTGGACCGGCTGTGAGTTCAGTTCCTTTCCTGTCAACTGTGACCGCCTGGTGGGCAGGAGACCGGACCCTCCCCTGCGTCTGTCTGCACGGCTATGGGGAGCATGCTGGGCTGCCCATGGAGCGGCCCCCGATCAACGATTGCACACAGAGATCTACCATCTTTCCACTTTTTTTTCATTTACTTCAGATCTAAAAAAAAAAAAAAAAAAAAAAAATGAGGTGGGAAACTGTTAGCTGACAGAAAATACATGATCTGTCATGTTCAGATAGCCCGTCCTGCAATTCCTTAAGTTCTAAGATTCTATCGTCTAAATAAGGTCACTCCTGTTGGACAGATTACGCTGAGGAGTCGAGGAGGCCGGCAGAGGCCTGCTCAGACACTGTGGGCGATCAGAGATGGAGGCTGATAAGCAGACCCCACAGGGAGCGGGGTTGCTCACCGGAACGCCTGCTGATGGGATTCCGGAAGCAGCTCACAGCCGGCCGGTCACTGTTGGGACGCAGGATGAACCCCCTCCCCGGCCTGCCCCGTCCACGTGAGCTTGCATGCACTTGGTCAGGGGCAGCTCCTCCCGCTGGCCAGCTTCGGTGCTGGTCTTAGAGCCGCCGCCACGCGCCCTGGGCACAGGTCAGGGGCTTGTCTCTCTGCTGGAAGGGAGAGGCAGATGGGGCACAGCAGGTGCCTGCCCACTGGCCTAACAGCCCCCATGGCATGTGGATGGGCTGTGCCCTCATTCTCTCCGCCCTGATAACTGCAGTAAGAAGCACAGGTGAGATTAGGGACTCATCTGCACACCTGGGTGGGCTCTTGGCTTATTTCATTTTCAAGTTTGTCTTAGATTCAAGGCACAGACATGGGGGGCCATCTCATGAAGTGCCTGCATTTTCTGCATGTGAAAAAGCTAGGGTCTGGGGGCCAGTTCACGTCACCGGAGCTCACTAGGTTCAGTGGGTCCTCTGGGGGTGGATCACGCCACCCTGTGTGGGGACAGCACGTATGTTTTCAAGTGCTCATTGCATGTCCTAGACTATGCATGGCCAACATACAGCCCACGGGCCGGATTCAGCCCGCCTAATGAGTTTATGCGACCCACGATTAAGTTTTTAATATTCTCTGCTACTTTAAAATCTCAGCTACTCAGAAGCGGAAGCGTCTTTGATTATTGTAAATCGAGATATTTAAGAAGATAGTGATACATGGAAAAGAATTCTGCGTGTGACTAATCTAGGGTTAACTTCCAATAATTGGTCGAATGGATTTGCGATACTTTATATTTAAAAAAAATTCCATTATAAAGATTTACAACTTTTGTACTCGTCTGTACTCGATATGAATTGTTAGACGTTTAGCGATGATGTGAAACCCACATTCTTTTAGGCGGAGTTTGCCAGTGCGCACCCAAGGTCAAAAACCTTGTTATTTTTGTGGTCAAGTGTGCTGAATCAAGTGGCACTGTAGCATAGACAATAGCTGCAGTTGATAACTGAAAACGTGTCTAGGTTGTTTGTAAAACGAAATAATTGTTTTGTTTGCGATATAATCCCTTCAAGCTCATTCTATTAATTAAATATTGTTTAGATTGATTGCTATATAGTTTGGATATTTATACAGTATATAATTATATTTTTATTAAAAAATATTTTTATTAAAATAATATTGTATATTAAAATTTTTTTCACTCACATTTAATCATAAACAAATTACACAATAAAATTTTGTTTACTTAAATCGGTTTTGTATTTAACATTTTTTAATTTTAATATTTCGTCTGGCCTGTGAAAAAAGTTTTCTTTCTAATCTGGCCTGGAGGCAAAAACTGTTGGCCACGCCTGTGCTAGACCATTTTTAAAAAGGAAACTTTGTTTTTTTGCTTTGTTTTTTATCTTCTTAAAAAGGGGGTCTACCTGTTTCTCCTCCCCACCCTGAATCATAATCATCACCGCCTGTCTCTCCTGCCCGCTCAGCTCTGTGGGGCCGCTGCCCCTGCTCTGTGCGTGGCTGGAGCTCCGTGGACAAGCCGGCGTTGAATGTGTCAGACCAGGAAGCTCGGCTGGAGAGCCGGACAGGCCTGTGTTGAGTCCAGTCTCAGCTCAGCACACGCCAACTCTGACCCTTTGTAGGCACTGAGCTGCGTCTCAGCTTCCTCGCCCTTCAGGGGGAGAGCACAGTGCCTTCCTGCCTAAGTTGTCA
Organism: Rhynchonycteris naso; assembly: GCA_037038555.1. Classification (NCBI taxonomy): domain Eukaryota; kingdom Metazoa; phylum Chordata; class Mammalia; order Chiroptera; family Emballonuridae; genus Rhynchonycteris; species Rhynchonycteris naso. The sequence continues at coordinate 109,850,774 of CM073001.1, forward strand.
TGGAGACTTAGTAGCATCCAGTCTGTACATCACAAAACACGGGGCTGACCACTGCGTCCTTCATGACCACCGGTCCTCATGCCCTGTTTGTCCCTCCCATTCCCTTTGACCAAGACCAGCCCAAGGATGCTGGAGCTGTGGTTAGATTTGACATCCTCCCCACCCCGAGGATACATCCCTACCAGCAGAACCCTCTGTCCTGAGGATGCCTTTGGACTTAGTGGTGCCATGGCAGGACTTGGGGGGACAAGTTCTACAAGTGTCCTACAACAGGCGTCTGGGAGAGAATGACTGAGAGTCATCTGGGACAAAGAGAAGCTTTCTCTCACTGTTGTTGTGAATCCTTGTGACCCTGCCTTACAGTGGATGTGAGCGGAGCCAGCCATTCACCGCCCATGTGCCGTGAGCTGAGTGCCCTCTGCTCAGAGTTTGTTTGGTCTTCACGAGATCCCTCCCCTCTCTTCACATGTAAAAAAACACAAGTGTGATGGCAACAACTGGCCTGGCTCATGGGCCCTTGAGCCGAGCCTGCTTCTTCTGTCTGACCCTCCCACCTCGCTCTCCAAAACTCCGGCACCCAGAGCCGCCCATCCCAATTCCCAACCCACGCCACGCGTGGGCAACCTGGGCTGAGGGCCTTGCTGTGCAGTCACCGCCTCCCTTTCCCCGTCCTCACCTCATATCCAGTGGATGACCCTTGAAGGTAGGCAAGTCCGTCACATGTCATATTTCGGCTATAACCCGCCATCAGAACTGTGCATGGCGCCCATGTGAGGTCGTAAACTAGGTGAACATGCAAACATAGGGTTTGGGGTGTGATCCTGCCCCACGGCCAGCCCTTTGAGTTCCATGTCTCAGGGAAGTCCTCACTGGGGTTGGGAATGTCGGGAACCTGGCACACGACTGTTTTCATCTCTTCTGTTTGCTTCTATTCACTCACGTTTCACCCAAAGCTCATGGGCACCCGGGCTGGTGAAAAGGAGACCCAGGGCTACAGGTCAGTGGATGGGTTGGCTCAGGGCATCAGAGCTGGGGCCGCACCAGCTCCTCAAGATTCCCAGGGGAGCCCCCCCAAGCTTCTTCTGGGAAGTGCTCTCGTGGGCAGGAATTGGGAATGGTGGCTGTTTCCTGTCAGGAGCAGACTTGGGGAGGCTGTGTCTGTCACAACAAAAAGACCGTGTAGATGTGAGAGGGCCGTCTCCTCCCAACATCCTCTGGCAGTACCCTGTGGGTTTCTGAGAAATGCCAATGAAATGCAATGAGTTCATCTTGGCTTCCCAGCCACCTTGGGGCCCCCACACTGAATCAGTGCGTCTGGTCCTCTGACGATGTGAGACCTTCAGAAGGGTGGTCACATTGGACCTGAGGCCTCCCTGGCCTAAGACATTTCGCCATATTCACCGTTTACCCCTTCAGTGCCAGGGTGGTGGAGGGCTGTGACAGTCCCCACCAACCTGCGAGGAGGTACCTCCGGTTGTCACTACTTTCCCTCCCCCCACCCCTGCCTCCTTCCTGGTCCCCCAAGGTCCCCCGCAGGGCGACCACACACAAGGGCGCACTCCAGAGGTCGGGAAGACCCAGACAGACGGTGAATAGCACTGTCACAGTGACACATGACTGTTGGCACAGAAAGGGTCAGGACTCATTCAACATATCCACTGGATTTTTAAATCCATTCTTTCTCCAGCGTAGTCGCCACGGAACCTTTCTTCACTTAACACTGGCTGGCGTTCATCATAAATGACTGTCCCCATGAAAGGCCCCCCACAAAACCTTGTTTAGAGACAGTTGTTCTGGGGGAGAAGGCCGGCCGGCCAGGCTGGAGCAGGGGGGCTGGGGGCCCATGGGAGGCCACTGCAGTGACGTGGGGAGCGTTCTCTGGAGGTAAAGCCACTTTGAGCAAGAGAATGAAGACAAATCTATTTTCCGTTAAGCAAGTGAACTGTGTAATTGTTACAGATTTTATATATATATATATATATATATATATATATATATATATATATATATATATATATATATTTTTTTTTTTTTTTTTTTTTCCAGCAGGCAGGGCATAGCTGGAATTAAGTAGATTCTGGGAACAAGTTAACCTTGTGAGTCCCGCAAAGACGGAACTGGAGGGGCAAGGTCAGGGGCTGAGCAGCCGCATGTCTGGGAGCGCGCAGGGTGAAGGTGTTCGTATGCAGTCCCGGGGGGCCCGTGGTGCAGAGAAGTGATGTGGCCTCCATGGCCACATGGCGTCATGGTAGGACTCAGGCAGGGCCACCGGCAGGCTGTGGCAGAGGCAGGCAAGTGTTGGTGCTGGCAGTCAGTGTCCTGCTGATGGGCGAGGCCAGCTCTTTGTCCAGCCACAGGCTAGGGAGCCGATTCTCCCTCTTGTCTCCATAGGGACGCAGGAAGGGCGCCCACCGCTGTGCACCTGTGCACTTGTGCGCACACAGGGGCGCTGGCCAGGTGCCGTGCTCTCTCAGAAGGGGTCGGGGTGGGGAAGCAGCTTCCAGCCCCCGGGACCTGATGATGGTCTGGAGGGGTTCCTCTGTGGGGTATGTGGAAGATGCTCAGCAGCCGGTAGGGAGGGGGCATAGGCCTATGGGGAGGCTGCAGTCGTCGGGATTCGGCCAGAACTGCCTCTTGCCCTTCCTCTGTCCTGCCTGCTTGTGTCTGGGCTGAGCAGACCTTTGTTGGATGCTGGGCATTGGCCTCCTCTGTGAAGGGTGCTGTCCCCAGAGACCTTGAGGTCTCTGAAGGAGCAGCACAGACTTTCTGGTAAAAGGTGAGTTGGGTAAATTCTGTGTTGGAGACCGGCATGGGGTGTGGGAGGCCCCGGCCTCCTCGGGGGATTCAGGCAAAGCTTCCTGGGGATGGTTACCAGGCAGCGGTGAGTTCCAGGGACAGCTGACCAGGTGAGGAAGAGGATGAGAGGGTGGATGTCCTGGTCACAGGGTGGGTGCTGGGGGACTGACTAGGGATGTAAAGTCAAGTCGCAGTCACTGTAGGATGACACAGGAGATGGAGGGGCATTTGCTCATGTGTGGAAATCAACCCAATGAAAAAGTGACCTTAAACGGGGCGGCCCCTCCCCCAGCCCATCCCTCCCCCACTCCTCACTGTGACGCCTCTACAAGCTCTGAATTTACCCCACAGGGACCACTGCTGCTTGTCACTTCGAGCAGGTGGTAGGCCGGCTGAGGCCTGCAGGATCAGATTTTCATTCTGTGCTGGTATGTGGCCCCAACCCCACCTCAGAACCACAGGAGCCTTGGCCAGACCTCCTACCTCCTCCGTTCTGTTGTTACCACCTCCTAGATGCTCAGAATCAACAGGAGTCCCATCCTGCCCTCCCGGAACCTGCCCTCCGACAGGGCAGAGGCAGCCAGCCCTCAAGTGGGCATGTCTCAGCCACCACCCAAGGCCAGAGCACTGACCCCTGTCTGGACCGAACGACTTTGTGTGTGTGTGTGTGTGTGTGTGTGTGTGTGTGCATCTAAGTGTGAGAAGCGGTAAGAAAGACCTTCTTGGTGCCATCAGCCCAGCCTGAGTCTGATTCTGAGTCACTGCCATGTCTCTAGAACCTCTCCCACACCCCAGGCCAGGTGAGGGAGGGCTGAGCACTGTCTGAGCTTGTGCTGCAGGTGCGGGGTGAGGGGGTTAGTTGTGATTGCTGGGGGAGCCGGTGGAGCTGAGAGAAACTGGATCACCTCGGGCTGGACCACAGGGCGTTCTGCATTGACCGGGAGCCTGGGTTTGCTGGCAGTGGGAGGACCGCTAAGAGGTTTTGGACGACCAAGCAGACGGAGCACAGTTCCATTCTGAGGCTGCCAGCTGCCCATGGCAGTATCTTTGTGGCTTCCCTCCAGGGCCGAGCCCGTGTCTCCTGTCTGTATTGCACAGGCCTCGCCCCTCCCCAGGACTGGTGTCCCGCTCAGGGTGGGCTCGCTGTGGGTGGTCCCTGACGTCCGTGCAGCCAACGCTCTTTTCCCGGTTGGTTCCCGGATCTCTGGTTCTGCCCAGTTGGAGCCCTGATTAATGAGAGCCACTAATTAGAGTGCCGTCTTCCTGGCGTCTGAATGTGGCCAGCAGCCAAGCTCTAAGACAGGGATCCATGTCAGAGCTGACGGGAGAGCCTGGGGCTGCCCGAGGTGGGGGGTCCAGGGCCAATCGTGAAAGGACGCCATCTGCTGTCATCGGCCCCTTCCTGCCGCCACCACGGGGGTGCCTGCTCTGCCCACCTGTCCTTCTCCACTTCCCTTCCTCGCCGTGGTGATGAGGGCATGGGGCTTCTAGGCGCACACACAGGGGCCTGAGGGGGAGGCCAGCAGAAAGCACGGGGCTGCAGAAAGAACACAGAGACAGCTGCCGGAGCCCCTGATGGCACATGCGTGTGCACATGGGTGTGAGTCCTGGGCAAGGTTACCTCGGATGGGTCTCAAGCTTGGCTGCTTGTTGTAACCCTCCAGAGAGCCCCCATGTCCCGACTGTCCAGGTGGCACAGGACCAGGCGGACCTGGGTCCCTGGTGGGAGCTCAGCACCTGGACAGTGATGATGATTAAGAGAAGCTGAAGCTGAGAACCACTGCCCCAGGTGGATGGCCTGTCTCCATCTCTGAACACGTGGCAGGAAAAGAGGATGCCCCAGGTATGGGGGACCCCCGCCCAGGTCACCTACGTGCTAAGAATTTAAAGGGCTCAGAATATCACCTTCCTGGAAATTCCCACCAGCACAGTTATGTTCTTCACTTCTCACCCCTCCCCACCATGATCTGCTCAGCACAGACAGCCTGTCACATGCTACGGCGGAGGCTGAGCTGCCACAGGGAGTAAGACAGGTCCCAGCAGGGAGGGAAGGGGATCATGTGCAGCCTGGAACCCCAGCTCATGGGGGGTCTTGTGGAAGAGGCTTGTGCTCTAGAGGGCGGGGCCAGTGGTGAAGGGCGTGGTGTCCAGAAGACGGTGTCTGCGCCCAGCCTGGGCTGCCCTGTGGAGCGGGACCTCCAGCCCGCCCGGAGAAGCATGACCTGCAGGCACCGGGCTGCCATACAGGGGGGTGCATAGGAAAGCGCTCAGCGGGCAGGCAGACGGGGCTCCAGCGTGGACAGGAGGAGGGCTGGAGCCAGGCTGGACTGTTGTGTGTGAGCACACCTGTGTGACAACCCTGCCGTACAGCCTCTCCTCAGACTGTGTGGCAGGGCGGCCTGCACTGACTAGGACTGGGGCCCAGCGCTCATTCTGGAGGACAAGCTGGTCAGCCATTAAGTCAGGCATGGTGTCATGTGCTTCTCATAAGACACCAGTCCTCATACAGTGCTCGTGGCACAGAAGAGCTAATGACCTGTCTTGGGTCATACGTGCAGCTGAGCCATAAATCAGAAAACAGACATTCACCTGAGGGTCCAAGAAGAAGTGCCAGGCTGCAGGCAGAGAGAAACACCCCTTTCCAGTAGACTGTGCCCCTGGGCCATCCCCCCTCCCTGAAAAGCAGGTCCTGGCCGTGGGTGGGTTGAGCCAGGAGCAGGAGAAAGCAGAGAGCCCGTTCCAGGAGAGGGCCCATGGTGCAGGAAACATGCCGCAGGCGTGTTCCCAGAGCAGAGGGCCTGTGGGGGTGGGGGGGTGGGGGAGACCGGGGGCAGGCTCTGCCAGGCGCCTGGACGTTGGCCCTCAGGAGTCCTGGCCAGAACTGAGGGACCCGGGAACCTGGGAACCTAGGGCGGCCCAACATCAGCCCTGGTCCACAGCAGAGTTGACGTGGCATCAGGCTCCCACCGGCTGCTGGTGGTGGCGTTGAGGCTGTGGGATTGCTTGTACCTCGCTGGAGTTGGGAAGAGCTAGATGGGACATTACAGTTCAATGGGGAGACTAGGGCTCGGGCCGCAGGAGCTCAGAGGCAGCAAGGGTCCTGAAGCTGTCAATGCAGAGTCCTGGGGACCGCCCATATTGATGACATCACCCAGTGACTCACGCACAGTGTGCATAGCGGGTCAGAGCGAGTGGGGTGGGGGGGTCTTGGGACTTAACAGTCAAGGCAGAGAAGTCTGTTGGACATCTCAGGCTGTCCCCTTGTGTGTGGCCCCACCCTCATGTGTGCCCCCACTCCACCCCTGCCTGCAACATGAGTACTATTATTTTGAAAAGCATGGTGGGGACTGTGGTTAGGGTGTGACTCCTTCCATGTGTGGCTTCTTCCCCCTGACCCTCTGTCACCCACCTGCACGGCTCCAGCCTCTTCAGTGGGAGCCATCCTCTGGCAGGTCTTCAGGATGGGTGTCCATGCATCATGACGGAGCCTCCGGTTTGCTGGGTGGCAGGTCTGAGAGGGCGGTGCCACCTGCACATGTGCGACAAAATATGTAGGCCAGACGCCACGAAAGGGAACGCTTCCGGAGGAAGGGGCGCCCCTCGCTCCCCTTTCCTCTGGAGGAACTTGGATTTGCAGGAGCCCATCAGCAGAGGAGGTCCTGGGTGGAGCCAAGGAGCACCAGCCACAGGCGGGGAGATTGGGCAGGCCCTGTGGCGACCACTCCAGGAGCTTTGATTAGCACCTTAAGCTGCTTCTAGACCTTCCAATGATGCCGGCTTCTGCTTATCAACACTGCCCGGGACGCCTCCACTGGGGCTGGCGTTTTATCACGGATAAACGGATAAACAGGGAAGACACTGAGCTGTCAAGTAGCAGTAGCACCCAGGGACAGAGCCAGACTGGGCGATAAGCCCGAGGCCAGTAGAACTGCGAACTGTGAGAGCCCCCAATGGTCAGGCCTGCCTTTAGCACACGGCGTGGACGGCCCTGCGCCATCCCATCCCTGGAGAGGGGGGTGGTGGGGGCACCTTGGCCACCAGAGACTCATCAATCATGGGTGGGAGTCAGGAAAGGGGCTAGATGGGCCACCGTGTAACACAGATGCCAAGTTTTTCTCCCTTTCCTCTGTGGTCCCCTTTCCTCATAACACACTCATGCCCAAACGCACAGAACTTATGGAAGAATCCGGAGGGACCTGAGGACGCATAGTCTGCAGGCAGACACTGCAGAAACTGCCAGCATCGTCTCTGCATTGTTTTCCTTCCAGGTCACTCCTGCCATGCCATCAGCAAGGGCCTTTCTTTCCTCTCCTTCCCCACAGCGCCTCCCGCAGGCGCACCTCCGCCGTCCTACACAGAGCAGACCCACTCTGGCCCAGACGCACATGGCTGCCCCCCTGCCTGTGCGGTGGCCATCAAAGCAGGAGGCCCAGATAGCCCACAGCTCTGTCTCCCCTAGAACACGGTGGTGTCCACATGCGCGTTACCCTGGTCAAGTCCCCTTGGTGGAGGTAGGGATCCTGAGGGTCCCTGAGGAGACCCCAGGCACTTTGAGTAGTGACTGAATAGGCAGGGGGTTGTGGTCAAAATGTGCCCGTGGTCTGCCTGGTTCTGATCCCACCAGCCATGGGCACCGACCAGGTCACACTTGTAGGCTGCCTCTTGCAGGACAGCATGGCCACGTGACTGACGTTGGTCCTGGTTCTGATGCTGCTTTTAGGTCTGGCCCTTAGAGACATTCCTTTTGTGGGATCACTGAGCTCTTTCTCCTGTGCATGCTGGTAAAGTCATGCCCTTCAGACAGAAGGCTCTGGGCTGAGAAGCTGCTGGAAGGAGGGTTTGTGGTTAGGTATACCAGCTTCCCACAGCAGCTAGTGAGACCTGGAGACCGGTCATAATGTGGTGGTGGTGGGGATGGGGGGTTGTTTGTTATAGCAGCTGGTGTTACCGGAACTGACTGGAAGGCTAATCAAGACTTAGTTTAATCAGCTCGCCTACTTTAAGGCTAGATCTTTACCAAGAGCTCGCAGACCATTCTGCAGATATTGCTTTGGGCATACTCACCCTGGACTACCCGTCCGCACCCTCAGACCCTGAGCTTGGAAGGGCAGGGTGCGCATGGTGGCGTCCAGACTTGGGCAGTCACCATCCTCAGCTCTGGGGACCAGCTCATCAGGGCCTGAGCATCCCAGGCTGCCCGCAGTCCAACTCCCTCTTCCCACAGGGTCTATCACTCCTGCTGGCACATTTGGGAACGTTGCTTGGTGACAGCCCCTCTGGGAATCTGGCAGCCCTGAAATCTGCTGTTCCTCCATCACGCTGGCCGCCACCCTCCTCGTCTGGCTCCTGTGAGAGAAGGTGAGGGGAGCAGACAGGGGAGGCTTCCCTGCAGGGCTTGCTGCCCCTCGTGAGAGCCCGGCCTGTACCCCTGCACAGTTTTCCTAGGCTCGCAGCTCAGGAGTGTTTTCAGGAGCTGAGAGAGGGTGCGAGCACCGTCCCCGTCACAACTGGCCAGCATTCCTGCAGCCGCTTCCCAGCTCCAGAACTGGTCATTGGAAATTCCCTAAATCAGGGTGGGCTTTCATTTTCCATCATAAGACAGGGCATTCTTGGGCCAGACTCACTCTAGCATCTGTTCACCCAAGCTCCAGAGGCTCAGCTGAGGGGCCACCTGTCCGGGAGCACCAGGGCCTCTTACCTGACACTTTCGTCCTGGGTTGGGAGGCAGGTTCTGCCTCACCCTTTGTTTCTGGGTTGCGGTTTTCCCCTCAGGTAGGATGAATAATGGGCCCCAATCGTCGGAGCCTAACCCCAGGAACCTGCAGGTGCAACCATAGCAGGATAAGGGAGTGTGTGGGCGGAAGGCAGTTGAGCGCTTTGAGATGGTGCCGATGGGTCCGTGTGCGCCCTACACGTGATCACTGTCCTTGTAGCAGCATGGCAGAGGGAGAGATGATGTGCACAGGGCAGCCCCATGACAACAGGGGCAGACGAGCGATGTGGCCACAGCCAGGGGTACACCTGGGGCTCCCAAAGCAGGGAGAGATGGAATGGGTCCTGGATCCCAAGGGACAGTGTGGCCCTGGGACAACTCAATGCTGTTTCTGCTCCAGAGTTGGGAGAAAAGTGCTCCCATGACTTTAAGCCCCGGGTTGTTGCAGTAGCCTCAGGACACGAGCGACCTCCTTAAGAGAGGGCCCCGTGTCCACACATATAAGGCTCCTTCTAGTTTTTTTTAAAATTTATTTAATTAATTGTGTTTACATAGATTCTAGGGTAATCCCAACTGTATCCCCCCATATTCCCCTCCACATCTCCCTTGCTCCCCTCCCTACAGCACCCTCCCCCCTTCCCTTCAGGTTTATCCCATTTTATCATCCCCTTTCCCTCTGTCCTCTTTTCCTCTGGTCCCTTTGATCCCTCCTCTGTCTCAATTCCTTTCCTCAGTTCTCAATGTTCCTTGGATTCCTCAAATGAGTGAGGTCATATAATATTTTTCTTTTTCTGCCTGGCTTATTTCACTCAACATAATAGTTTCCAGGTCCCTCCATATTGTTGCAAAAGGTAATATTTCCTTCTTTTTCATGGCCCCATAGTATTCCATAGTATATATGTACCACTGCTTTTTAATCCACTCGCCCACTGATGGACACTTGGGCTATTTCCAGCTCTTCGCTATTGTGAACAATGCTGCCATAAACACGGGGGTGCATTTCTTTTTTTCAGTAGGTAATATGGTGTCCTTGGGAGTCTCCAACATCTCTCACAGCAATATATTTGCTGATTTATCTCCACAGGCAAATGAAATAAAAGACAGGATAAACAAATGGGACTATATCAAACTAAAAAGTTTTTGCACAGCTAAAGACAATATGAACAGAATAAAAAGACAAACCACACAATGGGAGAACATATTCGACAACACTTCTGATAAAGGGTTAATAACCAAAATTTATAAAGAACTTGTAAAACTTAACACCAGGAAGACAAACAATCCAATCAAAAAATGGGTACAAGAAATGAATAGACACTTCTCCAAAGAGGACATACAGATGGCCAACAGGCATATGAAATAATGCTCAATATCACTAATCATTAGAGAAATGCAAATTAAAACCACAATGAGATACCACCTCACACCATTCAGAATGGCCCTCATCAACAAAACAACACATTATAGGTGCTGGCGAGGATGTGGAGAAAGGGGAACCCTCCTGCACTGCTGGTGGGAATGCAGACTGGTGCAGCCACTGTGGAAAACAATTTGGAGATTCCTCAGAAAATTAGAAATGGAACTACCCTTTGAACCAGCTCCTTCAAGTTTAAATCAGCCCAGCAGAAGTTGTGCGAGGATCCCTGTGGCAGGAGCTGTCCTTGGTGCTGAAACAGATCCTGCAGGCAGGCACACTGAGCCCTGGAGGATGGACGGAGTGAGGGAACGGAAGTGGGGACGGTCACTTCTCTGTGTCCACCAGGTAGGCGTAAAGACAGCAAAGTCTCTGCCAGGACAGAAAGGCCCACGGAACCTGTGGGGAGAGTCCCAGAGACAGGGAGCAGTGGGAGGTGGTGTACGGTCCCTGGGACAGGTGTGTGGTGGGTGTGTGTGGTGGGTATGAAGGGGGCCTCCATGCTGAGATTCTGGTGAGGTGAGTTGACCCCTGAAACCTTCATTTCTGCATCTTTAAAGTGGAAATATTCAAACAGACATAGCTGCTTGGGTTATGTTAGGACTCAGTGAGAAGGGCTGGCCCAGGCTGGTATCCTCTCTGCACTCAATAAATGCTATTTGTGGACCAGTCCATCAGACAGATTGGGAGCTCTGCTGCAGAGGGACGTTCTTGACCTTGTCTCTTGAGAGCAGTTCTGGAACCTTCTCAGGGACTGACCTGCCGTGTGAGGCACTTTCACATCACACGCCTGCTCCTCGGGGGTGGGGGCTGGAGAGCAGGAGGGACCCACAGAGAGCCAGCTGGCCTCTGAGGACTGCTGTCCCCACCTGTTCCTGCTTTCCCCTCAGAAGGTCTGGCCGGGACTCTTGGCCAGGGAGCATCACAACACTCCAAAGCCCCAAGGACAAAGGGTGTTGCCAGTGTCCTCATGATCGTGAGACAGGTGGCGCCCTCTGTTCTGTGGCCCCGCACTCACCACCTTTGGCTATCACCTCCTGACTTGACACTCTCAAGAATTGTGACGGAAAGGCAGCACCTGCCCCTCACTGCCCAGGGATCATCAGTGTGGCTAATTTGATTTTCTCCAGACGAACAGCTCTGATTCCAGGGAAGGATAGAGGGCAGCTGACCAGAACCTCCCATGGAAGAGCCCACAGAGCGACTGGCCCTCCCTCCAAATGCAATTCGTTCTACACAAAACACAACACACGACCCCTCCCCCTCAGCTGGGATTGGTCTCAGGACAGGGAAATGCCTGTGGGCCCTTTTCTGAAATTGTGGAATTCCTGGGAGGCACAGGGCTTGCAGCTCTTGGGGTCCACTCTTCCTTTTATGGCCTGAGGCTTAGAGGGGACAACAGGATTAGCCCAGAACACAGCTGCCCCAGCCCCGGGCCAGCTCCTCATGGAGCGGCTGCGCCCAGTGACTGGCTGCCCTGCTGGCAAGAGCACGAATCTGATAAATGACCCATGCCTTGGCCAGAAATAGGTTAATGTATCATCTCATCCAGCTATTGGCATTCTCGTGGCAGAGGGGAAGGTAGAGGAAGAGGCTCTCAGAGGGGCCTCCTGACTTCGATCGACAGAAGAAACACCACGTCCTGTACAGTGCCAGCCTGCTCCACCTGCCTGGAAGGCCCTCTCCACCACGCAGTGCCATCTCCACCACACAATGAGGGGGGAGGCCGAAGGCATCCTGTGTGTACACCTCCCCAGAAGGGTGTCAGGTGGGTCCTCTCAGAGGCCCACGTGTCCAGGAGTAGGCCAGGCAACCTCTATGGCCCACTGAGGACTGAGACTAAGGGTCCCCCACAGGGAGGCTCCATGAGGTCCCCATAGCACCAGTGTAGCTACGCTTCTAGTATAAGGAACACAAAGTCCCCTATGTCCTCCCTTTCTTTAACAATCAAACACCTATGTTCTTTCCTGGATAAAATTGGACACTTGATTTCACAACAGATGAGCCGGTAGACAGCAATACAAATACAAGGGTGGACCACGTATGAAGCAGTGGACAGGCTGAGGGGACTTAACATTAATGTGTGTGTCTTGTGACTATGACTCGGTCAGAGATGAGGTCCAGAGTTCCAGGGGTGGCGGGCCTTCGGGGCCAGGTGTTCATCATGAACAATTGGCAGGTGTTTCCATAGACATCTGACAACTAGGACCCTTGAGAGTAAGCTTCCCTCTCGTCAGATGAGGGGTTAGTGGTCACATAGGCTCGATGTTTATGACCTTGGAGAAAAGATGCCCTGTGTCCATCTGGTAACCCAGGACACCCTACGGTTAACATGCGGCCGTTCCTCCAACTGCAGAGACGCACAGCATTTGCTGCTGGTTCTGGGACCTCATTACATGCGTTGTCCTTGGATCCCGCCTTCAGTCGCGACCTGCTGGGGCCCATGACCTGTTTCCACGCTCCGCCCAAGCTGCTGACTGCAGCTCCTGCATGCAGACACTGTGCCTGGGGCTGCCCTGTGGGAGGGCCTCGCAATCCAGGACAGGCTGCCAGGAGCAGGACAGGACCCAGGAGACATGTGAGGCCGCTGAGACCTACCCTCTGCCCTCCTACGCTGCCGGTCCTGCGTCCCCTTCCCCTCCATCTCCGTGCTGCCACTGTGGGATTCACTCACTCATGACCATGCAGGCTGACCGGGGCTGGCACGGGCTGGGGTGTACTATGCAGGTCTCTCTAGGTGACAGACGGTCTCCTGGCTGCAGGCATGGGTGCTCCATGCACGTCTGCCAATCACAGCGCATCTCCTTGGTGACAGAGGAGCTGTGAGTGGGCATGTGATGTAACAGGGCTAATTAGGAGTCTTCCAGCAGGGGAAGCTTCGTCTTCCACTGCGGTCAAAGCTGCTGGTGGTGGAGCTGTCCATGGAGTGAGCCCAGGGCGAGGAGGGAGAGACAGCCAGAAGCCTCAGGCCTGGGCGGTGGGTTGACAGAGATGGTCACAGAACATGGCCCTTGAGCTGGCCACCACGGCTTCTTGTCTGGGCTGTCCTCTTCCTCTCACTCCAGAGGTGGGTCTCAGTCTACCCCTCTGGAATCTAGACTGGCCTCCCAGTTTATTTCATCCGCAGAACACAGAGGTTACATTATGGGGCTGGAGAGGCCAGCCCACAAGTCACTCAAAGTCCCCGCCCTGTGCCATTGCCTCTGGAAGCCCCGGAATACCTACTGCACACTGGGAGGGGGCACCTAAAGAGGGCAAAGGGCCCAGGGACCAGCTTTTCTGAGTGCCCACTGTGGCACTGGCATGTGGATTGAGTCCCCATGCCCCTTGGTGCCACATGGTGACCCAGGCCAGCCCGCATTCCTGACTTAGAGAATCCTGAGCTATGATGAGTGGTGTGTTTTGAGTCACTGAGTTTTGGGGTAGCTTGTTTTGCAGCAATAAGTAACTGGAGCAGTGTTATTGAGGGCCGGCTGTCGACCACACTCCGTCTGGCAGAACCCGCCCTTTTTTGGGGGGGGATTGGCAGGCTGAGTGGTGAGGGCCCCTTGGTCTCCTTCCAGCCTTTGTCACCTGCCGCCTGCTGTCCTGTGTGCCTGCCAAGGCGGCCGCTGCTGCGAGCTGGGAGGAATCTCATCCGTCTCTGTCACTCACGGCACCTGGCTTGGCATTTCTCCCACCGCAGGTATCAGGGACGATGGCCAAGCTGACATGATGGGAATGGCGAACAAGGAAGGCTTGTCTGGAGGGAGGGGCTTTCCCTGTGTGGGAGAGACGTCCCCATGGGGCACCTTGGTGTCAGCCAAAGCCACGGAGTTGGAGGGATGGGGCCATGGCTGGAAAATCCAGGCAGAGCAGCTGCTCAGAGAACCAGGTGTCCAGAGAGTGAAAACTCCGTGGGGCGGGGATGCCAGTGAGGACTGGCCCCGCAGCGCTGGGACCTGGGAGTGTGTTTGTGTCCGTGTCCATGTCTACAGGAGTAGGCGCGGGCTCTGAGCATCTGCTGGCTCTGGACCGGCGTCCTCAAGTTTGGTGGGCAAACCGAGGACGTTCACGGGCAGACGCTGCCCCAGCTGGGCGGGCACACAGCTGGCATCCTGGGTGGAGGAGGAGCATGTCCGGGTCGGGTGCCAGCGGAGGTCACCGCAATGGGAGGAAGGCCGCCCCTTCCCAGGTGCCGCTTACTTTATCAGCAAAATTAAACTCTGCTCTACGTGGTTTTAAGTTAATTATAGACTTTCATTTTAGATCACTTTTAGTTATGCAGAGAAATTGCATCCCAAGTAGGGAGGACCCTCCTCTCACCCCTCCCCCTGGTTATAACCTCCAGCATTATTAGCGCCGTTGGTTTGTTACATTCGACAAGCCAGTTCTGATACGTGATGAGTAACCAAGTCCGTACTTGATGTCAGGGTTCACGCTGTTGTTCAGACCGTGGGCTTAGACAAAGGTGTGACGTCACGTGTCTGCTGTGACCACCGTGACCACTTCGAAAAGCGTAGTTTCACTGCCCAAGCGCCCCTGTGTCTGCCTGTTCACCCCTCCCTCTTGTCTACCCGCCGGGAACCCCGGTCTTTTACTCTCTTTGCTGTCTGGGCTCCTCTAGAACGTCATAGGGTGAGAGTCACAGGGAACAGCTTTCTCAGAATGGCTTCTTGTACTTGGGAATGTGCATTTGAGACACGGTTCCTTCCTGTCTCTTCCTCACTCTACGTAATTTATTAGTATCTCCTCCTGCCCTTGTTTCCCAGACGCTGGCCACCAACGTCCCTGTGTGGAGTGGCTCAGCACCAGCCCTGTCCCAGGGGGTCTAGTAGGAGAGAGGTCCCATCCCAGTCCTACCTTCCCCCCACAGTCTCCCATCCACCCCACACCCACTCCCCACAGCCCTGACCTCGGGATCTTAGGGGATAAGGTCCCCTGAGGGGACGTGGTTCTGTATGTTGTATGTTAGAAAGATCCAGATGACTTCCCGTTTCCATGGTAACATCTAGGTGCACAGGAGGGATCGATGGATGCTTTTCTCAGATAAATCTTGCTCGCCTCTGCCGTCCCCAGGCTCCCCTCGCCCCTTGTCTCATCCTCACACCTGCCCTCTCAGTCTGTGTCACCAAGTCGATTCGCTGCTCCCCACCCCCTGAGACCCATGCCCAGGCTGCCTCCATCTGCGTGCTGGGACCCGCCGGGTTGGTGGGTTGGAGTTTGAGTCTCAGATTCCACTGCCTTGTCAGGAATATTAAACAAGGTGCGTGATGCGTGTCTCTCAGGGTCCTGCAGTGTGGACGTGGACCATGTCCAGAAGGGCTCAGTGTGGATTGCTGATAAACGCTGTCCCCACTCTTCCTCTTCTTAGTGAGCAAGCTAACCTGCAGCCAAGCAAGTACCATCTGAACTCAGCGTGGGCAGCCCAGGCTATAGAACATGTGGCTACCTGTTCCCTGTTCACCCTGGACACTCTGCCAAGCACACACACACTTACACATATGTGCACAGACAGAAAAGACATACATGTAACACACACATGTGTGCAGGGAGGCAGGGCTAACACACACCTAAAACACACGAATGCAAACACGATGGTAAAGAATCACAGAGTCACAAATCAACTGAATCCTAGGAGGCGGAATTTACAAAGCCGAGCAGAGGTTCAGAACGAGGCAGTGTGACGCTCTGTGACCATTAGGTAGAAAGAGACCTGCCTGTTTGTCCTGGCTGTCTCCACCTTGTGGGGACAGAGGCCTGAGGGTCAGATATTTCCATGGCCTGAGCACACTGGAGGCTTCAGCCTCTGAGCTCCCTGACTGTCTGAGTCAGGCCTGGGTCAGAACTCTGGCCCACCCTGACTGCCTTGTGAGACAGTGATGAGCTGTGTTCGCGGGTGTCACGTGGCTGATGGTCAGTGTGGCTAGAACGTGCTCGGAGGGTCTCAGGCATGATGAGTGTGTCCTGCCCAGGACCTCTGCTGAGGGTTCTCAGTGTGTGGGGAGCATGAGGGCTGTGCAGGGTTTCGCCCTTTCCAAACGCAGCCACCTGAGGGCGGTGTGGTCCCCATTTCTCAGCAGGGAACCCCCAGAGAGCAGGCTGGTCACAGCCACGCTGGGACTAGACACACTGTCCTAACTTGCAGAGTGGCCCCACTGGCAGAGCCCAAGATCTGCGCTGAGGGTGGAGGCCCCACATGGCCCTCAGCTGATCCCTGCCAACTGGCCGTGTACCAGCCTTCCCGAGTCCCGAGTCCCGAGTCCCGAGTCCCGAGAGCCGGCTCTGACCCCACTCTGGTTGCACCAGGGCGGAGCCCTGCGTTCCATCCTCTGCACTCATCTTAGTCAGGGCTGTCCCAGCCTGGGTGCTCCCAGCCCGGCCTCTCCTCCCACTGCCCGGCCCAGAACCCATGGCTGTCCCATGTCTCTCTGCAGCACCTAGCTATGTGTAGGGCAGCAGGACGGGCAGATTCGAGGACACTGCTGTCCTTGGATGAGTCACCTGAAGCAGAAAGACTTGCTGGCTGGCCCTGCCTACAGCAAAGTAGGCCTGGATTTACAAACTGCAGCTAATTGGGCTGTTTCCACACACGCAGAGGTTTGCGCTGAAGTGGCTTTGTACCATCACCGAGTGGGCAGAGGGAGGACTGGCCGCTGAGCTGCGGGTAAATCGGGGACACGGGAGCCAGGCGTCCCAGGGGAGGGCAGCGCGGTGAGAAGGGCACCAGCACAAACGCTCTGTTGCAAACCCTCCGTCTGACGCAGCCATTTTCACTCCTCTCCAGAGGGGACACTGAGGGTCAATGTGATCAGCACCCCCTCCCCCCATGATTCACAGGATTAGCAATCGCCCCATCCTGCACTGAAGCCCAGGAATGCAGGTTTCAATGCCCGGCTGCCATCAACTACCATTGTCCATATCTAATGGCGGCAACCAGGGTCTTGTACACACCAGTAGGGTCGGTTTGCCTGACGCCCTTTAAAAAGAGATTGTGCTCAAGTATCTCACTTCCTCCAAGGAGAATGGGTTTAGGAGAAGAGAGACTGGAAAGGTGGGTGAGCTGCAGACTGACATCAGAACAAGCTTCATCGGGTGCTATGCTGAGAGGCGTCCTTTCTTTATGAACCCATGCGACTATAGCAGACACACCCAGTGCACCCATGCTCTGCGCCAGGTGTTGTCTTCGGAGCTGGAGGCGAGACTTACATGGGTTTCTCCTCACCGAGCGTGCACCCTGTGGGGTAGGCATAGGGGTTGCAGGCAGACACAGACCCACAACCCTGCGTGCGCTGGCAGGGAATGCAGGCAGGTCTGAAAAGGAAATTTCTACCTTCCTGTGGAAGGCAGACTCTAGGAGCTCACGCAGATGCAGGGTGGCCACATGCTTTCTGGGGGGATGGGGTAGTCCTTCCATGACCTGGTACCCCTGAACAGGGAGGAGGGTTTTTCCAGGGAGCAGGAGAGGATCCTTACAAGAACCGACCACAGTGTGATGGGGCGGGCTGACAAAGAGAGGTGGGGGGGGCCAGGGGCTGGGGGCTGTGCTGGGCAGGTCCTCACGTTGGCCTTGCAGCAGAGGGGGAGTTCATCCCCCTTGACCCCATGTCCACCTGCTGGATCTGCAATAACCTTGATTGACCTTAGAATGTGGTGAACATGACAGTGAGCTGTTCTTGTTCTGAACCTGCATCTCTGGGGGCCTGTGTGTCCTCTCGTCCCTCTCTGGTCTCTCTGTCTCTGTCTGTCTGTCTCTTTGATTCCTCCACAGTCACTGAGCAAGCCCAGCTACACAATTCAAAGCCATCCTTGTGCGGTGGCTCCAGCTGACCCACCAGCAGACATCAGCCGAGCCGGTCCCCAGAAAGACTGCCCAGCTGACTCACAGAAACAGTCAAGAACAGGAGATAGTTGTTATTTTAATAACTCCTAAGTTTTGGAGTGGTTTGTTAAGCTGTAATAACCGTTTCATCCATGTGGGGAAGAAGTTGGGACAGTCAGAATTATAGGTCACAGTCAGAAGTTTGTATTTTATCCTAGTGGCCAAGGACAGCCAGTGAAGGATCGTGTACAGGGGGCCATATGATTCAACTGCTGTTCTAGAAAGATAAGCCCCTGAGGCATCAGAGAGCAGCAACTGTGCAGGAGGCTCTCATTTCTAAATTCACAAATGATGTCACCAGCATGCCTCCAGGAAGCAATGCCTGACTCCTTTGTCTCTGTCAGCTGCTAAGGAGTTCATTGTCCCAGTTTTATCAGCCACGCTAAGTCTTATATCCTTAAGCTTTTGGGGTTCTCTGGAAACGAAACCAAAACTAAGGCCCTAGATCTCATGAAGATGACTAAATATTTATTAATCCAGTCAACATACAACATCATCCACCCGTCATCTACCCATCCATTCATCCATCCATTCATCCATCCATCTACCCACCCACCCATCAACCCACTATCCACTCATCCACCCATCTATCCACCCATTCACCCACCCACCCATCCATCCATGTACCACCCACTCATTCACCCATCATCCAACCACCCATCTACCCACCCATCCACCCATCATCCACCTATTATCCAGTGTTTCTTCTTTTACTGAATACATTCTTTGTGTATGTCCAGCTAAGCGCAACCCCTCCATTGCTCTTGAGACCTCACCTCCCTCATCTCCTCAGAGACCTCATTTTCCAGACACTCTGACTCCTGCATTGTCAATTTGCCCTCTCTCCTGTTCCGTTTCGAACAGAAGAGAAAAAGTTCTCTATCCTTCAAAGACCCTCCCTGACCGCCTTCACCCCGCAGCCTGCCCCGGCAGCTTGTCCCTCCCGCCCCCTTGAAAGAGGAGTTCATACTCTTCACCTCTCCTTTCTCCCAGCCCCTGCGTAATGAGGAAAGCGGTCTTGGTCCATGTCGGACCTAGGTCAGTAATGACCTGTGTTAACGACTTATTTACTGAGTAAGCGAGCAAATGATACTTTGCGTTGGCTGAGCACCTACTGTAGGACACGATCAAACTCAACAGACTCTCCTTGCCTAAGGGTACTTCCTCCCTTACTTACAGAGGGCACATTCCAGGTGGCCACGTGTGATGGGGACCCCACACACCGTGGTGCTGAACAGGGGCTGCCTGACTGTTGCTACAGGAGAGGCACGGGGCTCCCCACTGCACTCCGTCATTTTGTGGTGGAGACTCAGGTCTCAGAGGAGTGGGCACATCTTGACTTAGTGCCAGGGACTGCTTTAGACAAAGATCTGGGCTTATTGTTAGTAAATGCGGCCACTGCTCCCAATGAGGGCATGGGGACATCAGTGACTTCTCTGGATCTGACCCCTCACCTGCAGAAAGGGGACTCAGAATAGACCATGGCTCCGTCTGGTCCTGACCTGTCTGTGGGGACGTGGGATGACATCTGGTCACCTGCCGGCCTCGTGGCTTCCTGCTCTTTTCCAAGATCCCTCCACGTCCCTCCTTCTGACCTGTCAGCCTCCAGGCAGCTCAGCCTTAAATGCAAGTTGTCGGGGCCGCCTCAGCCCCAAATCCGGGCCTAAGGGAAAACCACACTGAATATTTCATTGCTTCTCAGGCAGCTTCTGCTGAGCCCTGCCTGGGTCAAGGTCAGTTCTGGGACCACTGCGTCCTTTAATAATCGCTGCCCTCCCAGTCTTCTCAGAGGGTTCAGAAGGAAGCTCCATTTCGTCCCATTAATATTAATTCCTTTGCTGTGGCGGCTTGTTCTAATGACATATTTTCTTGTTAAATATTCATGCTGGAGGGAGTTGGGCACTACAGACTGACTCTTCCTGGGGAAAATTGAAGTAAATCACCATTAGCCATTATTGACCATTGTCCCTGATTTGTCTCCCTGCCCTTTGAGAGATGACCTCCCCTCCAGAGAAGGTCTGTCCTGGTCCCCCTCACTGTCCTTGGCTCACTCCCCACCCCCCAGCTGTGCCAAAGGCCACGAGACTGGACACAGCTGTGGATGGAGTGCAGGCTGCGGAAATGCCCACGGCCGAGGTTTTGACGCCACTTCCTGCCCACGCCTTCCTGTTGGCTTTGCAAATAGTGGACTGTCACATGGAAGGGAGAGTCACAGACCAAACCTTCGTTCTACAGATAAGAAACTGAGATGTAGAGGGAACTGACCCATCCACACTGTAACTGGGGAGAGGCTGGGAGAAACACCCAGACACACACGACTATTCACAGATGCAAACTGGTCTTCTGCATGGTACAGGTTGCTCTACTGTGCAATGGTTAGAGCCCCACACTGACCCTTAGAGTCTACCTGCTCATCAAGTCATCTCAGAGAGCAATTAGTTGGCAGGGACTTAACTGACCACCCACAGGACTCTGAACACTGCTGTAGGCACAGGGACAGAGGGGCCCAACAGCAGCATCTTACCTGACACAGGACCCATTCAGGGCCAGGTACTTACCCTAGAGGTGTCTGTGGGCTGAAGGAGAGAGAGTACTGTGCCAATAGTGTGTCGGTCGGTTCTGTTTGGATCAGACCGAGCCAGGCTCTATTGCCTGCTTCCTCCCAGGACCCAAGCTAACACCTAGGTTTAGCTGATGAGGCCTGGGGTTGACCCTCCGGCACAGACAACTTCTTGAGAACTCAGGGAATGTGCAAAGCTGGGAATCTCGCACTGTGGAGATGCTGTCACTCCTTGTCTGGTCTAGAACCTCCCATTCTTTGGTCACTGTTATGTTAGTCCACTTGTCAGTTCCTTCCTCAGACACCACCTCACAGGGACCTGTGCAAAGTGGCCACCCTACGGTCAAGAGGGGACAGTGCAGGCCCAGCTGCACGGCAGCTGGTGGCGCCCTGGTCTCTGTCTGCCTCATCACAACCGCACAAAGCCAGGCAGCCCAGGACAGAGGTGGTGAGGGTTTGCACGGAGACGACCGGTCATTTACCTTCTGACACCTCCTGCTGCTCCCACTGGGGCTGGAGGGTGCCCTCGGCCGAGAAAAAAATGAAAACATGCTGTCAGAGCTGGGTCTTGATGGAGGGCTTCCTCTTGGGGCCGATGTTCTGGGTTCACTCAGCTGATTAGTGAATCCCCTAGAAGTTCTTCTCTGGGGTTAGCCGCCCTGTGTGGCCACATTCTGTCTTGCTCGGATGTCTGTTACCACAGGATGTCATAGTTTGCTATTTTATTTCTAAATAAGTAGGTGATAAAGTCCAGATGGTTCTACATGGTAGTGGGGCCCTAGGACTTGGAAGACCCTGGCAGTGAGTGTCCTCTGTGTAGGCCACTATTGCTCCGAGCCTCGCTGTCACTGTCCCTCAAGCCCTGTGGTTTCCCGTGCACACAAAGAGTGGGTTATTATGGGCATGTTTCCCACTGCCTTCAACTGTGGTTCCAGGATACAGAAGGAAAAGTGGTGCCCACTGATGGTGTATGTTCAGGTTGCCCCCATTTCAGCCGTGGCTTTGTCTCTCCAGCCAGTGATGTACCTGGCACTCACCTCCCCCTGATGAGGCATTTAACACACTCAATTTCCAATTGCTCCCCTGCAGACCCTTTGGGACCCAGTGCAGCGAACTTACACTGATCATTACAAATTACAATGGCAGCCACATGCCGAGCACCTGTTAGGTCCCAGGCCTTCCCCCAAATGAGAGTGTAACTGGGAGTCACTTTCCCAGCCTTCCACAGGAGGGTCTCTTTTTCTTAAATTGTAGCAAAATAGAAAACATGGAGTTCACCATCTTATGCATTTCCAAATGTACAGTTGGGTCATAACGCTGGGTCACCGATCTCCAGAACCTCTCATCTTGTAAAAATGAAACTGTCCCCATTAAAGCAACGACTTCCCGTTCCGCTCCCCCAGCCCTGGCTCCCACCATCCATTTTCCGTTTTTATGACTTAGACAGTTCTTGAGACCTCATATGAAGGAACCAGGAAGTTTTTGTCCCTTTGTGGCTGGCTTATGTCACTCTGCAAAAATGTTCTCACGGTTCATCCACGTTGCAACCTGTGAGGGAATGTCCTTTCCTTTTATGGCAGAGTGAGAGTCTGTCGTCTGGACAGACCAGGTTTTGTTTGTCCGTCCATTTGTCCATGAAAACTTTGGGCTGTTTCCGCATCTTGGCCTTTGTGTATCACACTGCTGTGAACAGGGCTGTGCCAACGTCTCTTTGAGGTCCTCTTTTCCAATTTGGGGGGATATATATCTAGAAGTGGAAAATTCTAGACCAGATAGTAATTCCATAGCTAAATTCTTGATGGATTAGCGGTACTGTTTTCTGCTGTGGACACTCTGTTTCCTGTTCCCACCAACAGGGCACAAGGTGCAATTTCTCCACATGCTCATCCCTGTTATTTTGATTGATCAGCTGATTGTTTTAAATAATCAGCATCCTCCTGGGTGCAAGGTGCATGTAAAATTCTTCTGCTCAGTGGGGTTTTTGAGAGCAGCTCCCTCCGAAAGGAGGGGTCAGTAGGGGAATGGATTGGCTGGGGATATGGACTGGTCACTGCGCCTCAGCCAAAGACTGTGAAACTCAGGTCTTTGTCCACAGGCTAATGTGAGGGGCAGCGGGGAGACCAGAGAAGGTCCATCTGCTCCACACACTTGAGCAACTTGCCGGCAGCGGCTGGGGCTGGAGGTGACGCCATGACTCCTCACTACACCACACTGCCCATCGGTGTTTGTGACATGCGTCAGCCTGTGCCTCGGTGAATGTAGCCTTTCAGAACGAGGGCCTTCCTCCTCCACAGGGTGGGGTCGCAGGTGGACGATGGGGCTGCTGTGTGTGTTGAGGGCACCAGAAAGTTGACCCACAGACAGAGCCAGGCCATGGCCTCTGTACACAGTGACTCCAGCGCCCTCAGGGCTATGTGGAGGGCCGAGGAGATGGACACTGCCATGCTGCCACCAGGTGCCGTTACTGTGGGGGCCCTGTGGGCTTGTGATGGAGTGTCCTGAGTGTGTGTGCCATGGACTCATTCCTGGGGAAGGAAAGGAGGTGACTGTGGGTCTCATGTCACCCAGAGTGAGGCCCAAGCTGTGGGAGAGCCCGGGAGAGAAATGACCCCTCGGTAACACATGTTCCTCCTTTATAAAGGGGGTAGTGGCCGTACCCGAGGTGAGCGCCACCAGGGCTCCTTCAGAAATGGGATCTGGTGGGCCAGACCCCCCAGCTCACAGCTTGCTTTCTGTTTTGCATTTTTAGAAAAGGCACTGAGCTGGCTCCCTAGAATCTTGTCCCAGCTCTGACACCACCCACCTAGCTCTGTGAGTGACCTTGGACCAATGGCTCAATGCCCACAAACCACGGCTGTGCGGTAGAGATGACAGCACCCACACCGAGGTGTCTCAAGGATAGAATGAGAGCATGTGTGAGCCGCCTGGAGCAGAGTGGCTGATGTGTGAGTGCACAGCGATCTTGGTCACTGTCCTCCAAGTCTTAACCTACAACACGACTGTGACCCAGTCCCCTGGGTCTCCTTGCACCTGTGTTGTATCTTGGAAAAAGGATGGCCTTGTCAGGACACTTCCAACTTTCATACTTGGTTTTATTTGATAAAGATTTATTCCCTAAACGACCTGAGTTAAATAGAATTTTGCAATTAGCTCCCTATTGTTACTGTGATGAAGGAATTGGAGATTTTGTTTTCCTGAGACCATTTTTATGTTTCCTGGAGCACCACCCTGAAGGTTGCCACTTACTCTCAGGTAACGATGCAGAATGACATAAGCTAATTGCATACCGTGTCACCTCTAATCTGCGGAGTCTCACAGTCTATCATGATGATGCCCCATGTTTCACGGAGGGAGCGACTGGTGAATCCCGGGTTAGTTATGCACGCGTTTAATGGAACTTGGTGTGGGGGGTGTGGGGTAGTTGGTGGGTGAGCCGGGGGGTGGGCGAGTGAGCAGTAGAGTCAGCTCGTCCCCCACTGCCTGGTAGTCACAGTCCCACACTTGTCACCTACTGCCTGTGGATGAGTTGGTTGCATTTATAAAAATCTCTTCCCTTTGTAAAGCAACTTATACCACACAGAAGGTATTCACGGAGGGCATCTCGTTTGATTCACTCGTCAACTTGGGAATGGGCAGACTAAGGAAGACTTCCTATGGTTTTTTTATAAATAAGGAAATGGAGGCTCAGAAAGACCAAACCTGGACCACAGTTGTGAAGCGACTGTCTGGCTAAACCAGGACTCAAACCCCCATCCTTGAACTTGTAATTGGATCTTTCTGGGCCCATATCACCCAGAAGCAATGGGAAGCCACACCTCTGTCCCAGACCACATGGGTGCCATCTTCTCTCTGTAACGTGTGCTGTCCTTTCTATTACTTAATCCTTTGATTTCTAAATTTCCCTTTTTTTGTATTTTTCTGAAGTCAAAAGCGGGGAGGCAGAGAGACAGACTCCCGCATGTGCCCAACCAGGATCCACCCGGCATGCCCACCAGGAGGCGATGCTTTGTCCATCTGGGGCGTTGCTCCATTGTGGCCGGAGCCACTCTAGCACTTGAGGCGGAGGCCATGGAGCCGTCCTCAGCGCCTGGGCCAACTTTGCTCCTATGGAGCCTTGGCTGTGGGATGGGAAGAGAGAGACAGAGAGGAAGGAGAGGAAAGGGTAAAGAAGCAGATGGGCGCTTCTCCTGTGTGCCCTGACCAGGAATCGAACCCAGGACTTCCACGTGCTGTGCCGACGCTCTACTGCTGAGCCAACTGGTCAGGGCCTAATTTATTTTTTTTTATATTTCCTGATATCACCATGCAGTACACGGGTCACAGCTGACTGCCATCTGTCCAGGGTCACCATGGGGACCCTCATTATTGTGTGAGTCTTTGGTGCTATCACCAGCTCTCACTGGGTGGAATTTGTCCCTATACAATCAGCATGTGATCAGCGTTCCCCCAGCCCAGTGCTGGGTGGCTGTCCCTTCTCATTTTTCTGAAGGTCAATGATTTTTCTTGCTTCCTGTTGCCAGTCTTGACATTGCTGTCTGTCATCTGATACCTGCTGCTCGAGGGGCCAGGTACACGGGTGTGTGCCCACGCCGTGGGCACAGAACCAGCAGGGTTGATGCAGCCCCGAGCACTGCTCCACGGCTGATGGCGTTGGTCTGTTCTCTGCAGAGCATGTAGTCCCCTGGCTCTAGTGTTGGGTCTCAGCTGCGTCCTTCCCAGCCGAGGTCCCTGAGCGTGGACGTCCTGGTTCTTGTCTGTCTGGTGTCATCACCCATGAACTGGAGAAGAAGCTTATGTCACCCACTGTCTGTGTCTGTGCCTGGACGGTCCCAAGGAGGGGGAGTCTGAGGCTGCTGCAAACCCTGTCCCTTGGGGTGGGACCAGCACAGAGGGGAAGGGACAAGACTGGCCTGTGTTGAGTCTCCCCTACAGGGCCACTCTGTCCGAGGACACGCAGCCTCTAACGGTAGCTTTCAGTCCTGATGACCATGCCCAGGAGGGTGGGACACAGCCGTGGGATCCTCTCTTCTGACAGGTCACTTGTAGGTCTCTGGCGGTAGCTGGAGGCGGTTTGTTTGTGGGAAAGCGGTGGGGTGGCTACTTGCTGCCCACAAACAGCAGCTTCTTCCCACAGCTGTGAGCACCTGCTGCCCTCGCTGGGATTCCCCAGGCCTATGCGCAGGGCTCAGCCCCCAGCCACCCTCTCCCTCCCCTCTTCCTTTCTGTCAGTGTTGGGGACAGAACCCTCCAGCCTTGTTCCAGGAGGTGTCGGCACATTGATGACGTGGCCTGAGTCCCAGCAGGCTCTGCGGGGGTCTGCATGTGCACAGTGGGGGGTGTGGGAGTGGGAGCCAGGTGCCGGGGCAGTTTGGAGCAGCATGACAGAGAGAGCGAGCCCCAGGGCTCAGGCAGAGAGCAGCAGTGAGTCAGTTCGTTGCCCTGTGACATGCTCGGCACACTTCAAGACAGCCTGACCCGTGGAAGCCCAGGGCCACGGACACACATTTTGCTTTGGGGAAAGTGTTGGTGTTGGGGCCCAGGAAGGGCCCTGTGGCCATGATGTCCTTTTGAGGGTGGCAGGGGAAATGTCAGGAGAGTTCATCCCCTGTCCTGTTGACCTCCTGGACTTCTGTGTCCAAGGATGAACCAGGACTCTTTTTCCTTTGTCAGGAAGTGTCTCTTATCTGCTGCCCATCGGTCCCCATGCAGATGTGTGACTTTGTAGACAGCACACTGATTTCCGGGGCCAGATGTGTCCATCTTGGGAACCTAACCCTTTCCCTTAAGGATGGACTCGTGTTGGGAAGGTTATTACGTCTTCATAAGCCTCAGTTTGTTCAGTGTAAAATAAAGTTAACACCTGTTTTTCAGGGTTTTTCCTTGATTACTGCTGGGCCGGTCTCTTCGATAACGTGATTTTGAACGACTGGCTGTTTCCAGTTGACTCATGGTCACATACTTGCAAAGGGACAGTCTTGAAATCTGTGCTTCACATGAATCTGTTCTTGGTTCCAACGGTTAATCCCGTCTGGCATTTCACCAGCGTGTTTGCCCCTTTGCCGACAGGCACACCTGTGCCGTGGCTGGTCACCCACGGTCAGCCAGCAGCACTGTGGTGAGGGCCTGTTTCCCAGCGCAGTAGCTGTGTGTACTCGACATACAATGATCATCAGCTTCATGGGAACCTAGGAAGGTCAGACAACTGCCGCTGCGTTAGAGTCCTAGTCACTGCTGTTCACCACACTGCTCATGCTGTGTGTGGCTGCTCCGTCTGTCTAGCACCAGGGAGTGACCAGGCACTGTCCTGAAGGACACTGCAAATAACTGAAGGTTCCATGTTTGACCAAAAGAACTGAAACACCCACACATGCCATTTTGAACTTTGAGTGGGAACATTTCCCACATGGGTCACACACCCTCTTGTCAGAATAGGGGGAGCATCATCTGACAGCTCACAGGGGATGTGACAGACCCCGACATGCCGTCCTGTGCCGCAGAGAGGCCTCGGTGGCCGTGGGACTTGTTTTTCCTGCTGGACTACCTGGACACCAGATGCTTTCTGCAGTTCCCAGGGCGTGTGTCCCCCTCGCTCACGACGGGCTGTTGGCCTCTGTGTGCTGGTTTATGGGTGGCGGGCAGGAAGAGACCCAGGCACGAGACCTGAGAACACTGTCAGCAGGAGCTCTCCTGCCCTCGGGGTGGGGAAGGCGGGGGTGAGAGGGTAGAGCTGCGGAGACTGTTTGGTTCGTTCATCCCGTTATGCACGGGGCCACGGGCTGCTGAAACTGAGGCAGGACTCAGCACTCCTCAAAGTGCCAGGCAGTTCTGGGTTTGAGTGAATGTGAAGCTGTGGGGCTGGGGGTGGCTTGCTCAGTGTTGGATGGCAGAGGGGTCAGAAACCTGACTGCAAACAGCGAGAACAGATGTGGGCAGAGACTGGGTAGCAGCTGCGGGTCTGTCTGCTGCCCACATCTGGGGCCCCGGAAAGAGCTCCCTGGCAGGGTGCTTGAAAGAGACAGTGACTTGTGCACATGGCAGGGTCCCCTTTTGTCAGAAACTTATTCTTTCTTTTCCCAAGGGAGGGTGCAAGGGTCACTGAGCTGTTCAGACTGTTGGGTCCAAGGGAAGGTGTTGGGGCCCCACCGCAGGAGGAAGACTCCTCTGGCCACGTGTTCCTCAGTGTCAGTGTCCGGCGTTGCTCAAGGAATTCCACCAGCAATGCAATGGTTTCTTTTCAATCCTGACTGCACAAAGACTCTCTCCTTCCCTGCTGCTCTGGGGCACAGGAGACACTTGCCAAGGAAGACTGCTTTGCTGGGCCCCTGTGTGTGTGTGTGGGGGGCGTCCTACAGGGACCTGGACATACACGCTGAGTGAGGCAAAGCCTCTCCCAGTGCATCCCCTTGCCAACCCCATCCGACGCTGTTCACGAACTAGAGTGACAGCCCGAGAGTCATCTTCCGATGGCTGGCCTCCTCTGGCACCCAGATGCTATTTAAATATCTCAGGCACGACTCTGGGGAAACACACAGCCGCTTCCAGCCAAGAGAGGAAATCCACAGAAAATCTTGGTTTTCCACGCCTGGTGCCCAATTTGAAACGCTGGCATGGTTTCAAACGGTCCCTGTGGAGGTGGAGGGGGCCCAGAGCATCCTCAACCACGTGCGGGATGCCAAAGCCTCGCTCTGCATGCACGCTCTGCTCCCACCAGGGCAGTGGGGAGGGTCTCAGGGGCTGCCACCCGGCAAAGAGCTGCCAGACACCTCGGAATGAGCACAGTAATCTGGGGGGGGGCTGTGTCCAGGGAGGGGCCATGCCTGGGGAGGGACCTGTGTCCAGGGAGGGGCTGTGCCCGGGGAGCAGCTGTGTCTGGGAGGGACCATGCCCAGGGAGGGACCATGCCCAAGGTTGGGTGGTGCCCAAGGAAGGGACTGTGCCTGGAAGGGACCATGTCCAGGGAGGGACCATGCCTAAGGTGGGGCAGTACCCAGGGAGGGGCTGTGCCTGGGGAGGGACCATGCCTGGGGATGGACCATGCCCAAGGAGGGACCGGGCCCAAGGTGGGGCCGTGCCCAGGGAGGGACCTTGCACACAGAGAGGCCATGGGGCCATCACTTGGCTCACACTTCTAGAATCAGGGTGGAAACGGGATCTGTGCTGAGGGGCTTGTCCCAGCCTGAGGAAGCCCAAGCATGGCTTGGGAGAAACTGGACAGGTGGACAGACAGGATAGGGCTGAGCAGAGACAGGCAGGTGCTCGCTGAGTTGGTGGGAGGTATTCTCAGTATGTCAATGTCCGTTTCTCCTCGGACATCTGGTCGCCCCTCCATTGCCCTCCTAGTGGCTTGGAGGTTCTTGCAGGGTTGGGACTTGTCTAAGTCTCACAGCCCATGGCGTGTTCCCTGTCTGCCTGTGTCCACAAGGATGCATAGCAGATGACGAGAGTCCATTCTGAAAGGTGATGGTGTTTTACTGACTTGACTAAAGACAGGTGGCCGCCACTGCTAGGTTTGGACCCCAAGAGGGAGAATATCAGAGCCAGGGGATGCCCCAGGGAAGGCTGCCTCCAACCAGGGTGGCATCCACGGAGACCTAGCAGTAGTAATGACAAGGGACAGATGCTCTTTCTCATCCTCCATCCTCCGCACGGTCAGTCCCCTACCAGGGCTCCCATTGGTCAATCCCTCCATTTGTGCAGTTGGCTTGCAGTCGGAGGGCAGATGTGAAGGGGGCAGTGATGCAGGGACAGGGGTGACCCCAGCCCGGACCCATGCCTGAGCTCACTCTGCCATCAGAGCCACCTGCGTGACGGTGCTGCCCGTCCTCACCACACACATCTGAGTAAGTCCCCTTCTCTAAGGTCGTGGGTTGCACCTGCTGGTGAGGGCTAAACACTGCTCCTCTCAGGGACCCCGGTGAGGGTGGCCTGGGCTGGGATAGGCAGTGTGCTGGGCGCAGTGCGGGGCACGAGGCACCTGCCCTGTCACCAGGAGCAGCAGCACGACCTCCTGCCTCCCCTGCTCTCAGCTGGACCTGCTTGAGTGTCAGCAGCACTTCCCGAGCAAAGGACAGGGGAGCAAAGGAAAGGGGGCGGGGGCCTAGGCAGCATGCACCCTGCTCCTGAAATGCAATCTGCTTTTCATAGTCCTGAGCTGGTGCTGCAGGGCCTGTGGAGGAGGGGTGTCATCTGACCTGGGCAGGTGAAAGGCCACATAACATGTGGACAGCTGATCCAGTCCTCAGTCTGATTCCAAACTCCATACTGTGCCATGCAAGTTTCTACAATTGTAGTCATGTGCTTGACACATCAAGAGCCCACAGGCACGCGCTTGGGTCCTCAGTGTCCCCACGTGAAGGGTGACCTGGGCTGTATCCCTGTGCTTGCCAGCTCAGAACTCTATCTAGCGCCTTCTGCAGGGAGAGCAGGGACATTTCTGCAGATGGTCAGAGACATTGAGAAAGCAACCACCCCACACCATTTGCATTTCCCCTCTCTCCAAGCTGATGTTTTCTCCCTGGGATTACAACTAGTAAACAAATTAGCATCTGAAAGCATGGGGGAGGGGTGGAAGCCAGCACTCCAGAAGGGAGGGTCCAGGTTCAGGGCCCCTGCTGTCCCAGGGGCAAGAAGGGGATAGAGGTGTCCCAGAAGGACAGGGCCTCAGTGCTGGCAAGGCCAAGACTCCTGCATGGCCAGCTTCCTTCCCAGGCTCTCCATGGAACCGCCCAGTGGTCCCTCCCCTGGCCATCAGATGTCCCTGATGCCATGGAGGTGGCTGACGTCTCCCGGAGGAACCTCTGAGCCTTGTGAACGCACGAGGGCACCTGGGTCCGCTCAAGTGGCTGGGGCCCCTGTCAGCCGAGCAGTGGAAAGGGACAAGCCGTTATGTCAGAAATGACATGCCGGCCTCTTCTGGTCTCATAGCAGACGTCTGCAGCGCCGTGACTGCGGCTGACAGCCAAGAACAGACGTGGCTGGTTTCCATGCTGGGCTGACACGCATCCAGCTCCCGCGCTCCCTGACACGGCTTCCAACGCTAATTCTCAGCGAGCTGGGCATGAAATGTATGCATGGGCGTCGCACGGTGAGGGCCCTCTGGAGCTATTTGAGGTGCCTGCGATGGCAACATCTGTGATGCTTGCTTCTGCGCATTCCTGTCCCCTCATTTCAATTGTGCAGAGTCTCTGGGAGAGAAGGAGAAAAAGAGAAAGAGAGAGAGAAAAGGGGTCTGCCGATGCCAGTGTCTCCTTTTAGCTAAGAGTGGGGGCCTGGTCAAGCGTCTGAGCAAGGACCACAAGGAGAGGGGCCAGGTTTTGTCTCCCGCAGTCACATGGGGACCGCCGGACTCAGTGCCAATGAACTTGTGCTAAAACACCTCCTACTGCCCTGCCACGTGGCCTGGGGTCATGTCACCGTGTTCCCTGCATGACAAGTAGAGGGTGAGTGTACCGAGACCACATCTGGGAACAAAAGTAGTTAATAGGGATGCCCACAGATGGAAGGGTGGGAGGAGGCTGGCAGGGCGGGCAGTGGAGACAAAACACGGGGTCCAGGGTCATCCGCAAGTGTGTGTGCACGGGTGTGGACGTGGGGGTTGCCAGTTTAATGTTGACCTGCCTGTCTAGCTTCACAGATTTGAGAAGCCCTGTCCCCATTCTCTCGTGGGGGAGGCATGCAAACATGGTGTGTTGAGAGATGCCCAGAGGAGGGCCAAGGGCCACGCCGTGGGCAGAGATGAGCTTAGTGTGCAGGAGTTCTGGTCTCCTAGGATCTGCAGCTGTGAGAGCCTTCGTCCATCCTACCCTCTGGGAGCAGCTCCCCTGGTGTTGCTGGATGACCCCTCTCTGAGGACCCCGATGTGTGTGTGGGGGGATAGTTGCCCCATGTACCGCCCTACTCTCCTCGAGGCGCAGATGATGCAGTTGTCTCTGCCCATCTGCAGACACGCCCCTGCCCACCCTCGGCTCTCAAATATAATAGCTAATGGTTTGGAGAGAAATGGCCATCCGTTCCCGGCACCGCCTTAGATGTCTAACTATTGTGGGAAGTACAGAAAGGGAGGCTCCCGGCTACTCCCACAGTGCAAAGGGCTGCCAGCCAGGCACAGGGAGGCCAGAGGCAGCCATGCTGGCGGTTCTGGACTCCCTGGGTCTCTGCACAGCCCCGAGGGAGAGAGCACCAGCCCCTGCTCACCCGCTGCCCCACTGAGCAAGGCAGGGCCAAAGGCCGCATCTGGACCTGCAGCCTCAAGGCGAGGCTCAGACCCCGGGCACCTGTGGTCTCTCCTCTCTGTGCTGCTGGTACCTGACCTGTGTCGGACCTCCTCTGCTCCTGGGCCCTGGCCCTCCTTGCCTTCCCTGCTCTGAGCTGGTTCCACCAGTGGGCAGCTCCAGGGTGCACCACAGCTAGGAGCAGGGCCAGGTGTTTGCTGCTGACTGCAGGGTTTCTACCGTCTGACCGTGTCCTTCACCATGAGGGCCGGCCCTTCAGTGGGGGCCCTAATAGCTCCTTGGGATGAGCTTCCTGTCACACATCACCTGCCATAGCATGCTGTCACAGACTCACCGGGCAGTCCTGGGGCCTGCAGTCCTCATGGCAAAGTGTCACTTCAACCTGTGCAACCCCTCCATCCTGCAGGCTCCTCACCTGCCAAAAGGAAACATTCGCCTTCGACACGCAAGGTGCTCATAAAACAGGCTCTGAGCAGTGCCTGGCGCACTATGATTACTCAGAAACACCCCTTGTTTTACCTCCATCAGCATTGAGGTTCAGGTTTCTTCTTTAGGGGTGTGGGGGTTACAGCGAGATCCCAGGTAGGGAGAGAGGGGTGGGGGGGTGACACACGTGGTCATCTGTGCGGCTACGACTTCACCAAGAGATGCACCAGCCACAGACCCTCCCGCAGAGACCGCCAGCACCGGAGGGCAAACACGGATACTCACACTGCTAGCACATGGCGTTTGTCAGTGGTTCTGTGTGTGACAGAGAGGAGGACAGGAGGGAGACAGGACAGGAGGGAAGAGGGCGGAGTGGTGAATCGGCTTTTCAGAGGAGTGGATTTGGGGATCCTCTTTCCCCTGATTATTTCTGAATAGCTGCAGTGTTTTCCTGCCTCCTGTCTTCACTGTGTCACTCCAAGTGTCCCAGGATCAATCGGCTCCATCTGAGACTCTTGGAAGGAGACGGCCAGAGCCACCTCAGCTGCCAGAGCGAACAGAGCCTGACGTTTGGTCTGGAGCCCGGGCTGGGACGTCGACAGCCTTGTCCCCATGTCCTGCTAGTCCATGGCTTCTGCTCTGCCTTCTCTGAGCCCCAGGCTGCCCCCCCCTGCCCCATCTGTAGGCTGAGTGCCGTCTTCCCCAACAGCATCCATGCAGAAGGTTCCAGAGAGGACGCCCCCCCACACCTTCCAGCGGAGGCTGACTTGGAGACGGGAGTGAGGATGGGGGGACCTAAAGCCGAGTCCCCATGAGACCCTCCATCTCTCCCTCTGGTTGCGGATGCACCCCCAGCACCTGCTGCCGACTCGGCGGCCGGCCCAGGCCTCCCCCCTGCCCCCCGTGGGGAAACCGGGGAAGCGACCGCAGGCAGTTCTCTGTCACTTCTTCCAAAACCTTGGCTCCTGGGACACGTGTGTTCTGACACAGGTTGCACCTGAGCGGAGGAGGGTGGTGGCGCGGTGGTGTCCCCTCAGAAGCAGGGACGGCGGCCAGGATGGCAGTGGGGCCCATGGGAGACCGACCTGCAGGCCACTGTGCTTTGAGGGAAGGGATGCTGTTGGTGCTGACACCAGCCCAGAAGTCACAGGCTGCTTAGGGATGAGGGGGAGCCCTAGGGGAGCCTTTCTTTTCTGAAGTGTAAGGCAAGATGTGCTGTTAGCTTGTCCGACTGGGTGAGGAACATGGGCATGGATATGACCAGGCCCTAAATTCAGGGCACTCACAGCAGATGACCAACCAGGACTGGTAGGGACCTGCACTTCTGTCCCTGCACAGGGGGAGGTGCTGTTGTCACTCCGTTGCTCATAACCCTGAAGTCACACAGCAGGTGAGCAAGCCAGGCCTCAACCCAGTTCTGACTTGTCCAGAGGGCAGTGCTGTGCAGTGTGTGCTGAACTGCTGTCGGAGGGAGGAGACTCAGGGCAGACAGAGGACGGGGAGGAGAGCCCGCCTGGCTGGCTTCTTTGTTGACATATTTTCCCAATAAACGTGGCCTCAGAACAGAAGGGGAAAGAGAAGGGCCTGAGCAGCTTCTGGGTTACCCTACAAACCCTACGGCATCCTGTCCCCCTCGAAGGATGGCACCCTGTGCTCTGACACGCCACGGATGTCGCTCTCTGGGAAGGAGAACGTGCATTTGAACCCTGTTAGCTTTTGGGGAAAAACAGGGCCCTTGTGGACAATCTCAGTGATGCTTCTGTTAAATGGGGGTATAGCAATATGCGGCCGTGCTGTGTGTCCCCTGGGCTGTGGATGTGGCCTCTGGGGATGTGAAGAATGCCGGGACATTTGTACCAACTCTGAGCTCACACTGCCAGGGGAGGTCCAGGGCCCCACAAATGTGAAGCTGACAGAGGTCACGGGGTCCCTGGGCTGAGCCCTGGCATGGCGGACCCTTGCTGTCCCCGGGAGAGTGAACACATCAGGGTGCACCTTGCTCCCAGGGAGGGGAGATCAGAGGTGCCCATTAGCCCTGAGTGTGGCAGCTGTGGGGTCTGCCGTGCTCAGCTCCTGGCTGGGCTGGGCTGACCCAGCTCTCTGGCATTTAATAATGCAGATGGGAGGCTCTCAGCCTATTAATTATTAATGGCCCTTTTTGCATTTCTGAGGGCAGCACAGAGACAGCTCCCTGGCAGCGGAAGGGAAGGGGATGGATAGAGGGGACCCACAAGGGGAGTTGCCCTCCTGCTCCCTCTGCAGGGAGAGGCCTCCGGGAGGGTGGGTGGGCACATTCCTGTCTGTCCTAGAGGAGCTGGTGGCATGTTTGTGCCCCGTGCACACGGAGACCAAAGCCTCCACGGCACCAGGTGTGCAGCTTTATGGAAGGGAACTCCTTTGTATCTGAGCCCCCGCCTGGCTGGTCACTCCAGGAAGGTGAAGCTTAGCCCCACTTGGATCCAGACCCCCATTTCCTTGCCAGCGTGGGGGCCCTTCTCCCTGCTCATCATGGTGAGTGGTGGGTTTGCAGCAGGCGCACTGTCCTTTCTGAGGCACTGTCTCCTTCCTGCCGCTTCCAGGGCCGGGGTGTGCCAGGCCCGTTCTCACCACCCTGCAGCTGGTCACCGCGGATGCACGTGCGGAGGCCATGACAGTTGGAGGGAGCCCTCCTCTCACTGACGGTTGGCACCCTTTCCTGCCATTGCACATTCTGCTGTTATCTCACTAAGGGGGCCCTCGGCCTTGGGAAGAAAGAATTTAAAAGTAACAATAAAAGAAAAAGAGAAGAGAGAGGTTTTGCTTCTGCTGCACAAGGGATGGTTGTGTCCTTTGAAAGCACCAGGCTGGGGGTGTCCCTGCAGTCTCTGTAGAGTCGTGTCTGGGGAGAAGGGCCCACAGCAGGGCCCAGCCTGGGTGGGGGCACAATCCCGAGACTCCCCCCTCCATTAGCACCCGGCCTGGCTGCAAACACGCCAGCTACACGGCCGGGGCCCAAGCAGGAGAGAGCCCCGGACAGGGCCTGCTGTCCCTTTTCCCCAGATGCTGTGACAGACGGCAAATTCAAGTCCAGAGAGGAGAGGGGGGGGTTGGAGGAGTCAGAGTCTGCACCTGAGGGCTGTGTGGACACTGCACCCCTGGCCTGTGTCAACTGCCCCAGCACTGGGCCATCCAGCGTTGCTCGGGAGCCTGCGTGCGTTCCTAGAGGAAGAAACTGCAGAGGATGTGGTCCTGTCTTCAAGGGCACCGTGGCAATGGCACTCGAGGGGACAGTGTCCACTCCTGGAGCACAGAGGGGCCCTGAGAGGCAGATGCGTCACCAACAAGGCCCCACCCTAAACACCAACCCTGCAGGACCTGGGCCAGTCATGTTCCCACCTCGTGACCTTGACCGGCCCCTGTGTGCGTACGGGCATCTTATGCTCGTGACCTTCCCCCACCTCCCAGACAGGCCAGGTCCAGGTGCCACATCTGCTGGGGGTCCCCACCCTGAGTCTCCCGTTGGTCACTCAGAAACCTGCTAGAGTTCCCCTCTGTGTGTGATGCTTCCCGAGACCCTCGGGCAGAGTCGGTCAGTGCAGAACTCAGCCCTGTCACAGTGCATTCTGATGGGATCCACCTGCTGGTGCCTCTTCTCCTTGCGGGCATGTCCACTCCTGGGGCCTGGCATGGGGGATGCGGTTCCTTTGTGCAAACCAGGCATAAGTCACCTCTTCTTCAGCTGGGCTCACTCCTGTGCCAGTGACAGGACATGGGGATAGGCTGGGGTGCTAGCCTCCCCTGACCCCCAGGCAGGAGCCCTGCAGGAGGCACGAGCTGCATGTCCCAAAGTCAGAAGAGACGTCCCCATACCCCATAGGCCAGTGGCACACAGCGGATGTGCAGACCTGTGCATCCGGGCCCGCACATCTCAGTGGGGCAGTTAGGCCGGCACTCAGACTTTCTCTGGCTACGTCTGCAGTGTCTGCAGCGGTGGGCGCCGCAGCCCACGGGAAGCGCCGGAGACAGCCCAGCCGCAGACACCCACTGCCCTGCAGCCATCAGGAGTTGCCATGGAAACGGGCAGATGGTGAGATTGAAATGGACACGCAGTATTGATCTCCCGTTTTTCCACTTCCTTTGGGCCACGTGTGGAGTAGAGTGGGATGTTGCCAACTGGCTCAGGCCCCAGAATGCTCGCCTGGGTCCAGATTGTCCAGCCACAGCTCCCTCTCCTCCGCCGTGGGGAAGTATCATCATTTAACAAACCGTCGTCCTCATAGTGGACGCTCATACTGTCCTTTTCATACCGTACACGACGCTGCGGTAAACATCATGGTTAACACACTTGCTTTCTCATTTTAGACGACCTATTTAGGAAAAGTTGCCTAATGCAAAGGTCAAAGGGCGTGAACGCTAAGTTCCCTGATACAGAGCATTTTCCAGAAATACTATTCCATTTCACAGTTTTACTCCCAGTAGTCACGCGCCAGAATGTCTCTGCCACTGGGCCAACGTTAGGGACACTCCGTGGAATGATCGCTTTTTGATCTGATTGGCAAATGAAAACCACGTCTCCTTTTCCGACCCTCCTCTGCATGAGGCTGGTATGATGATGGGATGATGTCCTGTTTCCCTGAGCCACAGTGCCTCCAGCTCAGGGACAGCTGCTCCAGGCCGGACAGCTGGGGTCTGGGCCTGATGTCCGAGGTGACAGCTCTGGACATGGCACCTCTGGTCTCCCAACTCCAGAGTGGCCTTCATGGCAAGGGCACCTAGCTGAGTCACTGCCCCCCACCCCGCTGCCCTGCACACTGCGCCGTTCCCTGGGGCCTCCCCTGAGTTCTGAGGCCCCTCCCAGCGAACCGGTCACTGAGAACATGGCCTCTACTCAATGGGACAGTATCCCTACTCCTGTGTCTTTGTTGCGTTCCCTCCTTATCATGTGCTCCTAGACCCTTTGGTTGTGTGGTTTATTGAGACTGGCGCCTACTCTTGGCCCCCCCTCCTGACCATACCACACTGCCTGCTGCCCAGGCCGCTAAGCATCAGGACAGGCTGGCCTCAACCTTGGGGCCTTGTGGGCAGCGGAGGCTGGATGACAGGCAAGGTGGACCCAGGCTGCTGATGTTAGAGGGCAGGTAGGTGACACAGGATATGGTGTCTTCTTGGCCACAGCAGAGGCGGGCATAAGAAGGACACACGTGAGGGTTTAAGGGGCTTTGGAATGTGGAGAAAAGCCTACTCATACAACATGCTGTGTTCTGGTTCCATGGAGCCTCCGGCCTGTGAGACAGGCTTCCCTGGCCGGGGGACCCTGACTCCATGGGAGGAAACCAGTCAGTCTGGGTGGGAAGTGAACATAAACTCAGATGTCAGAAGTCCTGTCGTGACAACTGTCATGTGTGTCACTGGCGCCGAAATTGGGCCAGAACCACCAGCCCAGGTGGCTATAAACCTTTGGTCCTGTCACCAGAGGTGCTGATAACTGAGGCCTGAGCAAACTCTGGGCCAGGACCAGGAAGCGCAGGTGGAGACTGGGAGCTCAGGTGATCTTGGGATCTGTGGGGAAGCTGCAGACTGGAGGCCAGTGTGCTGGGGCAGAACTGTCCCTGGCCTCCCCCCCCCCCCAGAGGTCCTCTCATCAAGGTGGGGACCGTCAGGCACCATGGTGGGTTCAGGACACACTTCTGAGAGCCCAGAAATGTCCCCCACACCAGAGCTGGGGCCTGGATGTCACTGGAACAGCCCTATTTGTAAGGTCGAGACGAGATAGCCGGAAGCCTTCATGTTTGTCCTTGAGGGGATTCCTGAGTCAGCAACCCCCACAGTGCTGGGACAAATGTCCTTCCTCCTCCTCCTCCTCCTCCTCCCAGAGGCCACTGTGTCCCCACCATAGCCCCTCCGGGGGCCTCCATGTCTCATCTGCTCCAAACACAGGGTCTGGCAGCCTGACATCGGCCCCATCATGCCATGTACGACCCGCACATCGCCAGGCTGTGAATGAGCCAGTGACCACCATGTGGCACTCCTGTCATCGCTGTCCCACGGCCTCCTGTGACTCCTCATGGCCCTCACAGGACTTGTCATGTGTCCGTTCCTGAGTCTGCTCTTCCTGACATAGACTCGGCCCTGGTCCTCAGGGCTGAGTCCACCCACCTCTGAGCCTATCCTGGGCCCGCAGGTTCTGTTGCCACTGAGTTCTGCTGACCTGCCCCTGTCTGCTCTGCCTTTAGCTGTTCTCCCTCGGGTTTCTTGGGCCAGGGCTGCTCTGATGGCTGCTGCTCCTTGTCCCCAGGCCCGAGGGTTCGTGGAGCCTTCTTCTCCAGGCTCTTGGGCCCCCACCTCCTGGTGCCACCTCCCGTCCTCAGGTCCAGGCAGCATTTCTCCAGCCCCTGCACCTGCTCAACTCTTCTCGTGTTCTCTATCCTTCCATGTCAACACTGTGTGAGCGGACAGCAGAGGTAAATGCTGGTGGCCAGTGACCACGTGCAGCCGAGTCCCTGCAGCGTCCCTTCTCTATATACCTGCAGTGCACCCCTTTCATGGGATGAACGTCCACCTGTGAGGTCAAGCACGGTGCCAGACGTGGCTGTCAGCGTGCATTGCCACCGACACTCAGAAGAACGGTCGGCACACAGCGCCAGGAAGTGGCAGCTCATGTTGCCGTCACTGGAGTCTCTACGGTTGACCAGAGGGGCTGCTGCTCCCCGCCCCTGCGTCAGAGCACCTGCACTGGGCTCCCAGGAGGAGACGCGTCCCTACCTCTGATGCAGAGGGTTTGCAGGGCAAGTGGTTTGAGATCCAGTGGCTTTACAGTTTCTCCCAAAGCTGATAAGTTAGCAGGACCTGTCCCGGAGGCTCCTCTGCTGCTCCTGGACTTCCTACGCGTGGGTGGGTGGCGGTGGCGGGGAAGTGCCCCCCTACCCCTGCACCACCTAGCACAGGTGAGGGGAAAGCACATTGGCCCCGTGGGCGGGCGCGAGCATGGGAGCGCTGGGCGGGGCTATACAACCCCCCCACCCCCACCCCCACCCCTATCTCTACAGCGAGGCTGAGGCAGACAGGTCCAGGTGGGGATGGTACCTGGGTCTTATTCCTGGACGCCCAAAAGAAGCGGGCATCTGGAAGGCGTCCATGGAGGAATGGCCTGAAAGAAGAGGGTGAGGACTCTGACAGTGGCGGCCACTGGGGCCTTCCTCAGAAGGGCCAGATGGGGACCTGTGATGGTCCCGTTGCCATGGATACACCTTGCAGGAGCCACTGTCACCGGATGAACTCTGGAATGTCCTGGAGCACCTCCCATGCGTGTCCTGCTCCCCCTCCTCCTCCTGCTTCTCTTACACAGCCGCTCCCTCTGGGCAGGTGTGTGGGCAGTGAGTGGGGGAGTCCTGTTTTAGGTCCAGGGCCACGTGGGAGGAAGCGTCAGAGACAGCACATACTCCTGAGAGCCGTCTCAGTGGCTGCTCCAGAAGGGTGTAGAATGGGGTCAGAAGACAGTGGACTCTGTGGATCCTGCCCAGACTGGCTGTGTCTTTTGTCCGTCTCCCCTCCAACGGCCATGGTTCAAGAGTATGGAGACACTCATGGCTCTCCTGCCACCTAAGCCCTGCCTGGGACATGAAGGTCACTGTGAAGGTCACTATTTGGCTTTGTTAGGGAGAAATGCCTATGTCTGGGAAGGAAGGTTAGAGCAGCAGGCTTATGACCTCAAACCCTGTCATGAGTTCAGCGACGCTGCTGAGCGAGGCCTCATGTGCCCTGGGTCACAGAGATGGATTACAGGTCGGGGAGTGACTCCACATGGGTCCCAGCTCTGCCCACCTGTGCAGGCAGCTTCTGTCCACCAAGGAAAGGACCAGGCTTAGACCGACTGAGCACCGCTCCGTCCCCTGCGCTGTGAAGGAGACAAGGGCTCAAACGTGTCATGGAGAAGGACTTCGGTGGGAGGTGTGTCAGGGGGGAACCCAAGCAGCAGCCCCTACTCCTCCTCCCATCTGAGGTCAGAGACTGAGAAGGACTCAGAGATCACCAGGAACGGCGGTCTCTGCTGTTGCCATGACAACTCATGCCACACTCTCTGGATGCCCGCTCCACAGCAGACCCGGAGCAGCCCCGCTTACGAGGACACTTACAAACATGGTGTGACTCCAGAGCCAGAGACACAGAGAGACAGCCTACATGCTTATCAGGACACCTCCGGATGGCAGCCTTGAGCCCCGTCGGAACGTGGTCACGAGAAGAGGGGTCATTGTCATCTGCAGTGATTTGCAGCAGGAAAGAAAGAATGGACGCGCTGACTTTCAGGGTCAGCCTATAGGAGGCCCCTCAGAACCCTGCTCCAACGGCGTTCAGAAACTGCACAGGGGGACCCAGAGATAGAATTTTAGGCAGCAGGCGCCCTGGGCCCTGCCCACATCCCCGTAGGAAGTCGTTGTGTCCACAGAACGTAGACACATAGAGAGCACCCAGCCTCTCTGTTGACAGTGTCTCCAGCGAGCATGTGGAGGGCTGGCCTGGGATTCCCCGGCCTCCATGGCCACATGAGCTGAGTCCTCGTGTAAACCTTTCTCCACATCTCTCTGTTTCTCTGTTGCTGCCGCACAAGCCACCATAGGGCCAGTGCTCCAGTCAGCACACACCTAGTGTCTCACTGTGTCCATGCCCTCAGGTCAGGAACCTGGGCCACAGCTCTTCCTGCGTCTCCTGCTCAGGGTCTCACAGAGTGGTGTGTGTGTGGGTAGGTGCGGGGGGGGGGGCAATTTGGCTCGGCTGCATTTCCATCTGACGCTAGATTATGGAAAAGTCCTCTTTCACATCCAGTTGGGGTGCTGAAAGAATTCCTTTCTTTGAGGTGTTAGGACCAGTGGCCTGGTTTTTTGCTGGCTGTCAACTGGAGTTCCCACCTATCTCTCCTAGAGGTCATCTCCATCTCTGGAGGTCACCCACAGGTCTTAGAGGTCAACTCAAGCTCCTAGAGGTCAGCCTCAGCTCTTAAGGGTCACCCCAAATTCCTAGAGGTCACCCTCAGCTCCTAGAGGTCACCCTCGGCTACCAGAGGTCACCCACAGCTCACAGAGGTCACCCTTTGCTCTTCCCCACGCTCCATCAAGCTGGCAAGAACAACTTCCAGAGCATCTGTTCATGAGGAGCCTTCCACGTGTGCCGTCACCATGGGAGCACCCCCCTGCAGCGTGGTCTGTGGGTAAGCGTAGCCACTCCCACACTCCCAGGGGAGGGGTCTCATGGGTGTGCACACTGGGGCCGGAGCGGCAGGGGCTGCCTTTCAGGCTGTCCACCCATCACACAAAATGTTCATTCCAGAACATGCACTTCCGGGTCACCTAAATCACATTATGCCTTGAGTTGCCATAACATACAGTACTTGAAGACTAGTTTCTCTTAAGTTTTACTGAAAAATACAAAACAAAAACCTAAGCCCTGTTCATCTAAACAATGGATCCTTTCTCATGGTTACTTTATTTACTGAATTTGTCTGATAGTACTCTTCCATTCACTCACTTAAATCTTCACTGACATCCTCCTATGGGCTTCGCCCCCCACACCCCTGTAAGCTCCTGGTTAGCCAGGTGATGGGCCCCCATGCCCCCTGTGCTAGGCCTAGAAGCAGGCTCTGCATCAGAGCAGCAGAGGGCTGGGGAGGCAGTCCCCCACCCCCACCCTGAGGGTCCTGGGGGCCAGGCCTGCTGGCTTGAGCAGTCAGAGAATGACTCTGAGCTGAGTGTAGGCTCTATACTTATGACATCATCAGAAACGCAGATGACAATGATGGCCATGCCCTCCAGGCCCAGTGGGACCCTGCTCACTCAGACCAAGTATCCTGTCACCCTCTGCTGCCCTCCCGGTCTGATGCCACCAGTGCACGTCCCACGGGCCCTTGAATGTGCTCAGGTCTCCCTCACGTAAACAATGCTTTACAAACTGGGGACTTCTGGGCCCTGCACCCCCACATGCAGCCTGTCCTTTCTTTCACAGACTTGTTTCTGGAAGAGACCAGCCAGCACCGGGCAGGTTCCACCCCTGGTTTCTTTGTGTGGAGAACGGGCATGCAATGCCCATGTTGAGGACCCACGAGCCCAGGCCCTACCTGGACAGGGCTTGGCACACTGCAGGAATTGGCAAAGATGGGCTGCCATTGTCCTCACACACCTGTCCCTGGGGGTCGGGCTGGTTCCCTTCCATACCCCTTCCCATTTCACAACCTGGCTCCAGGAGAGTGGACATGGAGGTGGGATTGCTCCCTCGAAAGAGCCCGTGGTACCGTGTCCCAGTAGAGATCCCCCTCACCCCTGCCATTTTTAGGTTCTTTGACGAGACTGTGAAAGTTCAAAGCCACGGTCTGGCCTCCCATCCCTGACTTGGTCTTGCAGGCGATGGCGTGCTGGCGTACACGTCTCTGTGTAGATCTCCAGAGTTGCATCTTCTGACACCTGGCTCTTGAACAAAACATATGTGCATGGCTGCCAAAGGCAGGTTTATTTATGCGTCCAGTGACTCCCGGTTCCGGCAGCTAATCTTGGCACACATCACTTGATGGCCATTACAGACAAGATTTACGTGATATTTGTCCTTTCCTAAATCTGCACATTTATTTAAGGTCGTGTCCTGGGCTCTCACTGAGGGATGGTGCTTTAGACCCGGCCGCCGCGCACCTGGGCTGTTGCCAAACATCGATTGGGCAGAGGATGATCACGTCCACAGACGCGATGGGGAGGGGATGAAGGGAGAGCTGTCGTACGTATGTTAAATATGATAAGGCTGCTGGAGAAAGCCAAGTAATCACAGATAAGACAGGTCGGGAATGGAAGATAGCTTAAGGAATCTGTGCATCTTGCCCAAGGAAAAGGCACCACCAGGCATTCTTGGTGCTGCCAGGGAACAGCCGGGGCAGGTGGTGTCACCCGGTCCCGTGTGGCAAAGAAGGAAACAGATCCTAAGGGAGGGGTTATGTTGATGGTCCCAATGTCTTGGGCCAAAAAAGTCTGAGTTTCAGTCTGAAGTGGAACCAGCAAGGTGACAGTTTCTCCACAGAAAGATGGGGGTCAGAAAGCCAGGGGCCCACACCTTTCTATGTTTTCTGGCTGCAAACATGACCTCCTGGTCAGAGCCTGGCCCTGAGCTCTGGTTCTGCTCTGGACTCCGCCTTTACCCTCCCCCCCCCAAGCTCCTCCATGATGATAAGGACAGACAGACAGAAAGGGAGAGAGATGAGAAACATCAACTCATAGTTGAAGCACCTTAGTTGTTCATTGATTTCTTTCTCATATGTGTCTTGACTGGGGTGCTCCAGCCGAGCTGGTGACCCCCTAGCTCAAGCTAGTGACTTGGGGCTTTAAGCCAGTGACCATGGGGTCATGTCTATGATCCCACACTCAAGCTAGTGACCCTATGCTCAAGATGGTGATATTGGGGTCTTGAACCTGGGTCCTCAGCATCCCAGGTCTATGCTCCATCCACTGTGTCACTGCCTGGTCAGGCAGAAACCAGGGCTCTTACAAGATGCAGCTTCCCACAATTTGTTCTTCTCCAAGTGTCTTACCACCAATGTGCGAGATGACTACGTTGTTCACGTCTTCCTGAATGCCAATATGTTTATTTTCATTTCTATTAATTCCATAGTGATAAATAGTATCTAGCTTTTATCCTAATTTGAATATTTGGAGTGAATTAAATATTTTCACCTATTTATTGACCATCGATATTTTCAATGGGCTGTTTGTTTTCTTCATCAATGTTATTTTTTATTTCTTTGTCAGATTTCTTTGTATTTTAAGGATATCAAGCTGTTCTGCAAAGCAAATATTTTCATTTTTTAAAATGATTTTGTTGTGTTTTTTGGGTGGACAACATCATGACATTTGTGCGCAGTCAGACTGCACAGTCAGGTGCGTCCCCTGGGTCCCTGACTTCTGGTGTCTTCTGCACAGACGCACGGTTGATTCTGCTGGATGATGTCACAATGGACAGCTCCTTCCTGGGTTTGGGACCCACACCTCCCTCCCTGCTGAGACAAGGGAGGAGGTGTACGTGCCTCTCAGAGGGGGTGACAGCTCAGCTCAATGATGGGGTGGCCATGTGCACACTTGTGAGGGCGAGTGGAAGAAGACCTGGTGGGGGCTGTGCCCCGGGGTTGGCGGCTTTGCAGGAGGAAGGAGGAAGCTCTCTAGAATCCAGAACCACTCCTCCGTCCTGTACGCCTGTCCTGTCTGTCTTCTCTCTGTCCTGCATGTCTCTCCTCTGTCTGTACTCTCTCCGTCCTGCACGCCTATCCTCTGTCTGTCCTCTCTCTGTCCTGCACGCCTGTCCTCTGTCTGTCCTCTCTTCATCCTGCACGTCTGTCCTCTGTCCTCTCTCTGTCCTGCACATCTCTCCTCTGTCTATCCTCTCTCTCTGTTCCACATGCCTGTCCTCTGTCTGTCCTCTCTTTCCTGCATGCCTGTCCTCTTAAAATTTACCTTTATCCCACTTTCTGAGGTTCTGCCAGCTGTCGACCTGCCTTTCCTCGCATGGAACAAGCCTGGATCTTGAGTTAATCTTTGCCCCGTC
This sequence comes from Rhynchonycteris naso, assembly GCA_037038555.1. Lineage (NCBI taxonomy): Eukaryota > Metazoa > Chordata > Mammalia > Chiroptera > Emballonuridae > Rhynchonycteris > Rhynchonycteris naso. Next base: position 109,895,318 of record CM073001.1, read on the forward strand.
CCCTCACTTATCCGTGTGCCCATCGCCGCCATGCCAGCTGCTCCTGCCTACCCTCTAGCTTTAATCGCGGCTCTGAGCTTTAACCCTTTACCTGGTCTACGAAGCGTGCTTTGTCATCCTTATTAATTCCTCTATTGATGGTACCTCAAACTCTATTATTTTTCAAGAAAAGTAGAGCTATTTTTAAAAGCCTCATTATTTTACATGTGTGAAATAAAAGGAGACGTCTTCCAGTGGACCGTGTCTTCCCCACATTTATATCTTAGCCCAGTCTCACGATGACAAGATTTGGGTATTTAAAAAAAAACATATAAAATGATAAATTATAAGACCTATGATTCGGTTCCGTCATAAATGGAACCATGGGAGGGAACACCACAAGACCACAAAGGCAGAGGGTTTTGCAGAGTCCTGTGTGGGACTGGCGGTCAGAGCCAAGGCTCTGTCCTGCGTCTGGAGCAGGAGCCGAGTCAGCTCCTGTGAACTTAAAGGGGGAATTGCACGAGGACATCACCAGGGACCCACCACTCCATGTGACTCTTGGTGCTTCTTGTGCAGAGGGTTCCCCTTCGCGTCTGCTCTGCACCTCAGCCCTTTAGGATATCACTGGGCCACCTGCAGTGTTCTGGTCTCCCATTTAAACCAAATGGACCCCAGGCAGTGGTCAGAGGGGGTGGGCAGCGTGCGGAAGGCTATGTAATATGTGTCTGCAGCCTGGCGTCAGGTGTCAGGGCGCCAACAGCTCTCCTGTGTCGGGAAGTGTTGGTCCACATGTCCCAGTTCTTTGTCAAAGGGGGTGGGTGATGTCAGGACTGTCGGGAAAGAGAAAACAGTGGCCATGGTGCGTATCCTCTAATTGACTCCCTAAAAGCCAAGCCTTGCAGAAGTGTCATTGAGTGTCCGCGGTTCACGTAGCTTCCTTTCACTGATTTGGAGTGATGTCAGGGAGCCAGGTCTGCTGGTTGATCTGTAACGGGCACTAGCAGGCATGGACCCTCACATCACGAGTGTCACAGATACTGATTGGACGACAATGGGCGTGAGGCTGGACTCTGATGGGCAGTGTGTGCACCAGCTGGGTGACGGCTTAAAAAGAGAGAGGCGAGTTAGTCGTGGAAGCTTCAGGTCAGGCGGCTCAGACCAGCAGGAGGTCATGGCATGGCTGGCAGGTCCCAATAGCCTGAGCAGCTTGGGATAGAGGGCAGACACAGACTGGCCTTCTTCACGGCCCTCCAGCTTAGAGTTTAATTGAATAAACTGACCTGTCAGAAAACCTGTGTCCCGCATGAGCCCAGGGTGTGTGGTTATGGTAGCTCCTGCTCTCAACCCGTGACGTCACTGCGTGTGCAACGTGACATAACCAACCCCCACCCCATACCCTGCAAGCCACCGGGAGCCGGCTCCGTTCTATCTCAGCGGTCTTGATGGCCTTGGTGTCATGATTTGTGAAAATGTTCCATTTCTTGTATGAATCATCACAGGGTTACTGCTATGACAACTTCCTCCTCCCCAATATCAGGACCTAGCAGGTTACAAGTTTGTGTCTCAAGACCCTCCTGCAGCAAGTGAGGTGGCCAAGCAGGTTGACCTGTGCTGGCACATCCCCGAGTCCCAGCGGCCCCCTCACCTCCCGCCACCCCAGCCCTGCCCCTCACTTCACAGGAGAATGTGGTCGGCAGGGTCTGGGCTGCATCATTCGGGGCCCAGGACCTGCCCATCCTGTGGCTCTCACTTCCAGTGGGCGCTCAGAGTGCTGGGTGGTCACCAGCATGCAAGGAAGAAATAGATGGCATGAGAGAAGATCACAGTGTCCAGCTGGAAGGATCATGTGTTTTGGCTCCGAGTTCAGTGACCAGATCTCTTTGGGTGGGCAGACGTTGGCACTGTGTTTATTGGCTGTCCTTGCACAGGCAGTGGGACTGAGGAGCACGCACGGGTAGGTGGTGGTCAGCAGGGTCTATGGACATGATGGAATGCAAGGGTTGTCAGGAGATACCTGCTATGTGGCCTCTGAGACGACCTTCCCTGGACCCCACAAGGCAGCCATTTGAGGTGATCGGAACCCAGGTGTCCACGTGCCTCTGAATTCGGTCTCAGGGCTGCCGTTCACCCACTGGGAGCGGCACCCAGAACCTCCACTCTGTGTGTGGTGCTGTGGCCGGGGACATGGCTGTGTCTGGGTGTCCACCGCAGCCCTGCGGCAGGTGGACCCAAACCGAGAGAGAGTGAGCTCCAGTTGTGTGAGGAAGGTGAGTTCACTCAGGGTCCTGTCTCTTTTATGTCACAGTTTTCTAAATGTGTCCATCACACTTTTTGTACACTTCCTAATGTGTTTGACAAATATGAGCAAAAGAACGATAGTTACAGAAATGCCCTATTCTCTAAGGCTTGTAAGAAACAACTCGCATTTAAGAGCATCTGAAGAGGTGGCATTCTCCTGACTGTTACTGCTGGCGGGGCTTACACTGCGTGTAAATTAAATTGCTGAAATGAGGGTAAGTACGACTGAACCAGCAGTAAGATTTATCCCTCCTAACCGTACAGGAAATAGTTTTAGAATTTTCCTTAAACCTTGCTTTTAAGGCAATTAATACACAGGAGTTTCTCTTCTCTCTCCCCCTCTCTCTGTCTCTCTCTCTCTTTCTTTCTCATTGAAATAGGTTTTCCAACAAACCAAACTTTCTTGGTGTGTCTTCCGACATCTCTGGACTAGTGGCAGCTCTTTGAATACGTCTGTTTAATGTGGCGGTGCGTGCCTGCAGTTTAGCTGGTGTAACGTGACTGGCTCCAAACCCCAAAGCTCCGTCGTCCGGCCTCCCGCCCAAGATTCTTTAAAATTCCCAAATAGAGAATTAACCCACCTCCTGAGGGCAGCCAATCCAGGACAAGCCCCTCATTTTTTCCCAGAGTGACCACATGCTTCACTGTGCCCTCCTCTGCCCTGGGGCCCCTCCTGTTCCCAGATGAGCATGTCCCTCAACAGACCAGCCAGTGACCGTGCCCCCACCTGCACAGAGAGGTGATGACTCTGCTGGAGGTCTGTCTGATTGCTCTGATCTGGGGCGGTGCTGACCCTGGGAGGCAGGTGGAAGTGTAGGGGCGCCTGTGGGTGTCACAGTCACTAGGTAGGAAGATCCACGGCCGTGGAAGCCTCATGCAGTGAGTAACCCTCTCTCTAGCCCAGTGGCTGGCCGAGGAACACCCGGGTTCCTGGCCTTTCCCAGGACTGTGGCCAGACTTCAGATGTTGAGACAATGTGTCCAGAATTGGGCAGACTCTTGCACCTCACATGGTCTACAGGGCGCCGTGGCTCTCTCCTGTCCCACCCCTCCAGCTGTGGCACCTCTCAGCCCAGGGAGCCCTGTGATTGTTTGCCACTCTAGGCAGCATGGAGCTGACAACTGATGTGATCAGGGCTAGTGCAGCGAAGCCACTCAGGCTGCAGGGACCGTGTGGGGAGCTCAGCTCTGCAGGGCCCAGAAGGTAGAGTCCGCCAGGGAGAAGCCATGTGAGCTGGGACATGAAGAAGGACAGGTGTCCATACAGAGCTGGCATTAGCAGATATACTTATGGAACACGGTTTGCTTAAGAAACAAGCTGATGATGGTGACAAGGCACGTTCCTGAGGAACGCAGAAGGGCTGGGCATGAAAGTCAGCTTCCAGGGGCCACCCACCATCCTTGGTTTGGGGTTCCATGTCCCTCCAACCCCTGCATCCTGGTCACACATTGTCTGACCCCCACCCTCCTGGCTTGCACCTGTGAGGACCTTGCGGTTGCATCAGGCCACCTGACCATTTGGGACCATCTCCCATCTCAAGGTCCTTGATGTCACCTTATCTGCAAAGTGCTCTTGTGTACAAGGTCACCTGGGCATGGGTTCCAGGGATCGGACACAGATGGACCCTCGCTGACCCCCGGGGTACACACGGGGGAACTGCCTGCCTCTATTTCTCCCCCCCCCCCCCACCACCCGTGAACCAGAACTTCCAGCAAAGAACTGTGCAGGATGTGCCAATGGCAGCCGTGGAGGCATTTGCCAGCCTCTTCCCCGCAGGGATCGAGTGTGGGCGGGACCTCCTGCATGCTGGCAGCGGGAGCCTAGCACCTCAGCTCTCCACCCCCACCCCCACCCCCTGCACCCTGTGTTTCATTTTTTGTTCAATTTCTGGCTTGGACCAACATTGTGAGAGATGTTGGCATCTCGTTCGTGAGCACATAGGGCCACTGGGGTCTCTGTGTTCCGGGGACATCAGTGACGTGCTCAAGGGTCACCGAGCCTAATAGGAGACTAGCAGGACGTTCCAGTCCCTGGAGGGGAGGGGTCGGCAGGAAGGCCTCCACCTCTTGGGTGTTGAGTTTTCCCTTTCCTGCTGACTTGTGAAAATTGGAAGAATGCAGCTCCAGGCCATGTGGGGCTGTCTGGGCTTCTGTCCTGTGTCCACCCTGCCAAGGGGGCCATGCCACAGTGCTAAGTAGGGAGGATTCAGGACTGCCAGTGCAGCGCCCGGCCCTGTGCCCCTCCTACCCGCCTCCCAGCCTCTCAGCCACTTCCTGCAGGAGAGAGGCTGATGCCAATGAGAAAGAGTGTTTCCTCCCCACCTGCAGAGCTCTGTTTCCCAGCCCGGAACAGCTCAAGCCGGCTGTGACCTCGGCAAGCACCCTTGAGAGGCTCTCAAGGCGCCTTGAGAAACGGCAGGCAGGCTCTCTGTGTCTGTGTCTGCCGATCCATTATTCATGCATGCACGCTTCAGAGCTCGGTGATTCAGCCTCTTGGAGAGCTGCGGCAGCCGTAAACCACCAGCCAGCCATGTGCTCCCAGGAAAACGATCTCTCCCTCCCCTGCCCCACCCCACCCCACCCCACCCTGAGCAAGCTAGAGGTCACGGAGGAGAATCAAGGCAGATGGAGTAGGGAGCCAGGGTAAAGAACCCCCCAAGTCCCACGGGGCTGCAGGTTTACGCCAGCCCCTCCAGAGTGACCCTTGGAGCTCTAGGGGGTCAGTCTCCCTGAATTTCAACCCCTGCTTCTTGCAAGGCCCAAATGACAACCCCCCCAACTCACCTCACTGGGTTACAGGGGACTGACTGTCATGTTTCAGGGCCTGGCATCTGGAGACTTGAACCAAGAGCACATGTCACATGCATATTTATATCCATCCTCGTGGCTCTCATTGAAAAAGGCAATAGCTTTGCTGTACTGCAGAGAACATGAGAAACACGGGAGCTCAGACTCGCCCAGGAGATGGTGCAGGGATTCCGTTCACGCTGGGGCGGAGGTGGAGAGGCAGATAAAGAAGGGAATCCACGTCCCCTTCAGAGGCTGGGGAGGCATTATTAGGGAAGGGCACAGGAATGTGGAGGTCGGGTCACTGCTGGGCCCTACTTTATTTTTGCTGTGATGGTGTGAAGACCCCACGTGGCCACGCCCACTGTACCCCCCCCCCCCTACTGCTCGGTGCTGGGTCCTCCTGTCTGTCCCCACAAGCTCTGCTCCTCTCGAGAAAATGAACAGTGGCGTTCCGCACAGAGCTATCGGTGCTGTGTGTCAGCTGTCAGGCCCCTAAGGCAGCCTTGGAACAAGGGTCCGGCCCCTGGGCACTGCCCCCCGACCACTTGCTTCTGCCATCTCTCCTTCCTGCCTCTCCCGGGGTCTCCTCATCCAACCAGCCAGCCTGCAGCACCCGTTCTCCCACCACGCAGCTTAAAAAGGTCCTCTTTGGAGTTTCTTCTGATGGTCGCCATGGTCAACAGATCGGATCCCAAGAGCCTCCACGCAGACTTGGCCCCCAGGCGAGAGGAAGGCTTGAGCCCACCTGACTGAGACCTGGGCCCTGGGCCTGGGGAGGCCTCCTTGGACGGATGCGTGGAGGGGACACACATCACAGGCCAATGCCCAGCCGGGCTCTTGCTGCATCACCGCCTGCTCGGGGGTCCCCGAAGTGTGTCCTGCCCCAGCCCTGGAAAGGACATCTGGACAGTGATATTGCCTTCAGGGCAAGAGTGAGGGTCCTGTCTGTACAAAAAGTAACCCTTCTGTCTGTACAACACATGAATGTCCTAAATGCCACCACACTGTTTGCCTTCCCGTGGTTCATTTTAGGTTGTGTGGATTTCACCTCCATGAAAAAAATAACCCATCACATAAAGTGGCCTTCTGCAATCTTGAGGTTTTTAACGCTCTCTCTGAGGATCTCAGGGTGACCTCTCCCAATGCCCTTATTTACGGAAGGAGAAACCACGGGACCCCCACGATCACAGGAGGGAAGCCTCGACCTAAAGCCAAATTCTCAGGTTAGAGTTGAGCCCCCTGCCCGCTTCCTGCCCTGCCCTGCTGCTTGGGTGGAGATGAGAACTTGGCAGAGGCTGACATTCCAACAGCGGCACCAGAGGGTGATGTTGATGGCGCGTTCACTGTCCAGGCCACGTGGCTTAGGGATGTGAGCTCTGTCACAGGGCAGCTGCCTTTGGGGTGAGGTCACCTTGTGAGAAAACTAATTATCTTTGAGATCCTCTCATGACTCACACTCTGGTCCTTACACACTCTTGTCTGTGTGTGTTTCATGATACCATTTTTCATCAGCCTTGGCCAAAGGGTGGGTCTCGTGGCCCCTGCAGCTGCTGGTCACTCCTGCAGGCTGCAGAGTGGACAGCGGCGACCCTGGGTCTGCAGGCCACATCCTCCAGGCATGGCCCTGCCCTCCTCTCAACGGAAGCCCCTTCCCAGCCTCTGATGACTCAGTGTACCTGCCAGCAGGAGGGGAGCTGAGCCAAGCACCCTCTGGGGGCAGCATGGCGCCAACAAAGGAAGGACAGGAACACAGTCCAGCCGGAGCCCAGACCACAGCCCAGCCTCCTGAGCAGAGACCAGCTTAGCCGGGAGATGGCCGGTGAGCATTTTAAGTGGCCGAGCGTGTGGTGATTTGTTACCTGCTTGTAGATGACCGGTACACATTTTCAAAGCGAATTTTTGCTTTGGGCATTCATTATTCATTGTTGGAACAATCAGAGGCTGAACTACCCTGCACCACTTCCTGGAATTCCCTGGATAAACATAGTTATAAATAGATAACACCAGCTTTTCCTTAGCCTCACCTTTAAAAATAGGACAAAGACCACAAACCCAGGCCCACATGCCCATGAGTCCCTCATCTAGTATCGTGCCCATGGGTCATCATCTAAGACCATACCCAAGGGTCACTTATCCATCTAATACCACAGAATTCTTGTTACGTTTCATGGGAAATTTAAGAACATTATTTGGGAAGGTTGGTGGATCTGACCATCTCTTTGAGGTTTTGAATATTATATTTTATTGCAAAATAAATGTAACATCACTTAGCAAGTTCTATTTTTTTAAAATATATTTTCTTGGAGTAGTAAGGGCTTCTCTAAAAGCAATAATTTGGGAACTTCTGGTTAGTAGATTAAAAAATAAACAGCAGACACAACTTTAAAAAATATATAGGATCGCCTGACCAGGCGGTGGCGCAGTGGATAGAGCATCGGACTGGGATGCAGAAGACCCAGGTTCGAGACCCCGAGCTCACCAGTTTGAGTGCGGGCCCATCTGGCTTGAGCAAAAGCTCGCCATCTTGGACCCAAGGTCGCTGGCTCCAGCGAGTGGTGGCTCGGTCTGCTGAAGGCCCACAGTCAAGACATGTGTGAGAAAGCAATCAATGAACAGCTATGGTGTCACAATGGCAACGAAAAACTAATGATTGATGCTTCTGATCAATCATCTCTCTCCATTCCTGTCTGTCTGTCCCTATCTATCCCTCTCTCTGTCCCTGTAAAAATAAATAAATAAATAAAAATATATAGGATCGACATGCAGGAGGGATACCAGACATTCCTGCTGATCCGCCCTGAACTAACAGTCCAACAAACCCTGTGGACAGAAGAAACGTGGGTGTGGGTGGTTCCAAGATCATCCATCACCTGTCATTTCACAGTGGAAGATGCTCTCAGCCAGAGCGGGATGGGGGCGGGGGTTCCTCCCCAAGGTCATGCAAATCAGTGGCCAAGTCAGGACTTGCCCCAAAATTTAAAGTCGAAGTGAACTTGAAGGGGACCTGGCCTGGAGCTGCCTTTAACGACCTTCCTACACCCTCAGGGTGTCAATAGTGCTAATGACAGGTCCGTGTCTTTGGCAAATGAATGATTCCAAATTTTTTACTATGTTTCTGTTCATTTTTTCACTTCTCCTGAGTGTCTCCCACAGTGTTAGGCTTGGAGGTCTTGGGCAGGGTCTGCTCACACCAACCAGGGGTTAGATAATGTTTCTCTCCCAGGCTTTCTCAGGATCGTTTCTCAAACCCTCGTGAACTTCTCTTCTGGGTCTCTTTACAAACTCTTAAGAAAGGGTGCCTATTTGCATGTTTGGATGAAGAAAAAAGAACAACCATTTTAAAAGATAAGGATTGGAATGTATAAGCCTTTTACAAACGGTTATTTCATTCACGGAGAGAAAAGAAAAACAGGAGAAAAGAGGGAGAGGCCATGGTATTGCAGATAACATCGTTTGGAGGATTTTTGAAACCTGGTATAATTTATCATTACATAAGATGCTTTGGTCGGCCAGATCAAAGCCGCCGCCGTTATCTGTCTGCATACAGCCAATTGAATTTCCTCTCTGAAACCCAGACAAACATTTCATTAGTTACCATTCATCAGTAAATTGGGATGAAACGTCAAAACACTTCTATAAAAAAAAGCTGGATTGCATTTCCTACATATGGTGCTTTTAAAAAAAAATCATTTATACTGCACTTTCCTCTCAAGTGTTCAAACTACGCCGCATTTCAAATATTTGCCTAGTCCTCGTGACCCTCTGTTTCAGACACAAGTGCCATTCTTTTCATTTCTAAGAGCGAGGGGTGGAGACACAAGCATTCTGATGCACGATGTCAATCTGAATTTAGCCAGGAAAACCATGATTTTATAAAATAAAATTTAAAAAAGCTATTGAACTCAGGCGATGACTATGCTCCCTCTTGGCAAAAATTGGCAGGTGTTTGAGGAAAATGACTGCGTAACCTCTGTCCAACCACACATGGGTCAGGCATGTGGGTCTCACTTTATAGAAAAGTCCTGACCTCCATTGGGGATGCAAGGGCTAGAGCAGTGGTCAGTCAGGGACTATGCCCCAGGCGAGAGGCGTGGCTGGCCAAGAAAAGCCTTGTGGCTTTGGTGTAAAGGGACGCAAAGCTGGAGGGGCCCCGGTATCAGACGTCCCGTGTGGCTGCTGGTGACTTTCCCTGGATTTCATAATCATGAAACCAAACTGAGGACCTGTCAGCAGCTAAGAAGGCGGAGCTGGCCCCCGACTAATGTTCCATCAAGAACAAGAAGAGAAGTCAGGTTAAAAAACTAACGTCAGTTGCAAGACATCGGGAGCTGCCTGTACAGCCAGGACTTGAGACGTGAAGACCCACTATCAAGGCGAGTCACCGAGGGGGGAGCATTGGCGAGACCCCCACAGCCCTGACAGGGAGTTGGCCGTCAGCAGAGCTGCTCTGATCTCCTGAGTGTGGCACTTGGGAATGGAAGGAGGCAGGGTCCCAGGGAAAAGGCAGGTGCCGGGCATTCACCCAAAGGTGCTTGCCAGACTCTGAGGACAAACAGGAAAAGGTGCCAGGGAGCCAAGCACAGGGATTTGGAGTATTTGGTTCAGAACAGTGAAATGTTTGGCATAATGTGGCTAAATTAGAGTTTAAGAGGTAGACAGATGTCAGTAAGGAGTATAGGGTCTTATCTGGAGACCTTGGGGACCATCCTAGAAGAAAGGAACACAAGTGGAACGTTGAGTGTGACTAAGCCACACCAACAACCCAGCTGACACACTTCATCCCAGTTGGGACAAGCTCAGCTCATGATCAGAGCAAGGGAGAAGAGAAGAGATGACATCATCCACAGACCCTATAGTTTTCATTCAAAATGTCCCTCATTTCATAAAAGTTCACCAAGTGTAACCAGGAAAAAAAAGAAGGAAAATAGGAAAGAGCCCCAGACTGTCCATTTATTGAAGTAATAACACATGGACTTTAAAATGATTCTGATTAATATGGTGAAGCAAAGATGAGGATTTAATCAAATCCATTGGAAAAGAAAGTCATAATTTTAGCAGTACCAATTTCAATAATTGAAACTAAGATTCAATTAAGTAACAGCTGAGCTTAAAACCTGAAAGAGAGAATTGTGGGAGATCCAGCTTGAGCAGGGAGCACGGAAAGGACAGAAGAGACTGGTGGGAGATTGAGCTGCGTGGTCACAATGGGGAAGAAGGAGAGTCTAAAAGGATGATGCTGACAACTGGCCAACACTGACAGTCCCACTTTAATCACAGATGCAGGAAGTACAGAGATACAGTCAACCATGCCCAAGACATCTTCACAGAACTGCTGACATCCGGAGACAAGGAGACAAGTCTCAGAGGTGGGCCGGGAAGAAATGTTGCCACCTTCAGAGGAGAGACAGGACCCTGACCATTGACATTGGTGCAGGAGCAGTGCAAGCTGGGGGACAATAGAATGTCATAAAAGGGGCTGAAAGAAAGGACCCGGGAGCCTGGGTTCCACCTGGAGAGCAGCTGCTCCTCAAGTGAGAGCGAAACAAATGCATTGACTATCTTAACCACGGCTGAGAGACTTTGTGGTCGGTAGAGACACACGAAAAGAAAGAGTCAGGAGAATTCTTAAAGCTAAAAGGAAGTGATTCCATAGAGGAACGCAGATATCCAGTAAGAAACAAAAACAAGAGAAAGGGAAAATGGGAAAGACACAAGTAAATATAAACAAATAGGAAACAACGTACAATATAGTAATGCCTGATGGGGTAAACAGGTGTGGAGGTTCAACTGCATAACAATCTTAGAGATTACTAACTGTAAGTCTTGTAAGTTATTATCACTGGCTAAGGAGTGGCAATGGTATGAATTTACATTAGACTGTGGTTAATCAAGGATACACATTAAAATCTTCTATTACTGCTCTGTCCGGCTAGCTCAGTGGTGGAGCGTCAGCCCAGCATGTGGATGTCCAGGGTTCAATTCCCAGCCAGGATACACAGAAGAAGTGCCCATCTGCTTCTCCACCCTTCCCCCCTCTCCTTTTTCTCTATCTCTCCCCTTTCCTCCTTTAGCCGTGGCTCCATTGGAGCAAAGTTGGCCTGGGCGCTGAGGAGGGCTCCATGGCCTCTGCCTCAGGCACTAAAATAGGTCAGTTGCTGAGCAATGGAGCAATGCTCCAGATGGGCAGAGCATCACCACCTGGTGGGCATGCCAGGTGGATCCCGGTTGGGTGCATACAGGAATATCTATCCCTTTGCCTCCCCACTTCTCATTTCAGAAAAATACAAAAAAAAAAAAAAAAAAAAAAGAATAAAAAAATCTTCAATTACTAAGCCTAACCTTTGAGAAGGGAAGTTTATGAAATTCTCAAGACAATGAAAGTAAAGAAATTTAAATTTTACTGGTTAAGTTAAAAGAGGAAAAGCAGAGAGAAGGGACATTACCTTTTGACCAAGGGATCCAATCCTGAGTGTGCACATCTGTGCTCCATGAGACGTCTGCGGTGGTGTTCACGAATGTGTGACTGATCATCACCCAAACTAGAAACAAGCTATCAAAATAAAATGGATGAAACTGCGGCCAAGGTATGTGCCGGAATACCGCCAAGTGATGGATAATAATGAACCACTGCTTCACGCACAATCCTCCACGAGTGCCACAAACATGAGGCGTGGGAGGTAGCAGATGCTGCAGAGTGGAAGACCCATGTATGGAAAGGGGTGTCTGAGGGTGTGGTGTCTCTGTGGGTGGTGTGTTGACTTGAGGAGTCCTGGGGAGGTGCCTCAGTTGATACTGTTTTTCAGCACCTTGAACTGGGTGGTGGTCACATGAGTGCGTCACTTTGTAAGAACGCATTGGGCTTCGTGTTCACATTCTTTGTACGTTCTTGCCAGTGTCGTCCCTCAGTTAACAGTGGAAAGCGAAAGCAGGTCTCTGGCTGTCCCTGTGCAGCTTGGTGGCCCAAGTGCCTGACTTGGTTCCCATGGAAACACCTGACATTTCCCAGGAGTCTCTGCAAACCAGACCTCGGTTTCCACATGCTCCATGTTGCTGTCCCTCTATACTAGACTTCACTTTAAACTTCAAGCCTGGGTTTTTGTTTTCTTTTGGATATTTATTTTGAGTCTCACTTCCTAAAATGTCTCTGAACACTGACCTTCCGATAATCCTGGCTCCTGACTTTGCATGCTGTGGACAAACTGCAGGTCAGTGCCACACACAGCCCAACTTCAACATGACCCACAGGCTCCTTCTGGGCAGCAAGGCCTTCGGACGGCCCTCTCACATGGCTGCTTGGTGCAGGGTCGTGATGACAGCTCAGAAACACCGGAGAAGGGCATATCCTTGAGTTTATGTTCTGCACATTACCTATTCAATTCAATAAGGAATTGTTGCTAACAGCTCACTGAGATGAGTAATTCTCTCTCCTCATCCCTGAGGATGTGACAGTCCATTTCGGACTCTGACGGACAGAACATGGCATGATCTGTGTTGCATGCAGTAAGGCACCGTGAGAGGCAGTAGCAGAGGAATCTAACACTGGGGAACAAAATTTTTGTTGCATCCACAAAAAATACTTGTTCTTACCTAATTCGAGGGTGCTGATCTCAAATCGGACATTAGTTTTTCTCTGTAAGCTACAGTATTTTTGCAATTCAAGATTTTATGTTTTCATCTTACTGTAAAAATGTCAACGTTTAGTTTAACATAATGAAGTAGAATGTCTTCTTGGGCATCATCTTTGTGAAAATATAATAATTTATATAATGCAGTTAATACACTAATACACTAAAAGATATGACTGTTTCAGAATTTGTCTACAATTTCAAAATAGGACATACTAAAACACTTATTTCATAAAATTTGCGTAAAATTTATTTAAATTCTATTCAGGCAAAAATTTGCATTTGTTGCTCTTGCGTTTGTGTACTTGTTGAAGACAATCTCGTTTGATGCTCCAGCAGTAGTCTGCTCATCACTAACAGCTTCAAGATTTTCAGGAAACTTATCAAGGTGACTGTTCAGGAAGTGAATCTTAACGCTCATGTTACATCCAATGTCGCAGAAAGCCAACAGTATCCTTTGAACCAGAAGTTCATGGTTTAGTTTTTTTGTTGCCAAGGAAGTTCTTTGTAACTGCCCCAAAATACTGCCATGCTGCTTTCTCTTTTTTATTCATCTTCCTGGAAAATTCTTTGTCATGTATGAGGGTTCGAATTTGAGGTCCATTGAATACACCTGTTTTTATCTTCTCGAAAGACAAGGCAGGAAAAGCAGAAATAATATGTTGAAAGCATTCACTTTCCCTATTCAAAGCCTGAACAAACTGCTTCATTAAGCCAAGTCTGATGTGGAATGGGGGAAAAATGATCCTGTCTCGATTAACTACAGATTCATTCACAATATTTTGCATCCCTACTTCCGGAGCTTCACATTTTGGCCACTCCTTCTGTGTCCAGTGTTTCTCCTGAGCTCGGCTGTTCTACAAACACAGAAAGCAAGGATATTACGTGAAACCTCTCTGTTGTCCTAGCAGGAAATTTACCATTTTAAGATCCACACAAATAATCCAGTTATGCTCCTTATACTTCAGAAAGTTGAGGACAACTTTTATGTTATTATAATCTTCTCACAGATGAGTAGAATAACCAATTGGAACCACTGCATAAACATTACTATTGTGTAGGAGAAAACATTTCAGACTCAGTTTAGAGATGTCAAGAAATAGCCGCCATTCTGTTGGACTGTAATTGGTAACACATAGCTGGCTGAGAAGACTACGAATATCATGACAGTAAACAAAGTATTTGTCTTCGGAAAAAAAGTCCACAAAAATTTGTTTACGCTTCCTGAAATGGGATACTTTAGCTGACTGGTGAAGTACATTCTTTTCTTGAAGCCTGGAGGCTATTAACTCAGCTGCTTCCTTTGATAGGCCCAAATCTCTTACTAAGTCATTCAGTTTGGGTTGGCTAAACTGCTGAGGGGTTAATGACTGCTTGGCATCAGAAGAAGCCCCTTCAGATTCTACAACCATTTCCTCATGCATCTTATCAAAATACACTTGAGCACCATGTTCACTTTCTTCATCCTTAGAAGAAATAAAACCATTCAAAACTGGAACCAGGAGTGTCTCAGAGTGTGGGATAGGTGGTATTGCCTCATGCAACAGAAAATGGAAAGAAAAACTGTTCCCCAGTGTAATCAGTCACAACTTTCTGAAGCCTCGCAGAAGGAAAAGTGTTATCAGGACAGCGAGGGTGACAGGGCATTCATGTAGAGAGATGCACAGGGCACAGCCAGGCTCGGTATGAGGTAGAGTCATTTATCTTAGGACTTCCTGCCTTTTCCCTCTGGTGGCAGACAATGGCAACATGTGCTCTAGTTCTGGCCAAGCCGACCACCCAACAGCCAAGCCAGCCAAACAGAGCTCGCGGGGATGGCTTGAGGCATCCCCATGGGTTTGTGAGGATTTCCGCGGACCTCTGCTTTCCCGTGAGATCTGTGACCTACCCGTGTGTTTTGCCATCACTGCCAGGACCAGAGGATTTGGTGTCCAGCGTATCCCTAGGTGCCGTGGCTCCCACCCTCTGACACCAGGGGTCATGGTGGTGGCATGCGGTGATTGTTTAAGGACTGGCTCTCCATAGAAATTAATACGTGCATATCCAGGAACAAAGGTTGTTAAAATTGTGATGAGGTAAAGTGTATGTGACTCAACATTGACGATTAATACCTAATCTGTGTTTATAAGTTGTACATAGAAAAATTGATGCTCACAAAATGCTCTTGTTCATCATGCCAAAAATCTTGAACCGTGAGCACACTGTGGTTCGCTATTGACCAGAGAATGTAGCTGTGGGTGTGGTTGAATATAATGAGGAAAGAATTTAAGCCGTAAAAAATAACCATTGTGCCTCAAAAGGCAACTCACAAAATGGGAGAAAATATTTGCAGCTCATGTATTTGATAAGGGACTCATTTAGAAAGTATCTAAGAGACTTTAGAACTCAACAACAGCCCGATTAAGAAATGGACAAAAGGCCTGAATAGGCATTTCTCCTGGAGCCTGTGGTTCCAGAGAGTTGGGTGGTTCCCCAGTGCCCATGTGCTTTCCTCCCTGGCTAAGGCTGGTGTCCCCATGATGAAATCTCACTCTGCTTCCCTCTCTCCGTTGCTCCCACCCGGAACACATCTCCGTGCTATAGACGCTCCCTCCTGTTAGTCACTCGGTCGCTTTCGCAGTGATCACATCAGCTGTCACTGTAAGGCAGTGCTTGTGCTCAAGTCACCTTATTTTACCTAATCACGGCCCAGAGCCCAAGAGTAGTAAGGCTGGCCAAAACCATGCCAAAGAGAAGCCGGAAATCCTTTCTCCAAGTGCAAGGTGAAGGTTCTCTACTGAATGAGGAAGGAAATAGTCAGCTGAGGTTGCTGAAATCTCCGGGGAGAATGAACCTTCTATCCATGGAATTGTGAAGGATGAAAAAGAAATTCGTGCTAGTTCTGCTATCGCACCTCAAGCTCCAGACGTCTTGGCCTCCGTGTGTGCTACATGCTTAGTTAAAGTGAGAAAGGCATTGAATTCATGGTGGGAGACAGGACAGAAAACGTGCTCGGGTTGAAGACAACGTGATGCACCAGACAGCACTGAGCCCACGCAAAGACTTCAGCAAGGAACGCCTGTGTACTGCAAGTGAGCGGGGGTCACGCGGACTCAGGAACAGGTTTGCACAGAGAAACAGAAGACAGGAGAACCTGCGGCTCCTACCAAGAAGCTGCAGCCACTGTTCCAGCAGACTTGAATAGGATTCAATAATACCCATGGTTTCAGGCATCCACTGATGGAGGGGGTGGGTGTCTTGGAACATACCCCTTGCAGATAAAGGGGTTGGCTACTGTATATTTTTGGAGAAAGGTCAATTCAGGTTCTTTGCTTGTACTTTTAAAAAAAATCAGGTTGTTGACAAGTTCTGGAGCTCCTTATATGTTCTCGATACTAATCCCTCATCAGAGGGAGTTGCAAATATTTTCTCCCATTCTGTGATTTGCCTTTTGCTGTTGATAGTGTATTTTGGTGCACAACGGGGTTTTTTTTAACAGCTTATATTTCATTCTTCATTATGTTCCTGTGTTCTATTTAAATAATGGAGCATATTTTGAATAGCCGAATGTCTGTGTCAGCTAATCACATCAGGTCTGTTACTTCTTGATCTGTTTTTATTGACTTGTTTTCCTCCTGGGTCTGCTTGCTTAACAGTTCGTAGCGGCCTCACCTGCCTGGGAACATTTGATCCGCAGGCCAGCTCTGGGAATGGCACATTGTTGAGAGTCAGGCTTGGGCTTTGTTTACTTCATGAGTGCTGAAGTTTGGCTTGGGTTCCTTTTAGGTCGCATTAGTCCTTCCTCGTGTGGAAATTCATCATGGCTGCCATGGAGTTGTCTTTACATTAGGGCTAATTTCCCCAAACTGAAGGAAGAGTTTGGAGGTTCTGGTGTTGGCTTATGGTCTGAACGTTTGTGCCCTCCCCCCCAAAATTCACATGGTAACATGCCACCCCCATGTGATGGCATGGTTAGCAGCAAAACGCGACCAGAATGTTGCCAGCATTTGGACCTCAGTTCAACAACTTCAGGACTTGAGTTCTGGCTAAGAAAGAATTTGAAGTCGAGGCTGAAATATAAGTCAAAGTTTATGTAGGAAGTCACAGAGGTCATGGAAATGTCAGCCAACCGGCTGCGTGGGTTCAGGGAAGAAGTTACAGAGGCGGAGGAAGGGTCCTTGGAGCTCAGGAGAGAGAGGGGGCAGGATGTACACACCAGTGTAGGAGACGCGAAGGGCTCGTGTGTGCTCCAGAGAGAGAGTTCACTGGGTCCTCCATCCTAAGGGCTTTTGAGGTGGGGGGGACTCTAGAGGAGGTCCCAGGGGAGGATCTCATAGAGTATTACCCACCTTTCCAGGTGTGTACCCTCAGGGTCCTGGACTCCAGTGATTGGTCAGTGCCAGGGCAGAGGGCCATTAGTCATTGCAGCTTGGTTCTGATGTCAGCTGTGGGGTCTCCCCGCCTGGCCTTGCTGCTTTTCTGGACCTGGAGCTGAAACCTACCTGAGGCCTAGATGTCATCTCTAGTCCAACCAAAACTCTGTCTCTGGTCAACAGGCTTGAGACCTTGTTGCCAAGATTATTTAATGCAGGTAAGAACCTCACTGTCCTGAGGGTTTGTATGGGGAGTCTTATAAGGCTATTCTCCGACCCTCTTGTTCCTTATCTAAGGGGGTCTACCCTATAACTCACAACAGGCCAGGGGAAGGTAGGTCAGGGGAGGGTCCAAACCCCACCCTACAATTGTCCATTGATAGGCACCCAGGACTTTCCACCCTGGTGACCTTCTGTACCTGTCCTTTTCTCCTCACTGTTCTCCTGCCTAACAGCCCCACCCCCTACCCCAGCACTAGGTGTGGCCTTTGGCAGGTGGTTAGGTCCTGAGAGCAGAGCCCTCATGAATGAGATCTATGTTCTTATACAAGAGATTCTAGAGACCTCCCGCACCCCCATGCTGGCACCAGCCTCCAGGACTGTCTGTCTAGTGTGTAAGTTGCCCAATGTGAACTCTATGCTATGGCCACCCGGACCTACAGAGGAGAAACCGAGGCCCCAGAAGTGTTTCTCAGGGCCAGCCATGTAATCTGTGAACAGTGAAAAATAAAAACACACAGTCCTTGTTCAAACATTCTTAAAAATTTCAAGACAGTGAGAGCAAAAAGCCGAGGAGGAGGCCTCTGAGTGCAGCCCGATGTGACTGCTGCCTGAGCCATCCACCCACGCGGCTAGCCCTGGAGTCCAGCATGGGCCACATGTCACCGTGAGCTAGGGCTGCCTTGTCACTGCGTATTTGATTGTTTGCTCTCCCGCTTCTCAACAAAATAAGGGAGTTCCTGTAATACTTGGTTTCCTGGTTCTTCTGTTCTCAGTCTCTCCTGTCCTTGCTCACAGAGTCAAGGACAAGAACATAACCCCTCAGGGAGGAGCCCACAAGAACACAGCTTAGTAAGCAGAGCACGTGCCCTGCTGGAGCCCTGGGGGCAGCGGGAGGAACAGGCTGACCTTGTGCGCAGTCCACACTACCTGCGGTGCCGAGCACCTCCAGGTAACTCCCAGCTGTGTGCCATAGGGGGTTCTGGAGAAACAGCTGAAGGCTGTCTCTGCCCAGCTACAGCGGGTCCCTGAAGGCACACGACTTCCTAACTAGGACAGGCTCCATGTGCTTGGTGGCTGCGGGGTCTTCTGCTGCGTGGGAGAGACCTGACAGCCAGCCAGGGTGCAGAGCCTCTCAGCCCAGCTGCTGTGGTGGGGGGAGGCAGCCTTCCAAGCGAGGGGGGGGGGGGCGGGCAGGGCTCAGTGCCCGTCTATCTGACAGCCAGGCCTGGGGGAGCCTCAGAACCTGCTCTTGTAGAAGATGTCAGCAGCCTGAAGGCATTCTCTGCGGGGCGGTTGCAGCCCTGGCTCTGTGCAATTGCATTTAGATGAGCAGGATGGCCCAGCCGCTGCACAGCCCTCTGCATCAAAGGGGCCCAGCTGGAGATGGAACCTGGCTAGCTGTCCCTGTCGCAGAGTGAACAGAGTCCCTGACTCCCCAGCATGAGGACTGATCGCCCTCTGTAAGGTCACATTATCTGGGATTCCTGCTTGCTGTGTATGTGTGTGTGTGTGTGTGTGGGGGGGTGATGGAGCCATGTTTTAGAATGCGTGTTTTGCTCTCTAGACTGGTCAGAGGACCCTGTTTCCCACAGTCCTGCCTGCTCCCAGCTTTAGAAGAGGGAAGTCAGTGTCAACTGCAAGGGCAGCAGGCGTATCTGACAGCCTCCCACCCCACCCCCGGTACCCCCTTGGACTCCTCTGCACCACTAGGAGCCCTCTGCCTGCATACAGAACACATCCCGGAGACACAGGCAGGGGCTGCAGGTGGCCTGCTGAATGCTGGGAAGTATAGTTCTGGGATCCTCTACCAAGCAGGGGCGGCTCTGGAGCAGTGCATTCTGGGGACTGTAGTTTCCACGGGCACCATCTTTCCATGAGCTCCAGGGGTGTGCGCTGGGGAGAGAACACCCCCCACCCCCGCCTCCAGACCTGCAGGGCTGCCTTGGTTGGAAACTGAGCCCAGGATGCTGCACCTGCTCCCCCAGGCATAGAGCTGGGGAGGTGATTTGATGCTTAGGCTAGAGACGAGGTTCATCCAACGCAACTGTGCGCCCAACCTGTACAGCGGGGTTCCCCACGGGGAAGAACAAACCAGCATAAGAGATACACAGATGGGAAATAAGCAAGGGGCCTAAGAAGAGGGCGCCGAACATGGACAGGCTGGAGATGGGGGACAGCTGACCTCTGGGATCAGTGAGTGACTCCTGAACATGAAGCGGAGACGTCTCGAAAGCTGCTTGTCACCCTCAAAAATCAGCTCTGATAAGTGGGAGCAGAGAACTGCCCCCTGGCTGTGTTGACGGTAACAATGCCCAGCGGGCACAGAATGTTTATGGCCAGTCAAGTCCCAAGTACTAGACGCGTGTGTTGGTCACGGGCCACCTTGTACAGTGGGAGCTATCACCTCCCCGGCGTGGAGATGATGACGGTTAAAATTGAAGAGGCTTCAAGGCTAACAAGAGGCATGGGGTTGAATCCCGGTGGCTTCCCTGACCCACGCATGCAGCCGGTGGCCACATGGACCAAGTCAGTGAACCAGGACAGGACCAGCGCCGCGGAGGGCGAGGAGACACCACAGTGAGACAGACATGGCACCAGAGGAATTAGAACCTGCGCGGGGAAGCAATGAGGAGAGGGATGAGCACAGTTACATCGTGTGAAATGGAGGACAGACTCCTTTATGTGGACACACAAAATCCTTCCGGAAAAGCCTTTCCCAAAAATAAAACTCACAACCCGTTTCAAAAGTCCAGTGCGGTGTCATTAAAAGGGTACCTGGAAAATTTCCCAGAGGGAAGATGTGCCAAAATATTAAATTAATTCTCTCTTTGCTAAGAGATGGTGAATAATATGTTTTTTAATATCTCTGAATTTTAAACACCTTGTAAGGTGTGTATTTCATTAAAAAATAAAGGGATGCTCTTTACAAGTTGAGCTGGTGCCCGGTGTCAGCTTCCTGTCCTTTCCTGGGTCAGGCGGGGCCAAGCTGCTCCTCTGTTGGCTGTAACTTTTGTCCTTGTCCCCATCCATCAGGAGGAGCTCTTACTTGGGGTTGGCCCTGAGCCCCACCTCACTTCTGGTCTGTGATTCCACGAGATGTCCTCAGATCACAGAGATGTCCTGGCCTGTGGAGCTGAAACCACAGACAGTGGGGTGCAGACAGGTACTGTGTGGTTGGGGGAGGGAGAGTAGGATCTGGGAAGGCTTCCTGGAGGAGGCAGCTGTTCACAGATCTCAGAAATATTACGGGTTCTGTGAAGGATGCGAAGGAAACACAAGGTCTCGGTCCTTAGCCATCTTGACAAGCAGAGCCCACGGGAAGAGGAGGCATGGCCGAAAACAGGCAATGTGTGCGTCATGTCTGCATAGATCTTTGGCTGAGGGGTGGGGGTTGTGACTGGGACAACTGGGATGCCTCTCTCAGAACTGGGTCAGTGGCCAATACCCAGTCCCTTGTATCCAACAAACCTACCCCATCCCCAGCATAGTGAGCACTCAACAAACACGATGAGGCCCTGGCCAGGTAGCCCTGTTGGTTACAGCACCATCCTGACACTCCAAGGTTGCAGGTTTGATGCCAAGTACAGGCTCCCATTCCCTAGGCCAACCCCTGGTGAGCGCAGGGGTAGAGTTTATGCCAGAATTCCCACTCTCAGGCGCTTCTTCCTGGTAAAGCTCCCTACTGGGTCTCCGAGGAGGGGCGTACGACCCTGTTTCTCGGGGGAGCCAGTGTGGTCCCTGCTGTTTTAGGTCTCTGTCATTTTGGAGATGCTGTGGTCATAGATGACTGTTAAAATGCAAGACCAAGGTATACACACTGAGCAAGTGCAAAGCGCCGGTCCGACCCAGACTGAGTTTGGTTCGTTTAAAGGGCGTCTGCTGGCAGCGTACCTGTCACAAATCCCCTCGGTAAAACAACTCCCCTCAGTGTCCTCAAATAAGTGTTCTACTTTCCCCTCCTACTGTTTGCCTGTGGTTTCCTCCTGTTGGAGACCCCTCATGATTCTTTTCTTACCCATCTTCTGTCCACCCTTGAAGAATGACAAGCTCAAGCTCCTCAGGGTCGTGCAGCGGCTCACGTCTGGTTTCTTGTTCTTAACGGTAAATATGTGTGTAGCCTGCAGCTTTGATGGCAGGTAGGTCACCTGTGACCCTTGTCCCTTCCCTTGGTCAATAGCGTCGGTAAGCGCCCTTGCCTACAGGGGGCAGTGTTAGCGTTTTCCCCAGTGGAGGACTGGGGCAGCCGGTCAGCCCACCATGGGTGGCCTGCAAGACCAAACCTGTGTTCCATGCTGTTCTCCATCATCCGATGGCTATGTGCCTCTTGGGCTTCTATTTAGTTCTCTTGTATATTGTATTTTGCCAACCAGGGAGACCAATCGCCTGGCAAGGGTTTGGGTAGATGCCCAGAAGAGGGATCGCTGGGTCACATGGTGACTCTATTCTTAATTTTTGAGGAACCACCATACTGTTTTCCATAGTGGCTGCACCAGTTTGCATTCCCACCAGCAGTGTCTGAGGGTTCCCTTTTCTCCACAGCCTCTCCAACACTTGTTATCACCTGTCTTGTTGATAACATCCAACCTAACAGGAGTGAGGTGGTATCTTGTTGTGGTTGTGATCTACATTTACCGAATACCTAGTGAAACTGAGTATCTTGTCATACTGTTGGCCGTGTGTATGTCTTCAACGGGTTGATGCCATGGCTGAAGCCCCACCAGGAAGGACTGTGTTTAGTGAGGGGCCCAGGGTCCTGGAGACTGCTGGAAAGAGATAGAAGCCCTCTGCAGGGGCAGCCCGTTTGTTCCTTGTTAACGCCAGTGGAAACCTGGCGGGCAGCACAAAGTCAGACCGGAAGAAAGATAGAGCAGAGGAGGGGACAGGTAGGGCTTATTCCAGGCGGTGGCAGCAAAGGTGGGACAACAGAGTGACCATTAGGTATAGAGCTGATAACAAAGACATCATTGCTGCTCCTGAGGAAAGCCCCTTGCTACCCATCATTCTCATTACTTTTAATAATTGCCTACGATAGGCTTCCCCATCCCCAATAGCGACGAAACAGAAGCCAAGAGGGGCTAAACGAATAGACCTTGGTCGCCCGTTGAGTTAAGGCAGAGGTAGAGCCCAGGATGGCTCAGGATGGGAAAAATGTTAGAAAGGGCTCTGATGGACTAATGCTGGGCATGGCTGGGGGCACCTGCTGGCCGGGCTGCAGAGGGGCTCCCCCTTCTCCACGCTGGACCCAGACAGTGGAGCGTGTGCTCCTTCACCTGAAATCTACTGTAGGGCTGCCTAGCCCTCCGCTTGGGGGGTTCAGAGGGCAAGGGCTCTAGGAGACTGTGGCTCCACCACAAAGGCATCTCTGAAAATTGAAGGCAGCATGTCTGCAAATTCAGAGACGGTGAGAAAAGTGCTCCGCTAAGGGGACACCGGTAATATTATCCATGGTGCCCCGACGATGCTTCGCGTGGGTTGCCATTGAGCAGGATTCCGGGATGGAGACAGTGAAAGAATAGGGATACAACGGACATTTAATGCCATTGGAAACTCAACGTCTAAATTGGGTCAGATGGCTCGGATGGGAACAGGACACAAAAACTGTCCGAGCCACGACATGAACTAACTCTGCCTGAATGGCTGGCCGCCCTGGCTGGACCAGAAGGCAAACATTCCCCCAGTCTCGAGTGTTTGACTTGACCTTCAGTCCTACGGCTCCCACGTGCCCACAAAGATGGACAGAGCACATCGCTTGGCTGTGATCTTTGTGAGCCGGGAGACGTTAATGGATGTGGGGACCTAGCGCTGGGGGGGCCTTCCGGAAGCAACCTGCGTCCCCCAGTTCTTCGTTATGGTTGTGTTTACACCCAGGCTCTTGAGCCTCGTGTCCCAACGCACAGACTCGAAATCAACATCTCCTTGTACAGAAAACTGAAGAAATAGGATAAATACAAATGTAGATGAGCTGCCAGTCAGATGTTAAAATGGATCTTGGAGAAGAATTTATGTGCTTTGACAGTGAATGGAGACACATCCTTCTGCTAATGGTTGGAGTATAATTGGCTGAGGAGGTTGGAGAGGAACAGCCATAACAGAAAGTGCATTTAATTTCATCTTGCCGCCTCCCGCTTTATAAATCAGTTTACTCCAAACAAACACTCTTGCAGTTTTTAACGTTCAATTACCTTGTTTGCTTTCCTCTATTTAATATTTTCCTCTCCAGCCTGTTTGTGGGACCCTTAAATATACCCGACACTGGGCACATGCAGAAAATGTGTTTGCCGGGGATATTTGTGTGTGTACGTGTGCGCGCGCGCGTGTGTGTGGTCTAACGGTCTAAGGTCCTTTAAGGTGGAGCATTTTATAGTTCGTAAAATTGTGACATCGTCATCCACCTGCACACCCAGGGAACCTGGGCCCTGGGTGTGTCTTCCGCAGGTAAAGGCTTGTTTGGAGGAATGGGTGTCCTATTTCCACCCTGACCTTCTAAACCACAGGTTGCAGCTCGTCTCTTGAGGCTACCATAACGAGTTTCTCACAGTCACCAAAAGCAATTAGCTGCCTCTAGTCAGCTGAGCCACCAGACACACCTGGGGCCCACAACACTCTTGGTGGGGCTTTGCCCTGCCAGGTCTCTGGGCGCTGACCCGCTGGCGGTGTTGCAGAGAAACCGACCCCCTTCCCGCGCCCCCCCCCCCACGGTGTTGCAGAGAGACCACCCCACTCCCCGGCGGTATTGCAGAGAGAACGCTCCAGTCCCCAGTGAGAAGCAGGTGGGGATGAGAGCAAACCGGTCCCCAGGGAAGGCGGTGGTTCTCACCCAGTAGGACCTGGAAACTTGTTAGAAATGTAGATTCTCAGGACCCTTCCTCACCCAACAGCTGATGTGAGGCAGAGTGCAGGCACCTGCCTTCACTGATCCTGCCCACTGACCAATCACCATGGAATCAGGTCGCCTCTGGGCTGCGTCTCCGCTCTGCCTATTTTCACCTGTGCAACCTGGAGAAACTCACCAGCCTCCTCCAGTCTGAGGTTCTCTGTATGTAAATGGGAACGTTAAGGAACCTTGATGGGCTGCTGTTAAATACTTCGTATAAGAGGGGGAATACATTTCATGGGAGTTCCTGCCCATATGTAAAGCTGGGCACTCAAAGGGCAAGCTCCCTGTCTCTGGGAAGCACCACAGCACAGCCGCCCAACCCTGGGGCGAGGTGCCACAGCCTGTCTGTGGGCTCAGCAAAGGAACCGCTCACAGCCAGCCCTCCACTCCAGAACTTCCTCTCTGACGCTGGCTATTGCATTGCTGGGCTGGGAGAGAGGCACAGGTGTGAAGACATATCCCATCCTCAAGGGAGGGGGCTTCAACAGAGCATGGTGGTGTCCCCTGCCAATGGGAAGCGGACCCTACAGTGCCTGCCTCCAACTTCAGGACCCCCGGCGGCCTCTGCAGCTGTATTTGTTGAGATTGGCTCCCTTGCTCTGAGGTTTTATCCCAGTCAGAGTTGAGTTCATGCAGCTCTGGGGACAGAGAGCTGAGGTGGGGGTGTCGATGCATATCTCCTGTCATGCCCTGTCCCCAGCCTCCTCAGGACTCTGTGGGGAGCCAGCAGCAGGCTCTCAGAATAGAAAGTCATCTGCTAGGTAGAAGGAAACCGGGCTTTCTGTGCCTTTGATGAGATCAGGGGGACTCTGAGAGGTGGTTGCGTGAGTGAGTCCTGGCTGTTTGAAATTTGGCCTCTGTTTGGCAAACACGCAGAACCGAGCCCAGGTCCTGACAAATAGGGAACAATGGGGTCACAGCTCACTCTCTACTGATCCATATCCAAGTGGCTATAAAAATGGTAATGGACGTATTCATAATTAACGCGCTAACCATGAATCATCACAGCGCTGAATTATTAAAGCCAGAAATGCACACGTCTCTATTAGGGATGAGAATTTATTGGTGGAAAAGTTAGGAAGTAGAAACTCAACCTGCTGAGGCAAATGTACCCAGGCCGATGCTCATTCATTCACGCCGAAAAATAACGCCAGACGAGCATCTGTGGATTTCACGGCCATGGAAGGACCGCGGGGCGTTGCACATGCCCCTGTGTTGAGCCAGAGCCGTGGACACAGAACAGAAAAGCAGCAAGGTGACTTTGTGACCATGAGTGTAAAACCTATCACCTGTGTTTTATCCACAACTTGACAACACAAATTCCAGATTTCCTTGGTGGGTCTCTCACCTCTCGGCAAGCTCCTCACTGAGGGTCTTGGGATGGTTGGTGAGCGAGGACCTTTGTTTACTTCCTGGTGGCACGAGGTTGCATGGCTGGCCAGAGCCTCATCTGGGTGGAGGTCTTGATTGTGAAGGAGATGACTTCTCCCCTCCTGTCCCAGGCTGACGGCTGACAGGTCTCACCCACAGGAGCTGGGGTACCATCCTCCCAGAAGGAGAGGGTTCCACCTTTTTCTAGGGAAGGCAGTGAAGCTGTAGACCTCCAGGTGTTCAAGGACTTCACAGGTTGGATCCTGCACCCCGAGAGCTTTTTCCTGACCTGGACCCAGCAGGTGGGGTCCCTGACCTCCTGGAACTGTGGCCAAGAGTGCTCTATCTCAACTGGAGGTGATAGCAGACCCCCGCAGCAGTGGCCCCGGGTGCTTCAGCACAAAATCTCCTCTTGCTGTTTTTGAAAACTCAAATTTGTAGCACAAAGATGATGTTCAGACTTTGAAGGAGTCTTCCATAGGTTGGCTCTTTTTTCAATGAAGAAAAATATAGAAAAATAAAGTGTGTTGGCCTCATGCTGGCATCAACCGTGATAGGTACCATCCCGCTCGTGTACACACATGCACACACATGGACACATGCATGCACATGAAGGCACATGCACACATGCACATGCACATGCATGCACACATGAAGGCACATGCACACATGTGCGTACATGTGTGCTCACGTACATACCTGGCAGTTTCTTTCTCTGCAGTAACGGCCACAGGATTGCTCTTTCCCAGTTGGGCTCTCCTGCCACCCTGGTTGGATTATAATCAGTGTCCTTAAGCCTCTGTAATCTGTGATCTGAAGATCAAGCAGGGATTTCTTGAGCTGCTCTGAGCTCAGAGAAGAGGGCTGAGCTGAGGACCTGTGTTCTAAAGATCCCTCCTCACCTTCTGCAAAGACACCTTGAAAAGTCAGGTGGTTATGACTCATGTGGCCCACACTGCCCTTAGAGCTGGGGAGCCAGCACTGGATGAGCGATAGTCACTGAGAACACCGACGTCCAAGTGCACAGCCCAGTCCCTGTTCCCCCACTAAAGAGAGGTGGGTGACAGTGCTTTGAACATTCTGCAGGACACAGCGCTCAGGGGTTCCAGGGGAGGGATGGACCCAGCTGTGCAGACTAGCAGGTATTTAGATGAAGGACATTCAGAGCCTAGCATCAGAGGCCAAGATGGCAAACTACGAGCTGATACAGAGAGATAAGGGAGCAGTGTCATTTGGGATGCTTCACCCAACATGCTGGGGTGTACCTGGGCCTTCCCCACAGACAAACCGAACAGAAGGTGAGGAGACATGCAAGATGTGAAGAGACTAACTAGCTCGCTCGGCGGTGCTCTGGTCACAGGTCTGCACTGTCAGCTTCACTGTGTGAGGGTCCGGGGAGGGGAGAGAGAGGGGACAGTGTCACTTTCCCATCCTCTTCCCTGCCATGGAAAGTCTGGTTCAGGACCTCTCTTTTCCTAGCAAGAAACACTCCCTGTTTTGAGCTTCCATTATCACCTTGAAACCCGATCTTTACACGTGATGACATGCTCCCAGACCACAAGGCCCGAGAGCGGTGGACTGCTTAGGAGCAAACGTCTCAATGGTGGAACAAGCTCAACATTGATTGTGGTTATTCATCTATGGTTATTAAATAAACTGCACCTGATACTTTGAAGACAAGAAGGAAACCCGATCGCATTCCTCTGGATGCAGACCGGAAGCTCCTGGGCCCAGACTTGTTGCCAGGAGCCCTGTGCACGTCAGTGACCAGGGTGCTTCCAGCTGGCAAGTAGACAAGAGGTCACTCCCTTATGTCAACAGTTTCAGCCACATGCGTGAGTACATGCATACAGGTATGCACACTTAGTGATCCGGAGGTTAACTGATACCCTATACACGGGTCCAAGGCACCTGCTTCATTCAGTTGAAACTGTAGCATAAATTACAAACACCGTGTGCCCAAGAGGGTCTTCCTGTAGAGGCTGATAGTACAGCAAACGTGAGCAGTCAAGGACCCAACTGCAGAGTCACTGTGGGCGCAGAGCACAAATGCCAGCGTCTGAGCCGTAGTCATGCTCGTCCCTTCATGATTATTGCTTATAGTTCAGTGTGGGCCTTTCTGAGTGTCTCTCCTCCAGGAAAACCAGCTTCTAGAGCATTCAGACAGGGTCCCAGGCAGCCTGACACCCTGTGCCCCATGCCCGTGGAGTCCTGGCACCATGGGCTCCTTCCTTCCATGGGGAGCAGTGTTTGGCTGCATGACCATCGTTCACCTCCTAGGGGACAGTCGTTTCTCTTCCCCAGGTATTGGTGAGGATGACCACAGTGATTAGAAACGTTCATTACAGATTTCTATATTAACATTCAGTTTTTGTTTCTTTTCTTTTTTTTTTAAATAATTTATTTTTATTTTATTCATTTTAGAGAGGAGACACAGAGTGAGAGAGAGAAAGAGAGAAAGGGGGGAGGAGCTAGAAGTGTTAACTCCCATATGTGCCTTGACCAGACCAGTGCAGGGTTTTGAACTGGCGACCTCATTGTTCCCAGGTCAACGCTTTATCCACTGCGCCACCACAGGTCAGGCCCAGTTTTTGTTTCTTGAGGCTTTGTACTCGGGAGAGGTCTTTCTGGACCACACAATGGGTGTGCTTAACGTGTACATCACCCTGCTGTTTCCCACTGAGACCATGTCATTTAGTGTTCCCGCCAGCGGCCAGTGAGCAACCAGCCTGCCCCTATCCTTGCCAGCATGGGTCATTACCGGTGTTTCTTATTTCTGCCATCCTGACAGGTGCGAGTGCAACGTTCACCATGGTTTTGATTTGCATTCCCCGTACTGCTGAGGGTCTGGATCGTCTTCTCTTGTTGCTTCTCTTTGGAAAAGTGTCTGTTCATGTCTTTCGCCCACTGCATCATTTGTCTAATGATTTTTCTGACTGGGGTTTGTTTCTCTCAGGTCAGTTTTGAGAGTTCTTTGTCTACTCTAAATGGA
The DNA here is from genome assembly GCA_037038555.1 of Rhynchonycteris naso. Taxonomy (NCBI): domain Eukaryota; kingdom Metazoa; phylum Chordata; class Mammalia; order Chiroptera; family Emballonuridae; genus Rhynchonycteris; species Rhynchonycteris naso. The sequence goes on from CM073001.1 coordinate 109,923,826, forward strand.
AGTCCTCTGTTGAGTTTATGAATTGCTAATATTTTCTTCAAGACTGTCATATGTGTTTTTACCTGCTGAGCAGGGTTTTTGCTGAGAAAATATTTCTAATTTCTATTTTAAATTTGAATGACATTTCTCTCCCGTGGCTCGTGTTCTGGGTGTCCCGTCCAGGACCCAATCCTCAGCCGCAAAGATTCCCTCCTGTGTTTTCTTACAAAAGTTGCATAGTTTTACATTTAAATCCATGATGCATTTGCAGTTATTTTTTGGATGGGGTGTGCAGACTAATTTCAGAAAGATCCCTGTGGCTCGCAGGATGGATGGGACATGACTGAGAATGACGTCAGGGGAACCCGTGATGCGTGTGACACAGTCGAGGGCTGTGGTAGCCAGAGGGACTCAGGGACAAGAACACCCAGCACTGGGCTGGCCCAGGTCAACATGACACGTGTGTGCATGCCACATGTGTGCACACATGCATGTGTGTGTCTATATATGTGTGTGTGCTTTGTTCACATTTTTGTAATTGTTTGGAGAAACCCCCTCAACTCCGGAGGTTTTCTTAAACCTTTAAAGGGAAGTATTTTAGTTTTTGGAAAATTTAACTTGAGCCTGACCTGTGGTGGCGCAGTGGATAAAGCATCGACCTGGAACGCTGTGGTCACTGGTTCAAAACCCTGGGCTTGCCTGGTCGAGGCACATATGGGTGCTGATGCTTCCTGCTCCTCCCCCCATTCTCTCTCTCTCTCCCTTCTCTAAAATAAATAAATAAATAAATAATCTTAAAAAAAGGCAGTTCCATTAAAAAAAAGATAGAAAGTATAACTTGAAATACAAGTTTGTTTAAAAGATGAATTATTACTTAGCGTGTATACATGTGCACAGCACGATTGAGGGACCTGTGGTTTAACAGAGGGGTATTTCCCAGCTGCTGTTAGGTCAGGTTGTCTATCAGTATATTCCACAGAGGGGACGCTATGAGGCACCGTCTTGGCTTACACGTGGCAGGCTCTGCCTTCTTCCCGTGGGCGTTAAAAACATCACACTTTGGATGGGGGGGGGCGGGGATTAGTTTTTCAGTCTCTCCAGTGAGGAGACAGGAAGCAGGTTTCCTGTAATTTGGTGAGACGCCAGGTCTGGGAAAGAGGAAATTAAAGCTATAAAAGCAAAAACAAAGATTCAGCCCCTACGTGCAAGGGTACGTTGTGGATGCAGATTTCCACTGCACGCCGGCCACGTGCAGGGGAATGTACACGGGGCAGGCGCTGACACTGATGTGAGGCCACGGATGTGGATCCCATGTGTGGGCAGCTTTCCCACAATGGTCTCAAAAGAAACACAAGGGACATGTGCAGGACAGCGCCAGTGAGCCCTGCAGATAGTAACCTCCGTGACAGCAGTACGGTGCCTTCCACAGTGCACACCTTCAACCTCTCTACCTCCTTCATGTCCTAAGCTCACTCTTGTGGCAGTGACATGGGTGGCTCCAACAGGGCATCTGAACGGTGTCCAGCTCGGGTGTGTGTATGTTTCCCAATAGGTCGTTCTTTCTTTTCAGCCAGGGGGACAGGCATACGGGGCTGTGCTGCAAGGAACTCGCTGCAGGTTCCTATTGTCCCCGCATCCCAAGTACCCCCCTCTTCCAGGGCAGCTCAGTATAAAAGACGGTGCGTTCTAACCTCATCACTTTTGTCCTTCTCTTGGTGGTGCTTGGGAGGCTGTGGGCACGGGTGCTGGTGTCTTGGGCATCTATATATTTTGGGACGTTTGCACTAATTTGTCAGCTGTTTTATTTTTCTTGGGTTTTGGGGGGGCGAGTGGAGCGCGTCTGTGAGACCAATTGTCTGCGTTAACCGCGGGGTTAATGAGCGGGAAAGCGCGTGCGTGGGGCGCCGTGTGCGCATTCTCTCTGTTCAGGGGGAAAGCCTGGCAATCCTATTACTGAGCAGCGTTTCCAAATTGACTCTTGTCTTTGTCTCCTATAAAAAGGCACCATTTAAGTGTCTTGAAAATCATCACTGAATTCTTCTGCCATTTCGGAGGGAGGACGGAGCCATTCAGAAGGAGAACCACGTGGTCCTCCTGTGTTTGTCTGATTCGCTGTCGGGGCGTGTAGTACACCCGCTGCATGTGTGGGCCGTGTGCGCGGAGGCCTTGGAGACACGGAAGGGACTGCATCTCCGCGCCCAGGCCCACCTGGTCCTCTCCAGCTCCTCGAGGCTGCCCACGTCCCTGTCACAAGCCCTCTCTTGCTTTCGGATTTTCTCCTTTTCTTTCAATTCCAACATGAACTTCAGCACCAGCACCGTGGAGTGGGCTGGGTGCTTCCGTGTCTGCAGTCTCTACCTGGTCCACCTGGGGTGGTTCTGGGTTCCTGTGAGGCGGAGCCCTGTTTCCTGGACTGAACACTGAACAAATTGTGGCTCACTGCCAGACCTCCTGATTGTCACCATGCATGCAGGTCTTTGTCCCCGCCCCCATGCCCTGTGGTCAGTGTCTAGACGTGTGTGTCCCAGCATCTGTGCATTTACCCGGGACCCTCGTAAACGCCCCGCCTCCCGCCTCCTGCAGTGACGCAGGCTTGAAGACCACATCCCATTCCCACGCTGGTTTCTGCCACATCTTCCCTGTCTGCTCGGCCCCTGGGACGTTTTGCATCTTAGGACCACAACTCAGGGCCTCTGGTCTGGGTCCCAGCATCTGGGGCCTGGTCCCAGCGACTGTGCCTGTTCTGCACAGACCCCTCCTATAGAAAGGGGCTCCCCACTGGCTTCTTCCCAAGGAGATTCCTCAATGGCTCCTGCTGAAAGCTCACAGCACTCTGACTTGCCCACAGAAATGTTCATCTCAGACCCGGAGCAACCTGGAAGGCTACAGTAACCTTGTCAGGAGGTGACCGTTTTCTTTTGCCCCTGAGGTGATCCTGTTGACTGTCCCCGCTTGTCACGCATCACTGTAGCCCCTTCCCCCTAGCTAGCCGGGCAGTTGGGGAGGGTCTCAGGACGGGGCCAGGCCCAGTGAGGATGGCTGTCCAGCACAGCGATCCGACATATTAATTCAAAGACAGGCTTCACCATGCCACGACAGCAGCTGCGTTCACAGCCCCAGTGCATTCCACCTGTGTCCCCACAAATTCCCAAACTGCTTCCTTCCCTCTTAGTCCCTGGGCTACCTTGGTGACACTTAATTTCTAGCCTCCACAATCATGAAAGAACACATGGTAGGCACATAATAAATGTACGTGTAACATCGGTATTACAAACACGCACGAGGCAGGAACAGGGCCCAGGGACAGAGACAGCACTTTGTGCCCATCCAAACTTTCCTGATACTTAATCTCTCCCTTTTTTAAGTCCCCGCCTCCCAACTCCTCTCCCCTCTGACAACTGTCCATCTGTTTTCAATATCTGTGAGTCTGTTTCTCTTTTCTTTGTTGATTTTTTAAATTATATTCCACATGGGAATGAAATTATATGGTACTTGCCTTTCTCTGACTGGCCTATTTCACTTTACATAATGCTCTCCAGATCCATCGACACTGTTGCTAAAAATAAGATGTCCTTCTTTTTTCACTGCTGAGTAGTATTCCATTGTATAGACTGTAACATGGCTTTTTTAAATCCACTTTTCCACTAATGGGCTCTTGGGCTGCTTCCAAATCTTGGTCTTTTACACACTTGGTTCCATAGTATTTTTTTTAAGCGATCATAAATGGGATTTTTTCCTGAGTTTCCCTTTCTGATAATTCATTATTGGTGTCTAAAAATGCAACTTATTTCTGGATATTTATTTTGTATCCTGATACTTTACTGAATTTATTTATCAGTTCTAGTAGATTTATGGTGGAATCTTTAGGGCTCTCCAAGTATGGTATCATGTCATCTACAAATAGTGACAGTTTTACTTCTTCCTTTCCAATTGGATGCCTCTTATTTCTTCTTCTTGTCTGACTGCTATGTGTAGGACTTCTGTACTATGTTGAATAAGAGTGGTGAAAGTGGACATTCCTATCTTATTTCTGATCTTCAGGGAAACACTTTTAGTTTTTGCCCAGTGCCTGTGACATTGGCTATGGGTTTGTCATATATGACATTTATTATGTTGAGGTATGTTCTCTCTAGTCTCACTTTGCTGAGAGTTTTTTTTATCATAAATGGGAGCTGGATTTTACCAGTGTCTCTGCATTTATTGATGTGATCATGTGATTTCTTTAGCCTTCATTTTTGATGTGATGCATCATGTTTATTAATTTGTGGGTGTCATACCAGCCTGTGTCACTGGAATAAAACCCACTTGATCCGGGTATATGATCTTTTGAATGTATTACTGGATCTGGTTTGCTGATATTTTGTTGAGGATTTTAGCATCTTTGTCCATCAGGGATATTGACTGATCATTTTCTTTCTTTATAGTGTCTTTATCTGGTTTTTGAGTCAGGATATTGCTGGCCTCGTGAAATGAACTTGGGAGTCTTCCCTCTTCTTGAAGTTTTTGGAATAGTTTGAGAAGAAGGGGTGTTAGATCTTTGAATGTTTGGTAAAATTCACCTGTGAAGCCACCCGGTCCAGGACTTTTGTTTGTTGGGAGCTTTTTGATAACTGCTACATTTCATTGGTTGTACCGATATTTAATCTTTTTCCAAGGTGATGCTTCCTCAATTTGGAGAGCGAAGGAAAAAGTAGCTCAGAGCTGATCCTGAAAGTCTGTGATTCTAAATGTGGTCTGTGATGGGGAACCTTGGCGTCACCGACAGGTCAGGAAACTGTAAAGACCCTAAAGGAGCCCATTTCTGGTTCTGTGACCACACGGGGTCTCCGCTGTCCACTGGTCTTTCTTTTTTTCCTAGTCCTCCATGAACGTGAGTGCCGCCTCAGCTCACTGTGGACTCAGGGCTGGGGCTGGATTTGTCCTGGGCGCTTGGGGATTCATGGCCCCGGAGGTGATGAGAGGGGCCGGATCGCAGGCCTTAGGCTATGACCACTGCGTCAGAACTCGCACTTTAACAAAGCCCCAAGGGCACCCCTGGGCACACACAGGTTTGAGGAATGGCCATCTAACTAACCCGGCGCAGAAGCTGTGAGGTTCATGTTTCTGGTTCAGTGGTGGGTGTCACCAAGATGTTCCGCACCTCCCTGGCTGCAGGCTGAGCCCTGAACAACATCATCACAAGACACTTGACAAGCACAAACACCCAAAGCCGCAGAGGGCTGGGTCCGCTGTGCTTAACTGATCTGGAAATGGCTTGGCTCTCAAGTTTAATTTGCTATGGGTGGCAACGGCGTTCATTTTCTGGAGCAGAAGCAACCAGCCCTGCGCGGTGAGGGCTGCAGCTGCAGTGGAGGGCAGAGACGGTGCCTGGGAGGGAGCAGGGCCCTGAAAAGGTGATGCCATCTTCCTGCCACACAAAGAGAGGGAGGTGACAGGCAGATGCTTCCTCTGTGGGGCCTGTGTTCCAGCTCAGAGGGGCCATGGGGGCCTGGCGAGAGCACAATGCCACCTGGGCTTGGCTTCCCGAAGTCGGGAGCAGACTGGGAGCCTGTGGGAGAGGCCCAGGGGGGTGGGTATCTGAGATGCCCCGGGGGCTCATCCTTTCTCCTACAACTCTGCCTGCCCTCTGAACAGTGGAGGGGAGCTCCTGGCTCCTGTGGTCCTCACCTCTGTCCCCCTCCCTGCCCTGTCTGGCTCCCAGTCCCTTTTCTTCCCATCCTGCATGCAGGTGCCCTCTGTGACTCCCCTCCTGCTTGCTCCCAAACCTGCTCTCACCCAGACGCCTGGGCACCTCTGTGCCCCAGCATCCGGCCCCGAGCGATAGATCTTGATGAGGCCTCTGTTGAGGCTGCACGTGTCCCCATCCCAGCAAAGGGACCCACGTGGACCAGAATCCTGGCTGGGTATGCCACACAATGCTGCTGTGAGCACACAGCCTGAGTAGCTACACGCAGAAGCCCGGGCCCAGCCTCATGGCAGTTCAAAGTTGTTCAGGACACTCCCCAACCCCCGCCGTGCAGACACCCAGCTGCCTCCATGGCACCTGCTCTGCCCATCACTGATGCTCAGTGAGCATTTGGTCAGTGCCCGCTGCAGCTACAAACCGCTGGTGTGTGCTCACTTGTGTTATCCTGGTGATGTTCTGTGATCACGGCCATCATGGAGACGGACGGACATGGGGGTTGAGGGCAGGGGGCCGGGGAGGTTCCAGAAGACCCCCCAGCCCCGCAGTGACAGAAGCAGGAAATCTACCTGGAGTTCGAATCTGGTTCCGTCTCCACCATCACCCCCAACCACCCCTGAATTCACTTCCTTTTTAACTTAACATCCTCAAGAACAGCTGTAGCAAAGACCGGCCACGTCAGGCCCTCACGCGTCTGGACCTGTGTCCTGTTGCTTGTCCCTTTTTCTAGTTGCTGGGAAACCGTGGGCCTGGTTCTCTGGGAAGCAGCTGAGCAGAGCCCCTGAGATCTTCCCATGGTCGTTCTCTTTCCCGGGAGGAAAGGCATCGAGTTGCCTTGGAGACATAGAAATATCTCTGCGAGAAGAGGTGTTAGCGGCTTTTGTGTTCAGACTGTGAGAAGCAGAAGTTTCCATGCATCTGTGACCCAGACGAGTGTTCACCAGGCTATGTCCTGGTCCCACTGAGGGTGTCACAGCCCTTGTCAGCTGGCTGGAGGTGGACGTGGGCTTTGGTGTCCACGGCGTTATAAGATGACTTGAACGACAAGGACTGAGGGACTTAGGCTCCTTGTGCCTAAGTCCGTTTGCTACCGAGCCCTCCCACACTCGAGCCTCTGAGGTCGATCACAGTCAGGAGGTGCCAGGGCCAGCAGGACAGACATTAGGCTGTGGCCTGACAGAGGCCCACTGGATGGTGCTTTTAGGGACTGACACAGACAGAGGGGTGGCCTCCTAGATTTGATTCCTCATGGGAGGTGGCGCCCATCGTACCCGGGGACAGATTCTCCAAAGTGCTAGGTCATCATCTAGGCATCTTGAGGGGAGTGAGGGTGTGACTGCACGGTCATTGTTTCCATGTGGGCACCGAGGTGCCTGCCCTCTGAGACAGAAAGGCTTTCCAGGAAGAGGCTGGCTGACCTGTCCAGTGAGGGACCCACAGGGGCCAAGTCCCCGTGACCCCCCCATGCCTAATAGACATGCTCAGGGTCAGTTATCAGAGTCTGATTGGTGCACGTGTGGCAGCACCTTCACTCGGTGGCGGGAGCTCCTCCCCTTGAGTGGCCGTGCCCCTGCACCCGCAGGGCTGGGATGATGGGCAGACTCACTGGGGGTGACAGCACGGCATGCTGGGAAAATCCAGTGCGTCTCAGTTGGCTTCTGGGGAAAGATCAAAGTCAAGATGATAAGTGATGGTGAAATACGGTCACAGAGGCAAAGCATGATTTCCCGCTCACCGAAGGGCCCTCTGTGATCAACACCAATGCTTATCATGCTTTCAGCTATGACCTGAGTCACAAGCGGGGGCCCTGGAATTTGGATTGAAGGAAAAGAAAAAAACATGCAAAGGGTCTGGCCCCACCTCTGGCCCAGATTGTGGAGGGTCCAGTGGAGGGGCCACCAAGGCCTGTGCCAGGGCTGTGAGGATGAGGAGGGAGCCATCCCTCCAGGCTGCATGGGAAGAGGCAAATATGCAGACAGTGGACGTTGTTGGGCAGGGGGATGGAGGTGGGCATGCACAGGGTTAGGGCCAATACCTGTGCCTGGCTAAAGCAGGGGCTTCCCGGGTGCACTGGGGCCTTGCGGGGTGATCTGAGTGGTGAAGGCGGGGTTTCAGGGCAAGGACCATGGCTGGTGCATCCAGGTGAGTAATGGACAGGGAGGGTAGGAGCCTTCTCAGAGGGGTTTGCAGTTTTCTTCCCACAAGGGGACCTGAAAGGGTCCAGGGAATAAACAGAAAACAAAAGATGGGCATTTTAAGGGTGCAGGTTGAGGAAACCACCACAGGAGGCATGGATAAATGGATGGATGATGGATGCATGGATGGATGCATGGATGGATGATGGGTGGGTGGAGGATGGATGGATGGATGATGATGTGTGGATGGAGGACGGATGGATGATAGATGGATGGATGGATGGATAGTTGGATGGATGGATGGATGGTTGGATGGATGGATGATGGATGGGTGGAAGATAGATGGGTGGGTAGATGGATGGATGGGTGGGTGGATATAATTGATGTCCTGTTTGCTGGTCTTTCATGTCATATAAAGCACCCCTTGTAATAGGGAACATTGGTTTCTTCCATGTAACAATTTACCACTCTTTCCTTAGCAAAATGACCCCAACATTTCTGCTAACACATTGCCTATCAGCTGGAAGAGCTCCTTCCTCTATGTCTGTGCAGTGAGCTGTGCCCAGGGACTAGGTTTGTGCAGATGGGATGTGAGCAGAAGAGCTGTGCCTGGCTCCTGGAAATGTCCCCAAAGACAGGGACCCCCCTTAGTCTCCTTCCTCCTCCTTCCTGCTTCCTGGAATGTGAATGGAGCAGGCGGAGGTGGATTCCAGGCTGCAGAGCCATTGACAGCAGGGCTGTGACCCTGCTCTTGTGGTCCTTCTATAGGGAGAAGCTCGTGCTCTTGTTTGTCATGAGAATGCCAGCTTCTCTGTCATATGCAGTGGAAGTAATCCCCGCACTGGGACAGCTGGAATGAAGGATGGCATCTCAGATGAATGACACAGAGATACTGTCTCTGGACCCTGCATTGTGAGCTGCAGACTCCGGAAGTGGAGAAAACACAGAGGCTGGCTCCTGGTTCTCTACTCCCACATGAAGCAGACCCCCTTCCTGACACGCAGGAGAGGTGATGACATGGTGACAGTTTGGAAGGCTTGCTAATTGTTCTCAGCTGCCTTCCTCCTCCTCCTCCTCTTCAGACTTGACAACTATAGAGTGATGTAAAGATGACACTATTTTCTGAGCATTTCTTCCAGACTCTCCTCAGTCTCAGCCTCTGCCGTCCTCTCCCTTTATCCTTATCCCATATCCAAAGCCCACCACGGTCCCCACAATGGCGTCAGCCTGCCCCACCCTCCTACTCCCTGTGGTCTTAAGAAACCTGCCCCTTTCCATACCCACCTGGTTGTACGTTCTGCCTGAGTGCGTGGTTCTCCTGCACAAGTGCTCCCATACTTCTGGCTGTACCGGTCTTGTTCACAGGGGTGACAGAGAAGGCTCTTTAAAGTAGGCGACCCATCCGGCAGAGGCTGCCATGTACAATGCGAGGATGCCAGATAAGAGGAGGGCCAGCTGGGAGGGGGGCTGGGGCTGCATTCCCAGCACCTGAAATGCATTCACCTAACCACATTTTCTGTCCACCATTGGAGCTAAATCTAAGATATTATTAAGTCGAGCTTCCAAAGGAGCCATTGTCATCCAGGAAAGATGGTTTCTGATTGCTGGGTTCTCTGCCTGGTCAGAGGAACAGAGACAAAGGGAGCCTGCTGCTCAGATGTGCCTCAGGTTGGCTCCAGTGTGGACCTCTGCTGGCTGGGCTGTTTGTGAAACATTCATCAAAGCCAGCCCCACCCTGGAGGGGACTCTGAGTCAACAGCCTGCCTCTGCTGTCTTCTTTCTGCACCTCTGTCCTGGGTGGCAGAGCCTGGGTGACCAAGGGAAGCATCAGAGCTGGTTAGACTTGCTCCCCACTCAGTGTTCTTCATCTTAGAGTATTAGACACATTCGTTATTTAAGTCTCATGGGCTCAGGTGTCCCCACCGCAGACGACAGGCCAGTGTCTGGCTCTGACAGACTCCTCTGACAGCTGCAGTGGGCGGGGGGGGGGGGTGATGTCATACGCGCCGGTGCAGTCGCTGTCAAAAAGACCGTCAGCGAGTGACACCGTGCTTCTCTCCAGACCCCTGAAGCCCCCTGCCCTTCCCTCATCTCTTTCTGTCTGAGCTCTGGGGTCTTGGGGTTCCCCAGCAAGGTGTTCAGTAGACATTGTGCTTGTCATTCTCACGGGGTCACTTGGGTCCTGAGGAAACTCCGGTTCTGTGACTTGCTCCCAATCAGCCTTCCAGCTGTCCCTGCTGAGGACCTGCTGGGGGGGCCACTGTTTAGGGACAGTTCCGTATAGTGCAACGTGCACATTTCAGAAATCACCATATGGTCCAAAATCGTGCAGTAAAACCCCCGGGCTTATGCAGTTGAACACAACACTCAAAAACCTTTTCAGTGACACTAACACCATGCCCCCCTCAAATACCCAGAATCCTGAAACGAGCACTTTGCCTGACAAGACTGGGGGTGCGGGCACGGAGGTAGCTGTCAGACTGCGCTTGGGGGTTCTGACGGGAGGGTAGTGCATGAAAGAGCAGTATGGGTGATCGGGTGAAGCCCTGGTTCTTCTGTGGTTTTCTCCTCAGCCCAGTCATCCCTGTGGGGTGCCGGCTGCCCCCCAACCTGGGGGCCCCAAATTAGTATTCCCATGACCTCCGAGGCCCAGATGGTCCTTAGCTCTTTCTAACCTGAGTGGGGAATGGTTCTGTCTATTACTTTGTGATCATGAGTTATAGGAAGTTTGGTCTTTGATTCATTGTGTTTTCTCTGTGTTATCTATTGACTATGATTGTAGCAGAGGATAAAAAGCCCAAACCACAAAGACTGTCAGGGACTGGAGAATGGGGAGAAGTAGCTGCCACGGTTAGGACCCCTGAACCAGCCGCACCTGCAGCTGGCTTTCTCATCCTCCCTGTCACATAAGCAGGTGTAGTTTTTCCCACTCGAGCCTGTGGTACCTGGATGTCTGTCCATGACCTGATAGCAAAGGTCCTTTTATCATTTTTTAAAAAGCAGGGTGATGTTTTCTTACCGATAAAACAGCCTGGAGTACATTGTCCCTCTGTTTCCAATCCCCTAAGTATAAAGTAACCTAAGTATAAGAAATGTTACCATTTTCTGGGGGTCACTGAGTCACTTACTGCAACTTTGACCAAGCATTTACATTATTATGTGACAAGCTAAATTAAAGCGAGAATTCAAAATAGCCTAGAGATCTCACTAGCTACAATAGTAATGCTGAAGGCGGTGTACACAGATTTGAACAAATGCAACTGCTTTTGAGACCAAACAGAGAGTCAAATTAGTCCAAGGAGCAGAAACTGCTTATGCCTGTGAGTAACCTTGGGGTTTCCAACCTGCACTTCTAACCAGGTCACACCTGGGAGCAGTGGGTGGCTGAGCTGGCCTGCAGGAGCATATGCAGAATGAATTAGGTGGTTCGTCAGCTCCTCAGACATTCAGGTCCCTCCCAGGTTGGGTCGGCAGCCAGAGGAGATCGCCAAGCATCCCTAAGACCGGGAGCGGGCGGCCAGCTCCCACCAGTAGGCCGGCAGCTCTGTCCTCCAGCAGCTGTGGCCGCCATGTGGCTCTCTGTGTCTGTGCCAGGCTGGAGGGGGCTGTGTGACAGGCCCTGGCTAAATGTGACTCAAAGGACACATCCTTGCAGAGCAACCTTGGACTCCCCTTTCCCTGCACACTTTGTCTCCACGGCACGAGCTTGCCCATGTGCACACAGATGCGCATTCACAGTTTTACACGAGCGCACAACTTCACCTTCTGGGCTCACAGGGCTCCAAACGTGCAGCTGCCCAGATGGGGAGGACTCTGAGGCCGAGTGTCTATGGAAACAGGCATTATTCTGCATCAGGGATGCACCTGGACGTTCTTCGTGAACAGCTCAGATCCTCTGGTGGTGGCCAAGTCCTTCCTCAGGGCTGCTATAGGAGCTAGTGTGACCCCATCTGAAAGTGGCCACACAGGGGGTAGCACATCTTCTTTTGGGGAAGGTTTGAAGAAACCTCGCAGCTAGTATCATGAGCACCGCGTGGGGGCAGGGTCTGGCTCACACAGTACCCTTTCTCCCAGAGTCCATCCTTAGTGACAGCGACTGGGGAAGTGCACTTGCACTTGTCAACATGCTCAGGGGAAAAATGAAAGACCCTCCTGCAAGAACCAGACATGTGGCGCTGGCTGCCAGACAGGACAGTTACGCATGACCTATTTTCTCGAACTCGTCCCAACCAAACTGTCTACCATGAGAGCCTGTCCCCTCCATCACCCACTGTTGCCTCTCCCCATGAGGGACCCCCTCTCTTATCTCCCTCTGCCAACAGGCCAGGAGCCCCCCAGTCAGGAACAGCTCAGTCACCCTTGGTTGTGTCCTAAGCCTGCAGTATCTAAACCTTTGTATGAAAAGGACTAATGCAATTTCATGAAAGGACATGGGGGGGCACTGACAATGAGGTGACAGCTTTAAAAATATGACCGTGTTTTATTGTCAGCATTTCACAGAGGGTCCTCTGCACGCCCAGATGTAGGACAGACAGCATCCCGCCCAACAAAACCACGTGTTCAAGTGAGATGAGTTAGCTTCCTGATGTCCTTGCCATGCTGTGTTGGCCCCATCTTTCTCTGTCGACCTCTGACTCTGGGGCCACTGCGAACAGGTAGGATGCGGACCCCAACCCTCTGCTTCTTCAGCCCCGTCCTCACCCCACCTGCAGTCGGCTGGGCAAGGATGTGGCCGCCCAATCAGGAGGGTGAGCAGCTGAGCACTCTCCACAGGTATCTGTGTTTATTCACGTGAGATCAGGCCTTATCCTAAATAAGTCAGGATTCATGGTGGGATTTCCGGCCGGGAGGGGCCAGTGTTGTGGGGACCCTTCATCTGGGGCCCTCCCACAGGCCTTTTGCCCCAGGTTTGGGGAGGGGGAAGAGGAGGCCGTGAACTCTGGACCTTGGCTCATTATTGCTTCTTTCCCACCGGGAGCAGAGGCCATGGACATACCTGCTTTCCCTGTGAGGGGTCCCCCGAGAGCTACTCCAGACCCCTCCAAGTTATCACCCTTTGTATGGTTAAAAGACTTCCAATTCTGGTGAAGAAATAGAAAATCTAGAGTCAAGGAGCTGTAGAGTAAGTTAAAATGGACACTGTAACTTAGGACCCCAAGGGACATTCATTTGGGACTCAGTGGACCCTTGGCATCCAGTCCCTGGGTCACCTCTTCCTGGGCACCACACACACGGGAGGGGGCTGCCTGCTCTTGCTGGTCTCTGTACCCAGACACCGACTTGGTGAGAGCGTCAGGGAATTGTCCCTCCTGGCTGTTAGAGACACACAGATGGCAGGGGACCGGAACCCTGGTGAGACTATCCTGTCCTTCAGTTCCTCAAGTCAGCCTAGAATCCTCCCAACCAGTCTCCCTGCACCCATTCCTTTATCTGATGACATATTTGAGGTATTGCCTTGTCCATTCTTTTTTTTGTTTTTTGCCGTTTCGCCAACATCAGCTTCTATGATTTGCCACTTCAGACTCTTCGCTGACACCTCGACCAGGTAACTTGCAAGAGCTGCTCACCTGACCCTGGGCAAGTGACAGACTCTCTGACCTTCTACTTTCTCCTGTCCAGTGAGTGTCAGGCCCACACCTCCTCACAGGGCCGTGGGAAGGGCTAAGCGACGTAAATGCGGGGAACGGCTCAGCAGTAAGGATGCTGAACTCGGGTGTTAGTCATCCCTGGAATCACGCAAATGGGAGTCTCGGCCACACTCTCTGGAGATAAGTTGGGAGAGGTTGCGAACCTCGGTGAACAGAAGGCAATGGTGGGGAAGGCAGGCTCAGGTGTTCCAATGCAGAGGAATGTCTATTTCTGTACAAGGCGTGAGGAGACAGCGACCCCCACCCAGCAGCCGATGAGAGGAGAGGTGTGTGGTTCTGTGCAGAGTGGGTGTTGTGTCTGGGGACCCCTCATTAGGCAGCCAGCACCCCAGCTGATGGGACGGAAAATCATTTCTCTCTCACTAGCGAGGCAGTGGATGGAGCAGTGCAATCCATCACCTTCCATCTTGACGTTCAAAATCCAGACACACCGTGTTCAGACCCTCAGTGGGGAGAGGGCTCAACCGGCTGGAGGGAGTCTGCGGCAGAACTCTTCTGTATCATGGTCAAGAGCATTGGGGCAGGCTCCAGGCGAGTCACTCATTAAATCTGTGTCCTTGGTCATATCCTCGCCTTCTCTGGGCACGGACATTGTTCTCCATGGAACAGAAATCATATACCTTACCTCCTTGTTGAACATGTCTCCATAAAAACCAAACAGAACAATAGCGTATATGGAAACATTTCGTCGCCTGTAAATGGCACTTGGATGGATCCACTGTAAATAAAATATTTAAATGCAATGATTACTTCTATTTTAATTATGTCTGTCCAGCGCATACGTGGGTTGAGGCACAGGACCATCTGGAGGGAGGACCCACTGTTCAGCTTGGGATGGGCTCTGTGGCAGGTGGCAGGGGGGACACATGGAGGGGACGCTGGGGAGGAGGTGTGAGGCCACGTGAAGGTTCCTCAAAGCGGCAGAGCCTTCCCCCTTCGCCCTGCAGAGGCAGGAGAGGAAAGGGGCAATTGGGAGGACTGTGTGCACAGAGGGAAGCCCAGAGCGTCCCACAGATGCCCCTCCAGGGCCCATGTTAGCACACAGGATAGAAGAAGCAGACCCACTGCTGGAGAACCCAACCCGTCCCTGAAACGTCAGAGGGAAATTGGGTTGTGTGATTCCGCTGGGGGCCAAGAGAGTGTGTTTGCAGGAGGGGGTGTGGTCAATGTGATGCAGAAGAGGTGTCAACAAGAAGTCATAGGCAGCCTTCCAGGAGGCCACCGTGGCGCCGCCACAGGGGCCTGTAGGAGAGAGCACATCACGAGGGACACGGGGCTCCCTACACCCTCGAGACTCACAGAAGGTGCCTCTCGGTTACATTTTAGGAGACTGTTTTATTCTTTAAAAGTTGTGACTTGATTCCCTTTAACCTGTTTGTAATTGCCGGCCTCTAAATGTGAAAAGCAGAAATGAGGGCTGGCAAACTGTCCTGAGGAAATGTAGACTTTGGAACCCAAAGTCAAATGTTTCAGACACCTGGAGATTTCACGCGGTCTGGTTTTCATCCCTCACTTTGTGTGTGTGGTGTATCGTGTGGATGGTTTCGTCGCGAATGAGCCAACCCCACCGGACCGTGTGGAATGATTCCTGTAATGTATTGTTGAATTCGGTTTGCTAGCATTTTGTTGAGGATTTTTGCATCTATGTCTGCCAGGGATACTGGCCTGCAGTTCTCCTTTTGTTGTGTTCTTGTTGGGTTTCGATACCAGGGTGAGGCTGGCCTCATACAATGAGTTTGGAAGCATTTCATCTTCGGTTTCTTTGGAAAAGTTTGGGATCAGTGGTTTTGTCCATGTTGGGTGGGGTTCGCCAGGGAATCCATCTGAATGCAGTGGTTCAGAAAATCATGGCGCACAGTTGCTTGCCGTGGATCATGATCAGTCAGGATTCAGCGAGCGCTCGGTGGACATGGCCCCGTGGGAGGTCCTGTCCATCGAAGTGGTGTCTGAGAATATCCGGAGACCTCTCGTAGATGCTACCACGGAACAACAAGGAGGTTGACAGGCACAGTCACTGCACAGGAGAGCCATTGTTAGTTATTAACCAGAGCAGAAGAGCAAAAGCACAGTGTGTCCAGAACGGTACTGGGGGGTTCAGGTGTCACTTCGGGGGGTCATACAAGAAGCCACTCCTTCCTCAGTGTGATTGCAGACGGGTGGAGGCTGCACTGGACCTCTGAACACCCTTTGCAGCTACCCTCTCCCTGCCCGATGGGAACCTGCTCCCAGGAAAATCAGGTCTGCCGGGGGCCTCTGGACCCTGAAATGGTTTTAATGAGCGGAGCCAATGGGGAACGTTTTGATCAGGGAATGAAACTGTGCTTGGATTTGCAAAATCAGTCCAAATGGGCAGCCTCCTGCTGCCTCAAGGTCTAGGCCCTGCCCTTCACCCTCCTCCGCCCCTTCCACCCCCAACCCAAATCAGCCGTGGGCATGGCTTCTTCTACAAAGACGGCAGAATCTGGGACAGAGAGCACACAGTTCAGACTGTCATTTGCAGCAGAGTGTTACAGTCTGACTATTCCTTCATGTTGATGCCATTGAAGGAGAGAACCCCACCCCTTGGTCCATGCTGGGGCTGACTGGTGGGGTTGCAGTTGGGTCTGCCAGGTTGGGTCCCCTGAGTTAGGAACACCTTTGCAGCTGCGGCTCGAACGTTCTGTGTGATGATGGACAGACTGGTGACTTTCACCACGTCCTTTTGTCATCTGCCTAACCAGGCAAAGATGTCTTTGTGAGTCTGTCCTGCAGCATGGGGTTGAGGCTTCGCGCCACCAGCACATGTGGACGTGCCATGGGGGAGCATGGAGAACCTTCAAGGGCACAGAGGTACCAACATCCCTCACCGCTGAGGAAGCACCGTTTCCCCAAAGCATAGTGCTTACTGAATACCCATTTTGTCTTGTCTTTTCACCCTCCCAGCGGGAGGGATCCGAGGCGAGGGAAAATTGTGCTCAGTGGGAAGCAGAGAAGGGGTCCACCTGGGAGGCCGCTCTGGCTGCTGTCACTTTGGTTTGGGCTGAGCGGCGCATGGCACACTGATCAGAAGGGCCCCAGGGTGAGGGCCGCTGGTGGCTCTTTTGTCTGCTCCATCTTGGGCACTTTCCCTGTGTGTGTGGCTTCCCTTGTAGGAGAGAAGCACTTTCAAGCACCTCCAGATCTCGCCTATCTGTGCCGTGCCCCACGCGGGCACAGCGACATTCCCTCTGCTAAAAGCAGGCACGCCGTAGCCATGCAGAGCGCCCGGTCAGGAGCCAGAGTGTGCCATGTCCCCCACATTGATAGACCATTCCCAGGGCTGACACAGAGCTACAAGATCCGTTCCCTCCCACGCTTTTTTAATTTAAGAACCCCAGGCGATCGGCGTGGGGGTGACAAATGGCAGCGGCTTTGCTGCGGTTGGTGTTCTGAGGTCAGGATGTGGTTGCAGCCAGGAGCCTGGGGATGAAGGATAGCATTAAAAATAATAAAGATTAAAAAATATGTAGCCTCCCAAGTCAGCGGAGCAGAGCTAACAACCCCCTATAAAGAAGCTTAGTGTGGGATGAGCCCGTGTCTGGGAGGCAGGCACAGAAGATGCAGTCACCATAAATCTCTCCTTGCTGCAGCCATTGCAGAACGAGGGCTGGGGAGGGGTGCAGACAGCAGAGGGGTCTGGGGTGAGGAGTGTGTGTGTGTGTGTATGTGTGTGTGTGGGTGGGTGTCAGAGAGAAAGAGAGAGAGAGAGAATTAGAGAAAAGAGGGAGGGAGGGAAGGAGGGAAGAGGACAGGAAGGAATGGAGGGATGGAGGGAGGGAAAGAGAGAGAGAGAGACTCCAGGAGGGCTAGGGAGGGAAAGTGAGGTAGGCACAGCCAGAGCGGAAAAGGAATGGAAGTGTTTATTTCTATCTTATGTAACCTGAAATGGCAGCTCTACTCCCCAGCCCCAGCCTATGCATTTATCTTTTAAAATTGCGTTTTGCTGTAAATCAAGCTTCCATAGGGTGTATGTGTGGGTTTTTTTCCTCCTTTATGTCTGCAGCCCCTTGCGCATCCCGCACTCCCTGTATCTCTCCCTCTTCCCCCTTCTCCCCCTTGCCTCTCCCACTCTTTCAGCTCGTGGATCATAGCCAGCAGGCACCCGTCTCTGCAACTCTTGGTATAAATAATTTTTCAGGTGACAGCGTGTTTCTTTAGGGGTACGAATCTATCTTCTGTTCTGCAAACATGCATGGAGCACCTGTTATGCATTAGTATGTGTGTTAGTCGTTTGTGTGTGTGTGGGGGGGGGGGAGAGGTGATATGAGGAACCATAATGGGTTTATGAACTCGGTAGTCAAGGTGGTTGTGACCTCATGGGTCACATGAGAGAAGAGCTAGAAGTAGGGTTAGGGCAGAAAGTGTGTGAATGGGATAATTGTATCAAAAGTTTAAATTAAAGAAGTATGGGAAAAAGGGACATTTGGCCGGGATGTGTGTGTGTGTGAGTGTGTGTGTGTGTGTGTGTGTGTGTGTGTGTGTGTGTGGGTGTGTGGGGGTGGGTGTTTTACCGTGAAGACTGGATGCATCTCTAGGCTCACAGGGCTTGGCTTTCATGGGGACAGCCATCTACTGGGGCCACACCACCACCATTCCTGATGAATGCTTATTACGTACGTATGTTCACTCAGTGGAGATTCAAGTAAATTAATAAAAGAAAAGCATTTTAGTTTTTAAATTCTCATGGGGACAAGGGTTAGAGTGTTACCTTCATCGTAATTAATCCAGGAAAATAAAGTGCTCTGCCTCCGAGGAGTTGTCCCTATGGCCAGTCTCCCACTCATGCCTCAAGTGAGACTCGCTTTTGCTTTTGAGCAGAAACTCCTCGGTCTCCAGGCGGTGCCTCTGAACGGTGGGCGGGTAGACCAGGGACAGCTCCGGGAACAGCTCCAGGGACAGCTCCAGGCAACACTGCTGAGGGGTTGCTGTCCGGGCCCTGGTGCTGAATCCCACCCAGGTGCCCCTTTCTGGCTGAGTCAGTCCCAGGCACGCTGCTTGGTGTATTTCTCAGCTTCCTTATCTCAAATTATGAATAACAAATGCACCTTCGTGATGGGGTGATTACTGCAAGGGTGAAATGGGTTGACAGAGGGGACAGGGCGGAGGAGCACCACACGACCAGGTCTCCAGTGGAGCCATACACATGTTGTTAACTCATCTGTGGGAGTAACCATTTGTCACCAGTTCTAAGCTCCCTGCAGGCAGAAAGAACGCTTGCAGAGTTCTCTGTGGGGCTGGGCGCCGCACCCTTGTGATGGGGTCTTTTTGATGAAGATAATGAGTGAGGCTTAGAACTACTTTCAAACCAGAAGGGGTATCAGAGTGCGCCAGTCAAAGCTCCTCTTTTATGGGGTTCTCGGATGGAACGGGAGGGACTGCCGGCGAGTCCATGAATGCATGGGCGGGCAGGCGCACGGCACTCCAACTTTGATTTATTATGGGGGATGTTATTCTAGGCTGCAATTTGGCCGAAGGCTTACAGAGGAGGAAAGCCAGACAAGATTTATAGGTAATTCTTTGTAAGGGAAGGGTAATATGAGGTCCAAAATGTTATTTAAAGAAAAGCAGAAATTTAAGAGGGACCAGACCAGAGCAAGGAGGAGCATGGGGGAATTAATATTATGAGCTGATCGATGTCCCCAAAATTCATATGCCTAAGTTCTAACCCCCCTTCCCTATCCCTCCAAGCGGGACTCTTTGGAGATGAGCCCTTCAAAAGGGATGGAGTTAAAATGAGGCCATGAGGGTGGGGGCTGACCCAGCATGACCGTGTCCTTGGAAGGACAGGCAGTGTGGGCACATGGACACTGGGGATGCTTATGCAGAGGGGAAGCCACGCAAGAATGCAGGGAGAAGGCAGCCATCTGCACACCCAGGAAAGGGGCCTCTGGGGGAACCCACCCTGCTGACAGACACCATAATGTCATCATGTCCAGCATCCAGGACTGAGACCTTTGGCGCTACTGTTTCAGTGTGCAGTTTGGGGTATTTGCTACGGAGGCCTGGGCTGACGGACACTCCAGAGAGGGAGCAGGGAGGGAGGGTGACAGACACAGTGCTTTAAGACACAGACACTTGCGAGGCTTCTGTTGCACACACTGGGCATCACCTTGGCCCTCCTCACCACCAGGCAGGTGATAGCTCATCATTCATTTTTAAAAAGTAAGTAGTGGGGGCCAGAGAACACCTCAGAGACATTGGACAGTGAGTGATAGGTGCACAGCAGGTAGGTTTCTGAAGCAGGGTCCATACCCAGGACAGCGAGCGTCCCAGTGGACACCAAGTCTGTTAAGGGCACTGCCCAGAAAGGCAGGCACCAGAAGCCAGGCCCTGGGTGTGGGATGGAGAGGGCAGGTGGCATTGGGGGGCAGGCGGCTTCAGAGTTACAAGCATTGAGATGGCATGTGAACCTGTGCATGTGTCTGGGAGGCAGAAAGCCTCTGGGGTAGTCAGTAACAGCCAGCCTGCAGCCCTTCTGCCTGGGTGTGGTCCTCTTCTGCTGTTTGTGGTCCACTGGGCTCTTCTGGGCCAGGCAGGGGCAGCCTGTGAACAGAGGGCAGCCTCCCTCCCACCCCCTGCCCCTGCCCAAAAAAAAAAAAATGAGGAGCAGCTGCCCCTCCCCGCCCGGAAACCTCCTGGACTCATGGCTGGGTGCCGGCTGGGATAAAATGCCAGCCCAAAACCAGGTGCTGCGGATCAGGACCTGCCCTTTGTGCAGGGCAGACACCTGAGGTGCTGGTGATGGCAGAGTGGAGGAGAAAATAGAGACGCCCTCTCTCCTTGCCTCCTCCCCTATGCCCTCAGAATTCAGGCAGCAGGGTGAACTTTCCAGCAAGGTGACTTTGTTATAAAGCAGAACAGGGACACTGACTTGTTGGAAGGTCAGACAGAGAGCCAGAGAAGACAGAAAGGAAATCACCCTCCCCCCGACCCCCACCCCAGGCCTTGGCAGAGGGAGTGGCACGTCCTCCAGGCCCGCACCGCCCAACTGGGATGTGTTCTGGGACCTAGTTTCTCAGGTGCTGGTTCTAGGGGTGGGGGGCAGACGCTGCGTTTCTGACAAGCTTCCCCTGGCCAGGTGACAGGGAGGTCACCTTCTCTCCTCAGGGCCCTTGCTCTCTGCACGGCTGTCGTGCAACCCCAGCACCTGATGAGGCCAGTGAGGACAACACTCTGAGGTCAGTGGGAGCAGCTGTGTCCTGCAGTGACTACCCAGACAGTCAGCTGCTAACGGGGAGCTGGACAAGTAGGCCATGGCTGGCTGGGCTCACCTGTTTCTTCCAGGGAAGAGGCCCTTCTGTGTGCAGCCCTGAACCTTGTGGGGTCCCCAGACCTCCAAGGAAAGGCTCCAATGGGCCAGACCATTGAGAAGCTCCAGCCCCCTGCATGCTCCTGGTCAGAACATTGGGACTCCAGAGGGAACTTGACCTCTGGAGAAGGCAGGCCCTCAGATACAGCTTGTTTCATAAGTGAATCATCCAGAATGAGCCTTTATCCCAAAGAGTCTGAATCTCGACAGAACCTAATGAGGGTCTTTGGCTGGTGTTGCCAGGCGGGGACATGGGAGGCAGGTCTGTGACCCCTCAGGCATGAGGACATGACTGGCCTTGTCTTCCAACCCACGCACAGGATTTCTACTTCTTTTTCAAATAATATTCAGGGAGATTCTATCCTTTGTCAGCTCGGTAACAGCTGTCACCGTGAGTGACTGCGCATGCCTCGGAAAGTCCCACGGGTACCAGTTTCGTCACTACAGAAGAGGTGTTGCTTCCTGTTATTTCCTGCCTGAAATAGTTCTGTTCCGGAGCCCAAAAGGAAAGCTTGAGAGAAAAATATTAGTTCCCAGCCAAATACCACATCTTCCGTAACATGGAATCTGAAGGTCTGATGTCTTCTGACCTGCGTGCTGTCCTTCTCTGAGACCTTCCGTGGGAGGCTGGCAGAGGCGCAGCCCATCGTGGGACCCGTGCCCAGGATGGATCCCGGCCACCAGATGTGCGAGGCAGGCAGTCAGCGGGTGGTCAGCGGGCTGGCTCACACCACAGCACCCGAGGTGGCATCGGTGCTTGCCAATGGCTGTTGAGGCATCATTGTCTTAAACATTCGTGGCAGCTTTGCAGCAAGAGGTGGGCTGTTAATTATATTTTGCAGGCGAACTATTTGAACTGGGCGGCTCCAACGGTTTTCCCAAGAACCCGTTCCTGGGCAGTGGCTGAACTGGAGCTTGGAGCCTCTCTGTGCTTGACTTACTTCCCCTCTCTGGACTTGGCACCATTTGAGGACCTATGGGACACCCTCATGCATGTCGTCTGGTGCAATCCTTGCACCCTCGTGGGGTTCCCACACCCTTGAATGAACTGGAAGCTCACTGCTCTCTGTCCAGGGGCAAAGGCAGTATTGATTTCAGGTGTCTTGAGCTCAAATTCGTAACTACTTCAAAGGTGTCTCCCGTAAGGACAGCTCCTGTCTTGGCTGTGACAAGCCCCACGATGAGTTTATCCTTATGGTTTTAGCATCCCTGGATCCAAGTGCTCGTTTAACATGCAAACCAGCTCCTCTAGATCTTTGCGTTTGGCTCCAGTCTGCTGAAGTCACTCTGTCCATGGTTTTGTTGTGTCTACACAGACAGAAGAGAGACTTTATTGTCCTTTTTCTGATAGAAATTTGAGGTGCACAATTAGTTCGTAAGTGCTTAATACATGATTCCACGGCCTGGGAGTCACAGAACCAGTTAGGGACCTTTGCATCTTCATGACAGGGGCAAGCATGCCGGCTACCCACCCCCAACTCTGCCCCTGATAGCAGAGCCCCGCAGTATTAGGGGGTAATGCACGCGTGCCGTGGAAAACAGACGCCCTGGTCTCTTTTATGGGACAGATTGAAATCAGACATGACAGATTGAGATCAGACTCAAGATGAGTCATTGGTTCCGGTCCAAGGCCAGTCTTCTCTTCTCCCACCCCTCTTCCTTCCTGTTGTGAGAACAAGGGCATGAGGGCTGGAGCCCAAGGGCCACCTCGGCATCACCAGGAAAGGACAAGAGATTCATCCTAGAGGCATTGACCCTAATGCCCTTGAGCACTGGGATCAAGGTCAGTCACACACCCACCTGTGGACTTGTCACTCTGCAAAAATACACACACAAACACCCAAATAAATGAAGATGCATGCCCACGACTTCGCCTCCGTGGTTGAGTCTTTGCTGTCAACAGTCACAACTCTTTCTAACCCCGGTGCTCACTGGTGGTGCAGCCTGCACTGCTCAGAGGGGGCTTGGTACAGAGGTCACTGAGCAAAGCAGCATGCCCATCCCCTAGGGGCTCGTGGGACCAGACACACCATTCTGTGGAGGCAGGTGCCCTGTGGTCTTGGTTCTGGCTGCGGGTCACAAGGGGAGCAGCCCGCTGGCTGGCAGGGTGAGTTTTCCTCTGCCCTCTCCCAGCTGAGACCCAGGAGGACGCAGACCTTTTGAAAGTCTGGTGAAATAGCCATCACTCCGGATACCTCTTCAGCCATCAGCAAGGGGAAGTGGACGTGTTTTAATTAAAGCCTCAGAACAATCGCAGACAAACAGGTGCTGCTCCACGGGCAGCCGACGGCTCCAATGCCGTGGGGCTGCAGATCACGGGGAGTGGCGGCCCCAGATGGGCCAGGGCAGTAGGGCAGGCATGATGGCGCCTTCGGGCCCCAACCCTGGTGACCCGCTGACATGCCTGGTCCGCTCACCTGCTTTTCCTGCGCACTGGCCTGACTCACTTCTCCCTCCGGTTCTGTGCCTCTACCCACAGGACAGGCTGCTCACTCAGCACCTCCCTTCAACCAGAACCCCCAACCCCTGCAAGTTCTGGAAAGGGGGAGGCTGTCAAATGCAGTGGTTCTCAAAGTGTATGCCAGGGCTCACTGGTGCGCCCTAGAAGATTTTCAGGTGCGCCCTGTGGTATTCGAGAGAAACAAGTGCCTGTTGAGGACCGAAAAACCAACAGGGTTTTTGGAGTTTAGATTTTTGGAGTACAGAGGTGTGGGGAATCGGCTGTAAGCTGACAGTCTGCCCAACCCCCCACCTCACTTGCCTGGTTAGGTTGCAAAAGGCTGTTAAGCTGTGGTGCTGGATTGTCTACACTACCCCCCATGTTCCCCAGAAAGACTGGAGGCAAGTTTCTTCTATCCTTTGTTTGGTATAAAGTTAAGATGATATGTATGGTGGGGATTTTCTGCACTCAACACAATTAAAAGAGAGGAATTCTTCAATGTATTGATGAGGAAATGAGAATTTGCATTTCAAATATATGCCCAAACATTGAAGAAATTGCTAGGACACATCAGGCTCATGTTTCTTATAAACACAAGAATCAAAAAACTTAACACATTTGCTCCAGGACCTGCCGAATTTACTTAATCTTACTAAGAATATAGCTATCTATATAAAAAGATAACATTTTTGTCATTTTTTTAACCCCTCTTTTTTACGAATTCTAAAAAGCATAACTCAAAAAATATAACAAAAATGTTTTTTAATGTCAGAATAAATTTAATTTTGTTGTATTTATTTTAATTACCATAAAAGCACGCTTGGACTTCATATTTTTTCTTTAATATTTCACTTAATTATTATAATGTATTTCTCAGAAATTTGTATATAGTGCGCCTACAATTATTTGTAGGATTTTAAATGTGCCCCGACTTCAAAAAGTTTGAGGACCACTGGTCTCATGTATAAAATCTTGGGATAAATGTCTGCTGGGGTGATTTATGGCCAAGAGGGCCTGGGTTGTAGTCTGACTCCACAGGGAGACCTTGGGAGAAAACCACTTCATTGCCCCATGCCTCAGTTTACCTATCCATAGGGAGAGGGTGACGCTGTCTTTTGTGACTTTGTGTAATTATCAGGATTGAACAAGATGCAGGTGAGGGTCAAGATCAGTGTACAATTCTGCAGCAGCATGAGGTACTGACCTGGAAGGGCTATGTGTCGCTTAGAGCATCCCTGCAGGGGTTCCAAAACAACCAGGGACATAAACCCCGAGGCTTTGTTGCAGGAGACAGCCCAGCACTTGCGCTCTGACTGAGTCTGACTGCCATTGTGCAATGTCAGAAGGGTCCCTGGAAATAATTCAGCCCACTCCTATCGCGACAGCAGAGGGAACAGAGACCAGAGGCAGAAAAGGCCGGTCCTGGGGACCACGGCTCAGATGGCATGCTGTTCTGTTCCGCCTCCACTTCCTTCTGTGGCCCGTTCTCTGTTCATTCTCTGTGCTGTGCTGGTGACAGCCAGCCGTGATAGCGCCCCGCCCCTCCGCAGAGCAGCCTACCTTCCTGGCCCCCTCCTGGGCCGCCTGTCTTTGTAGAGAACCAGATCCTGTCATTAATAGAAATAACTATTTTTAAGCAAACAAATGGCTCTTGGTACCATATTTGGGACAAAAGCCCAGGAGAGAGAAAGTGACTGTGTCCCAGAGGGGGCAGCTTATGGAGAGAGGAACCGTGTTACCCTAGCCAAGGTTGGAAGCCAGAGTAAAGTTTACCTTTTCAGGCTGCAAAAACCACACCCCCTTCAGCCTCTGGTGATCAGGGATGGATAGAAGCTCGGCCTGTTATGTGGGTCCTGTGTACTGCTGGGCTCAGGTGGAAGTTACTTTGAATGTGAGGTGTTCACGTGTCTAGATCATGCTCCTTTCTAAGGACCCTCCAAAGGCTGCTGGGCAGAAGCAGGAAAACAAAGATGATATCTTGAGGCAAGAGAGATTTGCTCAAGGAAAGGAGGGTGAACCAACCCAAGATGTGACTTATTTTGATCGTGAGGAAGGAAGAGGCTGTATTGGAGGAGGGGCTAAGGGAACCAGGCCAGCAGGGCTGAGGGAGCTCCTGATTAATGTCCTCAGCTCTTGGTGCCAAGGACAGAGGCTAATGCTAGACCTTGACCTGGTGTGGGGAGGTCGAGGCTGGAGAAGTTCGGGAAAATGTTGATGAGGGGCCGGGGCTGCAGACCCCAGCAGAGCCGGTAGCATGGGCTGGGGCAGGGGGGAGCGGGGCTCCAGGGGGACCAGGTAATGGTGTTCCCACAGGAAGGGTGAGGCTGTTCAGGGTTGAGAAAACTTAGTTTAGATACATGTTGGAATGGGACTTATTGAGTTGGGGAATTCTGGGACAAACTGAACACCTGTATTTGGTTCATCTCTACCTAGTTCTTCACCTGCAGTGGGTGTGTCGGATGTCGACAATTTTGCTGCTGCAGAATCTTACACTGATCATGACCCTTGCCTGGAAGCTACTCTTCACAATTTAAGGGGTACATGTGCGTACACAATTGTATCCACCCACCCATCCACCCATCCACCCATTCAATGCTTATAGAAAACCTACATGTGCCAGATTACACAGTAGGGCACTAGGAGCTGGATGATACCACACGTATAGGGCAGGGCTGATCTTGGCTCTCCAAAAGTTACTTCTTCATTGAGCGGACAGTTAAGGTTGACAGACAAGAATAATATACTTAGGCTCAGCAAGAGAGTAACTTTCTTGGAGACAGTCGTACTCATAATATACGCTAACCTTGGCAAAAACTTTTTCTTCCCTTCAAGTTTTCAATAATATAAAAATTCCTGAGTCCAGAGCTTTATCCAGGGAGCATTAATTTACATAACCGTTGGTCAATACTCCCAGGGTGAGAGAGATTTGTAACGCGCTTCATGTTATTGAAGCAATTTTTACCAATTCCTAATTGCTTTCTTATTGCTCTATCTTCCACTCTTAGGTCATTTACTTAAAAGCATCTCAAGTGGTGAAGCTTGAATTTTATCATGAAGGTTATAATTTTTCATTTCATATTGGCATGTTCAAAAAAAAATCATTGGTACAACTTTTTTTCCTTCGGCCACCCTGGATCAAAACTGCCTGTCCTGACCCCAAACAGTGTCAGGCATGGAGAACATGGAGTGGCGGCGGGACACTCTCTCTGGGGACATTGCTGAGAGTGAGAAGAAGAGGCATGTGTGGGTTAGGTGATGCTTGCTGCAGTAACAGGCTATCCTTTCGTTAGTCAGCATTGCTCAGTGGCCATAAGTGAGGCTCTGAGTGCCTAATGAGGGTACTGGCTGTGATGAGGGACACACAGGAGCTCAGAGGCCATGTTGGAAAGGCGTCCCCTTCAGCCTCCTCTGTGGCCGCCCCCCTAAAGGGGTGAACGCTGTGTTGGCATCTAAAGGAAGTAGAGGACTGGAGTATCACAAGGACCGGGAAGGCTGGGCTTTCCGGAGAAGGGATGCTGGGATGGGAGAAGCAGGCTGCCACACAGGTGCAACAGAGCCCAGCCACCAATGCTGGGGAGCACTGGAGCTGAAGTGGCCCTTCAGAGCCACCCACACTCCCAGTATAAAGGGTACTGGGTGTTTAGCTCTTCAAGGGGTGGACTGAGTGGTTCTCACATCTCTTCCATTGAGTACTATCATTTTGTGTGTGGGGGTGAGACAGAGAGAGATAGAGAGAGGGACAGAGAGGACAGACAGGAAGGGAGAGAGTTGAGAAGCATCAACTCATAGTTGTGGAACTTTAGTTGCTCATTTATTGCTTTCTGATATTTGTCTTGATCCAGGGGCTACAGCAGAGCGAATGACCCCTTGCTCAAGCCAGCGACCTTGTTTGGGCTCAAGACATCAACCATGGGGTCATGTCTATGATCTCACGTTCAAGCCATTGACCCCATGCTCAAGCGGGTGAGCCTGCACTCAATCCAGATGAGCCCACATGGGGTTTCGAACCTAGGTCCTCTGCATTCCATTCTGATGCTCTATCTACTGCACTACCACCTGGTCAGGCGAGTATTATCATTCTTCTTCACAGCAGGTAAAGAGAATGCCCAGAACCCTTCTCCCATGTGATCCCGTCTAACTCCAGCCTTCCTTCTAATACTCTGTCTTCCTTCAAAGTCATGCTTCTTGGGGAGAGGTCACACAGTGTATGCTGTGCCTGCGTCTTCCTTGCTGCCTTCCAACCTGGCTTCTGCCTCATCGTGACTCAGGAACTGCTGCTGCTGCCAATGTAAACAGCGACCTCCTGGTTACTAAGCCTAGTGGAGAGCTTCTGCAGCCCACAGAGGTGATCCCGTCCTCTGGTCTCTCAGGACATTGGACTCCCACTTCACTCCCATGATGTGGGCCTTCACGGTCCCCTGAGGTCGCCAGCCTCCTCTACAGAGCCTTCGAGCGCCGGCATTCCTTGGGGCTCGGGTCTGCGTCCTCACCTGGCTCTGTGTTCACTCTCTCCTCACAGTACTTCTCCATACGCTGCTAAAAACACCCCCATACAGCATTTTCTCCCTGCTCGGATCCCCATGCCAGACCCTGACGAGGCTGGAGACTTGGCGCTGACGGCTCTCATCTTTTTGAAGTGGCCAGGGGGTGCTTCCCACACAAACCCTGTTCGGAGTCCTCTGCTCACTACAAGGATCCATCTGACTGTCATGCCAGAAACCCGAGAAACATGGGGACTCCTTTCTCTGTCGTCCTCAGATTTAGTCCATCACAACACACGTCCCCCAGACGCCTGCCCATCTCCGCACCTCCCCGTGGCTCTGTCCCCTCGTGGCAGCCATCTTGCTTGCCAGGACCAGGACGGTGGCATGGTGGTGTAGCTGCCTCTCTTCTATACGAGCCTCCAGTGTGTCACCATATGCACGCGTGTGGTGTATCTGACGTGAGGAGTGTAGGTTGCGACGCACAACTTAAAAGCCTTTCCGCGGGTTCCTGTTACTCCTCATGAGAGCAAAGCTGCCATCCGTGTGTCCATCCTGCTCACGTGACCTGACCTCCTCCTGCTTGGACAGCTCTGTCCCCTCCAGCACCCACACCTGTTCCTTCCAGGTTCTCGTCTTGTGTGAAACGTCCTTGAAACATTCCCCCCTGCCTCTGGGCCTGCTCACCCCACCTCACTCTTCCTCAAGGCCACTTCCTCAAGTTAGTACTGGATAATAAACGCTATGCTAAGCGAGCGTGCTAGACGTGATCCGGAAACCTCCCCTATCCATTGGGAGCTGGCAGGACCTCCCCGCCAGTCCTCCCCCTTTGTCTGTACTGCCTCTTTCCTGATGCTTCATGTGCCTGCCATTTCCTGTGGGTTCATGACATTGACAAAGAATGAACACTCTCGTCCTACTGTGGGGCTCTGTGAGTGTGGGGATAGCTCAGACGTGGGGCTCAGCAGGTGCTTTTGGACAGACAGATGGGTGGCAGGCTAGGACACAGGTGAATCAGATAGAGAATAGAATAGCTGTGAACTTGAGGGGAAGATGCTTACGTGAATGTGGACAGTGTTGAGTTCAACATGCCCGTGTGACACCCAGGAGGCACGTCCAGCAGGTGCGAGAACATAGGGTGACAAAAGTCATGAACAGGGGCTGACCAGGCTCCAGGAGAGAATCCAAAGACCAGCAGCAGGGGCAGAGGGTCATAGGAGACAAGACATTTGGGGATGAGTTCTGCTCCTCACTCTTTTGGGTCGAGGCGCTAAGCCTCGGTATGTGACTGCAGCTAGAGATGGCTCATCTGATGTGGTGATGCTGTTACAAAGAGGCCGTAGTTGGGCTATCATCCAGTGTGACTGCTGCCCTATAAGGGGAGGACATTGGACAGACAGGTGATGCCGGAGGTGCCCGCACAGATGAGAGACCAGGTAAGGACACAGTGAGAAGCTGGCCAGTCTCTGTGAGCCAAGGGGAGGCGCCCAGGGAGGCCAGCCCTGCCGTGCCCTTGGTCTCGGACTCCCAGCCTCCAGACGGTGTGACGGTCTCTGTTGTATAAGCTCCAAGGCTACAGTGGTTGTAATGTTGGCCCAAGCAGATAAACACACCATTCAAGGTGAAAGCCAGGGCGTTGGATGTCAAGGAACCCTGCAGAAGGGCTCTAATAAACAAGCGTGTAATCAATAACCTCACTTTGCTGAAAGGTGCAGGAAAAGGGAACTGAGCACCTTCCCTTTAGCTGAACAACAGGGAGGCCGTTGTTCTTTGGAGAGAATTTCCCCAGGATAAGTTGTGTGAGCTTTAGCGGGAAATGGTGTGTGGGGGGAACCATGGGAGGTCAGACCTCCTCAGAAGGCATGGTGAAAAGAAGGGACAGGACAGGACGGCCGTCGGAAGTGACCGTGGGGTCGAGAGGACTATCACTGCTGTTGGGGCGACATGAGCAGGGGCATGGCTTGATGGCTATCTGGAAGGGGTTGGCGTGAGAAGGGTTGTGGGGCAGTGACAGGGGACGGTCAGTCCTGGGGATAGGGGACAAGCAGAACAATAGGGTACTCTGGGCCAGTCTTCTGTGTGGTGTCAGCGCTGGAGGGGCCTCTCGGCTGCTGTGGCTTCGACTTTCTCTGAGCCTGAGGAAGTGGCTTGTTCATTCCAGGTGGCTCTTGGGGATACAAGAGGTGGGGGGCTGGGTGGAGGAGTCGGCAATGCAGAGCTCAGCACAGCAAGGACCCCTGAATGACAGCCACAGCGTGTCACGTAGCTGTGTGTTGACTGCTCTTCCTGTACCCTCAGAGGTACTAAGGGCTTTAGAGGGACCGTCTCGTTGACTTCTCTCAGTAACCCAGGGAGGTTGGAACCATCACTATTGTAGTTTGCAGATTTAAAAAAAAAAAATTAAGATTCACAAATGTGAAGTGACGTCCGTGAGTCCCATCCTCAGAACCTAATCTAAACACAGAAGGGAATAGCTTGGCTGGTAGTAAGCTGTTCACCTCTGATGGTGTTCTTTTGCCTAAAATGTGTGATGACTGTGCAGACCACACGAAGAGGTTTCTCTTAGAAGTAGGAGGTCAGGCTTCGCTGGCTGTTTTATCCTCCGAAGGCTCACAACAAGCACCTGGACAGAAGGCTCCAGGTTCCCCACACCCGCCCGGTGCCATGCCCGTGGCAGGAGGTCACCTGCTCCTGTCTGCCTCCAGGCGTGTGGGAGCCAAATACAAAATTCCATATAAAAAAAGATGCTCTGGCTAACAACATGGATGACGGCCTTTGCGATAAAGAGAGACATTCACTTCCTCCCTGGCTGGGTGGTTCTGGGGAAAGAGCTTTCTGGTAGAAAGGGAAGTCATGGAGAGGTGGACAGCCGTTTTCTCCACACAGCTCCGCCACCTGGGCCCTGCCTGCCCTTGAGTCCCGGCCTTGCTCCAGGTAGGACCCCTGCCCCTCCGGGAAGACCAGAAGCATGGCTGAATGTGAATGCCCATCTGTAGGGTGTAGCCCGGGGGGCTGAGCCTACCCTAGGGGGCTGATTTCTCACCAGGCCTAGAGGGAGGTCTGTCTGAGTCAGGGAGGCATCTGGCACCAGGGCCCTGACGCCCTGACCTGCCCAGCTGACCTGCCAGGGAAGGTCCCTGCCCCCAGCTGACTGCACTCACTCTTGCCCTCCCATCCTCCAAAGATGTCGCAGGGAGAGGAGAGAGCTGGCAGGCTGTTCTCTGCTCACACAGGAAGCGCCTGACTCAGCATTTCTGCAGATTCCGGCCAGCTCCCGGGAGAAGGAGGGCAGCTGTGGGCAGCCTCCGTTCGGCTGGGCTGTGCACCACAGACCAGCCAGGCCGTCCCCATGAGTCTTCACGGGCACTCCTTCAGAGTGTGACTTCCCAGGGCATAGGTGGGTCAGGACTGTGGGTGGCTAGCCGCCGTTTCCATGGTGAAGGGGGTGCGCCCCTCTCACTCTCTGTGACCTCTGTTAAGTAGCACAAAGGATGATGAGGCAGAGGTCACTGTATGGACAGACTCGCTGGCAAAGGCCCTGCTTCCCCGGGGGCAGGTCCTGGAGCACCGAGCTGCCCCCTGGCCCCTCTTAGGAGCACAGGTGGCTCCCTGTCCCCTCTGGCAGCCCGTTCAGTCTGAGGGTTTGGGGACAACCTTTCCCCTCACCTCTGTGTGTAGCTCAGGTTACCTCTCCACACCAGGAAGTGGGGAGAATCAGACAGAGAGGGGAGAGAGAACTGGCTATGATTTTCCCAGGGCAGAGGCAGCACTGGGACCTCTGGAGTCTGGGGGCCCCTGTCCACTTGGTGTGGCTGCAGAGCAGTCACCTATGGGGTGCTCAGCGCCCATGGGCCAGTGGGAAGTCAGAAAAATCAAACCCGCCATCTCAGAGGTTCCCCTGGGCACAGGCTGCGGAGGTGGACGCCCTGTGTCCTGGTTTCACGAGCCCCGGCCGGCTGCATGCTCTCTGAGACATTTTCTCTCCTCTGCTCCTCCCCTTGCAGGCAGCACGTCGCTGAGCGTGTCCAGGGCTTTGTCTGTGGCCGTGTCCTCACCACCTTCCCAGCTCTGCTTCTTGCGATACCTCTGTCCCACCTGAGCAGCAGGATCACCAGGCCAGACAGCACAGCCTCCTTGCTCTTTGGACTAGAGCCACTCGGGCAGTGGCCGTCCCTGCAGGAGCACCGTCACCCACCTTCTGTGGGATGTCCCCTGAGATGATTTACAGACCTCTTACCTCTTCCCAGAATGACCGGAGGCCCTTGAGGGATGTTCCCAGCAAAGCACATCAGCAATAAATCCACGCTGTCACTGGGAAAGCAGGTCGGGGAAGAGGGAGGGAGAGACCTCACAGTGAAGGGAGAAGCCAAACCACAGGCCCCCCCACACCCCACCCCCCCACCCCCGCAAACCTGCTCAGGCCCTGTGCTGGTTGGTACCTAAGGCCAAGGAGACAGCCCCCCCTGCCCGACCCCCCCCCGCTCCCCCCCCTTCCAGGCCCCCCCCCCCCCCGCTCCACGCCCACTGCGAAGTTAGTAGTTGCTGGATGTTAGATTTCCTCTGGTCGGGACTGCACTGATGTTTATGTTAGTAACACAGGTGCCGTTAAATCCGAACTCAACAAAGGGCAGTGTTTCCAAGTGCAGTTCCAGTTCAGTTGCAGAACTCAGACTCTGTCGTGGGGTCCCTGCCTGGCAGGCAGGACAGACAGTGGTGGTCAGAGCCTCCCCACCCAGCCAGCTCAGCCCAGAGTCTCCTTGAGACCATGCTGTGAGCCTCTACCAGAACGCTTAGGTTTCCTTTGTCACCAGTCTCCACATAAGGGACCCTGAGGCCTCCTGGGGACAGTCTTCAGCACCCTATGGCTTGAATCATGCTTCCTCCCAGATGTACTGACTTCCTCTGGGTGCAGACTGACTGTTGAGACTGGGGAAGGGTTGGCTGTGCCTGGCCACAGAATGTCATGGCTCAGAGGGCTGTCACATAAAATATGTGGTCTGGGTTGGCCCCGGGCACCTCTGTTCCTGCCCCCAGCCCTGCCTCAGGGCCCCCGCCCCCACACCCTACATTCAGGGGATCTGAGTATTACAAGGTCTAAGTGGCTGAGAGCTCCTGTGTCACCTGTCCCGGCTGTTTGCCCTTGAGAGACAACGTTGGTGGGTGGAACTTGAGACGGGGAAGAGACAACCTAGAATTCCAGAAATCTCACTGGCTGGGCAATTCCCTCATCCTGATTCTGGATCCACATTCTTTGAACGGACTGTTGATCTTTTGAAAGACCCTTTGGTATTCCCAGAGGGGAATGTGTCCATTAAAATTAATCAATACAGCGTAGATTAAACCTGGCTAAGCTGTGCCCGGCCGGTGCTCCTCTCTGATAGGAGTCATACGGCAGTGATGTTGGAATGCCTGCTGAGCTCAGCACTTTCCCCTGGGACGAGAGGTGGGACCTGTCATCCTCCCAAACCTCGGTTTCCTCACCTGTGAAGTGGGCGCACCCCTGCTCACAGGACTCCTCTGAGACGACAGCCGTTCTGTGCTTGGCAGGGCTGCTGTGTGCTGAGTGTGGGGTGGAAAGGGGCTCTTGCTGTTACCGCAGCGGCAATGGCCTGCCCCCCCCCCCAACATCAAGATCGGAAATGAGGAATAATCAAAGTTTCCCACTCGTGGGTCATGAAGGAAGTGCTCGAGGCACGCCTGGTGGGTAGGCGGTGAGCGTGTAAAACTGAGAGCACTCGGGTGTGGGTGCCAGAGAGGGGTCAGACGATGAGGGGTGGGGGACACACACACACACGAGTGATCTGTGTCTGCGGCCTCTGCGGCCTCGCTGGCAGGATGGGGCAGTTTCCCAGCAGAGGTGGCTGCTGTATACGCAGCACAGTGACAGCCACGTCTCAGGCACCCCCGTGTCCTGCTTAGGGGACTGGAAGCAGGTGCCCCTCACTCCTGTGACAGGAACGGGGCAGATATGTCCTATTGACCTGACACAGAATGCCGGGGCTGGGGCAAGGGGTCTGCATACAGGTCAAGCACCGTCACTGGACTGTCCACAGAGCGACTCCAGCTGCAACTCCTGGGTGCGGCTCCAGATGTTAGAAATCCCAGAGCAAACAGGCGTGAGTTTGGGCAGGTGGCATACAATAATGGCCAAAGGAGGGGCGGTGGCGTCATGCCAACTGCTCATGGCATTTGGGCACATCAGTGCTCTGTGCCTTGGTTCCTGCCTCTGCACAGTGGACTTGAAATATCGACCTCACAAGCCTATTTTGAAAATTAGAAATAGTGTCTATATGGGAGGTAGCCCCTGAAAAACACTAGTTAAGAAAGCCACCTGTTATTGTGACTTGAAGAAACCAAGTCCACACTCCAGCCTTAGGACCTGATGCAGGGAGGCCGGACCATGGGAGCAGACATGAACAGGAACCTTTCTTGCCCACTTCCTGCAGGACATGCTGGAGGTGCAGGTCCCAGCTCAGGGTGCAGGGGAGACCCCCATGCTCCATGCTCCGGCACCCCTTCTCTGCCCGCCACAGCTGCCTCTCATGTAGCACTCCGGCTCCTCACCCACTGCTCTCCCATCCGGAGAAAGTAGTGCTGTCCTTCCCTGCCATCTCCTCTGCATCCTCACCACTCAGCACAGCGAGGTACTGACGCTGACCAGGCAGGCAATGGATCTCATGTCCTCGGGAACTAGGAGGTGAGGGGTCACTATCAGAGCACACAGGTGCATACATGTGTATTCACATGTCTATATATATGCACACACACACGCATGCTTATGTGTACACATGCACACACTGTGTGTAGGTACCCCCACGTGTGTGCATACATATGTATCCATGCCTGTGACTATGTGCACACACAATGAAAGTGCATATATTTCCTTGTCACATCATCATCCCGTTCTTTTTCATCTACTAGCCTGACCTCTGCCTCTATTATTACAATTCTGTCTCCATTGCTTACTAAAATATCTCTCCCTCTGCTGCCATTGGTCAGTGTTTTGCTCACAGGGAATTCCCTCCTTCTGACCCTGCGGGGCCCTGCTGGTCCCTCAGACACAGCACTCACCACAGCTATGGTGTTTTGTTCGTGTGAGTCTGTGAGTAGAGCATGCGTGTGGAAGGTGGACCCTGGGGCCGAGGCCTTTCTGCAGCTGCAGCACTTACTGCAGTGTCTGGGGCACTGTGGACTTGTACCGTGAATAAAATAATGACTAAACGAAGTTAATAAGATTGCTACATAAATAATAGATGGAGGAGGAAGCAATGCTGGTAAACCGTCGAGTCAAGCGTATGTGCGTAATTAACTTGGAGCAATCATTACTGCACATTATCACCAACCCCGTGCAGCCAGAGCACATGGGCATGCTCACAGGTCGGGGCGCTTACGAATCCCAGCCACGCACCTGCCACAGGAAACGGATGCTAGACTCGGCCCAGAACCACTTTCCAAATATCTCTGAGATGTCATTGACACACAGCAGAAAGCACATCTTGAGTGTGCAGCCTGGTGGATGTTCACAGGTGTCCATGCACACGTCCGTCACCACCACCAGCCGAGACATGGAACATATGCACCCCACCCCCACCTCTCGCAATAAGAGGAAAACTCGTCTTGAGCTTCTTCCTAAGAGACAGAGAGCCAGGGTCACCTGTGTGGCGGTTGCAGGCTTGTCATTGTGAAGGGAATCTCCGAGAAAGATGGGACTGGGGTATGGGGACAGCCGTCGGTACCGCACACTCACCACATGGCCCTGCAGGCTGGGTGGGCTCCCTGCTGTGAGTTGACTAGTGTTCCCCGAAAAAGGAGGTAGAAGACCTACCATAGTCCCCGCTACTGGTGAATGTGACTTTGCATGGGAGTAGGGTCTTTGCAGATGTCATCAAGTTGAAGTCCAGGATGACGTCATTTCGATATGACTGGTGCCCTGACAAGAGACACAGGGAGCACACCGTGTGGGGATTGGGGGAGCATGGGTTAGAATGATGATGCACTGTTTCAGCAAAGCAACGCCAGGACGGCTGCCCCTCGCCAGAAGCTGGGTGTCAGGCTTGAAACAGACTTCCATAGAGTCCTCCGCAGGATTGACCCTGCAGACAGATGCCTTGAATTAGGACATCTGCCCTCAACTTCCCAGAACCATGGAGAAGAAGTGGCCATTGTGTTAGAATGCTTTGTGTGGCAGTTCTATACCACAAATACCCATCCATCCACAGTGCGTGCCCGTGCCGGGTCACACCTCGAACTTGTGGACAACTGATAAATGTGGATACAGCAAAACACTCCATACTCGCGGAGAGAGGAGACTAGGGTCAGCCTTCCCTTGCCTGTCCAACACCCCAGTGTTCCTGAACAACATGCTAGTCATAGGTTGGGTTTGGTACCTATTTTGATGATGCCCTGTTATAGCAATGATTTATTCCCAACCTGGGTAATGGAACTCGACACATTTTCTGTCCCCGTTGTGTCTGAAGGAAAGGAAAGGAATGCAGAATTCCCATCCCCGGGACCATCTTCAAAGACCCCTTCGATTTGCTGCTCTGACAGCATTATTTCCTGGTTATCTGTATTTAATTGGGTGGCTTCCCCCGGTCCTGCTCTTCCTTATTAAGTAGATTTGTTTCTCATTTTGAAGGAAGGTGGTCACACTCCGGTCAATTTGCATGCTCTGGTAACATCATTTGTTCTCTCTATAGGACACATTCTCTAAAGCTCATTGGCCATGCGTATGAATATGATTCGTTCCCTTAATTGACTGAGCAAATATTTTTCAGTGTCTCTAACTATGCTGGAACATTATTCAGCCATGGAGAGAATTTCAAGAAGCGTCCAAGACTCTCCTTCTTAGGAAGCACATAGGATAGCTGGAATGGAACCAATTAATAAAGCATATAGGGGCAGGATTTTTAAACAATAATTCTAGAATTTTCTTGGGTTTTTGAAGCTCATCCTTGAGGCTTTTTCAGATCTTACCGGCATTATTCGATTTATAGCACATTTTCTTCTTCAAGGGCTTAGAAGGGCATTTCATAGAGTTGGGACCACCACCTGTCAAAGGCTGCAGTGCAAAGTGTCAAACTGGGAATTTCTTTGGCATCGTGATGCTATTGAAACACTGAAGCCCAATTTTCATACTTAACCAGGGTACACGTGGTTTTGACACTGTGCTTAGTCTAAAAACGTTGAGTCATCCTGAGACACAGGAAGCTTATCCGTCCAGGACAAAGGTTTATACGCAGAATGTGTGCGGCTTACTGAAAAGCTCTTGTTCTCATCCTGAGAGTCAACAGGTCCCATGCCACACCTGTGCTCCCCATCCTGGCCCCCCAAGTGTGCTGGTCACAGCCCTGTTGATAGCACTTTCTTGGGCCGGGCCTCTGTCCTCCTTTGGTCATCAGGGATACAAACACACACTCTCTATCAGAAGACATTTCCATCAGCAGGACTTGCCAAACCTCCTTTACACATGGATCAGGGTCTCAACTAACTACAGAATCCATAGTCGAGAATGAAATCAGAACACGTCAGGGAGGCTGTCCTACTCCATGACTGTCTGAAGAAGTCAAGTGACCCATAAGTTACCTGATTGTAAGTGGCCTGATGGGAACGTAGGTTACATTAGAAGATAAACGTGTGACGTTGCTCATAATACACTAACGCACACTAGAAATCATTGCCCTGAAATACTGAAGGAATGAATGTTCCATCTGCTTGTCTGTCATGTATTCTCACATTTGGGAAGTTGTACCAACCAAGTTATTCAGTTTTATCCAACAACAATAGATCTTTTCCTGCAGGTCATCTGAGGGCCTTTTGAAATACAAGGCAGCTTCCAAGAAAAGCGTGTTACCTGCTCAGCATTTGCGATGCTGCCCACTATGCCCGGAGGGACGTCACCTCCCACCTGTTCTCACAAGCACCTAAAGCTGATCTTCACTGACTCTCCTGCTCCCTGTATCCTGGTCCCCCAGGGTCTCATTCTGGCCGTGTTTCCACCTATTCCAGCATGTGGTCATGCACAGCTCTTTGTATGTTCATATGTTCCTTTGTGCTCTTAGATACCTTTATGGCAAGGACTACCTCTCAGTACCACACGTGGCCACAGCACCCATGACAATGCCTGACATGTGGGAAGAACACATATGTGGTGTCTCAGCAAGTGCGAACAGATCATATGGACTCCCAGAATTGTTTTGCGATGACTACAGCAATGGTCAGCATCGCGCGGACCTTCAGAAAACATCAGAGAGGAATCCAGCATGACCTCAACATTGTGCCCGGCCTGTGCCTGATGCTTTGATGAGCCTGTCTGACAGTTCCCCATGTCTGAGTTCAGGAAGTGACTGGGAAGAAGCTCTCCCTCCCCTGTCACCGCCGTGTCCCGTCGTTTTCACACAAGTGTACAAGCGGCAGACCTCTAATTACACTGGGAAGTCTGCAGAGGCAGAAAGCCCTGCTCTGACACTGCAACACGCCCTCTGTGCTCGACCGAAGACATCCATCTCCAGTTTTCATTAACGTTTGGGGGTGTCTTCTGCAGACTCTCAATCATCCGTATCTGGAACCGGATGGGAACGTATGAGACAGACACGATTGTTTGCTCTGCTTCTGTCCCCACTTACTCTGCAGTCCATTTTCCCCCCAGGATGTGACTCTGGGGAGCTGGATCAGGGGTTGCCACCTGCACTGGGCGTTCCTGTGAAGTCCAGGGCCAGGGATCAGCATCCCTGCCCTGTGGCTGCATGCTGGTGCACATCAGAGACATCCTTTTGAGCGGCTGACCATAGCCAGGGCCCTAGGAGCATGTCCTCTGAGGTGTTGATAGAGTTTCTGCAGGACTACCTTGAGCAGAGTCAGAACAGAAAAGGAGATGAGAAAATGTTTCTTTTTTCTTTGGTTCCCAGGAACCGATCAAGAAGACCCTGCATTGCTTCATTGCAGAGCAAATCTGGAGAGAGAGTCCCCCAAAAGATTCCTCTGTGGTTCACAGTGACCATTCCCAAGCAGGGAGAAGGCTGTGTGCTGGGGGCCCCTATGCTGTCTTGGTGCCTCAGGCTGTCGGGAGGCTCCATGCTAGGGGAACACTGCTCAGGTGGCCCCAGGCCCCTCTTCAGCAATAAAGCATTAGCAAGCAGCCCTGTGGGGCCTCACACCTGCTGTCACCAACACCACAGCCCGCTCAGCAAATCCTGTTGTGTAGACGTTCTGAATGTGTGTCATCAGAGTCTCTGAGCCAGACCAGACCGGAACCAATGCATTGTTCACTTTCTGTCCTTCGGGGTACTGGCCACCCCTACAATGTTGAGGAAAATGCTTGTTTTTTTTTTTTAACTTTTCAGGAAATGGTGAAGGAAGTCGTATAGATAAAACTTCAGAATCCTAGCAGCTGACAGAAACCCGTAGGTCACCTCTTCTGTGTGTGTGCGCTCACGTTCAAAACCAAAGAAAACTCTGAAAAGAGAAAGTTGTCCTACCTCACATATTCAGTGAGGGCGAGAGGCATCCCAGGACACGGTAATCTCTTTAGGATGCCTACAAAGCCTCAGGTGTTTAAACAAAGGGAATTAGGAGGCCTCTGAGCCTGGCAGGAACTTAGAAATGATTGGATTTGTTGACACAAAGTAATTATATTGACTTCTCAAAACCCTCGTAGGGAGATTTCCCAGACTGTCGGGTTCCGTCGTTCCAAATAATGGCACGACGTTCTCAGTTGTAACTTGCGCACATACAAAGAAATCAAATTGTGCTAAGACAGATGAGACAAGCTCCTCTTCCCCAAGGAGCCATCGTTCCCCGATTGTCTGGTGAGACTTGCTGAAGCCCACTGGGTTCTGCGTACTGAGCCGGGTGCACAGTCATAGCCCAGCAGCGGTCACGGAATAGTGATCAGTTTGTGACGAGCTTCAGTGAATGTGTGTTCAGGCACAGAGGGTGGGGCAGTCCAGGGCCTGGGAGGACTTCACAGAGCGGGAACAGCCTGAGCCAATTCAGAAGTTAACTGTGTCCATGTGGGGTGGGGGAAGGCAGTGGGGCACGGGGTGAGGCCACATGGCATCCCCAGGAATGCCCCTCAGGGGGGTGGCTGGAACGGGATGTGCAGGTGAACAGAGGAGGTGCTGTGAGGAACATGGGAAGGCAGCCTCATGGGCCAGACACACCTGGGCAGACCCCAGCGCTTGGTCCTCTGGTGGTGCAAGCTGTCCTATGGTCCAGCGAGAGAACAGGATGGGCTTGGCATGTGAGCAAACAGCTCTGGCTGCTCCGGGGAAGACGGAATGGACAAAGTGCCCAGGGAGAACATGGGACAGGCAAGACCCACATGGGGACAAGCTCGCCAGTGCCTGAGTCCCAGGTCCCAACTCAATCACTATACCTCCTAGGATAAGAAACTTTCAGCCTAAAAGACTTGAACATGTGTTTGGAAGGAAGGGAAAGGTTGGTGAGCAAATGGCCTGGAATTCATGGGGTGCTGGTTATACACTGATAAGAGATTGAGAAACATGGTGAGAGAAATATGTGTGAAATATACACACACACACACACACACACACACACACATGCTGTATGTGCAATGTGGACATGATTATTTACTTCTGTAAAGATATATTGTAAATGCATATGTAATATTCTTATATACATGTAAAGAAATAGAGATACGCACACAGGCATAGGCATTATAATTCCTTTTTAGTGTCTTAGAATAAATAGAACTACATCCGTGCTAAAATAATTCTGGTCCTGGTGACTTCTATTTCTGAACACCCGTGCTGTCAGGTGAGAATGGATAGGAAACGGCTCCAGTCTTGATGGCTGCTGGTTACTGCATGCTCTGTTAGAAGGACCCCTTTCACTTTCTCAGTTGGCCTGCACGTTGAACACTGGAAGGAAGTTGCCCTCACCCAGTAGTTAAGGCCAGCAAGGTTCAGCCAAGATCACGTGATTCCTTGACATAGACGAGGAATGGAAGCCACCGCAGGGTGGGGGCGTGTCCACTTGACTGTTGGGAGCCTTCACGTTCAAGCTAGCTGGCACTTGGGGTCATAGAATCTCCTCGTTCCTGAGTTGGGATGAATCTCACAGATACTTACCAGAATCTCGTGGCAACCCAGGCAAGGAACCTGAGTCCTGAGTGCAGACGTGGCTAGCCGCGGATGGCCCAGGCTGAGCAGTGACACCTGGAGCCAGGACACGGGCACCTGCTTGCGAGAACTGTCTTCTCTCTACCCCACCACAGTCTTCAGCTCTTAAAAAAAAAAAAGAACAAACTAAGGGGGGAGCTCATGGTTGCTAGAGACAATGTCAAAGCAAACATTTTGACCAAACCGGTGAAGAAACAAATTCAAATGTCACTTCATAGAAAATAGGGACCTTTAGAAGTCATGTATGCATCAGTCCTTTGTAAATGACCTTGTTGGCGGGCCCTGCCCTTGGTGACTGGCCATCTGACAGTGCCCACAGGTGTTTGATGGGAACTTTATTTGCTCCTCCTTTTTCATCACAGAAAGAAGGATTTATCACTGAAATATCAAAACCCTGAGGCAGGGCACTGACCTTTGGATCCACACGACTTCAGAGGCGTGCAGGGGCAGTTGTAGTGTGTGTGTGTGTGTGTGTGTGTACTTTGGCTGCGTGCCTATAAGTGCATTCCTTCTGGGGAGCTAATTCATAGATTTTTTTATCAGGTTTCAGGAGAGGGTGCCCCAAATAACAGGCAGTGTGAATCAGGGGAGCTTTTGGGCCGACAGAATCATTGGTGGAACAGTATCATGTTGGAGAGAGGTTCTGGTAATCAAGTTGGTTTTTAATTTAGACTAAAAGAAAAACTAGAGGCAAGTGTGAAAATGGTCTTTTAAGCCAATTTGTGCATTTATGAGCAGACCTAGAAGGGTGTCCAGGTTCAGGAGATTAGAAGGCTATGTCACCGGCATGGTGCACCTGGAGCCATGGGCACTGCACTGACACTTACCTGTCCAGTTGTCTCTTAGGTACCTGCACCGTTATGACAGCTGCATGCGTGTCAATACACATTTTCTCCCAACTTCAGGAGGCTTTCTTATTCATAAGATTGTCCCTTTCTTGAGGTGCACACGCTGCTGCTCTACTACGATGGTCAACTTTGTGTCACCTTGATGGGGCTAAGGGACAACAAGGTAGCTGGAAAGACATTATTTCTGGGTGTGTCTGTGAGGGTGTGTTTAGGAGAGGTTGGCATTTGAATAAAAGGACTGATCAGTCTAACCAGTGCGTATGTGGGGCATTATCCAGCCTGTTGCAATGGAACACAACAAAAGCGGCAAAAAGAACAAATTTGCTCTCTTGCTGCATCTGAGACATCTTCTTCTGCCCCAAGACATCAGCTCTCCTGGTTCTCAGGCCTTCAATCTCAGACTGGGACTCTCATTTCTGGCTCCCTGGGACCTCAGGCCTTTGGGTTTAGACTGGATCCCATCACAGGCTTCTCTGGTTCTCCTGCTTATAGATGGCAAATCAGGTACTGCTCAGCCTCCATATCATGTGGTCCAATTCCTATGACAAATCTCTGTTTATTGATCCATCACCTATCTATTCATCCATCTGTCTACCATCCATCCATCCCTCCATCAATCCATCCATCTACCCACTTGGCTCTGTCTCTAGAGACCCTGACTGGTACAGAACCTGTAACTAATTGTCTTGGCGCTCCACTCCTGGGTGGGTTAGAGACATCCAGTAACGCCTGATTCCGTAGAACAATCCCCACCACTGTGTCCACCCTCTTCCAGATTCTCATCCTGCAGTGCTTGCCCTGGTCCTCAGTTGTCATGATTTCTGCTGCCCCACTGACATCTAACCACACAAAGACAGGACCGGAGCCCTCAATAACCTGAAGTGTCAGGGGGCATCGCTTCCTCTTTTCCTGTCACAACACCTTCCTTCAAAAAGAATTTTTAAAAACCCCACAATAACTTATTTGGTACTTAGATCATACCGAAGGCTTGTAGCCAATCAAACATATTATTTTCACATGCTCTCCTTAATCCGTGAATTTCCCCCTATGCCTCAAATGTCCAGTTATTTTTATGGACAAAAATATAACATTTGGTATTTGTTCACAATTGGTTTTATTATTTAAGATTCACAGCCTTCTGTGACAAGCCCCCAGGGCCATCAGATGGAAAAGGGTATTGCAAACATTTTATAAGCCAGGTGGCGTGGTCTGGTGGCGGCCTCACTATTGCCACAAGTCTGGCTACCTGTTATTTTAAGAAATTTACATATAAGTTAAGTATATAAAAATTTAAGAACTTGTATTTGGGACAGTCATATTCTTTGTTTATTACTAGCCCCATCTCCCACCAGTTGTCACCACACATTGGCTGCGGTATTGGATGTTTCTGAGCATGAGATTGGGAAAACTGTAGAAAACAGAGAAAAAGGTTCCTCAATCATTGGAAGTCACTATACCTATAATCACGTACTCCTAAGAAGGTTTATTTCCTATATTTCCCTTATCCCTCTTTTCTACATCTTTTCCTCTTGTTTTTGAACTGCCAGCCTCCCTTGAGAAAGCACGTCAGGACCATGGACAGAATTGTGAGCGATGGGTTCTACCCAAGTCTCTCTGCCGCCTCCCGAACCCACACAGTCCTGACCGAGCAGTACGGGGAATCCGGTTCACTGTACCCAATAATCCTGGCCAATCACATTTAAAAGACGTTAGTTAACATAATGATTTTGATACATATCATTAGCCAGAATATCATAGAAGTGCCACCCCATCCAAATGTTCTCATTTTATAAGAGAGAGGGTTTTATGGCAACTTGGAAACAATGGTCTTTATTTAAATTTATTATTATTTTGATTTTACATTAGCTATGGTCCCACAACATATTGCTAAGCTCCAAGTATAACTTAAATCCAATCATTTCCTGAAAAAAGTGAAAATGAATATCCCCTCTAAATTTAAATAAAATATTATTCTCATGTTTTCTTCATATTGCTTTATCATGAAAAGGCCAAAAAGACATTTTAATTAATAAGAATATAAGAATAATTAAACTGGGAAGAAAAATGACTATAAAGTTATTAGCTACTTTGTTCACTTATGAGAAACAGAAGACTTGTCACATGCAGATAAATTCCTTAAATAATCACTTTTGTGGCTATCAGAAGTAATTTACAAACACACAATGTGATAACATGCCGTTCTGAGTCACACCGCATATCATTTATCTCACCTACAAAGTCTTACTGCGTGTCTAACGGGCCATGCTCATGAAAGGGTATCGATAGAAAAGTCAAAGCCCCATTTTCACATGATAACAACTCACCTCCTTTGTCTACTTCCTGTCATTTTCTT
This sequence comes from Rhynchonycteris naso, assembly GCA_037038555.1. NCBI lineage: Eukaryota > Metazoa > Chordata > Mammalia > Chiroptera > Emballonuridae > Rhynchonycteris > Rhynchonycteris naso. The sequence goes on from CM073001.1 coordinate 109,967,862, forward strand.
GGGCCCTTATGTCCACATGTGGCTTTGATCCCCTCTGTGTGTCTGTCCTCTCTATGTTCAGCGAGGTGGAGAGATTCTATAAAGAAATATAAGGAGGAAAAGAGTGAACTCTGGATTTTTACATGTTTGAATCTTACATGTGTGAAATCTCTACCTAGAATCAAGCTGACACATTTGGTGTGTTCAAAATATACTACTCTGTGGACACTATGATTATTCAGAAATCCGGGACATTTCTGCAGATGAAGAAGGAGAATCAAAAGCCTCAATAAGGTTACTAGTTATAAGGTCATATATGCACCAATTCACCAAATGCCTATATGTAGCAACAATAAGCAATAAAAAATAAAATTTAAAAACATCAAAACACACTAAAGATATAAAAATAATCAAACGAGTATGCAAGCTATATGCTCTGAAAACTATGCAACATGGAGAGAAATTGAAAACTTAAATGCATAGAGAAATACATCACCCTTACGACTTAGAAAAATCAGTTATTACATTATTTCAATTATTTTTTACATTTATCTGTAGATATAAGTGCAATTACAATGAAAAAGCAGAGTTTTTTGTTTGTTTTTTGGTAGGGGGAGTATTGAGAAACTGTTCTTAAAATTCATATGGAAATGCACGATGCCAAGGCAACCTGGAAACAAGATGATATCTGGATGACAGAAACTACCAGGTACCCAGATCACTTGTGAAGCTATAGGCATTGAGACCGAGCTATTGCTCAATAAGTCATCAGGACAAAATGGAGTACAGAATCAAACCCTAAGAGTCTTTCTGGTGATTCATACCAGCTCAATTGGATATGGACATGAAAAAATTATTCTTAACCCCACCTTACCAACTCACAATTATAGTTTATATGCACTGCATGGCGAATGGAAAATAATAGGTCATCTTTATGACTTGAGATAGATGAAGATTTCTTAAATAGGACAATAACCTGCAAACAAAATATTGGTGTAGTTGACTAGAATAAGATCAAGTTCTTCTGTTTAGCAAAACAGATCCTTAAAAGCAAGACAAGATAAACAGTAAAGAGAAAGAGCAGGTCCCTGCGGTACCTTCATCCTCCAAGAGTCACACCCAGAATATGTAAAGAATTTAAACCAATGAGAAAACAACAAAAACAGCCAATAGGAAAATGAACAAGCAAGTTAAAAAGGCCCTTTACAGAAAGCATATCAAGCTCACCGGTGAGCGTATAAATCTTGCTCAACTTTGCTAGGCATGGCACATGCAAATTAAATTTGCAATTGATAGCCATCCAAAGAGCTAAAATGAAGAAGACTTTTCACGCCACATTCTGTGGAAGGCATGGGGTAACCAAAAACTCGCAGACCTTTCTGGTAGATGTGTAAATTGGTACAACTTTGGAAAACAATTGGGCCATTGGCTGCGTTATTCATAAAAAACTCAACACAGGAAACTAAGCCAACATCGAGCACTGTGCAACGGACCCATATTTGATAATACCCACCCAGTGGGTTTCCAGGCTGCCGAGATGACTGAGCCAGGACCACATGCAATAGCCCAATGAATCCTGCAAGCTCAACATTGACCAAAGTAAACATGAGAGATAATATGTTGACTGACCTCATTACCTAAATTCCAGAAATCTGCCATTAACCTGTATTGCATGGGTCAGGACAGTGTGGATGCTTGGAGGCAGGGTGTAACTGTGCAGGGTTCATAGGGGTGGCTATTAGGACACTGGTCATAGCCAGGTTCTTGATGAAGGTTTGTGTAAATACAGGTGTGTGCTGTTTGTGAAAACTAATTGCTCTATATGCTTTATGACTGTGATTCCATACTCCACCAATGGGTGTTATACTTCAATAAAAATCCTGCAACTTAAACCTTTCTTCATCTCTAACACTGTAACTTGATGAAATGGATGGTTCTTCCAAACCTTCCATTTCTAGAACTGATTTTTGTGGCTGAGTGGATGGAGTTTAGCATTTTTTGTTTTTTATTTTATTTTTTTTACAGGGACAGAGAGAGAGTCAGAGAGAGGGATAGATAGGGACAGACAGACAGAAACGGAGAGAGATGAGAAGTATCAATCATCAGTTTTTCGTTGCAACACCTTAGTTGTTCATTGATTGCTTTCTCATATGTGCCTTGACCGCGGGCCTTCAGCAAACCGAGTAACCCCTTGCTTGAGCCAGTGACCTTAGGTCCAAGCTGGCGAGCTTTTTCTCAAGCCAGATGGGCCCACACTCAAGCTGGTGACCTCGGGGTCTCGAACCTGGGTCCTCCGCATCCCAATCCTACGCTCTATCCACTGCGCCACCGCCTGGTCAGGTGAGTTCAGCATTCTTGACTCTGTATGACCACCTTGTTCACATTAGTCTGTCCAGCTCAGCAATTTTAAATCAGATTCCTTGAGAGTATTTAGTATAAAATTTGTGGATAGTCTCTTATATACTCTAATTTTAAGGTCTCAGTAAATGTTGCCATGTCTTTTTCTGCGATGAGAGTGTTTTCCTGTGAGATTCCTGATCCAGATCACTTCTCAGAGTGACCGACACACCACGAGCTGTCTTTGTGCAAGCCTGGTTATACTTGGGTCTTTCTAGACCTCCTCTGAGAATAACCAGGTCAAGTGGAAGTGACCAATGCCATTTCAGAAAATGTGAGAAAATCTAAAAATTGTGTAAACAGGAAACTTTCCCTCCTGTTGGTGCTTACCGACATCTAACTTGCCGTCCCCAGATGTTGCTCTCTCCAATGTCACAAGATGATGTAGCTGGGCAGCCGTCATGGCTCCCTCTGCTCCAAGCAACAGGTGCATTTTCTGATTGGCCAAGGGGGATAGTAAGGGTTTCTCCAAAATCTTTCTTCCTTAGTTTCTCTCTGAGTGTCTCTCTGTCTCTCCCTGTCTCTCTCTAAACTACTGATTTTAAGACTATTTAAATAATAAAAATCCTTCAATCCCCAATTTTTAAATGATTAGGTGGCCATGGTCTCGGACAACCTTATTCATGAATACCTTATACTGACTGTGCCTCAGAAAATGATGAGAAGCCTATTGGTGTGGTCTATTTCCTGGACGCAATTCTGACGGCTAAAACAGTAACAAACTCTGTCTCTCCAATCCCTTTTTTCTGTTTGTCTTGTATCTTCAACAATAAGGATCTCTTTACTGACTCTCAGCTCTCCCCCATCCCACCCCACATATGTATACACTCATATACACACATTCACACTCACACACTCACACTCAAACTCAGCTTCTACCCCAAGTCATGTTATAAACATCTCTGTTCTTGACTTTGCCTGACGGCTATGACATCCTTCATACATGGATGTCTGAATGGCAGTCTGCTCCAGACTTCGCTGTGTGGCCAACCTCTCTGGAGGAAGGTAAGTACAACCAGCTGTGTCACATCATGGCAAAGCCACCGATAGCCTCTTGTCCTTGGAATGTTGTGGTTATAAGACCACATCATTACGTGAACTTGAAGCTGCACTTGGGTTTGAGAATTGTCCTTGAGTGTGTTCAGCAGTAAATTATTTAAGTGAGATGTGGAGGAACTAATTAGTTAATAACTGCAATTAGGATTAAACAGTAGTTTTGATTTTTTAAAGATGCTGAAAAGGATAAATAATCAGTTGTGTCATCTTGCTATGAGCAGCAAGGGGACCTCCTTGAATGAGTTCCCACAATGGGAAGCATTGGGCTGTTCAATGCTACCCTTGGTGTTGCGGTACCAGTCGTTGTCAAGCCCCTGTGACCGCGGGCCATAGGAATCAGGAAGCTTGCTTGTACATGGCCCTGAGAACACTGACCATCATCATTTATATGTCACTTTGCTTATAAATGTATATTGTGTAGAAAAATAGATTAAGTCTTGTGGAACCAAGAACACGTTTCCAACCCCTAGAAGGGGACTTAAATTTTGCATGCTAAGTGATACAGCTCAGGATGTGCCCAGAGGCACATCCCGAGGGCAGTGTGCCAGGGAGGTCACAGGCTTTATCAGGAGGAGGAGGCCAGCAGCCAGGGCGAGGAACAGTGCATGGAAGAGAAGCCTCAGTCAGGCTTTAGGACAAGAAAACTTGAGGAGGCAGACTCAGCCAGCAGAAACACAGAAGGCTTTGCTTGATGGCCATCTTAAGTTAAGCCCTGTCCTGCAGAAATCAGCTCTACACAGATTTTTGAGCGCAGGGGCAGACTTGGCTATTCAGAGGGCTGTGCCATCCATGGGGCTTGTGCCACTTCCCTTATCAGTGATTTAGAGGACGTTACAGCAATTGGACCCTCATAGCCAGGCCCCTGTCACCCCTAGAACTGACAAAAATACAATAATAGCAGGGGATCTAAACACCTCATTAACAGTATCAGTAGGTCATTCAAAATCAGTAAGGAATAGGAGGGCAAGATGGCGATGGAGTAGGCGGATGTACCAAATTCCAACTCCCAGAACCAAAGTGGATTATAACTTGATTTTAAGAACCATCATCTGGATAAACCAATGTTGAACTGGACTGAGAGAACTCTTCAACCGGGGAACACTGAAGAAGCAACATTGAGACTGGTAGGAAAAGCAAAAATTCAGAAAGGGCTGCACAGCTCCCTGGAGCAAAAGGCAGCCCGGAGAGATTCGTGTGGCAGGAAGAGAGGCTAGCAGAAGGGTAGGAACCTGGGTCCCAGGAACAAAACCCCAGCCTACAACCCAGAGCCTAGAAGAGGTGTATGGACAGTATTTAGCTGTGAAACAGGTTAGGATAATGTTTGTGAGAAAAAGACAGTTGTCTCAGACCCAGGATTTCTCTTAAAGGGATGGTGCAGAAAACCTCTTTCACAACCACTCACCTGGGACTCCGGGAGACAGGGAGAGAGGAGAGGACCGGAGCAGCAGGAAGAGAGTGCAGTCTGGAAGGCACAGGGAGAAAAGCTTTGAGGGTCAGCCACTCTAAACCCTTGGCTGAGTCACTCCACAAATCTGAAACAATATTTCCCCTGGAACCAGCAAGGGGAAGCCGGACACCAGCCAAACAGGCTCCTCTGTGGCAATTAGAGCACAGTTGTTTAGAAGGAAGGAGCTTTCATGACTACAGTATGGAGCGTTAGGGTCTGAGCTGCAGCTCCCCCCTACACACTGCTGAGGGCTTGCTAAAGGACAGGAGGTGGTGGGACATGGAAGCAAAGTTCCATTGGTGGGGTCAGAGGCTGAGCCAGCTGGCGTGAGCTTGGTCTAGCCCAGCAGAAGCAAAGGTGATATGCGAAAGTGGTCCGGCGGCTGCAGGCCCCCCTACGACCCCACCTGTGGGGAAAAGCAGGAGCCCAGGATGAGCAGAGATCTGCCGCTGGGCAGGAGCGAGCAGGCGCGCAGCCTCACCTGGCCAGCGAGGCTTGAAGCCCTGCATGAAATGGTGTTGACCGCAGAGGTGGAACAGAAGCCCAGGCTTGCAGTTGAGCATGCACCAGCAGCCCAGCCAAGAAGCCAAGGTTGGCGGAGGTGGGTTGGAAGCTCAGCTCATGGCTGAGCGCGTAGCAGCAGCTCCTCCCAGCCGAGGAGCCAAGGTTGGTGGGGGCGGGGCGGAAGCCTGGCTCACAGCTGAGCGCGCACCTAAAGCCCCTCCTGGCTGGAGGAACCAGCTGACAGGGACCCACAGCTGAGCAAAAGTGCTCACCTTTGCCCTTGGTGCCCAGGCTTGTGGCCCTAGCGTGGTGCGCAATCCCACCTGTGGGAGAGGGGCAAAGGCCGAGCCCAGCTGAGGCTTATAGAATCTAGCACGAGAACACAGCCCCTCCCACGGAGGCAAGGCAGAAACCACAGCAATGGCCGCAGCGGCCGGTGCCGTCAACACCCATACCCAACCACTCTAGGCAGCAGCAGAGGGGGTGGCAGATCTGCAGACAAACCACACCTAGGAAACATAGAGGCAACACCCATTGGACTCCAGTAGCCAAACCCTTCTTACACACAGACAAAATGGGCAGGCAGAGAAATGCAACCCAAATGAATAAGAAATCCCCAGAGAAGGACCTGAATGAATCAGATATAACCAAACTACCTGATGCAGAGTTTAAAAAAAGAGCTTGTTAGGATGTTCAAAGAGCTTAGAGCCACAACGAACACCTAAATAAAGAGATAGCCAGTATAAAAAAGGAAATTGAAATAATAAAAAAGAATCAGACAGAAATGACAAATACAGTATCAGAACTGAAGACCACAATGGAAGGAATTAAAAGCAGGATAGATGAAGCTGAAGATTGAATCAGCGAGTTAGAGGACAAAATAAAGGCAGAAGCAGAGCATAAAAAAGGAAAAAGACTAAAAAAATCTGAGGAAATTCTAAGGGAGCTCTGTGACAACATGAAGAGAAACAACATCCTCATCATAGGGTTTCCTGAAGAAGAAGAGAAAGAACAAGGGATAGAAACTTTGTTCAATCAAATCATAGCTGAAAACTTCCCTAAATTAAGACTGGAAAACGTTTCACATTTTCAAGAAGCACAGAGAACTCCATTAAAGAGAAACCCAAAGAAATCTACACCAAGACATATCATAGTTAAAATACCAAAACTAAGGGATAAAGAGAAAATTTTAAAAGCAGCTAGAGAAAGAAAGGTTATCACCTACAAAGGAGCCCCATAAAGATGACATCCGACTTCTCAACAGAAACATTTGAGGCCAGAAGGGAATGGCAAGATATAGTCAAAGTAATGCAGAACAAGAACCTACAACCAAGACTACTTTATCCAGCAAGGCTAACGTTTAAAATTGAAGGAGAAATAAAGAGCTTCCCAAACAAAAAAACCCTCAAGGAATTCATCAAGAGATGCTAAGGGGCCTGTTGTGAACAGTTCAAAGGGGGAAAAGAATATAGCACACAAAAAAATACAGCTTTAAAAAATAAAATGGCAATAAACAACTACATATCAATAATAATCTTAAATGTAAATGGATTAAGTGATCCAATCAAAAGACATAGGGTAGCTGCGTGGATAAAGAAACAGGACCCATACATATACTGTCTACAAGAGACACACCTTAAAACAAAAGATACACATAGACTGAAGGTAAAAGGATGGAAAAAAATATTTCATGCAAATGGAAATGAAAAAAAAAGCCAGGGTAGCAATACTTATATCTGACAAAATGGACTTTAAAACAAAGGCTGTAGTAAGAGATAAAGAAGGACACTACATAATGATAAAGGGAACAATTCAACAGGAAGATATAACCATTATAAATATCTATGCACTGAACATAGGAGCCCCGTCATACATAAAGCAGACTTTGATGGATGTAAAGGGTGAGATTAACAGCAATACTATAATAGTAGGCGATTTCAATACCCCACTAACATCACTGGATAGATCCTCAAGAAAGAAAATTAACAAAAAAACAGCAGACTTAAAGGATACACTAGATCAACTCGATTTAATAGATATCTTCAGAACTTTTCACCCTAAAGCAGTAGAATATACATTCTTTTCAAGTGCTCATGGTATATTCTCTAGGATAGACCACATGTTAGGACACAAAAATGGTCTCAACAATTTAAGAAGATTGAAATCATATCAAGCATTTTCTCTGGCCACAATGGCATAAAACTAGAAATTAACCATAAAAGAAAAACTGAAAAATACTCAAACACTTGGAAACTAAATAGCATGTTATTAAATAATGAATGGATTAACAATGAGATCAAAGAAGCAATAAAAATGTTTCTAGAAACAAATGATAATAAGCATACATCAACTCAAAATTTATGGGACACAGCAAAAGCAGTCCTGAGAGGAAAGTTCATAGCACTAGAGGCATTCCTTAAGAAGCTTGAAAAAGCTCAAATAAGCAACCTGACCCTGCATCTAAAAGAACTAAAAAAACAACAGCAAATAAAGCCCAGGACTAATAGAAGGAAGGAAATAATAAAGATCAGAGCAGAAATAAATGACATAGAGGCTAAGGAAACAATACAGAGGATCAATAAAATCAGGAGCTGGTAAATAAGATCGATGAACCTTTAACTAGACTCACCATGAAAAAAAGAGAGAGGACTCAAATAAATTAAATTAGAAATAAGAGTGGAGAAATAACAACTGACACAACAGAAATACAAAGTATTGTAAGAAAATTCTATGAAGAACTCTATGCCAAAATATTGGACAACCTAGGTGAAATGGACAAATTTCTTGAATCATATAATCTTCCAAAAATCCATCTGGAAGAATCAGAACACCTAGACAGACCAATTACAACAAATGAGATTGAAACAGTTATCAAAAAACTTCCAACAAAGAAAAGTCCTGGGCTTGATGGCTTCACAAGTGAATTCTACCAAAAATTCAAAGAACTAACTCCTATCCTTCTCAAGCTATTTCAAAAAATTCAAGAGGAAGGAAGACTTCCAAATTCCTTTTATGAGGCAAGCATAATTCTGATCCCGAAACCAGACAAAGACAACACAAAGAAAGAAAATTAGAGGCCAATATCCCTGATGAATTTAGATGCTAAAATTCTCAACAAAATATTAGCCAACCAGATCGAGCAATATATGAAAAAAATCATACACCATAATCAAGTGGGATTTATTTTGAAGAGGCAAAGCTGGTTCAATATTTGCAAATTAATCAATGTGATTCATCACATGATAATTTCAATAGATGCAGAAAAATCATTTGATAAAATCCAGCACCCGTTCATGATCAAAACTCTCAGTAAAGTGGGAATACAGGGAACATACCTTAACATGATAAAGGCCATCTATGACAAACCCACAGCAAACATCATACTTAATGGGCAAAAATTAAAAGCAATCTCCTAAAGATCAGGAACCAGGCAAAGGTGCCCCTTTTCACCACTCTTATTTAACATAGTTCTGGAAGTCTTAGCCACAGTAATCGGACAAGAAGAAGAAATAAAAGGCATCCAAATTGGAAAAGAAGAAGTAAAACTGTCATTATTTGCAGATGATATGATATTGTTTATAGAAAATCCTAAAGTCTCAGTCAAAGAACTACTGTATCTGATAAATGAATTCATCAAGGTGGCAGAATATAAAATTAATACTCAGAAATCAGAGGCATTTTTATATACCAGCAATGAAGTGTCAGCTAAAGAAATTAAGGAAACAGTCCCCTTCACTATTCCAAGCAAAAAAATAAAGTACCTAGGAATAAATTTTACCAAGGAGGTTAAGGACTTGTACTCGGAAAGTTATAAAACATTGATAAAAGAAGTCAAGGAAGATACAAACAAGTGGAAGCATATACCATGCTCATGGCTAGGAAGAATAAACATCATTAAAATGTCTATATTACCCAAAGGAATTTATAAATTTAATGCAATACCAATTAAAATACGAATGACATACTTCAAAGATATAGAACACATATTTCAGAAATTTATATGGAACCAAAAAAGAACACAAATATCCTCAACAATCTTAAAAAGAAAAAATAAAGCAGGAGGTATCACTCTTCTGGATATCAAGGAATTCTACAAGGCCATTGTACTCAAGACAGCCTGGTACTGGCATAAGAACAGGCACAGAGATCAATGGAACAGAACAGAGAACCCAGAAATAAACCCACACCTTTATGGACAACTGATATTTGACAAAGGAGGAAAGAACATACAATGGAGTAAAGACAGCCTCTTTAACAAACGGTGTTGGGAAAATTGGACAGCTACCTGCAAAAAAATAAAACTAGACCATCAACTTACACCATTCACAGAAACAAACTCAAAATGGATAAAAGACTTAAATGTAAGCCATGAAACCATAAGCATCTTAGAAGAAAACATAGGCAGTAAGCTCTCCAACATCTGTAGCAGCAATATATTTGCCGATTTATCTCCATGGGCAAATGAAATAAAAGGTAGGATAAACAAATGGGCCTATATCAAACTAAAAAGTTTTTGCACAGCTAAAGACAACAAGAACAGAATAAAAAGACAAACCACACAATGGGAGAACATATTCGACAATACGTCTGATAAGGGGTTAATAACCAAAATTTATAAAGAACTTATAAAACTCAACACCAGGAAGACAAACAATGCAATCAAATAATGGGCAAAAGAAATGAATAGAAATTTCTCCAAAGAGGAGATACAGATGGCCAATAGGCATATGAGAAAATGCTCAACATCACTAATCATTAGAGAAATGCAAATTAAGCAGGTGCTTTATTTATTTTTTATTTTTTTAGAGGGACAGAGAGAGAATCAGAGAGAGGGATAGATAGGGACAGACAGACAGAAATGGAGAGAGGTGAGAAGCATCAATCACTAGTTTTTCGTTACCATTGTGACACCATAGTTGTTCATTGATTACTTTCTCACATGTGCCTTGACCGCAGGCCTTCAGTGGACCGAGCAACCCCGTGCTGGAGCCAGCGACCTTGGGTCCAAGCTGGTGAGCTTTTGCTTAAGCCAGATGGGCCTGCACTCAAGCTAACAAGCTCAGGATCTCGAACCTGGATCCTCGGCATCCCAGGCCGACGCTCTATCTACTGCGCCACCGTCTGGTCAGGAATGAGAAATGCAAATTAAAACCACAATGAGATATCACCTCACACCAGTCAGAATGGCGCTCATCAGCAAAACAACACAGAGTAAGTGCTGGTGAGGATGTGGAGAAAAGGGAACCCTCCTGCACAGCTGGTGGGAATGCAGACTGGTGCAACCACTGTGGAAAACAGTATGGAGATTCCTCAAAAAATTAAAAATCAAACTGCCTTTTGACCCAGTATCCCACTTTTAGGAATATACCCTAAGAACACCATAGCACTGTTCGAAAAGAAGAAATGCGCCCCCATGTTCGTGGCAGCCTTGTTCACAATAGCGAAGATCTGGAAACAGCCCAAGTGTCCGTCAGAGGACAAGTGGATTAGAAAGCTTTGGTACATGTATACTATGCAATACTACTCAGCCATAAGAAATGATGACGTCGGACCTTGATAACATTATACGGAGTGAAATAAGTAAATCAGAAATAACTAAGAACTATATGAGTCCATACATAGATGAGACATAAAAATGAGACTCAGAGACATGGACAAGAGTGGTCTGGCTACCCGGGGGGGAGGGGCAGGTGAGGGAGTGGGTAGGAAGAGGGGAAGGGCACAAAATAAACCAGATAGAAGGTGACGTAGGACAATTTGACTTTGGGTGATGGGTACACAATATAATCAAATGTCAAAATAACCTGTAAATATTTTCTCTGAACATAAAAATAAAAATCAGTAAGGAAATATGGCCCAAGACTTCAAGAAGCCAAGGGAGCAAACCCTTTTGGATACCTGCAGCCAGTGGTTCCAGTCATAGGATAGCACATGCAAAGGCTCTGAGGCACAGGCATCTTAGATGTTTGAGGAAAGCTAAAGCCAATGTGACTTGAGCAGGGTCCTGTTTATTTTTTCTGGTCCTTATACCACAGTCCTTTGCTCACAGGAGTTACCCAATGAGCATTCAGAGACTGTCTAAGGAGAGAATGCAGGTTTCTTTCTTTGAACCCAGGAGGGAACAGCAGTATATTTCAGGTTCTCATGTTGACTTAGTTGTGTGTGGTTCGTGCATTCAGAACTGCAGTAATAAGGGTGCTTAGCCATAGTAGGCAGGGGTGGGGGAGTGGACTAAACATACAAAGGTTTTTATTCTAGACATCTGCCGTGTCTAATTGTGGACATTTTGGAGTGATCAATCTTGTTCACTTGTCACCATGGGAAGTAGCTCTTCCTGACCAGAATCTCATGTTCGCTGTCTTATGCCTTTTTCTTACTGAAGTCTTGCTTTGCAACAGGCTGTTTGTTCCCCCAAAGTGTCTGATCTGAAAGGAAGTCTTGACTGGCACAGGAACTGTGACTTCCCAGGCACAAGCGGCCATTTAGAAAGTGGTACTGTGAGTCCCCTGCTGGGATGGATTGAGAGATAGGTACTACTCGGCTGTCTAGTCCCTCCTCATCCAGTGTCTCTGCCTCTCCACTGTTTTCTTTCTCTGTTCAAAACAAGCTCAAGTGTTTATTTGCTCAGCAAACATTTCGTTACCCGTGGCCTCAAAGAGAAAACCCAGACTCCTTAAACTGGAAGACACAGGTCCTTTCACTCTGGTCTCCAACCTACTCCCTGTCTTCAAATCCGCAGATTTCCGAGGCCTCTCCATTCCTCAGACTTGTAGCACTTGGACTCTGCAAATGCCCCTCCCGTGCCTAGAAGACAATTCTCTGGCTTTTTTATTCTGCAAGTGCCCGAGGAGTGTTATATTCATTAAATCCTACAAGAGCTCCCAGAGGGAGTGATGCTTAACGAGCCTGTCGAAGAAAAAAAATTGAACTGAAAACTCTTTAAAAAAAATCAGTGTTATCTGATTGGATGGTTATTAGGTTTCCTTGGATTTCTCTTTCTAAGATGTTATTGCAATATCAAAGCATTAACAAAATAAATACTGCTAATTATTATTTCTTCACCTCCAACATAGTGGATTCTGCTTCTGTGTTTTTATTCTTAATCTTTAACTGTATTGGTATGTGTTTTTACATAGATTTAATAATGGTCCACGTACAACTTTGTTTTGTTTCACTATCTTTATATTGCTGTATTTCTTTCCTTTTCAGTACATATAATGTTCATGCTTATACTACATCATAGTTTCTTTACCATAGAATTGTAGCCCATCTTATATTGTGTATCTATCTTATACTTAACTAGTGTTCTAAAGAACATCTCTAGGTGTCATATTTTGTACTTTGCTGTGTTTTCATTATTTCCTTAAAATAAATGTATGAAAATGATAGTTTAAATAATAAGTACCGCCAATGCCTGATTTTTTTATGGGTGCCTTCCTTTGTCAGTAAATGTCAACATCTGTAGCAATTGCCCTAGAACAGTGATGGGCAATCTTTTGAGCTTGGTGTGTCAAAATTCGCCAAAAAACTGAGCATAACTCGGGTGGTGTGTCACTTCGAGAAAAACAGCCTAACTGGAAGTCCCAGAACTAGACGCTCTGTGCCGGAGTTCTGTTGTTTTGGCCTACAGAACTCCAGCACAGAGTGTCTACACTACAGCAAATGTTTTATCCTTGGTTACTGCACCTGGTTGTGCAGGAGCCGAGGATGAAATGTCTTTCTCGGCATGCGGCCCCATACTTCTCTGGTCGGCCAGTGCTGACACACATGTCATAGGTTCGCCATCATGGCCCTAGAAACTTGTGTTGAGATGCAGATTCCCTGTGTTTTGCATTGAGATATTCCGATGCAGGATTACAGGGGTGGGTCCTGGGAGTCCAACTTTTAATCACTACCTCGGATTATTCTGATATAGACTATCTAAGTTATCAAAAATCAAGTCCGAAACAATAGATATAAGGGCATGAGAAAAGCTACAGGAAGAGCCTAGCCTTACCTTACCTCAATTTTTATGCCTAAATACAGTGTGTCTGTAAAGTCATTGTGCACTTTTGACTGGTCACAGGAAAGCAACAAAAGACAATAGAAATGTGAAATCTGCACCAAATAAAAGGAAAACTCTCCCAGTTTCATACCTATTCAGTGCAGTTCGATGTGGGCTCCATTTGTTGCCCTACACACATCCAAACGATAGTGAAGTTCTTGCCATACACGGGTAAGGACGTCTGGTGTAACAGAGTGAATAACGTCTGTGATTCTCTGTTTTAAGTGATTATAATGTCGTTGATACGTTCAGTGTACACATGTTACTTCACATAACCCCAAAAGTAAAAGTCTAAGGGTGTCAGATCCGGGGGTCATGGTGGCCATGGCTTGACAGAACCCCTGCCTATCTACCGCCAGGGGAATGTTCTATCCAGAAACTCACAAACAATGGTGGTATAGTATGGAGGAGCGCTGTTCTGTTAAAAGATGACACCTTCTGGAAATTGTGGCATTGCATACAATTCCAACATGTCAAGATAGGTGTTTGCCGTCACAGACTGCTCTGCGAAAAAAATTGGGCCTATCACCTTATCATGCATCAGACCATACCACACGTTCACTTTAGGGGTGTTACGTTTGTACTCAGCATAGCATGAGGATGTTCAGCAGCCCATATTTGGACGTTATGGTGATGAACATGTCCACAGATATGGAAGGTCGCCTCATCGCTAAACACAATCTTCTACAAAAATCTTGCATCGTTGTCGATCTCTTGAAGCATATCTGTATCAAACGCACATCGTGTGGGTCTATCCCCTGGTTTGATAGCGTGCAACAGCCGCAATTTGTACCCCATAAAACAGAGACGTTTCTTTAACACCTTATGAACTGCAGTCTTGCTTAGGTGTAATTGTCAAGCACACCCACGCACAGATTTTTAGGGCTCCTTAGGTAGCTATCCCGTATAGCCTCTACAGACTCGTCACTGACTGATGGCCTACCGGAACAGGGTTTCTCCACCAAATTGCCAGTTTCCTTCAACTGCTTATCCCACCGAGTAATGTTATTCCTATGTGGTGGCGTTTCATTATAAACGCTGATATTCATGTTGCACTTTGGTCACGGATTCGAATTTAGCGAGTCACAGAACACACTGAACTTTCCTCTGTACTGTCCACATCTTGACTGGCACGGCCGTGGGCTGCTCCGCTGTATACACGGTGTTACGTCATCATGTGCGCATGCACACATGCTGCCACATCATCCTACAGAAACTGGGAGGGTTTTCCTTTTATTTGGTACAGATTTCACATTCCTATCGTCTTTTGTTGCTTTCTTGTGACCAGTAAAAAGTGCACCATGACTTTATGGACACACTGTACTATTCTAGATGTCATATCACAGAAATTCAAGTTATCACAATTCCAGGATTAATTACTTTTTAAAAATATTTTGTATGTGCTCACTTTGGCAGCACATATACTAAAAATATTTTGTATGTTTGAAATATTCTTATAGAATGAATCTTTTTTAATCTTATGGTATACAATTGAATTTATTTAAAATGTTAATTTGTTTAAAGAGAAAGGCTATAAACGATTAGAAAGAAGCAGGACTCTCTAACCATCCCGTATTTGATCAGACTAAAGGTGAAGACCATCCTGATGGGTAGATGCAGGCACCCTGGAAGAGCATGTGCTGCATGGACCTCAGTGCCAGGTGGAGCATGATTTCCAAGAGCACAGGGTCACACTTTCTCTACGTGTTTCTTGTTGTGCCTACAGAACTTCACCATCACCATGGGGGGGGAAGTGAAGGTCTGTGACTTTCTTTCCTTGACACTCCCATCCCCCCAGCCTTTTCAGGGGCGAAGAGACAATGTTCCAGCCAGGGCGGGGTTGCAGAAAAGCCGTCAACATGAAGAGGTGTAAAAAGCCTGAGGAGATGACATCTCCGGGCACCTACATGTGTGTGTGTGTCGGGGGGGGGGTGGTGGGACTCCAGAGCCCAGTGAGGAACTAGGGAAGTTGTGTAGACATGTCACTTTTTTGTTCTTATTTATTTATTTATGACAGAGACAGAGAGAGGGACAGATACAAACAGACAGACAGGAAGGGAGAGAGATGAGAAGCATCAATTCTTCGGAGCGGCACCTTACTTTCTCATCAATTGCTTTCTCATCTGTGCCTTGACCAGGGGTGAGGGGGCTACAGCAGACCGAGTGACCCCTTGCTCAAGCCAGTGACCTTGGGTTCAAGCTGATGAGTCTTGCTCAAACCAGAGGAGCCCACTTTCAAGCTGGCTACCTCAGGGTTTCGAACCTGGGTCCTCCATGTCCCAGTCTGACGCTTTATCCACTGCGCCACCACATGGTGAGGCTAGACATGTCATTTTCTAAAAATGCATTCCTTGGTCCATTTTCAGTGTGACAGATAGAAGACTTATTGGCTCAAATGATCTGACTGTTGGCTGAGAATTAAACTAAACAGCAACAAGGGAGACACCTAGTTAAGGAGCCAAAAAATAAAAATAAAAATCAAGAACAGAGACGCGTGAATACCCTCTGAACTGAGAGAAAGACATCTTACCATCTATCCATGGCTACAATAATTGCCTAGTAAAAGGAAACATACAATAAAACAACCCCTTAAGGAAAAATAATCAGAGTTGCTACAATGTAGTAATTACCATGTCCTGTTTTCAACCAAACATTATTCAACATTAAAGAAAATGTAACCTATATTAACAAAAAGTCATCCATGAAGTGGACCTTGGGATCAGAACTAGCGGTCAACAACTTAAAAGCAGCTTTTATGATACTTTCGAACAAGAAATATAATCAAATCATCCCATGAAAATATATGAATTAGTGAAGAGCAAGGAAATATCAGTGGGGAAAGAAAAGCTACATGAGAGCGCTGGACAGACATGCTAGAGCTGAGGAGTTTACTACCTGAGATATAGATTCGTGAAAGGGGCTGTCAGTGGCACGTGATCCCAGTCGGGGCACATGCAGGAGTCTGTCTCTGCTTCCTCGCTTCTCACTTTATTTTATTTTATTTTATTTTATTTTTTTGTATTTTTTTGAAGTGAGAAGCAGGGAGGCAGCCAGATAGACTCCCGCATGTGCCCGACCCAATCCACCTGGCATGCCCACCAGGGGGCGATGCTCTGCCCATCTGGGGCGTTGCTCTATTTCAACCGGAGTCATTCTAGTACCTGAGGTGGAGGCCATGGAGCCATCCTCAACACCCGGATCACCTTTGCTCCCACAGAGCCTTGGCTGTGGGAAGGGAAAAGAGAGATTGAGAGAAAGGAGAAGGGGAAGGGTGGAGAAGCAGATGGTGCTTCTCCTGTGTGCCCTGGCCAGGAAACGAACCGGGACTTCCACACACTGGGCCAACACTCTACCACTGAGCTAACCAGCCAGGGCCCATCCTTAGGCATCTTTGAACTTGGGAAGCAGAGACTATGGAATAAACAATTATTTCATGATTTCTGACTCTATCACACGCTGTGCTAGGCACAGGGGATACAAAACCAGTAAGCTGTGGTTCATGCTCATAATGTATGCGGGAAAGGCCACCTAGGCAGATATCCATTATAAAAAAGAAATCTAATGAGCCCACTAATAGAGATAAAATTAATCATAGAGATAGAACAGAGATACAAATGAATTATTCTCTCTGAAAGATGGGAAGAGAAAGCCTTCCAGGGGGCGTGGGGCATTTGATCTGGGCCTTAGAGGTTGAGTGAGAGCCACATGATTGCCTCTCAAGGTGGCGGAAACGCAGGCACAGAGAGGTGGAAGCGGGGACCGCGCATGGTGTTCCCCATCACTCGCTCACATATGTCTACGGTTGTATTTTTGCGGAGGCCAAACATTCTTCAGTCTGTGTGTCTGCGTCGTGTGTGGGTGTTCCGTGGACATTTTTGAGACCAGGGCAGCAGAAGTTGGACCCCAGGGCGTCCATCCATCCAGCGTCTTTAGGAGTGAGCCACGTACTGCTGTTCATGTCCCCCGTCACTCTGACCACGTACTGCTCTTCACGTCCCCCATCACTCTGAAGGGTCTTTCTCCATTGTTGCTGCTGCTGTTGTTTGTGGAGATGAACATGAAGCATGTCAGGAAGTAGAAAGACGGTGGAAAACTGGGTCCACCAGGGACTCATGGTCCTTCTGTCCTCTGGATACTTGGCTGTGCCCAGAATGGGGTCCCCGAATGCCCAGTGGTGTGTAACTCAGTTGAATGGCACCGTGACAAAGGTACATATCTGTGGTCCCTCTAAGCCAGGGTTCAGGAACCTATGGCTCGCGAGACAGATGTGGCTCTTTTGATGGCTGCATCTGGCTCACAGACAAGTCTTTAATAAAAAAAACTAGTAGCATTAAAAATATAAAACATTCTCATGTATTACAATCCATACATTTCCTACCACTCATGTTCACGGTTGCGGGTGGCTGGAGCCCATCATAGCTGTTTTCTGGTACAACATTGGATAATGCATAACATACACAGGTCTTTGTGAGGTCAGGAAATAAACTTCCCTCCTTTTAATCAAGTAGTCAGCTAGCTAATTGCAGAAACCCTTTTGATGAAGAAGATAGCTAGAAGAAAAAAAGATGAGGAGCATTGTACTTTTCAGCAGAAATGGAGAGAGGAATTCGCCTTTGTGGAGAGAGCAGATTCTGCAGTGTGTCTAATATGCAATAATAAAATAGCATCGATGAAATGGTCAAATATAAAGTGACACTTCGACACACACCATACTACATTTGCATCGAAATATCCAGCGGGGGACAGCAGGAAGAAAGCATGTCAAGAGCTATTGTGCAGAGTGCAAGCTAGTCAGCAGCAACTCCATGTTTGGACCCAACAAGGTGACTGAAATTTGGCTAGCTTTGCTGGTGCTTTAGCAATTGTGAGAAACGGAAAGCCATTCACAGATAGGAAGTATGCCAAAACATTCATGCTTGATGTTGCCAATGAACTTTTTAACGACTTTTCAGAAAGACAAGATAATCAAATAAAAGACATGCCTCTGTCAGCAAGAACTGTTCACGATTGTATAATCATGATTGCAAATCGAATTGAGGCAACACAAGTGAAGGACATAAATGCAGCACCATTCTTTTATCTTGCTTTGGATGAGTCAACAGACGTACGTCATTTATCCTAGTTCAGCGTGATTGCAAGGTATGCTTTCAGTGGCACACTGTGTGAGGAAAGTCTTACTGTTTTGCCTATAAAAGAGACAACAAGAGGGGAAAATTTACTCATGTCTTTCACTGAGTTTGCTAAAGAAAAAAATCTACTGATGGATAAACTTATTTCAGTGTGTACTGATGGTGCTCCGTGCATGGTGGGGAAAAACAAAGGATTCATAGCGCTTCTTCGTGAACATGAAAAGAGACCCATCCTAAGTTTTCACTGCATCCTACATCAGGAGGCACTTTGTGCTCAAATGTGTGGCGAGCAGTTTGGTGAAGTGATGAGCTTTAAATGATTGCCAGTTTAAAACACTGCTGGATGAAGTTGGGAATAATTATCCTGGTCTGCTTCTGCACAGCAATGTGCGTTGGTTGTCAAGAGGGAAGGCGCTCAGCAGTTTGGCGACTTGTCTGAGTGAAATCCGGACTTTTCTTGAAATGAAAAACATCAAGCATCCTGAGTTAGCTATCACTGAGTGGCTCCTGAAGTTCTACTATCTCGTGGACATGACTGAACATCTGAACCAACTCAATGTGAAATAGCAAGGCGTTGGAAATACAGTCTTATCCCTTCAACAAGCAGTGTTTGCATTTGAAAACAAGCTGGAACTCTTCATCACCAACATTGAAACAGGTCATTTACTACACTTTGAAAAATTGGGAGAGTTTAAAGATGCAAGCACAGCAAGTGACCTTGCTCAACATCTTGATCTCCAGCACCCAGCGGGCTTCACATCTAATCTCCTGCAGTCATTCAAAGCATGCTTTGGAGAATTTTGTGAGCACACTCATCTTTTTAAGTTCATCACCCATCCACATGAGTATGCAGTGGACAGTGCCGACCTGAGTTACATCCCCAGTGTCTCCATCAGAGATTTTGAGCTATGAGCTGTTGACCTGAAGGCCTCAGACATGTGGGTAAATAAGTTCAAGTCACTGAATGAAGATTTGGAAAGACTTGCACGACAGCAAATACAAGTGGGGAGAAATGAAAATACTTCAACCCGCAAACCAGCTGATTGTCAAAACTTAGAACACACTTCCTGTCACATACCACACACTGCAGCTGTGAGTATTTCTGTACTGACAATGTTTGGCTCTACGTATGCATGTGAGCAGTCTTACTCACATCTAAAGAACGTTAAGACCAACCTATGATCATGTTTAATGGATGGAAGTCTCAACGCCTGCATGAAGCTTAACCTCACCAAGTATCAACCAGACTACAAAACCATCAGCAAAATCATGTAGCACCAGAAGTCGCATTAATGGTAAGAAGTACTTTATTCATCACTGGTTCGCAACAGCATAACAACGTTATTAAAAAGAATTCAGAGACTTATTGTACTTTAAAAGTGTTAGTCTTACATAAAATGCACACATTTACTTGTATTTAGTTTTAAACATATTGTATGGCTCTCACGGAATTATATTTTAAAATATGTGGCATTCATGGCTCTCTCAGCCAAAAAGGTTCCCGACCCCTGCACTAAGTGCTCAACAGCAGGGGGGATGTGGAACCAGCTTGTGTGTCTCTTAATTTCTTGACTTGCCAAAATTTTCCAGCTCATTTCCTACAAGTAATGGAGGCTCAGGAGCTCTAGTCACTGGAGTGGTTTTTTTTTTTTCTTCTTTGAACACAAGATCAATCTGTGTCTCTCAGCTTCACTGTGGCTCGCCTGGCACGAGAGATGAAGGCAATTTGGGAGCTGCAGCTGTCAACCTATTGTCTGAACCCCCGGCCCACGTGGTGCTGTTAGGAACGCAGGGAAGCTGGGGCACCAGGCTCGGGGAGTCACGCCACTCCTACCTTGACATCTGGCTGAATTCCTGCTACATTTAGAGCAGCGGCACAGGCTCCTCCATCCTAACAACCTTCCTTATTACCTGACAATCTAGCTGAACTATCGACTCATTTCCGACCTGCCAGTCCTCGCGGAAGTTATGGAAACGGTCTTCAAGCTGCAGCTTCAGCCACTCCTCCTCTCCTCCCGCCCCGGCTGTCTGCTCACCCGTACATCCCGTTGTGGACCAAGGACAGGGGCCAGCCCAGCGGCTGCAGGCTCGACACATGACCCGGGACGGGCACCGCTGGCACTGACCAACGGGGGAATGGCACTGCTCAGAGAGCTGAGGATGAGAGCACTTGCCCGTGGGCCGGAGCTCAGGCAGTTTGGCACCAGGTGGCAAGTGCTAGGAGAATCAGCCTCGGTATTTTTAGGTGTGATGTAACATTCTGTTCTGTCTCTCTAACGTTCTTCTTTTCCAAAAACCACCAAGTCCCACTTTCTGTAAGAGTTTGTGAGAGGTTTCAAAAAAAATTTTAAGGGCAAATCATTCATTATTTAAAGATCACAAAACAACATCTGATTTTCATAGCACAATGTAAATGTTTTATTTCTTTTTTTTTAAAGTGAGCAAGTGAGAGACGGACAGATAGACAGGAAGGGAGAGAGATGAGAAGCATCAACTTGTAGTAGCGGCACCTTAGTTGTTCATTGATTGCTTTCTCACCTGTGCCTTGACCAGGGGACTCCACCTGAGCCAGTGACCCCTTGCTCAAGCCAGAAACCTTGGGCTCAAGCCAGTGACTTTTGGGCTCAAGCTAGCAAACCCCAGGGTTTCAAACCTGGGTCCTCAGTGTTCCAGGTCAAGGCTCTATCCACTACACTACCACTGGTCAGGCTAAATGTCTTACATTTTTTATAAAGCGGGGTATGATAGAAAAAACAAGTAGTTTCCAGTAATATCTGCATCTCTATTCAGAATTAGGTCTTCCATGGACACATTACTGGGAAACCAAAGCCTGTTATAGTAAGCAATGCTTTAACGAGAGCAGTCACTTCTTTCTTTCTTTCTCTCGTTCAGAGAGATGGGAGTTATCCCTCAGAGAATGTTGGGCTTGGGATTCATAGGCAGTTCAATCAAGCCAAGGACAAGTTTTCACACAAATTTGTCAAATTTCACCAAGCCTGAGCTGCTATGGAGTGAGGGTTGGGGTGGGAGAGAGGGCCTTGGCCCCTCCTGCTGTGGACAGGCTAGGACGTCACTAATATCATCTTTTTCTATAAGAAAATCTGAATAAGTTTCAACCTCCCACACATATTGTCTGATTTAAAAAGACAATAAGGCCCTGGCCAGTGGCTTGGTGGATAGAGCATCAACCTGGCATATGGACATCCTGGGTTTGATCCCCAGTCAGGGCACACAGGAGAAACAAAAATCTGTTTCTCCTCCTCCTTTCTCCCCCTTTTCCCACAGCCAGTGGCTCAATTAGTTCAAGCATTGGCCCCGATTGCTGAAGATAGGTCTGTTGTTCTGAGTGTGTCAGCCTCAGGCACTAAAAATAGCTCAGTTGATTTGAACATCAATCCTAGATGGAGTTGCTGCGTGAATCCCAGCTGAGGGACATCTGGAGTCTGTCTCTCTGTCTCCCCTCCTCTCACTTAAAAAAGAAAAAGAAAATAATAAGACAACATAAGTGAACGTGTTCTGAAAATTATAAAATACATATACTAAGAATATATTGTTATAATTATTAGTAATGCACTATTAAAGGCTTGGTCTTTGTCCTCAGGGAGTTAACCAAATGAAGAAAAGAAGAAAACACAACATAAATAATTTGATATGATTCTATTGTATCTGCACAGAACCACTTAGGCATATATGAGGCCTTCAGAAAAGTGAAATGTAAAAATTCAATGTCATATTTAGCTTCTCTTGGAGACCTGGTTTTAAATTTCTGTCTTTCGATTGCTACTTAATGCAAGAAACTGAGAAATGGGTAAAAAGGAGACCAATAGTTAATCACATACGCTGACATCATTGGGATCCAGCTTTCAGTTTGGTAGCTTTTGTTTCTGGACTTACATTGTTAATCAGAAAGCCTGGACCGCTTAGTACACTGGCTTTGTTAGGATGCTCTGGGCCTGACCTGTGGTGGCGCAGTGGATAAAGTCGACCTGGACTGGTGAGGTCGCTGGGTCAAAACCCTAGGCTTGCCTGACCAGGCGGTGGCGCAGTGGATAGAGCGTCGGACTGGGATGCGGAAGACCCAGGTTCGAGACCCCGAGGTTGCCAGCTTGAGCGTGGGCCCATCTGGCTTGAGCAAAAGCTCTTCAGCTTGGACCCAAAGTCGCTGGCTCCAGCAAGGGATTGCTCAGTCTGCTGAAGGCCCACAGTCAAGGCACATGTGAGAAAGCAATCAATGAACAACTAAGGTGTTGTGACGGCAACGAAAAACTAATGATTGATGCTTCTCATCTCTCTCCATTCCTGCTTGTCTGTCCCTATCTATCCCTCTCTCTGACTCTCTCTGTCCCTGTAAAAAAAAAAAAAAAAAAGCCCTGGGCTTGCCTGATCCAGGCACATATGGGAACTGATGCTTCCTGCTCCTCCCCCTCTTCTCTCACTTTCTCTCTCCTCTCTAAAATGAATAAATAAAAAAAATTATTTAAAAAAAGATGCTACAGGTAGCATCTCCCGGATCAGGGCCCAGCCCCTGCAAAGGGCATTTAGGAATTCAGAATCCACGGACCCAGCTCTGCTCACTCCACTGCCCACTTCTTCCTCTGGGCAACCACAGCAACCGGTGTGCGTCGTTACCCACACTTACACATTGGGTTGTACTTGTTCTGTTGTGCTGTTTTTGTTTTACGTGCCTACGTTCCCCCGCATGAAGTGACAGCCATCTCCGGTCTGGACCACGTCAGCAGCCTCCTGACTGGTGTATTTGCCATCTCTTTGCTGCCTGCTGGTACATTCTCCAACGTGCAGCACAAATCATCCATTCTCACGAAACGCTTGGTCACACCGAGCCTCTGTGTCACACTTGACAAGTAATGTGTGCTCCTCCTCAGATGGAGATCAGGCATCATTTTTGTGTCCCATGTGGCTGTGCTGCATGCGGCCCCGTCCTTTGCTCCATCTTCACCCGGTGCCATGTGACACCTGTGTTTCCTGCCACCCAGCCATGCCGGTCTTCCTCTTCCTCTTCCTCTTCCTCAGATGGTCTCACCCTGCAGACCTCACGCGTCCATGGTCTCACTCTCTCTGATACTTTCCTCTCCCTGCCGCTCTCTCAGCCCCTCCACGGCCTTCAGACAGGAGGCCCCGTCCTCACTACATTCCCAGGACACTCTTCCTTGAGCTCCTGAACGAGAGAAATGCTCATGTCCTAGTCTTTCATTACTCGTGTACCTTTCCCTTGTAAAACTTGTTGCACCCGAATTCTACCTTGACTGAGAGTTCTTTAATTCATATACGTTTCCTCCGTTGTGCCCTTATCTGTCCTCTGTGCAGTGAGTGTGAGTGCAGACAACACACCTGTTCTTGCTCACCCTTCTCTCTGCCGGGCCCAGGAAGGGCCCTGGCACTCAGGAGGGACTCCTGCTTCTGGCGGGACAGTCCCGATTTTTAACAATTTGTCCCGCATCCCGCGGCATTTTTAAAAAGTCCCGATTTAAAAAAATATATTACAATACTATTTTTGCATTCTATGAAATTTTCTTTTTGCTCCATATAGACCAAATTTTTAATCAAGAACCCCCCCCCCGTCAATGGTGTCCCACTTTACCAATTCTAAAATCTGGTCACCCTACTCAAGAAGCATTTGTGTATTGAAGGAACAAACGAGTACATAAATGGAAGCCTACACAAAGAGAAATCTGTGACTTAATTTTTTTCATTGAGTGTAGAGAAACCTGAACTGCTTTTATAACAAGGTGGGGAGATTCTGTAAAGCTGCCAAGAGCAGGTGCCGGTGGGAGCAGTGAGCAGAGGGAGGTGGGCAGGGGTTGGCCAAAAGGGTCTTTTAAAATCTGGGCTATCTATTTGCATTTTCAACGATGCTCACTTTATCTTTCTAACTCTTTGTTAAAGGCTGCTACCATGGAAAAACCTGTGTGTGCTTGTGGGTGCATATGTGTGTGTGTGCGTGTGCAAGGAAGTGGGGAGGAGGAAATGGGTCGTACCTGTTGTGTTCACCAGGTCATGAGCCAGAAAGAGTTTTTAGTTGAAGCAGGAAACTTCCTGCAACCAGAGGTGAACGTGTAAATATCACTTCCTCCCTGTTCTTCCCCATGAGGAAAGTTTTAGAAATTAAAGCAGACATTAGATTTTCCTTAACAAACTGAAATTGAGATTTTAGACAATGTTATGTAAGCATGGGGGAAGGCAGGGTGTCCCGGGTGACAACTGTCTGCAGTTGACTGTGGGGTCCTAGGAGCAGAGGTCGTATCTCGTTCATGTCTACTCACTCCCTATACCTTGCACTATGCTCTATCAACATGCCAGGTTGGACTGAGAGTTTTTATTTCTTTCTTATAGTTTGCATGAAAAATTTCAGGTCTTGCATTTCTTTTAATGGAAATAAGGAAGTAATAGGTATTACTTTTTGATTGGTTTTCTGTGGGAATATACAAGGTTTATTCTGAAATTGCCTTAAGCAAACTTTCTAGACATGAACATGGTTTCCCTGCATGAGGAAGCATCATAGCTGCTCACACGCAGCCCACCCATGGTGTGGGAGACCTTGGGTTCAATGGAAACACCCTCTCCGTTCCTATCCCTAGCCTCCCTTTCTCTGGGGTGACCCCGTGACAGAGTTTTGGCCAACAAAACCTAATGGAAGCCATCTGTGAGGTGTCTGTGTGTGTGTGTCTGTGTATCTGTGCATATCTCTGTGTGTCTATCTGTGAATCAGTGTATGTGTCTGTGTGTGTCTGTGTGTATCTCTCTGTGTGTCTGTGTGTATCTCTGTGTGTGTCTGTGTGTGTGTCTGTGTGTATGTGTATCATGGTGTGTGTCTCTGTGTTTCTGTGTGGGTGTATCTGTGTGTCTGTGTGTGTGTGTGTATCTGTGTGTGTGCTTGTGCATATCTCTGTGTGTCTATCTGTTTATCTCTGTGTGTGTATGTCTGTGTGTGTGTCTGTGTATGTGTCTGTATATCTGTGTGTGTATCTATGTGTGTATCAGTGTGTGTGTCTGTGTATATCTCTGTGTGTCTGTGTATCTCTGTGTGTGTATGTCTGTATCTGTGTGTGTGTCTGTGTCTGTGTGTGTATCTATGTGTGTATCTGTGTGTGTTTGTGTCTGTATCTGTGTGTGTGTGTCTGTGCATATCTGTATATCTATCTGTGTATCTCTGTGTGTGTATGTCTGTGTATCTGGGTGTGTATCTATGTATGTATCTGTGTGTGTCTGTGTGTATCTGTGTGTCTGTGTGTGCCTCTGTGCCTCTGTGTGTGTCTGTGTGCATCTGTGTGTCTGTGTATCTCTGTGTGTATTTATGTGTGTATCTGTGTATGTCTGTGTATCTATGTGTCTGTGTGTGTCTCTGTGCCTCTCTGTGTGTGTCTGTGTGAGTGTCTGTGTATCTCTGTGTGTGTATGTCTGTGTATCTGGGAGTGTATCTATGTATGTATCTGTGTGTCTGTGTGTGTCTCTGTGCCTCTCTATGTGTGTCTGTGTGGGGAGTTGCAGATGTACTTCCATCCTTCTGCCTGGGTCATCAAGGTTCTTCTGGAAGTGCAGCAGCCGTCTGCGTCTCAGATGGGAGCAAGGTGCTGGGGATGGCAAAGGACTTGACAGAGCTCAGCTACCCATAGATGTTGCGCCATTTACCCTGGGCTGGGCTCCCACCTTCAGAGAGATGGGCACGTGAACAGTCCACTGGTGATATCCCCAGGAGAGCGATGTGGATCCCATGGAAACATGGAAAGTCAGTTCTGGTTGGAGGAAGCAGGAGTCTGAGGGGGTGGAGAGCTTCCTCACCAGCAATAGGGAAGCAGGGGTGGGAGGCGCGAGGGCGAGGCACCGTGTGAGGCTGGGTGGCCCTGTTAGCGTTGAATGGACACTTTGCTAGGGACATGGCTCATGATCTTTACGCCTTTGCCAACCAGTGCCTCAAATCCTTGTGAGCTGAAGGTAACATCTGCGTAAAGAAAGCATGGATTGTATCAATGCTCTGCCTTCGCACAGTTGGTGAATGAAGCCTTGGTCAGTGATAGCACGTCGTCCATTGAGTCGCCATGATGCTTCTCCAGTTTCAACCTGGACTGTGCTGCTCTCCCGTGTCTTGCCAGAAACCCTCACGCACGAGGCATTCTTATGTTTTTATTATTTACAGCCCAGTCCTGGTTCAAGGCCAGGGCCATCAGATTTGGTTGTCTGGTTGTCTCTTGTTTGAAAGTTATGATCTTAAGAAGAAATAGAATAGTTGACAGTTTGAGAAAACCAAAGAAAGAAAAAACAAGGGCAAATGCCACTTTGGTAAGCAGCTGTGCACAGCCTCAGGGACATCAGAAGCCACACACATTCTAAATGGTATCTGCGGAAGCTGTCCACTAATAACGGGCTTAACTAGAGATGTGATAAATGGAAACTCAAATTGAGGAATGTGTGTACTGACCCCAATTTGGGAGGCCAGAGTGGGCAGCGTCGTCCCTGAGCGTAATGAGCCTGCTGCACCCAGAAGGCTGTGTTGCCTGAAACCTCAGAAAATAAAACAGCGCAGAGAGGGTTTGCAGAGTGCTGAATTGGCCCCTCACGTCGTTTTGTGAGAACATGGATACATGCTACGGCCATCGTTAGTGAAAACCCCCTCTGGAGTTTATGTTTATCCAATTTTCTGGTTAAATTAAAATTAGCGAGGAACTTTTGTTAGCTGTTTTTTTTTTTTTTAATCATAAAACATTACAACGTAGGGAATATAATTTATTTTTTTTGAAAGCTGAGGATATTTAATTTTTTTAGACGTTATATCTATTTTGGGAAAAAAAATTTAAAACTGGAGCAACTGAACACTCCTTCAGTGCCAGCGGGAGCGCAGGCAAGTTGAAGATGTACTTAGCTTCATGCACTGTTCATGTTCACACTTGCCTGTGTCACAACCCACGAGGTTACTCCGAGGTTTAGTCAACACAAAGGCACCAGAGACATACCCAGAAACATCCGTGGAGTCGTTGTAACCCCACATTCAAAGCAACCTGGCGTCTATCCACTCTAGAATGGGTGAGAGCTTTACTCCATAGTCATATATGTGACGTGACATGATATGACGTAGCAGCATATGACATGTGATGCAACAGGGCACGGCACAATATGCTGTGACATCATGAGGACTGACGTGACCTGGTATGATACATAAAGTAATACTGCGGTGAGAATGGGCAAGCGTGAATGAGTCCCACCAACAGAAAGCAGACACGGAGGAGGACATATTCTTGTATTTGTACAAAATTCAAGCACAGAAAGTGTGAGCCCCTTCAGTGAGAAGCTGCCATTGGTACATTCCTCAGCAGGGGTAAGGGCTGGGCCTGGACTCGCACCTGTCGGTATTGGTGAAGTTCAGTTTTATGACTTGGGTACCGGTTATGTGTAGTGTTTATTTTGTGGTTATTCATATAATTCATCACTATCTGTTTACTTTTATTTATGTTACACTTTGGGTTTTTAAAAAAATATGTATTTTAAAAAGAAATGAGAGTCCCAAAGTATGGGAAAGGTTAGAAGAAGATGAGGTCACAGGTCCAGATGGATCCTGACCACGACAAGCTGTTGGAAGACCTCTCACTATGAGAGGAAGGAGCAGCCACTGCGGAGCTTGGAGCTGGCGGCATGCTCTGACTAGCACTTGGGAATGATCTTTCTGGCTGCGGCAGGTTGGGATGAGAGGACTGGTATACAGTGAAGACAGGGCATTTCAAATTTTGGTAAATGGCTCTCTATGGAGGCTGCACACATTCGTGGTCCCATGGGCAGCTTCCCAAACTCTGCCTGCCCAGTGGGCTTTCAACTGTTGTCCGTTACACGGAGCCGTGACAGAGTAGTTTTAACTTACATTTCTCACATTGTGGCTGGGGAACTCTCTCACATTTTTCAGAGCCCCTGGCCAACTGTGTCTGTTAGCTGTCTGCACATCTGTCCTCCTTTCCCTGATGGTTCATGGGTGAGTTTTTCACACATTTGTACTTGTCAGTACAGAAACTAGGCATTCTCTGAGAGTTGAATTATTGCTACATTGTTTCCTTGTATTGTAAGTTTTTAAGTAAAAAGCCCTTACTCAAATATTACTATTTCTTTTTTTAGGTGAGAGGAGGGAAGATAGTGAGGCAGACTCCTGCATATGCCCCCAACCAGGATCCATCTGGCAAACCCATCTAGGGCTGATGCTGGGGTACTGAGCTATTTTTAGTGCCTGAGGCCGACACACTCAGAGCAACCAAGCTATCCTTAGCTCCTGGGGTGACGCTAGAACCAGATGAGCCACTGGAAACGGGAGGGGAAGAGAGAGAGAAGGGGGAGAGGGAGGGGAGAGAAGCACATGGTCACTTCTCTTGTGTGTCTTGAGTGGAAATTAAACCCAAGACATCCATACACTAGGATGACACTATAGCCACTGAGCCACCTGCCAGGGCCAAATATCACTATTAAAAATAATAATAATAATAATAATATATTTTT
The DNA here is from genome assembly GCA_037038555.1 of Rhynchonycteris naso. Taxonomy (NCBI): domain Eukaryota; kingdom Metazoa; phylum Chordata; class Mammalia; order Chiroptera; family Emballonuridae; genus Rhynchonycteris; species Rhynchonycteris naso. The sequence goes on from CM073001.1 coordinate 109,996,906, forward strand.
AAATTCACATGTATTTTTCAAGTACTTTTGTGATTCCTTTCTTTTTTAAAAGCTTATACCATTGTTACATTTAGAATTTATTTTGTATAAAGTATGAGAAACAAATTCACTTTTCCCCAAACCAGAGTGTCCAGGGCGCACATTGTGGCTGCAGGCTATTTGGTTTGAATTCTGTCTCTGCCAAGTGCTAACCCTGTGACTCTGGGCAGCTGCTCAATCACCCCATCACTTACTTGTCCACCTAACGTAGAGGACATCACGTGGACCTGATGACAGGGGTCATTTGGGGGCAGGCCACCAGGCTCATCTCCCTTCTCCAGGGCATCACGGGAGGGATGCTGTCCATGGCCACCATCAGCCCCATCCTTCCACCAAGTACGAAGCCAGTGCCTCTGTAACCATGGCTACACCTTTTCTTCCCCACCAGCCATTTATCCGGCTGCGAGTATGCATTTCAGGAGAGCTGCCACCGCCACGCTGATGGATGACTTGAGAGTCAAGGACACCTGCTCCTGCAGCTTGTCCATGGCCTGCAGCTCCACCTGAGCTTCCATCACACAAGGGCTGGCTGCTGGGCCGGCCTAATCACACGGTTTAGTGACTGTGACAGAATGCAGGTCACGATGGCCATTCCAGCCCACGGTCTCCTGGGACTTCCTGGCCAGCCGTCTGTCTCTACCAATAGCACCCGAGGCATCCTTTTTCTAAAGGTGGGACACCCCACTGCAGAGGCAACAGCCTTGCTTCAGAACCAGAGAGGCTGACGTTGTCACTCAGCCGAGGCACTAGCGGTAGAGCCTGCCGCTGTCTGCTGCTGGTCCTGCCCTCTCTGACTCCACGTGGTCTGCTGGCCTATGGCCTGAGTCCTGACCACCAGAGCCTGGCCCGGCTACAGCACCACTCCTGATGGGGCCGCATTCAGACCTGGAATCCACTTGCCTTCCCGCTGTGTGGACTGAAACGGTATTTTCAAGTGTGGGGCATGCTCTCTTCAAATCCAAAGAGACCTATCAAGTGGTAAGCATTCTCCCCAAAGTGGAGAAGACACAAAACTTGTCCTTGGCTTTGGATAAGATACCCTGACCCCTGGAGCCCTAAACGTGTCCCTGAAGGGGTCTGCTCCTGAATTTATAACAGTATTTATCTACCATACCCCGAAGGGTGAGCGGATGACCAAGGCCCCTAACAGCTCAGGGGCTTCCTGCTGGCCAGATTGGCATGCTATTCTGGCATCGACCAGTGTGGCATCCAGATGGTCCAGATCGTTTGGACTGTATCATGACAGAGGGTAGAAGACACATCGTAGCTGAGAAAGAAAACTGAGTCCATGTTGCTGTCCGCTTCACGGGTATGCACACATTCTGATCCGCTCTTCTGATGAATGGGAGAGGACACAGCTGTTACATCACCATCCTTACGTGGTGATGACAGGCCTGCCATCATGTGAACCTGCTCGGCCACAGGTGCGGGGCTGCAGTTGGAGTCACACTTCTGTAGCTTGAGAGGGACTGTTTTTGTCCTGCAGAGGAACAGACTAGTGAATTAGATGGAGACACAGTGAGGCCACCACCCTGCACGCTCATGAGTGTGGTGCTCACCCTGGCCATGCCCCCGGGGATGTGACACTGTTTACATTTTCTCTCTTGCTACGATATCTCTGTCCCCAAAAGCCAAAGACCCAATGTGGGGTTTACATCACCTGCCCTGTATGTCTACCACTGAGCCAACCGTCCAGAGCCATGTTTTCTTTGCTTCTTCTTTTATTTTTTTTATATTGTATTTTTCCGAAGTTAGAAGCAAGGAGGCAGTCAGACAGACCTCCGCATGCTCCTGACTGGGATTCACCCAGCATGACCATCAGGGGGCGATGCTCTGCCCATCTGGGGCGTTGCTCCACTGCAAACTGAGTCATTCTAGCGTCTGTGGCGGAGGCCATGGAGCCATCCTCAGTGCCCGGGCCAACTTTGCTCCAATGGAGAGATAGAGAGGAAGGTGAGATGGAAAGGTAGAGAAGCAGATGGGCACTTCTCCTGTGTGCCCTGGCTGGGAATCGAACCCAGGACTTCCACACACTGGGCCAACGCTTTACCGCTGAGCCAACCGGCCAGGGCCATGTTTTCTTTAAGAGAGGAATCCTTGTTTTAACAAGGAGGACCACCAAGGCATTGCTGCAGGACATAGGAATTCAAAATTTCCAGGCATGCCCACTGAGATGTCCCATTCCATCTTCGGGGTTTCATTCTTTCCCAACCAGAATCCTGAGCTGCCTTGGTTGGGAGGTTGACCTTGACCTTCTTTTGGACTCAAATACTCTGAAGATTAAGAGCAGCATGGGGGAGAAAGACTGAGTCACAACCCCACCAATGAAGATGTCCTAATCTCAGAACCTGTGAATGACCAGGTGAAAGTCCGTGGGAAAGGAGAGTGAGGGTACATACAGGTGGAATCAAAGTTGCTATTCAGGTGACCTTAGGATGGGGAGATCATTCTGGATTAGTCAGGTGGCCTCAATGCAAATACAGGGTTCTTTAAACAGGAAGAGGCAGACAGAGAGGTGAGGGAGAGGGAAGTGTGACTTTGGAAGATCAACCAGAGAGGCAGCGACCCTGGTTCGAAGGTGAAGGAAATCATCGAAGACACAAAGAGGATGAGCACCTCTAGTAGCTGGGGAAGGGGAATGATGGGTTCCTCTTGAGTTTCGGAGGAGTGCAGCGCCTGATTTTAACCTGGTGAGACCCAGCTGGCAGTTCCGACCTCCAGGACAGTAATATCATGAGCTTGGTGATCTGTTATAGCCACAGAAAAGTCATGCCACCATCCCCGTCTTCCACACCTTCCCTCCACGGCAGGGGAGAGCCTCCTCCTGCCTCCCTCTGGGCTCCACACTTCTCTCTGTTCCTATAAGGGTCTCAGCCTTTCGTCACCTGGATCCAAGCATTGGTGCAGCTTAAACAATGACTCTGCAGGCCATTATGGTGTCTTCCTTCTTTGTCAGATACCTAAGCCTTCTGCTTTTCCATCGTCCACCCCCCCCTCCAACCCCGAGTTAGCTACTTCTGGCCTTCGAGCACTGCAGGGTATCCTGGTCTCTTGTCCACTTCCTGCAAGTGAAATGTCACGGTGTGTGGGCTTAGTGCCCTCACTGTGCCACTCGGCCCTGTGTTTGCGATGTGTGCCTATGCAGTTACACGTAGTCGACGTTCCCATGTTCTTGTGGTTGTTCAGGTTTCCACTGGGGCTCCACCCACCCTACACTTACCACCCTACACTTGCGTCAACGGTCATCTGAGCAGACTTCAGTGTGAATTAATGAGCAATTGTACTGCTATGAACCTGTTTGTGCATGTCTTTCATGGGCAAATACACACCTTTCTCTTGGGTATCTCTGCCTAGGGAGGGACTCTGGGCTGTGAATTTCTGAAAATAATTGTTTTTCTTCGGTGAATAGACAGGTGCGATGCGTGCAGCCCACCAATTCACCTGGGTTAGAACATTCTGAGCAAGTGGTATCAGCTTGTGGTCTAATTTGAATTTTCCCAATGAAAAATTGCATTAGAAACTTTTAAAGTGTACCTAATCATTTCTTTTGATCATTTTTTTTGTAATTGCATTGTTTGCTTCTCCTTGTTTACTTATGTATTGAAATTTTGGAATCTTTGTGTGTTCTATGACATAAGGACACAAATCAGAAATTGTCAGAGTATAAATATATGTCCGCTTTTCTATTTCTTTTATTTTAATGGGAGGACATTGATAAGTCAGGGTACATATGTTCAGAGAAAACATCTCCAGGTTATTTTGACATTTGATTATGTTGCATACCCATCACCCAAAGTCAAATTGTCTTCCGCCACCTTCTATCTGGTTTTCTTTGTGTCCCTCCCCTCCCCACCCTCTTCCTCTCCATCCTTCTCTCCCCCTTCCCCCCGCCCCCGCTCCTGTAACCACCACACTCTTGTCTGTGTCTCTTAGTCTTTTTTAAATTTAATTAATTGTGTTTACATAAATTCTAGGGTCACCCCGAATGCATCCTCCCTCCCCCATATTCCCCTCAACATCTCCCTTACCCCCCTTCCTCCTTACCTTCAGGTTTATCCCATCCTATCATCCCCTTTCCCTCTGTCCTCTTTTCCTCTGGTCTCTTGGATCCCTCCTCTGTCTCAATTCCTTTCCTCAGTTCTCATTGTTCCTTGAATTCCTCAAATGAGTGAGGTCATATGATATTTTTCTTTTTCTGCCTGGCTTATTTCACTCAACATAATAGTTTCCAGGTCCCTCTAGATTGTTGTAAAAGGTAATATTTCCTTCTTTTTCATGGCCCCATAGTATTCCATTGTATATATGTACCAAAGCTTTTTAATCCACTCATCCACTGACGTACACTTGTGCTGTTTTCAGATCTTCGCTATTGTGAACAATGCTGCCATAAACATGGGGGTGCATTTCTTTTTTTCAGTCAGTGATATGGTGTCCTTGGGATATATTCTTATAAGTGGGATGGCTGAGTCAAAGGGCAGTTCCATTTCTAATTTTTTGAGGAATCTCCATACTGTTTTCCACAGTGGCTGCATCAGTCTGCATTCCCACCAGCAATGCAGGAGGGTTCTTCTTTCTCCACATCCTCACCAGCACCTACCGTGTGTTGTTTTGTAAAATGAGCGCCATTCTGACTGGTGTGAGGTGATATCTCATTGTGGTTTTAATTTTCCTTTCTCTAATGATTAGTGATGTTGAACATTTTTTCAATTGTCTATTGGCCATCTGTATGTCCTCTTTGGAGAAGTGTCTATTCATTTCTTGTGCCCATTTTTTTATTGGATTATTTGTCTTTCTGGTGTTGAGTTTTACAAGTTCTTTATAAATTTTGGTTATTAACTCCTTATCAGATGTATTGTCGAATATGTTGTCCCATTGTGTGGTTTGTCTTTTTATTCTGTTCATATTGTCTTTAGCTGTGCAAAAGCTTTTTAGTTTGATATAGTCCCATTTGTTTACCCTGTCTTTTATTTCATTTGCCTGTGGAGATAAATCAGCAAATATATTACTGTGAGAGATGTCGGAGAGCTTTATGCCTATGTTTTCTTTTAGGGTGCTTATGGTTTCACGACTTACATTTAAGTCCTTCATCCATTTTGAGTTTATTTTTGTGCATGGTGTAAGTTGGTGGTTTTTTCATTTTTTTGCAGGTAGCTGTCCAGTTTTCCCAACACCATTTTTTAAAGAGACTGTCTTTACTCCATTGTATGCTCTTACCTCCTTTGTCAGATATCAATTGACCATAAAGATATGGGTTTATTTCTGGGTTCTCTGTTCTGTTTCATTGATCTATATGCCTGTTCTTATGCCAGTCCCAAGTTGTTTTGAGTACAATGGCCTTGTAGTATAACTTGATATCAGGAAGTGTGATACCTCCCACTTTATTCTTCTTTTTAAGATTGTTGAGGCTATTCATGCTCTTTTTTTGGTTCCATATAAATTTTTGGAATATGAGTTCTATATCTTTGAAGTATGTCATTGGCATTTTTAATTGGTATTGCATTAAATTTATAAATTGCTTTGGGTAATATAGCAATTTATAAATTATCATTATTTTAATGATGTTTATTCTTCCTAACCATGAACACGGTATATGCTTCCACTTGTTTGTGTCTTCCTTAATTTCTTTTATCAATGTTTTATAATTTTATGTATATAAGTCTTTAACCTCCTTGGTTGAATTTACTCCTAGGTACTTTATTTTTTTTGTTGCAATAGTGAAGGGGATTGTTTCCTTCACTTGTCTTCCTGACATTTCATTGTTTGTGTATAAAAATGCCTCTGATTTCTGTGTATTAATCTTATATCCTGCCACCTTGCTGAATTTGTTTATTAGATCCAGTAGTTTTTTGACTAAGACTTTAGGGTTTTCTATGTACAGTATTATATCATCTGCAAATAATGATAGTTTTACTTTTTCTTTTCCAATATGAATGCCTTTTATTCCTTCTTCTTATCTGATCGCTGTAGCTAGGACTTCCAGTACTATGTTGAATTAGAGTGGAGAAAGGGGGCACCCCTGCCTTGTTCCTGATTTTAGGGGAATTGCTTTTAATTTTTGTCCATTAATTATGATGTTGGCTGTGGGTTTGTCATAGATGGCCTTTATCATGTTGAGGTATGTTGCCTATATTTCTACTTTGCTAAGAGTTTTGATCATAAATGGATGCTGGATTTTATCAAATACTTTTTTCTGCATCTATTGAAATTATCATGTGGTTTTTCTCCTTCCTTTTGTTTATGTAGTGAATCACATTGATTGATTTAGGAATGTTGTACCATCCTTGCCTTCCCAGAATAAATCCCACTTAATCATGTTGTATGATTTTTTTTTTTCATGTAATGCTAGATCCGGTTTGCTAATATTTTGTTGAGGATTTTAGCATCTAAATTCATCAGGGATATTGGCCTATAATTTTCTTTCTTTGTGTTGTCTTTCCCTGGTTTTGGAATCAGAATTATGCTCGCCTCATAAAAGAAACTTGGAAGTGTTCCTCTTGAATTTTTTGAAATAGCTTGAGAAGGATAGGAGTTAGTTCTTTGAATTTTTGGTAGAATTTACCATTGAAGCCATCGGGCCCAGGGGTTTTGTTTTTTGAGCACTTTTTGATAACTGTTTCAATCTCTTTTGTTGTAATTAGTCTGTTTAGGTTTTCTGATTCTTCCAGATTGATTTTTGGAAGATTATATGTTTCAAGAAATTTGTCCATTTCACCTAGTTTAATTTTTTGGCATACAGTTCTTCATAGTATTTTCTTACAATATTTTGTATTTCTGTTGTGTTGGTTGTTATTTCTCCACTTTCATTTCTAATTTTATTTATTTGAGTCCTCTCTCTTCTTTTCTTGATGACTCTGGTAAAAGGTTCATCGATCTTGTTTACCCTTTCAAAGAACCAGCTCTTGGTTTCATTGATCCTCTGTATTGTTTTTCTAGCCTCTATGTCATTTACTTCTGCTCTGATCTTTATTATTTCCTTCCTTCTACTACCTCTGGACCTTACTTGCTGTTCCTTTTCTAGTTCTTTTAGATAAAAGGTTAGGTTGTTTATTTGAGATTTTTCAAGCTTCTTAAGGAATACCTATAGTGCTATGAACTTTCCTCTCAGGACTGTTTTTGCTGTGTCCCATAAATTTTGAGCTGTTGTATGCTCATTATCATTCATTTCTAGGAATTTTTTATTTCTTCTTTGATTTTATTGTTAACCCATTTGTTATTTAATAATATGCTATTTAGTTTCCACGTGTTTGAGTATTTTTCAGTTTTTCTGTTGTGGTTGATTTCTAGTTTTATGCCATTGTGATCAGAGAAAATGTTTGATATGATTTCAGTCTTCTTAAATTTGTTGAGACTGCTTTTGTATCCTAACATGTGGTCTATCCTAGAGAATGTACCATGAGCACTTGAAAAGAATGTATATTCTGCTGCTTTAGGGTGAAAGTTTCTAAAGATATCTATTAAATTGAGTTGATCTAGTATGTCTTTTAAGTCTACTGTTTCTTTGTTAATTTTCTTTCTTGAGGATCTATCTAGTGATGTTAGTGTGGTATTGAAATCTCCTACTATTATAGAATTGCTATTGGTCTCACCCTTTATATCCATCAAAGTCTGCTTTATATATTTAGGTGCTCCTATATTAGGTGTGTAGATATTTATGATGGTTATATCTTCCTGTTTGATTGTTCCCTTTATCGTTATGTAGTGTCCTTCTTTATCTCTTACTATGGCCTTGGTTTTAAAGTCCATTTTGTCTGATATAAGTATTGCTACCCCAGCTTTATTTTCATTTCCATTTGCATGAAATATTTTTTTCCATCCTTTTATCTTCAGTCTATGTGCATCTTTTGTTTTAAGGTGTGTCTCTTGTAGACAGCATATGTATGGGTCCTTTTTTCTTATCCACGCAGCTATCCTACATCTTTTGATTGGAACATTTAATCCATTTACATTTAAGGTTATTATTGATATGTAGTTGTTTATTGCCATTTTATTCTTTAAAGCTGTATTCCTCTTTTGCTATATTCTTTTCCCATTTTGATGTCCATATAAATATACAATTTGATAATCAGAAGATCTTTATATATTCCAGCTAATCCATTTTCCTTTATAGATCAGCACTTGTACGCTTGCCTATTTATTTTTCTCATTCCTATCAGTATATCTCTATTTTGAAGTTATGGGCATATGCATACGTTCATACCTATAAACATATATATATATATATATAATATAATTAGTGGGATATACTTCATATATCATGCAATTCTCTCATTTAAAGTATGTGATTCAGGTCCTGGCCAGTTGGCTCCATGGTAGAGCTGGACCGGCATGTGGAAGTCTCTGGTTTGATTCCTAGCCAGGGCACACAGGATCAGACCCCCCTCTGCTTCTCCACTCTTCCCCCTCTCCTTTTTCTCTATCTCTCTCTTCTCCTCCCACAGCCAAGGCTCCATTGGAACAAACTTGGCCTGGGCACTGAGGTTGGCTGCATGGCCTCCACCTCAGGTGCTGGCATGGCTCTGGCCACAACAAAGCAACGCCCCAGATGGGCAGAGCTCCTTGGTGAGCATGCCTGCTGGATCCTGGTCGGGCATATGTGGGAGTCTGTCTGACTGCCTCCTCGCTTCTAACTTTGGAAAAATTACAATAAGTAAATAAATAAAATAAAGTATGTAATTCAGTGGATTTTAGCAACCATCTCATGATTAACATTAGGTCATTACCATTACCCACACATACCCTGCATCCTCCCCCAATTAGCGGGTACTTCCCATCTCCCTCAATCCTTTTAGCCCTGGTCAACTACTATCTGGTCTTTTGTGGTTGGTTTCTTTAATTTTGTATCATGTTTTCAAGGCACATTCATGTTGTAGAGTGAATCATATATAATAATAAGTCTACATGGCAAGCTTTTTCTTGCCAAATGATACTCCATTTGGATAAATATGCATTGATCACATTTATGTATTCATGCAGTAATCAGTGGACACTAAGATTGTTTCCTCTTTCTGGCTTTTACGAAGAAAGCTGTTGTGGATCTTTGAGGATAGGTGACCGCATGGATGAACGTTTTTTTTTTTTTTTTTTTTTTTTGTGGATGAACGTTTTTGTTTTTCTTGGGCATGTACCACCGAGGAGTGGAATTGCTTGGTTGTCTGGTTACTCTATGTTTAGTTTAACCTTTAGAGGAACTGCCAAATTGTTTTTAAAGTGACTGTATCATTTTATATTTCTCCCAACAAGTTACTTTTGTTAATAGTTATTATCTACCTTTTATTTATTGACTGTGGATGTGAAGTCATATATCTTTGTGCTTCTAGTTGCATTTCCCAGATGACTAATAATGTCAAACATCTCTTCGTGTGCTCATTGACATTTGCATATCTTTTTTTCTAAAATATGTATTTGAATGCTTTGCCAAATTTGGGGGGGAGAGTATTTTTATTGTCAAGTTGTGAGAATTCTTTATATATTAGTCCCTTATAGGTGAAATGATTAGCTTATTGTTTCTTCTGTTGTGTGGAGTGTCTTTCACTTTCTTATTGGTATACGTTAGATCACAAATTTTTTTTTTTTATTTTGAGTCAGTCCAGTTTATTTTTTTCTTTTGTTGTTTGTGCTCTGATATCACATTTAAGAAACCATTGCCTGATACAAGGTCACAAAAATATGTACTTGTTTTCTTCTAAGAGTTTTATAGTTTTAGCTCAGTCTATTGATACATTTTTAATTAACCTTTTGGTAAATGGTTTGCAGTGGATGCCTGGTTGTCCCAGCATTGTTTGTGGAAAAGATGGTTCCGCCCAACCTTTAATTGTCTTGGCATTTTTGTCGAAATCAATTGGCCACAAACATGAGGGTTTGTTTCCAGGCTCCCAGTCCTGGTCCATTGATCTGTCTGCCTTCAAGTCCGAGCTTCAGTGCTAACTCTTCAGCTGTGCAAGCAGCTCGAAATCAGGGAGCGTGAGTCCTTCAACTTCATTCTGGCTGCTTATAGATGGTTTTGGCCATTCTGGGTCCCTTGAATTTCCACAGGAATGTCGGGATCTGCTTGTCAGTTTCTGAACAAATAGCAGCTGAGAATATCATAGGTATTTTGTTGAATCTGTAGATTAATTTGGGATAATAATGCCACCTTAACAGTATTATATCTCTGAGCTGTAGTCATGAGATGCCTTTTCCTTTATTGTGAGCTCTTTTCATTTCTTTCAACTACATTTTTCAATTTTTAGAGTATGTTTTACAGTTGTTTTTCCTGCTGTTGTTACGCTTATTTTTAACCATTTTATTTGTTTTGATGCTGCTATAAATGGAACCATTCTCTTAATTTTATTTCTAGGCTTCTTATTACCAGCCTATAGAAATACAATTGATTGTGTATGCTGACATTGTTGATATACTTATTAGTTCTAGTATATCACAATGATTTTTCTAGGATCCTGTGTACATTCAAGATTATAGCATCTACAAATAGAGGTAATTTTACTTCTTCTTTTCATGATGCCTTTCGGTTTCCATATCTTGCCTGATTGTCCCAGGCAATGCTGAGCAGATTGGTGAGAACAGACGTTCTGTGTATTTGCTACTGTGTTAATAGGGAGGTCCCCTTGTCTCACAGTCAGCACAGTGGTGGCTGAGGGGTCTTCACAGGTGGCCTTTAAGGTGAGTAAGCTCCCTCTATCTCCTAGTTTGTTGCCTTTTTATTACAAAGGGGTAGCGGATTTTGTCAGTATTTTTATACCTAGAAAGATAATTCTGATCTCTGTATTTTATTCCATCAGTATGATTTTCACAGGCTAAAAACCAACCTTGTGTTCCTGGGATAAATTCCACGTGGTCATTGTATACAATCTTTTTGCAGATTTAGTTTACTGTTATTTTGCTGAGGATCTCCACATCCAGAGTGTGGGTAGTATTTGTCTTAATTTTATAAATGAGTAAAGTGAGACCCACAGTTCAGCACGTATTGCAAAATCACACAGATGTAACATGGAAGAGGTCGGACTGTGGTGTGATTTTTCCACAGTGCAAATTCATAGTTTTGTGGGGCTTTTTGATCATCATGATTTTAATGAAAACTTTGAGGTTGGGCATTCTTAACTTCTTCTTTTTTTTTTGAAATTAACTGAGTGGCAAGAAGGCAGAGACAAACTCCCGCATGCGCCCCAACTGAGATCCACTGGCAAGTCCCCTAAGGGTGATGTTTTGCCCATATGGGACCACAGCTCCATTGCTTGGAAACAAGCTATTTTAGTGTCTGAGGCAAGGCCATGGAGCCATCCTCAGCACCCAGGGCCAACTTGATGAAACCAAGCCATGGCTGCAGGAGGGAAGGAGAGAGAAAGAATCAAGAGGGATAGAGGTGGAGAAGCAGGTGGGCGTTTTTCCTGTGCTCCCTGACTGGGAATCAAACCCGGGACTTCCATACACCGGGCTGACGCTCTACAGCTGAGCCAATAGGCCAGGGCTCATTCTTAACTTCTAAAACTGCAAATTCTGAATCAGAATAAGTATATTCTATATAATCAAGACCTTATAAGGATTTATTTTATGTCTAAGAAAGATCATTTTCTCTATTGCTTTCTTTAGAAAAAATAGATGTAATATTGTTTGGGAAAAATGTCTAACATGGTAAAAATACCAATTGAACTTTCTGATTAGCTTTCCCTAAGTAAAAAAATATAAAAACTATATAAGAAATACATCAAACCTGACCAGGCAGTGGCACAGTGGATAGAACGTCGGGTTGAAAAGTGGAAGACCCAAGTTCAAAACCCCAGGGTCGCCACCTTGAGTGTGGGCTCATCTGGTTTGAGCAAGAGTCACCAACTTGAGCCCAATTTTTCTGACTTGAGCAAGGGGTCACCCAGTCTGCTATAGCCCCCCAGTCAAGGCACATATGAGAAAGAAATCAATGAACAACTAAGGTGCCGGAACGGAAAGTTGATGCTTCTCATCTATCTCCCTTACTGTATGTCTGTTTCTATCTGTACCTCTCTCTGTCTCTCTGTCTCTGTCACCAAAAAAAAAATATATATATATATATATATATATATATATATATATATATATATATATATATATATATATATACACACAAAAAAAATAAAAGAAATACATCAAATAAGTTCTATACTGTGAAGAGAAATATACTGTGTTGCATTGTAGATAAGTTTTTTGGAATTTTTCAGATTTAATTTCAGGTTCAAATGGAAAACTAATATTTTAAGATGTATAAGTTATATAGAAAAACTCCTTTTTAATTAAGACAATCATTTAGATAAAAGATAAATTATAGTTAATAGATAGTTAATTCACACAAATAAAATAGATATGCCTGCATTAGAAATAGCTTCTTAATTTAGTATTTCTACCACTTTGGGGCTTAGAATTGCATCATGGAGTCACTCATCAAAATCTTTTTTTTTATTATTATTATTTTTACTGGCTACAGTCAGGACATTAAAGCAAATTTTTTTGGGGGGGCGTCTTCTTATGATCTGTTGCAAAATTCTACATCCAGTACCTCTTTTCAAATTCTCTAATATTTTACTTCAAATACAACTTTTCAATGAAACGTTTATTTGGCATAATTTCAGCTAGCCAAGCCAGTTTTGTGTTTTTCTTGAATTCCATCAGCATCTGGCACAGTTCTGGGTATATGTTCATCTGATTAAAATAAAAAAAACAGATATAAAATGACTTTATAATTTCCAAAACACTATGTAAATATATGTCAATAATGATGAAAATAGTTGTAGGGACTTCAGTAAATATGTGTTGAATTTAATGACTTTGGTTATAATTCTCTCCCAGTTTGCCAACTCTAACATTCTCTGAGTCATACATTGTACACGTAACAGGATATACAATTGGGTTTTTAATTTTTGAGTGACAGTGAGGATGAATTTTAAAGAAAACATTTTGCTGCCTATTCATTTGGAAATACCAGGTTCCTTGTAAAAACACATATCAGAATTCTACCGAGCACTGTGGGTGGTAAAGGCTGATATCAACAATGAGATGCTTTATATGTCTGCTCTGAGATAAAAATGGACACTCTATGGACCCTATTCAGACAGAATAACTGAAATGAACTGGCAAAAGGACAAATAACGGTCATGTTCAATATACAGAAAAATGTAACTGGAGCTCCCAGACCAGATGACACTGAGGTGAAGTTCAAGTCCTTCAGGGACACAGAGACCAGAGGTGTGCAGATAAAACCAGCCAGGTGGCCCTCTCCTAACTTCCTTGGCTCCTTCTGGTATACAAAAATGATGAGTCACCAATTTTTATGACTCACTGCTATGCAGTCACTCTTGGTCAAGAAGATGGTGCACCTTCTGTGGCAAATATTCAGGTCTCACTTCTGAAAAAAAATATGAATGGTGCTCCTTACTTCTCTTGAATGCTAACCACAGTGACAGGTGTCCATAAGTCACTTTGGAGAAGTGGCAGGAAAGGAAGTTAAGAGTGTGGCTCTGTGACGAACCCAGTGATGGGAGCGAGCTGGTGGGACGAGCGGGCAATCACACCAGCGAAAATGCAGCGGGCACCTGGTTAGGTGACGTAAAAATACTGAGTACTTGTGCCAGTAATCAATAATCCGTTATACTTTGGGGATGCCTTGCACTTAAAAAGTCTAATATGGAGTCTAAACTCCTCATATTAGTCTTGTCTGAGAGATAAAGAAAGTTACACCCAGGAGAACAGAAAACAATTTCTAGCCTCCAGAAACATAACGGCTGATTCAGTTAGGAAAAGCCAATAAAAAGTTTAAGAAAAGAATTTTTAAAAAAAGGAAATGAAATACAATTTAGAACATTGTGCAATGATGAATGTTTTAACAGATATGTCACAGATAGAAGGACATCCTTTCGAAGAGGGAAATTATCCCCACCCACCTGGTGGGGACACAAGTGGCCTAGGGTTGGGTGGCACCATTGATAACTCATTTAAAATACCCACAGAACCCATTGGAGATATTGGAGATGCCCCCCCCCCCATTACAGGTGAGGAAGCCAATGAGATCAATATAACATGACAGAGCCAAGGCTTAAATCTTGCCTCTGTCTCTACCCTTAACAAGGCTCATGCATTTTAGGAAGCCGTGTTGTTATTCTGCACGAACCCTACCCCTTTGGGTGGCACGGAATATGTATTTATTAAGCCTGCTATTTTTAAATTTCAGGTGAACATATACAAATAAAAGTACACAGATTGTAAGTACATAATTCTGTGGAGAACACCCAAGTGGCTACCTTCACGTCAGTCCCCTGTCCCCCATGGGGGAGGAAAAGGATGCTGCCCACATGCACGTAGTCCCATCTCTCACTGCCTTCCCGTGGGTCTCCACCTCCTGGACAGTAGCCGGCGTTCTGACTCCTAAAATCCCGATAGCTTTAGAAAAGAAACCCGACACAAATGGATCGCTGATGTCCATGCTTCTTCCTGCTTGGCCCCAGCTGCCTGACTTGTTTGTGGAATTTCCCACATTGCCGGGGAATTGCCTGTGTCTCTGTGCCGCACTCCATGGGGTGAATGCCCTCCAGTTCTGTGTCTGCTCTATTTGGGCAGGATGTTTGGTAGGATTTATTTTGGGGCTGAGGCTTCCAGTTAGTTCTATGAGCCTCTGACCTGTTTTTGTTTTTGTTTTCCCCCATGGGCTTCCGTCCCTGTTTGGTGGGGGACTTAGCGTTGCTGTTGTGTACAAGGGAAGGCGGATTCCACCAGTTCCGCTCAGTGTTTCCAAGCCACCTCAACGTGACGGTGGTTTGTTGTCTTTCCTGTAGAGTTTTTAACGGCATGATCTGCTACAATACAATTATCCATCCTCCTTCTCCTGGCTTTTGGTGCCTGTGTACGACCATTTCTATTATTTATGTGCCTGCGCACATATAGATATATGATTGGCGCTGCATTATAAATTAGTTGGCATGCCAACAGCATCCTACAGAGACTGTTACGAGCATCAGTGTGAGTGTTTCCAATTGACCCACATCCTTACCTGCTGCCTTGGAGGCAATTTACTGCCATTAATTGCTGTATTTCCTCGCTGACTGTCTGAGAGGCAACCTATTGTCGTGGTTACCAGCACAGACTCTGACCCCAGAGTGATTGGGTTGAATCTGAGTTTTGCCACTTAGATTTTTAACGCCTCATGATTTCTCCATATAAAAATGGAAATGATGGTAGTAAAAACCCCACAGAACTACTACAGTAACAAATGAATTAGTATATGTAAACACCTGGAATACTACCTAGCATATGATAAATTTTATCTGAAATATGAAATGCAAATTTGCTATTATGAGTCTGGTATTATCTCCATATAAATAGTGTGGATGCTACATAGTAAATGCTTAGTAAATGTGGCCTTAATGGAACTACAATACTCTTTCTTAATTTATTAAAGTTAGTCGTTATCTATAAATGTATTTGATTGATCAGGTTGAAGCTATCTTAAATTGCTATCCCATGTCTCTGTCAACATAGTTATATAATAATTTTAAAAACCTTATTTAGAAAATTAAATATAATGGGGTGACACGGATCAGTAAGAGTACATAGGCTCTAGGGAAACTTCTCTATAGCATTTAAACTGTTGATTGCATTGTGTGCCCATTACCCAAAGTCAAATCATTTCCCATCACTGTATATTTGTCCCTCTTTACTCCCCTCCTCATCCCCTACTCCTGGTAACCACTTCACTTTACCTATGTCCATGAGTCTAAGTTTTATATCCCACCTATGTGTGAAATCATCTAGTTCTTAGCTTTTTCTGATTTACTTGTTTCACTTAGCATAATGTTCTCAAGGTCAATCCATGTTGTCATAAATGTCACTATGTCATCATTTCTTATGGCTGAGTAGTATTTCATTGTATAGATGTACCACATCTTCTTTATTCAATCCTCTATCAAGGGACACTTTGGTTGTTTCCATGTCTTGACCACTGTGAACAATGCTGTGATGAACATGGGGGTACATGCGTCTTTATGTAACAATATTTTCAAGGTTTTTTGGGTAGATACCCAGTGGAGGGATTGCTGGGTCATATGTTAATTCTATTCTTAATTTCTTGAGGAATCACCATACTTTCCATAATGGCTGTACCAGTTTACATTCCCACCAGCAGTGAATGAGGGTTCCTTTTTCTCCACAGCCTCTTCAACACTTGTTACTACCTGTCTTGTTGATAGCAGCCAATCTAACAGGTGTGAGGAGGTATCACAATGGGGTTTGATTTTTGTTTCTCTAGTAGCTAGCAAAGATGAGAATTTATTCATTTATCTGTTGGGCATTTGTATGTCTTCTTGGAAGGCATGTCTGTTCAGGTCCTCTCCCCATTTTTTAATTGGATTGTTTGCTTGTTTGTTGCTGAGCTTTGAGAGTTCTTTATATATTTTGGATATTAATCCCTTATCAGAGCTGTTGTTTATAAATATCATCTCCCATTTGGTTGGCTGCCTTTTTGTTTTGTTGTTGGTTTCTTTTGCTGTGCAGAAGCCTTTTAGTTTGATATAGTCTCATTCATAATAACTTTTATTAAAGTAGCAAATGTTGATCACATTTTGTACTGATTGCATTGTGTGTTCTCGTTTTCAGGGCCACCATAAGACATCGCCACAAACTAGGTCACTGGACTCAAAAGTGCTGGAGGCCAGGAGTCCCGATTCAAGGTTCTGGCAGACTCACACTCCCTCTGAACCAGCTCCGAGTGCTGGTGGGCTGCCAGCACTCTCAGGCACTCCTAGGCTTGGTACAGCCAAACTCCAGTCTCTCAGAGTGTCCTGTCTCCCTCTGTCCTCTCTTCTTATGAGGACACCAGGCCTCCTGGACAGGGCTCACCCTCATGTCCTCACCTTACCTTGATGACACCTTCAAAGATTCCGTGTCCAACGAAGGACCCACATCCGCATATCTCAGGGTCAGAATGTACACATTATCTTTGAAGAGATCACATTTACACCCTTAACACACAATTACTTAGCTATCCCATGCCAGTTGCAGTAGAAATTGATACCTGCGTTGTTTCTTTGGTGTGTTTTCTCCTGATTTTTCTCCCAGTGATCCGTCAGCTGTGCCATACTTGCAATCACTCTAGGCCGAGTGGTCTGTTCCGGCCAGTGGTCTGTTCCCTTCTCCTCCTCTGTGCTTCCTTTCCAGAGCACCCTGCTCTATCCCAGTCTGCACAGGCTTTGGTGTAGCCCTCTCACCCCGTCGTGGCTCACATTTCCTCTGTTGGAGTCAGGGGTGCTTCCCGCACCCCTTCTGTCATGGGCTCCCACCTTTCAGTGACCCTCCCTTGTTTTCCGGGGGTCAGAACACCGGCTGACCAGATTTCCTACCTGCTTGAGTTTCTGAAAAAGTTTTGATTCTATTTCACTGTCATTTGATCACTTGGCCAGGTATAAAATTCCACATGGGAAGACCTTGTCCCTTCCAACATTGAAGGGTAAGCTTTGCTATTATCAAGCCTACAACATCTTTCTTCACATGGCCAGCGCCTTTCTAACTAATTCTGGATTATTGGCACGGGCTTGAATTTTTCATCTCTCTTTCTGAGGAAGTCTTCCGTAAACCGTGTTCTACCCTTTTCCTTGATTGGTGGGTGTATAGAATGCATGTTCAATTTGGCTTTTTATATTCCTTATTTCAGTGTCATTTTCTTCCTCTCTGCTTTTCACAGCATCCTACTCTGATATTATAGATATGATGTCTTTTCTTATCAATCTAAGATTTAGAATTTTTAAATGTTTTTTCCCCATCTTATAGTATCTTCATTTCCTCCATAGTCATTTATTTTATTTCAATTGCAAATTTCCTTTCTTATTGAAAATTATCTACAGCCTGACCAGGCAGTGGCATAGTGGGTAGAGCATCAGACTGGGATACAGAGGACCCAGGTTCAAATCCCTGAGGTCTCCAGGCTGAGTGCAGGCTCACCGGCGTGAGTGTAGGGTCACTGGCTTGAGTGTGGGATCATAGACATGACCCCATGTTGCTGGCTTGAGCCCAAAGGTCACTGGTTTGAAGCCCAAAGTCACTGGCTTGAGCCCAAGGTCACTGGCTTAAGCAAGTGCTCACTGGCTTGGGTAGAACCACCCCCCACCCTGGTCAAGGCTCATATGAGAAATTAGTCATGAAGAACTAAGGTGCCACAATGAAGAACTGATGCTTCTAATCTCTCTCCTTTCCTGTCTGTCTGTCCCTATCTGTCCCTCTCTCTGTCTCTCTCTCTCGGTCCCTGTCTCTCTTGCTGATAAAAAAAGCAAACTATCTGCCAATGTTAAGAGGTGCCTGACTTTATATTTGTGGGGAATAGACTGACAAGCTGGTTAGAAGTTCAGAATGCCCAGGTAAGACATGATGACTTGTTATCATGACCGTGCGGGATTGGGTTCAGGGTTGTGGAGGGCCGCCACTCATTTTAGGATCTTGGATGCATGTCAGTAGAATTGAGTCCATGTGGTTTCTCCAAGAACTATCCTCCATTCTCCTGCCTGGGTATATAAGACTGAGGTGTCTTTTCTAGCAGAGAATAGCTAATTGTTCTAGTGTCTGTCTTTAATATTACATTAAAAAGATCACCCTGTTCTCCGGTCCACACTCACCTTCCTTGTGCTACAAAGTAAACTTACATTCTAATCTCTAGAGATGGACTGGTGGGGGTTATCCTGAAGGCCGAGGGTTGGGAAGCAGCTTCTCTGTACACAGGTGTGTAGCCCATGCATCTGTCCGCAGGTCATCTCCGCACCTCCATGTCGCTGATTGCCAGCAGCTCCTGAGGTCCAGATGTTTGGCTGGCGAATTAGCCTGCTTCTCTTTGATATCTTCTTCCTGTGGAGACATTTTATTCGTAGCTTCCTTCTCCTTGCTACATAAGTTATGACTTCTCTATCCACATTTATTATTTTATTTTTCATTTGTCCTTTCTGTTGCTATATATTTAGAGAGGTTTTTTTTTCTAATTTTCCATTATTTTAGGAAAAGGAAAAAAGGTGTTTAAATACATGTGGCCAACTTGCTAACATGAGCCATGAGACTCAACTAAAGGGTTTAATCTGTACTTTTAAACACACAAAGACACACACACCAATATATTTAATATAACTGTAATGTGTTTTAGTTCTCGGTGTTTAGTTGTTGGTTTGCTTCGTTGTGAAAAGCCGTCCACCGTGACTAGCAGCGATGACTAGATAATGTTTTCCTGTCCTGAGGGTGCCTGAGGTGTCCCTTAGACTTTTTGTACCTCTTCACATATGTTGGATTCAGTTTCAGAGTCCCTCATCTCTTTTTAATATTACTGTTTTCTTTCTTAATATTAACATTATAACTATTTGCTTTAGAAAGTTTGCAAAATAGATAACATTACAGCAAAGACCTATAAAAACTATGTGGTTCCTACTGCACTCTTTATCCCTAGCATGATCAAGCACACATGCACAATTTAAGCATAAAATGGACATTTGCTGCATATATCAGTGAGCAATCTTCCTTAGTCACTTAACATTACATAATAAACGCCTTCTTGCTTGCAGTAACATTTTCTTTTTGCAACATGATGTATAATTTCTTATGAGTGTTTCAGTTTATAGGTATTTCATGAACTGTTTCTTTAAGTTGTTTGTCAACACTGGGTATTATGTAAATTTTAAGTCGTCTATTTCCAGTTCAAAAGTGATTCTTCCTTTGAATTTACAGTTCTTGGGGTGGCTTGTGGATTCATTGTTTTCCATCTTTGTTTATTGAACACACTGTTGTTTTCCCTGTTGGAATCTTTTCAATGATTGATTGACACACCAGCTCAGCGCTGAAGCTTTCCAGGGTGTCTGCCGGTGTCTTTGAAGCAGCGGTCCACACACTGGTCTCTTCACCATGTGGTCAAGCTTTCAGCCTTCAGTCTCCCATCCTGGGCAAACTCCTAGATCACCCAGTTCCACCCGTGCAGCTGTTGCTCAAACATCGCTTGCCAACTAAGGCATGCTCTCACCACTCCTGTGAAATTTGCAACCTCTCTTTTGGCATTTTTTGTCCTCTTTACCTTGCTAGACTATTTTTTTTTCCATTCCCATAGCAGTTGTTACTTTCAAACATATTACATAATTCATTTTTTTATAGTACCTTTTTTTTCATATTCCCCTCTATATAGGAGAATATAACCTTCATGAACACAGGAATCTTGGTTCCAATCATTGGAATGTCTGAGCATCTGAAACAGTGTCTGATACCTAAGGGAAGCTGGATGCGTCTTTTTGGAATAAGCACCACTGTGCCACCATTGTTTTATAGTGGGTGGGGCCCTACCGCGGAATGAGTCAGTGTGTGCTGCCTGCCTGCCCTCAGAGGCATCCTCCGAGGGAGGAACAAGGGTCTGTGGCAGTGGCCTGCGCTCAGCGCCAGGGTACCAGCATGGTGGACACTGTGCAAGCCCAAGGGGAGGATCTGCAGGGACAGCGTTTGGTGGGTTCGCAGCCGCTCCACAGAGGGGAGGGTTTGAGTGACGTTGCTTGTTACCCGGAAGCCAGGTACCTGAGCCTCATGGGGTGCAGCTGGTCGTGCTCTGGGGCAGGGGTGTGGGGAGCCTCCCCCAGGCGTGGGGTAATCTCCAGGGAGAGTCTGCACTTCCTCTAGAAGGGGGCTGGGTCAGGGGAGGGGTTGAAGTCCCATAGTCTCAGGTGCATTGTACAAGGTCACTGCATTGTGTAGAGGATGAATTGGAAAGGGGGCAGACTAGACACAGGAGATCATTTGTACGTAGCCGCAGTCAAGGTGAGGAATGACAGAGGCCAACTGAGCCAGCGCCACCGCAAGGGCTGCGACCAGGAGAACATTTCAGGAACACTTACACAATGGAGCTGACAGGCCCTCCTGAACCAGTGACTAGAAAGCAGATGGTAGAAAGGAGGAAGGGAAAATTTTAAGACACACTCCTGGGATTTTTATTTTAGTGATACTTTAGATCAGGAGTCCCCAAACTATGGCCGCATGCAGCCCCCTGAGGCCATTTATCCGCCCAGCTGTACTTCGGAAAGGGGCACCTCTTTCATCGGTGGTCAGTGAGAGGAGCACAGGATGCATCTGCACCCATAGTTCCCATTGAAATACTGGTCAGTTTGTTGATTTAAATTTACTTGTTCTTTATTTTAAATATTATATTTGTTCGTGTTTTGTCTTTTTTACTTTAAAATAAGATATGTGTACTGTGCATAGGGATTTGGTCATAGTTTTTTTATAGTCTAGCCCTCCAACGGTCTGAGGGACAGTGAACTGGCCCCCTGTGTAAAAAGTTTGGGGACCCCTGCTTTAGATAGTGATGTTTCTGTGTATTTGTAGGAGATCGAGAAAATGAAGATGAACATTTTAATGTGCTTACCTTTCTTTAAAATTTTTATTTTGAAATTAAACTGAACAGGGTGACATGGATCAATAAGAGTACATAGGTTTCAGGTGAACATTTCTATAGCCTTTGAACAGTGGATTGTGTTGTGTGCCCATCACCGAAAGTCAAACCATTTTCTATCACCATATATTTGTCCCTCTTTATTCCCTCCCCAAGTAACCACTTCACTTTTATCTGTGTCTGTGAGTCTCAGTTTTATATCCCACCTATGTGTGAAATCATGTAGTTCTGAGCTTTTTCTGATTTACTGATTTCACTCAGTATAATGTTCTCCAGGTTCATCCATGTTGTCGTAAATGGCACTATGTCATCATTTCTTCTCTTAATTTAATACAGTATATATCCAGTGAAAAGTATCTCTTTTTAGGCAGCCGAGAGGGTGGGCCTCACTTTAATATAGCTAGCTTGAACATAAGTGAGTATTTGGGATTTGTAACTTTTGGGTGGTGATTGAAAGTATGGGTGATACAGTTGCCCAAAACGTATATAAAGTGTGAGAAAATACAAAACATCGGAAGTAATCTTGAGCATCCCAGCGATTTATTGACAAGGAAAGTGGAGGGGACAGAGAGTGCAAGGCTCTAGAAAGAGAGAAGGAAACCAAGAAAGAGGGCATGACAAAGGCAACAGAGAGGAGGGAGGTGGTCGACTCCCAAAGCTGTCATTCTCTCAGGTCACCTGTGACCCTGGGGGGGTGTAGGTTCCATGAAAGATGGAGAGGAAGCCACAGAGACATAGTGTTACTTTGTTGAAATTGTGAGTGACTCAGACTGGGGAGAGCAGTAGAAGCAGAAAGGACTTTGCGGACTGGGGAGAGCAGTAGAAGCAGAAAGGACTTTGCGGCACACCTCATCTCCATCATTAAGAGGTAAATGAGGTCTCAGAGGTGTGAAGCACCTTGCGTGAGGCCATGTGGTTAGATGGGCTAACGCATCAACTCCCTGCCCCTCCACTACCACTGAATGGGCTCCTCCTAAAACCTTCTTTGCTCCTTTGTTTCAACTGTACTTTATGAACGAACCATATCACGTTTAGAGCAGTCCAATATGATTGGAAAGGACTGGCTGGCATCAGACATTTTCTGTAGGATCCCAATGTTTCTCCCAGATCAGTTGTGTGGCTATGACATCTCGCCGTGGGGCAGGTGACAAAGACAGATACAGTTCCCATCCAATCTGCTGCTTGGAGCCCCGCCACTGGGGCATGCTGGGTGCACCAACATGATGGAGAGTCGCTTTGCTAGTTGCTGCCAGGCGTGACCTAAATCCACGCAGGAGGAGTTTTCAAATAAAGTGCCTCTTCTAAAGTTCCCGGCAATCTCCTGAAGCATTCACCAATGCATTCCTTACTGATCAATGTCACTGTGACAATCCCTTTGACAGGGTTGGTATTGGTGGCCTGAGGACACAGTGCGATGCTGGGCCATCTTCTGTTTCCGTTAAAGCTTGTGCCCCAAGGAATGCTTCCCCTCCACACCCGGTGTTAGCCAGGACCTAGGGGCTCTCTGCTCCTCTCTCTCACTCCTGTGACCTCCCCCTCCCTGACGGCTGCCGTTGAGCCAGATGTGCGACACTAGGGGTGCTGCAGGAGGCTGAGGAGGAAGCTTCCAGATGGACGTCTGTGAGCATTTGCAAACACAGTGCAGGCTTCAAGCTACGGGATTTGCAGATTCCAATGCACCTCACCCTCACACGCACCAGACTCTGCAACCACCCCAGATTTGCACCAGGGCACATGGGGCCAGGAGATCAGCTGGGATTCACAGGGACAGTCTGGTCCCAGTCTGCCCATCGAGCCTCCATGCCAGCCCCCGGTTTAAGACCAGAAATCATGTCCACACCCATGTAGTGACAGCATCTCCGTTACCTCCATGCACCCGTTACCAGATGGCCACCTCCCAGGAAGCCCTTTGACTCTACCTTCCAGATAAAAGTTCACGCCTTCTAACAATGCTGCTCGTGGAAATCATCTGTATTCCCTTCACCCACCAGCTCACAGCAGAGGCGTCCCTTTAAGCATCTTCATGTGGTGAGTGGCATGAATAGCATTTGAGTGATGGATCTAGACCATGATTAACAAAAGCTTCAGAGAATGCAGTGCCCACCTGACTGATCCAGAAGGTGTGAGGGATTTCAAATGCAAAATGACATAATGTCCTGCATGCTTAGGCATCCCCTAGATTTTTGCTATGTGATTGGACTGTCACGATTTCGGCTCCTTGTCTGAATATTAATTAGTATTCAAGACTCATTAAGCTGGTTTTCATGATTTATTTCGTTCTGTAATTAGATATTATAATTAGATTATCTCTATCAGATTTTTAACTTTCCTTTAATAAGGAAATGCCCAATACATAAAGATATACATTAATCAAATTATAACGTATCATTTGAGCGAGGTTATAAATCTTGTTTTGAAGTAATTGAACAATAACCTAGTGATGGTGTGGTATTTTTGTTTTTATATGAGAACATATTTTCTAAGTAGTCAGTGTGCCCCGGTGGTATTTTGAGGACCTTTGTTAAAGTGACATAACTTCCTTGTGGTATTAAATCTTAACCTTTAGAATTCAGAAGGAAATTTATGGAATGGTTACCATATTTTACTCATTTATAGCTGTTCGGAAGGATACTTCCTTCCTGTAAGGAAGTAACTCCTTATGGAAGACAGCATAACAGAAGACGTCTGTAACAAACTGGAGTGAGCACCAATTAATTATTCTTTGTCCTTTATTTTTTGTTAATCTATAGTTCTATGTGCCTGTGCATAGAAACCAACCCCAATGGCAGGAGAAGATGGAGGAATTGTGCCCATTTTTCACAAAACAGTCAGATAATTCTGCTTAAGGAGAAATTGAATCTGTCATTTTGCGACACACTGAGCAAAATTTCAAGGTTGATTACATGGCTCACATTTTTAAAAAAGAAAAATCAGGAGAAGGAGTCAAGAACACAGTAGTGCTTGGGTCTGGCTCCCCGCACAGCCAGTGTGTGGCGTTATGTGCCTCTCCAGCCTCCCTCTGACCCTGGTCTGTCGCTACTGAGCCCAACCCCCCCCCCTCCCGCACCTCCCTCTCCCTGGGAATGCTGAGCATTTGCATGAAGTCTTTAGCAGGAGAGAAGGACAGCTTTCATTAGGAGCCGTCCCCCCAGTTTCGGTTCTTTCTTGTTAGAGAAATGAAGACCATATTTTCTTCAATGTAAATGTGGACATATGGTCTGACACATGCTCTGAAAATGGGACAGCATATTTGAAATCAGGTCTGTCCCAGTCAATCCGGGACATATGGGTACTGCTCAGAGATTCTGCGTCTGAAATTCTTGTGCTGTTCTGACGCCCAATAGCCGCTGCATCTTTGGCTGTACTCACTTGGTGGCAGGCTTGCCGTGAGCCCATCACCCCTGTTTGCTGAGTGCTATTCAGGGTGCGGGGATATGCTCGTTAGCAGAGTGAATAAGACCCCCCTGGCCCATGCCCCTCAGCCTGGACAACTTCTGCAAGATGAAGACATATTGAATTTAATTGAAATGATCCTTTTCCATGTGTTTAGAGGAATCTCATAAGGGTTTCATGTAGATCAGTCTTCTCAGCCTAGGGAATTTGGGCGAGAAGTGACCAGTGAAAATGTGCCCTACTAGTCATTCATACTAAGGAAGGCCTGGAGAAGGCAAAGCCCCACCATGGAAATTAGGCCAAGGGGCCGTGTGTGCAGCTGGGTGGGGGTTGTGGGTGCAGGGCACAAGCAGGAAGGGGGTGGTTAGTAGGCCTGGTAAGTGGGGTGTGGTACAAGGAACAGGGCGGTGACCCTGAGTACAGAGCAAAGCCCAGCTTTCTGGAACTGAGGAGACAGTCACAGGCTGACCCCAGGTGATCCACAAGCCCCTGATCTAAAAGATCTGCACACCTCATCTGCAGGATTGTCCTTGTAACTGGGGGAGGAGGAAGGACAGGTGAGGCCAGAGGACCCATCTCCCTGTGTGCTGGATGAGAAGGCATGGTGGACCAGACAGATCGGCACAGTGTCCCTAAGAAGATGCCTGTCCTTTCAAACGTGAGCCGCTGTGCGAAGCTGAATGATGTTGGCTCTGCTGGTACACCTTGGGAAGTCACTACTGTCGGACTGGGACCTCCTGGGTACATGTGCCAGACCACGCCCTGGACAACACGTCCACTTCACATCTAAGGATCATCCATTTTTTTTCCAGCCAACATTTCTCCGTCTCTTTGCCCTTTAGCAGCTCTACCTCCTGCTCGCTAGTCAGAGTTACTATCACCTCTCTTGTGGTGACTTCATTGCGTCCTGCATTGGTCTCCTTGTGCCTTGCCCTGTAACTCAGCACTGCATCCAGAAGGAGCTGCTGAGACAAGAGCAGTGCCCCTTGTAGTGCCCTGTGTGGTGCCCCATGGCTATTGGGTGAGGGAGGGCCCTGGGGTGACCTGTGCTCCGCTGCATCCCCATCACTGCCGTTGCTGTGCAGTAGGTCTGCTAAGCCCCCCATGCACCCCCCACTTCCCTCACCTGCTCTGGGGCCTCAGCACTTAGTGCTCAGAGCTTGTGCCCCACTGTCCTCCTGACCGACACCTGCCCAGCCTTCAGCTCTCCACTCACACAGACCTTCCCGGACTCTTAGAGCAGAGGGCTTCCCTTCAGACCCCCCAGCCTGGGACATTCCTCTCTGAAGGGACCAGCGTTGGCGATGACACCTGAAACCATGGAGCTCCTTGGTCACTGCTTCCAGGGTGGACATGCCCCTTTTTCTCAGGAGGGAGTCGCATGACTCTGCCCTCGACCCAGTTTCTGAAAATCGGGTTCCCATGGCTGAATACTTACCAGCATGATGCAGCCTGACAAAAGCCAATCACCTGAAAATCAATTAGTCAGATGATCGATTCACTGAACGGGTCATTTGCCAAAAGCTAATTTTAAGAGAAGCTGAAGAATTTCTGCAAGTGTTGATTTTGTTCCTGCAACTTTCTCTACTTCTGCTGTGGCCCAATCTCTAGGACTCTCCAATGTCCCGACCAGGAATCTGGTTCAGGTCAGCTCATAGGTAGGTGCCACGTTGTTGCAGGACAGGGGCAGGGGCAGTGAGAGAGAGAAACAGTGACGAGACTAAAGCTGAAGTGGTATGTGGGGGACAGATGTTATGCCCCCTTTGCAGAGAAGGAAGTAGGTTAAGGGGGGCTATCGGCAAAAGCTGCTGGCTTTTAAAACAAGCAACCTGGGAAGTCGGAGGGATGGAAGTAGGATTTGGGGGAATTAATTTCTATAGAACATTCATAACAGCTTCTGTATCAAAAAGAACTAGTTTTCCAGTCTTTAAAATACACCACTGTTACATTTTAAAAAGAATTGTTAATACCTTTGCCACTGAGAAATTTGACCACAACCCAACTTTCTTTACTTTGTATGTGATCCCTTCCTCTTCTCTAGAAGCTGTTTACACTGTTTTATTTCCAAATTTATGTTCTTTCATCTCACTAAGTTATGTCATGAGAGCTACCTGGGTGTTTTCTCTACCTTACCACGTTGCACACACTTTCAGAGTCTTTCAATTCGACATCATGCACCATTTTTCGTTTTGTCTTGTTTTTATTTTAGAACATCTCTCATTGCCGTAGGGTCTTCAAACATTTCTCCCTTCCATGTCCTCTTTCTGAGACATTTCTTGTCTCCATGTACGATGTCCTCCTGTTTCTGCTGTTACACCTACATGGTCTTTAACCTCAGACTCGGATGCTTTCTGGTAGCGTCCTTTAGTGCCGTTTTCAGCGCATGATCCTCCTGCTCTTTCTACCCATTTCTAAACAGACTTGTCAGGTATAACGTGCATACAGAACAGAGGGGAGACACAAGTCAGCATCTTAAAGCAAGCACCTGAAGCCCCACGTCCCTTCCTTATGGCCATTCGGCAGTCGAGACGTCTCTGAAGGGAAAGCTCCGTTCTGTGCATTTTCTCATCACGGAACAGTCTGCTTTTGCAAAGGTCTTGTTCAGATATTTTTTTCCCATTTCCTTTCATTGTTTTCTTTGCTGATTTTTTGGTTTGTGTTGTTGTTGTTTTCTGGATGGTATCACTCTGTTAGTTATTGGAATTGGAAATGTCTTCTATTAATTTTCTGGTTTATCTTTTCACATTGTGAATGGTGTCGAAGTTTCTTGTTTTGATGCAGTTGAGTTTACCGACGTTTCCCTCTAGGCCTGGTTCATCTACAGACTCGCTTCAGTTGCCTGACTTACCCAGAGCCATTGCATATTCTCACACACAGCCTTTCACCTACAGAAATGGTGCATGCGTGCGTGCGTGTGTGTGTAAAGAGAAAGGTTAATTTTTATATATTTCCAAACTGTCCTACAAATATTTTTAGAAATGCTACGCTTTCTACACTGAATCAAAGTATAAGCTCTGTGATAAATCAAATGTCCATATTTGCATACATTCACTTCTAAACTTTCTGTTCTGTCCTTTGCTGAATTTGTCTATGCCGACACCAGGTTACCCTTTAGTGGTTGCTTTAGCTTGAAAACCAACCCTGTAGTTTTAGAACTAATCCCCTGGCTTAATCTTCTTTAAAACGTATTGTCTCTCTTTGACTTTACGTAATCCCACACAGTGTTGCAGAAGGCTTCCGAAGACGCATACACTCACAACTCAAAAACACACACACAGAGAACACGTAATATTTTCAGACAACATTAAATAGCTAGTAAATTTGAAGAGGATTAATGTCTCAGCTACTTTGAAGCTTTCAGGTCACAAACATGACATATCTTCATATAATTGCTTCTTTTTAATTGTCTACCAATAAATTTTATAATCTTATCTATAGAATTCTTGCACATCTCCAGTTAGATTTATTCTAATAAATGTGTTTGTTCTAATTTTATTGGTATTTTAGAAGATCTCTATATATTTTTTAGTTTAATTTGTTTCTGTTTGGTTGGCTAAAATTCAATCTGTTTTGGCAATGTACTAGCCTAACATTTTAATTGTTATAAACTGTGAGATGACACTTTGGGACTTTTTATGCACACAGTCTTAGCAACCGTAAATCATGTTTTGTTTCTTCCCAATAGAGATACAGTATCTCCTATTCCTTTGTCTTATCTTGGCTAGAATTTGTAGTAGGGTGTTGAACGGAAGTCGTGATAAGCAAAATAATTGATCTCATTTCTGACCTCAAATGTATGTGTTCATAGATTCCTGTGTGGCAGCCGACATCCAGTGTGTGTTCCTGGGACTAAGTGCATCTGAGAAGATGCATGTTTGTCCTTAGTCACCACTTCAAGGAGCCCCTCTGTCTCTTTTGTGTGTGCTCCTCCCTCTGCAATCAGGGCTCCCACCCATCTGCATTCCGACAGCCTCAGACCTTGAGCAGTCCGAGTCTGGCAAGCAGAGCCCGCCGTAAACTTGAGTCCCACCACAAACTACCTGACTTACCCTGTGGCTCTCTGCCCGACCTGCCCTCTACATCCACCTACTTTTTTCCCTTTGTAATCTCATCTCAAAGTTCAGAGCCATTTTATAGTCTCTTAGCTGACCACTGCTTGGTGTTTTTAAAACATAGTGTTGCTTCCTCTGCAGACTGGCCCTTCAGCTTATACCAGTCAAGGGCAGGTGCAAAACCCGTGAACTTCCTCCTCTCATCACTTCTAGGAGGAGGCCTCATGGGCTTCCTGCTGCTCCCACCCATGGCTGTTCAGTCCGTGTCTGACTCTGTCTCCCCTCTGCTTCCACAGCACCTGCTCAGCTCCCAGGCTTTGACACGGGGCAATGCCCTCGCAGACTGCCTTTCTTGTGTACTGCTGTCTCAACGCAGCAGCACTATCTCTCATGTGGGCTCAAGTCCTCTCGTCTGAGCCATCACATCGCTCACAGGTCACCTGCCCTCTACAGAAACTGCCGTATTTTTCGTCAAAATTATATGTCAGGAGCTTTAAATGTATTTGTGTATCAGCAAGAATGATCTCCCCGTTTGCATTGATCCTCTGTTCTATCACCCCGATGTCTTATGGGGCAGCTGAGACAGAACATAGAGGGTCTCCCATTGCCCTGTTCTGACCCCCGGGGGAATGTCCCTCTAGGAAGCACGGTGACGAGCAGTGCAGTGGACATAACTTGCTCCTGCAGTTACCTATCTACCGTCTGCTCCAGGGGGCTTACGCCTCTGACCATTGCTTCCTTTTCATTAATCTCTTCCCCTTTTTTGTATCCTCATGTTTGGAGTCCGGGGGTTGTGGGAGGAGAAGAGAGGCACTGCTCCCTGCTGAGTATTCCATCGTTATTTACAAATGTCTGCCTCCATCACTAGACGGTGAAGTCCACAAGGACAGGTTCCTGGTTGTTGCTCACCTGGTTGTTTGCTCCTCAGACTCGAACCAGCATGACCCAGGGGAGAAGTCAAATGTTTGCAGAATTAATCAATTGGCAAGTCCAGAATTCTCGAGAATCCTCATTTGTTCAAAGATAACTGTTTTTGTCTCCCAGGGAACTAAGCCTCTTCTGCTCTCTCCCTCCTTCTCCTTCAACAGGAATAATTTAAGGTGCTTACAAGAGGTGGGCTGCACTCTTCCTGGTAGTGGGCAGTAATTTTCCAGTTGAAGAGTCCTCTCCAGACGACCTAAAGGCCCCTCTAGGTGTTAGAAGTCTATATGGGGGACCCATAACTGTTTTCATTTCCTTGAAACCTATTACATGAACATTGGGTTATGGTTCCTGGATGCCTCGAATGTAATGTCTGTGCTCTGACAACTGGCACCATTAGCTTTAACAACCTTCCAGAAAATTCGGTGAGTGTGATTTTCTTCTACAAAGACATATTCAGTAGAAAAACTAAGAGACATCAACATTACTAAAAACCAGGCATAAATTGTTTTGGGCAGGTAGGGAGCACTTGGCGTGGGGTAGGTGTTTGAGACATGTTAGGTGCCGTCTCCTCCTCTGTGCCCTGTCTCGTTGGAACCACAAGCCGTGTAGCAGGGCGACTGGGTCCAGAAAGCTAGAGACCCAGGAAAGAATCAGACAGCAGACCCATTGGAAGGAAATGCAAGCGTTAGTCACAGAATAAAGCTAGACTCACTGCCCTCCCCTTGATCTTGGATTTCAGTCTCTGATAATCAGCCAATAAAATGTGTATTGTTC
Organism: Rhynchonycteris naso; assembly: GCA_037038555.1. Taxonomy (NCBI): domain Eukaryota; kingdom Metazoa; phylum Chordata; class Mammalia; order Chiroptera; family Emballonuridae; genus Rhynchonycteris; species Rhynchonycteris naso. The sequence continues at coordinate 110,027,494 of CM073001.1, forward strand.
GAGGCAAGATCACTGGCTAATAAAGGTCACGGATCGGCCATGATTAAATTATATAAGGAACCCCAGGCTTGGTTTATCCTTCAGAGACCTCCTTGGATGACAGATAAATTAGAGTGAGCCCAGCCATTGGTCTTGTGGACCGTTTTCTGTGGTACCTTTGTGGACTTCCAGCTTTTATGAAATAAACCACTAAGTTCCATGAAAGCCAAGAGCCACAGAGAAAAGTTCCAATTCTGTCTATGGCCTTTTGAAGAACAGCATAATCTTCATGCTGGAAAGATTGTTAGAGCTCACCTAGTCCAAACCTCTCCTTTGCTGTTGGAGAAGCGAGGTGGGGAGCTCCATGTCCTGGCTCTAGTGCAGCTCATCAGAAGCAGGGGATCATTAAACCTTGGGGAGCCTGACTTGTCACTTGCTGCTGGACCCATTGCATACAGCTTGGGGCCATGGCAGAGGAACCCCATAATACGAAGGCACCAATGCCCCCGACCCCCAATAAGTCCACTTGGAAGCTGGTAACTAGGTAATTAGGAAAATAGTAAACATGATATCACCAATGGTATGTGCCATCCAAAGTCTGTCAACAAAACTCATTTTGTGTGAAATATAGCCCGTGCAGAGTGCGGATTCAGCCACACAGGGGCACCCCGTGGGCAGGGTCTTGTGAAGCGCCTGAAATTGAGGTTTCCCGATACCTAAACGTCTGTCCATTTCGTTCTAAAATATATTTTCAAATTTCTCTCACTCAGCAGACACATCTTAAGTTGTTGTGGGCTCCACACTCACACCTCAAGGGGTTCATATGACTTTCCAAATTCAAACAACTGTTTTGGTGAATTATTTCATTTTATTTTTAAATGTTTAAACAAGATTGTATTTCTAGGAAAACGCAATTTGATTTTAGTCTATGATGTGTAAGTATGTCCATAGGTATGTTGCTGGATTTGTCTGCTAATATTTTATTTCCAATTTTTAAAATCTCCTTCCCTGAGGAAGGTGTGGTCTTTTCATAGTTTTTCTCTTCTTCTTCCTCTTCCTCTTTTTTCTCTTCCTCCTGTTCTTTTACTTCTTCTTTTTCTCCTTCTTCTTCTTCTTCTTCTTCTTCTTCTTCTTCTTCTTCTTCTTCTTCTTCTTCTTTTTCTTCTTCTTCTTCTTCTTTTTCCTCTTCTTCTTCTCCTCTTCCTCCTCCTTTTCTTCCACCCCCTCCTCCTCCTCCTTTTAAATCAAGCCTATTCTAACTCTATAAAGGAATTTGAGATAATTCTCTGTTTTTATATATACAGGAATATTTGGGATAAATGTGAACTTATTTGCTGTTTGCAAGTTGGGTATAACTCACCTGTAAAATATCTGATTCTGTAGGTTCTTCATGGAAGATAAATTAGTGATTCAGTTTTGTAATGGTTATAGGACTAGCCTAGCTCTTTGTTTTTATTTGAGTCAATTTTGGAAATTATGTTTTTCTAGGAATTCAGCCATTTTATTGAAGGTTTTCCACTTCTTGGCCTAGTTATTTATAGCCTTATATTCTACTCTCTTTAGATTTTGTTATTGGGCATATTATCAATCCTAGTAATAGTTCATCTGTGCCTTATCTATTTTCTTAATGAATCATACAAGAAGTTTTTAAATTTTTTTCCTTTTTTTAAACTTTTGGATTTTAATAATCTCTATTATGGATTTCCTCATTGTGTTAATATTTGTTCTTTTTGTTTTTTCCTTTGTGTGTTTTTATATTCTTTTTACCCTCACTAATTTGCAGTTCCAGCTCACCAATTGTAAGCCTTTTTCTCCTTTGATGTCAGCATGCCAGGCTGTCCCTACCTCAGAAAGTGCTACTGCAAGGCAGCCCTGGGCATTGCCTGTTCACTTCCTGTTCTCTGTGCCCTGTGGCTCCATGAGAACCAGGACTCAAGGTGTTGAATCAACAAGTCAGGACTAGGCCTATTTGGGAGTTGCGGGTTCCTGTGTTCACCTACTTTTTAGTGTCTCAATATTTTGTCCTTCCTTTCCAGCTCAATGATAACACTGAAGATGTGTCTTTGATATGCTTCTCAGTGTCCTGGTTGGTTGGGCCCCTCTGTGGATCCAAGCTGTGAGCCCGTGCCCAGCACGTCAATGAGCCTGAATCCATTGGGCTCTCTGCTCTCACCTGAAAATCCTTTCCTTTTTGTTAGGTTCTTCCGGCAGAACCCCAGAGCTCAGTTTGGGGGAACCCAAGAAGTTACTTAATTTATGGAAAGCATGATAGCTAAGTCTTGGGGTCACTGTTCTAATCACAACCCTCTGGTTCTCAGAACTTGTCATTAAGTCAAATTTCAGTTGTATGCTGGCCAATAAGCTCCAAAGACTCCTTTACCTTTGCTAGGTGGACCCTGGTCCTCGCCCATGAGCTCAGCTGAGTGTGACTTAGTATAATAAAAACACTAGACAGACAAGGCTCGGATTCTCTCATCAGAGGGACCCCCTGCCCCTGAGCACACAGACAGATGGGGACAGGCAGATACAGAGGCAGCGACCCCGCGGGCCACTCTGTGTGTCTTCCTGCAGACAGATGTTTGCAAAGCTCAGTGTTCATCTGGTCAAGATGCACAGAGCAAACAACAACAACAACAGTGATTTCACTGAGCAAGCGTGAACCTCTGGGGACCAGGAGGAGGCATTTTGCATATGTTATAGCTGCTTCTCACAACAAACGGGAGATGCACTTTGCTTTTTACCAGGAAGCTCAGAGAGCTTATGGTACAGGCTACAATTTCTGATGAGCTTCCTCTAGCCTTCCTGCATCCCCAGGACAACTTGATGGCAATTAAGAATGAATATGAATGCCCTGGCCGGATGGCTTGGTTGGTTAGAGCATCATCTCAAAGTGCAGAGGTTGCTGGTTTGATCCCGAGTCAGGGCATATACAGGAAGAGATTAATGTTCCTGCCCCCCCCCCTTCTTCTCTCTCTAAACTCAATAAATAAAAATATTTTAAAAAAGTATATTATCGAGTGTTTGTAAACAAGAGAACCAAGGCTTGGGAACATGAAAGGAGTCATCTGAGATCATGCAGCTTTGACGGTAGAAATGACGCCCACAGATCCTCAATCTTGTTCACTTCCCTACACGAACCACCTGAGACCTTTCCGTATCAGGGTGTGCCATCTGCAGTGCCTATTTGTCTGTGGTCACAGCGGCAGACATCCAGTCTGTCTATGGCGTTCGTATTTTGATAATGGGCTCTCTGGTTACAGCGTCAGCGTCCATTATGGCTGAGCGGCAGCGCCCAGGGAAGGAGCTGGCAGCTAGGAAGCAGCCAGATGCTGGGTGCCCCGCAGACTGTGCTCATGGGCTCATCTTCATCGTCCCAGTGATCAGAAGCCAGTGCAGGCGTTTGAATTGGGCTGCGCGCCCGCGCGCGTGTGTGTAAAATATCGTTCTTATTTCTGGGTGTCCAGTGGTTTGAAGGCAGCAGAATGACCTCAGCAGGAGACAGAGTCCCGATGGAAACTTGAACAAGGGACCAGCAGTGGAGACGAAGGACAAGAGAAAGACTTATCACTCCTTTCTGAGATTCTCTTGTCCAGTTCTCCAGTGATCCCCGTTTGAAGAGCCACGTAGAGAACCATTTGCTGTGCTTAAGCCCCCCTCCACTTTCAGTGGCCCTCAAATCTAACTCTGAAAGTTTTCCAGAAACCAAACACTTTACCTTCATATTAATCATTTCCACAATGTGTGTGTGTGTGTGTGTGTGTGTGTATACCTGCTCACAAAAATTAGGGGATCAGGGGACATGCAGTTTCTCCAGGACTTTCAGCCTTTTGTATAGCACATTTTCACCAATGAAATAAAAGTTGGTTTTGCATATTGTTTGCATAATCGAACAACTTTCTTTGACTTGTCGTTTGCTTTTCTGATGTTCTTGTTTAATACAAAAAAATAAATGCTTCTTTTTTTTATCACTTCAAATTCATTTTGAAACATCCCCTAATTTTTGTGAGCAGTATATATATATATACATACATACAGTACAGTGTGTCCGTAAAGTCATGGTGCACTTTTGACCTGTGACCGGTCAAAAGTGCACCATGACTTTACAGACACACTGTATGTCGTTTTGGATTTAATGGCCTTATTAGCAGTGCGTGTTATCTTTTAAGTTGACTAGTTTTTTCTGTATCAGCAGTGCATGTAAAATACTGGTGGTAATACTGGAATCTTTCTGCTTACTTGTATTTGATTTCTAAACTTGGAAACAGTTTCTTCCTCTGACTCCAGTCCGAAGACAGGAACGTTTGTACGGAGATCAGAAAGACGCTGAGGAGGCCAGGCTACCTGTCTGTGTTTTCACCACTCTCACGTTCAGGCAGCTGTGGTGCTGTGTGCCCAGGGGCCAGGGACCACACGTAACTATGCCCCACCCCCCGCCCAGTGAGGGTGAAATCAGGAGAGAACTGGGCGTCCTTGTGAAGGGTCCACCTTCACAATTAATTACAATTACAATTGTGCAACACAATTACAAATGCACCAAGTGACACTGAGCGGTGAAGTATATCCAACCATAGTTTTGCTTTTTTTTTTTTTTAATGTGAGTGACAGCACCTTAAAATTGCAGGGAAAAAATATTTAAATAATGTACAAACCAATCTGGACCATGTAGCCCTTAGAAACATAAAAATTAGTTCTGGCAATAATGAGACTGTCTCAGTAAAGTCGAGGAACACCAGTGTTTTGTGTGTGTGTGTGTGTGTGTGTGTGTGTGTGTGTGTGTGTGTGTGTGTCCTGTTGACTGACTTTCCTTTGCATGTGTCATTAGCATGGTGTCTCTCCTCATGAGACATTCAGTCCTCAGAGATGTTGACGGCACCGCCCTCCCCGAGCCACCTGCTCTCGGAAGCGGCAGGTCCACAGCACCCGGCGTTCTGTGTGGCTCTTCCTTTCCATTTGCCCTTTGGGATCCCAGATGGCACGTCTAGCACTCTTGCCAGTATTTTAAGAGGACTCTTGCCTGCAACGTTGCTTCTCAGTGCACTGTATTTTATAACAGAGTCAAAAATAGTTTAAAAAGCTGAAAGAACGTCACTGTCTGAGGCCGAAACCAAGCTTAAGGCAAGCCTCTGGACGCACAGGGGCTTGGAGGTTGCTTTAAATTATTGTGTTTGTGAGTGGACAGGCCTTGGGCCACTGTGAAATCACTGGTCCTACACCTGAGTTCTCACATCACAAACAACAGAGCTCTCCTGGTGCGTGACCACGGTAAACTCTGTCCACAGCTCAGCCCAGAATCTGAAAGTCAGTCTCAGCCCAGATATCCTGTTTGTACCGTGTTGCTTTCAATTGTTTAGTTATTTTAAATTTATTGATTGATTTTAGAGAGAGAGGAAGAGAAAGAGACAGAAACATCAATCTGTTCCTCTATGTGCCCTGACGGGGGATCGAACCAGCAACCTTTGCATATCAGGACGATATTCTAACAGCGAGCTATCTGGCCAGGGCTTCATTTTCAATTATTTGGGAATGTTTTCCTCTCCTCTATGGAAATTGGTCTTCTGTTATCATCAAGTCAGGCAGTACTGAACAAATATTTTCATGTAGAAAATTCAAGTTTTATTCATACAGTTAGTTTTGCTATTCTACCCTGTTCTCTCCTCCCTAAGAATTCATCTATATTTGAAACAGTAAAAGACTCTCTCGTCCAAAAACCTAGTTTTGTTTGTCGTTTTGGTTTCTCGCCCTCACAAATGTAATAGAGAAGCAATAGATTATAGAATGGGCCCAGGTAACCAGAACACCATGTACACGGTTGTGCTCTGTTGGAAAGTCCTCATTAGCGGACTGACCCTGAGAGTGTTTCTCTTCTGTGGTAGTTGCACTGTTTTGGTGGATAATCATGCACATTCCTAAATAGACTTGAGGCACTAACACTCAGAAGTGCATTGATGATTTCACTGACTTGCCTCCTCACCTCCCTGAGCAGTGTTTGAAAAGTATGAGGACGATTTTCCATATTAGTTTAGTGTTCTTTTTTTTTTTTTCCTGAAGTGCCTTCCACATACATAGCAGTGATGGAAATTTGGGTCTACAATCTGTCACCAGCAGTTCGGAAGTCCAAAGCACACGGAAGGCACACCTGCCCCGCTCCAAAGTTGTTAGACAGCCACACCTGCCCTGGGCAGATGGAAAATCTCTTTGTTTCCACGCAGACTTCTCAGTGTGGTTGTCACACATTCGCAATGGTTAGTCTTGAATACCAAGGGGAGGGGGCTCCCCAACCCTCCAGGGTGCCATGCAATGCTCAGTACTCATACCCTGAGAAAAGAAGTCTGAGTGTGACACACATCTGAGTGAAAGGATTTAAAGTAAGAGTGTTATAGGACTGTGTTTTGAAGTGACATTTGATCTTGGCTTTTCTAGATTGTGGTCGTGTTGGATTCACTAATTTCAGTATAAATAACGAATTGTAAAAATTTAGTCAAGATTGAAATCCTTTCCAGAACTTTGATAAAATGCTGACTTTACTTTTTCACCATTTCCAGAAGGGGAATTTCTGGAATTTATAAATTCTAAAATAATTAAGTATGTACCAAAGAATACAGCCCCCCACCAGGAATTAGGGTTTTGTCTTTAACACTCTTGCTTCTATCAAACAGCATTGACACCAAAGTGACCTGAATTCCACCTGATGAGGCCCAGGTGCCATCATCATTTCAGAAACAACTGAATGTTCAGAGTAGGAAAAGAAGGAGAAAATAGAATTCCCCAAATGACTAATGCTTGGCTTGGTTGGTATTTGGTGTTTTGTTTTGTTTTGTTTAGGATGACAGGTGTGGCCTTACCTGTGTAAAATCATGAAGGCCAGTGTGTCACTCAGGTCCCCTCCCGATGTTTCTCCCTCAGCACACCCCAAGCCCCATCCTGCTTCCAGCACCATTTATTGTTTCTTAGCCAGTGGTTCGTTCCTAAGGTATGTCTTCTGTAACAATGTCACCTTAGAGTGAGACTCCACCTTGGGACATTCACAGGGTAAAAGGGGGCTCTTGGAGATTGGAAAACAAAATCCCCGAGGAATGAATCCATAACGGTAGGATGACCAGAAGGAGGGTCATGGGGGGAGGAACTCATGCCTGATGACCCTCAATGTTCCTCTGGCCACACGCCCGCCACCTCACCAGACCGCATTCTAGAAAGAGACTTGGCTTACGTATTCTGTTCTTTCTTTCCTACTTGCCCACGGAGTCTTTTTAGCTTTGCTCACATGGAACACTTTCACAAGAGTATGTGAGTGGTGAGCAGTGGCTCACAGCAGTTGGCCCCTGAGACCCAGAGAGCAGGAGATTGGACATGAGGATGTGAACCCCTCCCCAAGGTTAAAACATCACCCAGGGAATCCATCTTTCGGGCTGCTGGGTGCCGCTCTTAAGTTGCATAATTAGAGGAAGAGGAGGTGTGTAGCCATAGCCCAGGTGAATATTTGATTTCTGTCAGTTCCCATGCTCATCTTCATTTGTCTTTCATGTGCTAACAGTTCGCCATCTGTGTAGTCATTGCAGTCATTCAGCCCAATGCCAGGGTTTGCTGACAGACTGTACATCGCACCATTGCAGTTCGTGGATGCCGGTGACTTCAGACAATGAAAAGGGCAAGATGTGCACCAGTGCAGTAGTGAGCTTTGGAGTAGGAGGAGTGGAAATTGTATCCTTAGACAAGTGTGAGTGTATTCCAAGAGTTCCTTTCTATTTGTGTAACTATTTACAAGTAGAATATCCAATAATTGGGAATTTAAAAAGAAGATTTAGTGTCACTCTGTTTCAGTGATGACCTGTAAACAGCTATAAAAAAAAAAAGTCTGATTTTTTTTCTAAATTGTTTTTATCTGCGTATTGGATTAATATCACTGGTGTACATTCATGGAATAGCCATTATTTAATAAAAAGGAGAGACACAAAATAAATGCTGTAAGCAGCACCGACATCCATGTGTGCAAAGCCCACATAAAACATTAGGAGCGAGTCACAGGAGAAGCATGAGAAGAAACGTGGGCAGACCCTAGGACCATGATTGACCCCCACCCCCACCCCTTGCTGCTAGTCAGGAAAGAACCAAGGACCTCAGACTCAGGAAGACAAGGAATTGAATTCAGCACATAGCCTTCATGAGCTTGGAAATGAACGCATCCCTGGAGTCTCCAGAAATCAATGAAGCCCTGCACACACCTTGATTTCTTTATTGTGAGACATGCAGAATTAATACGTGTTCAAAATGGAGAAACAGGGACGAGAGGGAACAGAGGTCCTTTTGCAGTTTGTTTTTTTTTTGTATTAGGAACAATACTTATGAATATTGGAGTGGACGTGCATCTCAATGGAATTATATTTTACAAAAGGGCAAAACATCCTGGGGACATCTTTAAATAAAGGTGTTAATTGTGCATGTTTATGATGCTTCAAAAATGACAGCCATCTTAGCTCAGAAAAGCTGTACCTTTATAGCTAACATATTCTTTCTCTATCCTTTTATTTCATTTTATTGCTCATCACTAGACTAAAAATATTATATCAATCTTCTATTTTAGGGGGGAAATGAAGGCATTAAATAAACCTAACCTCAGCACCTCCAAAATATATTCTTTTGGTTTTTTTAAACCAAACTTATACATTCACCTAGATTTTTTAAATCTACATGGTTTTGAGGAAAAATACCAGACATGTGTTCTCTCCTGAGAAGTAGCCACTTTCAATTTTTATCTATTTATTCTGCTACTTATCTATTAATCTGATATTTACTGCCATGTTTGTGGATTAAGTCCCAGTCTCTATTTTTAGTTTCCAGTGGAGATGTTATCCAGGGACCTTCCATCTGTGAGGCTGAGGATTCAATCTCCTATCCCCACTCCAGGTAGATCAACACCTCCCCACCCAGCTTCCAACACCAGATGTATTATGACTTTGAAAGAAACTACCCAGTGATGACTTCCTCATTATCGCATAAGTACTATCCACAACAGTGCTTACCAGGTACAACAGTTACAGTTCCTTCTTGTACAATATTTTTATTTGTCTTCCCTGGAGTGATTATTGTCTTACTAACTCGTTTTTGTAGTTTGTTCCAATTCCTAATTCAGGCCCAAACCCTTCCAGGAGGACAGTCTCTCCGTCAGGTGACCTCACCACTCCATCTGTCTCTTTGAGCATTCCTTTGAACCTCCAGGCCCTCCTAACCAACATGGACCATGGTGGAAACCAGCGTGTCCCTCTGGGCTTGTTGCAGTGGGGCTGTCCAGGGAGCTGCCTTCATGTCATGATGGAGAGTTCCTTATTAGAAAGGACATCTAAGATGGTAGTTATTGGCACCCATGTCTCCTCCGGGTTGCTTTACGGTGCTTGTAGCAGAAAATATAACCCCTTATGACATATCCAGAGGGCTCAGGTCTTGGTTTTGTTCTTCACACAGCAAAAAGTATAAAGGTAGGAAATCTGGGTCGAATGTGGTGTCTACTGTCATCAGATCCATTCCATGCGTTGACTGTGCCGTCCTCAGACTTGCTTCTAAACTCACTTCTGCATTGAGGGAGAAGGAACCCCAGCTTCCCCTTACCTATCCTGTCCGTTTATTTGGAGGGAAGGAGAGTCCTGCAGCAGGACTCCGCACCGCTCTCCCTAGTGGGTTAGGTGATAGATGCCCCTGGGCATTGTGGAGGTTACAGGTGCTTCCCTGTGATTCTGGTCATCAGGAAGGCTGGCAGTGGTTTGTGGCCAGTGGGCCTACCACACCTGCTTGTCTGTAACTTTGTCCATGATTACCCTCATACTTTGTGACCTATCTAACTGGATAGGTCCGGGTTGGAAATCACTGTTCCCCAGAACTTCCCATGTAAAAGCTTGTTGGGCTTCTAGCGGGTTCCCCAAGCTTTTTGTGTGACCCCACACACACACACACACGCACCTCCCCATCACCACCACCACCACCACCACCTTTTCAACATGTTTTCAAATTCAGGATTCCATGTCTTGCTGTGCCTCCTTTTGGTCCACAGCTCTGGTCCTCTGTTCATCAGTCGTGAGTACATTTTAAATGAAGTTCTTTGATAATTTCCTGATTCTTCTTTCCTTGTTCTCTGTTTCTGGATCTGCAATTAGCCGGACAATGGACCTCTTATTGAAACTTCTCATTGTTTTACCCCTTTTCTCTCATTTCCCCTCTTTTTGTTCTACTTTGTGGAAATTTCACAAGACTTTCTTCCCCTCCTTCTGTGGGACTAATTATACATTCTGACAAACGTTAATATTCAAGAAGCCTTTTTGGTTCTGTGAGTCCTCTGGCTTTTCGTATGAATTTTCATTCTTCCTTTAGGAATGCATGCTCTCTTATTGTCTTGAAATGTCATATTTTTTTAAAAAAACTATTCATCTGTAACTTTAATAGTCTAACAGTTCCTGAGTTTTTCTTTCCTTTTGTTTGGGTTCATGCCTGTTGTCATGTTGGAGGCTCTTCTCTGACCCCTGTAAACTCTTCCCCTCAGAGCGTATTGGAAGGTCTGAGCACCTGGCCATTCGGTAAGCATCTCTGTGGGGCTCCTCTGTGGAGTGGACTGCTTGAGCTCTCTCATTAGGGAACTACAGATACGGTACCAGTCATTTTTCTCCTGAGATTCTTGTCCTTCTTAGGGAAAAAATCCTATAACATTCCTCCTAGAGAGGCCAAATCTGTCTGCCTATGGTTCTAAGAAGGACATCTGGGGGTTCACCTTCTGCAAGTTGCCTCTTCAATGCCCCCTTCACTATCCCAGCTCATTGCCTGCCTCCTGGGTCCTGACACCCCTGGTTCTGACTTGCTGTGAGAGGGCCCGCCACCTTTCCCTGAACCGCCAGATGAGGAAATAAATCTACATGGATCTACAAAAAGCATGACTGCTTCTAGAGAAGACTTTCCAACTCTGTTTCTTATCTTACCCTACCTCCCTGCCAGTCATCGAGGGTACGTGACCCCATAATTCCTCGGCACTGCTGGGATTCTGTGGCCCATATCTGCCTCCTCTAAGCTTCCTGAAGGTGCAGCTTAGCCATGAGGAGCAGGGACAGTTGCCAAATATCCACGTGCCCAATGAGCGTTTAGAGAAACGGGACTGAATCTTCAAACTACGACTGACTCTCGTGGTCTGTAATAGTCTATTTAATAGAATTTTGTCCTCAATACAAAATGGGCCCTTCTCCAGGCTAACTGTCTGTGTCCCTGGACTCTGACCCACCCTCAACCCCAAAAACCCTACTCTCTGCTGCCCAGGTCACACTCTGTGTAAACTCTTGTGGTCTTAGATTTTCCTGGCTTCAGACATCAGCATTTACTATGTCTTCACATGGTATTTTCCACCTAAAAATGACCTGAAGACTCTTCATACTTTTGAGAAAGTTTGGCAAAACTCTGTGAGTAATGAATGCCAGCTGAAGACTCAGACAGAGACCTCCATACTCTTAATGTTTGCTGCAACTTAAGCAGTGAATTAACCTCGATAGGCTGGTCAGGTATTCGTGTCTGTGAGTTGTGAAGAAATAATCTCAGGAGGACAGCAGTCACTACAATGTCCATCACACCCCAGAGCCTACTTAGTTTATAAGTGGAAGTTTGTACCTTTGACCCTCTTTACCATTTCACCACATTTTGCAATAAATGCTCTTGTCAGCTATTATTTAGGAAGAAGAAACAAGCGGAGAAAGGGAGGGGTAAAGGGTATAAACAGACCATTAAGGGTATGTTTGAAGTAAAAATGAATAAGAAATTTCTTTTTCTCAAGAAGGTGATAATAAATGTGGGTACCCTGTCTCCCAATTTCTATTTGACAAAGCTGTTCTGGTGATGTCCCTGCACACATGACATTCACAAGTCACAGATCTGAGGAAAGAGTCACACTGACCTCAATGTTAGTAACTTTGTACAACCTCTTATTGGAAATAAACTTATCTCCAGAGAAGTTGCAGAAGTTGTCAAGTCTGCATGCATGCTCCTCCTCCCACCCGCTTCCCTTCAGGTTAACAACTTACGTTATTGTGACACAATGTGGAAACCAGGACATAAATATCATGCACTACAAGTCACTAAACCACAGGCCGAACTCCTCAAATGTTGCTTGTCTTCCCATAAATCACCTTCTCTGTCCTAATAATCCAGACAAAATACATTGTACAGGTTGGGGCAAATGTCTATTTTCAGTTGTCACTGAAATGGATGAGAAACATAGAGTGTATCCTTGTATTATTAGTTATTGAGTGTTGTATTATTTTCCATGCAAACGACTGTAAACCTACATCTGCCCCGCCCTCTATGTGGCATCTGTGTCCCCTAGGCCTCCTCCGGCCAGTGGCAGTTCTCCTTCTTTCCTTTTCTTCTTTCAACTTGATGAAAATAAAGACTGTGCTTAAAGATGATGGTTCACATGTGTGGTTGGAGGTGTGTGTTTTTTTCCATTTTATTTAGAAAATTAAATTAAATAGGATGACATTGACTAATAAGAGTACAAATGTTTAAGGTGAATATCTCTATAGCATTTGAACTGTTGATTATGTTGTATACCCATTACCCAAAGTCAAATCATTTTCTGTCATTTTATATTTGCCCTTCTTTACTCCCCTTCCCTTCTCCTCTCTTATACCCCCCTTCCCCAAATGCCCTTCCCCTTGGTAGCCACTTTACTTTTATCTATATCCATGAGTCTCAGTTTTATATCCCACCTATGTGTGAAATCAAAGTCCTTCCATGTTGTCATAAATGGCAGTATGTCATCGTTTCTCCTGGCTGAGTAGTATTCCCTTGTATAGATGCACCATATCTTTTCTAACCCCCAAACTCAAAAATATTGGTACAGAAAGACACATGCACTCCCATGTTTATCTCAGCCTTATTTACAGTGACCAAGACATGGAAACAACCAAAATGCATATGGAGGTGTGTTTAATGTTATCAGTGCAGCGGAGCAGCTATGGGAGGGAAGTGGTCATGGGACAACGCTCCCTGACTCTCCTGTTCCCAGCTCCTCACCATGTGGACAGCACACCGCTGCACCCTGATGCTTACAGGGAGCCTCTGTCCTGTAACCACGGGGCCACATTCCGCAGTGGAGATGACAACAGAGATGTGACTGGGGCCTCTGCTGAATAGCAGAAATCAAATGATATGTGACAAAGAAGGACACACACCTTCTGTATTCTCTTTCCTATTACATTTTACAGATAGTGCTGGAGCCTCAGAGCCAGGCTGTCTTTGAAGAACAAGCAGGTGGAAAGGACACGGTGTCACTGAAATGGAAAACACAAATACCAGAGGCTGGAGGCATGGTATAAGGCATCTGAGAAGAGGGAGCTAAAGAGGCCTCCTACCCGCCAATGATGGCTGAAGACGACATCACAGGGGACGCCAGGACACGCTCCCAGGGACAAGCCGCCAACGCTTCTTGGGCAGGGAAGACCTCGAAGCCAGAGGACGGAGCATGGTCAATGGAAGGCTGAAAAGTAATTTATTAACAGTGAGAATATTGTAACAAAAAGAAAAATTAATTCTTCTCTGGTCAAAGAAAATGGGTGAGGGAGAAAAAAAAGATGGTAGACTCAGGCAGAGCATGTTGTGTTAGTGAACAGGGGATGGGCAGCATCGCAAGTGGCAGGTGGGCCCTCACCCAGTGCTGGACTTCAGAAGGGACCATCATGCCTGTACAACCTCTCAGGAAATACTCAAGGGAATCTCTTCACATTGGGAAGGAGACACCTCACTGCCAGCTGAGGTCTCCAGGATTCTTAAGACTTTGGTGCAAGAATGATAAGCGTAACAGGAAACAGCTTTGATATTTTTTTTAGTTAATCCAATATGTATAGAAAAAAATGTGATACAAGATAAAAATCCATCAATATGGTTAATAAATTGACTGAACACTCTTGAAGTTATTGAGAAAATGAAGGAAACAAAACAAAATGGAGGGGCCCACTTATCCTCATGGCTGTAATATATAAAACAGAAAAATAAAAAGAGACTTGGAGATACAGAGAACAGACTAACAGCTGTCAGAAGAGAGGGGTTGGGAGGTTTGGTGGGAAAGGTGAAGCGATTGAATGAACAAAGAAAAAAAGAAAACTCAGACACACATAAAAACAGAATGGTAATTACCAGAAAGAAAGGGAGTGGAGGGAAGTGGAGGAGGTGGGGGGAGAGAACAGTGATGGAGGGAGACTTGACATGGGCTGGCGAACACGCAGCACATTACACAGATGTTATGTTATAGCACTGTATACCTGAAACCCATATAACAGCCAATGTCATCCCAATACATCCAATAAAACTTTTTTAAAAATAAAATAAAATTGTGAGGTAAAAAAAAAGGAATTGGAGAAAAGTAAGGACTAAGTATATCTAGAACAGAATTAAATTATAATTCAGCTACAAAGCATAAGGTCTAAGTCTCCACAGAGATGAACAAAGCAAAGAAGTCTACTGGAAACATGGTCCTAGGTGAGCTCCATCTCTGCTCCCCCCTCCCTCCATCAAATGTACCCCTACCGCCAGAGAGAATTATGGGAAGTAAAACATGGTGTGTGTTGGGGGGGGGATTCAAACAAGACACAAAACTGCAAGAGGGTCTTTGTGTTAAAATTTATTATTTTGGAGTGGAACAGAATGTGTTCAAAAGTTAAACTTGGGTGTGAAGTTACAATACTTTAATCCTAAATCTTTTTTTTCATTTAATTTAATTTTGCCATAAGTATTTATTTATTCTTCTTTCCCTGAATTGGTTAAATACCCCTAAAGATAATAACTCACTGAATCTCAACATCAGCAAAATGATCATAGTATTCAAGACTGAAGACAGGCTGGTTAAGGTAAAAGATTGTCTTCTCTTTGTTTATTTTTATATTGTGCCCTTTGGTGCTGTTAATGGCATTGGTTTTATTTTTATAAAATGTTCAGATTTCCTTTTCAAGCAAGTGAACCAAATGGAGATAATTATTTAAATCTGTTCCAGTGGAGGCTAGGAGACTGATAATGTCATTTCTGTGTTCAAAAGAGTAATACCTTCTTCCTGAATCTTAGTTCAAATCTCTTAATCTTGAGAGAACACCCCCATTTGTTTCCTCGCTGCTCAGTGTCAAGAGAGGTTTCCTATATATCCTTACACTATCTTTAAATTATGAGAAAAATATATGTAGGATGCCAGACTATCAAACTTTCCAGTCAGTGCTTACTACACTTCTTTGAAAGTATTTCATTACTGATGATAATGTGAACAATTGTTAGAATTCTCCAGTTCAATACATCTTTGAGTATTATTTAATGTGATATACTTTTCTTGGGTCTATAAAGAATGTAAAGATAAAAAAAGTATTCCTGCTCTGTGGGGGCAATCAGGTACCCATCTTATCATTCCAATACAGAGTGATCTATGGGGGGTTTACACCAGAGGTATGTCCCAAACCAATGACAAGATGGCGTGAGGGTCAGGGAGACCTTCATGAAATGTGTCCAGGGCCTGGAAGGATAGGTAAGTCCTCTGTTTATAGAGAGTTCACTTTCCTCCTTGTTTTCTGTGAAGACTGAAAACCCAGGAGTGAAGAAAAAAAAAAGTGAACAAATTAAGGAAAACTTGTAATTAAAATTAGAAATCTAAAATCTACTATTTAAAGTAAAAAAGAGTACTTCTCTAGATTCCTTTTCGGTGGGAACTTGTATCAAGTTCATTGAGTCATACTGACTGGTCACTCATAATTTAAGTGTTGGTTATCAATGTCAGGGACTGTTTTTTTCAATGAAAATTCTTTTTTCCTCCTCCTTTTTAAAAACATCATTTTAGTTTGTCTGTGTGCTTAGGTTTTGCTTGCCAAAGGTACTCATTTGTTCATTTACCCCATCAATACCTACTTATCAGGCAGCAAACGATCAGCATGCTTGTTGCTAAGCACACGTGGTAGGTCAGTGGACCCCTCGGTGGTTCCAGGAGCTCAGAGACTTGTCGTTTGACAGCATGGCGGAAAGATGACTGCTCACAGGGAGTTGAGACAGAGTGTCGGGAAAGTGCAAAGAAAGTGTGAGGCATTCAGAAGATTGGTTTGTCCTGACGCATCTGAGGAGGAGAGTAGGAGTGCAGATTCATGGGTGTGGGTAAGAGTAGAGATGGGGAAAATGCCATTGGGTCTACTTGGTGGGAATTTGGACATAAACATGGGGGGACAATTTTAAGAGTCTTAAAGAAATGTAAACCAAGAATATTTATATCTAGAAAAAAAAAAACAGCCTGAAGAATTAAGGGAGTGTGTTCTCTCTCAAGTCTTTCTTGAGAAGTCTACTGAAGATGAGCAACAGGAAACCAAAGTAACTAGACATGTCAGGAAGGAAAGGCAGCAATGGTCAAGCCAGTGTAGCTCCTTGTAGGAACAGCACTGAACAGGGAGCAGGAGGGAGAGGACAGTATTTAATGGCTATATCCTTTGACAATATAGTTCAACTATAAAAAAGTAGACAATGAGACCACACCTATAAAAATAATTTTTAAACTTTTCAACAACATTTAGTATTGTTATTTTGATAAGAAAAAGAAAAGTAATTATGCGATAGTACAATCCTCGATGGATTTTTGATGGAGAAGAACACATGAGAGAAGGCATGAGAAACCTAGAGTCCTAGAGTTGAATTCTAAATGTCAGTAGGGATGTAAGAGTTATTTGAATCCCCCAGTTATGATCACTGAAGAGGTTTAGAAACCATACCAGCTCAATAGCCAAGATTATCATTAGAGCCCCGATGATAGTCTAGAAATAGTATTTCCCAGTAAAACAAAAATGTACAAAACAGAGCTTCTCAGAAAAATGGAGCAGAAAAGGTACAGAATGAATCTGAAACATCTTGACATACCAGACAGAAAGCTATCAAGGACAATGAGAGAAAGCTTCGAGATCAAACTTGAACAGATTTCCACTGGCCAAGATGAACAACATGAGTTTCAAATAAGAATAGCAGCAATAACGTGTAGAAACCTATTAAATATGTTTATATCCCCTTGTTAAAAAGAAATTATACAAAAATAAAAGAAAAAGAATTGGTCTCGGTAGGGAGGGTGTAATGAACAAATTAATTATCAAGGCAACAGTCACTGAAAGGTCAAATACTTACTCTGCTGGTGTGTGTGACGTCTATCAAGAGACCAAATCATAGGTCAGTGTAAGCTTCTCCTTACAAGACTATTCCATCCAACTCAGGAAAAGTGCATTACAGAAGTAGAATATCATCACTTTGTAAACATCACTGAATCCCTATATCAAGTCATCAAGCATCAACAACTGATTACAATGCAAAAATATCACCAGACAGCGTGCACTTCCTGCTGGACACACATAACCCCAGCTAGACATGGCATGGAGCCCCTTCTGCGCAAGCTCAG
This sequence comes from Rhynchonycteris naso, assembly GCA_037038555.1. Taxonomy (NCBI): domain Eukaryota; kingdom Metazoa; phylum Chordata; class Mammalia; order Chiroptera; family Emballonuridae; genus Rhynchonycteris; species Rhynchonycteris naso. The sequence goes on from CM073001.1 coordinate 110,044,889, forward strand.
TGACCCCGGGGACATTGCAGAAAATGCAGAGGACAGAGTGGGCATGCTGACCACATGCGTGTGAGGTTAGGAGATTGTGGGAAGCTCTACAAGACAGTGGTTAAATTAGGGGAGGTCGAAAGGCTTGGTATTGAGGTAGAATGATGATTCTCAAAAGAAGCCCAGAGACCTCCAGAGTATATATATTCACATGCATTTCTGGGGGTTCAGCAGGTCACATTTTTGATGGTGTGCACATGTTTCAATGGCTTTGGTCAACAAGTGTAAAAAATATTTTTCTTTTTATATTCATCTTTCAGAACTGGTTTAGAAGGCATACACTTCAAAATCAGTCTTGTTCCTTTCTAACCCATTTAGTTTTTGTCTCAAAAGAGTATTAACAAGTGTAGTATTTTTTTACTTGGGTTAATTTTGGGGTGATTTTGGCTCTTCCTAAAAATCCATCTTCCAAGAATGCAGCGATGCTGCCCTAAAGAGGTTAGAGAAGATGTGTCTGAGAGCCCAGGACATCCCAAATGTGCTGTGAACAATTGGAGCTCATCGTGAGCAATCTAGATAGAGCTCTGGAGTCTGTGGGCTCTGATAGGAGGAGCAGAGCTTCTTGAACTTGGCATTTGTTAAGTCACTTATATTACTTTACATATAGATACCCTGACTTTGCAAGTTTAATGAAAACATGTATGGAAGGTATTGTGTGAAGTCCCTGGTACATCAGTTCTCTCTCCCCTAGTCTACTGGCCTCAAGTAAAGGAACACAGCAAATTCTGTGAGACTTGTCAGACCTAGCTTGAAACCTCGGTTGTGGATGAGTCTCTTCAAGGTTGAGTTCATGTCCTCATTTAAGCATGATAGGTCCAGAAGGAAATAAATGTGTCATTTTCTACTAACTAGATACTCTTAGGAGTTTTTATGAAGGGTGATTCCAGTGAAGAGACAACCGGGTTCATTCACATGGCCCGGTCCTCCGTCTCCAGTGGCTGCGATGTGTTAGAGGTTCAGGTTATTTCCCTTTGTGAGTGTGTGTGTGTGTCTATCTCTCTGTCTCTCTGTGTCTCTGCCTCTCTATCTCTGTCTCTGTGTGTGTCTCTGTCTTTATCTCTCTGGTTCTCTGACTCTTTCTGTTTCTCTGTTTTTCTCTCTCTCTCTCATTTATTTTGAATAGTCACCTCCTCTCTGGGTTTCAGTTTCCTAAGCTATAACAATGATCTTCTCTAAGATGCCCTTTGTACTTCTAATTATTTTTCTAATATCTGTTTATGCTTTTATTTCTATTTAGAAATGAGATTCCAATTGTATAAGTTGAAGTCAGTGTTTACAGTGGACAACACTCTAAAATAAATGTGGACAGTGGGCCACTACAACGCAGAGCAGCACTTGGGCCCAGTCCCTGCAGTTCCCTCCGGTGAGGGGAAGCAAGTTCAAGGAGAAAGCGCTCTGCTCATGAACGCACACACTCAGAAATAGTGCTGAGGAAGCACGCCCGAGCCACACCAGTGCAAAACGCCATCAATCATAAGAGTGTTGTAGGAGAGGTCTGGGAGATTGACAGTGAAAGATCGGGGAGAAAACAAAGGAGATGTTGCTGTCCTCACTGGACTCAGGGGGAAGTTAGTGAGTAGATGGCTGAGCGGCTCCAACTTAACCCGAGACCTGTCATATAGGGGGTGGACGGGCACCTGGAACAGCAATGGGGCAGTGACAGGGTGGACCGGCCACTGTGGAAACCAGAGAAGCAAAGAGGGACAGCACAGACATGGAATAAACTCCCGCACGCCTTTCTTCCTGTGATATAAAACTAAAAGCATCCAAATAGAAGAAAAGGTAGAAGATGGTACAGCCACACACACCACTGAAGCCCACAGTGGAGATGGCGGACAGCGAGACTTCTCCAGTCAGGACAGTGGCCAGGGAGAGGCTGGCTACCTTGAGTAAATGCTCACCCATTGTTAGTCAGTGAATACATACGTATTTATGAGTATTTATATCTACGTGTGAAAACGTGCTAGGTTGTTTATATATATATATATCACGTCTTTATTCAGTCCTCTTTATCGAGGGACACTTTGGTTGTTTCCATGTCTTGGCCACTGTAAATAATGCTGTGATGAACATGGGGGTACATGAGTCTTCATGTACCAGTGTTTTCAAGTTTTGAGGTAAATATCCAGTAGAAGGATTGCTGAGTCATACGGTAATTCTATTCTTAATTTTTTGAGGAACCACCATACTTTCTTCCATAATGGTTGTTTCAGTTGCATTCCCATCAGCAGTGAATGAGGGTACCATTTTTCCCACAGCCTCTCCAACCCTTGTTATTACCTGTCTTGTTGATAATATCCAACCTAACAGGTCTGAGGTGGTATCTCAGTGTAGTTTCAATTTGCATTTCTCTAATAGCTAGTGAAGATGAGCATCTTTTCATATATCTGTTGGCCATTTGTATTTCTTCCTGGGATAAGTGTCTGTTTGGGTCTTCTACCCAGTTTTCATTTGGATTGTTTGCTTCTTTTTTGCTGAACTTTGTGAATTCTTTGTACATTTTGGATATTAACCCTTTATTGGAGCTGTTTGTGGATATCATCTTCCATTTGGTTGGCTGCCTGTTTGTTTTATTGTCAGTTTCTTTTGCTGTGCAGAAGTTTGTTAGTTTGATATAGTTCCATTTGCTTATTTTTACCTTTACTACCTATTTATTTGGGGTCAAATTGATAAAATGTTCTCTATGACCAAGGTTAATAAGTTTAATAACTATGTTTTCTTCTATGTAAGTTATTGTTTCAGATCTTATATTTAGGTCTTTGATTCGTTTTGAATTAATTTTTGTCCAGGTAGACAAGGAATAGTCAAGTTTCATTCTTTTTCATGTGGCTTTCCAATTTTCCCAGCACCATTTCTTTTTTTTTTTATTAACTATAATGGGGTGACACCAATAAATCAGGGTACATATGTACAATGAAAACATCTCCAGATTATCTTATCATTCAATTGTGTTGCATACCCATCACCCAAAGTCAAATTGTCCTCTGTCACCTTCTATCTGATTTTCCCTGTGTCCCTCCCCTTCTCCCTATCCCACCCTTCCCTCTTTCCCCCCACCCCGTAACCACCACACTCTTGTTCATGTCTCATAGTCTCACTTTTATGTCCCACCTATGTATGAAATCATGCTGTTCTCAGTTTTTTTTTCCTGATTTACTTATTTCACTCCGTATAATGTTATCAAGGTACATCCATTTTGTTGTAAATGATCCGATGTCATCATTTCTTATGGCTGAGTAGTATTCCATACTATATATGTACCAAAGCTTTTTAATCCACTGTCTTCTGACGGACCCTTGGGCTGTTTCCAGATCTTCGCTATTGTGAACAATGCTGCCACGAACATGGGGGCGCATTTCTTCTTTTCGAACAGTGCTATGGTGTTCTTAGGGTATATTCCTAAAAGTGGGATAGCCGGGTCAAAAAGCAGTTTGACTTTTAATTTTTTGAGGAATCTCCAAACTGTTTTCCACAGTGGCTGCACCAGTCTGCATTCCCACCAGCAATGCAGAAGGGTTCCCTTTTCTCTGCATCCTCGCCAGCACTTATTCTGTGTTGTTTTGCTGATGAGTGCCATTCTGGCTGGTGTGAGGTGGTATCTCATTGTGGTTTTAATTTGCATTTCTCTAATAATTAGTGATGTTGAGCATTTTTTCATATGTCTTTTGGCCATCTGTATGTCTTCTTTGGAGAAATTTCTATTCATTTCTTTTGCCCATTTTTTGATTGGATTGTTTGTCTTCCTGGTGTTGAGTTTTATAAGTTCTTTATAAATTTTGGTTATTAACCCCTTATCAGACGTGCTATCGAATATGTTCTCCCATTGTGTGGTTTGTCTTTTTATTCTGTTCCTATTGTCTTTAGCTGTGCAAAAACTTTTTAGTTTGATATAGTCCCATTTGTTTATCTTGCCTTTTATTTCATTTGCCCGTGGAGATAAATCGGCAAATATATTGCTGCTACAGATGTCGGAAAGCTTGCTGCCTATGTTTTCTTCTAAGATGCTTATAGTTTCACGGCTTATGTTTAAGTCTTTTATCCATTTTGAATTTGTTTTTGTGAATGGTGTAAGTTGATGGTCTAGTTTCATTTTTTTGCAGGTAGATGTTCAATTTTCCCAGCACCATTTGTTAAAGAGGCTGTCTTTACTCCATTGTATGTTCTTTCCTCCTTTGTCAAGTAACAATTATCCATAAAGCTGTGGGTTTATTTCTGGGTTCTCTGTTCTGTTCCATTGATCAATGTGCCTGTTCTTATGCCAGTACCAGGCTGTTTTGAGTATAATGGCCTTGTAGTAAACCTTGATATCCGGAAGAGTGATACCTCCTGCTTTATTTTTTCTTTTTAAGATTGCTGAGGCTATTCATGTTCTTTTTTGGTTCCATATAAATTTTTGGAATATGTTTTCTATATCTTTGAAGTATGTAATTGGTATTTTAATTGGTATTGCATTGAATTTATAAATTGCTTTGGGTAATATAGACATTTTAATGATGTTTATTCTTCCTAGCCATGAGCACGGTATATGCTTCCACTTGTATGGATCTTCCTTGATTTCTTTTATCAATGTTTTATAATTTTCCAAGTACAAGTACTTAACCTCCTTGGTTAAATTTACTCCTAGGTATTTTATTTTTTTTGGCTGCAATAGTGAATGGGATTGTTTCCTTAATTTCTTTTGCTGATATTTCATTGTTGGTGTATAGAAATGCCTCTGATTTCTGAGTATTAATTTTATATCCTACCACCTTGCTGAATTCATTTATAAGGTCCAGTAGTTTTTTGACTGAGACTTTAGGGTTTTCTATATACAATATCATATCATCTGCAAATAGTGACAGTTTTACTTCTTCTTTTCCAATTTGGATGCCTTTTATTTCTTCTTCTTGTCTGATTGCTATAGCTAGGACTTCCAGAACTATATTGAATAAGAGTGATGAAAGTGGGCATCCCTGCCTGGTGTCTGATCTTAAGGGGATTGCTTTAAATTTTTGTCCATTTAATATGATGTTTGCTGTGGGTTTGTCGTAGATGACCTTTATCATGTTAAGGAATGTTCCTTGTATTCCCACTTTACTGAGAGTTTTGAGCATGAATGGGTGCTGGATTTTATCAAATGCCTTTTCTGCATCTATTGAAATTATCATGTGATTTTTGTCCTTCCTTTTGTTTATGTGATGAATCACATTGATTGATTTGCGAATATTGAACCAGCCTTGCCTCTCCAGAATATATCCCACTTGATCATGGTGTATGATTTTTTTCATATATTGCTGGATCCGGTTGGCTAATATTTTGTTGAGAATTTTAGCGTCTAAATTCATCAGGGATATAGGCCTATAATTTTCTTTCTATGTGTTGTCTTTGCCCGGTATTGGGATCAGAATTATGCTCGCCTCATAAAAGGAGTTTGGAAGTCTTCCTTCCTCTTGAATTTTTTGAAATAGCTTGAGGAGGATAGGAGTTAGTTCTTCTTTGAATTTTTGATAGAATTCACTTGTGAAGCCATCAGACCCAGGACATTTCTTTTTTGGGAGTTTTTTGATAACTCTTTCGATCTCATTTGTTGTAATTGGTCTGTTTAGGTGTTCTGATTCTTCCAGATTGATTTTTGGAAGTTTATGTGATTCAAGAAATTTGTCCATTTCACCAAGATTGTCTAATTTTTTGGCATATAGTTCTTCATAGTATTTTCTTACAATGCTTTGTATTTCTGTTGTATCAGTTGTTATTTCTCCACTGTCCTTTTTAATTTTATTTATTTGAGTCCTCTCTCTTTTTTTCTTGGTGAGTCTAGTTAAAGGTTCATCAATCTTGTTTACCTTTTCAAAGAAACAGCTTCTGGTTTCATTGATCCTCTGTATTGTTTCCTTAGCCTCTATGTCATTTATTTCTGCTCTGATCTTTATTATTTCCTTCCTTCTACTTTTCCTGGGTTTTATTTGTTGTTGTTTTTCTAGTTCTTTTAGCTGCAGGGTCAGGTTGCTTATTTGAGCTTTTTCTAGCTTCTTATGATATGCCTGTAGTGCAATGAACTTCCCTCTCAGAACTGCTTTTGCTGTGTCCCATAAATTTTGAGTTGATGTATGCTCATTATCATTTGTTTCTAGAAACTTTTTTATTTCTTCTTTGATCTCATTGTTAATCCATTCATTATTTAATATCATGCTATTTAGTTTCCAAGTGTTTGAGTATTTTTTAGTTTTTCTTTTGTGATTAATTTCTAGTTTCATGGCATTGTGATCAGAGAAAATGCTTGATATAATTTCAATCTTCTAAAATTTATTGAGACCATTTTTGTGTTCTAACATGTGGTCTATCCTAGAAAACGTACCATGAGCGCTTGAGAAGAATGTATATTCTACTGCTTTAGGGTGAAAAGTTCTGAAGATATCTATTAAATCAAGTTGATCTAGTGTATCCTTTAAGTCTGCTGTTTCTTTATTAATTTTCTTTCTTGTGGATCTATCCAGTGTTGTTAGTGCGGTATTGAAATCCCCTACTATGATAGTATTGCTGTTAATCTCGCCCTTTATATCCATCAAAGTCTGCTTTATGTATGTCGGGGCTCCTATATTTGGTGCGTAGATACTTATAATAGTTATATCTTCCTGTTGAATTGTTCCCTTTATCATTATGTAGTGTCCTTCTTTATCTCTTACTACAGCCTTTGTTTTAAAGTCCATTTTGTCAGATATAAGTACTGCTACCCCTGCTTTTTTTTCATTTCCATTTGCATGAAATATTTTTTTCCATCCTTTTACCTTCAGTCTATATGCATCTTTTGTTTTAAGGTGTGTCTCTTGTAGACAGCATATGTATGGGTCCTGTTTCTTTATCTACACAGCTACCCTATGTCTTTTGATTGGATCATTTAATCCATTTACATTTAAGGTTATTATTGATATGTAGTTGTTTATTGCCATTTTATTCTTTAAAGCTGTATTTTTTTTATTGTTTTATTTTTGCCATATTCTTTCCTCCCTTTGAACTGTTCACAACAGGACCCTTAGTATCTCTTGCAGAATTGGTTTGGTTTTAATGAATTCCTTGAGGCTTTCTTTTTCTGGGAAGCTCTTTATTTCTCTTCAATTTTAAACATTAGCCTTGCTGGATAAAGTAGTCTTGGTTGTAGGTTCTTGTTCTGCATTACTTTGATTATATCTTGCCATTCCCTTCTGGCCTCAAGTGTTTCTGTTGAGAAGTCGGATGTCATCCTTATGGGGGCTTCTTTGTAGGTGATAGCCTTTTTTTCTCTAGCAGCTTTTAAGATTTTTTCTTTATCCATTAGCTTTGGTAATTTAACTATGATGTGTCTTGGTGTAGAATTTTTTGGGTTTTTCTTTAATGGAGTTCTGTGTGCTTCTTGAACGTGTGGAATGTTTCCCAGCCTTAATTTAGGAAGTTTTCTACTATCATTTGATTGAACACAGTTTCCATTTCCTGTCCTCTCTCCTCTTCTTCAGGCACCCCTATGATGCGAATGTTGTTTCTCTTCATGTTGTCACAGAGCTCCCTTAGAGTTTCCTCACATTTTTTGAGTCTCTTTTCCTTTTTCTTCTCTGCTTCTGTGCCTTTGTTTATTGTGCCCTCTAACTCGCTTATTCGATCCTCAGCGTGATTCATCCTGCTTTTAATTCCTTCCATTGTGGTCTTCAGTTCTGATACTGTATTTGTCATTTCTGTCTGATTCTTTTTTATTATTTCAATTTCGTTTTTTATACTTGATATCTCTTTATTTAGGTGTTCATAGTGACTATCCATTGTTGCTCTAATTTCTTTGAACATCCTAACTATCATTATTCTAAATTCTGCTTCTGGTAGTTTGGTTATATCTGGTTCATTCAGGTTCTTCTCTGGGGATTTCTCTTGATTCATTTGGTTTGCATTCCTCTGCCTGCCCATTTTATCTGTGTATAAGGAAGTTGTGGCCACTGGAGTCCAGTAGGTGTTGCCTTTGTGTTCTCTAGGTGTGGTCTGTCTGCAGGCCTGCCACCCCCTCTGCCGCTGCCTAGGGTGGTTGGGTATGGGTGTTGCCAGCGTCAGCCTACTGCGACTGTTGCTGTGATTTTCGCCTCTCCTCCGTGGGAGGGGCTGTCACTCAAGCCACAAGCCTCAGCACCAAGGGCAGAGGTGAACACCTTTGCTCAGCTGCAGACCCAGCCTGTTTCCGGAAGGCTTATGCCCAGCCCCCGCAGTCAGAGCTTGCTTGCCACAGTTTTGCGGGTTGGGCGGGGCTTTTGACATGCTCTCAGCTGTGAGCCTTTGCCCGTCCAGAATTTAGCCCCACCCTCGAGGCCAGGGCCCTCCTGCGCAGGGTTGCAAACTGCGGTTTCTCCATCCGGGCGGGGCTAGTAGCGTGAGCTCAGCCGCGAACTTCCACTGGTCTCAGGGTCTACCCCGCCCCCATGTTAGGAGCCCACTCGCACTCACAGGATGGCAAACTGCGGTTTCTCCAGCCGGGCGGGGGTGGCAGCGTGAACTCAGCCGCGACCCCCTCACCTGTCCCTGGTCCTAGCCCCGTCCCTGCAGTCAGAGCCGGCTTGCGCAGGGTCGTAGAGCAGATCTCTGCCTGTTTTTTTCCCCGCAGGTGGGGTCACAGGCAGGCCCGCAGCTGCCTGACCGCTTTCACGCGTCCCCTCCGCGCCTGCTGGGCTAGACCGAGCTCACATCAGTTGTGCCTCCGCCCACGCCGACAGGACCGCGTTTCAGTGTCCTGCCACCACCATCCCTTCAGCAACCCTCAGAGAGATGGAAGTGCCCTAAGTCTCCACACTGTAGACCTGGGAGCTCCCTCCCTCTAAGCAGCTCTGCTCTAATTGCCGCGGGAGAGCTTGTTTGGCTAGTGTCCTGTCTCCCTTTGCTGGTATTGCTATTTCCAGGGGAAATATTTATTTTCGATTAGGGAAATGACTTAGCCCAGGGGTCAGGGTGGCTGTCCCTCAGAGTGTCCCCATACCTTCAGTCCACTCTCTGTTCCTGGTGCTCTGTTCCTCTCCTCTGTCCCCTTTCCCCGGAGCCCCGGGTGCGTTGTTGTGAGAGAGGTTTTCTGCACTGTCCCTTTAAAAAGATTCTTGGGTCTGAGAAAACTATCTCTTTTTCACAAACAGTATCCTAACTTGCTTCACAGCTCAATACTGTCCAAACGCCTCTTCTAGGCTCTGGGACTGCAGGCTGGGGCTTGGTTCCTGGGACCCAGGTCCCTCCCTCTCCACCAAACTCTTCTCCCGCCACGCGGTCTCTCCGGGCTGCTGTTTCCTCCGGGGAGCTGGGCAGCCCTCTTCACGTTTTCGCTATTCCTACCAGTCTCAATGTGGCTTCTGCAGTGTTCCTTGGTTGAAGAGTCCACTTATTTTAGTTCAAAGTTGGTTTATCCAGATGATGGTTCTTAAAATTGAGTTATAATCCACTTTGGTTCTGGGAGTTGGAAGTTGGTACGTCTGCCTACTCCATCGCCATCTTCTGTCCTCCATCGCTCTTTCTTCTTATCTGTCTATCCCTATTTGTCCCTCTCTCTATTCTGGGAATTTCTTTATAAATGAAATCTACAATGTGTGGCTTTTCTGTCTGGCTTCTTTCATGTAGCATGCTTTTCAGGTTTATCCACGTTGTAGCATGGGACAGTACCCTCGTTCCTTTTTATGGCCTAATACTATTCCTACCACAATAGGGCCACTCATTCACCCACTGATGGGTATTTAGGTTGTTTTCTCTTTCTAACTATTACCAATAAATCTTCTAGGACAGAACAGCTGTGGGCAAATTTTCCTGGGGACCCAGTCTTGTGGAATTGTTGGCCATATGGTAACTCTATGTCTCTTACTGGGCCGAACCTCCAGATTGTTTTGCAAAACAGCTGTACCACTTTACATTCTTTGTGTTTTGTTTCTTTAATAAGGGGCCTTCAGTATATCCCCAGGGTCCCTGAGCAGGGCCCCAACCTTAGGGCTGCCTCCTCCCCGGGTGCCGAAGCCGCTGGAATCCGGGGGCCAAAAGCTCGATGGGCGTGCACGGTGGGGATCGTAGTTCTCCCCAGCACCTACATTGATCTGTATGTCTGGTTTTCTGCCAATACCATGCTGTTTGAATTATTGAGGTTCTATATTATAATTTGAAGTCAGGTAGTGTGATACCTCCAGCTTTTGCTTTGGCTATTCGGGGTTTTTGATCATTCCATACAAACCTGGTGATTTTTTATTCTATTTCTTTTAAAATGACATTGGAATTTTAATGGGGATTGCATTAAATTTGTATATTACTTTGGATAATATGGCCATTTTAACTATGTTGATTCTTCCAATTCATGAACATGGATTATTTTTCCATTTCATTGTATGTTTTTTTAATTTATTTCAATAATGCTTTGTAGTTTTCTGTATATAGATCCTTCACATCCTTTGTTTTGATTATTACTAGGTACTTTGTTGTTGAAACTGTAAAAGGAATGGTTTTTTAGAGTTCATTTTATGAAGTTTTATTATTGGCATATAGGAAAGCAATGGACCTTTTATGTTGATGTTGTATGCTGAGACTTTACCGTATTCGTTTGTTTCTAAAAGTTTTTCAGTAGAGTCTTCGGGGTTTTCTATATACAGTATCATGTCATCTGTAATAAGTGACACCTTTACTTCTTCTTTCCCAATACAGATGCCTTTTACTTCTTTCTCTCGCCTGATTGCTCTGGCTGAAAATTCCAGTTCCATGTTGAATAAGAGTAGAAAGAGTGAGCAGCCTTGTCTTGTGACTGATTTTAGAGGAAAAACCCTAGTTTTTTACCACTTATTATGATATTGGCTGATGTTTTGTCATATATGGGCTTTATTATGTTAAGGTACTTTTCTTCTACCCCCATTTTATTAAGTGTTTTAAACATAAAGGGATGTTGTATCTTATCAAATGCTTTTTCTACATCTATTGAGAGAATCATATGCTTTTTTTCTTTGTTTTGTTGATGTGGTATATTATGTTGATCAATTTCCATATGTTGAACCATCCTTGTGCTCCTGAAATAAATCCCACTTGATTATGATATGTTATTTTTTTAATATGTTGTTGTATTCGCTTTGCTAATATTTTGTTTAGGATTTTTGCATTTGTATTCATTAGAGGCATTGGTCTGTAGTGACCTGCTCTTATATTGTCTTTGCCGAGTTTTTATATGAGGGTCATCATAAAATGTGTTAGGGGGTATTGCTTCTTTTTTTATTTTTTGAAGGACTTTGAGAAGGATAGGTATCAAATTTTATTTGAATATTTGGTAAAATTTACTAATGTGGCCATCTGGTCCTTGACTCTTATTTTTGAGGAGGTTTTTGATAGTTGTGTTTATTTTCTCCCTGCTTATGGGACTATTTAGTTTTTCCACTTCTTCATGATTCAGTCTAGAAAGATTGTGTGGTTCTGAAACTTACCCATTTCTTCTAGATTGTTAGATTTGGTGGCATATAACCTTTCATAGTATTCTAGTATGATCCTTTGTATATCTATGATGTTTGTGGTGATTTCTCCTCTTTCATTTCAGATTCTGTTTATATACCCATTTCTCTCTCTCTCTCTTTTTTAGTGAGTTTAGCCAGGGGTTTGTCCATTTTATTGACCTTTTTAAAGAACCAACTCTTCGTTGTATTAATATTTTTTATAGTCTTTTGTTCTCTGTTTCATTTAGTTCTGCTCTAATTTTTACTCTTTCCTTTCTTCAGGGAAGAGGGTGGCTCTGAAGAGTTAGCTCTGTGTCTGTCTCTGCCACTCTCCGTACCCAACAAGGGAGAGAGGCAGGATCTAGAAGGCTGGAGGGGGGCACACTTTGGTTTTCTCTGTCTCTGCACCGAGTGCAGACTGCTGGCAGACTGCTGGAACAGTGGCCATGACACCATGACGCCTCATTCTGCTCTGTTTTAGTTTAGTATCTCCCTCTCTGCCCCTCAATCTTACTGCTCCTCTGGGCAGAAGGGGGCCCAGTCATTCCGGGTTTCTCTCCACTCCGGAGCTGACCCCAAGTGTGTCTTATCTTTTGCCCCCTTCTAAACCCTTCCCACCTGCACTTGATTCCACCCATGGATTTTTTTAGGCAAGACTGTGAGCCCAGCTTGGATTCTTTAGCTGCATTATAACTGTTCAATTTGCTAAAATTTCAAGGGGAGAGTTCAAGGGTATGTTTCACACAGCCATTAGTCTAAAGATATGTTGTTAAGATGTTTCTTACTGCAAAGTCTCTTCCAGCTTGATATCAGAGAAGGGCTGGTAACTGATTCAGTCAAGAAGAGTGTGTTTTTATCATCTGACATACTTGCTTCTTTCCTGATATAATTTAGATTCTGGACCAATCTGTTGCCTGTCCTGAGCCTATGGGATTTGCATATGCAGCTAGGAGAACAATTTCAGAGCTAGAGATTTGTAGGATACTGGATGGGGAAGGGGCACCCAAGTGGAGGGTGAAGGAGGGTGATGCTTAGGGAGCAAGTAAGCCAGGGTTTGGAGTGATTTCAACAGGGAAGTGCTACAGGTGAACTCTGCAGAGGTCCTTCACCTTAGCTGAGCTCCCACCGTAGAGCAGGAGAGAGGTGTTTGTGTGTTTGCATGTGTGTCTTTCTGTTTTGTGTTTGTGTGCTGTATTGCTCAGAGTTCCTTGGTTAAAGAAAAGGAAGCCAGTTAGCTCATTTAATCAGGAAGGAAATTTATTAATAAGATACTGGGAGTTCACAGAATGTCCCGGAGTCCAGAGCATGAGGCACAGGCTGAGCAACCATTAATGGTACCACACCGCACTGAGCGGGTCACTCAGAGCATGCCCACTATGTCCTCCACACACTGGTTCCCACATAAGTTCCAGTGCTCTTAGCTGGCCACGTGATCTCTGGGTTCCCAGGAATTTAGACAGCCAGTGTCTAGCAATGCCCCTAAGGCCGAGGGCTTCCCCTTTTGGAATGTATGATTACTCTGACAAACCTGAGGGTCCATCTGAGAGAGGATCATTTATTTTCATAATGTTACTGCCAGATGTTTCTTTAACAATACCCTTCATTCTAGATGTTCTGAGTCTGGGAATCTACTCATTTCCAGCATCGGGGGAAGATCCTGGAATCTTTACGGTGGGGTGAACATCAGACTCTGTTCACAGACATCAAGTTTCTTCAGTTCTACCAATCAAATAGGATCCTTGTGGGTCACCCATCTGTTTCAGTCCAGCAAGCTGCCCCATTGGCCATGGCTGATAATGTCATTGTTTTGCCACCAGGAACCAGGAGAGATAAATTCTTATCTTACTGGATGTCCCTCACCATGTGAAACAGGGGACCTTCATTGCTCCCACTTCTCCTATTTTTAATTTTCCACTACATTGTAAGTACCAATACCTGTGCCACTTAGTGCACTTAGTTACAAGTAAATATGTTGACTGAGTTGAGTACAGAGAGCAGAACTACTAGAAAGGTTGGTGTCAGACTCGAAGGCTAACTCATTAAGAGCAATGCCTAAAAAACATACAATAGAGTCAATCCAGTTAGGTCACTGCCACCACCACCACATGAGTGAGACACTGTGTTCTCTCTTTGGGAAGCTAATCCGACTACAGCTACCACTGTCGCCACAGAAGAACTTTTGAGGGCCAAGCATTTTTGTGTAAGCAGTTCACAATTGGAAGTCTAATGAGCATGTCCAAATGATAGATTATCTGTTGTGGGCCCCCATCTTAGATGGAAGGGGAGTCAGAGAAACAACACCTCACAATTTTAGTATCCATAGTAAAAGGCAGGCTCTACCTATTAATGAGACTCAACTGTTGGGGAGGTTCTGAATATAGGAAGGAGGTTCAGATGCTGGAGATGCAAAATAAATGGAAAAGTTCACTATGGGCCCTGGCTGGTTGGCTCAGTGGTAGAGCATTTACCCAGTGTGTGGAAGTTCCAGGTTTGATTCCGGTCAGTGTACACAGGAGAGGTGACCATCAGCTTTCCTCCCTCCTCCCCTGCTCCCTTCTCTTTTTCTCTCTCTTTCCCTCCTGCAGCCATGTGTCTATTGTTTTGAGATTATCAGCCCTGGGTGCTGAGGATGGCTCCATGTAGCCTCCACCTCAGGTGCTAAAAATAGCTCGGTTGTCAGCATCCCCAGGTGGGAGTTGCCAGGTGGATCCCAGTCTGAGCGCATGCAGGAGTCTGTCTTTGTATCTCCCTTCCTCTCACTTAAAGAAAAAAAAAGAGAAGAAAAGAAAAAAGTTCACTATAGTGTGAATGAGAAGACCCAATGCCTTTCTCCTCTTGTTTGTCTCTGGGTACTTCTCTGCATCATGTTTTTTCTAGATTCTATTTTCCTAATGATTTTTAATACTACATTGTTCCAGACATGCATGATACTATTACTGTTTCAGGCCAATGGAAAAAAAAATCAGTTTTAACTAAGGTAAATGGTGTAAAAGTGTGTGTTTCCTTTGTGAGGATTGATAAAATCAACCAAAATGTTTTTATTAAAGCTCCTGAATTATACCTGCATTACTTTTACAAACTCATCCACTAAGAAATGTAAGTCCCCTCCCTTTTCTTTTAAAGTAACTGGAATAGTTGTAAGAATATGAGATGACATAAGGACAAAAGATGTGATTTAACGACTCCAGATATAAGATAATTCAAAGACCGGAGATCTGTTCAGAGGTGGTATAGGAAGGCTTGTTGGAAGACTTGGGCATTGGTGTATTTAATGGGCTATGGAGACTGAAATGAACAATATTTGGGTTTTTTTATACAACTTCAGATCATGTTCTTAAAATTATGAACTTGGGGAAGAGATAAAAATATCTTTTATAGATTTCCTTAATTTTCTGGGTGTTTATCTACCATATTTCCCCATTTATAAGATGCTTCCTTATATAAGACGCACCTTAATTTTGGGGCCCCAATTTGAAAAAAAAAGTATTACATAAAGTTATTGAACTCAAGTTTTATTCATCATAAAATTCTTATAACTCCTCATCACTGTTAAAATTCCCATCCATTAGCTTGTCCTCATCCCGTGTCTGGTGATGAATCACTGTCTTCATATATTGCCTCGTCCTCAGTTCCATCTATGGCATTTGAAATGCCACACTTCTTAAATGACTTGACAACCACTGTATAAGGTGCACCCAGTTTTTCAACCCCAGATATTTTGAAAAAGGGTGAGTCTTATACATGGGAAAATATGGTAAATCTAAAATTCTCAAATTATGTTTCATACACTTTATATCAATATATTTTGCCAAAAAGAAACTGACCAGCTGTATAAAAGTAGGCCAACTCTATAAAAGCATAGATTCTCCATAAAGCCTGAATATAGATGCTTTAGAACCCTATTACTCTGGACTCCTCTAGCATCTGTGAATTCACAATAGGATATCAGTCCAAGATGATACAGAGATACATCCAGGAACCCCGCAAGGTTGTGCAGCCTTTTCTTCCTGATCCGACCAATTCACTATGGTGGCACAAATCATTTCGCTCTGCCCAAAACTGCCCTGGATGGATGGCTTCTCTGGGGTGTGACCCCAGGTTTCTTTTAGAACCCTATTCCTTATCGCCATTTTCTGTTGAAGCACTCTACAGATGTTTTGATTATTTGAAGCTAATTCCCTCTAATGAAAGTAGGTTCCTCATCTTCATATTGTTATTTGTGTTTTAGTAAGATATCCCTTATCTCATTTATGTCTCACTCATAGGGTTTAATTTTCAGTGGCGTGTTGGGGGTGGGGTTGTGGTAGTGCCGAATTTTGCATAGTGTACATGCTGATGTGGTGCTACGTGGGTTTCAGGCCTTAACCATTTACTATGCAGCTGCAATGACTATACTCTTGTTTGCTGCTGTGTTGGGTTAGCCTAAGGTTCATTTCCATATCACAACCCTCCCTCATCAATACAGATATAAGTAAAATAGATAATTTAGGACATGTAATGAGCTCACTGTGCAAAATCTCAGATAGGTCACCTCCCACTTCACATGGAGAACTGGGGTCCAGCCATGTGCCAGAGTGAAACGCAGCATCGGAGGACAGTGGAGGACCCAGTCGGTGCATAAGACATTGAGACCAGTGTCTGTCCACACGGAGAGGTCTGTCCATCTGTTGTAGGCTGGAAGGGTGATGCTTTGAAACACTGCCCAGAGTGTAAACTGCGAGTTTTCCACTTCAAGACCCAGATATTCCAGGTTTAATTTCTTCACGTTAACCTGAAGGATCTACCTGTGAGAAGGGGCTACATAATCCCATTTACTCTCTCACTAATTAATTAATTAACAGAGACAAGCTACACATTTCCTAATCTGAAAAGGCTTTAATCTGTGTGAGACACAGTGTAACGTGCATTAGAAATAATTCAGAATCAGGTAAGTATTCAGAGGCAAAACAGTATTTCATGGTATGGCTTAACTGCAATCCACAGAGAGAAGTTTAATCTCCATCATCTTTGGGGACTCCCCGGCCCCTGTGTGTTCTGAAGGGTTTCACTCACGGTACCACACACCAGAGCACTGGGTTTCATTTTTTTAAGAAATCATGATTTATAGTCAGTGTTCCCACAGTGTAAGTGCAAAGTGCAGGCTGTGATGCCACCAGCCTGCTTTACCCAGGGTCTTCATAACTGACCCATTTCCCCCCTTCTCTTGAGCCTGTTGACTATTGGTATTTCAAGCTCCGAGGTCTTGCAGCAGATGAGAGGGAAGGACAGAGGACAGAGGGCTGCCCTGGAGCCTGGCTCAGGCTGGGGCAGGTGTCAACGAGGCGAAGCTGAATGACACGCTCTGATTGTGTGTGGGATGCCCGCTCCTTCCTGTGGCTGAGTCCAGGCTACCATCCCTTCCTGGTAAACACTCCATGCCATGCTCACCCATGCGGGCCCTGTCGTTTCAGGAAGACACACCTTCAGCTTCAGGTAACCAACACATGCTGAAGCAATACTGTGCCTTCGTTCACATTTGTACATACTTATACATGCTTGTGTGCATGTGCTGGTCTAGGTGCAGGTGCCCTACAGCCAGTAGTACAGTGTATTTTCATAGGTAGGCATGTATGTGTAAGAAACACTGTCACATATATAGATCTGTGATTTAAAACATTATGGGTTACTATCATTTAGAGATTTATTTGGGGATAAATTTTAACTCAGAAAACTGACCTTATTGCTAACACAATTCAGATAAGGTAGAGACACGTTCAGGAAAAAAGACTACATATGTGTATTCATCCATACATATATGTTTTTCATTTTAAATTTATTGTTAAAAGTGAACATGAAAGTATTCTAAAATAATAATATATTCTATATTCAAGCCCTCACACAGTGAGTTGGAGCTTGCTATTTGACCTGAACATTCATATCTTCCTGTAAATATTATCCTGCTTACTTTTTTTACAGGGATGCTTTGTTCTTTATAAAATGGAAAAACATTCCCCTTGTAATGCCCGTGAGTTCTGGGTGTGTTGGGCAGCTCACCTTCAGCCCACCATGACCACATGCCCTGACGAACTGCCCTTTCCCAGCCTGGCTAGCCATCTGGGGCGCCCAGGACCAGGTCTCAGACACAGGAGAATCCGGGCTTCCATTTTTTTTTCCACCGACTGTAAATGATCCCTATTCTTCGCTTCATAGAACATCCGATGTGGTGCCCAATCAGGGGGAAAAGCTGCACAGACGTCATTGGTTCTGTGTGTGTGCATGTTCATGCGTGTATGTGTGTGTGTGTGTGTGTGTGTGTGAGAGAGAGAGAGAGAGAGAGAGAGAGAGAGAGACAGAGAGAGACAGAGAGAGACAGAGAGAGGGAGGGAGGAGGCTGCAGCTAAGCTGCGTGCTGAGTGGAGCCTCCACCAGGGCAGCTCTATTGATTTCTGATTCACCCTGCAGCTCAGGGCTGGAGGGCAGGCAAGAGAGAGAGCATGTCCCAGAGACAGAAGTCACGGAAGGCAGAAATAACTACTTGCATAGTTTCACATAAAAATCCTATGTCTGTGACTGAAAGGAATCAAAAGGGGGAGATGTAAATAACAAAACTAAAAGATTGTTAATAACAAAGAACAAAATATATGGGAAAAGTAGAGTATAGTAAATTCAGGGGAAAAAAACCAACACTGGTTCTAATATTTAAGCTATTTTTTTAATGAGAGATGACAATTGTCTAATTTCCAGAATGCCTTTAAAATAAAACCTGAAAAATTTGACAGAGATATTGAAAAGTATAGTTGTGGTTTGTTTTTGTTTGTTTGTTTGTTTTAGGGTAATCTTAAAGCTATGGCTGAGAATTTTGAAATAAAAAAGCCAGAGATGTATTTTTATTAAATTTTGTTAGATTATTCTGTCAGTCAGCCTTCATTTTTCTATTTTTGATGATTAATGTTGCATAATATCTGGGGTACAGTAACAGGCTGTATTTGAAACAGAAATAGGTTTCCTGAGAGGCTGCATTTCAGGGTCCAACTGTGAGCTTGGGAAGCAGAGAGAGTTCTTGCAAGGTCTGTTGCCTAGGATATGGTTAGAAATGATGCCACCAGGTAGAAAAATGTCGTGGTCTTTTAAGCAAGCTTGAATTTATTCCTGGCTCTTTTACCCCAAGACTTATCAACTGCCCCCTCCCCAAAAGGAGGATAGAGGTAAGTTCAGTTCTTACAATAATGAGGTTGTTGGGCAGGCATTCGGCATGTAAGCAGCAGAAAAGGAGAAGAGAGGAATAACCCGTTCCCATCTCCCCCGACCACACACACACACATGCACACACACACAGTCACACATACACGCACACACATGCACACAGTCACACACACTCCAACACCAGCTGGCTAAGGGGAAAAAGGGCGATACCTTTTAAAAAAAAACATGGGTGGCTGTAAGCCATTATTAGCAAGAGCTATATCGAGCATGCTTGCCAGACAGGCAGCAAAGCCGAGCTCCAGTTCCGCCCAGACATGTGCCTTGCCATTTTCATTTTAATCAGCCGCTCAGGATGGCTGCTGATTCATTTTGCAGGATGTCCCCCTGGGAGCCAAGGTGGAAGCCTGAGGCGAGCTGCTAGGGCATCAGCACAGACAGACAGGGAGCATGTGGGGATGGCAGGGAGGAGAAAGGCTGCAGCACGCCACATCCCAAATGTCAACATGGCCACTTCAGCATCCTTCATGAAACCAAGTTCGTCCCAGAAAACACAAGGAGAGAAAAAGAAAAGAAAAAAAATCAAACTGTGACATATCATTTCATTATCTGGCTACACCCCCAACACACACACACACACACACACACACACACACACACACACACACACACACTCCACAGAATGGCTTGAAATTCTTGTGTTTTTCATGGTCACTGTAAAATGCCCCATACGTGTGTGTGTTTTTTAAATTTATTTACCTGATAACTAGCTGGGGTGGTTTACCTGATTTAGCTGGAGACTTTGATTTGTGGGATTGACAACCTTATTATGCAGTGAGCTTATTATTGATATTATTCTGCTCTCGGTTGCCATGGCCACCTTGTGAGACACATTCAATTTTCTCTCTTCCATCATCATTATCCATGAGGCCATCTGTTGTGGAAAATGAATTCAGCCTCATTTGCATGACTGATAAGCAATTTTTTTTTTATCTATTTAACAGAAGGTCATATGCCGGGGATTTGGAGCTCGTGAAAAAAAAATGTGGAAAAAAAAAGCATCTCGAGAGGATGAGTGGGAACCGTGCGTGCGGGGATGTGTGTGGAAGTAAACCAGATCCCTCAGGCCCGCGAGCCTATCACGCCGCATTTGTCATTCCTGCCCGGGCGACATTTTTTTTCCCTACGCTACCGCACACTAACCAGTGAGAGCCTTCCCCGCAGTCTGCTCCAAGCCCCTGATTTACTTTTTTTTTTTTTTTTTTTTACTCCTTGTTGGTGGGTGTATTTAATTTTTTGTTCTCTGGACTATGGGTTATAATATCAATATTCACTGAAGATAAAAAAAAGCAACCTTTCTGCATCTCTGTGGTAGGCATGTTCCTCATCGTCCTTTCAAACTTGTGGGAGAACAGGGCTTTCTTTTCTTTGTGTGTGTGTTTGTGTGTGTGTGTGTGTGTGTGTGTGTGTGTGTGTGTGTGTGTGTGTTTGAGCTAGCACAGTTACCAAAACTGAGCGTGCCTAAGTCGTGAGCAGTTCGGGTCATGTTGTGAGTGAGGTATGTGGTCTGCATTAGGTTAATTCTGTGGAGTTGGTGGACAGGGTTTATCAGAACTGTAGTCTGAGGGATTGGCTGCAATGCCTATTGTTTGCTCCATTTTCAAGTTATTTTTATAGAATGGCTGGAAGCTGAAATGTTCCTGAGCGAGGGAGTTTGTCATGCATAAAAATCTCTCTCTCTCTGTTTTTTTTTTTTCTTTTAAGCAAAATGGGTATTAGGTTGCATGCCTTAACCATGATGTTGTTTATAAAAAAAACTTGCTGCATGGACAGAACTTGGATGATATGCAGACACTGAGCCGAGAACTTCCCAGAGACTTTACTGGATTACTTTATGTTACAAATAAAGCATATCATTTTTATAAAGCCTGTTAAAACATTAGAGATTCTTGATATAATGTTATATTTGCCTAATGGAAGGAAAGTTGACTTACATGGATTAAATTGACAAACTCAAATATTTTTTTAACTATAACCTTAATGTTTGAAGTTTATGATAATGAAATAATATTATTTATAAAAGAAATATGTCTTTTAATGCAACTTAAATTCATAACTGCTATATTAAACTGCAAACTGTAGCTTCAAGGTATATCAGAATAAGGCAAAAAATATATATGTAAATATTCATGTGATATTTATGTTAGCAATTTAAAATATAAAGCCCTGATTTTGAATTTTAGTATTAATTTAGCCATGACAACTTTTTAAACCACTAAAGCCATATAACCTACAAAATGTTGTTATTTACTTTCTTAGAGTAAAAATGTATTTATAATAAGAGATTTTTGTTTGGGTTTATATTTTTACCGAACACAATTAACTTCCTAGACAAAAGTATATTCTACTATCCTTACAGATAAGGGATTCTTTCTAAATGTTCAACTTCATAAAAGTAGTAACTACAGGCATATCGCCCATACAGATAAAAATGGGATTATTTTACGAATAAAACATGTTTTGCCCCATAACCCTGTTTGTAAATCAGCTATTTGCATTTCTTACAAGTTTTCACCTCTCGAAAGCTTTGAATTCTGTGTTGGTTGTATCTTATACATAGTATTTAATAACACATTCTAGAATAAATGAAGTTTATTCTTCCTAATTGACTGAAAGGGATATGTATGGTTCTATCACCTCAAGTGTAATAACTTAACTGATTAAAATTCTCCTTAAAGTTGTACTGTTTCAATGGAGTTTCCTTATGAAAGACAATAGACCGTGACTGATACATTTGTATAGTGTGGTATTTCCTTGAGGGCACTTTTTAATACTCTTGCCACAGTGTCACAGATTTCATATAAGCAATGCCGGCTGTTATATAATCCTCCCTTTTTTTTTAATCAGCCATATTTTTTTATATATACATTTTAGCTAGAGTCTTAGGAAAATGATTTCATTTTAAGTATTCCTTTCACACTTAGAAAGTTCAACACAAGAAAAACCTGATTGTGTATGAATATAATTTAAAATGACATCACTTTTCTCAGAGGGCTATTGTTTAAGCATCAATCATGTAGTCCCTGGATTCATATTATAATACAAAAAATATATATACTGTCACCTTTTGATCAGTGCCCATAGCCTTCAGATTTGTGAAGCAGAATTGTCAACTTCTGTGAAGCTGAGGACGAGGTAACTAACACTGTTGATTTTCCCCTCCCCCCCTAAAAAAAGTTAATTACCAATCTTGGTTGGATTCTTCCTTGCCTCCCTGACGTTGACTGCAGCTAATTCACTGATTAATCTCATTAATGTGATTATCGTAGGATTTGGAGTTGGCGCCCATTGTTCTGTAGACAGTGCTATTCAGCCCGAGCACTTGCCACCTCATTCAGTTTTGCTGTGATTTTTCAAAGGCTGGTTGAGTGAGCCATTGTGAGCGAGGCTTCTCTCCCTTCCCCTTTCAGCACCGGGAGCTGTCCGCTGCTGATAGCGAGTACATTCAGCAGGGACTGACTTCCTACTCATTTACTGGCCACAGTGAAAATAGCTCACTTTCATCATAGCCTTAATGATTGTCCTTACTGAGGCAGATGGAGGGACAGCTTCTATGGTCACGACCGCATGTTTTGAAGATGGTGGCAGGAAGGGTATGCAATCTCTCTATTTTGCATTTAAAATTTTTTTACCCTGCTTTCTCAGTGACCAAAAATCAAGTGATTTCATTAAAATCACTTGCATATGTAGAATAGTGATTTTTAAAAAAATGCTGTAAACACAATGTGGATGTGCCCCAAGTGGAAAAACCTTTATGTAATGGGAAGGCATGTCATTATTGATCAAATTTCATTTTTGAAGAGGTGAACTGGGATTATGAAAATGAACCAGTGAAGGTAGACAGTGAACACACAACATACATTATTTCAGCTTCTCTTGAGTTGAACTTGCATCTTCTATCAACACTTATGCCAATTTTATAAATTTGTGTCAGAAACTGAGATTAAGGACGAAGGCCCCATTATGTGTGACCATGTATATGTGGTATACAAAATTTCCTAAAGGAAAAGGAGCATACAATTTTGGGGAGGGTAATAAAAAAGGATAGCATGATTTTGAGGAAATGAGGGTCTTTTCAATGGGCTGCTTTGTCTCCATCATATTTTTTAGCTAACTTATATTTTCACTCCCTTGTAAATGTCTGTATCTCATACCTTCCTTCTGAATATGCCCAATTAGTTCACTGTCTGATGTCTCGAGTCTGTTTCCTATGCCAATTCTCAATCAGTTAGGGAAGTAAATAAAGTATTTTGCAACATCAAAGATTGTTGAAAGATTTTCTATTTGTTAAACTATAATTAAGACTTAAAATCTTATTAAAATTCTGATGTGTTGGTTTTGATTTTGTTTTAGAAATACTTCGCCCATGTGATGAAAATTTAACTGCTTCTTTGTGAAATATTTTATTTTGTTGCCTAAATCATATATTTTTTTAAATCACACATGTAAACTAGATTTCCAACTTTATCTTTAAGGTAATCTAATCTGAGGGAGAGGCACTGCTTCGGAAAACATACTATAGCCCCTAAAATACTTTGTTTACTTATTATACATTTTGTCGCTCCATTTTAAACTTCAAACAACTTGATATTTTATTTGTTCTTAAATATTGTATATTAAGAAGCCAATTCAGTGGCAATAAGAGGGACTAGGGAGGTGCCTTTTGGCAATGACCACCCTGCTCTGACCCTGGAATGTGGCTCAGCTTGTGTCCCCTTCAGTCTATAGATGGAATTTCCAATCAATAAGCACTTTTTCAAATGCATCTAGGACTTTGCTATAGCCTACCTTGATGTATAGTCTCACCAGAACATTGTCCAGGAAGCAAGTGAGTGACAAATTCAGAAAGAGAGACATGCAGTTTTGTTAAATTCTAATCATTAAAGGACACCATATCATAATTTAATTGCAATAGTACAATGCATTTTCTTATTTTAAGTTTTTGAACATGCCCTTTTCTTCCCAAAGTGTTTTCTTTGGGAAAAAAAGTATATGGCATTCTTTTGAAAGGAGTAGTAGAGGAACTTGAACAAAAAACTTGAAAATAATTAACATTTTTCCACCAAGTTAAGTTTTATCACACTGTAGCTTCACAACAACACCCTACCTGATATTAACCTATTTTCATTTCAAATTAAACTAAAGAGACAAGATACATCAAACTTAGAGAGGTATATATGTATTTTTTTTTTTTTAATTTTTCATTGTGAAGTTGTAAGGGGTAAATCCCATCCAAATATCACATGTGGCTGATATAAAAAATAAACATTTTAAATTGGTATGCCCTGCAAACTAGAAATATTGCCCATAATGACTACAACTTGTACAAGGCATCATGCTAAATACTGCGCTCTGGCAGTATTTGTATGATTTTTCTGATATCAGATTATTGAAGGCAGCAACTCTACATTTGCCATTAGTAGGCTATGCTTCAATAAAACATGGTTTCAGCTGGGAGCATGCTTTGTGTCCTATCTTGCCTCTCTTTCTCTCTCTTTCTCTCTCTTTAGCTCTACTCCCTCTTTACCTCTCCCCTTCTCCCTGTCTATGTCCCCTCTCTTTAACTCTGGTCTGTCTGTCTCTTCGCCTCCCTCCCTTCTTCGTGCCCCTCTCACACCTGCATTGTTCAAGCATACACAATGATTTTCCTATGCCTGTTTTCACAATGAAACTGCTTTAAGCTTTGACATCCTAATGAGTCCTCAGGGTATCTGTAAAAGTAATCAGAGATGGCAGAGAAAATGTAAGCCAGGTGTTATAAAACTAGGAAGAATGCATAAATGCTTATTTATTATGTGGAGAAATATGCATAGGCATTGCTGTACCGGGCTACTACTTCCTGAGAAATGTTTCTCAAAATGTATCTCTTTAAAGAAAACCCCTGCTCTCCACGTGGTGATTATTGGAGAAGTTGGGAGGGGGAGGGAATGAGCTTAAGTGCGAGGGGTATTGTGCTGCGCGAGGACCGGATGGCACAGGGTAGTTAGTCCCTGAGAGCGTGGCTGCTCTCAACTGCGGCTATCTGCAGCAGGGCTGGCAGGGGAGGGAACTGTCACTTCCCTAACAACCAGGATGTCTGGGCTCCGCACCTCATCAAGCCACAGGCTCACAGCGTAGAGGACACACCTTTGAAGAATCAGGTGTTTGGGGGAACTTTGGACTCCTGCGCCCTGCTTCTTGCCCCTGCTCCCCCCCTCCTCCCTGGACACCAGTCAGCGCTGCGTTCTGAGAAGAGTGGCCAGTGGTTTGTTACTGCTGGTAGTGGCTCTACCCTCGGGTCTCCCTGTGCCTAGGCAGCTGATAGTGACAGCATTGGAGCACAGGGGCGGACAGAGCGCATATGTGTGGGGGAATGGGATCAACATGTGCGATGGCTGCCCCGGGGCAGAAATAGCCCTGCTCCTGTGCAGAAAGAGACTGCGGAACAGGATTTTTCTTGACGGCCACCAACTCCTCTGCATCAAGGTACCTCTTTTCTTTCATTTAAAGGTTGCCTACAGTGTGTCTGGTAGGGGCCATTTCCTGCTCTTCTGAATGACCTCTTGGGCACTTCCACAAAGAGCTGTTTCCTTGGCGACCCAGCTTCTGCTCTTATTTGATGACAAATTAACACACTTCTTTAAAAAGCACATGGCTGGGTGTACAGATGAGCCAACGATGGGCTCCCTTCTCCCACAGGGTTGCTTGCTTCTTCTGTGTGGCATCAACTACGTGGGCACCCGGCAGTCTGCATGCTGCCTGGACTTGTTATTAAACAGGAGTCTGTATGCTGAAGGCTCGCGTCCAGGGGATGGGTGGGAGGTGCTAAGGAGTCTGTATGATTTAATGTGGCCTTTCAGAGTGGTGAGTGTCCTCAGAGAGGTTTGCAGAGAGTGCAAGGTAAACTCACCACCGGAGTAAAACATTTACGGTTTGACTCAACCCATTTATAAAATTAACACAATTTTTTTAAAAAAACAGAAAAATGCTAATGAAAGAAAACCACACATCTCCATTCCCTTTTGTGTTTTTTATTTTTATTTTTTGAAATCTCATGTGGTCTTGCCTTCTCAGCTAAAACTTTTCCTAATATTATTATTATTTTTTTACCTTCAAACAATATGAAAAGGTTGACTGTGTTTTCCCTCTCTTAGGGAAATCATCCTGTGTCTTTTGTTTTAAAAATGAATTAAAACAATGATAAAAAGAAGCTCACACTGTGTATCCAGACCATAGTGGGGTGGGCAACCTGAGAGGGGTTCTAAGTCAGTTTGCATGAACTCTTGTGTAACTGTCCTCCCATGTTGAGTAGTGGCCAGGCAGGTTTGGGAGCCCGTTTTTGTTTGTTTTGTTTTGTTGTCAAGTGAAGGGGCAGTGCTACGTAAAACAGTGGAGGTCCAGCTGACTTTGTGAGGTGTCTTTGGCCCTGGAATGAATTTACCATAACGTTGATGACAGGGGGTTTATTTTTAGATAGGCTGCCTCGCCGGTAGCTGTTAGCAGCCTGCCTCTGCTATTTACCGTTCTCATCTATTCCATTAAATACGGTCCTGCACATGATACACATTCTGCTCTAGAGATTTAGGGGCCTGTGGGTACAATGTAAGAATCATACAGCATGCATCCCCAATCTTGCCCGACTGTGTCGTGAGCTTAATAAGCAGGAAGGCTAGCAATTACCGAGTGTAGTCCATGGCCGTACCCTGAGAAATATCTAGCTCGGCTACGATGTCCCCTCCCAGTCTAGGATTTGGGGAAATGGATGTGATTTGTGGAGCTTAGAGGATGCAGCCTGAGACACAGGGTAAGTGAGCAGAGCAGCCGCTGATGCTGCTGCAGCGCGGTGGTCTCCCGGGGAGCGGGCCCGGTCAGTGCACACACAGGGCTGGCCCTGCCTGCGGCTGCCTGTCCACCCAGCCGCCAGCACGCATGCCCGTCCTCCCTGTCGCTCCGGCAGTGTCAACTTATTAATTTCCATCTCCGACTTCAGGCCTGTTAGTTTCCTGTCGGAAAGCATTATTACTTTTGTCCATGTGGCAAAATAATTAGCATACAGATGAGCAGTGGCCGGTGTCTTGAGCGCCGGTAGGGAGAGAGGTGCGGTGGGAAGTTGATTGGATGAATGGAGGACAAATGGTGGGCGTTCAAAAACCTTAGAAGAGTTCTGTAGTCGTGGACCAGGTCGGAGCCTTTTCTGGGTGAGTCACTAAGAGGGAAGGCGGGGTCGCTGCTGGAGGTGAGGGGAGAGGGCTACCCATCCACCGTTGGCCGCTGGCCTAGCTGAGGAGCCAGGGGTCTGCAGCAGGCATTGAGGCTTCCCCCGGATGACTTTGGTGTGTGATTCTGCAGGCTTCTCTTTGCTGTTGTCCCCCCAACCCCAGGTAAATATGTCCTGCTCTCCTTGTTGTCTCCAGAACTGGTGCTACGCTTCCCAAAGTGGAGCAAAGTTCAACTCTGTGTGGTCAGTAACAAAAGGGTAGTAGTCCTTGGCTGCTGGTTTGGGGCAGTGTGGCTCCATCCATCTTTCTGTGCATGTGTCTGAAGTGAAAATGAACTGTTTAGAGAGATGATTGTTTTCAGAAATATACAGCAGCCATGATTCAATGTGTGTTTAATTACTATTTCCTGGAACAGTGTTATCCAGACCAGTAAAATGAGCGAATGTTGTTTCGGTGACAACTCAGGCATCATTAGTTTTGACTGGTGTATATTTTTTTCTAGCTGGAAGAAAAGGTTGGCTAATTGAACCAGCAACTTAGTGGAGATTGTGAAAATTGAACGGAAGTTTCTATTGATCTGTAGGCTCGACAGATAGGAAATACAAAAAAAAATTAGCACAACCTCCGGTACTTGCAGTTCTGTCAGAAAAATGGAGACTATTTTTATAAAGCAGTCCTATGAGTTGAGGAATAAGTGCGAAGCCTGGTGGAATCCTAATTTCCTATTGTCACCAGTGACATACATTTCTTATATAATTCTGTGACTATAGTAATGCCACATGGGTGTTTTAATGTTGAGTTCATGTACTTCGGTCTCGGAAAATTCACTGAAAAATAGTTCTATCCTGTTTCCATAATTCCTACACTCCTTGCAAGGTAAGGTTTTCATTTTAACTGACCCAATTATTTCGTCTGCTCTTAAGATAGGAACTAGGTAGAAATTATTGTTCTTTAACTGCCTATTTACAGTTTACTGCCATATTGCAGATCACTTGAGTTTATTTTGCTTTTATTTTTTAAACGCTTTTTAAAGAGAGTTGCTATACTTTAGCTATTTGTTGGCTCTACACAATGACAGTGATTGTTTGACAGAAAATGTAACTTTCTGGAGAGTTATTCTGTTTAAAAATACTATGCTTTTCCAAAAAAGAAAACAACAACAACAAAAAAACCTACTTCAATGGAACAGAAGATATTGCAAAACCCATTAACCCTTTATGTGAAGCCTATGACACATGGTTTTGATCATTTTTCTCCCTCTTGCTTCAAGTTTCTAAACAGTCACACTGACTATTTTTTTGTTTGTTTGCATAATAGGTGGATATGTCATTTTTATATCAAGGCACATGGATGTACACACACACACACACACACACACACACACACACACACATATATATATATATATATATATACACATATATGTATATATGGCCTGTTTCATCTTATTTTAAATTTTGCTGTTAAAAATAAAACAGTTGAGGGTTTGTTTTTTTTTAACCCAAACAGTATTAAATATCAAATGCTCTCAAACAGATTTGTGCAAGTGTTATCTGGAGAAAAGTAATATTTCCATCATTTTTCCACTGCTGTATTTCATTTTAGAGTTGAACCATGCTCTTTATGATGAAAACAACTCCTTTTAGTTTTATGATGTGGTGGGTTATAACTTTCTTGGGACAAAATGCCAGCATTGCTTTAGCCTCAGTCTGTCCATTCAAAGGGGAGGGGACCCTTGCATGTTACCTACCATGCTTTCTTTGTGCCTGGCTGCCTCTCAAAGGTATAGCCAGCTTTTTCCCTTCCTTCCTCCCTTTTCCTTCCTTCCATCCTTCCTTCCTTCCTTCCTTCCTTCCTTTCTTTTTTAAGAGCCAAAATTATGTCCCATTACTTTCCACTTGACGGAGTTACTTTATGCCACTGTCACATTAGTTCTCAGGCACTGTTGAGTTGATAAGGGCTTTGCCTTCCAAGACAATGAAAAGTCCCAGAGTTAAAAATATGGTGATGTCTATCTGACTGCAAATAGGATTTCTAAGAGAATTTTTTTTTTCTTTTTTTAGTTTAGCTCTAAGGTTGGTGATGAATGTTGAAAGGAAAGGCAGCCTTTCATAGCAAATTTATTTTTAGGGAATCAACAAGAGGCCAAAATATGAGTCTAAAATCAGAGACTCTTTGATTTGACTGGGGAAGTCTTGAATCTCATAAAGTCTGCTCTGCGCCATGAATGCTCCCTGCACCCTTCCTTAGTGGGGCTCCCAGTGGTTGTGAATGAAGATGGATGTAAATATTTTTCTTCCCAAAGGTCATTGGACCATATTTCTTTAAAATTCTGTACTATGATGTGTTTTTTGCACCATTAGGAATACTACAATTAATCTCTTTAAAGGTTTGGTGAGTGGAAATGCTGTGTGTCAGCTAGCAGTTATTTGAGTCATTGGGTGAATATGTGTTCCATGTACTCCTGCTTTAGAAATATTTCTGCACACGCTAATACAGTGGATAGGAACTCTATGACTCAATATTACATCCTGACTGCCCTTCCTGAAGCCTGACAGCTTAGAGTTTGCACTCAAATTATTTTTATTATGAAAATTACCTCAAGATTACTGGATACTTGCTTGAGATATTTTTAAGTGTGGTATGTCAGGTTTAGGTCTCTAAATCAGACAACTCACAGATTAATCATTTATGGGGTGGGGGTTCTTTTTAGCACATTGACAAAGATCTTCACTGTAGGATTTCTAGCTCCATTCCTATTTTGAGTACTATCTTCATACTGTGATCTCAACCTAGACATATCATGGATTTTAAGGGCACTCAACAGAATGCTTTTTTTTTTTTTTAAAGTCAGCATTACCTCTTGATTCTGGAAGCTACCACATCACTCAGCCCTGGAAGGTATGGGTGGTTCTTTGAGAATGTGTTTAAATTTTTCCTGCTCTCCCTCTCTGATTCATGTACTCCACCAACCTGTGCCATCTGAGCAGAAGCTGAAAACACTGAGCATTGTCACCATGGAACAATGCTGGCCAGACTGGTTGTAGAAATAATCAAGTCTGCAGGGCACCCCATAGAGAGCCATCAAATCAGGTCTGCTCTGGAGCTGTCTGCTAGGTTGTGAACACTGAGAAATCAATGCTGCATCTGCTCGTGGACCCTCTGGTTCACTGAAACTCCCACCTGCCTAATGCATCTGGGCAAGAGCTTTTCAGAAACCAGTTTCCTTCAGGATAAATTTAATACGTCTTGAGGGCCAGGCGCAAGCAAATTGATTCTATCTCTGTACCAGGAAAGCTCATAAACATCTGTAAGAGCACAGATTTTTTTTCCAGCAACCCCAGGATTAGGAGATGCTATTTTGTAAAATAAACCAAGCCTACTACCTTCCTACTTCACACCAGCAAAGCATTTTTTTAAATTTTTTAATTTCAAAGTTGATTTAAAAAGAATGGAAGACCACAAATGTGTGGTCCTTTGGCATCCATCCAGCTATTTGTCATCTGGTCAGGGAGGTATGTCTCATCACCAGTTTCAGGGAAGAGGGGGAAATAATTACGAGGCTGAGGGAAAGCAGGGCTTAAATTGTCCTGGGGTTCGTGTGGGGGGCTGTGGTGCTGGCTCCTCTGCAGACAGACTTGCTGGCTTCTTTCCTGAAGCACAGCACTAGCACTGTGGACATGTAGCACAGCTGGGTGTATTACCTCAAGAACTCTGTGGTTCTGATTTCTTCGTGGTCGATAGGATAGGTCATAGTTATTTGTATTTACTGGGTTCGGATCTATGTTTGACCTCATGTCCTATAGTTTGGAGTGGGTGGTGGCAGATGCCAGAATAGGGTTATGCAGTTTATCTTCAAGAGGAACTGGTTTTGTTCTTGGTTTTTGTTTGTTTTTATTTTGAAGGGAAATTTCCTTTTTCGCTCACTCTTTTCTAGGTCTGGAGTATATTATCAAAGGATCAAAATGTTGTGCCTGACGATGGCCAATGTGGTATGACCAAGTCATGTCATGAATGTAACAGTGCATGCCGTCACGTTGTCTGAGTGCTTCCCTAAGCCCAAGCATGCCAAAGAAGCAGAACACCCCACCTATGAACCTTGATCATGACAAGCCCTGAGGCCACACAGGTCTAGGGAACCCCTTTAACTCCAGGTTCAAGATCAGGGAGATGTCTTCGCCTTGGGACTCTCAGCTGTTGGGCTGGGTTTTCCTCTTTTGCTCTCCTGCCCTGAGACCCTGGCTGAAGATTTATTAATTGTGTTTGGATTTTGCATTTGAGAAGAGTTTAGTGAAGGTGTGGCTGGAGTCAGTAACAATGAGGGCAGCCCAGGGGCTCCCCTCACCATCTTCTCCTAGAAGAAAAAGAAAAAAAATCGAAGGGAGTGATGAATATTAAAGGAATGACTCTTTACACTTTGCTCCTCCTTCATGCACCACACATGTTTTGAGCACCTACTATGTGCAGAGCCAAAAGAAATAGAGCTGACAATTTTTAGCCCATGATGAGTCACGGTGTACAGATGCAGGGGTGGGCAAAAGTAGGTTTACAGTTGTGAGTCCACGAAAGACCGAGTT
Organism: Rhynchonycteris naso; assembly: GCA_037038555.1. NCBI lineage: Eukaryota > Metazoa > Chordata > Mammalia > Chiroptera > Emballonuridae > Rhynchonycteris > Rhynchonycteris naso. The sequence continues at coordinate 110,076,359 of CM073001.1, forward strand.
AGTAAAAGCTGTTGTAGTCATCATAATCTGTGTGTCTTTTTCCATAGGAACAACTGTAAACCTACTTTTGCCCCACTCTGTATAGACATATACATTCACATTTATAGGTTATATGTCAACATGCAAACATAAGTATGTTTACATATAATCTATAAATGTAATATTGTTTTTCATGTACAACATATATATTAAATTGCACCTGACATACGGAATATGCTGCATGTAATATAGATCCATAGAATGTATAAATATATATATGTTTATTTTTAAATGTATAGCTTTCTGATACAGGGTCATAATGAACTCCTCTAAACCTACTTTCTGTGCTCATGTTTGCAGTAGATGGTCCCATCTCTGACTTAACCAGAGTAAGGCAGACACTGACGTCCCTTCCTTGGATGATTAATGCTTTCGGGATCTATGTGATCACTCTGAGAAGTAGCCCTCAGGTGCATGGTGTTGTATAATTGTATTTCTCCAGTGAATTAAATATATGGTTAGAGTGTGTCCCCTGCCTATGAAATCTAGCGCTTGAAACACCCCCACTGAGGGAGAGTTTTGCACAAGTGCTCCCCACTCTGCTTCCATGTGTACATGTTAGCCGTCCCCTTATGGTATATGCAGTTGCAATGGAAAAACGTCTGCTTACCCTGCGAATGCATGAAATAATAAGCAAAACGCTATTCTGAGGAAGGAATGTTGGGTAAATGTCAGGTATCTGTTTTGCAATTTCTGAACATTGCAAAGCTGTTGATCCCAGAGATCAACAAGAGAACATCTCAGTCTGGCATGGCTAAGCCCTAGATTACTGACTGAGGGCCAACAGGAAGAGCCCTGGGTTCTTACTCACCCGCCTCTGACTTCAGTCTGTGACATCAGCAGCTGCCCCATGCAGGCAGCTGACAGGGGCAGTGACTAGCTCATCTGCAGACTCACCATTGGCTGAAGAGCCATCAGAAGAAAGAGGAGAATTCAAATTGAAAACTGGTCATGCGTTTCAGGCCATTCAGAGGGCTCTCGGCCACGTTTCCATTGAGTCAGAGCTGACTGAACACACCTGTCCATTCAGAATTAAGAATTCTGAGAAGATTAAATCCTGTTAAAGAAGAGTTAGGTTAGACTTAGTGTTTCTTATTTTCTCGGAGTCCAGAAATTTAAGTATCTCAGGCATCAGAAAGCTTTGGCTTAACAATGGAAGTCTGAGATTTCACAAAGTAAAAAGTGCTGGTTGGTGTGAGATGTCACTTGCATGTAACAGGAATGGAAATCTTAATTGTTGGCTCAGATACATTTCAGACTAATTTGTTATATGTTCTTTGGTTCACGTGGGCATATTTCGTACTGAATCAACATTTGAAATTTTCCATGGAATTTGTGTTATAAATCTACCAACATCTCTTGTGGTTCCTTTCATAGTTCTGAGAACAAGAATGGTCCAATCTTTTTTTAAAGCTGATATGCTGTTACTGGGTTTTTGTTAACTCAAAAACAATCCTTTTCCCTAAGGGATCCACACCCTTAGGGCAAGCCAAGAAATGTTGTGTCCTCTGGGGACAAGTTAACACACCTGTTTACTAACGGGCTGAGCCACCTGTTCATCTAGTTTTGGAGTTAATGATCAAAACAGTATCTGATCAAAGGGGTCAGTATGACACTTGGAAAGACCATCCAGTTTGTGAGAGTACAGATGACTCCTCATTTATGATGCATAACATTTCATGTGTATTAAATTTTGAATAAGTTATAAAATATAGTGGGCCCCGTGATCAATATTCCAAAGTGTGGATATTAACATCCCAGGAGTTAGAGGCAGAATGTTTTTAAGGAGAAGTACGGCCAATGATATATCTGTTGGGTGCTGCACATCTTCAGAAGCCAACTCATGCAGATGGAATCATTTGTTTTAGGTTCAAAGGTATTATTGATGTGTTAGGGATGCATGTTGGGCAGTCAGCATTAGGAAAATGGGTATGTACACAGGGTGGAGCAAAAGTAGGTTTACAGTTGTGAGTACACAAAACAGAGCTTATTTTTGTCTTCTTATTTATCAATTATTGTATTATTTTCCATATGAACAACCATAAACTTTCTTTTGTCCCATCCTGCATATTTAATATACTATCTCCACACTTCTTGCCCTTCATCCAGTCCAGCATGGCCCTTTCTCCTTGACCTACTTCCCACTTCAATTCTTTTTGATGGTGTGCCCATTTGGCCCATCAACTCAAACTTTTTGGCTGGCATCATCATCCCAACTTACTCAGTTAACAAAGGGCAGGATCAGGACTCCCAAATTCTCAGTTAACAAAGGGCAGGATCAAGAGGACCATTCGTGAATTCCTCTAATGATTTTTTTGGGGACTCTTTAGCATCAGAACCACACTGCCTGGTCACATCAGTTAGATAGCACATGGGCCACAGGTTCTAATTCCCCAACATCTTAAAAATGACCAAGGATGCTGGAAATATCTCTTCCCCATCAACTCCTAAAAGGCTATTTTCACCTCATAGTATACATTTGAGTTATCTCTTCCCCTTTTCCAGTCCTTTTTTTTTATTTTCTGAGTGAGGTTTTCCATCCCTATATAACAGACGGTGACAGAAAACCCATGTGCAAGCATCCAGGGTGGAAGAATCTTCCTCTGAGTTCAACTCTCCTTATCATTTGGGTAAGATGTTGAAGAAGACATTGCAGCTCCCCACATCTCAGTGTCCTCACTCAGCCGGAGGGGATTGAGCTCCAGGATCTTTCCTCCCCCGTTCTCACATTACATGACTCCGCACCTGCTGTCCCCATGTGGCCCCATCTGCAGAAGTGTTGTGGTTCTGCAGTGCCCTGCTGAAGAACAACACCTTGCTCCTTGTTTGGGGTCACTTTGCAGGGAAGATCAGGAAACCAGCCTAACACCAGGAGCCTGAGAATTTAGGGGAGGGACTATTTTGATAGATGGGTCTGATCTAGCATTCCTAAGGTCAGCCGAAATGACATGCATGTTATCTAAATCAAGTCTTCCTGGTCATCTAGAAAAATCACTAGCCTGTCTGAAACTGACATGTGATTGAAAACTATCTTTCTCTTAAGTTCTCCTCTCTCTTAACTTTGTGTGTGTGTGTGTGTGTGTGTGTGTGTGTGGTTTTGTTTTCCTTTAGGTAAGTATTATGTTACCCACCTACGATGGGTGAGTTGTCTAGATAAGATTCCCACAGGCATGTACGGTGATGGCTTTGTTACTGATGCTGTGTTTCTCTTGACTCGGTCTGGTTGTAGTCGATCTTCTTTACCTGCCCTGATGGAGGCAAATAAAGTCCATGTGACTGACATCATTAAGCTTGATGCTGAAAGAAATATCCCCATTGGCTTTACATTCCACCTTCTCTTCAGGAAGCAGTCTTAAGTAGTAGTACCAGCCAGGGTATGACAGGTGAATAGGACATTTTAGCAGCTAAAATTTTTTGGCTGTTAAAATCAATTATGCAACCCATGTCCTACTTCTAGTAGCCCAAAGCACCCAAAGTGACAAACACCATCTCATGGGTACAAACAACCACTGAGTTTTTAACCACAAGAACCAATGGTATCTGGTCTTCACCAATTCATGTGAGTGAGCTCAGTATTGTCCTCAAAATATTCCAGTGAGGCAGACATGAAGGTTTAATCCATAGTGGGGAAGGGGGAGTAAGACAGAACTGAGCCCACAGGTTTGGTTAGGCAGCTCTCTCTGTGCACACCTGAGCTGAGACACAGACGTCTCACCAGAGTCATAGCGGTCTCCCAGCTCATGGTTACCAAGGAGGATTCTTTGGGAAAAGCTAAATGGAGATATGTTTTATTTAATAAAACAATCCATTCTTTTTTTTTATTAACTTTAATGTGGTGACACCAATAAATCAGGGTACATATGTACAATGAAAACATCTCCAGATTATCTTATCATTCAATTGTGTTGCATACCCATCACCCAAAGTCAAATTGTCCTCTGTCACCTTCTATCTGGTTTTCACTGTGAGCTACCCTTCTCCCTTTCCTACCCTCCTTTCCCTCCCCCCACCCCGTAACCTCCACACTCTTGTCCATGTCTCATAGTCTCACTTTTATGTCCCACCTATATATGAATTCATGCTGTTCTCAGGGTTTTTTTTTCTGATTTACTTATTTCACTCCGTATAATGTTATCAAGGTACAACCATTTTGTTGTAAATGATCCGATGTCATCATTTCTTATGGCCGAGTAGTATTCCATAGTATATATGTACCAAAGCTTTTTAATCCACTCGTCTTCTGACGGACACTTGGGCTGGTTCCAGATCTTCGCTATTGTGAACAACGCTGCCACGAACATGGGGGCGCATTTCTTCTTTTCTAACAGTGTTATGGTGTTCTTAGGGTATATTCCTAAAAGTGGGATAGCCGGGTCAAAAGGAAGTTCGACTTTTAATTTTCTGAGGAATCTCCAAACTGTTTTCCACAGTGGCTGCACCAGTCTGCATTCCCACCAGCAGTGCAGAAGGGTTCCCTTTTCTCTGCATCCTCGCCAGCACTTATTCTGTGTTGTTTTGCTGATGAGTGCCATTCTGACTGGTGTGAGGTGATACCTCATTGTGGTTTTAATTTGCATTTCTCTAATAATTAGTGATGTTGAGCATTTTTTCATATGTCTTTTGGCCATCTGTATGTCTTCTTTGGAGAAATTTCTATTCATTTCTTTTGCCCATTTTTTGATTGGAACAATCCATTCTTTTAAGAGCTCACAATGCCAGGTGTGGAACTTTTAAGGACTGGGAACCGCTTCTGACGCCCAAACCAGTGGACAGGTGCAGAAAGAGGAAGGTGACAGGGAAGAGGGAGAAATGAAGGAATGGAGACTGCAGAGGGAGGGGACTAAAAGAGAGGAAATTCACAGAAAATAAAAGATACGCTTCATCCATGCAATTGGGGCATTCCTCATTCTAATTTCTCACGGGATGTTGTAAAGATGGACCAACTAGTAAAATCATACTTTTGTCAGTTCAATCACATTAAGTACCCTTACTCTCTTTGATGCAAGTACAAACTATTTACATAGTATACTGAGAAACAAATGAGGCTAGACTACTAGGAAAACATCATGATAATGGAAATGACAATGAAAACGAACACTTGGTTAACAGAAGCACTCCACTGAATGTCTTATTTATGGATTATAATAATGGAAAGCCCACAGGAATCTATAGCTTTCTGGGTGCTATTATTGTGTCAATAATCATAACAAGACAAAAGAATCCAAAATAATTTGGGTTATTAAAGTATCCTGTTTGAGAAAAAGAAAACCCAAGTGCAAGGCTTTTCGTCAAGTGAGAATGTAACTGGTCATCCTCTGCACCTGTGACATAGTGCTTGATTAGGCCAATGACAACTGTCTTAGAAAGACCCAGCACTTTATTTACGGGATGTAAGGGGGGCAAGAATTAAACCACGTAGAAAGTCTACTCCTTGTCCTCAGGAATGGAAAATCAGTGTGGAGAACACAAAATATAAATATAGGGAAGGTTCAATACCAACAACAAAACAAAAAGATTCTCAATGGCAATCGAGACACTAGTGGAAATGTGCGTCCCTTGGTGGTTACCTGCAGTCATCGCTGAATACCTGTGATGGGGACAGGACAGAGTATACTGTCCCTGTAGAGCAGGTAGCCTGTGAAGTTCATAAACAGGAGAGATTTGGGCCAGATCTTGAAAATGAGTGTCATGTGGATGGATTTTTGGGGAAAAGAAGGGGCATTCTCTGCTAATGTGATTCTAGGAAGTGTAGTAAATAAATGAATGTGATGTCTGAACTGTCATTATCATGTGGCATTTGAGTGTGGGGGTTGCTCATCCTCTTACATTACCCATGACTTGTGCATGATTTCTAGTGGGCCCTGGGGAGTTGTGCGTATATGCATAAGTGGGAGGCAGCTCCATTTTGGACACGATTCATGGTTTACTTATTAAAAAGTTTTCGAAAATACATGTCATGTCCTTCTGTGATCAAATATATGTCAGCCTAGGAGTGTATTATTTTTTACTGAATGCTGAACAAAAACAGTAAAGCCATTTAATCTTTTAATATTCATAAAACCTTCATATATTTTCTCGTAAATTGTTAAAATATTAAGAAATTGATGGTACTTCATTATTTCTTTCTTGCTCTAAAAATGTGCAAGTAGGGACTTCTTCCCCCCCCCCCACACACACACAGAGTTATGTTATAGAGATGAATGTGTCATGAGCTCTATCACAAAGTAAGGGTTAAACCCAAACATGTTTATAAAATTATGTAGGACAATGAGTAAGCTATTCAATTCAGGCTTCATTACAGCTTTCCAGTGAGCAATAACTTACTCATCTATGTAAGATCAATTTTAAATGTGAATCAGAGAATATATGATATCCCTAAAAGTAAAAAACATGATATTTCTCACTTAATCTGTTTCAAGATAAATCCAGCACCATGTTATGAACCCCTTTGTATTTACACAGTAATAATGGCATCTTCCCCCATTCTAAGATCAGCTGTGACATCAAGTAGGGTCTTTCCTTGTGCTTCTTTGAGGGAAAATGTCCAACCTTCTACTTTCTTACATAATTCCTAACTTAGTTATTTTAAATTATGATTTATCAACCTAAACAATGCTTAACAAAAAGCCTTATTCAGAATGTCAGATTTATTGCCTGTTCTCAGATCCCACTCACATTAGCCAGGCATGATTTCTACCGAGCTTCAGGCTCTCTCCAGAGAGCTCATCCTAAAATGACTGCTACAACCACCTCCCAGCAGTGCAGGCAGCCAGTATTGGAAAGAGCATGTGCAAAGGGCCTGCACACCACTGACTGGGCTCACTTCGCAGTGTTGCTTTTTTATGTTGACCAAGATTTTCAGAAAATAATGGCCTAAGTTTCATCAGATTTTGTATTTCTTTACAACAATTCTGTAACTGTGCCAAAGACACTAAAAATAAAATAAACTATTACTTTCTTCCCCCTTTCTTCACTGATGTGTTGAAGGTAGAGAAAGTAGAATATGACCCCTTAGTACTTGTATGCCCTGAATGGAACATAAAAGTGTAAGTAATTGATTATGTCCTAAGTCCCATTGCTATTCCATTCCTTTCTCTTTTTTTCTGGTGAAGAGGTCACCGGAATTTGTGTGGCTTCTGGTTTATTCATTCTTGTCAAATAATGGCCCCTCTACCATTAAGCTAATTTGCCAAGTGGTGAAGAAATGTTCTCCTTCCTTCGCTCTTCTTCCCCCCTGTTCTTCCTCTACCACTCAGCCTGCTCTTGGCCCGAGCTCCCCACCCCATTTCCCAGTGTCCTGTGCGTCCTAACAGGCCCTCCCACGGTGTTTGGGGAAACGCCCTTGATGAAATGGGCATGTTTCCTTCTGTCCTTGCTCAGCCGAATGCAGGCTTTGTCTCTGTCTCTACAGGATCTAAAAATAGGAAGAATGGATAATGGGATGAAACTCTCGAAAAAGCTACCAGTAGTGAAAATCCTTAGTAAGCCTCTGAAGTGCTGTGTTCTTGGGGGGGGGGGTACTGGGGGTTGTAGCCCTCAGTGTCCATGGTGAGGAAATAACTGGGTCAGACACCAAAGGCAGAGGCAGTGGAAAAGGGAGCCATCTGTGTCCTGACATCGTGGGAGCAGACAGGATAGGGGCTGGCTGGGACGGCAGACACCACTCCGGGGTGATTTTACAGGGATGCAGTGCTGGCCCTTGCCTCTTGCTCTCATTTTTCCCGGGGATCCTGTCCTTTCCTAAGCTCCCTTTCCGAACCGCAGGGGACAAGGCAGCCTCTGCAGCAGTGCCCTGGAATGCCACCTCCCCTCACTGCCGTCTGTCCATGCAGCTGAGCCTGTTGCCACCGGGCAACATTGTCTCACACACCCATAGCTCCTGCTGTCCTTGTCACTGAACGTGGTGATTCATACACATCCCAGGCTGAGACATGAGCTCACCCAGGACCTAGCCACTGCAAGGAGATGCACTTGGAATCCCAAAGAGTTGGTGCACACCCATTAATCAATGGAAGCTGCTGCATGCCACAGTGCCTGCTGCTCACAGAGCTCTCACTGGGCCGATGTGGCGAAGGAAGCCGAGGTCAGAGATTTCAGCTTTGTTGGGAGAGCAGCTCTGCTCTCAAATCCTTTTACAATGTGACCCACCCTGAAGGGGAGCTCAACACCTAGCAAAGGGAGCACTCACTGTGTGTTGAATCAGACAAAGCTTATTCTGGGTGAAGACAGAGGGCTTACTGTTTCCCCAGTGATTCGTTCTCTAGTCCAGGAGTGGGCCCAGCAGGACTGAGGGTGCTGGGGGGCCTGGCCTATGTTCAGCACACTCTACTCAGACTCTCCATTCACTGGGGCAGACGGAGTGGGGCACTTGAGTGGTGGGACCCGGCATATTTTCCCCCATTCCCTCGATGGTATCACCAGGCTCTCGCGTGTCCCCATCTGAGATTAGCGTCAAGGCATGTCTCACATCTTTGGATCCCTTCCTCTGTTACGTAAGGAGAACTGGAGAGTGTTTATTAGATGAGGCAGAGCAGTAACCTGATCTGGGCGACAGGGTGATGTCCTTGTCTAGATCCATCAGCAGGGAAGGCACAGGTTGGGCACGAGCATGTGTGTGATGTGGTCCAGAGGCAGCTGCCATGTGGTGAATGTCCCAACACTCATGGCCTGTCAGCTAGGATTTGCTGCCAGCCGCCTTTGCTGATTTCTTGGGTAAGCTTAGTTATGAAAACCTGAAGTTCCACCCTTGGGATGTGACGTCTCGAATTCTGATCCCACTGGCCATGCTCAGACTGGGGCTCTGAGCCTGGTGAGGTGTCCAGAGGCTGTGAGATGAGATGTCGGCATTTCAGGGTTTAACCCTGTGGGGATGGTGCATCCACAGATGGGATTCTTCTTTTTTTTTTTTTTTTTGTCTGTTTGTTTGCTCATTCTTATGGTTTGGCTTCAGGTAGAGGGCTTGTGCTGTGAGCCCCCTTCCAGCTGACGTTAATCCTTTAATCATTCTTCCATCTACTCCTTCAAAAACTCTTTATCAAAGCCGATGCTGTGAGTTCTCAGAAAAGGTGTCAGAACCACCCTCTGCTCTCAGAAATGTTGTAGACCCATAGAGAAGGGAAGACAAATGGATAAATGACCACCATAGAGTTTAGGATTTATTTGGTACAAGTGGTAACAAACCATACGTTCAATGTTAGGGTTTTCTTAAGGGAGGAAGAGACAGTCGGGCAAAGCTGAGAGGTGGCACGACATGAAAAGATTATATTTGAGACAATCCTTGAAGGAAAAGGAGGATTTCAACCGATGATCATGGAAGAGGGGGGGCAATTCCGGCAGGAAAAATGAGGTTAGAGACCTCCTAGGAAAGAGCACATGTGGCTTCTTGAGGCGACAGCGTAGGCCCTGTTGGGATGAGAGAGCAGGCACTTACAGAGGCGTGGCAGAGAACAGGCCCAAAGCACCTGCTGGGCAGGTCACAGATGTCACAGTGTCAGACTTAGGAGAGTCTCTCCGCGTGGTGAGATTGTGACTTTGTTCTCCAGATAATGGGATATGATGGAAGGTTTGTGTGCGGTTGAGTGGCAAGACTGGAGAAATTCTTTGGGATAATTAACCTCGCGGCCAATTGGTGGCTACTTCCTGCCAATTTCATCACTAAAATAGCCCTCCCAACTGTTGGGTCCCTCCATTCTTCTCCTGGTGCTTCAGAAGAGACTGTCATTATCTTTCTGCCAGATGGGGACAGTAGCCTCAAGTGCCGCCTTACCCACACCAGACCTACCCCCCCCACACACACACACAAGCACACACTTCACATTATGTCTTCAGATTAATTATTCCAATCACAACTTTGGTCTTTCTGTGCTCACACAACACCAGTGTCTTCCGGTGTCCTGCAGACTTAAACCCAGACACCTTACCCAGCATTTGAGGTAGCAACCTCTACCCAGTCTCGTCTGTCTTTCTTCCCTGCCAGGTGGTTGCTGCGGTGAGGAATTAATGATTCTCTGTTCATGAGTCTAAGGTCAGTTGCCCCATCCCCGCCCACTGCTGTGTCCTGCCCTGTATCTGTGCTAACACACACTGTCACTGTCCACACTTTGAAGACCAGTTCAAATGCACTTTCCCATGAAACCTTCTCAATCCCACCAGCGTAAGTCTGGCCTTTTTTCCGTGCACTTGACGATGTACATTTTTATGGTCCGTGTCATGGACTGCCTGGCATGTAGAGTTGTTCAGGTAACAGCAGAACCTCCCATAGGAGCCTGTTAAATACTGCCCTGAATGAGTGCCTCTTTCTATCCAAACATTGGACGTGGTTGGTGCCCAGTAACTCTCTGAAGATGTGGAGAGAGACCAGTGAGGAGGGACTGAACGTGGCCTCTTCTTTGTGGCTGTGAGCATGACCCATATCCCAGTTTTATGTCCTGATTCAATGCAAAGGTCTTTACCCCACAAGTGGTGGTCACTTCATTGTGGTCTGTGTTCATATTTGAGAAGAAGCATGTTGTCCTTCCATGGAGAGCCCTTCACAGGTGCTCCAGACACATGGATGGACACATGTGCCCTTATCACATCCCTCCCTCTCCACGGGGCTCCCTGGAAGATGACGTTGCTTCTAAACTAGAAGAATAGAAATTTCAAAAGTCAGAAGTCCAGAATCCGAGTAGAGAACCTTTAGCCTTCCACACACTTTATTTTCCTTCATCTACTTATGTGATAAGTGTATTCTAGCTCGTTCGGACCATTTGATACCACTTAAAAATAAATAGTTGTGTATCTGCCACTTGAGTTCAAGCAACTGAGAAGGATACTTGAAAACTCCAACTCCTAGCTCTCATGTACAGCAATCGATGGGTGCTCAGAGGAAGGCTGAACTGAATTCCTTTGGGAAGGAAATATGTTCCCTTTCTCTCAGTTGTTACTTCCGCTAAGCAAGAACTAGGATGAAGCCAGGAGAGGGTTGAGACACAGAATTCTAGGTGGTACGCACTCTCAGAGAGAGCCCCTCAGCAGAGGAGCTTTTGGCTTCATCCTCTCTAGGCCCAGCAGTGTCACCGTTCTGATTCTAAAAAGAAGGGGGCATTGAAATTGAGTGGGACAGATGCACATCAGGTCCCAGAGAAGTCATCAGCAAGAAATAGGCACCATCTGACATCTTGACTAGCTCTGTCTGCAGCAGTAAAGTGTCTGTTTCTATGGCAGTGAAGAATCCTCCATGTTTTATGATAATTTCAAAAACCAAAAATTATTTCAATAGTATAAAGAGGACGGCTATGCTGGGTTAAACTTATTGGGGGAATGTAGCTCTTCTGAAATAGTACTTTATATCTCTGTATCTTATTTATTTATTTATTTATTTATTTTTACAGGGACAGAGAGAGAGAGAGTCAGAGAGAGGGATAGATAGGGACTGACAGACAGGAACAGAGAGAGGTGAGAAGCACCAATCATTAGTTTTTCATTGCCATTACGACACCTTAGTTGTTCACTGATTACTTTCTCACATGTGCCTTGACTGCGGGCCTTCAGCAGACTGAGCAACCCCTTGCTGGAGCCAGCGACCTTGGATCCAAGCTGGAGAGCTTTTGCTCAAGCCAGATGGGCCCGCGCTCAAGCTGGCGAGCTCAGGGTCTCGAACCTGGGTTTTCCGCATCCCAGTCCGACGCTCTATCCACTGCACCACCGCCTGGTCAGGCAATATCTCTATATCTTTTAAACCACATGTTGGCTTGAAGCGATCCTCTTTTGCCTTCTAATATTGGGATGAACAGTGTCGCTGTGGTCCAGTAATGAAGGAGTCACTGAGACCTAGTTACACACTCTGCTCACCGTCTTTGGCTGAAATTTGCAATGCCCTCTCTGCTTTCTGTCTGGGCTCTGCTTCCATGGTGATGGCTTTATAGATTGCTTGGGGGGTTGTGAGGGTGATGTGCAACCTTCATCATCAATTTGGCCTCCCATCTAACACAAGTCTCAATCTCAAATGTCACAGAACAAAATTCTGCCAAGCCTGACAGACTCCCAGGGATATGAGCACAAGGAGTTAACTTGCTCCATGACATTTCTTCCCCAGGAATGAGCTGAAAGGATGAAAAGATTAAATATGGAAAAGAGGTGAAGAAAGGGAACTTAGTAATTATTATTAAATAAACGCGAGAGAATGAGCAGGACCATTAGTACAAAAAGGACAGATAAGACATTGGAAGCACCCTACAGAGGCTGAGATTTAAGTTGCCCTTTTCCTGTTGACCATACCGTCTGCCATGGAGCTGTCCCTCCTCTTACTCCAATAGCTACTGTTGTCGGCATCATTCACTTGCCTGTGTTCAGGATACTTATTAACAGATGTGCTCATTTCCTACCCAAAACCAGATTGTGTCTCCTTAGGAATGCGCCGTATACTTTAAAGGTATTAATTTCTGCCATAGGGGTTTTCCAGGGCCTTACACAGAGAAGGTATTCAGTCGATTCTTGATTGATTGTTAGACTGATTTGGGGTACTCATTGTTCATATTGTTATTGTTTTGTTAAATCCAATATGGCTGTGACATCTTAGTTTACCTTTTGGTGTCTTTTTTGTTTCCTGCTTTTATATCATCTCAATTCAAATTTTTGTTCTTGGATAAAAGAGTTTCAAAGAGATACCACTAATGAGAAATAGGAAAAAGAAACCTGGCTTGCTGATGCTCCCTGTAGCCCAGGCAACGGTGTGTAAGTAGGGATACTGGTGTAGCTCAAGGTGAGATGTCTACTCTGTGGACAGCAGTGCTCAGGAGAATTCTTGAAGGGGATATCTTATTTCATACCTTGTTCTCTGGAGAAGTTAAGTGACAAATATTATTTCATTGGTTATGGTGTTTGTTGCTCACACAGCCATGAACTTTGTTTATTTTCAGACAACCTGGCTTTGGGTTTCATTTGGCTTGGTTTGGTTATTAAAGTCTCCTCTTAGCCTCCAGGGTAAATACATGGCTCTCAGCATGGAATCCTGTAACATGCATGTGCGCCTCTCCAGTGTGACTGGTTAAGAACTGTTCCGACTTGGTCCATATAGCGTTCATATAGCACCTACATGTGTTCCTTCAGCTGAAATAAACCCAAGGGTCAAATGACCTTCAGCTTAAGGTCCTTCATCCTCACTCAAGCTGGACTAAAAGGTAGTGATATTTCTTAAGAAATAGTAATAGTAGCCAAGGATAAAACATTTGCTGTAGTGTAGACACTCTGTGCCAGAGGTCTGTAGGCCAAAACGTTTTTGTTATTTAAACTATAAATATCATGAAATTATGGTTTTATTCTCGAAGTGACACACCATCTGAGTTATGCTCGGTCTCTTGGTGATTTTGACACACCAAGCTCAAAAGATTGCCCATCATTGCCCTATAGTATTCCAGAGAAATATGTGCCTGTTGGGGACCAACAGGGTTTTGGAGTTTAGATTTTTGGGGGACAGAGGTGTGGAGAATTGGCTGTAAGCTGACAGTCAGCCCAACCCCCCCACCTCACTTGCCTGATTAGGTTGCAAAAGGCTGTTAAGCTGTGGTGCTGGATTGTTTACACTACCCTCCATGTTCCCCAGAAAGACTGGAGGCAAGTTTCTTCTATCCTTTGTTTGGTGTCAAGTTAAGATGACATGTATGGTGGGGTTTTCTGCACTCCACACAATTAAGAGTAAAAAGAGAAGAATTCTTCAATGAATTGACAAGGAAATGAGAGTTTGCCTTTCAAATGCATGCCCAAACATTGAAGAAATTGCTAGGACACATCAGGTTCATGTTTCTCATAAACATAAGAATGAAAAAACTTAACATATTTGTGCCGCAACCTGCAGATTTACTAAATCTTACTAAGAATCTATCTATATATATATAAAAAGATAACTTAATTGTCATTTAAAAAAAATTTTTAACCCTCTTTTTACAAATTTTAAAAAGCATAACTAAAAAAATGTAACATAAAAATGTTTTTAATGTCAGAATAAATTTAATTTTGTTGTATTTATTTCATTTAATAAAAGCATGCTTGGAGTTTATATTTTTTCTTTAATATTTGACTTAATTATTATAACATATTTCTCAGAAATTTGTATATAGTACGCCTACAATTATTTGTAGGATTTTAAATGCACCCCGACTTCAAAAAGTTTGAGAACCACTGAATTAGACTGTGCCATTCTAGTTCTAGCTTGTCCACATTTTTGACACATCACCTTTGTATTTGACATTATATCCCCACCTGTAAAACCAAGTGTGATGTAAAGACGTTATGTTGATCAGGATTATTAGAAGAATAAAATAATTCTGTGAAATGTGAAAGAGGCTTCATGAACTCTATCACTATGATGATGACTATTCTTTTTCTCTCTTTTTTCTTTTTAAACTTACATTTAACCTGGAATTAAGAATTGAACCCAATTGCTCACTCTCTGACAAATAGTAGATGCCAAATATATGCAAATTAAATCATTTATTGAATAAATAAAAACAAAGACATACATTTACACCAAAGTGGCTCAATGCTAGTTCTAATGCAGGAACACTTATGAATCATCCCAAAAGTCAGAAGTGCTTTTGCTTTTGTATTAAAACAAAAACTCTCATTCTTTAAACAGTTTACTGGTTCTCCTCTCAAGGACTTTATCTATACATTGAATAATGATGGCATATCGCCATGTCTATAATCTAATTAAAAATTTTGGTTTTAGCAAAGTTTTGGGTGAAACAAAAGAGCCCACTGAACGTCTTTAAAGGTTACAGTATTTAAGCAGGTGTCTACTTTTTGTTCCATCCCAGCCCTCTGAGCACACAAAGCTGTCTATCTTTCTAGGGAGGGAAGAACTCATTGTTCATTGTGAGCAGACCGGAATGTGCATAAATCAGCATGTTTAGTGGCAGGCATAGTCATTGCAATTTGACATCTCAGTCAAGTTTGTCTTGAAGTCTGGCAAAAATAGAAGTATAGCAACCCCCTCCTCCTCCCCATTCCAAAGGAAAAGTGGTTCCATGTTTCCAAGGCTCACTGTCTATAGATGAACAAACTAGCAGGAAGGAACATCAAGACTACCTCTGTGGGTTTGTTTTTATCAATTGGTGAGAAACATTCTGAGTGTTTAGACAACATTTACTGACTAATAAGTTCAGTAGTCACATATTTATTCAGTCTACTAGAATTTAAACCTCAAATGTCAGTACCTTTGTGCAGAATTTGTTTCTGTTTTAATATTCCTCCATGTTTTATGTATTGTGAAAATAATGGTACGGTCATTAGTTTTTTCCTTGTGTTTGTGTGTGTCTTTTCTACAATAATGTGAAATGTGCTGATGTTAAATACTTTGAAAGCAATGGATGGAAGTCATATTAACCTATTATGAATATAACTTTGGAGTACGCAGAGGGCCGTTTGTGAGCCTGACATGTCAAACCATTTTCATTTATTCTTGGATCAACAGGACATAGCTCATACTGGCACATGATATACATTTACAGTCTTTTGTTTGATCACGTTCACATGAACAAGATACCTAAGCACAGTGGTGGACCTTCATGATATTTCCATAGCTAACTTTTCAATAAAAGAAAAATTTCACAGTGGCTATATTCACCAATCCAATTCTGTATTTTTCTCTTTTATAACCAAGGGCTGGGAACAGTGCCCAGCACAGAGTAGGGCTCAAAGAATGTAAGTTGAATATTTACTAATAAAGAGATAAAGAATAAATGTGTCCACCTACATATGCAAAGTGGGACCTATTAGAATTTAAAAAGAGTTTCCAACATGTCTGTTTGAAATAAAGTTTTTTGACACATAGAGAAAATGAGACAAAGAGAAAGGCAAACAAAAGAAAACAAAACAACCAGAGACATGGAAGGCCAGGGGAAAGGCAAAGGTAATGGAGAGAGACCGTAGGGCTTCATGGAGGATGGCACGTGCAGACGCCGGGCTAGCACTGGTGAGATGCAGACGCATTTCCCACATGGCCTTCAGACCAGCTGGAAGGGAGAATGGAGGCTGGTCCGGTCCTGTGGCCATGACCGGACGCTCTTCCAGGACATTGAGAACAGCGGGCATCCTAGGGAATCAGAGCGTGACAGGTCAGCACTCACGGCGCTCACAGAGCAGAAGGCCCGCCTGCTCTGAGAGTCCTTGCTCTGATTACCTTAAGATCAAGAGATAGGTAACTGCTTTAGGCTGTGTGGTGAGGAAAATCGAACTCACAAAAAGTCAACAACTCCCTATGAGTCTTCTGAGAGTAATTGCACAGTTGAGAATGTGCAGCTTCCCTACTCGCCTGCCCCCCACCAGAGACAACTCACCCTGGGAAGTTAGTTGACAAATTCTTCTAAACCATCACCTTACCGAGTAAAGAATAGATTGTTATCATTTGGAAAGATGTGCTTCACTTAGGCTATATTGTTCCAACTGGGTACAGTTGACAACCTAAATCCCTGAGGGAACTACACCCTCACTGATGAGCAGCTTTGAGGGGAGGGATTTATGGACAGTCTCATATTACCGACAACGGATTTCACAAGCATGAGAGCTGACTAATAGAAGTAGTATACTGTTTGATTTCGACAATTCCTTATGAAACAAAGAAATTAGGGGTGTCAAATGTTTTCATGCATAACCAATCATGTGCATTTTATATATTTATTTGACTATTTGAAACATATCATAGCAATTTTACTTCCAATAATTTGCAAACAGCTGGTATACATGCACAAGAAGGAACACTCCCATAACAGAATTTGAATGTATGCATTCATTTAACTGCCTTTTGTGTTGTCCTCTGATAGGAAAGCATGCTGACCATTTCAGTGTTTCAGAATAATCCACTGACCTCGGGCCAGGTTAAACTGTGTGGGCATCTCTCCAAAGTCATGGACATAACAAACAGTATTGATTTCTTCTCCCTTTGCTTTAAAGTTAATTAAAAGGATTCACTGCCTGAGCAAGCTGGTGAAAAGTCACGTTGAGCCAAAATATGATTTAGGAATCTGACAAGGGGAAGGCTGTGATGGGTTCGGGCATTCACAAAACCATCTCGAATGAGCCTGTCTAGTCTGTGTGTGAAGGAGACTACCAGTTTTAAAGGGGTAGATGAGTCAGCATGCAACAGAGCTAAAGAGAAAAGATGATAAATGATTCGGATGTTTGAAATTTCCACTTTCATTGATAATTATGCCTTCCTTTGAAAGAAATTCGGTAGTATGGTGTTTACTTAATATACACTGAGAAAGGCGGTGGCTGCAGTAAGGCAGTTTCCCTGTGGCTGTTTTGAATGAAAGGGAGACCTCCCTTCGCCAATGCGGAGCCCTAAGAACCTCCTCCTTCCTCCCACACCCCTGACACTGAGCTCTTGAGCCTATTGGTGGACATTCACGCTTCCAGATCACAGACATAGCCTCCTTCCCTGCAACTAGCTCTAGCTGAGAAGTCCTGTCAAGCCTACAGGCATGGCCTGAGGTCTCCTCTTGCCTGACAAAGGGTCTCTCTTGGTGAGATGTGGGCAGAGATGCATGGTGGGAGGCTATAGATACATCTGTCATCTGGTGGTGGCATGATTTCTATTTTTTTTTAAATTTTTTGTATTTTTCCAAAATGTTAGAAGTGGCAGAGAGACAGACTCCTGCATGCGCCCTACCGGGATCCACCCGGCATGCCCACTAAGGGGTGATGCTCTGCCCATCTGGGGCGTTGCGGCTGGAGCCATTCAAGTGCCTGATGCAGAGACCATGAAGCTGTCCTCAGCACCCAGGCCAACTTTGCTCCAATGGAGCCTTGGCTGTGGGAGAGGAAGAGAGAGTTAAAGTGAAAGGAGAGGGGGAAGGGTGGAGAAACAGATGGGTGCTTCTACTGTGTGCTTTGGTCTAGAATCGAACTGGGGACTTCCACATGCCACGCCGATGCTCTACTACTGAGCTAACTGGCCAGGGCCCTGGTGGGAGCATGATTTCCACAAGTTCATGGTTGCTCTGAGTCAATAAGATGTGCAGCATCAGGTCCTTGGAGAGAAACCCAGTGCTTTCAGTATCTTAAGCCATGCTCCTTTTCATAAACATGGAATTGTTCTGATCAGCGTGAGAAGTTGTTCCCTACCCCTGCACAAGTGTACAATACAAACTAGCTTCACAGGTCAGTGTGGTCACACATGACATAGTGTAGTGGTTCTTAACCTTTTTGAGGTACCGAACCCACCAGTTTCATATGCGCATTCACCGAACCCTTCTTTAGCAATACATAAAATATGATTTTTTTTCCAAATTCAAGACATAGGGTATATGTTTTTTTACCTGTGCACAAAATGAGCCGTGCATGAACATCACCTTGCTCAAAGAACAAAACCAACAAAGTGCATGAACTCACAACAAATTATGGTATTACTTTATTCTGGCCTCCGTGGCAGAGGCTTCTCCGAACCCCTGAGACCGACTCATCGAACCCTTAGGGTTCGATAGAACCCAGGTTAAGAACCACTGATATAGTGTGTGTTGTGGTCCTTTATTTTAAGAACAATGCTATGATTGATGATGGATGGCATCCTCATAAATGCCTGATTCCCTGAATAGCCATCACTTTCCTCTACCCCTCCCAGAACTGGAATTTTAATATTAATAACTGAATCTAAGGTATTTGATTTTGGAACACAGAGGAGTATTTGTTTTCTTTTTTCTTTCTTTCTTTTTATTTTATTCTTTTCTTATTCAGTGAGAGGAGGGGAGGCAGAGAGATAGACTTCTACATTTGCCCTGCATGGGATCCTCCCAGAAAGCCCACTAGGGGGCAATGCTCTGCCCCTCTGGGGCCCTTGTTCTTTTGCTCAGCAACCAAGCTCTTCCTAGTGCCTGAGGCAGAGGTCATGGAGCCATCCTCAGCACCCTGGGGCCAACTTGCTCCAATTAAGCCATGGCTGCAGGAGGATAAGAGAGTGCAAGAGAGCGGGAAGTAAGAGGGGTAGGGGAAGAGAAGCCTATGGGTACTTCTCCTGTGTGTCCTGACCAGGAATCAAACCTGGGACATCCACATGCTGGGCAGACACTCTACCACTGAACCAACCAGCCAGGGCTGAGAGGATTTTCTCTCTCTTCTTCTTTTTTTTAAGGAAAGCCTTTAATTTCAGTAAAAGTTTACAAAACTTTATACTATTATGGTTTGTTTCTTAATTGCAGCTAGCAAATTATCACTGCAAAGGCCTTACTAAAATTAAATCGTATCTACTTCACGAGGATTTTCCTGGTAAATCCCACCCCAGAAGGAGCATTTACATTTAAGCTGCATTGAATAGTCTCAGATCTGATTGTTTATTACATAGGCTTTCACTGTTTTTGCGTACTTCTATTTTGTCTCCTCAAAAAGGAGCTAAGACCTTTGAGCAAAAGATCTCAATTCTCCCAGCATGTCTCATTGTATTTGGTCATCAGCAGGTACATAATAGCTACCAAAAAAAGATGTATGTATGTCAGCTGGTTTGAAAGTCTTGTGTATCTGTTTATATTTCCAGTCATAATTAAAAAGCGGGGCCTAATCAAAGATAAATCTGGTCCTCACAGCTCATAATGACTAATTACTAGGACACTTGGTGTACTAGATATGCCAAGAATGTTTTATGAGTGTTTGCTTCCCTTAGTTTTTCTTTCAGACCCTTTGGACCCTTCCCTTATCCAGCCTACACCAGCTTTCTTCTGGGGTCCTCACCTCAGAACTTTAAGGATATGTGAATATTGAAACTGAAGTGAATGTGAGGAAGAATGAAGTACACTGAAATACTTAATGCCTTTTCTAGTAGAGGGTGATTGGTAGAATAGATTCTTTTATTATTATTATTATTATTATTATTATTATTATTATTGTGGTAAGGGCATTTAACATGAGATTCACCTCTTCAGTTTTTAAGTGCACAGCAGAGTAGTGTTAACTAGAGGAATAACATTGCATGGTAGATCTCCAGAGCTGAACTATGGACAGCAATGCTTCTGACCCCAGTCCTGGCCACCGCCACTCGAGTCTCTGTTTCTAAGAATGTGACTTGCAGATACCGCATATAAGGGCAATCATGCAGGCTTCCTCTTTCTTTGTCTGGCTTATTTCACTGAGCAGAGCACCCTACAGGTTCATCCAAGTTGTCACTAACGGCAAAATTTTCTTTTCTTTTTTTAAATCTGAATAGTATTCCATTGTGTTGACATACCATATTTCCTTTACCATTCATCCATCCATGGACGACTTACACTGTTTCCATATCTCGGCTATTGTGAATAAGGCTGCAGTGAACATAGGAGTGCTGATCTCTTGGAGTTCATGATTTCTATTCTTTTGTATAAATATCCAGAACCGGAATGGCGTGGTCATGCAGTAATTCCATTTTTATTTTTGAGGACTCTTGGTATTACAGTGGTACCTTGAGATAAAGGATTTAATTCCTTCTGTAACCAAGCTCGTAAGTCAGTCAACTTGTATAACAAACTGGACCCATGCGCCAATGCACCAACTAGCGGCAGCTTTCCAAATCATGACTTGTATCTTGGAATTTCACTTGGATCTCAAACAAAAATACAGACCGGGCCGCAGCTCGTATCTTTAAAAAAGTTGGTCTGTATTTCAAGGTACCAGTGTATTTTCTCTACTAGCTATACAAATTTATAATCTCATCAACAATGTGCTTGAGTTCCCCTTTATCTACATACCATCCCCAACAGATATTTTTGTTGATTTATTGGTGATAGCCATTCTGAGAGGTGTGAGGTGATATCTCATCATGGTTTTCACTTGCATTTCTCTGATGATTAGTGATATTGGACATCTTTTCACATACCTGTCAGCCATTTATACTTCTTCTTTGGAGAAATGTCTATTCAAGTCCTTTGTGCAGTTTTTAATTCAGTTATTTGGATATTTTTATTATTATTTTTTTTGCAATTGAGTTGTAAGAGTTTCTTATATATATATTTTGCATTTATTTATTTATTTATTTATTTTTTATATTTTATTATTATTAATTCTAATGGGGTGACACCAATAAATCAGGGTACATATGTACAATGAAAACATCTCCAGGTTATCTTATCATTCAATTGTGTTGCATACCCATCACCAAAAGTCAAATTGTCCTTTGTCACCTTCTATCTGGTTTTCCCTGTGTCCCTCCCCTCCTCCTTATCCCACTCTTCCCTCCCTCCCCCCATCCCATAACCACCACTATCTTGTCCATGTCTCATACTCTCACTTTTATGTCCCACCTATGTATGTAATCATGCTGTTCTCAGTTTCTTATATATTTTTAAATATTAACTCCAGATAAGATATGTGTTTGCAAATATTTTCTTTCATTCTATAGGTTGCCTTTTCACTCTGTTTTATTTGACGTGTGGAAGTTTTTAATTTGATGTAGCCCCACTTGTCTATTTTTGCTTTTGTTGTTCAACACTGTTAAAATGTTCATACTACACAAAGCAATCTAAAGATTCAATGCAATCTCCATCAAAATCCCAATGACAGTTCTTTACAATGATAGAACAAACAACCCTAAATTCATATGGAACCATGAAATATCCCAGAGAGCCAAAGCAACCTTGAGAAATAAGAACATCACATTTCCTGATTTAAAAACATATTTCAAAGCTACAGAAATTAAAACAATATGATACTGGCATAGACAGAAATTGAGAACCATGAAACAGAGTAGAGCACTCAGGAAAAAAACCTATGCATACACTGTCAATTGATTTTTGACATGGGTGACAAGAATATTTAATGGAGAAAAGATGGTTTCTTCAATAAATAGTGTTGGGAAGACTAAATATCCATATACAAAAGAATGAAATTGGACCCTTATCTTAGACCATATACAAAATCAACTCAAAATGAGTTAAAAACTTAAAAAGACCTGAAACTGTAATGTTTTTAGAAGAAAAATAGGTGAAAAGCTTCATGACATTGGTTTTGGTCATGATTTGTCAAGACAACTCTGCTTTACTAGTATTTAGAACTCATTTTCCTTACCTTAGATGGCTTCTAAAGGCACCAACTTTATTTTTCTGGCCTTCTTTCCTTGCAGGGAAAATGCTCATATGGTAACATGGAGGAAGAGGAGGAGGAGGGTATTGCATTCTGTATAAAAGAATGCATTTGTTTTGGTTGAGAGACTCCTGAAACCCTCCCTGGAGCTAATGCCTTTATGCACATTGAGTAGAGCATGTGGTGCTGGTGTGGTGGGAGAGGGGAGCAGAGAGATGTTATGAGTTTTAAAACCTGTCTCGGTGGAAATGAACAGGAATGCCATAACCCATCTTCAGAAAAGGATACACGTGGTGGTAGCCTTTTTCATTGATAATGGACCAGTGGATTCTGCCCCCTCCAAAGCACTATGCCAGGTGGTCATACCCCTTGGTGCACCTGGGACAGTCCAGGTGTCCCAAGAGACAATTGGTTTCTTCTGATGTTTAATGTTTCTCCTAAACAAGGTGCCCTAGCCCTGTCACCCAACAGGGCATTCAAATACAAATTTCCAGATGTTTTTACCTTGAGCCCAGCAGGAAAAATGACTCAGAAGGTATTTCTAGGACGCTGGGGGTTGTGTTAGTTCCCTAAGATGCCCGTGGGAAGCAGAAAAGCGGAGAAAACCTGCAGATCTAATGTGTCATGGATATGGGTTATGCATATTGTGCCTAGCTGAACTGGCAGGGAAGTGGATTTTTACATTATTACTGGCCTGTCCCCAAAGTGTCTGCACTGCATTTGGTTCTCTTGGGCCCTAAAGGGTCCTCCAGATTGGTGGAAGCAAGCCTGAGAAGGGAACCCTGACTCCCTTCATGCTGGCAGCCCCCATTAAAGCAAGACCATCGTTTTTCTTTGCAGCAGGCTGATGGATATGGTCTGGAGCCTTCGGTGAGGTTAGAAAGCCCTGTGCACACTAGGTTAGGCATGACAATGCTTTAGCCTATTAATGACCTTCCCATGAAGAGGTAAAGTTTATTCCTGATGCCACTGATCATCAGCTCCTTCAGACTGAGGCCAGCCACAGGCTTCCTTCCAGAGTGTGAAGCACCAAGCTGTGCCCTCAGGCATGGCGGAGACAGCACATGCATAGCACAGCAGCATGTCTCTGTACTTTTGTCCCTGCTGATCCTACCTTGACATTGATGGGTCCTACAAGCCTCCTTTCCACTCCTGTTTCCCCCCCTTCTTTTCTCCTGGAATTAATTATGTTAGTGAGGCTGCATTAATAGAAAAAGGAAAATATTTGTTTCATTGCTGAAATATTGACATGAAAAAAGAAAATCATGTACCAGCTATACTTTAAAAACCATCCCAATATTAATCACAAAGCTTTTCTTTTTATTTTTAATTTCATACACAAAGAGGACAACCCTCAAAATGGAAATATTTGTCATGAATCGTCCTTTCTCTTTTTAAAAAAATCATCTAAATGAAAATAGTAACAGTTTACTAAACAGTACAAGCATTCTTTATAGGACAATTGGTCTCTTCTGAATAACTTTTTCTTCCATTTGCTTTAAAAGGAGCTGTTTCCTCTGCTCTCTCAAGTAGCTTTCATGTCAGGAGCAGTGACAAGTCATTTGCTTGTAATATATTTCAGGGGACTTTTACATCAAGTTTACTAATCACTCAAGGTTTCTTTTGACTGATTCTGGCTGGATTATGACCACCTCCTAAAAAACAGAATAAAATTTTCTGTATTTTTTATGTTTATCCTACTGGGGTTTTAAATGTAACTCTGCTCTTGAATTTTTTGGTTCTATGTATTTGGGTTGCCAATCTTTTGAATAAAACTGAGGTTGAGGACAGAAAGTTTGTTTCTCTCTGGCTCTGTCTCTCCCTCTCGCTTACTCTCTGACAACATCCACATATGGCTGACTTTCCTTCTCCTACAATGCAAGGCATCCATGTCCAGGGTAAGCCTCTTGCAGTGGCTGGATAGGAGAAGAAACTATCTTATATTTGTGGTCTTGCTACATATAATTTACTAAATGGATGATATAGAGAAGATAAAACCGTTTTCATAATACTTTGTGTTCACTGTGGATTGCCATCATCCTGGTTTCCAATGCAGCATGACTCCAATTCCTTCTGTCTAGAATGTCCGTCTTCTTATCTTCTCATCTGACTCAGACTCAGGCTTCAGAGCTCTGCACCTCACTCCTGCCCAGTCTGCGATTCTCTTTTCTGATTTCATATATATCTATTCCAAAGACCTCAGCACTTACGGCATAGGCTGTTCTGACAGAGAAAGATGTGTCATAGATTCCACATTCCAGCATGTCTCCCAACTTGGGAATTCTCCCTAAAACATGCCTGGGGGGAATTCATCTGCTGATCCAGTCTCTGCTTGGATACCTACCAGGATGGAGAGATCACTCCTAAGAGGGAAAATACATAATTCCTAATTGCAGTTGCCTGATCTGGTTCATGTACCTGATTGCTTCTTTACCTGGAACCTAGTTGCTCGAAGACAGGGACTATATGTATTTAGCTATAGATATAGGTAGTGATAGAGCAATGTACATCCTACGCTGCCTGGGTGCACATGCTATTTGTATAGCTGTTAGTAACTGCTTTCCTCTGCAAGGTAAATGGTAAAGTGCACATCAGCTCTTTTTTGAGCAATAATGGATTACATATCTACTCATACATACTACGAAACATTCCCCCCACCCCAATAATAAGGTATTTAAGCCCTGGCCTGCTGGCTCAGTGGTAGAACGTTGGCCTAGTGTGTAGATGTCCTGGGTTCGATCCCCGGTCAGGGCACACACATGCTTCTCTTCTCCTCCCTCTCCCCTTTCTCTCTTTTTTCTCCTCTCCCAGCCAGTGGCTTGATTGGTTCAAACATGGGCCCCAGGCACTGAGAATAGCTTGGCTGATTTAAGCATTCGCTATGGGTGGATCCCGGTCCTGGCACATGTGTAAGTCCCTCTGGCACATTTCCCCTCTCAGTTAAAAATAAAAAAATTACATATTTAAGACAACTTGGTGGCATTTGTAACATGGGGGTAACTTCTAGTCTGAAGGCTGGTCCCATCTCTTGCCCATGAACAGTGGGCACACAGCCCCCATCACGCCCTCCATGGGCTGCTGGGTCGCGGTGGTACTGTAGAAGGCATGGCCACAAATGCAACTTTGGATGGAGGTTTGCTGTACCCCAGGCTGCCGCGACGTCATGTGGCCTTGGTGCTGACCCAGTGCCCCAGCGTTCTTCCTGCAGCGCAGCCTCTTTGGACTGTCAAGGGACAGGCGGGCGTGGCCCTGGCGCCCGCTGAGCCTGAGATGGGCGTGGTCTCCCATTCCTGCAGGGCACCGTCTGATAACAAAGTGCTTTCCGTGCGCCAGGACAACCCAGATGTCAAACCACCTGTGACCGAGCTCGCCTGCGTCAGTGTGGCACCATCTCCTTACAGACCCAGGCCACACACTGATACAAACACAGGTGGGCAGCTGGCTGCCATTCTCAGTGTCTTCATCCGGGTCTTTTTGCTCACAGAGTAAGTAGTTCTCCATGAGAACTGCCACCTCCTGGCTTCCAGCTCTTGCCCGCCGGAAGTGTTGCCCATTGGAAGCGGCCCCGCCGGAAGTGTGGAGATGCTTCCTCGTAGACGGGGGAAGAGCGCTATACCGGCTAACGAGGCGGAGCCTCATGTGTAGCCGCCGACCATGGGCTGCGTGTCCACTCGTGGAGGGCTCGGCCATCTTGGCGTCCTGGCAGGCCGCGGACACGACGCCAGGCCTCACTGTGCGTGCTCGGCCAGCCTCCAGGGCCTGCCCGGCCTCCTGGGACTGCTCCATGACTGCCATCGTCCGTCTCTCCCAGCCCCACTTGGTTGCTGGCTGCGGACGCGGCCCCGCGGTCGGCCCGGGAGAGCCCATCTGTCCATGGATCGGGACGCCGTCCTCTCTTGGGCTGGGCCGTCACAGCGCCGACGTGCGTGAATCGCACACTGGACCGGAAGCTGGAAGCAGCCCAGGTCAGGGCCCTCTGTGGCCGGGTGCGCGATCTGTCGCCGGGTGGGTTTCCCCTGAAGTCCTGTTGGGCGTGGAGCCACTGCCCCCTTGCGGAGAGCCACGCCTGGGGACAGAGCCACGCGCCATAGGGCGGTCACCTGGGGGAGATGCAGGCCGCCCCAATGCATCCTGCTCGCCTGCGGTGCTCCTATCTCCGCTCCTGTCCCCAGACTCGGCCGGCCTTGTGGCGTAGCCCCCGGGTACCCTCAGATCCAGGCTGCCCGCCGTGGGGCAGAGCGCACCTGCTGCGCCTGTCACCCCTGTCAGCCACACCTGTCAGCGGTGCGGGCTGTTGTTGTCCCCGCACAGACCTGGGCACCAGCTTAGACAGTTTAGTGCACCTGCCTTCCTGGGAATGTGGGGCTTCATCAGGGACTGCATTGCCCCCCCCAGAAAAAATTATTCATTGATTTTAGAAAAACACTGATTGGTCATTCCCCTTATTTTTGCACTGATTGGTTGATTCCTGGATGTGCCCGACCGGGGATCAAACCTGCAATCTGGGCGTGTCCCAACAGCGCTCTAACCAGCCACGGCCTCACCCCTTTATTGCTGTCTCATCTGTGAGGTGACCTTCTTTAGACAGGACCTGGTGTTTGTCTGCTCTGGGCGCAGTGTCCTGCCTCTCATGCTCCCTGGTCACCTGCGTCACCTCTCTGCAGGGAACAAGTGCCAGCTGCGCTAAGTCTTGTGACTCTTGGGCTCAGGGAGTGCTGGTTGCAGTTCCAACATGTAGAACCGTGGCTCATTTATCTGCCTGAGTCCGGGACACGGTTCGTGGTACATCTGAAGGGGGTTAAACTCAAGTCAGAAATCACTGGTTTCATAGCCAAAAAATAGAAAATCCACCTCACCTTTGTGCTGAAAATCAAGAACATGACCCCTTTTACTGATTTCTGGTCACCTTCTCACTTGTGTTGCTTCTGTGCCTTGACCATCATTTTGAGTTTTACATTTCAAGAATTTTCCTTAAGGATAAATAGAATTTATGGAGAGCTGTATTTTTTTTAAACCAGGCCTTTTCCTTATATTTCCAAATTGATTTTCATATTAGTCCTAAAAGGTAACTATGGCAGGTATGGTTATCATTGTATCTTGATTGCACTAATGGAGGTGCTTGTTGAATTGTGAAGGTCATGCTGTTAGGAAATGGCAGAGTACTGATTCAGATCTGGGGTTCTGTAGCTAGATTTTGAGATTTTGACACAGTGGTTCTCAGCTCTGCTTGCATGTTAGGATCACCCAGGGAGCTTTTTATGAAGAGGGCAAAAAAGGGTCAAATATATGGAGATAAGGAGAGTAGGCTTGGGGTGATGATCACACAATAGAGGATATAGATATTGTATTGTATAGGGTTGTGGACCTGAAATTTACATCCCAATGAATAGAATTTACAGAAGAAGGAATACTGATGCCCGGGTTTTACTTCAGACCAATTAAATCCAAGTCTCTGCAGGTGGCCCTCAGTGTGTTTTAAAACTCCCCAGGGGACTCTAACATGCATCCAGGGCTGAACACTATCCTGTTTTTCTCCCTCTCTGTCAGAGGATAATGCTTTAGAAAATCAAAGCAGCTAAAGTAGAAGGAAGCCAGGGCTCTGGACCTGCCCACCTGGATTCTGCCTTAGATTGCCTCCCCAGCACATAACAACATTTGTTCAGTCTCGAGTCGGATGTGAGCTGGGGCACTTGAAGGTAGGGAACATGACTTAAAGACAAGTGTTCAAGGTTCCTGTTTTACAGTTGAGGAAATGAGTCCAAGAAAGGGATTCCAGAGTGAGCAGAGGAGCCTTTTTGCCTGTGTACTGTAATTTGTGATTGGGTGACTGACATGATCACTCATGCGTGATTGTGATGGTGGGTTGCCAAGCCATTGTCGGTACAAAAATACACTGTCTCACCCTGGAGATCCTGAACACAACCTGGGGAGGTCTTCCTCCGGGAGCAAACTTCCCCTCTCCTTTCCTCCACCTCCTGGGACTCTGTTGGGGATTGATGACTCTGTAGGCAATTAATTGGATCTACATGTAAGTCTCATTTTTTATCTCAGACTGCTAAGAAAGACACACAGTTCTCAGCTATCAAATGCTGTACATGTCAGTCATCTGCTTACTCCGTTTTGAGAGGGTTTTCAGTTCTCTTTATGGAGCCTGCTTGTGTTTCTGTGGCGGTACCAATGAGAGTTAAACTCCCATTGCAGAGCCTCAGGCAATGGCCCAGGAGGTCTTCTGAGTCCAGTCTTAGCAGAAAGGTGGTTGCCCAAGTTAGCACAGCCATTGGTGGCTTGGTAGAATTGTTTGGTAATTGTTGCCATTGGCTTTGCTGAATATTCATATAATTGAAGACATTCTGTATTTACCTCTCATAGTCCATTTTTTATAAGGTATATATGGAAATTAGCTCACTAAATTCAACTAGTGTGATAAAAAATAATAAACAAATAGTGCATTTTTAAAAATTAAGAATATGAGCAACTTAACTATACTGCTATCATACTTGAAATGTGGCTGGAAAATATATTAGTCCAAAAAATGTGTGTATAAATAAACAAGTACATGAAGAAACAGATTTTTAGACTCATATGCAAAAGAGGTCCAGCCTATCTGCCAGCATGAGATAGCATATGCCCTCATTAGCCAGGCAGTAGCAACTACCAGGATTTTCTCGGGGTTAAGGAACCGAATAGTCACCCTTCTTGATGTTGATGTTCAGTGCCACTCTTGTCAGTGGAGGATTCTGTGTGCCCAGATAAGTCTCCCCATGGACTCCCTCAGGGAGTAAGGAATCTCAGCCTACCTCTCACGTCAGGACCACAGAAAGCTGCATAAAGACAAGAATAAGCTTAGAGCTTCTGTGAAAGGGTAGGAGGTTTTCTAATTTTCTTAGAGAACATAGCTTTTGTTATTGACTAATTTTGAATTAAGAAGCTATTGGTTTTAAAATGATACCAAATCATATATCTGAAAAATCTGATTTCTGTTTTGGGAAGGCTACAGAAGAGGTTAAGTAAATATTTTAGTTTGGATTGTGCATCTACCAAAGAGTTCTTCAGTTCTTGTATCACTCTACTTAAATCTCTAGTGTGTTAAGTTCCAGTGTTGATACTGAATTGTATCACTTCTCTGTTTGAAAGTGGTGATATTGATGTACAAACAACTATGATTTTATTATTTTATTTTATTTATTTTTTCAGAGAGACAGAGAGTCAGAGAGAGGGACAGATAGAGACAGACAGACAGACAGGAACAGAGAGAGATGAGAAGCATCAGTCATCAGTTTTTCGTTGTAATACCTTAGTTGTTCATTGATTGCTTTCTCACATGTACCTTGACCGCGGGCCTCCAGCAGACCGAGTAACCCCTTGCTGGAGCCAGCGACCTTGGGTCCAAGCTGACGAGCTTTGCTCAAACCAGATGAGCCCGCGCTCAAGCTGGAGACCTCAGGGTCTCGAACCTGGATCCTCCGCATTCCAGTCCGACGCTCTATCCACTGCACTGCCGCCTAGTCAGGTGATTTTATTAGTTTAAAAGACAATATGAAGTAACTATTCATTAACTAGAATATTTATGTGAAGACCAACTTACTAAACTTACTTGTAAATGAAGCTTAATTGCAGAGATCAGAAAGGATCTTAAGGATTGTCTAACTCCCTGCTACTCTCATTTTACAAAGGAGAAAGTCAAAGTGTTATTTTGAAATTCTACTATATTTGTTTCCCATCTGTAGTGATTAAATTATATTTTAAAACAAAATGAAAAGATTGGGGCTGGCCCCTGCTAGTTTTATGGTTCTTTAAATCACTTTTGAGCATCTGTACAGGTTGCAAGCCCAATATTGAGCACTAGAGCTAGGGTGAAAATGAAAGCAATGGCAATTTTAGATAAAATGAGTGTGCATGTGTACACACACATACACATACATACAGACCCATGTCTGTAACTATCTTTTCTACTTGATTACATGAGCATTAATTCTGTTAGTCTGCCATAAACTTCTCTTTCTTAGTACAGTGGACAATCGATCTCAGCAGAATTGTTTTTGACACCATGTCTGTTCTTCTGATTAGCCCCTTCACTGTCTGCCCTCAGTTTCTGAGGTACCCCTGTCCCCGTTCTGCAGACAGCCATTCAGATGAGGGAGGAAGAGCAGGGCTGTGGGTGTGCTGGCACAGCTCTCTGCAGCCTGCACTGAGGCACTTGGTCTGCTGTCTCAGTGTCACCACAGATGGCCTCGCTGGCTCTGCCCATGTGCAGGGACCCATTTGGTCCACTTAAAACCATTAAGACCTTAATTTTGTAACTTATAATAGGAAAGCGTATCTACCCAAGTAGAAACTAGATTTACAGTCATTTTCAGTTATGAAGTAAGACGCCAAGGCCCAAAATTCTCCTAAGTGTCTTCTAATGGGTTCTTTGTTTTAGTCCCCCCCTCTTATTAGAAATCATCAGAAACTTGATATCTGCATTACTTCTTTTAAAAGTGTACATATGTTTAATTTGATTTTAAATGATCTAAAATGGTCTCCACATTTTAGTAATGATTATACTGTTGTGGCCAAGTCACCGACTCTGTCTGCAAAAGGGTGTGTTTCTGCATGTGACCCAGAGCACATTCATAAATGTTAGATATTTTCTTCGGTAACAGTGAAGGACGCAAGGTTTAAGTGTTGGAGAGTCTGAGAAATTGTAGGGCATCTTCGTGACACAGAAAGGACTCTAGAGTCAGAAAGTGCTGGTCTGAGTCCTGCTAGCCATGCTCCAGGTCTATGTCTCAGAGAGCTCCCTAGCGTCTGAGCCCATAGAACATGGGAACTATATTTCCTGCCTTTTAGATTAAATGAGATAATGGGCCCACAGTATCTAATAGCATCTGACTTCTCATTTAGATATTTATGATTTTGTAGTTATTGTTTGTGCCATTCTTAATATGAAGATTCTTACTCTTTTCACTGTTATCACACAAAATAAAAAGGGTGACTCTGGGCAGGCTGTGAAGTCCCAGAGAGTGAGGGCATTCCAGGTAGAAGTAAGGAATATATGCAAAGTGGAGAGCATAGAATTTCATGTTTCATTCTCTCCTCCCACAGAACTGCTAAAATTAGAGTGAATATGGTTGGTGGTTAGAAAAAGTTGAACTCATGTTCCAAATGAATTCCTTTTCTTCAATTACCCAGTTTCCCCCTGTAAACCTAGAAAATAGAGAATATCAGAAATGTCCTTTCTCTTCACATCCTTTCTTTGTCCTGACGTGGCCTTAGGTAAGTGATCTGTTGGTTCTGCAGGCACAGCCATGTTTGATTCTGGAGTGCTCTCCCACAGTCCAGACCCTTCTGTTGACAGCGGTGACCACCACCTGACAAGCAGTCAGTGTCCTGGGCACTGGAGCTCAGGCTGACTCATCTCCCTTTGTTGGTGGTCTTTGTAGGTCAGAGACCTAGGGACGGACTCGAGTTTCACACACCTCGCCTTATTGTATAATTTTTATTAAAGAACAGACTTTTATTTCAAAAGCACTGCAGCTCTGAGGAGACATAACAGGGACAGGAACGTGTAGCTCCTGGACTGTGGAGCTTCTCAGCTGAAACACAGTGAGTGTAATACCTGTGTGCACAGCCTCTGCTGGCTCAAGGAGAATAGCTTTCACGTCAGAAAACATCCATTTCCACTGAGTCAGGGGGATGCTGTCAGGTCCACTAACCACTGCTCTGTCCTCTCTTACTTGCAGAGAAGCTCCCTTGGAGGCCAACGCTGGGCTGCGTGCAGATGCCTCCTAGATACTGTCTGATCCACGTTGACATTTGAAGAGTCACAGAATGAGGTATGTTAATACAGATGGGCCTTGTACTTACGTTAGCATCATAAAGGTTACCTGAAAATAGGGAACTCAGAGTGCTGTGATGCCTGATGTTGAATTAGGCTGATGGAGAAAGCATTCTTTTCTACCAGTGTTTCTTGCTTTTGATATATAGATGCTTCAGTTGTTCTTTATTGTTTAGTTGATTAAATATGCACATTAGGGTGATATGTTAGCTATGATTTTTTGTGTTATCTTTACACTGATGAGAGCATGGTATGTAATCTAAATATTTCAGAAGCAAACCAGATCAAGCTGAGGGCCTTAACCCCAAATCATATTAATATTTCCACACGGTGTTTTTCACCTTTTTCATCCCTGATATTTATATGGTTTTGTACAGATTTCACACACTTTCACTCAGATTTTTTAAGTGGGGCCTCATAAAAACTCTAAAAACTACTTGGGGGCATTACCGAATGAGCCTTTGTGTATAACCTATGCATTCTGGCACTTCCTTTGTCCCTCAGATGGAGCATCATCTGCCAGATTCAGACTGTAGAGGGCTGAAAGTGACGCTTTTTTGAAATCTGTTATTCTTTTGTAAAATTCCTCTTTAATGATTTATTCATGGAGAGGCAAATCGTTATTAACGTTTAGTACACATTACGTGTTTGCTTTGTGTCAGAGCTACTTTGTGTAATTTTCTGCTCACTATCATTTTCAATCCTCACTGTACCCTTGAAAAGGAAATATCGCCAAACCCTGTAGACATAAGGACACCAGGGCCAAAGGAGATGGACAACTGGCCCAGGTCACACTGACTTCTAAGAATTCACCCAAAACTGCAATCCTTTTCTGACACCAGTTTCCTTTCTCCATGGTGGCACGTCCTAGGCAGTCGTTTGTATCCCTTTTAAAATCTATCCTGAGAAGTAATTTCAATACTTTCAACGCTACTAATGAGTAGCATTACCTTGACCTGTGTGTGGAGACCTCTGTTCCTGTTCTGTGGCCTTGAAGTACACATGTGACTTTTCTGTACCTCTGCTCTCTGTTGTTGTGAGGAATGGGTAGGACTGGGAATGGTGTGCTCACCAATAAGACAAGTGTAACCCCATCGAGATTGTGAAGAATGAACCGATCTCCTGGACCTGTTTTCTCTATTTACTACACAATTACTGTACAATTTTTAAAGCGCTATCTTCTTACTCTCCTTTACTTTTTAGTGGTGACAGCATCAGAAACTCATCTCCTACATGTTGTCATTCCCACTGAGAGCAAATTGCCAGAGAGATAGACTCTTTTTAACTTTTGTTTTATTTATGTGATTAGTCTATGCCCATTGTAGGAAAAAAATTAGAATATTGAAATGCATATGTATACACATATAATAATAAAATTAAAACACTGAAAATATCATAATTCAGTGATAGTTGCCATTAATATGTCGTTTTAAAATTCTTCACAATTGTCTTCTTTGCACATTAAGTTTTAAATTAAGGTGGGTCATACTATAATTGTTCTTTACTCCTTTTTGTCCTTTATGCATCATGCATCTCTTTCTGTGTCTATAAGTATGTTTCTGTAACATCACTTTTTGTGGTATATAGTATTCCACTTTATAGTTATGCAAAAAATATTTTAAAATCTTACATTGTAATTTTATTGGCTGGCTTTTTAAAAAATTTTTCTTTATAAAAAAAGGTTTTAATGACCAATATTTTACCTAAAACTTTTTACTCTGTTAATTATTTCCATAACATAAATTCATAGTGCAGTATCCAGGTCAAAGAATATGTTGCATTTTAAGCCTTTTGAGAAAGATAATGCTTTTAATATGCTCCTCATATCTCAAGTCCTGTCATGTGACTGTATGTCCTTAAACTCTAAACATAGCAGCTAACCATCAGTGTTTGTATGGTCTGCCCTTCCATATACAGCTTTCATGAATTTGACTTTAAGAAAAAGTAATCTCATAGAATGAGGTTTAAAAGACTAAAATTTATTTTGATCTATATGTTATGAATTCCCAAGAACTCAGTTCCAGGTGTTATACTTTCATTCACTTGTTCAGATACTAATTCAGTGTACGAAGTACCTACTGTGAGTGAGACCTTAGCCTAGATACTGTTGACATGTGAGTGGATAAGACCTGGCACATGCTTTGAGGTGTTCACCTTTAGTAAAAGAATCTATGCTTACATAGAGTACTAGCCATATATATATATATATATATAAATCCATTGAATACAGTGGCCATGTTTATTCTTTTTTTTTTTTGCCATGTTTATTCTTGATGCCTAACCCTGAGTATTTCAGGACCCACCATCATTAGAGAAAGTTGTATTGTCTTCATTTACTGACTTGTAGAGTGTGCTGCACAAACACTTCTGACCCCCACCCCACTGAACTGTGAAAAGGAGGGGGATTTCTGAATTCTTGAGTATTTCCAGAAATAAATAGCCTACTATCCAGCAAGGCAGTTCATTCTAATTGTTGTTTCTGTGTTAATGGTTGAAGTATTATTATATTATATATCAGTTGTTCCTAATTTTAGTTTCTGGAGAGATTTAGTATAAGATCAGTTAGTTCAACTGAATCCAGTTCAAGAGATATATTTTAAGAATATGCTGTGGTTATATACTGTTCTAGCTGCTAAGGATTAATTTCTGTTTCATAGAACAGCATTTCAAATATTTGATGGTAGTTATATTTTGCTAAATATATGTTAAATAACTTACCCTAGTCTAGGTAAACTGCTACTATACTAAGCCTGATAAATTTCTATAAAGTAATACATTTGACCTCAATTTTTGATCACACTCATGAACTAGTTGGAGAGTTTGCCCCAAATGACCATGAAGACCGAGCTGTCCCCCCACCTTTGTACAAATTATCAATGACTATGTTAAAATACAAACAGAAGTCACTTGCCCCAAACTATTAGTGATTGTGACACAAGAAACCTTGACATGGTATGTGAATTTGATATAAAGGGTAAACTTGAAATAAAAATGAGGGAACCTAAAACATCTGTCTTGTTCAGCCACTTTCAGGAAGCCACGCAATTTCATTAGGAGTCGGTTACTTCATCTATCTATGAAATGCAGGATACAGTACTCTCTGCGGGACTCTGACTCATAGCTGCAGGCTAGAATCTTGTGTTTGGGGCTTGGGCTCTAGATGACATAGCTCTGATGCTGCTTAGGCTGTGGATCTGTTTTCTGGAGGGTGCCTTTCATACATGCAGCATGTATGTGGTCACAATTGCACACGCTTCGGTGGTAGAACCATGTCGTGTGAGCCCGACAGCTCTCCAAGGTAGGAAACATGATTATCTCCATATTAAAGAGGAGAAATCCAGTGATCTTGTGAATGAGGGTGTCCAAAATGTCCTGTCCTCAATAGCCCTACTCACCTCCTGTAGACTTGTTCTATGGCTTCTTTTATGGAGTGATTCTGTCTCACATGGGGTCTTCCTGTTTTCCTGCTGTCCTCTGTTTTTCCAGCATTATTGTCTTTTCCACAGAACTCTGCCTTCTCATGATATACCCAAAGTAGGACAGCTTCAGTTTTGTCATTCTGCACCCCCCCAACAATGTTTCAGAAATAATTTGCTCTAGGACCCACTTATTTGTCCTCCTGGTGTTCCAGAGTCTCCATAGAACTCCACTCCTGCACCATATTGCCAACGAATCAGTATCTTCCCATCAGCCATCTTCACCGACCAACTTCCCATCTGTGCACAGTGATTGGGAAGACGAGGATGTGGGTTGTCTCAGTCTCGGTCTCTAATGATACATCTGTGCTCCTGGTTATTATTCTAGTTCTTCCTGTGCTGCCCTTCTGTACACAGGTCAAATTAAAGATAGCCAGGATTTAACTCACCGGAGTCTTAACTTTCCATCTCTGGACTGCACTGTGGGCAGCGGTGAAAGACTTTCCTGCTCCAAACCCTGAACTGCAAGTAGTTTCTGGAATGCTTGGTTGTCTTAGAGGTAAATGCTTAATAATAGGCAACTTGGACATACAAAAATATAGAAACAACAAAAACACATTAATCCATAAACATTGTGACCTAGATATATGAGCATGAGTATTATATAATTACTTGAAATTCTTTTATAAAATGAACCTTCTTAGAAAAACTAATACTCTCTATTTTAGTTCACAGATGTGTTTAGTTGTTCATAAATATTATCTTTTTAGATTTTGTGAATGATTATATTTTTTACTTTCGTATTCTCCCCTTTCCTGGTACTTATTATTACTACTTTTTACATCTTATCAATTTCAAATTCTTTAAAATTTACCATATTAGCCTGACCTGTGGTGGTGCAGTGGATAAAGCATTGACCTGGAATGCTGAGGTTGCCAGTTCAAAACCCTGGGTTTGCCCGGTCAAGGCACATATGGGAGTAGAAGCTTCCTGCTCCTCCCCCCCTTCTCTCTCTCTCTCTCTCTCCCTTTCCTCTAAAATGAATAAATAAATAAAAGTATGAGATATCTTAAAAAAAAAAAAATTACCATATCAAAGCTTTTGTTTCCTTGGCCTCTTATCCCCATTCTTGACTTGATGCTACATGCTGGTCTCTGCTTCTTTGATAGGTAAACATTATAAGTACAGTCAGTAAACAATAACTATCTACTTAATCTTCACAGTTTATATTCACTGATTAGAAGAAATGGATGAAAGGAAATATCAGTGTGTCCAGAGTCTGGCAATTTGAGGATGTAAATAAAAAGCCCTCATAAGCATAGATCATTCAGAGGGGCATACAGTAAAGACGTTTTCTCAGCTCGAAACTAACAACTAATAAACTTGGAGGTATAATTAAATGGACAGAAAAGGTAACCTGGCCATGGAGCTAGGTGTCGAAGAAGTTTAAGGAAGAGTCTTACTGCCTCCCTCCCTCTCTCCCTCCCTTCCTCCCTCCCTCTCTCCCTCCCTTCCTCCTTCCCTCTCTCCCTTCTTCCTTCTCTCTCGCCATCTTTCCCTCTCTCCCTCTTTCCCTCTCTTCCTCTTCCCCTCCCTTTCTCCTTTCCTCCACCTCTCTCCCCTCCCCTACCTCTCTCCCATCTTTCTCCTTCTGCTTCTTTTATGTTGAATGCTTAATCATGACAATAGAATGTGTATTTTGATATGGAAGAGGCATTATTTTCCTCCACACTTTAGAAAGCAGTCACATTCAGGAGTAGCCCTGAAATAACAGGGAAAGTAAATACTCTTAGCCCTTAGAACATCTCAGCCATAGAACAAAAGAAGTTTGTCATCTGAGTCCAGACCAGAAACCTGTAGTGGGGCCTACTGTCACAACTGTCAAGATACTAAGAAACATTAAATGACTACAGAGGCCTGAAAATAAAGGTCTCTCCAGAGATAGCTTCCTTTATCTTAACAGTCATTTTTAAGTGGCTGGGGTCAATGTTGACAGCCAAGACAATCCAGAGCTGTCTCCTTCCACTGACACCATAGTCACAGTGCTGGGGCTGAGGGATAGGAAACTCAGAGATGGCCTCCAGGGAACTGTATACACAGTAAGTGGTGGGCACAGCCCCATGCTTTCCAAGGGGCATGTGATGAGATTAGAATAAGAACAAGAGACCTGTACTCTGGCATTGTAAGGTCCTACGACGACGTGTCTGTCTTCTTTTGCACAACCTGGCTCTCTGCCTCAAGGTGGCACTTGATTCCGTACATTTCCCCCACCATCCTGAAGTGTCTCCTTTTATATGAAACTCAGCTATTAAAATACGGCCAGAAAAAATATTTCATCTGACTAAAGGTTGGGACCTCATGCATTAAAATTTCAAGCATCAACTATTTAACCTCTTTACACTATTAACTACATGGCATTAAGGACTTATTGCTAGTTTCTTAGAATTGTAAATAATATAATGGCTCTCTAAAAACAAGCTTCTTATAATTTAGAGGTGCATGCTGAAAGATGTCTAGATAAAATTGTATGATTTCTGGACTTTTCTTCAAAATAATGTAGAAATAATTATTGGACGGCAGTACAAATGAAATTACATTGGCCAAATGTAACTGATTGATGGGTAAATGGGATTTATTATACTCTTTCATCCATTTTTATATTTATTTAAAGTTTTCCACATTAAAATGTGCCAATGAATGGGAAACTGCATAACATAGTAACTAAAGAGGCACCCCAAGTACCAGACTGGTGGGAATAATCCAACCTCTTACCTCTAAAAACGGCATAAACTTCCTCTCTGTGCCTCGGTTTTCTCGTGTGTAAATGTTGATGAGAAGTCTGGACTCCGTAGATGGCATGAGATGTCATGTGAACCAGCAGGCGTGCCTCATGCGTGGCAGAGCCCCAACATGCAGTGGATTTTGCATTCATTTTCCACTTAGACTTTCTTGTATTAGCAATTGCTTGTATGGTTTTTTATATGAAAAGCATTTGCAACTAATAGTTACCTTTCTATTTTAAAATCAAAAGCAGAATTGATCTAATAATTAGTGATATTTTGTGACTTGTAAGTTGCTTATATTTCTAAAGGTATTTAAAGAAATGCTACAAAATGGGCCTGCTAAGAATATATATGATTTTTTTTTCAAAATATTATGGCTTAATAGATTAGACAGATTAGCCACAATATTAACCATATCTTGAGTACTTAATTGCTTTATTTTCATTTTCTTTTGCAAAAGGTAAATAACTGCATTTTTTATAAATACAATTGTTGAATAGTCATTTATATTCTACCCTTATATAACACTTGAGTGGTAATAACTGTAAAGTTTCATCATTAATCCTACAACACTCTCTTTTTCACATTGTTCAAACCCTAACTCATAGATATTATAAAAAACGAGTCTTCCCTGGCCAATTGGCTCAGTAGATAGAACATTGGCCCAGCATGTGGATGTCCTGGGTTAAATTTCCAGTCAGGGCACATAGGAGATGTGACTATCGCCTTTCTCCCCCTCTCTCTCCCCTTCCTCTCTCTTTTCCCCTCTCACAGCCAGTGGCTTGATAGGTTCAAGTGTCAGCCCTGGGCAATGAGGATAGCATGGTTTGTCCAAGTGTGTCAGCCTCAGGTGCTAAAAATAGCTGGATTGATTAGAGCATTGGCTCTAGGTGGGGTTACCAGGTGGATCCTGGTTAGGGTGCATGCGGGAGTCTTTCTCTCTGTCTCCCCTCCTCTCACTTGAAAAAAAGAAGGAATTTATATTGGGAATTCGGACAATTGTATTTTATAAAGAACTCAGTTCTGCTGATAAACAACAGTTTAGAAATATGAAAGTATATAGAACAGCGGATGTTCATTATTTTCTCCATTTTTACCATCTTTTCTTTATGTGAGGTCTGTTTTCTCCTTCCCTCCAATTTGGGATCACAGGTACAACCTGTGGGACTCCAGGCATCATTTCAGTTGCTGAAAGATGACTAAAGTGACTTCTACGTGGTTTATGTTTGAGCACCAGTGTTGTACAGATTGCTGTGCCAGCCAAGGAGGGATAAGGAGATGAACAAAGACCATGCTTTCTGGGAGTTCGTCAAGATTCAGCAGGTGAGACCAGGGCAGACAGAAACACTTGGTGCCATAAACAAGTGTTAAAAGAGCTCCCAGGAAGAGGTGTTCATTTTGATGGGCAGAGCTGGGAGGATTTCCTTGTAAGATATGGTTAAACAGCCCTGGGATTCTGATATGGAGGAAAGAAATAGCCATGAACAAGAGGTAAAAAAGGAGTGGGGGCAGAATATGGAAGGGAAATAGTTCCTAAGATGACTGAATGGTCATGTTAAATTTTGCCTTTCCAAACTCTTCTATGGCTTGGTAGCTCACGTGATCTTTGCAAAGGACCCCTAGCATTTGGAGTATCTAGAACAAGAAGATGTCAAGATGAGAAAGGAGATGTGGAAATCAACAAACAAAGTAACCATTGGTGTCTTCTTTTTTTTATATTTTATTATTATTAATTTTAATGGGGTGACACCAATAAATCAGGGTACATATGTACAATGAAAACATCTTCAGGTTATCTTATCATTCAGTTGTGTTGCATACCCATTGATGTCTTCTTGATTCCCTTTACTCCTCCTGGCTCCGTTCTAAGATTTGAGGAGGCCTCTCCCTGTGTTGTTGCAAAATGGCTTTTTAAATTAAATGACATTTGTAAATTCCAAAAACTGCCTCATCTATATTCCAAGTTAAATACTTCTGCTAGGAGGAATAGACTGATCTCAATTAGGCACCAGTAACCTATGTCTCAACTAAAGTATAGTGGTGCTGGACTAGTTAGTGCTCAGGTCTACCTAATCGTGGTGGATGCCCTCAAAGGTGAAAGGCAGCCTCCTGGTGTCTGGTGGGGTGGAGGGTGTCTGGTCTCTGAGGGTCATATTCTATGGACAGGGCAGGCTGTGCAGTGCTTTCAGGTCATAATACTACATGGCTCACTGGCACAGTGGCCACCTTCTCCTCACTTCAATTATAGACAAATCTTAACACACAGAAATATTCATTATTTTTAAAATAAGCCTGAAACATTTTTTCTTTCATCAACACATATATGCTGAGCTCCTACTATGTGTTTTTAGACACTGGTGTGTATGAAACCCAGGCATGGGTCCTTGGGCACTCCCATTCCACAAGCACACAGAAGAGTAAAACATACGTGAGATAGTAGAAACCATGGTGGGGGCATAAGCTGTTAGAGTGGGGCTAGGCTTTAGTTAGGAAAGTATTGAAAAACAAGGAGGGACCTTCCTGGGCAGAGAACTTCCTCTTTACTAGGGAGCAAGAGGAATGAAGCATGGTGGTGTGGGGAATATGCTAATTACATGCAGAAGGTAAATGTGGAAAAATTGGCTGAGATGAGCGTGTGAAGGACATGATCCTGTGCTGAACTGCTTGGAAAATTTATCTTAGAGATGACAGAAGTGCAGTGAGTGTGAGAGTGGGGGATATTCATGGAATGATTGAAATGCGGAGGAGAGGTGGAAAAGACCTCCCAGAGCAGCGTCTGTGCTTCCATGACACCAGCTTAGTGCAGCGGGAAGCACACTGGTTTGGGTGTCTGAGCCCACATCTTGCAGCTCTGTGACCTCAAGGACTCCATCACCCCTGCAGGCTTTGCTGTTCTCATCCAGTGGGTGTCCCTAGTCGGGGGTCCTGATGCTTGGAGCATCATACAGGTAGGAAATCCACACCTTAAGCCAGAGATAGCTTACAGCAGAAGCCACAGAATGTGGAATGGGGTTGAAAGAAATTGACTTTTTTCTTTATAGATTCAACCAACACTTTAAGATGGAATTTCTGTAATAACATGGCTGCATCTATTTCATATTTCCAAACACAAAGATCAGCTTCACATCTCTGCTGTATAACACACACACACACACACACACACACATACTATACATGTACACACAGATGCATACTGACATGTACATGTACATGCATGCACACATGTACCACACAAGACATACACCACACAGATGACTGCACACTCACACACTTATTAGGACAACTTCTTTAAATTTCATTTCCAGACACATCTGCCCAGTGCAACCCCAGTCATGCTTGAAGGCCAATTGAAATGCCCACTCATGGTGACACCCCCTGCAGGGGTCCCCAGCGCTATCACCACTCTGGGCCAGTGCACTTCTGCGCTGTTGTTCTTTCATAGTGCTTTTTATATTTCTGAGACAGTGTTGAACTGTCTCCTTGCATTTTGATCAGCTTTCCTGGTTGCAGCCCCCTTGAAGCACAGAGCTGGGATCACAGCTCTCCAGATGGAGGCTGCTGTCTAATGGAATGATCCCTGACCCCATCCAGGGCTCTGGCTTCAGTCTGCCCATGGACTTACTCTGTGAGGTGTTCACACATGAAGATAAATTTATCATTTTCCCTTGTGTAACCATGGTGTACTTTAGGAATCTTGTGAAGCTATGGTTGTAAGAAGACTTAAAAATACATATGCAAAGTGATACTACTAAAGATATTCTATAGTGCAATTTTAGTGCTGGTGTTAATATTTACTGTGCATTTTAAGAGTATACTTTAATCACATAAGACCTTTTTTTCCAGCCTACTCTCAT
Source organism: Rhynchonycteris naso (assembly GCA_037038555.1). NCBI lineage: Eukaryota > Metazoa > Chordata > Mammalia > Chiroptera > Emballonuridae > Rhynchonycteris > Rhynchonycteris naso. Next base: position 110,118,288 of record CM073001.1, read on the forward strand.
TAACCTCAGAAATTACATAAACCCAAATCTCCTGGAAAATAAATACTCACAATTGGGATTACTGAAAGTAAAAACTAATGGTTTTCACATTTTATGAGTGATTAAAAATGCCCCTTTCCCTGATTCTCCAAAAATGTTTGGAAGACAAGTCTGTTTACATTGTGATTAAATTGTGGCATGTGAACTCTGTGAGTGTATGTTTTTCTCCCTTCCATTCCCTTTATACAGACATGGGACATGCATGGCATTGAATGTTGGTCCTCTGCACTCTATTCATAATCCCTTGGGTTGTGTTTCAAAAGGTCTCCATATCATTTTTTACTTTTTATTTTAGTGTAAGAGGCAAAAGGTTCAAAATACCAAAAAGAACATGGATGCTAATTTTCAGCCAGAGTAATATGTTTGTGGGGGGATGAACAGCAGCACTTTCTGTGACTCCCCTCCTTGTGACGTTCAGAGAGAATAACCCCAGTGGTCTTCTCCAGTCTTTATTCTTGGGAAACTTAATCCACTCCTTAGTCATCTTTCAAACTTGCAGCAGACTGGAACAAACGGCTTGATGCTGCCCTCTGATGCAGCTGCTCCAAATGCTGCCCTTGCACCTTGGGCAGGTCACAGATCAGCACGTGGGCTGTGAGCCCTGATGTGCTCTGCGTGGCTTCCTCCTTCCTCCAGAAACTGATTCTGGGTCTGATGAACCTACGGAGGATCACTTCCGGGGGAACAGGGAGTCTTTCCTGATGAAATCTGTAGTCTTTCCAGCAAGGCACATTTAAATGCCCACACAGTAACACAGCCCTCAGTTTTGTAGAAGTATAATAGGATTGGGAAGGTCTCTGGGGTCTGCTTTTCATGCCATTCTCTGTTGTTTCCAAACATTTAATTGATCAGTAGTTATCTGTATATGTATTTTTGAAATCCCTCTTCTCACTGTTCCATTTAGTATTTAGCTTTTCTCTCAATGACTGAACAGTATCAGTTTACATTATTCATTCCTTTGCTTGAAAAAAATTAATGACCACATTAACTCCAAGAACAGAGCAGACTGTAGAAAAAAATCACAACCTTTACAGAGAGTGCATGTTAGTGTGTGTATGGGAGGGCAGGCAGTCTACGGGACGAACACACGTGTGCTATCAGGTGGGGTAAGGCTGTACGGGAGACTGGAGCAGGACAGGGACATCAGGAGCTGGGATGGGAGGGCAAGGCCCTGGGTTGAGTAAGGTGGCGTGGCAGGGTCTAGCTAATAGGTTTTCTTGGCTGAGTTTAGAGAGCAGGAAGAGTGAGCCTGTGGTGTCAGGGCAGGCGCGTGCTGGGCAGGGAGAGCGCGGCTGCAAAGGCCCTGGGGCATGGCCACAGCTCAGGTCCAGAAAATGGCAAATGCGCCTGCAGTGGGAGCAGACTGAGGCATGTGACAAGAGGGATCACTATGGCAAGCTACTAAAAGTTCTGGTGAAGCTGCTGTAACTAGATCAGTATTCTAAGAGAATCAGTCTGGTTGCAGGTGGAGAAGAAAGGTGAGTATGGGAAGGAAGAAAGAGTGGAGCCTGTTGCAGTAACATAAGCAAGAGGTGACACTCTTTGGACTGGGGTGGTGATGGTGGAGATGGACAATGTGGTGGGGAAGACTTGGAATGAGGAGCCAACAAGTCAACGGACTTGCTGACTAAATGGTCATGGGATGTGAGAAAGAGGTGTCAGGATGCCTTCAGAAACGCTGCCTGAGCATAATGGAGCCTACTGCTCAGGGGAGGGCTAGGGGAATGGGCTTTGGGGGGCAGCCAGGAGTTTTGTTAGACAGGTAGGTTGTGATGTCAGCTGTATTCACTTGGGCAAATCTGCAGTTCAGGGGAGATGCCGTTCTGGAGATGGAAGTGTGTGATTGTCAAGGTGCATAGGGCATGAGGTCCAAGGAGTGAACTCGTGGAACAGATAAGTAGTCCACACTCTGAGCTGTCTGGGAACTGACATGCTGAACTTCGCAGCGTAGAGGTTTGGCCAGACAACGTGGGCAATGGAGGGAGGCTGGGTCAGGATGAGCAGAAAGACCGTGGACTGCTGGAGGTGGTTGATAGGGAGCACCGAGAATCATCCCTGGTTGGGTCATGCCCAGGCCATTGCCAGCCCTGATCACAGCACTGAGTAGAGGGGTGAAGCTGCCTGGTGTGAGAAGAGAGGAAAGAGGGAGAGAAGAGTTGAGGTGGGGAGCGTGGACCACCTCCTCTAAGAGTTCTGTCCTGTAGGTGGCAGGTAATTGGGACACCGCTGGAGGTAGGTACAGACTCCAGTGAGGTCTTTTGCGTTGTTTTTCTTTTTAAAGAGGGAAATAACATAGCCCGTGAGCATGGATGTGGGAAGGCTGCAGAGGAGACAGAGTGGGGACCCAGCACACAAGCGGAGTGGTGGCCGCAGAGACAGCACCCAGTGGTGCTGTCAGGATGGAAGACAGCCTAGGTGCTGACTTCTCAGGGGACCTGGGTGTTTACTGGTCATCAGTGAAGAGTGAAACAGAAGAGAGGAGAGCTTTGAGGAGACAGCACAGTAACCTGGGTTAGCACGGGGTGATAGAGGTGAGAGACACTGAGGGGGAGGAAGGCCAGCAGCGTGGAAGTCCCAGGAGAAGGGGCTTGAGATCTACTCAGGGAGAAGAGGGAAGATAACGGTGATGGCTGGGACCCGGGATGCTGGGAACAGAGGCCACAGCAGAGATACAGCTATTGGTACGAATGAGGTTCCAGGTGTGATTGTGGAAGTGTGTGACTGAGGAAGGGACAACTACGAGCACATTGGAGGAGAGGCTCGAAATTGGGAGGCAGTGACACAGTCACAGAAGGAGAACATGTGACCCGAAGCTCAAAGATGCTGCAACAAAGGAGGCTGTGAAGAGGCCGAGCCTGATGGCTCACGGTCCAAAGGAGTTGGGCTTTATTTATCTAAGGTGAGACGACGGTCTGGGAGCAGCAGACACATGCTCCACATGCACATGCACATGGAGGCACAGAGTCTGTAAGCAAGGCTTCCCAGAGCCCCTCTCCCCCCACATGGCTGCATTTTTCTGCATCTTTCTCTCAGGAAGCAGGAATGGAGGAAGGCCATGGGATATTGGCATTGGCAAGGAATCTGTGTTTTCTAATAGACTTAATAAAGTCAACAAAATGACCAGGAAGGAAAGAAAAATGGAATGGGCCACCCTTCACCTAATTGTAAAAAGAGGAAGGTCATTGTTAACATGCCCCTCAGTGCTCTGCAGTCACTCTGTTCTGTCTCTGCACCCTTGGAACTGGCCAGCGGGAGGTCACTCCAGGGCATCCAGAGGCCATGCTGTATTTTCTTTATAAACCACTTTGCTTGAGTGCCTACTGTTTGTAATGTCCCTTTATTGCTGTACTTGAAGATGCTTGTATGCAGTGAGTACCAATTAGGGAGATTAGTTGTAATTTTTTCTCTGCTTCTTTGTCACCTCTTTGCTCTGACCTCAGTGTGACTGATCTATGATTAAATGACAGGTCTTTCTTTTCCCTCCCTCCTCATTCCATCCCTATTTCTGGCACATGGTAGGGACTCAAAAATAAATTTCCAAAGGGAATCAATTGTATGTGAATGTATATGGCACTCTGCTAATAACTGAAGAAATGAGATGAGGTATATAAATACGGGATGCACTTGGTCTGTTGCTATCTGTACACACGCACACACTTGCAGATTTCTAAGAGGTATACACACACACTCTCGTAGATTTCTAGCAGGTATACACACACACATATATGATTTCTAATATTGCTTGAAGGCCGTATGGCCTTTGGAGTAATTGATAGTGACTGGGGGTAGCAAGAGGTAATTCTGACAGAGAAGCAGAGAGGATCTAGTTTATGCAGATGGTCCCACTGAGAGTCTGCCTTCCTTATTGGAGGAAGGACACTCAGGCAGAAGGTACTACAGAGCATGAGGAGGATTGGGGTGTGTCAGAAACCACAAGTATGTTCATGGTGCTCTACTATGGGGACAGAGACAGGCAGAGAGAGATGACAGGTATGCAGCATCTCTGTGTTGAAGAGCTCTGAATGTCCAGCTGAGCAGAAAGGCCTCACACTGTGGTGAATGTTTCCCACCCATTGCTAGAGAAGGTGAGCACAGGTTAGACATGGTAGCCTGGCTTTAAACAGGTGACTCTGTCACAATCTCAATGGTAGCTTGTAGGCAGAAGCCACTGCATATATCCAAGTGAGAAGTAAGAGGAGTAAACAAACAGCTGGTAATGGCAGTGACCTGAAACCTGCCGGAACACAGAGCGTTCACATTCATGATCTCATTTAATTTGCACACCTTTTAAGAGATGAGAGATCCCTCCTCATTTTGTGGGGCAGGAGACTGAGAGAAGTGGTGGAAGAGCCACCAGAGGGTGACCTGCAGCCCGGGTGCAGGGCCACTGACTCTTTGTAGCCCACGCAAATCTGGGTCAGTGAAGAGGCGAGAGTACCAGTTTAGAAAAGTTCCTGGCCACTGGTATCAATATGACATTCAAGTGCATGATCACTTTTCTGGAAGCTATTCTTACTGTATTTTACATAATTCTAATTGCTTTGGTTTTTTGTTTTGTCTCATCCTTCACCTGTAGATAGCTTGGGAAGCACTGCACGGTATTTCTTGGTGAGGTCATGTTGTTGGACACGGAAGTGCCAACACTGATCACTAAGCTCTAAATCCTTGATCCTTGCTAATGAGACAAAACTATTAAAGAGTTTTTCTGTCTTCCGTATATTTAAACACAACATATGGTGTCATTGAAGGGAAGCCTGTTCTAGAAGTAACTTGGAGTTAGTTAGGCAAAGTGTCATTTCTGTTTGCCTTGTAAATGGGCCATTTGTTTCCCCTTCTTCCCTACAGGTTTGTCTTTATGATTATATCTTATTAGACTAACAATTCAATGAGTGTGACTTCTTAAATATATAATGCTCGATTTCAAGCCAGAATGGATGTGAACGTGTTGTGAAAGGAAGCCAGCCAAGATGGACAGCCACACAGCAGCCTCAGGGCTGGTCCCCACCAGCAAGAGAATGGGGCTCTGTACCAAAAATTAATGAAAAGGGTGAAGTCACAAACAAACAAACAAAGAACCTCATAGACCTAGACAACAGTATGGTGATTACCAGAGTGGGGAGGTAGACGAGAGTAATACAGATAATGTATTATAGAATGATACACTTGGAACCTATATAATTTTGTTAACCAATGTCACCCCAATAAATTCAATAAAAAATGTAAAAAAATAATAAAATTAAAAATATTAAAATATAAGAAATTAATGAAAAAGAAGATTCCTCTTAAGGATTTTCTGCTCAGTTTTCTCAGTTGAACTTGCCACTGGTTTTCATTTGTCAGTGTAACATTTACCATAATGGTTTACAAACTTTTAAAAAATTGTTAGTGTTACAGTGATTTTTTTATACTTCTGGATATTTTTCAAGATAAATTCACACCTAGTTTTAGTAGGCTATGACTTAGTCTACATATGGAAAATTGGGCCTTAAGGTAATACATTTTGTGTTTCAATCAGAGTTTTTCCTACTCTGTTTTCCCTCTCTTTCTTTTCTTCCACCTTTCTTCTGTAGGTGAACCTGTCAGCCTCTTGTGCAAATTTACAAACTCATCATTCTACTCACCTCAGTTATTGTTTATGCTAAAATGTATGGAAATTAAATTTCTGTAGTTTGAAGGTGGATTTTTTTCTCCTTCCTTTTATTCTTCCCTTTCATTCCTAGTTAACAGTGACAGAGAAACTATTTAGAGTTGAGAAAATAAAATTCTCCCATCCAAAGTAGGCATATGCATGAGTCAAATATATACGGCCTTTTGGGAAGTTAAAAAATGACCTCATTTTAAACTCTACATTATATTTCATAAATCTATGCCTAACATTTTGGAATTCCCATCTGCTATACTCAATCTCACCCTTTATTATTAACTAGAAGACTGAATTTTAAATGAATGCTCAAGTCACACATTCAGAGTAAGCACTGGATTCATAAACTTGAAAGGAATTGGAGGGTGTTGGAGTATAGGGTGCTGTCCCAAAGGTTCTGTCCTTGGTCTTCTCATTTAGAGACTGGCTTTATGGGTGGTCATTTCATGGTTTAACTCTCGTCTTTATAGCTAACACTCAGATCCCTGTTATAGAATGCCAGACACTTGTATTCATCTCTTTCAGGATGTTTCTACTTAGATGCCCATGGGCACCTCCAGCTAAGCACATCCCAGTCACAATCAACCTCTTTCTACCACCTCTCTTCTTTGGGCTGAGTTTAAATCGCTGAAGTGCATCCAGCCTGTCGCGGGCAAAGCCCAGGGCAGCCGCTCCCTCCTGGTACCTTTCGCACTCACGTATAGAACCCGAGTCTTCTATTGGAAGATTTTGTTCTCTATTCCTCATGTTTTGATCCCTATCCTCATGTTTCTTGCAATATGGTCTAGTGTCACACCTGCTTCTTTTATGGCTTTCCTTTTCTTTCTAAAATCGAATGTTAAGCATATACTTTTAAGTCATCCCTGTGGGTTGGAACCCAGTCTCTACCTGTTTGGAGACCTTGGAAATGCCTCTCTGAGTTTCCATTTCCCCATCTGAAATGATTGAAATGACAAATACTGCAGAGAATTCCAGTGAAGATAACTAATGTTGCAATGCAAAAGCAGCTCACAGGTTTTTCTGCATTCAGTAAGAACCAGCTGATATCAGTGAGGATTAGCTATGTAATTGCTCCGAACTTTACCTTTTGCAAAACTACCTCCCCAGGCATAGGCTCTGCCTGGGTAGCCTCTGTTCTTCCCACGTTACCTGCACATCTTCCTTTGTGGATTACTCTCCTTCACCATGGTGGCAGGACAAGGTCCTACCTGTCCTTAAGGCGCTCTTCCTATGCTACTTTTTTTCCCCTAGTGTGCTCCCCATTCCAATCCTGCCTGCTGTGCCATCCTAAATATCCATGTAGGTCTCAGCCACAGGAGCACATAGCATACAGAGTCAGGGTTCAGTGTTCTGGGCCCTCGCCACCCCACTCTAGCAGTGCTGTTACTGCTGCACCTGTGAGTTCCAGATAGGACCCAGGAAAACCTTGTAGGGTTGTAGGTGCTGTAATCATTACTGCAGAGTTGGTGTAAATATTGAGATCCTAACATGCTTAACTACCTGGAACTCCTAGTGCCTCAGGTCTATTGGCTTTTATTATAGTACTCTCAGTGAAGAGTTAATCCTCTGAGGAGCAGTGTCACATTTCAGAAGAATCACAAGCTCAGATCTGTTTCAGGCCTTGCTATGCCATGCCTTAACTCTGTGAGTTTTGTCGAGTTATGTGACTTTCCTGAGAGTCCCTTTATTAATCTACAAAGTGGGCCTAACACCAGTAGCTGCCTTAGAGCTGCTATAAAGATTAAGTGAGACATTGCTTGTACATCTCTTAAAATGATTCCCAAAACGTGACAAGGTTGCTGAAGGCTGGGTTCAGTATGTGAAGCGGTTGTTGAACCCCAGGAAACATGCCTGGAGCTGTATCCCTCGTTTCTGTCTCCACGTGAGCCAGCCCCACCATTCAGCCCCACTCAGGGTGCCCCGTGCTGCTGTCCCTGTGTGTCACCTTCATCATTGTCACCAGTGCTCATGAAGGTCTCATGAGCCGCCACTCAGCGTCCTTCCCTTCCCTTTATTGTCATCACTGTCAAAAGCTATGTGCACTGATTGCTTTCGCTCCAGTTCTTAGGATTATTAAATTTAATGCTCACCACACCCTGTAAGGTGTGTGCCATTACTACCAATAGTTTACAGATGACGCAGCTTTGCTGAAAGGTTAAGTAATGTGCACAGAGCCACTTAGCTGCCAGACCTGCCCTCCTGAATGGGAGCTTCCTCAGATGCTGACTTGTCCTGTCTGAAGTCATCTGTCACCCCCAGTCGGACTTGGTGATGTAACCTCATTGGAGTCCCCACTGGTTTACTCTCTGCCTGCTGACACTAACACTGTGTGCTGTCTCAAATGCTACTCGCTCTGCCTCTGTGAGCCCAAGGACTCTAACTAAAGGAACAGTGGCTCTTATAGATTGCATTTTTTTTGTACCAGGCACTATACTCATGTTCACTTACATCATCTCATTTAACTCCAATGACAGCTTTTAAAAGTGGAAGTCATTAGTCTCATTTTCAAATAAAGAAACCAAATTTTAGGTGCCCAAGACATATAGCCATTAAGTGATAGAACAGGGATTTGAGTGCACGTCTGACTGCTTCCGGATGTCGTGCTGTTACATGTTACCTCTTTTTTTAACCTTGTGTTTCCTGTAGGGTTTGGTCTGGTATCTTGCATATGAGAAATATCTTTAAAGTTTGCCAAACTGATTCGGGTTCACTGGGTTTTGCTGTGTATAATTCTCTGTGCCCTTATTAAAGGCAGGTAGATTTCTCCAGAAGTTTCATGGTCCACCACCACCTGAACTCATTGCAGCACTGACCTTTCTGTGACATTCAAGGCCTGGCTGTACCATACCGTCCTGGCACCCTATTCTTGTAACTGGGGTGTGGTCCTCAGCAGACACTAGCATGCTCACAGGGAGGTGATCCCAATGGCCTTGGTCACAGGTCAGTGTTGGAAGGATCTGGAATGCGGTCCATGGAAACCAGCCATGGAGGCAGCGGTGCAATACTGTCTCTTCAGCAGAGGGATATGACAGCTCATTTGAGCACAGGGCTGGGCCTGGGGTTCGTTTTGTTTGTTTTCAACTTTCAGCCATACATGAAGTCATACAAAGAGATTTGGGAAGGTGGAGTTGGAGGGCTAAGAGCATACATAGCATTTCTATTAATACCATGGGATGATGTATAGACCTCAGTAGAGAGGAAGGTGTCAGGCCCTGGACGAGTGGGCCGGGCTCCAGGCCATGGTGAAAGAAACGGGCAGCAAGCACAGGACCTGGCTGTCCACATTGGTTTACCAGAGGGAGGGCTCAGGCCCTGCCGGTCAGGCTGCGTGAGCCCAAGATCCAGAAACACGGAACAAGTAACACAGTGTCTATAGGTCAGGTCTGGGTTCAAATCCTGACCATACTGCCTACTAGCCAGAAATCTCTGGCCAGCTAAGTTCAATATCTTGGCCCCAGTTTTTTCAAATAAGAGATAAGGATATAAGATTCATAAAATTGTTGCAAGGATTGAATTACACAGGGTGCACATGATGTATAACATTGTGCCTGACACACCACAAGCATATACAAATACTGTCCCCTCTAACATATAGTTTTCTGGAAGTCAGGAGCATTTCAGAGGTCTGGCAGACCTTGTCACAAACAAGGTAATGTCAGGGATTACATTACAGGGTGGAAGGGTCTCTCCTAGGCCACCTACCAGGCTCTGGGATGTGAGCTGCTCTCGCTGTATGGAAAGCACAGTGAGGTTGGCCATGGTCAATCCTGGTGCTAATTTTTGTTAGACTAATCCAGCCAGCTGCTTAGTATCTGTGAGCACGGGGCCTTTTAGAAGCATATCTTATACCACATACACAAGTTCCTTTACACTACAGAGGTCATGCATTGATCTGTTTTCATGGGGAGTACATGCTGGGATCAGTTTGCATGTGTGTGGTCCCTTCTTCCTGGGAACCAAGGAAGGACAATGTTAGTTCTGAGCTAGGACAGGGTGCATGCTCTAGGCTATAGTCAAAAGCAGTGAGGTTTTGCTTCTCTTCCATTTTTTTCTTATTCTTTTTTTCTGACAGACAGACACAGAGGGACAGATAGGGACAGACAGGAAGGGAGAGAGATGAGAACCATCAATTCTTTGTTGCGGCACCTTAGTTGTTCATTGATTGCTTTCTCATATGTGCCTTGACTGAAGGGCTACAGCAGACTGAGTGACCCCTTGCTCAAGCCAGTGACCTTGGGTCCAAGCTGGTGAGCCTTGCTCAAACCAGATGAGCCTGCACTCAAGCTGGCAACCTCAGGGTTTTGAACCTGGGTCTTCCACGTCCCAGTCCGACACTCTATTCACTGCACCACCACCTGGTGAGGCCCTTCCATTTCTGATGTGTAATAAACCTACTATTTTCTTATATTCTGGAAGAGGGACTACTCATGGCAACAGTAATCAGTTAACTGAAAAGAGAAGTTACATTTGGTCATTCAGGAACCAATTAAATTTACCCTCCAAGGGCAGTAATAGTTCTCACTTAAAAGTTCTAAGTTTCAGTGTGTTTTATATTTGAAATTTTATTTATGTTTCTTATCCTGCCTTTTGAGAAGAATTAATTTAGTTTTACTTCTTGCTATATTTTCTCAATGGAGGATATAGATTATGTATTGCCTATGATGCATGTGTCTGTGCCTGCCTCATAGGCAGAACATGACAATCCTTTTCAACTCACTGAAATAAAGATGCTGCTGCCTATAACATAATTTATGAAGAAAAGTGCTATGTATTAAAAAAGGTGTCTTTAGTTGGATTTGGTCAGAAATTATTTGGTCATTTGGTTTGCTAGAAAAATTCCTATCAGCAGTAAAGATAATTAGATTAAATGCTGTAGTTGCAACTGTTGTAATTATTTAATGAAGTTTTATTTGGCAGGATAGTAAAACAAAATGTTTATAAAGAAAAATCTTATGTTCTTCCTTCCTTCCTTTTTTTATTCCTACATTCTTTACACACACACACACACACACACACACACACACACACACACATGTGTTCAGTGGCTACTTTGTGCCAGACACTGTTTTAGGTGTGGGGAGTCAACAGTGAAAGCAACCAGAAAACAGGAGCCTCCTGTAGCTGTAACTGAAGGATGACCTGACCGCATCAGTGGATACAGGATTGCCACCATCACTTTGAAGTGGCCCCATTTCATCTGGAAATGTTGTTATTCAAAAGCACCCTTTCAGGAAACAAATATTGGCTAGGGCCGTGATGGCAAACCTATGACACGTGTGTCAGCGCTAACATGCGTAGCCATTTTCGATGACACGCAGCCGCATGCAGCCGCATACCAGAGAAGTATGGGGTCGCATGCCAAGAAGGACATTTCATCCTCGGCTCCTGCACGGCCAGGTGCAGTAGCCAAGGATAAAACATTTGCTGTAGTGTAGACACTCTGTGCCAGAAGTCTGTAGGCCAAAACATTTTTGTTATTTAAACTATAAATATCACAAAATTATGGTTTTTTTTTCCAAAGTGACATACCACCTGAGTTATGCTCAGTTTTTTGGTGAATTTTGACACACCAAGCTCAAAAAATCCGGGCTAGGGTGTTTGACAAGGGCTATTGAGACAGTGTGGTTGATTTAACTCATTTCAGTTTGTTTCCATATGAATTTATTTGAATTTGTTTTTATTCTTTTAAGGAATGATGAATGTGCTCAGTGCATGTTCTCCTTTCTGGCTGGCTGTGAAAAGAAAGATCATGATAATATTTAGCATACATTTCCCGAAGAGGTTTTATTTCAGTCTTGTCCTGCCAGACATGCACCGTGATCAAGCCGCTCCCTAACACTTTAAAGATCTCTGTAACTCGACTGTTTTTTATTTGTAGATGTTGTGCTAGTGTCTGCAAAACTATTTATTTTTACCTTGCTTCTACCATAAATATGCCGTGTATTAATTCTGCCATTGGCCTCATTGGCCAAGTGTGAAGCTCTTCTCAGGCAATGGCCGTCAGTAACTGCTGAGGACTTGGCCATGGGAGATGATTCCAGTTCATATTCAATCACCAGAGAGCGCTAAAGGGGTGGGTCTTCTAGGCTCTTGTCTTTGTTTCATTCAAATGATGTTTCTATTTAGCATTAGGAGATGATGTAGTGATATTCCTAACTCACGATCTTTCTTCATCATTTCTGATTTGTCTAAAAAACTAATCAGATTTATAATGAAAATGAACAAAAATATCAAAAGGCAAATGTGTATCAGTGCATTGCAGATACTGTTTTCTCTTTTGATTTCAAGATGTCCAGGAACAATTAAATGGGAACAAATTGCAAAGAGTCATGTTCAAAAAACAGAACAACATTCATTTTTTGAAAAGACAAACAAACAAAACATCTAGCTTGGAAGAAGGGCGGTGAGTGAGTCAGGGGAGCAGTGTAAGCATTGCCTCGAGGCCAGGAGTTCCTGGACAGGACTTCCTAACGTTCAGTGTGTCTTGGTAACCTAAACCCAGAGAGGTGCATTCTCACAACAACAGGCTGACGTGTGAGAAAAGAGCGTGTAACAAGATATCAAGGAAAGGCTCCTAAGAGTAGTGTGTTTTAGAGTTTGGCTGAATTTCCCAAGGGAAATGGTAGGAGCATTGTCCCAAAAATATTATAGTGACACCACAAAACAGAGCAGATAATCTTCTTGCTTCACCAGCCCAAGCAAAGGATCTGGTGATGGTCCCTTTTTGGTTCTGAAGAAACTCTGCAGGTGGCCATGCCTGTAGCTGGGAAAACATGTTGCCATGGCAAATATGGAAGGATGGAAAGGAGGGAAGCCCAGAGGCACTTCTTTTAGGAAACTTAAATAGATCAGATTTTGTGTAAAATGTAAAAAATATTTTTACAGCAAGTTCAGTTTCTGTAAGATGGAAAGGTATAACTTTCTGAAGCACTTTCACAGGGACACAGAAGACATAGGCTGGAGTATATGGTGTTTATGTTATCAGTCATTTGAAATTAGAAGCATGGCTGATTCTGGAAGTTGGGAGATAATAAGTCACAATCATAGGACTCAGTTTCTGGTCAGAAGTTGTGACTGTGAAGTCTGCGTACATTTCTAAAATGTCAGTGTTGCCTTCACAAACTTTATGTCATTCGGTCCTCATGGGATTTCTGTGAAAGGTTATTACTTGAGTGCCCATTTTGTTGGTCACTGAGGCACAGAGCTAGACAGTAATTTGGCAGATCACATGTCAATTAAGGAACCAGGTGTCAGGCCTTATTACTCTAATTACAAGTCCTGCTTTATTCCTATAATACATTCTCCTGCTAGTTGAGTAGATTTGAAAATATTAAGAAAGGAGTAAGCATGGTAACTTTCTGAGGAGTGAGGCCGTGCTCGTGACGGGCTGTGGGGGACGTGGAGGACGTGGAGCCTTGGGTGGCTCTGCCGCCATCACCTGCCCGGGCAGCTGAGGGGAAGCAGTCACATGACCCTCAGATATCAGGCTGTTTTATCTTCACTGTAGTGCTAGGCAATGTTATTAGCATTTTCTTTCTAAAAGAAGCTGGAGCTCAGAAATATTAAACTGGACCTAGCACATTTAGCTAGTGAGGTGCGTAGACAGGACAAACCCCAAACCCATCTAGCCTTGAGGAAATCACCCTGGCCATACAATTAGCACTTCACTGAAATGATCAATACTACCATGTTTCCCAAAGGTGAGTAGTGGGTCAGGATATGGGTTTTTATTTCCATTGGTTCTAAAGATTGACATTTTTCAAAAGTCTTAATTTTCACTTTTAGGATATATTCCTGATTTTTAATCTTTTGAATATAGCACTATAGAGTGAATCATCAAGTAATGAGATTACATAATTTCTCAAATATTATACCTAAAGGTGAAACAACCCCTGGCATTTGATATTTCTCTTCAGAACTTCTCCCTTTTAGTTAAAATTTTCTTATCATGATTTCCTCATGAATTTGTGCAGAAATGGGACAAGAGCTGCCAAGTCTTTCAGACACGAGCAGCCCTCAGAAGTCTGGTGTTTAGGAGGTGGTTGTCTGCAATTCCAGTGCGCAGTGACTACCTGGAGGAGAGGCCACACTGTGCAGGAGACAGGCTTCTTCTTGGAGCTTGTTTTCCGACTCAAAGGGCTGGTGATATGCTGCTTCACTTAGGAAGAATGGCTGTATATTTGTGAAGAGGAGGCCTCTCCAGAGAACTTCCAGGTATTTTTCACCTGGCTCTTGAGTCTGAAAAAGAGATTGGATATGATTCTTAAAATCAAACGTCATTATCCTTATCGTGAAGACCTTCTGATTCAAAGTGTAGTCAAGATTTTCAATTTCCTATTGACTCAAACCTGTTGATTTTATAACTGTTACTTTGCCCTCTTTGTAGTCTGCAAATCCTTAGTCAATCAACAAACATAACTTCAGATCTGTGCAGTATTCCGACATTAATTGGAGTAGAAAAAATAAACATGAAGGACATGGTGTCTTCTCAGCAGGAGCAAAGAGTCAAAAAAGGTGTTACTTTTCCTTGTTAGATTAATAAATAACACTTTTATTTTTATCAATGCCAAAAAGTTTGATCTTTTGGAACATACTTTGCAGGTACATCCAAACAGAGTGGTTTGTTTTCTTAAGTAATAAAATTATTCAACAACAATAAATAAATTATAAGGCAGAAAGAAATCCTAGTTCAGTGGGTTCACATGTTGTTTTTTAAACATTTCAGAGAAACCCTCCATCTGTCCTCATATAACCTAATGTTATATGCAGACCACATTTTTATAGTCTGTATGTGTCTGCGAGGTGTAATGTGCAGGGTCTTCCACAATATGGCATGCACACAGAACATCCTTGAAGACAGAGGTGGAGCCATGGCCATAGGCCTAGAACAGTGGTGGGATTCAGCCGGTTTGCACTGGTTCGGCAAAACCCATACCTAATTTTTTGTTGAGTTCGGTGAACTGGTTGTTAAAATGGCACTTGTCATCAGGGTTCTCTCTAAGGTGGGCGCCTGGGCAGCCACCCAAGGTGGAAATCACAAATTTAAATTCTTTACTTTTTTTTTTTAACATTCATCTGCACAACAGTGTATTCCAAGCGCCTATAGTGATGTTCATTCCGTCCATAGGTGGAAAAAACTTGACGGAACTATGCTTGTAATATTTATTTATTCATTTCATAAAACTCATTATACCTTTGATGAATTACTATATTTTAATTCCCTCGCATTTGTTACTTCAGTAAACAAACATATAACATAAAGAGTGCTAAACAACCAGGGGGGTGACAAGCTGTCATTGGAAATATCATAAGTAACATTTTCTTTTGTCAGGTATTGTTTAATATTTTTTCATTAATATTTTAAAACTCTTTATTATAACATCTAGTTTTGTGTACTTCTTTTATTGTTCTTATTTAAGTATTAAATATATGAAATAATAAACTACCTTTCGGTATATCGTTTTTTATACTTAAAACACACAGGGCAGAAAACTGGTGTTAAATTATTTGAATCCCACCACTGGCGTAAACACAGAATAGACCTGGAATGATCTTAGGTACCTTAAGGCGAACCCCTTATTTAGGTATGAAGAGAACTGAGGCCCAGAGAGAGCACATGTCTGGTTTGACTTTTCCTCGCTGTGAATCTTCCAGATTCCTCATTTGCAAGGAAAGGAACAGAGGAATCTGACGTGGATGGTTCCTGGGTAACAACAACCTGGTAAATGAGAAACCCTGCTGATTGGGTAAGGTGCTGCTTACCTGGCTGCTCCTCCCAGATTTCCACATATTAGCCACTGTGATGAAAACCTCTACAGTGTTCAATAGGTGGGGAGAATACCAGATCCAGGTATTTTTTCTAGCAGTAATATTTGGGATTTTAAACTTTCATTTATTAAGAATTTAGACACAAGGAATATGATTAAAAAGAAAAAATGAACCATATTATACATTTTCTCTTAAATTGTTTTCCTAACATCACAAGTGCTTGTTTATATGGCAGCTTTAGTAAATAATACCAACAGTAGTATGTTTCAAGAGAAGCGTCCTGAGAACCTTTTAGTCTAGGGCTAGAGTAGCCGCACAGTTTTATTTTTTTTTCTCACACACTGTTTCCTGTGTATAACATTTTTGTCATATACCATAGCACGTGACTGCCACCAAACTAGAATGTGGGTTTGGGATGGCTTGACTTAAAGTATAGGCCACATCTTCTGCACACAGCAACTGCAAGAACTCTGGGGATGCCAAGAGACGACGTCCTCGGAGCATCGGGAGAGGGAAAAGGACAAGGCATGTGACCCCCCACACTAGAGAGACAGCGAGGGTGTGAAGATGCCATGGCCAGGGAAACCCCACAGTCATTTCAAATATGAACCCCAAATTCAAAGTCATGGCTGCAAAACACAGGAGCTGCTCTTCTCCTGACAGAGTTCCGTCCTGCGGGAAGTGTTAGGAGGGTTTATTCGTTCTGTTACAATGGTGATTCTCTTAAGCAGTGTTTCCAGTCGGTTCCCCTGATAAGCAGCAGCACCACCAGCATCCAGGAAGTTGTTAGAAAAGCCAAATCTGGGCTCCACCCCAAATCTGCAGAATCAGAGATTCCAGGGCTAGGCTGGTCATCTGCATTTTAATCTCTGCAGTGAAGCCAGTGAAAACTACTGCTCTTCAGTAAGGCTGGGGAGGTAGCCACGTGCATGTGTGTGGATGTGTCTATGTGGACATGCGGGTGACGTGTGTACACACACCAATGAACAGACATAACTGCAGGTGTCCATGTCCCCTCTGCTCTTCCTCTACACCCATTCTGTAGTTTGTTGTCACTGCTGACAGAGTGCTCCGCCTTTGCTGCATCCACAGCTCTGGCTGTTCACGTCAGCATCACCTGACCAAACAGTGCATCAATTTCTCTCATGCTAAGTTTTAAAATCATTTTGCACTGTTGTGCAAAGCAGGAATGCTGCTTGTTGTCTGGTGCTTGGCCTTTGATACCCTTTGTGCTGTGTTCTCAAAGCTGTCGTGTCTCTTTGGGCTTGTTTCTTGAAGAATGATCAAAAATAAGAGTGGGCAAACTTTATTTGTAAAGATTCAGTATGTATTTCTGTCTTGGGGGTCATATGGTCCCTACTACAGCTACTCACGTCTGCTGTTGTACCATCAATTGCATACAGAATATGTGAGTGGTCGGGTTATGCTCCACCATATGGCACCAAATTTGACCTCTAGCTGCAATTTGCCAACCCCCTGATCTAAGCCCCCATTCACTTTCCTAAGAAATATATATCAATCAGCCTATTGGGCCAATACCTTTACCTTTCTGATATGATCTTTCAAGCTGGCCATAGTGGTCTGGGGCCCGCAGGCCAGCTTGGCCTCCCACTTTTGTGGAGGTCAGACTTCTCTCAGGCCGACCTGTTCACATTTAGGACACCCCCCCCCCCTGCATCTGCTTGGGAACCTCAGCTGTCCTCCCTGTTCTCTCTGTGGCTGGAGGTGATTTGAGAGAGTTGAAAGGTGGTTAATAGTCATCTCACGGGGGGTCATGCCAGGACTCTATTCAGAAGCCACGCTGAGCTTCCACCTACATTGTCTCTGTGTCTTACGGGTCTCCACAGCTGCAGAAAGGTCTCAGTAGCGCAGCCGTGGTTTGCCATGAAATTACGTACTTTCAGTAAAAGATAGGGTGTTCCCAACTGTTTATTACTTCAGATGTCCTCTTCTCTACTAGCCCAGGTGATTGAACATGTCTGACGGGCAAAGACAGCGGTGCCAGGAATGACTGTGTTAGTCTTGCTTTAATTAACAATGGTCACTCTTTGTTGATAATGGGTATAATTAGAGTGAAAGACATGTTGTGGTTGGAATTTACATATATATGTGTTATAAATAGCTAATACTAGAAAACTGACCCAACCTTAATTCTGAAAAATTTTTATGTCTGAAAGATTGATATTTTGTAAAATAAAATTCTTAATTAAAATCTTTTGATTATTCAGTAACAGGTGGGACTGACTCCATTGCTGACTCTCCAGTGGAAACAGTGGAGTTCTTCTGCTGCCATGTTCCTTCCCTTTTTCATTCTCCGTGTGGTGCCCAGCAGCCCTGGTCCAAAGCAGGAAACTTGTATGTGGGGAGGCTGCTGGTTCTACAGAGAAAGGGAACTGGTGCTTAAAAATAATTCACCCCAACATATCCTCTTAATATTCTGCATTATATAGGCTAAGTAATGATGGGTGAGTGCCAGGAATTTAGAGGAGGTGGACATCACCGTGTGATGGGGTAGTCTGGGAGGGCTTCACGAGGAGGAGGTATAGGATGGGCCATAAAGGAAGGGTGGTAGAGAAAAGAACACCAGGTTCAGGAGAACAAAGTGTCTAAGTCCTATAATTGTTGTTTTTCTGTAAAATTCTCTCTCTCTCCTTGGATGTTTCCCTTTGATCATTTATTAGTGATGAATTGTTTACATCTTTTAAGTCACCCCAAATCTTCCCTGCAAGTAGAAGGGTTAGAAAGCATAGTGATAATAAGGAAGTTAAATTGGGAATGTCGAAGTAGGAAAGGGTATGGCCTGTGTAGACTCGGGAGCAAGAAGGGGAAAGGTACATCAATCTGTCCTGAGAGCCTGAGGCTGGGGACCAGTAGGAGGAGGGGAGAGTGTTGAGGTCAGGGCTGGGACCAAGAAGGCGGAGAGCAACTTCCTCGAGCAGAAGGAGGAAGCTGTGATTTCTGTAATGACAACTAAACTTGGGTAAATGAAAAGTGAAACAGGATCCTGACTAGGTGGTGGCACAGTGGATAGAACTTAGAGGACCCAGGTTCAAAACCCCAGGGTCACCGGCTTGAGCGCGGGCTCATCCAGCTTGAGCTCAGGCTCATTACCTTGAGCGCAGGGTTGCTGGCTTGAGCATGGGATCATAGACCTGAGCCCAAGGTCACTGGCCTTGAAGCCCAAGGTCGCTGGCTTGAGCCCAGGGTCACTGGCTTGAAGTCCAAGCTCGCTGGCTTGAGCAAAGGGTATAGCCCCCCTCCCATCAAGACACATATGAGAAAGCAATCAATGAACAACTGAAGTACTACAAGTTGATGCTTCTCATCTCTCTTCCTGCCTGCCTGTCTATCCCTCTGTCTGTCTCTCTGTCTCTGACACACACACACAAACACACACACACACACACACACACACACACACACACACACACACACGTGAAACAGGAGATGCCAGTAAGCATTTTCACGAGTAAACCATAAGGATTTCTCATTCTGCAGTGTTACTTTATATACTTCTGTGTTTATATCACGTTTGTGGGAGATTAAGACAAAGACCCAGATAATAATAGTAATAATAATTGAGATTATTGACCTAAGTGCCAGCAAGTGCTCTTGGAATTGTCTCTGTGTTGCTTCATTGGACCCTCACAACTCTGAGTGATGGTGAGCACTGTTTACAGAGAAGGAGATGGAGGTGTGCACACCCTCGGGCTCCAGAATCAGAGCTGTGGCTGCACATGGCTGAGTCCTGAGACACATTCTCATCATTGCTGTGTGCAGCCCAGCCGGTCCCAATGCTCCCAAAGGCATGGTCGTCCTGAGGGAGGTGTACACCTCCCAGGAACTCCACTTTCTCACCAGGCACTGGGCAAATAGACTTTGAAGCCCTGTACCTCATCCACACTGAAGAATTGAGGAGTTTCCCCTGAGTTTACCAAGTCTAATACAAAATCTCATGCTCTATTTAGTACATTTGGACAATTAGATCCAAAACCACGTTAGGAAATGGTACCATGATATATAATTTGGGACACAGACAATATACACAGTTCTATGAAGGAGCCACCGACATGGTTTCCACGCCTCCTTTCGTACTTCTTATATGAAGTTTTCCACTTTGCTTATATTTTATACAGTATTGTGTTGTGTGTGCGTATAGTTTCTTGTGTGTCTGAGTGTCGCTATAGTTGGATATTTTGCTGTGAACTGTGTGATCTTTTTACCTGAAGACCATTTAAAATAAGACTTAGGTGAATTAATTTGCAGCCTGAAAGTAAGGCAAACATCAGAAGACTGGTGGTGGGGAAGCACATGCGTAGTCTGGTTGCTGTAAGACCCTGCTACCTGCACATGAATGCGCACTGCCTTCTCTTCCCAGGGTGGCTTCTCTGACTCTCCTCGCCTGCTACCCTGCATGTGTCTTCATGTGCACATTTTGGCACTATTTTTTACAAATGCATTTCCAATCCTTCCTTTTATTTGCATCCCTCTTTCCCCCAAATAGCACTACATGTGACAGTGTTGTCAGTTGGTGACTCTGGGTAATACCATTATAGAAAGATTCCCCACTGTGCAGTGCTCAGTTTTGACTATTATCCAGAAATTTCATATGCTGACTCAGTCAAAAGTCAAAGAATTAAGAAAGTACATTAACACTCTCTCCAGAGTCCTCATGGCAAAGTCATTATAGGAAATGCCAGCATACCCTGCCCTGTCAATTAATGCGTAACTGTGGTCCTCATTCTCAGAAATGGAAAGCATGTGGTTGGGAACAGGACCCAAATGCACCAGCTAGGACAGGAGTGTAGAGGTAGGGGAGCCAGGGATGCTATTTCTAAGTCACGCTGCCTCGCTGGCGGTTGACCTGCCTCTTACATTCTGACTTGTCTTTCAGAGGTGCAATCATGGCATAAGCTAGACTATTTTTATATATTCTTCTCTTTGGTTGACTTTAAAATTTTTTAGGGAAGTCACCTTTGAAAGTAAGGCATGGGAATTCAGTTTAAACATTGTTGAAGGCCTTTCAAATGAGAATTTAGGATATGAACCTTAAGAATTTTGGCCTGAAGGACAGACTAATCATTCTTAGGTGACAGAAGAGTCTAGAAAAATTTAGAAAGAAGTAGAACTTTTGGAAGTGATTAGAAACGCCAAAGAGCACATGCAATAAATCCTCTTGAGGGAGGAACAGGAAGAAGAGGGACCTTTTTCTTTTCCCAGAGATACTGCCGTTGGTGTGCTCGTGATGGAGACAGGACCACACCCCATCTTCAGCTCTACCCTTCCTCCTCGCAGCTCAATCCTGTCCACCGTCAAGAATTTAGCATTCTATTGTAAAACTAAAATAAGAATCCCTGTGGTTCCCAAAAGGAGTTTGTGCTGACCCCAGTATTGCAGAATCGAGGAAAGTCCCCGAAGGCAAATGACCAGACAGAAAGAATATCAGCTCATTGTAAGCAAATTATAGGATAAATTATAAGAGAAAAATAAAAATCACCTCTAATTTCACAGTTAGAGATAAAAGCATTTAACAAATATATATTAGCATTTAGCAGGTTTTTATGGTTCATCTTATAGTATGTTCCTTTCTTATAGCATTAAAAGTTCTATAAAGTACTTTTTTTTGTATTTTTCTGAAGTGAGAAATGGGGAGGCAGAGACAGACTCCTGCATGTGCCTGACAGGAATCCACCCAGCATGCCCATCAGGGGGCGATGCTCTGCCCATTTGGGCTGTTGCTCCACTGCAACTGGAGTCTTTCTAGCACCTGAGGCGGAGGCCATGGAGCTGTCCTCAGCGCCTGGGCCTGCTTTGCTCCCATGGAGTCTTCATTGCAGAAGGGGAAGAAAGAGATAGAGAGAAAGGAGAGGGGGGAAGAATGGAGAAGCAGACGGGCACTTCTCCTATGTAACCTGGCCAGGAATCAAACCTAGGACTTCCACATGCCAGGCCGAAGCTCTACCACTAAGCCAACCAGTCATGGCTATATAGTACTTTTAATCTACTGAGCTGGTTTGCTTAGTGGATACAGTGTTGGCCCAGTGTATGGACATCCTGGGTTTAATTCCCTATCAGACCACACAGGAAAAGCAACCATCTGCATCTCTCCCTCCCTCACCCCCTTTTCTTCCTTTTAACTTCCTGTAGCCAGTGACTTGATTGGCTCAAGCGTTGGCCCAGGTACTGAGAATAGCTCAGTTGGTCCGTGTGCATCAACCTCATGCTAAAAATAGCTTAGTTGATTCAATCATCAGCCCAAGATGGGGTTGTTGGATGGATCCTGGTCAGAATGAATGGGGGAATCTGTCTCACCATCTCCCCTTCTCTCACTTAAAATAAAAGAAGTACTATATAAATATTTAAGAGTCTAAAAAATATTTAGTAAAATTATCCTTACTTAACTATTTTATAATTTTAAACATTAGATTTTTAGGTTTTTTTTCAATTATAAATAATGCTAAGATTAATATTTTCAAATTTTTGAGATGTGGTTTTTTAGAGTATAACCTTAGAAAGAATGGGTAGATGCTATGGATAAATTACTGGCAGTCCCCAGGTCACAGATGAGACAGGTTCTGTAAGCTTGTTCTTAAGCTGAATCCGTATGTGAGTTGGAACAGGTACATTTATCTATTAAATGCAACTTTCACAGGTGTTTATCTTAATATAGTATTTATTTTTACCTTTCAATCTATATGAATAGTTAAACATTTTAAAACACAACCTTAATCTTGGATGATGCAGAAGATGACGAACTTGTTGGAGAGGATGGGACGGGTGTTAGAGTCAGTGTTTGGTTCTGCTGCTGGAGTCAGTTTCTTGAAGTAGACATTAAGAGAGGTTTGTACACAGCTTTTTTTTCTTTCTCATCCTAAGTGGCCCTGTGGCATCTCAGGCCTCTGGTAACTGTACAGTGAACTCTGGTGAACCTCTCTGCTTCGGCATCTTGCTCCTCTAACTTTGCCATTCCTGCTACAATGAGACGAAAACATCAGCTAACTCTTTTGTGGAAAACATTTTTAGTTCTGGAGTTTCTAAGTCCCTGTTTTCTTCCCTAAATGTTATCATCTGCTGCTCTAGTTCCTTAAGGTCTTCATTGGTTACTTTTTTGCCACGGGAGTTGAGTATCTCTCTGATATAATTTTCACTGATGTCCAACTGCATTGATTACCAATAGCCCTTATAGTGCTCGGTTCATAAGTATGAGGTGTATGTAAGTCGGATGTTTGTAACCGGGAACTCACTGTACTCAGGTTGATTTTTGTAAAAGGTTGTGTCGAGAATCCACATCCTCATTAAGAAGTCTCCAGAACAGCCTGAGTCAGTAAATGTTCACTTGTGATTCGGGAACTTTCAGCCACGCCATGTTCTTGTTCTGTGTTCTTAAAAAACCACAAGCTGCCTTCACACACTTGAGGTGTAACTTATCTGACAAAAAGCTTTGATACTTTGGCTCCTAATATGTAAACAATCGATAAAATTAAGCAGCGTTCACCTGCAGAAGTAAATCAAGATTTACAGTTTTAATGTCCAACTCTCCCTGACACAAGAGTCTACCTGGGTGCTGTGGATTAATTACCATAGATAAAGAGTACAAATAATAACTTACTGTAAAAGTAAGCAGAAAGATGAGCAAACCCAGCACAGTTGCTTGCCGACAGGAAGCACTCAGTAAGTAGCCACTGGTTGAGATTTAGTTAACACCAGCTAACAGTCTGCCGGAAAGACAAGGAGAGGAACCTCACCTGGGCTGAGAGGCTGCTTCTCCCTTCACTCTGTGATGGGGAAGGCTCCGCTGGGCACACCTCAGTGTTGAACACGTTTTTAGCCCACTACCCCCCGCCCAGAGCTACCTGTCCCGGGAAGGGAAACAGGAAAGACCTGAAGCACGCGTGTGCAGGAGGGTGCTCCTTCAGGGGAGCCTGCACGGGCGCAGAACAGTCATTGCCTCGGCACTTGAAATCTTTTGCTCCTGTGGGATGTCAGTATATTTCCTGGAACCTGCTGAGTTAATTATCATTTTCACCTCTCTTCCTTGTTCTCCTTCAGTAACTCAAGTCATACAAAAATAAATGGCTTTCCCGCAGGTGGTTGAGGCTAGACTAGGCATTTGAGAGGCCATGGACCCTGTCCTTGCTCCCTTGGTCTCTGTGACAAACAGTCATTGGTTGAACAGTGCAAGCTTTCACCCTGCAGTTCTGTAGGTTCAAAGTCCAAAACGAGTCTCACGAGCTAAAGTAGATGTCAACAGGGCTGGTTCCTCCTGGAGGCCCTGGAGAGATCCATTTCCTGCCTTTCCAGCTCCTGGAGGCACCTGCAGTCCTCAACTCCCAGCCTCTCCTTCCTCCTGACAGTCTGCATCTCCCACCTCTCCCTGACTTCCTGCCTCCCTTCCTCACATACAGACCCTGGGCTTACATTGGACCCAGCTGGGTAATCCAGAAAAGTCTTCTCATCTCAAGATCCTCAACTTCATCACATGCCAAGTAAGGTGAGATGTGCACAGTCTCTGTAAGTCAGAGTGTCGGTGTCTTTGGGAGGGCATTATTCTGCCCTGTCACTCACCTCTGAAAATCCTCTGACCATATAACATGGTGTGTGTGAAAAAGATATTTTCATCACATTTTCTTATTAGTCCTTTTTGCAAGGATTTTATATACATCTTAATTAGGTCTGTATCTTCTGAGTGCTTTAGGAATTTTTCTAGTGGTGAAATGTCCGTGTTCATTGATTCAGATCAAGTGATCCTATTTAACATTCCCTGCATGAGCTGATAATTTATAAAATAAATCGATATCAATTAAAATGGTTCATCTTCATGGCTCTGATTCTTTAAAACCTATAGGCCTCCAACCCGGTAAGAACAAGTACCATGTGTCTCCATGTTCATGCTGTTCTGAGTCTTAAATTGGTGTCTGAAGTGTCTGTAGGTGGGAAATCTGATGACAATTGGAATTGTGGAAATTTAATTAATATATTTGTAGTTTACGCAACAGTTTCTTCTTGACATTACTACTATGATAGTCATAATAGCTACAACTTTTTCAGCATAATTTCAGGCATGGAGTTAAGAATTTATATCCATTACCTTATCTCTGATTCACAAAACCCTGTGACAAGGGAAACTGAGGAACACAGAAGTCAGGATCCTTTCCAGCACCCATTGGCAGGAAGCATTCTGTACTGCTTCCGGGTAAAGGAGTCCTCTCAGCTTCTCTGATCTCATAGGAAAATTTTAGTATTTTGCCTGACATCACACTTTGAACTAGTTTTAGAAGTAGTACTATGTGTAACACCAAGGGCTGGATTCTTGGTTTAAATGTTGCCAAGCCTTGCCCTGACTGGATAGCTCTGTTGGATAGAGCTTTATCCTGAAGCACAGAGGTTGCCAGTTTCATCCCTGATCAGGGCACATACAGGAATAAATTGATGTTTCTGGCTGTCTGTTTCCTGCCCATTCTCTAAAATCAATCAATAAAAAATTTTTAATGTTGCCAAGCCTCAAGGCCTAGTCAACTGATCTCCTAAAGAAAGAAACACTGGAGTTTGAGCAGTGACAAGGCTTGAAGTATGTGGGTGACAATTAGGCGGGTCAGCTGGAGCAGATTCCAAGCCCAGGGCTGTTCAATTTCCTCCATGACTCAGCAGAGGCCAGGAGAAGGCCCAGTGGAGTTGGCCACAGAAGCTTATAGAGGGGGCTCCTGACGCACCGCTTGCTTCCCACTCAGATTTCTGTCTCTGCTTCCAGCCTTCTCTGTTCTTTAGGGTTCTTTTCCCGTTGTCTGGGCCTAAATTTTAAAAATCTCTCTGGGTGCCACAGCTCACGTGCTGGCAGCATTTATACTCTGTGGACCCTATCCCAAACTGGGATGCACAGGCCCAGCTTTGACATTTATCCAGTAGTGTCACTACTGTGTTACCCACAGGTGCCCATTCCTGTTGAGTGCACTGGTTATCACTCAGAATATAGAACAGGACACAATATTGTGCACAGTGGCTAAAGGGCATAGCTTTTCTCCAAATCTTTATCCCACCAAGGATGTCAAAATAATGGTGTGGGCACCCACCTCTCCCACATGACCTGCTAGACTAGGGAGCAGGAAGGATTTCTGGACTTCACTTTGCAAGGAGAACCTGGACTGCTAGCCAGAGCAGGCCAGTCAGTCATAGGGCAGTGCCCACCGAGCCGCCAGGCAGGAGCACCATTTCTCATCCAAGACCATGTTGAATGAGGTCATTCAGTGTTTCTGTCACTGGGCTTTCTCTTTGCCAAACCTGCCCTGTAAGCTGACCCAGCTCGAGCTTGCAGCCTAGGAAGCAGAAAGAGCTCCTCACGTCCGTCATTGTGTGTAGATGCCAGACTCTGCAAGCTGCTCCTCTCCCAGGAAACCAAGACTTGGGGCTCAGCTGCTTGCTCAAGGGAAGAGGGGCATGTGCCCTGTGCTGCCCCCTGAAGGATGCTGAGGGGATGCTGTGGGATGGCAGCATGAAAGCACCTTCCCCATGAAACACAGGAAGGTGGTGGTCAGTTATCCTGTGTTTATGGACCCTCGTTACTCCTCCTCAGATGCCCATCAACCAAGAGTCTTGCAGATGTTTACTGTTTGATGTCACAAAAGGAGACAAATAAAAACCTGAAGAACATCGGCTGATCTTTGGGAAAACTGTCTCCTGACAAAGATGGCAGATACTCAAGGGCCATGGTTTCCCAGGTGGTGACTTTTCATAGAAGTATGTGTATGTTGTTTGATGTGGAAACATCTCTGGATACGGATGTTTTCCTATGGACTGAAGACATACCGTCATAAATAGAAACATACTTGAAATCATAATTTCCAAGGTCCTTTGAGTATTTTATTATGGAGACAGCATTTAATTGCTTTTGGGGTATGTCTGAAATGTAGTCATTGAGAAAATGGGGTCTGTCTGTACGTACTGTCGACCTTGCATGTATGTAGCCTTCTTGTTGAAACAGCTGCTAACAAAGAACTGGTTAGGGTGAATAGTTCTCTGTGATGTGAGCATTTTTTCACTAGGAACTAACTTGAGACTCATAGTTGTTTCACATCCTGAAATGTGGAGTGTAACATTCAGATGTCAAAACTGACTCCACAGTGTTGGTTGCAGCTTCCCCTAGAATCCAGAGAAGCATTTTGATTCCACTTAGTCCCATTACAGAGTGAATCATGCAGGAAAGATGCACATTTAGGTTCCTGAATATTCTACCTTGCAAGTGTAAGGTGCCTGCGAGTAGGAGATCCACCTGGAGGCTGCAGGGAGAGGAACACAGTCCTTCCCTCCAGATGCGGTCCCCTGGGAAGGGGACCAGGTTAAGCTTGGGGAAACGGTTACATCCAGGGTACCAGACCTTACCTTCCAGTTGTGTGGTTCAGAGCCAGCTGGAACTAAAGGCACATTCATTGTTCTCATTTTGTTCATAGAGACTTACGTGAGGTGTAGGTAGCTTCATATATTCTATTTTTATTGCTATAAAAATAACATATTGAAAACTTTAAGATTTTCAAAGCAACAGTAAACAAAGGGTAAAAAGATCTCTTATTCTAGAAATAACCACTGTTGCCATTTTATAATTAATCTATAGCATCTTTTCCATATGAATATATACTTTTTAATTTAAATTAAGACTTTATCACAACCAGTTTTTAAGAGCAAGAAATGGAATCATTTGCTCAAGAAATTTGTCGTAAACTAAATTGATGTTTTCTTTAATAAGGTAATCAGTTAATGAACGGAGTGAGATAAAAAAGAATGGAGAAAAAAGTGAGAAAATGATAGAAGAAAGAATGGAAATAAGGAATAAAAACAGGTAGGGCAGGAAACAGTGCAGAGGGACCCAGGCGAGAGTGATGGAGGGGGGACAGCTGCAGCAACTGCTCCCCGGAGAACGGCTTCCTGTCTGGTCGGCCAAATGAGCTTGTCACCCACAGCCTCTTGCCTTGGTGCTGTTCCTGATTCCACTGTGGATTCCTCCGCTGGAGGGTGAATGGCCCACTCAGCCTTGGGAAGATGGGGAAAATATCCTCTGGGCCATGACAGGACTGAGGTGAGCAGATGTAGGGGCCAAAGCAGATGGAGCCCTGAGCTTATGTTCCCAGCATGCCGCATGGAGGGTGCCTTCCAGTGTGAATCATGGAAGGGCACTGCCCACCTCACTTCAAACCAGGAAGTGTTTCCTATTCAAACTAGCAGCTATCTCACTTGTGAGTGATCAGGAACACTTTGTCTCTAATGTCCCATGTCTTCATTTGAATTGTTCTGCATTGATTTCTCTGTGAAACCGGAATTACGTTACCGTATGTCCATTACCAATATGTTGCAACAGTAGTGAATACTAAGGTAGTATTATTAGTCTATAAAATGTGCACCTGGAAACTCTAGTGGTCTGACTTTAGGGGCTACTTGAGAGGCTCTTATCCTCCTCTTCACCTTCATCTCTGTGTGTCTATGCTTGGGCTCACTGTGTTTTCACTGGTGCTCTGTGTCCCCTTAAAGGACATGCAAACTTTACAGCAGGAGCTGGGGTGATGGCTCTAAACTAGAAATTATAAAAGGTATCCACATACTACTCCTGAACTCACATTGCTTTTATTTCTGGTTGTCAGGGGAAGGGATATCCTGAAGGAACTACTACTGTCCCCACTTTTGGAGGTCAGGAAGCAGGCTCAGGGTGAGGGGCAGGCTGATCGGGTCCCGAGGGAAAGCGTGTGCAGTGCCGATACCTGGTAACCCTTCCATACCCTGTGCAGGGTCTTTGCCGTGCCCGCCCTTCCTGTCCTCTGCTGGTCCAGCTAACAAAAGACTGAGGTGCAAGTCAGCAACTCTACCTAGGGATCAGGGTGCTGTAGTTCTGAGGGCAGCTGCAGAGGGGCTTAGAAAGCATCACACAGGGCTCACTGTGTCTTATCTGGTCAACGGGGAGCCACATGGATTGTACTTGGGATGGTTGCCTTTGCATAAAGCCTTTCTGTCACAAGGTGATCTCCAAGGGTGCTTCCTCTAAGGGTCACAGAGCACAGAGCCTGCAGGTACATGCTGTGCATGCCTTCCGTCATAGGCTGTGATTTTGCTTGAAGATGCTTGGCCCCAACTTTCCCAGGTATGAAAAAAGGGCGATCCCTCTTGCATAATCTAGCACTATGACTTCAGCACTTAGTAAACAGTTATCTCCAAATACTTTTTCAGCAGAGTTTTTCTTCAAGCAGATGTTAGCTGGAGCCTTACGTATGTCACAGATATACCTGGAACTGTACCCATAACTTTTGTGTGCTTTTCTTAACTCCACCTACTTCCCAGCCATGGGAATGACTGTCTTCCCAGAGCCCAGTGAAGTCATGGATCTTACCTGGCAGCCTCATTTTGTAGGTCAGGAGGTTGAAGCCTAGAGAGGAAAGGACACCTGGCCAGGAACACCAGGGAAAGTGAGTTTTCAAGCAAGAGCCCTTTCTGTTTATTTATTTATTCATTTATATAATGATTATTTTTTAAGTGAGAGGAGGAGAGATTGTGAGACAGACTCCCACATGCCAACCGGGATTCACTTATCAATTCCCTTCTGCGGCTGATGCTTGAATCAACTGAGCTATTTTTAGTGTCTGAGGCTGAACTATCCTCAGCACCCGAGGCCTGCACTCAAACCAATCAAGCCATTGGCTGCAAGAGGGGAAAAGGGAGAGAAGCAGATGGTCACTTCTCCTGTGTGCCCTGACCGGGAATAGAACCCAGATGTCTATACACCAGGCGAACACTTTAGCCACTTATCCCTTTCTTGTCAACAGCAGACCATGGTCTTGATTTCATCTTTATTACATAAGTAAAGCAATTCAGATTTTCTCCTGTGTTCCATAGTCCCAAGCCTAGGATCATATATTCTCAGCAGTAACCCAAGTAAGAACCCATAGAGCAGGTGTCTCCTTTCATCATGTGATGCTCTTGTCTCTTCATTGTGGAGGAATAATAGCACCTTTTGTTGGAAGGATCCTTAGCGTGAAAGTTCAGTGCTATAGGTGTTTGCTCCTGCTATTAAAGCACCCTGAACTGTCTTTCATGCGGCCAGCGAGCTGGGGAACGAGTCAGAGGTTGGTCTAGACTGTGGAGTTTTAGCACAGCAGGACCTAGCTTTACTGTCTCCCATGCCAGTCCAGCTCATCCTGTGTGAGTGTCCCTCCTTCTTTGGGGAGGATGTTCCCATCCATATCTGGGGTGGGGGCACCCCCTGTCATCTCCCCAGCACTGCACATCACAGGCATGTTGGACCTTCTTAGGACAACTCTGCCCTCCCTGACCACCTCTGGGAATTTAGAATAAAGGGGGTCATTTCATTAAATGTGACCTTAATGAGAAGGGAAATGCATAGTAACAGTTTAAGGCACTTACAGGATTGCTTTATGTTAGGAAAGAAAGCAGTGTCACAGGCATTGGGAGTGTAAAACCATATTCCTCACTATGCCATTCTCTCTCCAGACCACCCAAACTTTGATGTGAGGAAAATTATAGGTACTTGACGTAAAAGGCTGTGCCTCTTGGGGTGCCCTGGGCTCACTTTGGCTTAGGTGTGATGAAACCGTTAGGAACAGGTGGCATCCACTCAGCAGTTTCTGTACAGGTTTCCATATGCTGTGTTACTACACATAGAACAGTTGGTGCGGACATTCCGGAGCTTCAGATGGAACTGGGTGGCGGGGGGGAGGGGTTAAGGCAAGGCGTGGGAAAAGGGACAGGCAAGGGTTGGGAGCAGGCAGGAAGGAGGGAAGAAGTATTCCAAAAGGAAGTTGTGGGATGAGCACACGCAATTGTCCTCTTCCAAAACACACGTCATTTAAAGAAAGGGAAGCCAATGAGTCTTAGGCAGTTTTAAGAGATTAAGGGACAATTCTAAATTTGAGGTTGTGATATATTGGGCTGTATATAACCTGCGAATTCCTGGGTTCCTTGAGGGATGCAAAGAAGTGTAGTAATGTATGTATTTGCCTCACAAATTCAAGTGCAGTACAATTGGAGTCATTGGTCTATCTCTATGGAAGAGAGTACCTGCTCTCTGCATGCTAGCAGTAAAATCCATTCACAGACAAGCTTTTCTGGCATTGCAGAAATACCTTGCTTTAATTAGGATGGAGAATATACTGGGCGCAGGGAAGTTCCTTGTAAAAATTATGGAAATAAGTTAAACAGCATGAATTCACAGTTTCATCAGGGAAATACCGCATTGCCTGAGGTTTCAGTACACGGCTGAAGCTGTGATGGACTCCAGTATGGAGTCCATGAGGATGGGGAGGGCTGTCCTGTGGGTCACTGCCTGCCCTAGCCAATCAGAGTGTAACAAAGTGATAGGAATGAAAACCTACACACCACAGGGCCAGAGGAACTAAGAAATACAGTGCTGTCAGTGAAGGAGGACTAGGAGTTGAGAGACCAGGTAGCAGAATGACATCAGCCAGCTAAAACTGCGCCTCCAAAGGGAAGCTGTAGTTGCCCGACAAACCCAGCCTGAAAGAAGGGAGAATGGATGGGTTCTGACCAGCGCAGACAGTAGACAAAGGAAGAGGCAGAGATGGAAAGAGTGCTGGAGAGGGGTGGATCCAGAGTGAACAGACACGTGGCAGGAGACAGGACTGCCGATAAAACCACCAGAGCCAGCGACCAGAAAGGTGGATAAAGACTAGATGACCAGAGTGGATGAAATAATGCCTAGACATCCATTTTATTTTTATATACAAACAAACATACAAAGACTGTTTAAAGAACAGTCTAGGTTATTTCACTTGTGTCTTCTAAACTCCCAACAGCCCTAGCTGAGTGAGTGCAACTCCCTGTCCTTTGAAGAGTCACCTACCTTGGAGGAAATTCCCTAATTTAAGCCAGGACACTCTCTAACTCCTTTGAAGCCATTGCTTATTGAAAACCACCAACCCATAAGAACTGGGGTTGTAAGTAAAGCAGACCTTCTGGAAACAAGATGTGTGACTGTGGATGGGGCAGCAGCACTGCCAACATGAGCAGCAAAAGCTCCATGGCAAACTGGTATGGTCCTTACCTCTCACCCTTTAATAAATGGCAAAGGTATGCATTGTGTATTCAAGAATAACCTCTAGCACTTTGCAGGACTTGCCCCACTGTGAGTGTGCCAGCGGCTCCCGCAGGCCAGCATGGAGCCCAGTGCCTAGTGCCCAGGGCTCCTTCAGTGCTGGCAGTCTGCAGACTCCAGTTAGGGCCCCTTCCTTGTCTTCTGATCTTCAGAGCAGGAACGTCAAGACAAAGGTGAAGTTCTAAGCTCCTCCAATGCTATTTTTTAATTGAAATGATCTAGAAAACAGCAGTATAGCAGTATGTATGAATTGTATTCTCATTCCTTACTATGTGCTTAATCCCCATGTGTAATGAGTACAATGACGTGTGCACATTAAAGAGACACACATGCCCTTGCAGTTCACAAATCTAGCTTCTCAACTAGATAAATACAAGCAGGTTGCCATTTAAAACATACAGAATAGCTTGACCTGGCGGTGGCGCAGTGGGTAGAGCTTCGGACTGGGATGCGGAAGACCCAGGTTCGAGACCCCGAGCTCACCAGCTTGAGCGCAGGCCCATCTGGTTTGAGCAAAAAAGCTCACGAGCTTGGACCCAAGGTCGCTGGCTCCAGCAAGGGGTGGCTTGGTCTGCTGAAGGCCTGCAGTCAAGGCACGTATGAGAAAGCAATCAATGAACAACTATGGTGTCGCAACGGCAATGAGAAACTAATGATTGATGCTTCTCATCTCTCTCCATTCCTGTCTATCTGTCCCTATCTATCCCTCTCTCTGACTCTCTCCCTGTCCCTGTAAAAAATAAATAAATAAATAAAAAATTAAAATTAAAATATATAGAATAGGTTTACTTCGTAGGTTGATTTTTACATTTCCTGTGTAAAACAAGCATGGATTTATCTCAGGTATAACCCTGGTTATAAGATTGTACCTATGTACATCCAATCTTGTCACAGCCTTATGTGAAAGGAACAAAAAGAAAATCCCAATAACAAAATATATTTTTCAGTGTGGGCTGTTACTCCTGTTTTCCTAGCTATTGTGTTATAGTGAAAAGCCAAGGCATTCGTATTGAGACAACATGGGAATCTGGACCCCTCTTTGCATTCCATTATGAGTTTTTTATTGTTCAGCAGTGCAGTTACTAAAATTTATACCTCACTACCCAAGGCAGCTGGTCCATCTTTTTAGTTCATGTTCTGATTACCACTCTGATGCTGTTTGGTTCTCCTCTCCTCTTGACATCTCCCTCTGTGAGGGGAATGAGAGCTGTGACTCTGAGGTGTGTGTTCTAGATGTGCACCAAAGGCTACCACTTTTTCTTCCTTCTTCCATGCCACGGACTCACCAATGGTCTCAGACCCACTGGTCATCCAGAGTAAAGTCAGTCCACTGGGTATGGGGACACCACCAGGAGGCAGAACAAGCAGCCTCAGAGATAAAGAAGGACACATGGTGACACCATGACGCAGAGAAGAATGCAACGATGGCTCAGTTGGCAGCAGAGTTCTCAGGGGTCTCAAGCAGTCTGCTCAGTTGCTAGGACCAAGGCATGATGTATCTCCCGCACGGTAGACATTGCTGTCTGGCATCCTGGCCATTCTCCCTGTTTGCATCCTCCTTGGTCCCCTGTTTGCTTTTGCCTTGTCAGGTTGGGTGGTGGATGGGTGAGGGTGAGGGGTTGCTCTTATGCCATCACAATGCCTACCCAGGGGAGGTTTAATTTTGAAATGATCTAAGAAGAGAGATAGGCTTCTACCTCCATGTTAATGTCTGATTGCCGTTGCCATTCTTTTTACATTCATTTCAGTTCAATTACACAAAAGCAAAGGTAAGATACTCCACTGAAAGAACACTGAACCAGGAATTAGAATTAAAGTCTAGACCCAACCGTGTCACCAGCTCATTATATGATCTTGAGAACCTTGGCTCTCTAAGAGTTTCTCCAAGACAGGAAATGTGAGGCCTTTGTAGAAATTGTTATTCATTTATTCATTTAAAAATGTCCATTGAGCACCTACTACACACAGGGGATGAGTGAGTAATATTTACTGAGGGCTAAGCATGTGTCACATGCTGTATAAATACTCTCCCACCCCGGCAGCCTAGTGGCTCTGCAAGCCAAGTTCTATTATCATTCCATTTCACAGATGCACTCTGAAGGGCATAGGTGTAAGAGATACAGCCTAGGTGAAACATTGGCAGGGGCAGGATGGATAGAGAAAAGGGAAAAAGGATAAAATAGAGCCTTCGAGGAGTTAAAAATCCACAAAGTCCCAGTGAGTAAGCAGCAGTGTGAGAGCTCAAGTCCCCAGATGCCTGTGCCTGGGTCTCCCTCTCCACCATTACCCTACACCCCTTCCTGTGTCAGACACAGTGATCATCCTTACAAGTAAAGAAGCTTAGTCATCCCAAACCTGTCACAAATCTCAGGAAGACATTTTGCCCAATGAGGCAAATGAAAAAATGAGAGTGAGTTTCCCTTCCTTATCATGACATGGCAAAGCTACTTGACACTGTGCATGGGTGTGGTGTTGGTCATTCAGAAAATCCTCATGGCAACCCCAAGAAGTTGGCATTATACCATCTTACAGGTGTACCTATGTGGACCAAGAGAAGTTAGTGAGATGGAACCCTAACTTCAACTCCAGTTTTCCTGCCACCATGGCACAGTCACTCTTTAGGAAGTCAAGTCCAGGGTCAGGGGAAGCCCAGGAGAGAACCAGGAATACTCTAACCCTGTGTTTCCTCAGTAACTCCAGATGAAACCCGTGCTCACAGCGTGAGGGGCAGGGCTACTTCTACCAACAGAGTCACTCATCTGTGGCTCCTCCTTCCCTTGATGCCACCTGTTTTCCTTCCTCACCAGCACATATTTCATGTGCCTTCCTTCACCGTTTCACAAAGGGGCCTAATAATCTGAAGCTTACATCTGATTGTGTGTTTGTGACTGTGTTTGCTTTCCCAGAGATATTTGCAAAACAGGCCTTTGCAATCACTATGGAATGAAAATTTCCTCTACTGATAAACGGATTTGTGGTATTAATTTTCATGTATTCCTGGTCCAGAACCTGATAGGAACCACCGTTACCAGTTATTTATTCTGCTTATTTTCATCATCAAACTAAACCAGATTCTCAAGAGCAAAACAAAGCAAAGAAAGACTAAACGTGAGAGTGATTGGAGGATATAAATAGAAATCCAGTTGTGTGGGTACTCTGATCAGCTTGTCACTGTTTCTTTATGTTTTTATTGTTTTTCCTCAACAACCCTTTAACTTCTTGGGTAATGCCTCAGTCAGCCTATAACTGTTTATTGAATTAGTCAAAGTTAGATAGGTAGAGAGTTTGAGATAGATAGATAGAAGATAGATAATAGATAAATAATAGATGATAGATGCTAGATAGAGATGATAGACAGCTAGCTAGATAGAGATGATGGAGAGCTAGAAAGGGAGATACAGAGAGACTGAGACAGAGAAGGGCGTGGACAGACAGATGAAGATGGACCTGTGATGCACAGGAGAAGAGCAAGTCTGCCTTCGCTGTTCCCCATGTGGTGTACTTCTCTCCTGCTTGCCTTTCAGCTATTCATCTTTTCTCCCAACCCAATGCGCTAGGGTAGGACCCTCTAATTGAGAGGCAGGGATGAAAGCGTGCTCCCGGGGAGGAGTGGATGACCTCACTTCCTGTGTTGATGTCAGCAAGAGCACCTTTGTTCTGTCCTTGTGTCTGGTGAGACGTTGGGGACTTTCTCCACAGACCAGTGGTGGCTTGACCCATGGGCTGATCTGTGTGGAAAGGTGATTTCATGTTAATGCCGCAGGAAACGCAGCTCTGCCAAGGCTCAGGACGCGCATCTCGCAGGCAGGAGAACGTGCAGGCAGAGAGCTCTCGAGAGGTGTTCGTGCAGGTTCTTTTCTCTACCTCCAGCTCATAACAATATGAAAATAGCTGAGGATCAGAGGTGAGTCAGAGAAAATGGCTTCGAGTGGAGCGCTCCAGTGCAGCCAGAAGCCTCCCTGCGTGACAGAGCCATGGGCAACGTTGGAGCTGTCAGCTAGACTGCCTGTGGAGCTGCCGGCACCTGCCGCTGCTGCTGGAAGGGATGTTCCACAGCTTGGCATGCGTCTGGGTCTGAGTTGGCTTCCTCTGTTATGTGTCACCTCGCAGGCACTCAACTCGCCGGCAGACATGGACACAGTGCAGAAAGTCTTCCAGTGTCCCCACCATAACATACTTGGCAAGACCCATAAATAGTCACGTAACAAGAGTCTGTGTTCCACACACAGTGGAGAGTCACAGTTCTGAAGGCAGCCTGTCAGTAAAGTCACAGGGGAGGGGACACCGAGTGCTTCTCACCAGGACTGGACTTTCAATCCCTGCCAGGCAGGTGAGCTACCCCAAGAGTCCAAACCAAGTGATCCCACTGCGGAGTGAGTCACTGAGACTCTAGAGTTGTGTCCCCTTCCCCAAAGACTTACCATAGAGCTAGTTTTCCTATAGTTTCTCTAAAAATGGTGTTCAGCTACAAAGCAGTCTGTTCCTCTGTGAAAGCATGCTCAGATGGACCGCGAAGCTCATCTCCTGTCACGTCAGCACAGAATTCGAGATAAGGTTTAAATGAGGAGAAAAGAGGAACTCTTTTGAAGTCAAAGCTATGTTAGGCACATAAGTGGTTAAAATAAAAATAAACAGAATGCCTGGTACAGTGCTTTGCTTACTAATGGCAAGAACTTTAAAACAAATTGTTTTTCTCCACTGGAGTATGTAAATCACAGGCTTGTGAGCCTGGTTTTCTGTCTTCACTTAGATAAGGTGTCACACTATAGTGAAGAGAGGAGGGTTTTGGAGGCAGGGATTTGGGTCTCCACTCTGACTCTCCCCTCCCAGCTGGTGTTGGTAAGTAACTTAGTTCCCAGGTGAGCTGAAAAATGGGGCTAGGTATGTGCAACTGGCTGGGCTGGCGGAAGGTTTAGATATGATGCAGGTAAAATTCTGAACACCGCACCTTGCCCATAGTGAGCACACATGCATTACACCTGAGCTCCATATAGTATCATCATATATTTGCAGACCACACGGAATTAGGGGTCTGAAGCCCGGTGTTCCTGCCTCGGGAGTGCAAGTGGGTACAGTCTTTGCGGTGATAAATTTGTCAATGCCAAATGTTAACCAAGTATTGAATGTAAATGTCCTTTGACCAGGCGGTTCCACTGACAGAAGTGTTTCCTATAGAACACCATCACAGTGCGCTGGCATGTATGGCTAAGGGTGTTCACTGTGCTGCGTATGTAACAATGAAACCATGAAAACAACTGCATGTTCAAATACAGGACAAAGAATAAGTAAATATTGACTGATATATATAAAGGGATGCTTTATATAAATGAAACAGATACGGAAATAAATGCAAATAAAGATGCCATATGTATATGTATATATTAAAAAACTCAACCCAAACTTATTGAGTCCATTTATATAAAAAGACAGTCATGATAAATACGTATCTATGATTATATTAGATATATGAAATGAAATAAATATAATAAATATGTGGACTGTATTTCATACAGACCTATCTATATGTATGTTTATGTTATATGCCCCTGGTCTCGACAAACTGTGGCTCTTTGGCCCCTTGAGTGTGGCTCTTCCACAAAATACCATGTGCGGGCTCTACCTCGATAAGGAATATACCCTACCTATATAGTTTAAGTTTAAAAAATTTGTCTCTCAAAAGAAATTTCAGTCGTTGTACTGTTGATATTTGGCTCTGTGGACTAATGAATTTGCCGACCACTTTAATATATGCCATACAGAGATATATTTTTAGAGGCATAGAATCTACCAGACTGAGCCCCCAACAAGCTGCCTACTGCAGAGAGAGGAAGGGGGACCCAACTGGGGTCTTCTGGCAGACTTGTACATCAGACCCTTCTTATGGTTTTGTTGTTAGCTTGCACTTGTACTACGATTTTTTTAAATTATGTAGTTAATATGCTCAAAGATCCTTCACAGCTTTCTTGTATTGGCTGAATAAATATTTAATCTTCACCTCTTACCTTTAAAAGAAAGGACTAAAATGAAATTATGTTTTTGTTAATTTTAAGTTATTTGGGGGGAAATGATATGTATTTATAACATTCTATGTAATACTAAAGTTGAAACCTTTTGTGCTAAAGTGAATTATATACATGGAGGCTATTTTAATGTTTTATAAAGAGAATGTGTTTCTAGACTCCAAAGCATATTGTTAGCTTAAAAGGATTTAAAAATTATTTTCAGCCCAAGAAGCACTTATATAAAGACAAATACTTTATCTATAAAATAAGAAGGTTTGGCAAAAAAAAAAAAAAGAAAGAAAAAAATTTCTAAGCTCCCTTCCAATTCTCTAATTCTCTTTATCTGTAATTTGGGCACAAAATCTTATTCTAATGAGACAACAGTAATCAGAAATGTTTGTTATCATTTAGACAAGATACTCATTTATGAAACAGATGGAACAGGATTTTTTGGTTTTTATTTCCATTTGAATGTTTAAAATCTAGGTGTTTCTAGCTAAATCATTATTATAAACCTGTTACACAAATTTTAAATCTATTGCCTTTGAGGACTGAAACTATTTTCCTGGACTTCTGCCTAGTCTTGCTGTTAGGTTAATGAGGAGGCTGAAGTGCTTGACTGAGACATAAGCCTGATGATACAGAGTGTGTGTGACAGAACTCTCTTGTGCCCCATCTCTGACACTGACTGGTGACTGTATTCTCTTGCACAGGGATGTGTCAGGTGTGAGCATCCACAACCTGTGTTCAGGCCTGAGCATTTATTAGTCATGACAAGTTGTCCAACATTGGGCAATTTAATTGATGACTCTGAGTGCCTGTCATCTCAACTACAAAATGGAGTTAATAGGAGGTACCTCTCAGAATGTCTGAGGGATTGAAGAGCAAGTATGTGAACCACAGGGTGTAATGTCTGATAAATGGACCATTCTCTTCTCAATTACCTTTTTTCCTAAGAGGTATAAATTAGTGCAAAAATATTAAAGTTATATTTAATAGTCGAGTGAAAATGTCCTTTTAGAAAGTATATAATGCATGAATTTTAACTTCATAGGTAACATCATGTTTTCAGATTACTTCAACTAGTTCTAAATTAACAGTGATGTGGAATGTATTTGAAATCCAATCCTCAAAAAGAGAGTGACTTTGTCCTAGTTCATACATACAAGGGAGAGAAGACCAGGAGCACCCTTTGCAGACAGCGCTGGCTGGCTGTGCCAATGTGCCTGCACCCTGGGCACTCTGAGTGAAGCAGGACCAGCAGGGGCTGACTGGTGGCTCACAGGGAGGGACAGGGGCTGCTGGCAGCACCCTCAGCGCTGCTCTGTACTAGTCCCTGGATGGACTTGTCACCATCAAATGTAGTTGTGGCCTGCCAGCTGATAGAAGAGGCCTAAGCTTGTGGGAAACATAAGGCATTTCATTATGTACACTGAAGTCTGAGATGCAATTCAATACCCAAGTGAAGATGTCAAGGTGGTCATCTGAAGTGAAGAAGCAAGTTTCAGTCTAGAATTATGCTCTGGGGTCGTCAGCACAGAGGTGGTGTTTAATGGCATGAAGCCAAAGGAGATAGGCAAAGGAGAAGAGAAGAGGCCTAAGGCTCAAGCCCTACAGCACTCCACTGTCAGGGCCAAGAGGGCCCAGCACAAAAGCTGGGGAAGGTCACCCTTTGAGGGGAAGGACCACCAGGACAGTGGTGCGTGGAAATAGCCGAAAGGACTTCAAGGAGGAATGAGTGATTTGATCTGCCAAGTCAGTCTTGGTAATAGGTGCAGCAAAATGCGGGTGAGGGCTGCCCATCATTGAGAATAATTTGAGGCATCTCAGATTCTGAGTGCTTGAAGAAAGTATGACTGCCCTGCTTCTCAGCCCTGGAAAAGGATAAGTTAGAGAGGATGTGCCTCAGTGGTATCTGGGGAAGAAAGGTGTTACTGCAGGATCTGGAGTTGACCACCTGGAGAGATGTCAGGGAGGTGTTCCAGAAAAGACCCATGGAGACAGACAGTGGAAGAGGTGAGGTCAGAATGATGCCGGGCACATTGCCTTAGGAACAACAGGAGACATTAGATGGAAACACCAAAAGGCAAGGGCACAGCTCTGAACAGCTGTAAAACTCTTAAGTCATGCACCTTAAATGACTGAAATTTCTGGTAGGTGAATTATTTCACTCACTTACCTTTATATTTTATTATGTAATTTATGTATAATATATACATGAACATACTTAATTATTCATTATTTATGATGTTTAAAATTCACTGGGAAATGGCCTCTGGACAGTCCTGATTTTCCCAAGTGATGGACAGACCGGCACATGGACAAGTAACTACACAAATAGTCCTCACAGTAGTTACTCAATTTGGGGGGAATAACAAGTGTGAACATTGGGTTCTGGCCTCTTTTCAGGGTTTTTCCTGCATCAAGACCTCTAGGTACTGGCTCATGGATGTACCTGTCAGTAGAATAGATGGTGAAAAGACCAGCAGTGGATACAGCGGTCAGTCCCCACTACCTCTCACCCCATCATGGGTTTCATACAGCAGTTAGGAACTTGGACTCTGGAGCCAGCCCATTACACATTTAAGTCCTATTCTGTTCCTTCCTCTCTGATTGTGGGCAGCCTGCTCACCTCTCTGTCATGCAGTTTCCAAGCTGTAAATCGTGGCTAAGGAAGTCCTTTGCTCACAGGGTTGTCATGAGGGTTAACTGAGCCAGCCTCCCTAAAGAGCGCAGCTCAGAACCTAGCTCAGAGCCTGGCTCAGAGCGGGCACCACAGGAACTTCTGGAATCAGAGGCGAGCCTTCCCTTCCTTTTCAGAGATTGGCCTCCTCCTCATGAGGCTCTTTTGGAACATTTTCCCTCTTAAGCGTCCTAACGATGTTCTTTTATGTTTACATGTGTATACCTCATTCACACATGCCAATCGAGCACCCTACCAGACTTTACTTCCATGCGGAACTTCAACCCGAACAAGCCCGTCATTGTTCAGTGGAGGATAGCAGCGCAGGATCGTTAACTTACTCTGGAGAGGTGGAAGGTTCATCGAAGACCAGACATCTAGATATATAAGCCAGCAGATTGAAATCTGGACTGGGTCCTTGGAATCCAGAGGGCTGCTGGACATTTGTGACCACCTAGTGGCCCTGGCCCTGGAGCTTACTGGGGCAAATTCTGTTGTGATCGCCCATCCCGTCCTCCTTCCTCCTTCCTCCATCCCAGCTGCTGCCCCACAGATGGGAATGAATTAGCCTGTCATTTTGAGGTCCTTAGGAACATAAGAGAGGAAGCATGAGGTTGTGGATTGGAAAGTGAATGGGATCTCCAAGATCGCTGTAAATGACACCGTTGGACAGGGCAGGTGGTCAGGTGACCAACCCGTCACTCACTACACCTCACCTTATCTGAAATCAAACATGCAACATGACATTCTCAGTATTGATGCTGTGGGTTCCCTCTCTGCCCATGGCCAGCACATATCCCAGGGATTCAACACCAGCTGGAGCTGAGAGGCTGGTATGTTTCTGACCAACCTGTCTCGCAAGGCTGTGTGGGGACCTAGAGGCAGGTTCTTTGTGGCTGCAGCGTATAGGCTTGTTTTGCTTTATGTGCGGCACGGAGAGGCTTTATGTCTTTTTCCCATTGGGTGTCAGCACAATGCAGTGGTAGAATGTCAATCCAGACACAAAGGCATAGAAACAAGGACCAGCCTTTTATTTTCTTGCTCATGGTAAACTGCTGAGCAACTTACTGGGTTCTTCTTCCAGAATTGTGCTCAATTCAGTCATGGTTGCAGTTGACATCTTCCCATCCAAGCCAGCACGGTCTCTCTTACTAAGGACAACAACCGTTCTGTTTCCAAACCAGACATCACTGGTGCAGAGAACACCACCACTGGGTCTGTGTCCCTTCCAAACTCTTGCTCCCGCCTTGGCGTTCTGCCTGGCACCTGACTTCACTGCCAGTATTCCAGGTCACTCCAGAGTCACTTTCATCTCTAGACTTCACAGTTCTCTTTTCTCTTCCTCCTGTCTCTCAGGCATACACAGACGCTTCCTCTGAACCAGAGTCTGTCCATGG
Source organism: Rhynchonycteris naso (assembly GCA_037038555.1). NCBI lineage: Eukaryota > Metazoa > Chordata > Mammalia > Chiroptera > Emballonuridae > Rhynchonycteris > Rhynchonycteris naso. Next base: position 110,159,920 of record CM073001.1, read on the forward strand.
AAATCCTTTATGCAAACAGTGTGGTAACACACAAAGGTTTTTTACGTGCATGCATGTATGGTGTGTATACATATGTATAATATTGCATATGTGTATGTCTGTGTGTAGTGCATGTTTGTGCATGTGTATACTGTGTATGTGTATGTGTGTGTGTGTGTGTGTGTGTGTGTGTGTGTGTGTACGTGGTAGGCAGAGATGAGGTGGGAAGAAATACCATTATCAACTCCATCACTAACCCTGACTGCTGTACTTCAGTACAATGACAGTGGATCTTGGCTGTGTCCTAGGACCTGGGGGCTCACCTTCAGCATGAATAGCACAGCTATTTCTTCCTGAGATTTAATTAATCATCTTCTCGGAATTCTGTGGGGAAGGGAGGCATATAATGAGATTAGCATTTCAGTAATATCTTTGCTTGGATTATGGGCAATGAATTGAGGAAACTAAAGCTAGAGTCAGGGAGACCAGTAATCCCAACCAGAAATGATGACTTACGGCCCAGTATTGTGTTGGCAATGTAGAGCAAAGCGAAGGGAAAGTAGGGTGAGTTGGTGGCATTTGCAGCTGGGGCGTGTATACTACTTTTGGATCTTTCAAAAGATGGACACTCCCAACCCCTCTTCTTTCTATGACTCTGAGTCTGGTAGTGAGGGGTGGGGGGAAGGGTAATTATAGCCTTTTCTCAGGAGGCTGCCACCAGTTTTATGGATGAACTAGAGCAGATGTGACTGTTGATTGGTCCAGGGGGTGGTGGAGTATGAAGGCAAACAGATTCCTATGTGTTGGGGGATGATTCAGCTCATGAGCTAGAGAAAAGATCTGGTTTGAGGCAAGGAAACTGAGAAGAAATCTTCTAACTCTATCAGAAACAGGAATCTCTGCTAAAGCTGGTTGCCTGAGACAGGACCAGCTCCATAGTTTGCAGCGCCTACTGCAGAATGAAAACGCAGGTCCTCTTGTTTAGACAGTACTAAGAATTTCAAGATGGCAAGAGAAGAACCTTAAACCAGGTGTGGGGCCCTTGTAAGCATGGGCCTGTGTGACTGTCAGGCCCCATGAAACCAGCCATGGTCTAAAATCAGGGGTGCTCAATACGTCGATCGCAATCTACTGGTCGATCGCTAAGGAAGTGTGGGTAGATCGCATGACATTAAAAAGACATTTGTCTTTTGATTGGCATACAGGGTAGCCAATCTGACGTCTGAACTTTTGACACCCTATGCATGAGCGTTAAACCGCGCTAACTTGTTGAGTTACATTGCTGCGTAGTTAGCCTTCAATTTATTTAAACTAAATACAACAAAGGGTATAAAAATGAGTGCTGTAGCTGGTTCGAGTAAGAAGCCTAAAACCTACCACTTTCATACAGAATAGGAGGGGATATTTTCACTATGTCATATTCTAAGTGCGTTTGCCTCATCTGTCTGTGTGCCATTGCTATTCCAAAGAAGGGAAATGTGGAGTGGCTTTATCGGACTGTTCATAAAAACTATGACATTGACTTTCCTCCGAAAAGAGAGCTGAGAAGGAGAAAGGTGAAAGGAGAATACACAATATTAAATAGTAATAATAGTAACTTAAATAATGATAATATAGAAGAAATAAATTTATGTTTTGGATTTTTATTGTAGGTAGATCATTTTGACTTGGTCATCTTATAAGTAGCTCGCAAGCTGAAAAAGTGTGGGCACCCCTGGTCTAAGATCTTTCTCAAGGGTTTCAAATAACCCTTATTTATTTACCCAATGGAAAATTAACGCAATGAGATTCAAAGTGCTTTAATTCTTCCCTTTCTCGGCTACAGACATTTAAAGTTAGGAAAGAGTGGTGTTGTAGTCACCTAATTCTCTCTCCTATCTCTTCAGGGATAATAATTTTGCACAGTTGACACTGATCTTGTCAACCTTTGTCCTTTGCTGTCCATTTGAAAATCTCAGCTGGACCCCTCATCAGGGCTTCCATCTGTTGCAATTAGCCCTTCCGTTTTTAAATAAGGGAAGGTTTAATGGACTCTCAAGACAGGCAGAGAGGGAGAGCTCTTCATAGAATGTTGTTTCCTTGTGACGGAGCCTGCAGATTCAGTACACATGCAAATTGTAGAAGATTTGTTGGAAAGTGGTCTGTGAACTCAAACTAGCTTGTTCTCCCTAAGTGACTTGTCTCCATTCGTTACTTTTTCTTTCCAATGGCATGTTTAGATGAGCCATTTTCAGAAAGTCATCTTACAAGCACATCACATAACAAACATACCTCACCTATCAACTCAGAGCACCACTGGTGTCATTCGAGCCTGGACATAATCACTGGGTTTTATTGGTATGCCCTATTTCTTCCTGAGTCAACTGACTTAGAGCAGGTTGGTGACGGGATAGTTTCAACTGTGAGCTCATTTTCACAGGTTGCCTCCTGTATTTGCAAAGCTTTTGCTTAAAAACTCCCTCTCATGAAAATGAAGCAGCAAAATACGCTGGGTAGATATCTCTCTCATCTGAAGGCTGATCGCAAAACAGACTTTTAGTTATTTATCTCTTTGAATCTAATCATGTAAAGACCAAAATTGGCCTGTGAAATCTGTAAAAATATATAAAAGCAAATGGTTGAACATGTGGTGGAAATAATTTAAAAATTAAAATTTTTCTGCAATCTAACAAATCAGCTCTTTATAGAAATGCTTAATGCCACATGATACTAAACAGCCAATAAAGAGATAGTAGTTAGTGTTTATGACAACAAACTATCGAATACTGTTTATAAAAATAAATGTGAAGTGTACAAGTCTGACTTAAATTGTGATGATTCAACTCTAAAGTCATTAAATGCATTTAAATTATTTTCATATTTAACAGAGAAAATTTACCTGTGGATATCCGACTAAAGATCTTTATCAGTGTGAAAGGATATGGAGCGCTGACTAGTTGATCTCCTTCAACTTTCTCTATTCTGATCATTTCACCAGTTATTGCTTTAGCGTGTCTGGATCCCAAAAGGAATCACTTGGCCCTGATGGTGGCCACGACTCACACTTGGAGGCAGGACATCCTGTGGTTGGTACTCAGCTCGGTCGTCTTTTTAGGGGTTTACTGACTGTGGAGAGGGGAGTGGGGGGCAAGTTCCTGGCAGTGTGTCGAGCTAGAGGGCACTCAGGAGAGGTTTGTTCAGGAGACAGGAAGAATGTTGTTGCTTTATTTAACCAATAATACTTATTCTAAGTTTGGGATCTCATTATGGTAGTTTTTCTTAATCTACATGTTTTATAATCATTTCCACTATCATTTTAAATATGTTCTTTGTAAGAATTATTTTTTGTTCACTGGAAACCTAGGTACTCCTTGATCAGTGTCACCCCATTAAATTTAATTAAATTGAAAGTTAAAAAAGAAGAAAGTGTGCCACAAAAGAATAATATTTTTTGAAAAAATCTGATGTTTTACTTTTTCTTGCCATTACATCACATTAAAACTTTGTAATGACAAACCTAAGTTTTTTATTCAAAATGTGTAAGTAAGTATTCCAGAGTTGCTTCCCTCTCAGGGAGGTGGGAGCGGATCAGCAGGTGCTGTCTCTATGAGGTCGCGGCCAGCATCCCCCTTGCTCTCCAGGGTCACCCTGATGACACTGGAGGGGGTCCAGGCCACACCTTCATCTCTTGTTCAGCAAGACCAGCTTATACATCTGAAGGTGAAGAAAAACACAGGCTGCGGGAACAGATTTCTAAAATAATGAATGCTTCATTGTTTTGATGCTCTAAGGTAGATATTATATAAAATAGTATATTAAAATTAATATATAAACTATATAATTTTAAATATCCTCTATCATTGCATAATATATGAGATTATGTATGTATCTGTATCTATATGTATTTCCTAGCCCCCACATGCACTAGTCCTTGAAGGAAATTCGTTTGCTAATTAAATAGCGTCAGGTGAGAGAAGCAGCACGTGGTGCCTAGCCGGCTGACTTTGGGCAGGGTTGGCAGTGCGCAGCGCCTGTCCATTACTGTGTCTCTCAGGGTTTGCTTGTGAGTGGTCCACGGCAGATAAGGCAGCCCTCCACAGGAAGTGCGGCAGCATTTTACACACGGTTACGATGTTCTGTCCCAGGGATTTTGTCTTTAGATCTCCACTCTTGGAAATGGAAGGCTTTTCTATCTAAAATTGCTCTTCTAAAATGCAAATACCTCAGGGTTGTTCAGACTTCAAGGTTTGTTAGTTGTTTTGACTAAATACTTATTCAAATTTATCTAACAAAGGAGAACAGCTTATAGGTTATACACTAAGACCTTAGACTTGCACAAGTTCTATACCAGGATGACTGAAGGTGGGAGAATCAGTGGTCATTTCCTGCTCACTCTTGTGCACACTTGCCCTTTTCCCTCAACTTTTCTCTCTTTCTCTCAACCTCTGTGTATGTGTGTGTATCTCCCACTCTTTCTCTCTCTCATATGTGTCAGTAATATTATTTTGTTTTCTTTTCTATTGCTTTTCTCCTAATGGCTGTGGCCTTGCACAATGGCTATAAGATAGTGTCATCCCCAAACAGGGATTTTAGATAAATTCTATGCCCATCACAGGGTCTGAGCAGGCTTTTCCTCTACCCAAATCATATCTCTGGGGTCCATCCTTTATGAAAATCTTGAACCTAAATTCTAAATTTAGTTAGGTAGAAGAAGTCAGCAGACTCAGGCTAATTCACCATTAAGAAAGTCCCAAGAGCAGTAAACTCAGTCTGTGATTACCATTGCCAGCCCACCCTTCTTGGGGGACCCAGTCCACTAGGAAACCTCAGAACGAATGCTGTTAATATGTTAATAAAACCTTCTTGGCTTCCATAAACATGTCTGGAAAGAAGCACAGTACAGAGTAGAAAAGTGGGCATGGTGAGATCTTTACCAAACATGGGCCCTCCAGGGTGCACACTCTTCCCATTGCTGACTCTGCTTATGAGGGGTTTTATGCAGTCATGTCCTGTTTTTCTCACGATTATTCTTTTTTACATTCACTTCTTTCTCTTCTTCCTCTCTTTCTTTCTCTCTCTCTCTCTCTCTCTCTCTCTCTCTCTCTCTCTCTCCAGAGAGAGAGAGTCAGAGAGAGGGATAGATAGGGACAGACAGACAGGAACAGAGATAGGTGAGAAGCATCAATCATTAGTTTTTCGTTGCTGTTGCGACACCTTAGCTGTTCATTGATTGCTTTCTCACATGTGCCTTGACTGCGGGCCTTCAGCAGACCGAGCAACCCCTTGCTGGAGCCAGCGACCTTCGGTTCAAGTTGGCAAGCTTTTTTCTCAAGCCGGATGGGCCTGTGATCAACCTGGCGAGCTTGGAGTCTCGAACCTGGGTCTTCCGCATCCCAGTCCGACGCTCTATGCACTGCGCCACCACCTAGTCAGGTTCTTCCTCTCTCTTTTAAACTGTCATCATTCATTTCTTTCCCCATGACCTTGGTCCTATTTTCATAAATTTTACTTTTGCATGTGTTAGAAAGGACACCACCTTATTTTTGTTGAAACTCATTTATTTTTTAGTTTTTTATTTTTATTTAGAAAAATTTAATGGGGTGACATTGATCAATAAGGGCACATAGGTTTCAGGTAAATATTTCTATAGCATTTGGACTTGATTGTGTTGTGTGCCCATCACCCAAAGTCAAATCATTTTCCATCATCGTGTATTTGTCCCTCTTTACTCCCCTCACTCACCCTCCACCTTCCACCTAACAAGCACTTCACTTCTCTATCTGTGTCCACAAGTCTTATTTTCTGCCTATGTGTGAAATCATATAGTTCTTAGTTTTTTCTGATTAAACTGTCATGTATTTTTAAAGAGATTTGAATAAAATGAAATATGTATTATACATCAATATATTATAGGTACCATTTCTGATGTCTTTGTTACATTGTGGTGATTCATATCTGGTACTATATTCCTTCTGTCTGAAAACATCCTTTAATTTTTCTTGCAAGACCAGTCTACTGATTGTGCATATTATTTTAGCTTTTATATGTCTGAAAAGGTTCATTTACCTTCATTTTTGAAAGTTAGATTCTCTGATTAATTTATTCTAGGTTAAAAGGATTTTTTCTCTATAAGAACTTAGGGCTGGTGGTCTACTGTCTTGCTTGAAATTTTTTTCTGATGATAACTGTTATGTTCCTTATTTTTATTGCTTTATATGTTGCATTTTTTTCTTTTAAGATTTCCTGCTTATCACTGGATTTCAGCACCTTGATTTTTATTTCTTTATTTAATTCTTGTCATTTTTATTGTGCTTGTGTTTTGTTGAGTTGTTTTGGATCTGTATTTGAACTCTTCATTAAATTTGAACATTTTAAGCCATTAACAATTCAAATATTTTGTTCTTCTTTTTCCCTTAGTTACTCCAATTACATTATATATGAGGCCACTTGAAGTTGTCCCACCTATCATTGGTATTTTTTTCTTTTTTTTTTAAATTAATTTTTCTCTGTGTGTTTTAGTTTGGGTAGTTTCTATGGTGATATCTTCAAATTTACTACTCTTTAATTCTTCAAGGCCTAACATGTCATTTATCCCATCCAGTGTACTTTTCATCTTAGACATGATAGATTTCATTTGTAGAAATAGATTTTAGTGTTGTTTTAACCTTTTATTTTCACTTAAGTTTTTGAATATATGGAATACCATAGTTTTTTGTCTGATGATTCTAATATCTGTGTTAGTTCTACAATAGTTTGGATTGGATTTTATCCTTACTGTGTATTTTAATTTTCTGCTTTTTTCAGTGCTTGGTAATTTTTAATGAAATCCTAGGCATTGTTAACTTTTCCATTTTGAGTCGTGGATATGCTTTTCTTTTTAGAATTGTGTTTAAGATTTACTGTTGGAAACAGTTTAGTCCTTAATAGTCTAGCATTTAAAATTTGTCAGCATCTCAGCAATATGCAGCCTATAAGCCATCATTCCTCGCTAGTTGAATCAGGACCTTTCTGAGTAATCAACTCGCTACCTGTGATTAGAAGCTTTCTTCCCTGGCTGATGGGACCCCGCGTGGGTCCCTGCCCTGAGTGAGAGCCGAGTGCTGTTCCACAGGTGTTTTCAGGAGATCCTTCCTCCCGGCCTCAGGCCTCAGATGGTGTCCTCAGACTTGTGCTGGTTGTTAGTCTGCTGAGTACCCTGAGGGAACCTCCGTTGATCTCCAGGGCTCTCTTTGTGCAGCCCTCTTTTGGCGAGTACTTTGTTCTGAGACCTCTGTCCTTCCTTACCTCTCTGGATTCTCAGCTTCTTCAACTCAGTGAGCCCACTGGGCTTTGTCCAGCCCCTCCTCCTGCACGCAGTCTTGGGAGCACCCGAGGCAGACACCCAGGACACTCACAGAGCCAGCCCATGTTCCTAGCTCTTGAGGTCCCTCTCTTTCACTGACGTCTAGTGACTTGAAGACTGCTGTTTCATGTACTTTGTCTGCATTTTTGTTCTGTTGGTTGTTCTGGAGAGAGGGTAAGTTCAGTCACTGTTAGTCCATCCTGGTTGGAAACAGGAGTCCCCCTTTTTCTCAATTCATTTCGTTTAGTTTTTCTGTCCCCCAGTCCCAATGAGAATATTAATCCCACTCTTCTGCCCTTCCCTACTCTCCTTAGACATACGTACTTCTCTCTATCCCTTCACATAAGATAGATGGTAAGCCTACTATGATCCTTGGAGCAGATTGACTATAGACACCTGTGCAACAATCTCTGCTTTCTTGGGCCGTCCAGGACCAGGGCCATAGCACAGAGCGCGGAAGAACTTTATGAAGGTCTAGAATTCAGGGTGGTGGAACTGAGAGCTTTAGGAGCTATCAGCTCTTTGGAGGCCAAAGTCAAGATCTTTCTGTTTTACAATTTGATGACCTTTGTATGATAGTGACTTCAACCCTGAGAGTGCAGTACATACCTGTATATACTAGAGAAATTTCTACTATTAAGACTAATTGCAGATGATGGGGAAGTTAATAGTGAGAGGGAAAGAAACATAAATAACTGATTCAGTCAGGCAGCACATCTTGGAGGAATTTGAACATTGATGTGGGAATCTGGGACTTTGGTGTCCACAGTGGAATGCCTGTATTCCAGAGGATCCACAGGTATCAGGCTGTGAGAGAAATGTTTGACCTTATTTGTATTAAAATAAATAAACGGCCTGACCTGTGGTGGCGCAGTGAATAAAGCATTGAACTGGAACGCTGAGATCGACAGTTCGAAACCCAGAGGCTTGCCTGGTCAAGGCACATATGGGAGTTGATGCTTCCTGTTCTTCCCCCTTCTCTCTCTCTCTCTCTGTCTGTCTCTCCCCCCTCTCTAAAATGAATAAATAAAATTGTAAAAATAAATAAATAAATAACTGTATTAAATTTTCCTAGTATAAAACATAGATGGGTATAAGCACCCCCATATTTTCTGGGTGTCATACACAGTGACATCACCAGGTGTCAGCATGTTCTCGTGCGTCCCGTAGCAAAGGGAGCAGTCAGTAGTGCAGAGCCTGAAATCAGCAGCCTCCCGCTCCTGTTGCTTTTCAGTGATTTGCTCCACGTCGCTGTTCCTCAGGAATTCAGTAAATGGATTTATAAATTATATTGCACTATTCTGTAATACTTGGCAGTGCAGTGTGACACTACTGTGAAATCATATCTACCACAAAGATTTCTGCATGTTTTTATAACAGAGTTCTAAAAGGGTTGTCAGTCTTAAATATGAGCTAAATGTTTATAAAAGAACACATACTTCTAATTTATTATTGATGGATGAGGACAGTGGCTAAAAAAAGTATGTTATCAGAAGATATTTTGGGGAAAATAAATAAATTTAATCTTATTTGAAAGTAAAAGTGATGTTTATAACAATTATTGAGACTCTCTTTAAAAAGAAACTTGTACTGTGGAGAGAACATTTTGAAAATGGATGCTTAGGAATGTTAAATTGTTATGTGACTTTTAAATTTTTCCATAAATGATATTTGAAATCTACTAAAAATTCTCAGATTTAGTCACTTAAAATTATGGAAACAAAAATACTTAAACAATTTTAAAGACTCGATATAAATTATTTCAGTAGATTTTGAATACATTTGTGTGTGTGTGTGTGTGTGTATACACACACACATAAATACCTTCTGATTGTTTTCTAAGAGCAACCATGGCATTTGGGATAAATGGAAATATATTAGCTGAATTTTTAAAAAAATTGGCATAACCTGTAGAACTAATTGAAAAATAAGTGTTATGACTTAGTTATAGTCACCAATAGAGAAGTTAGTCTGTTTCCACTTTAGATGAGTGTTTCTTTGAGAGGCATCTTTTCAACTATGACAGGTCTTAAAAGCAAGTATCAATATAAATTGAACTAAGAAATAGAGCTTGAAATTGCTCTATTAGAAAGTGTCAAGTATGATTTTAGAAAATAATAAGTTATATTTGAAGATACTTCTCTCACTTTAAAAACATTCTTAATATGTTTTAGAAAGGGGAAAAGATTGGTAGTACTTATATATTTACTAAGTATTTTTAAATTTAATTTTTTTATTTTTTCTGTTGTGTGTGTTTCATAGTGATTACAGTGTATCAGTAGATAATGGTGTGTGTGTTTGTGTGTGTATCATTCACCGTTTTTAAAAAAATAACTTTACTGAAGGAATGTTTGATCAGTAAAGTTTAGAGAACCTGCTATGGACAGCAGGTGACACCGCACCACCTGCATGTGGTAGGAGGAGCACTGGCAAACTTAGAAAACCTGTGACATGTCTGGACTGTGATAGGCATTCAGATGCCTTACCTCATGATCCTTGCCAGATATCTGCAGACCAAGTGTTACTACAACAGTTCAAATGCTACGGAAATGTTTACCCGAAAACTATGTACTCCTATTGATCAGTGTCATCCATTTAAATTTAATTCGCTAAATAAAAATTTAAAAATAATAACAGAGAAATCACTAACAAAAGCACAGTAACATGGAAAATGGGGCACTAACTAGACTGTGGAAAGGACACATTTACACATTCAGCATGAGAACAGAAGTAAGAAGGCAGGGTGTCAGTCACCCTGTTTAACCTCAGGAGACTCAAGTTTTTTGCTACTCTGTGCTTATCCATGAATGACAGAAAGCATGCCAAGTATTGAATTTGGGGTTAGAAGTTAACTGGCAAGTAGGCAAATTTACATATGTAGAACCTGTAAACAATTAGCATCAACTGTATACTGATTTTAGTGGCGTTTGGAGGGCGAATTTCAGAGGGGAAGCATTTCGTTTTGTCTGTATTGAAGGATAAACTAAGTAATTTTTGATCCATTCTCTTACTGTGTTTTCCTGTTTGAATTTGGTGTTTGAGACCCTGCAATGTTGCAGACATTGATGAGAATGGGAAGAGCCCTAAGATGCAGGTCGTGCCTTTCAGTTGTAGTTTTGTACCGTATGAAAAGGTGGATTGAGATGCCGACCAAAATACATTTTCTCTTCAATGTCATGGAAGTCTTATTAGAACTTCCTAAAGAGCTAGATTTTTAAGAATGACCAAACAGTCATTAGGTGAACAGCAAGAAAACCAGGTAGAGGGTTAACACAGATGTTCACCGACATGAAGAGGTGGCACAGCTCAGTGTGTTTTGGAAATGATAAAGACTTGTAGACTATCATAATGCAAAACATTAGGTGGGAATGGAGGACTTGATACTTGAAGTGTTCGTTGACAAGCACCAAATCAGTGGGCCTTGGCTGATCATCTATGAATTCTGGATGTGAACCTGTAGGTGAAGAGAAGGAGGCAGGGAGACACATCATTCCAAAACATGCTTTAGAAGGACAACCCCAGAGACACGGATGAGATTAGTTACCAGATGCAGACAGTGCTAGTGGCCTGGGCTCCGGAAGAACTGCTTGTTTGCTGGTGAAGCACATTGAAGATCTGAGCTAAGGGACGTCAGAGCTGATGCGCAGAGTGAGGTGTTTCAAACTAGGTAAAGGTCTGAAGCAGATAATCTAGAAATCTGAGAACGAGTGTTGTTCTCTTTGGGTTCTCCCTTCAGTGCATCACATGCGTGGTTACATGCATCATTCACAGTTTCCAAACCCCTCCTTTTTAAAAAAAGAGAAATAGACATGACTGAATTTAAGAAACATTGATAACCTGTATCTTACTAGAATCAAAGAAGAGGCAGGTTAAGATTTGCTTAAGTTGTACCTAGTAAGAAATAAATACAATTGTCAATCGGTTGTCACTGGACCAATTAAACGCCAGTAGAAATCCCCAGTTGGGATTCAGTGAAGAAGGACACAGTGCAAACAGGTCAATTGTGGTAAAGTTAGGTGTGAAAACGGCATGGCTGTGAGGCAGCCCTGGGGCCCAGGCCCCTCTCTGGCTAAACAGCTCTGCTCTGTTCTGTACCAGTCTCTTGGCCCTGCACTGGTCCCCTCTACTCTGCTCCAGCAAGATAGCCTCAGTGTTTTAGCTCCAGCTGAGGAAATAGCCTTCAGTGGATAGGGAGAGTGTTTTCAGAGACAGAGGGAGCAACTTTTATAGACATAAGTCCCCACCTCTGGTCCCTGATTCATCTGTCCTCATTCAAATTAGGACTCCAAATCCTCACAGCTTGATTGGTCCTAAAGGTATTTTTTTTGGTTAGTAAGAATGGAGCTGCTGTAATTGGTTGGAGCTGTGCAGTCTCAGTCCTATTGGTTGAAATAGGATTCCAGGAACTGCTATATAAAGGCTGGCTCAGAGGGCAGGACACAGTGCAGGCTTCTCCCTGCAGTGCAGTTTGTGTGAGAGGTCCCTGAGCAGAAATGGCTGCCAGCGTCTGCTTTTAAAATTTTGAGCCCAGTTAGCCACCAGGAGCCCTTCTTAGTGGGTGTTTTCTTTCTCAGGGTCCACAGTGTGCAATAACTGTTTTGTTTCATTTATAAGGATGTTTACTTTCAGCTATTAGATTTTAATAGAAAGCTCTATTTTTTCTTCTGTATTAATGACTACATACCATTAAATGGGTTTCAAAGGGCTTCAAAGGATGGTTTTGAAGTTAATATTTTCAAAACCTAAAAGTTAATTTGTCATTTGTGGTAAACAACAGAATAAGGACTTCAGCTTAAAATACTAACAATGTTAAACTTAGAAGTGCTTAGCATTTTTAAAAAAACTATTGATGGCAAAATAACATGTTGTTAAATAACTAATTAGATCAGTGTTTTTTAAATGCCTGTCTGCGGACTAGTGCCGGTTCACAAAAGATTTAACCACTCTGATGTTGTATGAAGATCAGAGACCAATTTGCAGACTGGCGTTTCAAAACCACTGGGTTAGATCATATTAGAGTTGGAAAAATTGCTGGCCCATCAGGAGTGCAGATTCAATCTAAGCCTGTCCTGAAGCAATGGGCCGTATCACCTGATTCCAGAAAACAGCCTCCAGCAACTGTTTCATGTGCACCATTGTCATTGTGAATCTGATACAACCATTTAATTCACCTATACACATCTTCTTTGTGTGTTTCAAAGTTAGGTGTTTCCAGAATTTTGATTTACTTTTTCAGCTTCAGTAGTTGGAATGACAGTGTATCAGGTATTATTTGAAACACTTACCTAAGTCACTCCTGGAGGGTCAGGGTTCATTCGTAGTATACAACCTGCCATACCTTACTGATTTAATATTCATGTGCTCCGTTTACTTCTTCAAAGTGCACTGATTCTGAGCAGACGCATGCTCCCTGGAATTCAGTCTACAGACCAGCGGCAGGAACTGAACACCACACTACACAGACCTCTTAGTCCTGCACTAGTAGCTTCTCCTGGTGGTTCCAGAGCAAGAAAGCCTGAGTTTGCCGACACACCAGAACTCAACCACCTGTGTGCCAGGGATCGTGTCACTCTCGTCCATTGTTACTGGTCTTTGACAAGTTCCCTCTTCAGAGGAGGCATGGTTGTGGTAGAGTGCAAAGATTTGACCTTAGAAGCCAAGACTGTCCTCCACCATTTACTTCATACAAATGGGTGTGGTGGGAAAAGTAATGACCCCCAAAGATAATGAAATTGTGGATGATAAATGGGAACCACTCTGAGCTTCATTTTATTTTTCGAGTCTTTCCTGATTGCCTCTGTGCTACCTGCCTTCAGTAGGTAATCTGCATAGTGGAAAGTATGTGTGTGCCTTGACTGTTCCTCAGGCAGCTGGGCAAAGACTCCACCTCTGAGTGTTGTTCTTCCCTGGACAGTTCCCAAGGGAAGGAGGAAAGAGTTCTGCAGAGAGCAAAGGGCAGGTGAGTAGGAAAATAAAGCTAAATAAATGAGATCAACACATGAGTGGAGGTCAGCTCTCATGACAGAAGTGGCTAACTGCTTAGCACACAGCCCTGTAATGTCAGTAGCTTGACACACTAAATGTGTATTTCTAGCTCAAGTCATGTGAGTCCCTGTATGGGAAGAGGGAGCACTCACTTCCCTACAAGGCTGTTTGGGGTCCTGTGCTCTTTCTATTATGTGGCTTCACTATGCTCCATTGACCTGCTGGACAGAACAAGTGGCCAAGGATTGTGTACTAGAGGTACTCCTAAGACGACCTCATCGCTGCTCCTCACTTCTACCCCAGCCATCACTCTGACATCCATCCTCCCAGACAGGGAGGCCGTGTGGCCAGGAGGGAGGGAAGTACCATAACCGGCATTCTGCTCCACAGTTCATGGTTAGACACCAGTTTTCTGAAAACTCTGTTACCTTCAGAAATTGACATTTCAAAATATCAAATAAAAACATATTTGCTTTTTAAAGAAATTTTATTTAGAAAATTAACTTTAACATGCTGACATTGATCAATAAGAGTACATAGGTTTCAGGTAAACATTTCTATAGCATTTGAACTGTTGATTATGTTGGGTACCCAAAGTCAAATCATTTTTCATCACCTTATATTTGCTCCTCCTTACTCCCTACCGCTCACCCCCCTTTCCCACCCCATCCCCCACATCCCCAAGCAAAGAATGAACATTCTATGGGAAGTAGGCCCACACTTTCCCGTGTTACTGAGCACACTGTTTGCAAAGACCTCATTGCTATGTCCTCCCACTTCCCAGAGTTTCTCAAACCTACTTACATTTTTATAATCCAGATTTTAAAAACCTGATTCTGTGAAGACTACACTCAGCCCTCTTCTATAACCAATCTCACTTAGCTAAATAATAGTATTTTATTTTGTCCTTTTTGTAAGTTCTTTGCCTTTTCTGTCTTGTTTTGTAGTTATTTCTATATATGTGTACACAACTTTTTAAAATTGTGAATTAAGGAAACATACATACCTGACTTGTAATTTAGTTCATAGTAGTTGTCCTTCAGATAGTGAATAAATAATTACTCAAAGGAATATAATTAGTTATTGTCTTTTCTGGCTTTAGGTTTCTCATCAATAAGATGAACAGTTCAGGCTGGATCACAGTTTCACCTGAATTGCGTGCACAAGTTTAATAACCCAGTTACCTGTGCCCTAGCCAAGGCTCAAATAATTATAATAGCCAAACCAGGCCTCAATGTCAGTGTCTTTAAAAATTCTATAGGAGATTGTTGGCATTTACATTACACGTTTCTTCATTCTGTTATTTTCAGCCTTCCTGTGCTCTTGTGCGTAAGGTGCAATTCTTGAAAGCACTGTGGAGTTGGGTTTGTTTTTAGTGCACTCTGATAATCTCAGACTATTAATGGTTCTGTTTAGAACTTTCATGTCTCAGTGTAATTATTAATGCACTGCCTCCTCCAATTACTATTGTTTTCTGTTTTTTTCCCACCTCTCCTATGACTTTCTTCTTAAATATGGATTTGGTATTTTCTTTTTACCTCTATTGGCTTATTATACTTTCTTTACTATTCTTTATTCTTAGTCTGAAATTACAGCATGTATTCTTGAGTTAATTAAAATTTAATATTAGGCATTTTTCCACTTTCCAACAATATAATGATCTTATCACTGCTTAACTCCATCTATATACTCCTAGTTGAGGTGTGATTGTAGGGGAAGTAACACATATATCATAAACATGTATTAATTATAATTATTTCCTTACAAGTATATTAAATCCTATAGAATATTATTATTGTTGTTTTATATAGTCAATAACTATTTAGATTTATCCACATATTTACAGTTTTGGTTGATCTTTATTTCTTCATTTGTCTCTGAAATATAATTAGATCATTTTTCTTCTAACTAAAATATCTCTTAGTATTTTCCTTAATATCGACACACTGATAGCAAATTCTTTTGTACTTTGTCTGAAAATGTCCTTTTTTTACCTTCATTTTTGAAGGACTTTTTTCACAATATTGGTTTTACTTTCCTTAAGCATTTTTCAAATAGAATTCCCTTGTCTTTTTAAATTCAGTTATTTTTTTCAGGAGTTAGCTGTCAGTAATTGCTGACAATTTTTAAGATTTTTTTTTTTGTAGTGCTTGGTTTCCAGCAGTTTTACTGTGTGTGCTCTGGAGTGCTTTCCTCTGTATTTATCTCATGTGGAATTCTTAGTGCTTCAATTTGTGAGTTGATATCTTTCAACACTTTGGAAAATTCTTAGCTTTATTTTTTCAAATCTTGTTGGATTTTGCACTTTTTCCCCTTTTTGTCTAGTATTTCTACTGCACAGGTAGTAGACTTTTTATTAAAAATCATTTTATGTATAGATGACTCTGAAGTCTTTCACTTTAAGTCATGACTATAAAATGCTATTATGAGAAATTATTCTAGATCAGAGGTTGCTGGTGTAGTATCACCCATAAATCTCTTAAATGGCCCCCACACCTGGGTTCACTTTTTCAGATCACATGTTGATCTGTTCTACCCTCTTTGCTCTCAGCTGATACCATCACAGAATTCTGCAATGCATTAGTAGCAACTGATGGTTAGTCATACTCAAGTCTTACTTTTGTCTTTCCTCAGAACTTTCTAGGTATAGGTAGCTTGCCAAAGATTAGATTATAAGTTGTATGGATGGAAAGATGTCCTAGAACATCACAGATAGGAATATGGAGAACACACCTTGTGCATTTACCTTGTGTAGGAAAGTTAAAGGCCAGAACATTTGCGCTGTGGCAAACCACGTGCAGCAATAGAAGGAAGTTGGCATTCTGACAGTGAGGTATGAAGTAAGAAGCGGGGAGGCAGTCAGACCAACTCCCACATGCGCCCAACCGGATCCACTTGGCATGCCCACCAGGGGGCGATGCTCTGCCCATCTGGGGTGTTGCGCCATTGTGACCGGAGCCATTCTAGCACCTGAGGCAGAGGCCATGAAGCCATCCTCAGCGCCTGGGCCAACTTGCTCCCATGAAGCCTTGGCTGCAGGAGGGGAACACAGAGATAGAGAGGAAAGAGAGGGGGAAGGGTGGAGAAGCAGATGGGCGCTTCTCCTGTGTGCCCTAGCCAGGAATCAAACCCAGGACTTCCAAACACTGGGCCAATGCTCTACCACTGAGCCAACTGGCCAGGGCTGCTAGTGAATCTTTTTGGAAAGGTACTGCCTTCATTTTCTAAGTCCAAAGAGGCAAAATGACTTTCTAATCCAGACACTGACCTTAATGCCTAAAGTTAGTGTAAGTTCATGTTTCTACATGTGGATCTGGCAGCTCTAAGATGGAAATACCAGGTCTCTAAGCACATCAGTATTATCATACAGGTTGTGAAACTGTGACTTGGGGATTCTCAATCCAACTGCATTTAGCTTCCCAAAAGAAGGGCCCCTTGTGGGTAAACCACCAACCTGCTCTTATGCTAGACAGCAGCAAATGTCTCCTGACCCTGGGTCTCAGAGCTCCCACTGCAAAGACAGCTCTTCCTTCACGGGGAGAACTGCGGAGGCTCCCAGACATGGCTTTGTGCTCTGCGAGCATCAGTTCAGACTCAGGGGAGACAGAATAGAGATGAATGAGACTTCTGAGATGAAAGCCTGACAACTGTCTATGATGATGTCTGCCCACTGCTGGTGACAACAGACGTCTCTCTGTGCTGTGTGTCCAGGAAGTGTAAGACTAACAAATAATGCTGATGAAAAGGACAAAGAAAAAGAAGCAAAGTCTGTAACTGTGATTTTGAGTCATTTTCCTGAAAACCTTCCATGTGTTACCTTTCTGTTCCTATAAGTACTGTATAGAGTGAGGAGTTGTGTTCTTCTATCCGACCACACTCCATGTGTGTCTGCAGTAAATTAATTTTCTCTAAAATATTTTTATGTTATAATATGTAATAATTCAGGGCAGCCCTTCGATTTTAGAAAGTTGACACCAGTGGGAACATTCTGGCTGGTTGCACAGCAGACGGTATCTAAAGACAAGCCTTTGAGCCCCAGAGCAGGTGCATCCCACCACATAGCAGTGCCCAGACAGAAGCAGCTTTCTGCGACCCATGAGTGGGGGTAACTGCTCTGACTGCCATCTGGGCAGGGGCAGCATGTGTGTCCCCTGTCTCCTCTTGGCTATAGGAACAAGCCCAGGCTCCGGGACAAAGAAGGACCTCAATAAAGATGTCAGGATGAGCTAGCAGACTGTGCTGGTGGCTTTGCTGCAGCACTTCGTGTGTTTGGTGGATGCTGAGGTTGACTTCATGAAGCCTGGGCTAACTTGCATCCTGTGGAGCCTTCCTCCAGGGCACCCTGCACTTGGCAGGACGAGCCATGGAAAAGGGGTATTGGGGGGTATTGGACGGAGCATCAGAAGTGGATGCCCAGTAAGGCTCTGTGTGTCTGCACCCACATGGCCAGCTTTCCTGCCAGTAATTGCTGCACAGCTGGTGCTAGCACACGTTCACTAAGGCTCTGCCACGTGGGCTGCTGACACAGGTGGCACTGCCACCACAAGCCAGGTCCACATCCGCAGTGCTCTGTCTCCACCCAGTGGCCTCTTCCTCCAGGGGAGTGAACACCGGTTTGTTGCAGAATGCTGTGGGCCCGCAGTGCACCTGGAGTCCTGCAGCCCTGGATCGGAGCTCCCTTTGTTTAGTTAGATGAAAGAGCACATCACGGCTATGTTCTGACATTCTCCCAGGGTCTCTAATCCCAGCAAAAAATGGATGGTATTTACTTGAAAAACCCAGCTCTGACCTGCCTGTTTCCCCTTTCCTACGACCTGAGTTTTACAGGCTTCCACCTAAAAGGGATCCGATATGCATGTGGTTCTCAGGCTCTCTCATTCTCATTCCTCTCCATTCTGAACCACCAGAGGAAGCATTCCATCAGCTCCCAGGGTTTCCAAAAGCATCCCATGCATGACATGGGCTTCAGTTGACAAGGAAGACCTCACTTTAAACATCTCAGACAAACAAGAATCTGCTATATGTTTAAATATGTACAAAGAAGCTTCAAAACATGTATTGTAGTCATCTGCTTTGAGGTCTGACAGCCCTGCATCTCATTCATTCACCATGCACTTGTTTATCATATCTTCACTGAGTACCGCCCACTCACCATGCACTGCAGAGACAACAGGGAACAAGGTGAGCAAGTCCTGGGCCTCAGTGAGCTTTATTCTTACACAAGAAGAGGAGTGAAGAGCCGTAACTAAAGGAAACTGCACAGCTGTACAGAGAACGGGCAGTAAGCCTTTTCCATAGGGAGGAGTAACGTTGGCACAGAATTGGTATTTCTCGTAGAAGAAGGAGCATATGCAAAGGCTCTGAGGAAAAATCATAAGTTTAGTGTGTGTGAAGATACTGCTGAGTCAGTACATTAGAACAGTGGCTGCAGGCTCTTTTGTACTCCTCATCTTCTCAGGACTCCACTTCAGTCTTGTTCATGACGCTCAGATCTGCCATATTAAAATTAAAACTAGACTCTTCTTAAACTATAGTTATTTATTTTAGAAAAGCAATTTGCCTGACCAGGCGGTGATACAGTGGTTAGAGCGTCAGACTGGGATGCGGAAGACCCAGTTTCGAGACCCCAAGGTCGCCAGCTTGAATGTGGGCTCATCTGGCTTGAGCAAAAAGCTCACCAGCTTGGACCCAAGGTTGCTGGCTCGAGCAAGGGGTTACTCGGTCTACTGAAGACCTGCGGTCAAAGCACATATGAGAAAGCAACCAATGAACAACTAAGGTGTTGCAACGAAAAACTGATGATTGATGCTTCTCATCTCTCTCCATTCCTGTCTGTCTGTCCCTGTCTATCCCTCTCTCTCTCTCTCTGTCCCAGTAAAAAAAATAAAAATGAATAAATAAAACAGCAATTTAAAAATTTAGTACCTGTTTTATAGCTAATATAGTTTTATAAAAATTACCATAATTTCTATAACAAAGAAAAATCACTCAAAGAGAGACACTGTTTTATATTTATAAAATCTCTTCAATGCCTTTCTTAATAGAATAGCTAAATTCTCATCTCCATTTTTAGTCAATGTATTGCATTAGATTGTTTTGACTGAAACCGAGGAAGATAATCAGTACAGTTAGATGAGGGAAGAAAGACCTCACAAACTCACTGATAGGGTCTGAAGGACCCCTTCAGTGTGCCTTGAACCCCACTTTGAGAACTGCTGTGACAGAGCTTTGTAAGTAACACAAGTTATGAGAAGTGAGGAGAGTCAGCCCTATGACATGCTGTAAGCATAACCGAGAGCACTGGTGTTGGAAGCCTCCAGGGCAGTAGGGAGCCACTGAGGGGTCTTGAGAGGGAAAGGAGCTGAGTGCAGCTTTAGAAAAGTTATCCAGCTGCTGGTGGAGGATGGGTGGAGGAAGAAGGAATAGGTTTGGAGAAGCCAATTGGGGGACTGTTGTTGATGATGCTGGGGAGGCTGGGGGGCGGAAAAGTAAATTTATTTCTCTCATAGTTTCAGGGAATAAGCATGCTCATATAGAAACATGTAAAAGAATTTCCAAAATGATTGCACGTTCTGGGTCTCAGAAACCCAGCACACTAGCAAAATTAGATGCTCGTATGTGGCAGGACATAGCTTTTATTATATCTTAGTTTCGCCTTTGAAATGGGTTTCAAAAATGGCATCGCTCAAAACTTTCACCCACTTGCTTTTGGCCAGCTCATCAGCAGGATGACAGCTTCCCTCTCGTTTTCCTGAATTCCTGCCACTTTCCATAAGCAAGAGCTAAGAAAACACGGGCATCTGCCAGCCCCAGATTCCCAGGAGAACAGAGCCTGCCTGAGAAGGGATGGCGGGGCTGCAGGGCTCAAGGCTTCTTCCCTTCATGACAGGCCAGTGCAGGCTCAAGCTGGGCTGGCCTGCCAGGCAGTTTAGGTCGCTCAGGAAACAGGAAGGCAAGCAAACAGAACAGCGTAGCATTATGTCCTGCTGGCCTTGTGCGTGGGTAAGCTCGTGCCCCATCAGAGGTTGGCTGTCAGGACAGGCAGTGTGGGTCCACCTGCTCCAACAGGACTGCACTCAATCCCTGTTCAGGTGGAGCCACTGCCGAGCAGCAGAATCTTCTCTCAGAACTTGAAACAGTTCTGAATCACGTTCGGTGGGCGGGGGAGGGGCTGCCAATATTACAATGCAATGTTTGTGATATTGAGGAAAATGCATTTTTGTGTTTAGTTCATACATAAATACAAGTGTTTTAATATAGGAAGGAAATGTGTTTGTGTAATTCCTAGTAGTAGATATATTTATTTTTAATGCATGGGTTTTATTCAAAGATAGTTAAGGATTGCAATCAAGTATTAATGCCATAGTCTCTAGAGGAGATTTTGAACAGGATATTTGACATTTTATTATAGACATAAGCAAAATACATATATATTTAAAATACATATAAAATATTTCATATATAGAGAGGAAAAATTTGTCTTAGAATGCTCTTAAGTTGAATATAAAATAATGGGAATAAAAACAGAGAATGCACTCAGTACATTCAGTTTGGGGGAGCCTTCAGAGACTGTTGTTCAGAAAGAAGACTGGCTTCAGGAGGATGACTATGTCACAGGACTGGGCAGTTGCGGCTGAGCAAATGCCGTCCTGTTGACCTGAGCGATGGTGCTGCGGTCGAGTGTGTGTGACTGTGGGAGACTTATTTTTAGCTGGCTCGCAGGTACTTCCCCCCCGCCCGCAGTTATTTTTATTCCCTCGAGCGTGTCCCTCTGCACTCATCCTCGTTGCCTCCTGTTCCTTGTCACTGGGTTCAGGTTGGCTTCCTCCCTCTTCAGCCCATCAATACGTAGCTGATTTGGAGCTGAGCTGTGTCATAATCAGCCTTTGAACAGCCAGCCCCACGCTCACTTGTAATTAAGGCCTGATGGTTGTGTTGACGGCAATGGCTTTGTTCTCGCATCCCCAGGCTTGATTGCTGGTTCTCTTCTCACCTGAATCTGACCCATTCTGCATTGTATTGTGATTGCCTCAGTGCCAGTAATTGCAACCCTGGCGGGTGACATTTCCGTGAAGCACAGTCTGGGCGGCTCCAGAGGGAGCTGCAGGGATTGATGGCTGGGGAGGCTCATCACACATGGATTTAGGAGATGCCTGTGAGAAGGCAGGAGCCCAAAGCCAAATCTCAGAGCTTCCCTCTGACATTTGCTTTTAGATAAAGGACTAGTGCCTGCAACCTGGTTCACCTTTTGTCTGCAGTCCAGAAAGCACAGGACTTCGTGATGGTGGATCACTGTGTAGGTCATTGAGGGCAGGCCTGGGTAATACCTTTCTTTAAAATTCTTTATTCTTTTTTTCTCGAAATGGGGGATTAGAAGCAAATAAAAAATGAAGGACATCCCTTCAGTTAGATGAAATAGTGAATTTTGTGTATTAAGTGTACTGCTTAAAATTTCTATGTGACTTTAAATTGTCTTAATCAAATCTCATGATGCAAAAAATAGTCTAATTCACTACTTGAAGAAATGTTTAAATCATAGATAGCTCTCTATAATTTGGAGCAGGTAAGATCATCCAGTTGAACTTGGTACTTACACATGAAAAGAGCTGCCACAAAGGTGCGACATTTGTCCAAGACCATAAAGTTCATGTGGAGCAGAGCGAGAACCAGGACCCAGGTCTCCCAAAGACTTGCACAAGCTCCCACCTCACCTTTACACTCAGCGTTCCTGCACATGAATCACAACTGCTCAGGTTGCACTTTGTTGCTGCTGCTGCTCTCATGCACAGTCAGACCTCCATCTACTGGTGGTGCAGATTTGCTTGGGCATCACGCGGATGTGCTGAAGGGAATGGTGGAAGGGACCTCCCACGGTGATGTCTGGATATATACACTATTCCCAAAAATTAAGGGATGCTCCAGTACTGTCAACCTTTTGTATAGTGCATTTTCACCAATCAAATAAAAGTTGGTTTTGCATCTCCTTTGCATAATCAAATAACTTTCTTTGACTTGTTGTTTGCTTCTCTGATGTTCTTGTTTAATAAAATAAAATCAAATGCTTCTTTTTTTATTGCTTCATATTCATTTTTAAATATTCCCTAATTTTTTGTGAGCAGTGTATTTTTTTATTTTCATACAAATTTACTCAAAATGTCTACATTTTTATTGGTTTTATTATACAAACGGACTTTTTTTGTGACAGAGACAGGGAAGGGAGAGAGATGAGAGGTATCAATTCTTCGTTGAGGCACCTCAGTTGTTCATTGATTGCTTTCTCATATGTGCCTTGACCAGGGGGCTATCGCAGAGACAGTGACCCCTTGCGCAAGCCAGCAACCTTGGGTTCAAGCTGGTGAGCTGTGCTCAAACCAGATGAGCCTGTGCTTAAGCTGGCAATCTTGGGGTTTCGAACTTAGTTCCTCTGCATCCCAGTCCAACACTCTATCCACTGTGCCACTGTTGGTCGGCTATACCAATGGACTTTAAAACTAATTACATGAAAGTATAAAACAAAAATTTTCACAGAGTTATTTGTCAAGAAGAGGTGAACACACCAGATTGCAGTCCAATATTACAGTTGTAATATCGACTATGCACACTCACCCTGTTCACTCACCAATAATGTGGATAACGGGCTGACAGAGTACATGCGTGCCAACTTGTGGAAAGGGTCACAGCACAGGTGTGTCTGGGTTCCTACTCAGATTCCTATTCGAAGAGGAGCTGGAATGTCGTTTCAAGGTTCCTCTATTGGACATACCCATGAGTTGTTAGAAGAACAAAGCAAATAACGAATTTTCAAGTGCCTGCTTTTTTTCCCCACAGAGTAGTTTCTGATTTACCTAAACAGCCTAAACAAAAGTAGAAAGGACCACGGTAACTTGATGCTCATGAGACAGTGCTGACTGGTCGCTGGGAGAGCTGACAGTGGGCAGGCCCTTCCTGAAGCTCGCCCTGTCATCTCAGTTGGTCTGACAGCCCTCGTGGTAGGGGAAGTCCTGACGTCACTGCCATCTCTCTCATGACAAAGTTAAGCCAGCAAGGGCTAAAGACAGTCACCAGGAAGTGATGGGTGGGCTGTGACCTGGAATGGCTGCTTGCTGATCCTTGAACCAGAGCTATGAGCATGGTGTTCCTCACATTCCCTCTGGAGTCACTGCATCCTACCATCCATGGACTGCCCAGCGAGGTGTGTGCCCCTGGTTCAGGCCGTCAGTGCCCTTTCCTGCAGTTGCAGCAAATGGGGGTTGGGGGGTTCCGTCAGAGAAAGAGACAGAGCATTCTCCCCACACCAAGAAGACCCTGCAGGATCACAGCCCAGGGGTCACATCTGGGCTGAGGGTTTGTGGGTGCAGGCTGGACTTCAGGGTCTGGGTTGGGCAAGTGGGAATATAGGATGTTTTTGTCTAGAGGGTTTTTTAAGGTTAAAAAAATATTCTACTTTGCAAAATAAAAAAAGCTACCTTGCTGCCTGACCTCAACATTTAAATATTTAGACATTTAAAATGTGTCTTTACATAAAAATAAACATCAGTGGGACAAAGCCATATGTTCTTCCAACCTTTTTGACTACACGGACCGTTTCCATGTCATAACCTGTATGCACATGGTCTTGGGGTGCTTCTCAGTCACCATTTCTTTTGAATGCTTACATGCATTTACACCAAAAATATATCTTTATCATTATTAGTAATTATATAATTATATGTTTTGATACTATCAAAATATGATTTCTTGGTCATTATCCTATAGTTATTTTCCAAATTTTCAAAATGTAAACATCCTTAGCTTGACCCACACTGTTTATATTACTCCCTCCCTCCCCTGCTTACCTCCCTTTTTTCCTCCCTCCCTCCCACTTCTACCTTCTACTCCCTTTTTTTCCCTTCCTGTCTTAAGAAATTAAGTTATTAGGCAAAGATATAACATCCATAAAATTTTTAAATTAAAATTACCTTTGCATATTTCTACAGATTTTAGTTATGCGTCCAAATTATTTTTTTAGTATGTACTTTTAAAGAAACTGAATCTGGAATATTATACTGCTATATGTTGAAAACCTTTACACACAGCTGCCATTATGGAGAAAATAATGAAAATGTAGATTTACACCATACCATCTTGAAGATCATCTGACCTAGTCACAACCTTCCAGGGCCAACAAGGACAGTACAGTTTTAAACGTCCAGAGTCTCCCTCTCCTTAGGCTTTGTGACCAGGGAGATGTTCTTGTGACATTGCTCTCAGAGGAACAAAGCAGGCTGTATGCAACATGAGATGACTGGAAATCCAGCATGCCTTTTGTCCTCATGAGCAGGGTGGCCAGGACACTGCCCACGAGGCACTGCGAGGCCAGGTGGTAATGGCCTGGCTCCTGGGCTCCGCCTCACAGGACCCGAGTCTCCACTGCCCGTGCTTCACTCCTGCATCTCTGTCGTGGTGTGCATCACCCTCTCTCCCCAATCCTTCCCTCTCCACAGTCACCTCTTCTGAACACAATCCTGAGCCTGTTGACTGCTGTGGGAAAACCTGTGAGGGTTCCCTGTAGCCCCTCAGACCTACTACCCACACAGAATTCTCTTCAGTCACTCGGCCTGTTTTCTCCCTGGACACTGTGTCTGTTCTTTCCTTACCTCAGATGATGCAGACCCTTGCAAGTTCAGCTGTTCACTCTCCCGAGAGCCCTTGGCCCCCACAGCAGAGCAGTTTGCCTCTTTGGTGAGTTGGCCCTGAATGCTCTGTGCACATCTCCACCATGGCATTTCTGCTGAGGACGTGCTGATTTGTGTGTGCACCTGCCTCCTTCACCACCCCTGAGGCCTGGCCTCACTGCTAGGGCTTTGGGGCCTGATCTCTTTCTCTCAGGTCTTGTCTGGTCTCGTGTCCTGCCCCCTGGCTGACTGTGCCTGGGCTGTGCTTTCCTGGTGTTGTGGTTGACATCCAGGGATTCCCAGAGCACTCCTGTTTCCCAGTGACCCAAAGGGAGATTTCCACAACAGGCAGTGGCCAAATGGAAAACAGAGCACAGCTCTCAGATTACTGCACGGTACTGAATGTGCCAAAATATTGCCCTTTAATACCTCTATGCACACATGCTTTTAAGTCCCCCAACTTTCCTTATATCTTACATCTAAATCTTGAGAGAAAAGATTAATGGCTGGCTCAAACTAAGTCAACTGCATTTTGAAAACCAAATATTTCTGAATCAATAATGATTTAAAGTATTAGCGATCATAGTTTGTACTTTATAAAGACCATTTTTTTAAAAAATCAGTGCTCAAAGGGATGGCTTTCCAGTGTGGTTTTGGGGGTTGGTGTGGGCACTGGCTTAACCACCTGGGGTTAGGGTCCACTCCACCCTCCTCAGAGCCCAGGCCTGGGCTGCTGACTGCTCTTCTCCGTGGCCGTGGTCCCAAGCACAGCAGCGGCAAGTCGGGGCTGCGGTGTGTGCCACTCACCAAGTGAGTCCGCAGGGTACAGGCTGCGCTGGAAGGGTGGACTGTGTCCATGCCACCCAGTAGCCGGGTCCTCATCCAGCCCCCTTCTGGAAGTCCATGTCTTTCTGAGACAGAGTTACTACTGTCTCGTTGGCCCTGTCCTCGGGACTCTCAAGGATTACATGACGTGATTATCATGAAAATCCTGTCACTTGGAACGGTCTTTTCTGTCACTTGGGAAGCAGTCGCTGGAGGATCTGCTTATACAGAGGAACTTTTCTCAGCGGCTCCTTCCTGTGAGCTCCTTGGAAAGGCTGTGAGCTGCAGGGAGCCAACAGGCCCTGCCCAGTTCTTGGCATTGCCACTCAGCAGTCTGCCAGAAATGAAGGTCACTGTGCTAATGTGCCTGTGTCCCTCAGCGTTAGAACTTTCTAGCTGGAATGTGCAGTCTTGGTGTAAGTTGAACTAATAGCATATTTAAGTCACACTCTACAATCACAGCCCTTGACAGACAATAATTTGTGTATCATCTAAGGAGGGGGATTGCTGCTGCGATTCTGGTCGTCTACACAAGGATCCCCTGCAATTTTGTGCAGTTCAGTGAGCAGTTAATAGCATAATTCAGTCCACGAAGTTGCAGCATCTCAGAATCAAAAGGAACTCGAAATGCTCTGAGTGTGTACATCCTACATCAAGTCCTCTCTCTGCCACACGACTGATCCAGACAGAGCTATGCTCTGTCCTCATCTTTCCTGATACAGGGTGTTGGAGCTCATCTTTTCAGAAATGATGCTATGGTGTGAGTGGTGTGTGCCCCCCCCCCCAATTCACATGCTGAAATCCCAACCTCCAAGGTGTTAGTATGAGGAGAAGGTGCCTTTGGGAGGTGATGAGGTCCTCAGCCTCGTGAATGGAATCAGTGCCCTTATCACAGAGACCTCAGAGAGCTTTCTGGACATTTCCACTAAGTAAGGACACAGTGAGACATCTGCAACCCCGGAGGAAGCCCTCAACTTACCCGGCTGTCACCCTGATCTCACTCCAGCCTCAGATCTGTGAGGAAGGAACGACTGTTGTTTACAAACTGCCCAGTCTATGTGGTTTTATTATAGCAGTACCTTGAGCAGTCTAAGGGAAATGGCTTATTTTTTTCCCAATTGATAGCAAATACTCTTAGGTACATAATATGCCAAGTACTTGCCTGATACCATGTGGAATTCACAGAATAGTGAACATCTTCTGTGTGGCCAAAGAACTCACAGTGCACCTACTGTTATTATTGTTAAAATTCATTTATTCAATTAATTGTTTCTCTTGGCCCCTTGTGATACAAAGATGAACAGATACTACTCCTACTTCAGGAAACTTCCATAATTTATAACAAGTGCAAAAGCAGCAGCCAACACAAAAAACAACTGGAGTTAGCTAGCTGTGTTATATGAAATGTCAGCATTGGTGTTCATGGGCCATGACCTGTATGACTGGCTGGAGGGTGCTGTGGCCATAATTCAGAGGTAATGGTCTCCTCAGAGCTGGAGTGATCTGGGAAGCATCTGAATAAATGGTGGGATTTGATATGAGGGTTGAATAATGTTTGATATTTAAATAGAGAGAATGTTGTGGACCAAAGTAAGAAAGAATCCTCAGTTTTTGAGGACACTGAGCAAATACATTGTCTTAAGCTAAAGGTCACATAGGACAGTAGTAGGACTTAAGATCACCAAGCTAAGCAATGCCTTGAAAGCCAGGCTAAGCAGGATGTGTTTAGTTCTAGTTCTGCCTCTTACTAGCTCTTACTCACTAAAGCACCGTTTTCTGAACTATAATTTGCTCATCTGTCAAATGGACATAATTTACAAATGTGTGTATTAAATTCACTTTGAATTGGGATTCACGTGTAATATTTTGCAGTGATACTGTTATTATTGAGCAGTGTCTTGATAGAACAGAAGTAGTTTTAAAGATTCTTCTCACAGGGTTGGAGAGGAGTGCCAGGATTGGGGGAGCCAGGGGTACATGGTAAAGTGACTCAGATGGGATGATCAGAAGCCAGACCAGTGGTGTATGCAGAAAGAAAGGACAGCAGGATGAGGTCTCTGAGTCCTTGGCTGTAGTTTATTTGACACTGTCCCTTGGGAAGCTTTGATTTCAGTAAGAACCACCTGTTGCTCCATGGGCAGAGGGTACTAGTCAGAACGCCTTAGGGGATGGACCTAACCACTTCTAGGGCCAAGTCCTAAAGGGTCCTGCCAGCAGTGTGTACATGAAAGTTCATTCCTGAGACCCCAAATTCATATTTAAGGCCCCCCAGGACAAGAAAGGCCTGTGGAATGTGAATTAGAGAGCCCAAAACCGTGATCCGTGGCCAAGGTGGGTTCTCATTCGTCCTTTACCTGCCACATACATGCCACTCATCCATGGTCCCTGAAGACCAGAGCTTGGTGCTATTCATAAAACGAACTGAAGGTGATGCTTAGATTTCTCTACAGTGGTTTTCACATAGCTGGGCGTAGGGCGGGAGTCTTCAAAGAGAGGCAGGCTACATGACCACTAAGGTCACTTTCATTCTAATGTAGAGACAATATAAGCTGTCCTACCTCATGTGTTTGTTGCTGGGTGTGGCTTGGTGATCAGTTCTCACTCTGCACAAGTACCTGTGGGCACACAGCATCCTGATGGCACATTGCTGGTGGCCCTGGGCTGGCTCAGTCACTGGAGGATAGGCACTGAGTGTCCAAAGCAGCTCTTCCTTCCTGACACAAGGCTGAGAGGCCTGTGATTTAATTGCCTTTCTACCTCATTTTGCTCAATCTGGAAGGGTATTTTTAATAAGCTAAGATGATCTAATTGGGCCTGAGTGTGATTTCTCATAGTATTTTTGGTTGTGTGTAAACCAGTCAGCGGGTCCCGGGCATTTGCAGACCTTGTGGAGCAGTGAACAGTTGAGTTCTGGAGAGTTCCATTGCTTGTAATTATTAGGTGACTTTGGAAATATAATTTTTAACCTGAAGTTATTATCTTTATAGCAATTGATATATAACTTCTAAAAATAGTAATAGCAATATGAAATGATCATATTTTTCAGTTTATTTTGGTACACAATGTTACATGAATTTGCTTGTCACTAAAATATAAATCACTGTACGTACTTTAGGGAAAAAGTGAAAGTTCTCTTAGTCCTCAATACCCCAGTCCTTTCTCCAAATATAATCTGTGTTAACCCAGTCTGAGTATGACCGTGCACTGACGTGTGCACATGTCAGTGTGGACTGCATTATTAAGATATTGATTTGCAGTTTTGTGCCGCAGTGTGGGGGTCTGCCTGCTGCTCTGCAGACAGACAATGGTAGGACACATCTGGGTCGCCCTGTAGTGGTGACTTGTATTGCCGTCCCTTCCTCGCTCAGCTCTACACCTCAGGACTCTGCCTGTCAAGACACTCGCCAGTCCTAGATTATTTATGATTATCTAAGCAGTCCGCCACTGATGGTTTTCATTTTTGATTACACACAGTAGCACGTTGAACAATTTTATATATGTATCTGTGTGCACATGTGACTAAAACGTAATTGGTGGATACAGGAGCTGGAATTGTTAGGAATTGCCATCCGCGCTGCTCAGTTCCTTACAGCACCATGTTCCTTCCTTTGCACAGCCTGTGTGGAGTCCCGCTCACCCCGTCACCGTGCTGCAGACAGGCTGCGGCCTCCAGGCCCTTTCCTCTGCACGGGGCATCTTCAAAGCTGTCCCAAAAGCCCACAGTGGCAAATGGGTTTCCCTTCCAACTAATAGTTTCAGGAACCAATAAGATGGTGCATTTAGCTGCAGGTCCAAACTTGGGAATACCTAGTAATCAGAGGAGAGCTTAAGGATGGATCATGCATGTGTTTTATCTACAAAAGCTCCGAATTACAAATGGCACTTACTGGTTCCTCATGTTGTCAGTCAGCACGCTGGAATTAGTGGTTCCTTGCTGAGGGGTGGTACCCTGGGCAATGCTGAGGTTGGGAAGGCACATGTGTAGGGTTCAAGTTGGACCTTCTTACTTGTCACAGATACATCCCAACCTTCTCAGTAATGGAAGTCACCATGCAAACCTGTGTGAAGGATTAGACTCAGAACACAGAGAGGAGAGGTGCTAAGTGTTTAGAAATGACATGAAGGTGCTTTTAAATCTACATGCATTCTTCTGATTTTCTATTATTCTTAAATAGCCTCATTCATTTACTTCTTTTATTTTATATTCCTCTTTCTTATCTCTGTCTTCTGAAAAATGATCACCTTTCTTTTCTTTGTAAACATGAAAGTGGCCATGTTCTAAAATGTCATCGCCGGCTGGAAGCTGAATTGTCCCCTCCTGAGCATATTCTAAAGAACCATGAGCAAGGGCGTGAGTTCACTGAAACGCACTTCATTGGGCACAAAGGGCAACAGTCCCTCTGTTGCAGCAGCAAGACTGATGGAGCACCTACTATGGGCTGCACGGCGCAATCCGTCTATCTCAACCCCGCTGTGGAGCTCGATTCTATTAATAGGCCCAAAGGACGGAAACCAGCAGCTGCAGCACAACTGTGCAGACGCCACAGGGCACAGGGCCAGGATGCACCAGTGCTGGTTGTGTGCGCCCTTCTCGCTGTTCCCTGTGCGTCCCCTGTCTAATTGCTGCCGTGCCCAGAGGACCTTCTGCATGGGCATGGGGCAGGGCAGCCCTGTCAGCCGAGAGCCTAGCCTCTGCCTGCTCCCCCAGAAGGACTTGCTCCTCGCTGTACTTGGTGAGGATGTCTGGTTCCTTGCGTCCAGTGTTGTAAGCCTGAGAAAGAGGCGCTGTTAAAACATGTGCCTTGTTTTTTAAACCAATCTCATATAGCACTTTGTAGGGAGGAAACAATGGTAGGATACATCTGGGTAGCCCTGTAGTGGTGACTTGTATTGCCGAGAATGCACACACGTGTGTTCTGTAAGCACAGCTCAGTTCACCAGAAGGTCTTGGTGACAGTAAGAACTCTCAGGAAACAGCAGGACCAGGGGTGGGCATGTCCACAACCCACTGTGCTGACATGGGCTGGGACAATCACAGGAAGCCTCCTCCTGCTCTGGGCACTGGGGAAAGACAGGCCAGTGCCTCCCACTGCTCCTGTCAGCAGTGGGGTCCTGGGAGATCCACTGCTGGGCAGCAGGCATTTGTAGAGCAGGTCCTCATGTCACTTAGCTGGTACTCAGAGCTGGGACTCCGACTAGCTGTAGAAACGAGCAGAGACTACCTGAATGAGTGCACGAAGCCCAGAGCACACTTCCCATGCAGGTAGCTCACAGCCAGGAAGTCCCTCCAGCGCCCTCACTTGGGTGGAGGACTGTGGTGCTTTGATTTTTTGCAGCTGAAGGAAGTACTTTACATTTTTAGCAGAGCCCTGTTACTGTCAGAAACCTGAACTTCAGGTTCAGGAACTCAAAATTGTCCACACTGGTACTGGCTAATCTAGAAATAACGTGTAACTACAGCTGTTCATATACTTAAACCATTATATTATGATTTCAGAATCAATACTGCCAAATGTTAACAGGTAACCTCCTTAGTAGAGTCTGATGGAGCGAGCAGGCATGGATTTCAGAAGTGTGAAGTAGTGGAGGCCAGCTGGCAGGAAATACAGTCAAGTACACTCTCATCTTCACAAGCCCTGACTGTCCAGACACGGTGTACCTGCTTGACCCTCACTCCATCATCTTGCGAGGACCAGGGCTCTGTATTCTGAAGTCTAGTGAGCAAAGGCAAGGCTGAGGGTGTAGAAGGTAGTGCCCTGCCCACCAGCTCACTTCTGAATCTGGATGGTGTGCAGGGTGTGTCTGATAGGAGACAGTTTGGGCATTTGCCTTTGTCATGCAAAAGTTAAATTTACAAATCCTACTATAAATAGAACAGCTAGTGAGAAGAATTTCTTGCTGACATTGTGTGCATACATATTCTGTGCATGTGGTTGTGAACACGTATGTTTGAGTGTGTTTTGAGTCCTGGTAGACTACAAAACATACTTTTCCTCAAAAATTTTCAAGTATAGATGGCTGTATTTGCTGTAAATAAAATCACAATTCACAACTTGTATTAAAAGCTTAATATATTTTAAAATCTTATAAAATATCTCTAAATTAATGATTCTAGACTTTAACATGAAACAAATATATTAATTCTCATTGTTTTTCTTATTTTATTTAGAAATTAAGTTTAATAGGGTAACATTGATCAACAAGAGTACATAGGTTTCAAATGAACATCTCTATAGCATTTGAACTGTTAATGGTGTTGTGTGCTCATGACCCAAAGTCAAATCATTTTCCATCACTGTGTATTTGTCCCTCTTTACTCCCCTCCCTTTCCCTCCCCCTGGTCATTCTGTTTTTCAATCTTGATTTTTCAGGGTAACTTAAAAACCTTTCTAGGTCCATGTGCATATTTCTGAATTATTCTGTTCTTAATGTGTTTGTTTTGGTAAATCCTTAATAGGGAAAATAATAAAATTTGTTATGGTTGCAATTTATAGACTTTCTGTGTATTTCATAGGAATTTATGTGTTATCTTATTTCAAATCCTCCTTGCTAAGCACCCTGAATATGTTCTTTATGGCGAGGTAACACGCAAGGAGTGGAGTACAGTGTCTTTTAGAGGATTTATGGTAATGCTGCAGAATGTAGCTGATCACGAACAGCATGGAGAGCCCTCGGGGTCCTTCATTTGCCTGACACACTTCACTGCTGCCCATTAACACTTCGGCTGCTATTGCCATAGACTGCGTTTAATGAGCGTCTCTGAGTTCGGAGGTTTGCACCAGAAACAATAGCTTCACCAACTGAGGCACCTCCTCCTTCCACTTTCTGATCTTCCAGTTCATCTTTCCTTTATAAAGCAAATGTATCCTCTCTTAGGTGGTATAGTTTGAAATAATCTGGTTATTTTCCTTTCCAGTTAGAACTGTTGGTAGTTCTTAACATGGATACTGTATTGCAGAGAACCTTGACAGAAAGTTAATAAATAAATTCCAGTTTACATTAAGGAAGATGTCTTTTGTTGTTCTGCTGAAATAAAATGGAGCTGACATTTGGAACCATCCTTGTAATCTCCAGATTATACTCTGTTACGAATATAATCCCCAGTCTGACCGACTGTTACAATATTTTCAAGAAATAATTACACATCTAAAATACTTCTCACTTATTAAATTGTTTTTAACTGCATCAAAGTGTTAAAGAAGACAACAATATTACAAATGAGCTGGAATAGGTCTATCTAAATATTAAGTGCATTTAGTTTGAGCTTCAGTCTAAGACATATATTTATAACAGTTAAATATCTTGGATTTCAAAATAAATTAAATGTCTAGAAGTGTGTCTACTGGTCCATTGTGGCCTTTCACATCAGTGTTTCTGAGTAAAATCATTGACATCGTTCTTACTGTGCAGTTACTTGTCTGTACACGTGGCTCTTGGTGAAAGTGTAACAGCACAAAGGAGAGAGTTCTCATCTCTCCTCCTCTCTCCAGGTAGTTATTGTGTTGTTGTTTTATCCTTTAGAAAATGAACCAGAAGGAGAATTGGTGAAGTCACATCCAGTGGGCATCTCTGGACTCTCCGGTCTGACCGACTGAGGCAGCCAAGTCTGACACAAAGAGCACTCCCCGGGCAGCTGCGTCCAGGTACCTACCCCCAGACCTCTAGGGACTGTGCACAAAGTCCCCTCCCTGGGACACCTCCCTCCTCAGCTCCCTGCTGCTTCCTGGCTTCTGGGCGGGAGTTAAGAGCTGTTGTGCATCTTCTCCAGACAGACAATTCATGCGAAAAGAGCCGCTTGCAGTTAAGTTTAATGATGTGCATTTGCTCCTGAAGGTCCACAGGGCAGCAGACACGCCTCTTCTGCACCCTGTGAGGGTCCTTGGGATTGCCGGTGGGGAGCCAATGCTGGCCTGGTCTCCCCTGGGTGTGTTTCATGTGGAATCACTGCAAACAAAGTGGTCATTCAAGTCAGTGACTTCGTTCAGGTCTGCTAGTTCTGGTCTGGAGTCTGAGGAGGTGTTGGCACAGGCAGCACATTCTTTAGGGAATCCCGTAGGCTGGAGGTCAACACAATTGTCATGTGACTGAACTCCCTCGGCAAAGTCTCAGCTTCTCTGAGTATGGCAGGTGCATGTCTTGAGAAGCTCTCTACTAATCTCATGTCCACCTCTGAGAGTCCGTTTTACACAGGTGACTTTGCGCGTAGAATGGTCCTTTCCCAGGACGCTCTAGGAGGAAATCCCCGGCATCCTTTTAAGGCTCACTATGCGATAGTAATTCATCTGTCTGCCGACTTCCCCGCTTGCCTGTCTGACACTAGAACTGCTTGCTGCCACATGGACACTAGAGGCTGGGCTTGTCTTCTACATGCTGCAGCCTTGTGGGGATGCAGGCTTTCGGAGCTTGTGAACTGTGTACTGGGGCACTGTTCTGAGTGTCTTCTCATCTGTGCCCTGTTCGCTTTCCCTGAAGAAATTCACTGCACTCGTCATTTCATTGCCATTTCCCTGCAGTTAAAACAATAAAACCTATTTATGTTGCGTGTTAAACTCATACTTGAGTTTACCATCAGCAAAATTTCTGAATTTATAGGTGTTTCATGCACATAGGCTATCTTGTTCTGTCTAATCTCATTTACTTTTAGTCATAACTTAAAGAACATGCAGTAGAACATTGTAAAAATTTAATATTTAAATGTGGATTTGTTGAATTGACATTTCTGGCAGGGAGTTAAATGTTCACATTTAAATGGTTATCAATATAGTTTACTATAAAGCATTCAAGTACTAATTTCACTGTGAATTAAATAAAGCAAAATGAAACAATAAGCTAGTTTTCAAAGAAAAACTAATGTTTATACTTGACAGATGGGGCCTTGAATGCAGGCTCCTTAGTTAAGGGATCACATTAGATTTTCAAGTTGAAGTTGTTCAGAGAATTGAAGAGATTTCAAGATCTCAGCAGCACTAATATAGTGTTTCGCACTCTTGACCACAGCCTATTCACACCTGACCACAGTGTATCTGCCTCAAGCACCACAAGTGGGTCCTGGCGGTGGCAGACTTGCCTGCATGTAGGATGAGCTTGGCAGTCCCCAGGATCCCCGACAGTGAGAAGTCCCCCAGGCCTCCAGGCCTGTCGGAGGGCAGTCAGACAGCGAGCGCACAACCGTCCGTGTGTGGTCCATTCACGGAGTGTGGCACATGTGTCGCTTCCCTCGGGGCCAGGCGTCATTCAGGTGGCGAGCTTTGTGATGGCAGATGTGATGGTCAGCCTGAGGTAGCTGCATGGGTGCAACCAAAGTGATGTTTGTACTCTGTAACTTCTGGGTACTTTTTATTCATGCTTTAAAGGTTGCCGTTTGGCCCTCAGAAATAATCAATATTTATTTGCTATAATAAATACTTGAGTCTGTGGATGATGAAGTAAAACAATAAATTGAAAGAAACAGATTAGCATTCCAGAAAGAGAATACTAACGTGTCATAACAATGACTTCTGGGAACAGATAGAAATCTTCACGTGATCGTCAATAAAAGGAAACTGTTCACATCACCATTGTTGCACAGCCAGCTGAGGGTGGGCAGACTCCTGCAAAGGGTCAGGTAGAGAGTTCGGGCATTGTGGCCCATGGTCTCTGAGCAGCTCCCCCACTGCCAGGGCTGTGGGAGCAGCCACAGGCCACGGGGATGAGTGGGTGTGGCCTCCTGCCAGCAGACGGGCTAGTCTTCAGGCTGGGGTGCCAACCAGGGGCTGAAATCTAAATTAAAAGTTCCTAAATAACCACAGTCATTTTTGGAAAACAGAATATAACTTTTACTCTCCAAGTCTTATTTCTTGCACACTCACACAACAGACTCAAAAATTATCGTCCACAGGCATGTTGCTCCACAGACCAGCACTTTGCTGCCGTGTGAGCTGTGTAGCCAGGTTGAGCTGAGACAGAAGGTGCACAAAGCCTATCAGAAGACTGAAGAGAACAGGTCTGTTCAATCTGTGAAGTCGGATGTCACCCAGGAAACTCATTATATTTAAAGAGGAGATCATTTTCTAGTATTTTCATGCTTATTTCAACCTATTTGCCAGGGACTGTCCTGAAACTGTCCTGAAAATTGTGTATAGAACATAAAAAATCTAATTAGAACCATTATCCAGGGGTAGTACCCTACTTGGACTCACAGGGAGTCTATATGTCAAACGCCCAAACCAGAAGAAGATGTAGCCCACAGAATGACCAGTGATGCCAGCCAGCACCAGGAGCCAGTGCTGCGGCAGGACGTGGGCTGCGGCACAGGGCGGCTTCATGCAGCCTGGTGAAACGTGTCCCTTCTGGCTTGACAGGTGCTCTCCAACTCCAAAACAAAATGATGAGGGACGCAGGGCTAAAGCAGTAGATCAGAGATTAGAAGCGTGAAAAGGGATTATTCTTGGAAAAAGACTTCCGAGATGCCATAGGTTAGTTTCTAAAAGGCTATTTTATGAATGCTTCGAACTTTTTATCTTCCTTGGGATTTGAATTAGTAACATAAATCTTTTTGTCAAAATGCAGAACATAGATTGCCATTTTTCACTGAAATGAATTGCTAGTATGAATGTATCTTAAAAGCAGCACTTTGATGATGAATAAATTATCTCTAATAGATCAGAACAGGAGGAAATGCACAAAAGAAGGATGGTAGAAACACAATCCTAAGATGCCTGCTCCTGCCATGTTGCCCTGAGCAGTGAAGAAAAGTGTGTTAGCCCCACAAGTAGTTTCATGTTAAGTAGAAATTTGGGTAAAAAGTAGGAGGCAGTCAGACCACAGGAAAAAATCCTAATTCTAGCATACCATCTCTGTAACTTTGGAGAAGTTATTTAACTCCTTGAGTCTGAACCTGTTTCCCCATCAGTTAAATGGGCCTCATAATTTCTTCTTAGTGGGACTGTTTTAAGGGTTAAATGAGTATAAAATACATAGGAAATAAACTTAGTTCTTGAAACAGAGAAGGACGTTTAGGACATCGAGCAGCTGTGTTGTTTTTGAAATGGGCAGTGGTCTGCTTACATGTTAGAAGCACCTGGGTCCCTTCCAGATCACAGTGGCCTGAGCAGGGCAGCACTGGCAGGACCCTGTGGTTCTCGAGCCCATGGGGTCAGCATTGGACAGGGTTAAGGTGGGTGGCCTTCCTGCTTCCTTGGAAGAAGAAACTCTTGGAAAAGGGAGAGTTTCTGGCAGGCAATCTCCATGAACAGTTCAGAAGTACCACTTCTGGACTTGAGCTGGAGTGTCCAGGGCCCTTCCTCCTCACCTCCGCCTCTTTATGCAAAGCCGTCCAGGGTCAGCTCAGCCTAGAAGGCTCAGGGCTCCTTGTGACAATAGAAACAGCATCTGCTTTGTACTCCCAGCTGTCCGCACAGTGCTGGCTGTTCGTGCCGGGCAGAATATGTAAGCTCGTCAGTGAATGAGGGAACGGCCGTGCCCGGAAAGGCCTGTTCTGCTATGTCTCTGATGCACGGGAGCTCATGTGGGATGACTTTGCATGAAGGCAGGCACAGAACTTTCTGGACTGTGGTCCAACATTGCTATAATGAAACCACATTATACATGTGGATGCATCTGTGTATATATTCAAAGATGGGGGCGTCACAGGTGGTAGAAAGATTTACCTCTCACTTTATGCCATATTTTAAAATTTATTTTCCTGGTGAGTACACTTATTAATATTTCAAATGAAATCCAGTGTATTTGCTCTTACACACCATCGTCCGTCTTTTTAATCAAATTCCCTCTTACCTGAGTCTTTGTGAACGTCCATCTTTGCTCTCTGCAAAATTACAGACTCAAAGCCCACTAAGTTGAGGTCACCTGTTTCTGACAGATGTGAATAAAGGAAGGGTGATATAAATTAACTTATATCTAAAGGAAATAAATGCCTATTTTAAAATAAAATCTATTGGATAAATTATTGTAAATGTCATTCATACACTTAAATGTGTAATTTAATGCATTTATGTAACATATTTTTGAAACTACTACATGCCAGACATAGATACAAGTATGAAATTCTAGAATTCTGCCTCAAAGGTGTTCCTGTTTAAGCATTTAATTGAGGATGAGGATGGGAGGATACATATACCAATAATAAAGAAGATAACCGTGCACTGTGAAAAGAGCTATAAAAGTGGCATGTATAAAGTAGGGAAACACAGTGCAGCCCCGGCTGGGAGAAAGTTTGTATTCCTGGAGAAGGTATATGAGGTCCTGGAGAGATAACACCCGGGTTGCACTCCAAGGGTGCCTGTGCACTTTTCGGACAGGGGTGATCTTTCCGGCATCTGAAAGGACCCAGGGGTTTGAGAATGGGAGCAGGAGAGGGTGTGGGGTTCGTGAGTTCAGGTCCATTCTGTAGACTGTGAGGGACCAGACCACAGGCAAGTGTGAGCAAGGAGGAGATAGGAGCTGACTCTCCCTTGATGAAGACAGTATGAGGGATGAATTAAAGAGCAAGGTCTGGCACTGAGGGAAGAGTTGGGCCATCAGGTGTTCAGCGGGGCCAGGTTGTATGGAATGAGGAAGAGGAAAGTGGCTTGGGCACCATGAAGCATGGTATGCAAATCATGGTGAGATGTGGGCTTCCAATCACCACCAGTTAGGGAAATTGTAAAGCCCTTAACAGTACAGTCTTGAAAGCAGAAATAAGTTGCACAGGCTATCTAGCAGCCTCAGTTTCCCCATCTGTGCAATAGGAGGATGTTTTCTGCTGCGTGGTGCTGGTGAGGAAGGCATGAAATAATACAACACGTAGCACTCAGTGACAAGCTTCTTCACTTACAGCTATCATCATTGTTATTCACAAAGGACCAAGACACATCGCTGTGCTGTGAAGGAGCAAGGCGTACATAAGCCGCTCTGCCTCTGTGTCATGCTTTCTGCCACCCAGATCAGACCACCTCTGCTCACCACGCAGCTGTGTAAAAACGAAGACATCATCTAGGAACTGATGTAGAAAGCTTCCAAGCATATTTTGTTAAATAAAAGAGCAAGATGCAGAAGAGGAGCAGAAATACGAACACACATCCATTTGCCTGCATTTACATAAAATTTCTAGAAGGATAGACAAGCTGGTAGAAATGTGTATGTGTGTGGTAACCCTATAGAAACAGGTAGGATGGAGGGAGAGTTTTCATTGTTTCTTCTCATTTGGAGATTCAGTGTTTTACTTATTTTTGAACCATGCAAATGCAAAGGAAGGAATTAGGGAAGGAAACGGCAAAGAGGGAGGGAGTGAGGAAAAGAAGGGAGACGAAACCCCGCCAGACTCCCGAGTTGACAGTGTGCACACACCGGACACAACGGCCTCATAATCACTTCAGTGTTTCCCACAGCTCTTAGGATATTTTATGCAAGTGCTTCTCTATAATTTAAAATTTATTTTACAGTGTGTAAAATAAACAATATGATTGCTTATTTAATAAGAGTTATAATTTAAAAACCAAAGTTTTAAATTTATTAAAAGAAAGTACTTTCTAAAATAATGTTCAGGAAATAACTATGAGTTGACAAAAACATGGAAAAATAGCATTGTCATAAAATACCTTTTCGAATAACAAGGGGGGTGACTTTCTATTTCAGTTCTGTTTTATTCAGAATAGCTACAGAGAACACATTATGGACAGCTGCAAGAGATGTGAATATGGGCTGTATATTTTATGATATGAGGGGAACAATTAACTCTCCTTTTGTTAAAGGTACATTTTGGTTATAAAGGAGAATGTTTTCTGTTCCCCCTTAGAAGATAAATGTTGAAGATTTAGGTGTCAGTTGCCATGATTTTTTTCCGAAGTTTCAGGAAAAAAGTGTGAGAGACAAAGTGTCTGAGTTGTGTGTGTGAGAGAGAGAGAGTTGTGTATACCTGTGTGGTGTGTGTGCATATGTGTGAGTGATTCATGAACCCCACTGTCAGTGTGCACAATACGACCTGTGAAAATATGCGGTAGCCTCGCTGCATCCATTTTTCTTAAACATTTATTACTTAACATTCGTTTAATGGTGTCCCAGATAGAGTAGGACTCACAGACTCCTTTACTATTACAATAAAGATAAAAGGTCTTTCAATGGACTTTTCAAAGCCCATCCCAGTGCCCCAGTAGAGCTGTTCCTGTTAAAGGGTCACCTGACCAGCACTGACTCTGGGTGTTTGCACGTAAGAAGGAAACAAGCCCTGCACATGCGGAGATCTTTCCAAGGCGAAGCCCTTATTCATGACAGAGCTGCATATGAATTCTGAGTACAGGTCCTCCCCGCCCTATGACATTGCCTTGACTTGTTTATGCCTAGTTAATTAAAACAAACTTATAACAGGGCACTTGGTATGATGATTTGCGTAAAAGGAGATGCACTTGTAAAGGCCTGGATATAAGAATTTCCTCCTCCTGAGAAAAGTGTATTTGCTCTTCTGAAAATTTCATTCATCATCAGTCCGTAGCTTGTCTCTTCCACATTCTCTGAAAGCCCTAAGCAAAACGTCAACATTTTATGAACACCATATTTCTTTTTTTTTTTTTTTTTTTTTGTTTTATTCATTATAGAGAGGAGACACAGAGTGAGTGAGTGAGAGAGAGAGAGAGATAGAGAGAGAGAAAGAGAGAAATGGGGGAGGAGCTGGAAGCATCAACTCCCATATGTGCCTTGACCAGACCAGTGCAGGGTTTTGAACTGGTAACCTCAGTGTTCCCAGGTCGATGCTTTATCCACTGAGCCACCACAGGTCAGGTGAACACCATATTTCTTTTCATTCATTCTCACACAGAAAGTGAACGCATTGTTAGTCGGTCAATGCTCCTTGAGTGGCTGCTGCATAGGAGATGTTCTGCTAGGTCTCTGTGACAGGAAGGTAAACAGAACAGGAGAAGAGCCAGTAGTGACACCTCAGTTACTGGGCATCAGATGCTGGGAAGCTCAGCGGGCTTGGACCCCTGCAGGCAGACTGGGTAGCAGAGGCTGTGATGCCTTGGGGTTTGCTCCATGGTGATGGGCCGCCAGCACCCACACAGGTGCATGAAGTGAGGCATGAGACTGGAACAGAGTGCAGCACGCACGT
This sequence comes from Rhynchonycteris naso, assembly GCA_037038555.1. Classification (NCBI taxonomy): domain Eukaryota; kingdom Metazoa; phylum Chordata; class Mammalia; order Chiroptera; family Emballonuridae; genus Rhynchonycteris; species Rhynchonycteris naso. Next base: position 110,200,766 of record CM073001.1, read on the forward strand.
GCCGGAGGGTGAGAACCGAGGAGATGTCCTGCCAGGGCCCCAAAATGTGAAGCCACAGGAGGAGGAGGTGAGAAGAGGGAGCAGTAAGAGAAGTACACAGACCTAATTCTATGCAAAAACGAAAACAAACAAGACCTCTCTTCCTGAATGGCCTCCAACACTCAAAGAGCATTATTACGTCATTCTAATAAAGCAAAACAATAGTCCTAACTAGCCAGACTCTTCAGGAAGGACTAAATCATGTTCACTATTCTTAGTTCACTATCCACATGAAAATTATATTTAAATTATAAAACTGTGTATAAGGATGGCACTGAGGCTGTGTCTGCTGTGTTCAATGTTAATCCTTGAGAGAGAAGCCTTGAGGGAGAAACATTTATGTTTCTCAGTGAACAGATAAGCAACAAGTTCGCTTTTTTCTTCTGCATCCCAGGTATTTTTACCTGGTCACATTCTCTTTATTAGGTACTTTCTTGATCCCTTGACAGGTTCAGCTAAACAGATGTGAGAGTCATCTTGTTTGTATGGTTTTGGTTTTTTACTAGGACAAGCAGAGGATATAAATTTCATTTCAGTTTTAAATCTTTAAAACTCTTTGTTATAGACAGAAGTGAAGTGGTTACCGGAGGGAGGGGGGAGAGGAGTAAAGGGAACGGAAAAGGATTTGACTTTGGGTGAGGGGCACACAACGTAATCAACAGCTCAAATGCTATGGAGATGTTTACCTTACTGACCAATATCACCCCATTAAATTTAATTTCTAAAAAAAAAAATACTTTGACAGTTTGATGAGTATTGGTCAAGTATTTTAATAGACTGTTTCTCAGGATTTGTCTGATGTTTTCTCCTCATGATCAGATCGGGGTTAAGTGTTCTCTGGAGGAAGACCACAAAGGTAAATTGCTGGACTCCTCACATCTTATCAGGTGTACATAGGATCGCCATAGTAACCGCTCTTGATGCCAACCTTGGTCACTGGCTGAGGTCGTGTGTGTCAGCTCTCCCTGTCTCCGAGCTCCTCCTCCTCCCTGTCTGCACACTGCAGTCCTGTGTGCAGAAGTCCTATGTGCAGCCCGCACCTGGGGATGGGGACCTGTGCCCTCCTCGAAGGTCAGGTGTCCACATGCAGTGTTTGGAATTCTGCTGCTCAGGTGGTGTGTCTTGTCACATTTATTTAGTTAATCACTTATTACTTTGGCCTTACAAATATTTATTTTTAACTTTGGGTTATAATCCAACCCTACTTTATTTATTTTGTTGCTTAGATTTGTTCAGCCTTGGGCATTGGGATCTGTTCCATTTGGTTCCTGTGCCCCTTTGACAGACCTTCATTGTCTGTGTGTGTGTTTTAATATTTCCTCACTTTCTGATACTACAAGGTGATCAAGGCTCGTTTTGTATATTTTCTGCCTCAGACCTAGAATCAGTCATTTCTCCATTGAGGATGGTGTTGAAAACGGATCTGGGTGTGAGGTGCATGTGTTCCAGGGGAGGCTGTTGCTCTTGGTCCTCTCAGCAGGCAAAGCAAGGAGATCTGTTGTGTGTCCTAACCCTGTGTATGCACCTGTCTGTAAATATTTCTGTATGGAGCCCTTTGTAACTGTAGTGAGGTAAACATGTGTTCACACCAACGTCGCCAACTCAGATTCATTGTCCATGGGCCGTTCTAGCCCTTTGTCCTGTCGCTGTAACCTCCCACTCCAGCAGTGAGAAACCAGGGCTCCACCATCCACCAACTTTTTACTTGCTGGTTCAGTTCCATCCCAGTGTGCACGTATAGCAGTACTAGAACTGTTAACCCGCACTCTGTGGGAAAAATACATAAATAAAGCCTTATGTTAGAAATTTGCAGCTAACGATTTGCTCTTACAAAAAATACACACAAATGTACCTTAAACAGACAGGTTAACAGTTGGCACTGTTAGCGATTGTGAAGGTGCAAGGAAGTCCCCACCCCCACAACTTGGAAAGGTGGCAGATCAAATTACTCTAAACACATATCAAAGTAGAAATATGCCAAGCCACCTGAGAATGAGTGATGTTTCCAATGTCCATAAACTCACTATCATCTGAATTAGTCAGGCTAGCTGGGACTATTTCACAAGTGAGCTCAGAAATAAATTCAGAAAGTGCAACGACAGTAGTTTCTTGCTCTGATCACAGCCTGATGAGGTTGGGCAGCCCCTTCATCCTGTGGCATAGCCATCTGGAATGGTGGTGTTCCAGAGAGCAGTGGGGCCTTTAGATCTGTACAGGACATGTGGGGCCAGGCTGACATGTCATCAGTTGGAAGACAAATGCCAAACCTTAATCCTGCCTCCTCGAGGGAAGCGGGATAAGTCTATACAGGCAAGCTGGAGGGCAGGCATGGCTGGGACCTATGTCAGGGTCTTCTGTGCCCCCAGGTTTCCTTATCCTGATGGCCTGTGTCCTCGTTCACCTCGTTAGCACAGGTTGCTCCTGTAGCAGGCTGTCTGCCAGCCAGAGTCTGCTCCCTTCCCTCAGACACACTCAGGTGGGCTCTTCCCTTAGAAACTGGTCTGTGAGCTTGGGCCTTGGTGGATGTGAGTCTATTCTGAGTAAACCAGCTACCTGTGCACCTGCTTCTGAAACTACAGATGTGGATGCCTGACCTTAAACTACTGTTTTTCAAAGAGTAACGGTTCCAGGACCTCCTGTTAGAATCACCTGGGTGCTTTCTTACAGAGATTTATGATCTTTCAAGACCTGTTACATCACAATTTCCAGGACAGTACCTAGGTATGAAATTCTAAATGAATACCCCTCACCCTTCTTATGCACATGAATAAATACCCCACAACTTCTTATGCACATGAATGAAGAGCTACTGCCCTAACGCACAGTCAACTCACCAGGCCAGTGAATTTCACTTCTGACTCCCTGCACTGGAGGAAGCTGCCACCCACCCCAGTCCTGCGCTAGTTAGTACCTTAGGCCCAGTGAGCCTGATTCTTTTCTTTTCTTTTTTAATTTCATCATTTATCCTGGAAAATATGATTATTCAGCCTTTTCTTAGTTCCTTTTATTTCTTTTTATCCTTTTATTATGAAACATTTAACACATGCACAGTGGCGGTGAGCCCCAATTATACATCCCTGAGCCTTAAAAATGGCCAAACTTCTTTTCTCTATACCTCCACTCATTCTCCCCTCCCCAAATAGGGTTTACTTTGTAACAAATCCAAGTTAGTGTATACTTTCATCTAAAAATACTTCTGGATGAATTTATAAAATATAAAGGTTCTTGTAAATCAATACTACCTCTCAAACCTTTTTGCTTTTCTTAATTGAGAGGAAGGGAGTTAGTGAGACAGACTCCCGCATGTGCCCTGACCAGGAACCACCCGGTATCCCGCATCTTGGGCCTATGCTTGAACCAATCTAGCTATTTTTAGTGCCTGAAGCTATTAAGCCTTTTAAAATGTCTTAATTATCCTGAAGTATCCAGACAGGATTCAAAGCTCCCAGAATGTCTCACAAATTTATTTTTATAATTATTTGTATGAATCAGAATTTAAGTGAGGTCTACATTGTGTCTTGTTGACGTGGGATCCCTCTTTGATCTGTGTAGTTTTCTTTCTTCTCCTCTCTGCCTCTGGTAACCTGTCTGTCATAAAGCTGGGTCATTTGTCCTGTATGGGGCCCACAGACTGGACTTTGACGATTTCATTCCTGTGGTGTCATTTAATGGGTTCCTCTGATGCTTGTACTTTCTATAGACTGGTGGTTTGATCGGCAACTCAGTCAGATTCAGGTGTGATTCTGTGGGTGTCATGTGTCCCGTCACAGTGAGAAGGAAGCATGGAAGGTGGGAGCAACTCCCTCTGTGAGGTCACAGCTCACAGCAGGCGCCGTATTATTCAGGCTGCCAGCCTTCTTCTTCTGCCAGAGACCTACCCGCCAGCCCTCCCACCTGGTGCCAGTCAGTCAGCTCCTAACTGGGGCTCAGGGATTCTTCTGGTTTGCAAATTTCTGTTGTTTCCACCTCATTTATTAGCCAAATACTTTTATATGGAAAATGTTTCTTTATCAACTGAAAATCATTTTGTGTAAGAAAGCAAGATAAATGCCTTTTTTTAAACCCTTTTTCCAAATAATGATATCCTTCCTGTTTTGATGAGGACTGTAAATTTTCAGAAGTGAAAAGGTATTTACTACAGCAAAAATGTGACTTCTCCCGAGGTGCTGTGTGCAGCGCTTACATAGTGTTTTTTGTGTACACACTAGTAACCACGATGATAAAATGACAACTGCCTCTACGGAGAACTGAAGATGATCAGTGCTGTGGGTGGGCACGCGTAGCTCCTCACTGAGACCTCTCCATGGGGCTGCTGCTCTGTCTCCTTCCGTCTGCAAATGAGGAATTTGAGGCTCAGAGGGGAGTGCGTTGCCTCTTACCCACATCGCAAGCCTGTCGCATGGCAGTGCCAGGTCCATTCTCTGGCCTCCTGCACAGGAGGTACAGTGAAGAGCCTGAGGTCGGTCCTGAGCGCTTGGCTCCTGAGCTCTCCAGCTGCCTGCACGCTGACGAGGGGAAGGCGAGAATGGAGAAGCAGCACAGAGGAGCCCTCCACAGAAGTGGAGCTCCATGTACAAGAGGCTTTGTTTCTAAAGGTCATCTGACTGCTTCGCTGGGCTGCAGGCCTCCGGCGCTTTCCGTGTGGGATGTCACTCGTGGCTTTCCCATCCTGGTAAGAGGCGATCTGTGCAGAGGAAGATAAACACCCACTTGCTAAAGCATCCTGTGCGTGCTAGCTGCTGGCCTGTGGGTGGCCTTGGCACAGGCATGTCCACAGTGGGTGCTGGCCAGATGCAGGCCCTATGGCTCAGCCGCATGGTCCTCCAGGCTGCAGCACCTCTGTGACCTGGTCAGGAAGCCAGGCTCAGAGCCCGTGCCACACCTGTGGTGCGGGTGTTTAAAGGGCATGTCCACAGCCTGCAGGTGAGCACCTTTCACCAGAATTAGTGTATTGTGCACCCATGAGAAACAGGCACCGGAATGGGGGAGGGCCTGACAACTGGAGCGGCACCATCAGCGGTCCCCACGAGGATGCAGTGCAGGCCCTAGTCACCTTCCCGTCTGTGTTTTTAGTTCAGGTTGAAAACAGGCCTGTGACCACTATGTCTGCATCCTCCTGCTTCCTCTAGCATTGCCCCGGGCAGATCTTCTAGCCAGGTCTTCTGGGGAAGATGTCTCAGGGGCTGTCTGATGGCCGTTTCCAAAAGTCGTTTGTCCTTAATGTGTGACATGAACAAGTAAAATCCAGAGTCCTCCTTTCATGGGAGAAGTCCTCTCAGAGGGGGTTAGATGTCTTCTGCTCCGAAGGTGGGTAGGCCCTGACCCCGCCCAGGCAGGAAGGCCCTGCCTATACCTGCTCAATCCCTGGTCATTGAGAGACACAGGTGTCATGAGTCAGTGCCACTCCCAGCCTGTGCCTTCCCATCCGGAGTCAGGGGTGTGTGTGCACACACGTGTGTTTGCCTGTTGTGTGTGGATGGGCAGTGGGGAGGGGCAGCAGAACCACAACGGAGTGGAGGGCCCCTGTGTGCTCAGACAAACCCCAGTGTGCACCAGGGTGGCAACGGAGCCCCGCTGCAGGCCGCTGCTGTCAGATGTGTGCATGGAACACAGAATGCGCACAGGGCACGTTGCGGATAGCACAGCCCAGGGTCGGCAGCCTGGAACGTGCAAATGTTTGAGCAGTGGCACTGGGCCAAGCACACTGTTTCACACTCCCTGTGAATTTGCCAAGCCTCTCTGTGCAGACATTTCTTCCAGGAGCAGCAGCAGAGGATCTGCTGTGTAAAACGCATCCCTGAGAGCACTCCAGATCTCTGGCACGGATACTGAGCTGGTGGTGGCACACTGCTCTGGCTCACAGGCGGGCATGGTAGAGGAGAGGCAAGCTTTGGAGCAGCCAGCTCATCCAGAATGCAGACGTGGTCTCTACAAAGATAGGAGGTCATGGGAGGGCACTGAGTGGGAAGGGAAGGGGCCAGTGCTGGGATTCAGATAATTTGACAGCTGGTTCTCTGCCCTAATGATTGTTTTAAGTATAAAAAAAGATATAGCAAAGGTAGTTTATTATTTCATGCATTTAGTACTTAAATAAGAACAATAAAAGAGGTACAGAAAACTAGATTATGGTATAAAAGAGTTTTAAAATATTAAATAATACCAGACAAAAACTATTATAACTGTTATTTAAGATGTTTTCAATGACAGCTTGTCAACCCCTGGTTGTTTGGCACTTCTTCTGTTCACATTATATGTTTGTTTACTGAAGTAACAAACACAAGGGAATTAAAATGTAGTTTTTCATCAAAGGTATAATGAGTTTTATACGATGAATAAATAAATATTACAAGCATAGTTCCATCAAATTTTTTTCGCCTATGGACGGAATGAACATTGCTGCGGGCACTTAGAATATGCTGTTGCACAAATGAACATTAAAAAAGAGTAAAGAGTAAGCCCTGGCCAATTGGTTCATGGGTAGAGCATCGGCCTGGCGTGTGGAAGTCCTGGGTTTGATTCCCGGCAAAGGCACACAGGAGAAGCACCCATCTGCTTCTCCATCCTTCCCCCTCTCCTTTCTTTCCATCTCTCTCTTCCCCTCCTGCAGCCAAGGCTCCATTGAAGCAAAGTTGGCCCGGGCACTGAGGATGGCTCCATGGCCTCCGCCACAGGCGCTAGAATTGCTCTGGCCACAACAGAGCAATGCCCCAGATGGGCAGAGCATTGCCCCCTGATGGGCATGTCAGTTGGATCCTGGTCAAGCACATGCATGAGTCTGTCTGAATGCCTCCCCACTTCGAACTTCAGAAAATACAAAAAAAAAAAATAAAGCAAAGAATATAAATTTGTGATTTTCATGTTGGGCGGCTGCCCAGGTGCCTACCTTAGAGAGAACCCTGATGATAAGTGCCATTTTAACAACCAGTTCACCGAACTCAAAAAGAATTAGGTATGAGTTCTGCCGAACCCGTATGAATCGGCTGAATCCCACCACTTGATGGGGAGCAGAAACACAGTAAGGACCCACATGTGCAGTCCCATTCAAAGTGCTGTCTGTGCATGCAGGACTCACATCTGATGTCTCTGTGATATGTAGTCCCTGGAGAGTCTACACTGGCTCCCTGCTCTGCTCTAGTGAAAAGTTTAGGCAGACAACACCTGCTTCGTTCACATGAGGGCACTGACTGCCACATACAGAACCCCAAACAACCAGTGCACTAACACCCTCAGCATGAAACTGTCTGTGGTAGCAGATGCTTCCTCTGAAATCTGAAAGAAAGCAAAACAAAGCTTCCTAGCCTGTAAGCAAAGTAGATGAATATATAGGAAGGGAGATAATGGCAGTGTTGCTCTCTTGGAATATTCACAAAATGTTTATGTTTTTCCCAACTCTCATCTGGTTTCATACATCCAGTGCATAGATCATCTGAACTTCTTGTGGGCCTCTGACTTTGTCAGTTAAAACAAAAAATAACATTTTAAAATAATGTTCTTTGTGATAATTGCAATAACATGGGAACAGCAGCCTTTGAAGCAATTCTTGCCTTCCGGCTACTCCCTGCAAGACAGGACACTACTGACAAAGACAAAGGAGTGGTATTAGATGGTTGTTTTCTGTAGTCTAGTCCATAGGTATATCAGGTTTGCCTAGTTATGGGGTAAATTATGAGCTACTGAACTGAACTGAACAAGTGGAGCAAAGTCATGAATAATAATACTTTATATCTGCATACACTACTTTTTCTTTTAAAGTGCTTTTACATACACTATATAATTTCATTATACAGTTTTTAAAGCTGAGATAAAACCTAAAAACAAAGCTAATGTCTAGTCTTACAACTGTAGGCAGTGCATGCAGTCATCTGTGTTATATTTTATTTTACAAGAACACCTTTGAATTCTGTGTTTCTAAGTGAGTGAAATGCCGTAGTCACTGTTCCTTCACCAGCATTTCAGCAGGACCTGTATTTTGCCAAACCCACTGTTATATGATAAAGATTTTATTATACCTAGATTGGCTTGAATGGAATTATGGGATTTTTGCCAAAATTGATAGAAATAAATGGCAAAGTAGAGCCATTTTGTGTTCAGTAGGACCTTGACAAGGTCCAGCTATACTGTGCTTGGTTTTGTTCCCTCCCGTATCTCACTGATGATGTTTCTTCTCAGAAGGTACTTCCCCAGCCTCTGTCCCTCTGTCCTCCTTTCTGGGGACACCTGCTCTGCTCCATCCCTGGGAGTGCTCAGTGGTCCAGGCCCCACCTCTGGTATCACGGTCTGGACTTGGGTGGAATGTGCTCCCTTCCTGACCCCTCCACCTGGGCTAATTGAAGGACAGACAGAAAAGAAGGAAACCAGAGCTAAGCTCCTGTGTCCTCACAGACAGTTTGATGGCTTCGATGAATGGAGAGCAGTAAATTGTTTTACCATTAACTTTTAAATTAGACTTTTTTTTACATTTGCTCGTGAGAATTAAATAGGCTGAATTTTACTGAAAATATTTTAAATAAAAACTTGCAATTATCTATTTATTTACATGTGCTTATGTAAACTTTTGAGATAGTTTCATCCTTTTTGGTTTAACTTACAAAGCACTATTTTTTTTCTTGGCCATGTTGTTATGGGGATAGCAGAAGGTGACATTTTCAGGAAAGCAGATTTCTGTCTGATGAGTCAGTGTATGCCATTCGAGGATCTAGGCAATACTTATATCAGCGTTAATACTAATAGCTTGTTTCTAGGACAGACTAGTTTGGGCAATTTTGACTTCATGATACTATAAGGGTGACCTGAGAACATCATTCTGCCTTCCTATTTAGGTCTGACACAGAAGACCATCAGTCAATGGCAGGTATTTATAGATACAAATATAATTTCTTCTTACATTGCTCATCTTAGGAAATAAGGCTTCAAAAGTACATTTGGGTCTCATGGGCACCGACAACAGTAGATTGCCAAGGGCTGGGGTGGGGAGGTAGAGGAGGGTATGAGGGATAAATGGTGATGGAAGAAAACTTGACTTGGGGAGGTGAACACACAATACGGTATACAGAGATGTGGTGTAGAATTGAGCACCTGAAAACTGTATAATTATGTCAACCAGTGTCACCCAATAAAATTCAATTAAAAAAGAAAACAGAAGTACATTTTGGATCCCATCTAAGGGTTCTGAAGGTCAGAGACTTCAATCTTGTCCCATTCATGTTACTCAAGGGCTTTTGATACCTAACAGTAACAAAAAGCTAAAGCCACCTCCAGAGAAATGACCTTCTTCAGATATTTTAGATAATTGGTGATTACAACACAGATGATTGATTTTTAATTTACCAATTACAAAAATCAAGTTCAACACTTTTTAGAGAAAGTTATTTGAAGTTAAGATTTATCAGTTGACTACAGTATTTACTCTTGAAGTAATCAGTCAATGCCTTATTAGTTTCAAGTGCCAACACAGATTATTTTTAAGTTTCCTAACGATTGAGTTAACCTTAATTAATGTAAATATTATTTAGGCAGAGTGGCTCACTCAGCACGTGATGAATGGGTTTCAAACTCCAAGACTAAGAGACCTACACACAGGAAGGGTTTCTTAGTCTGCAGTCCGATTAAGCCTGGGCCCCCTGGTACAGGCATACAGGAGGGAGGAGTCACAAGTCCACACCGGGGGACCCATGAACCTCTGGTGCCCCCAGATCCCCTCAGAGCAGCAGCACCCCAGGACCTTCCAGGCAGCCTTTTGTCCTCACAGTCCCATCTCTGCTGCACTTCTCTAACCTCCCGCCTCTTACCAGCACTGGCCTCACGCTGCTCACCACCCTACTCACCACCCTGCTCGCCGCCCTGCTTGCCACATCTCACGTGCTGGTTCTCCAGTTCACCTGGTGTCCTCTCGCATTGTCCCTCCTCCCACCCAGTCTCCATTTGCCCATCAGGACCTGCTCAGCGTGGTCTCCACATCCCCGGTCCACAATTAGTCTTCAGCAGACCAGATTGCTCGTCAGTCTAGCTCAGGCTGCACTCACTAATGTCACCAGTGGGGTCCTGGGCTCCACATGCAATTCACATTTTAAAATTTTATCTTGACGATCTTCTGAACTGCCTCTGACACGATTGCTCTCTCTTTAAAGAGATTTCTCACCTTCCCCCTTTCCATCACACCCCCTGCTTTGCCCTTCCCCTCTCTGCTCCTTACATGTTGGGCATCCCAACCTCAACCTGCTGTATCCAGCTCTGCACACTCATTAATCTCTTCCACTGTCACTGTCTGAAGTACCACCCATGGGTGAGGACTCATGAATCTGTACCCCAGCTCAGTCTGCTCCAGCTAACCTCCAGGGTCTACATCCAAGACCATCCTGGATGGTATTGTTCAGACACTCAAACCAATGCCTGAATGTGGCCATCACCTCTCCTCCTCCTGTCTTCATCTGGATTTGATGTCAGCATCTTCCAGGTGCAGGAGATGACATCATGGAGTGTCTCCTCCATCATTCACAGTGTCTTCGTGCATTCTGATTGCAGTTCAAATCCCTCCTCCCCCACAGCTCCAGCCTTGGCATTCACACTGCGGTTGGAATTCCACACTCACCTGGAGTACTCCAACATCTCCTCACCCTTGCTCCACAGTTCTACTTTTGTGTTCCTCAACTCTATCCTCCACACAGTTTTTATAAAAATCTATGTAGGGTACTGACTAGTAGGCTCAGTGGTAGCATGTCAGCCTGGCATGTGGAAGTCCTGGGTTTGAATCCCAGTCAGGGCACACAGGAGAAGTGAACCTCTGTTTCTCTACCCCTTCCCCTTCATTCTCCCCCTTTCCCTCCCATGACCATGGCTTGATCGGCTTGAGCAAGTTGGCCCCAAGCACCGAGGTTGGCTCCATGGCCTCCACCTCAGGCACTAAAAAATGGCTCTGGTTGCAATGGAGCAAGGGCCCCAGATAGGCAGAGCATCGTCCCCTATGGGCATGCCAGGTGGATCCCAGTCAGGGTGCATGTGGAAGTCTGTCTCTTTGTCTCCCTTCCTCTCAGAAAAAAAAAATCTATGAATCTATGTAGCACCTGAACTTACCCTTCTTCCAGAGCCTTCCCATCACCACTGGGTTTGAATTTTTTCCAGTGGTCTGAGGTCCAGGATTAGTGGTCTTACCCCTCTCCAGCTGCTACTTCATACCATGTGCCCGTGCATGCCTCTGTATTTGCTTTCTGACTTATGCCTGGAATGACATTTTTTCATTTAACCTTTATTCCTATGTGCCGGATAATCATCTGTTACCTGCTGTGGGCCCCATCTCCATGTCTGCCCCTGCTCCCACAGACTGGTTTTAATAGCCAACTTCACAAGCACTCACTCAAATATGATACTGCATTTCCTATAGTATATTTTACCTTCTTTTCAATACTAGATTAAAAGGTTTCATTGGGGCAGAGAGCAAATCCTATTTTCAGCTTTTGTCCTGAGGTCTATAGGACATGCTATATCCGTGATGGGGAACCTATGACACGCGTGTCAGCATTGACATGTGTAGCCATTTTTGATGACACACGGCCGCATGTGGCTGCATACCAGAGAAGTATGGGGCTGCATGCCAAGAAGGACGTTTCATCCTTGGCTCCTGCACGGCCAGGTGCAGTAGCCGAGGATAAAACATTTGCTGTAGTGTAGACGCTCTGTGCCAGAAATCTGTAGGCCAAAACATTTTTGTTATTTAAACTATAAATATCGTGAAATTATGGTTTTTTTCTCAAAGTGATACACCACCCAAGTTATGCTCGGTTTTTTGGCAAATTTTGACACACCAAGCTCAAAAGATTGCCCATCACTGTGCTATATAGTCAGTATGGTATTGAGTACTGATTTATTACTCAGTAGTATTGAAAATACTCAGAGGTCCTGGCCAGGTAGGTCAGTTGGTTAGAGTGTTGTCTGGATGCGCCAAGGTTGCTGGTTCAATCCCCAGTCAGGGCACATACAGGAATTAACCAATGAATACATAAATAAGTAGAACAACAAATCGATGCTTCTCTCTCTCTTTCATATTAATACATTTTTTAAAATTTTAAAAAAAAGGGCCTGAGCAGGCGGTGGCACAGTGGATAGAGCATCGGACTGGAATGCAGAAGACCCAGGTTCGAGACCCTGAGCTCGCCAGCCTTGAGCGCGGGCCCATCTGGCTTGAGCAAAAACAGCTCCCCAGCTTGGACCCAAGGTCGCTGGCTCCAGCAAGGGGTTGCTCGGTCTGCTGAAGACCCGTGGTCAAGGCACATGTGAGAAAGCAATCAATGAACAACTAAGGTGTTGCAACGGCAACAAAAAACCAATGATTGATGCTTCTCACCTCTCTCCGTTCCTGTCTGTCTGTCCCTATCTATCCCTCTCTCTGACTCTCTCTCTGTCCCTGTAAAAAAAAAAAATTAAAAAAAAAGGAAGAAAGTTCCCATAGTATTGACTTTGTGAGGGCGTGACTTCTTCCCTGGTGACTCTCCCTCCACATAAGCATGTGTAAACTGTGTGTGTACTGGCTGCCTACGCATTTGATTTTCTCCTTTAGTCTTACTTAGGACAGAAAAGCTTTTTAATTCCAATATTCATAAAAGCAATGGTCTGTTCTCACTTTGGTTTATGGCTCTAAAGAAAAAAAAAGTCTTATTTTTTCTTTAAGTGACAAGTGGTGTAGGCACTGACTTTAATGAGAAACATTAAAGCTGGTTAAGTTATACTTTCTTACTTAAAACGTATTCCAAGAATGATTTCTACTGAGTTGTCTTGGACAGAGTAGGGGTTTTTATTTTCACTTGACTTACTTTGTTAATGGAAATGTGTACATACTACAGTAGTAAAGCCCCATATATATATGCTTTTTTCTATAGTACACACCTATGATGTTTACTACTATATATAAAAGAGTCACAGTGAGCGATTAACAGCAGCAATAATAGTAAAATAGAAAAATTATAACAATTTACTGTCATGAAACTTTTATGGATCTGGTCACTGTTTCAGGCAGAGGGTTGCCCGCTGAAGTCTTTGCGTGGGTTTAGTACTGTTCAATGCAACACATTGTCCTCAATCCGAGCGTGTTTTCTGTCCTGTCTCCCACCAAAAATTCACTGCCTTTCTTGTCTTAACTAAGCACGTAGAACACATGGTGGCCAAAACATCTGCAGCTTGAGGTGCAACAGCAGCATTAGCACGAATTTTTTATCTTCCTTCACAATTCCATGGATAGAGGGTTCATTCTCCCCAGAGATTTCAGCAACCTCAGCTGACAATTTCCTTCCTTGTTCAGTAGAGAACCTTCACCTTGCACTTGGAGGAAGGATTTCCGGCTTCTCTTTGGCATGTTTCTGGCCAGCCTTACTAGTCTTGTGCTTTGGGGCCGTGATTAGGTAAAATAAGGGTGACCTGAGCACAAACACTGCCTTACAGTGACAGTTGATGTGATCACTGCAAAGGCGACCGAGTGACTAATGGGAGGGAGTCTGTAGCATGGAGATGCAGGCAGAGGGGCGGTTCATGTGCCAGGTGGGATGGAGCCAGATTGTGCAAGATTTTATCCAGCTACTCAGAACTGCATGCAATTTCGAACTTACGAATTGTATACTTCTGCAATTTCCCATTGAATATTTTCAGACCACGGTTGACCACAGGTAACTGAAACCATGGACAGTGAACCTGTTTTAAGAAGCCATGCCATGAGAAAAGCAGTCCCACATCGTTTACCTTGGAACTGTCAGTGTGTTTGACTCTGGGACCTTCTCTATGGGATGTCTAACACGTGTGGTCTGAGTGTGCAGAAGGGAAAGCAGATCACCCTGCTCACTGACCCCAGTGCCCATCCGTGGCCCTGGGCTTCTCTCTGTGGGTTCACATGGGAGCTAAGGGAACTCCCCCATGCTAAAGCCTTCCCTTTGTGCCCTTAGTAAAGCAGCCATCATGTGACATTCAGGCACCTCTCCCTCTCCTTGACATTCCAGACAATTCATTCAGGCACCAGGCAGGTAGGATAGGTGAACCCCAGGAGGAGGTGAGAGGTGCAGTCCTGCATCCTCTTAAATGGTGCTCTCCCCACTCAGGTGGCCTCCCTCCTAATCATTTCCAACATTCTCTGTCTGGCTCCCAAACTACAAATTCAGCTGACATTTAAAGTTTGTGGTGTCTGGGTTGTTTTCTTGAGGGGGAAAGTGAAAGGCCAAGTGTGTTAAAATTCAAAACTGGAAATCCTTCTGGTAGGCAGGAGATGTGGCAGCAGATGGGCCCATGTCTCTGAGTGACAGTGAACTGCTGTCTGGTGTGAGGCCACCCAGGGGGACAGAGCTACCTGCCTGTGTCCCAGTTGTCCTTGTCTGGGACATGAGCATCTGCCCACACGGGTCTGTGGCTGCCGTTTCAGCTCTCATAAGAGCCTGGCAGATTCTTGACATGCTGTCAACCTCTAGCCACACATCCCCTGAGTCTCTGGGATGAAAAGTACCCAGGCTTCTCTGGAGTCACTTTCAAGACCACAAGCTAAAATTTGGACGACAGAACAAATAGGTGGCCTTCTCTGGAAAGAAACAGTGCCTGATCGGAGGGTTGGCTGGAGGTGCTCAGGACTCAGTCACGTTCCAGATTGCACAAGGACAGGCCCAGCCTGGGGCAGAAAGGAAATGGCTCCTGGTGGAAATTGCATCCTCCAGAACCCCTCCAGGGGCCTGGGGCCACTCCCAGCACACAGGTCTCACTGCTGCTGCGTGCCCTTGGGGATGCACCCTGAGTGCTTCCTGTTGTGGAACGTGGACACTGGTGTGGATTGAAAGCATGTGGCTGAAGTGGCTGTCTGATTGTGTTATTCATTATTATCAGGAGAGTTTATGCTAGGAACACGATTTGGTCATGGAATGCTCGTCTCCAAAAGGCCTCTGTCTGCGATACACAAGGTGCTGGGTCTTTTCAAGCTGGCGTTCTGCTGCAGCTTTCCATGGCTCTTGAATGCTAATGACTGCAGTACCCAGTTGTCACCGAGTCTTACTGCCAAGCAGTGCCACTGTACAGCTGTCCCTAGGTGGAGGTGGTTTCCGGGGGCTGGGGGAGTGTAGCAAGTACTCCAGACCCTTTCCTTTCTGCTCCGTGTGCCAGCTTGACTTTGTCTCAGCTTTCCGTGCTGCCGGCTGCAGAGGGCATTAAAGGTCACACTGGGCACTGCCCAGGGTTCTGTTGCAGAAACACCAAAGGAAGCCATCAGCAAAGTGATTGCGTGGAAAACATGTTCCATGATGAAATGGGTGTCAGCTCATTGATTAATCTGGGACAGATGCAGGAGGAAAAATAAGAGAGGGCACGTGAACATTAGGAAGTATGTACCATTCAGATTTGCTTGTGACTCTGAGTCCACGTTCTTTTATTCCTCCTGAGTCCCAGTAATAGCTCCTACAGGCTGAGCTCGCTCTGAACATGGGAACAGCCCACGGCATTTACAGGTGTGCCTTCTTGCCCATTTAGCCCCAGTGGTCAGGTGTGCCTTTGAGGTGGGCTCAGAAGCAGGTGCCACCTAGCATAGCAGACCAGGTGACCTTCCTCCTTAGTGTGCTCACCCTGCCCGGGGGCAGTGGCTGCTGTCACTGCTGTCCTATGTGAGCCCAGCACTGTGTGTGGATGGCCTGTCTGAGCACAGCTATTTCACTGTGATGACAGCAAACCCACCACATTTGTTTCCTGGCGTTCAGGGAAAGACATGCACTGATCTCTAAGCCAAACTGTGTAATAATTATAAAAATTATTTTAAAAAATATATCCTCTCCATGCAGACCTAGTAGTAGACCTAGTAGAGCTGCGTGCAGCTCTGTGACTTTCTGTGTAAATCAGGTGTCCGCAGGTCCTGACACCATGGTGCCAACATCTTTTAACATAAGAAAATATGCTCTTAAATAGGCAGGTGATCGTCATCTGTGGTGGGATTGGGCAGAACACTTAGGTTTCCTTGTTTTCCAGACCAAGATGCAGACTCTGTCTGCACAGTGCTTTATGCTATGAAATGACCATTGTGTAGAATCTTTGCATGGGCATGCTCAGCCTTATTTGAACACTCCTAAGTTGCTTTCAGTGTTAAGCCAAATTTATTTATGTATTAATGGATATTTATCAAAACTTTATATTAAATTTTATATATTTATGATATTATAAATTTTCTATCTATTGCTGAAAATATATAATATAGATTATATATAATATATTAACAAATCTATACTAAATATTATGTAATATATAAAGATTTATATGTTATACATAGAATAAGTAATATCTATATGTTTTGAGTCTGCCTGAGACCAGCGTTTCAGCTCTGCCCTCTGGCAGCAATTAATTGGGAGATGAGTTTTTGTTTTTCCCTTTTTCTTCTGCATCCCCTTCCACCCTCTTCATTGTGAAGCTGGGCTGCAGTCGCCCTAACTTTTCTATTTAAATCTGGGCCTGTGAAGACACTTTTCATTCCGCCAGCATAGCACAGTGCAGCAAGTTTAGAGACCATAGGGAGGAAGCCGTGAAGACAGGGCAGTTTTATAACAGGGCTTTCATCTGTAGTACTATCTAGGTCTCTGTTTCATATAAAGAAGGGCTGCTATGTTGGAAAGGGCTGTTCTAACACATGCAGAGAAAGTGAGCTGCTGATTCTGCCTCTCGTCTTCAATGCCACCTCAGGGCCCAGGTGGCCACCTGTCAAATCTGGTTTTATTTGTACATAATACTCTCACCAGAGGCCATTGTTCAGGTTGTACAGTGGCTATGTATCCAGTGAGATCACACCTCCTGAGATAAGTGCATGCATGTGTGTGTGTGTGTGTGTGTGTGTGTGTGTGTGTATACTTTATAAGAAAGCAAATATTAAGATAACTATATAGTTCTCATGGGAAGAACCATTTTACAAGTATAATCATCATATTTTCTACACAATAGATTTTCTAATTCTTTTTCTAGAGAAGACATAAGAGTAGTTACATAATTACAAGTGAGGTGTGTGTAACTCATTAAAATATTCTTCAGAGTTTTCAGGTCAAGGAAGTGTGCTATGTCTCGGAAGTTGTGAGTATTTATTTTATACCCAGTTAGCTGCAGCCTCAAGATGCTGGCTAACCAGTAAAAGTTCATTGAAAATTACAAAATTTAAAGCACATTGTAAATTTAGTCATTTTTTTGGTTCTTGAAAAATCATTTTATTAACTGTAGTATATGGACATAGGTCATTTCCAACTTCCAAGGATGTTGAACTCAGTAAGTTCAAGTTCATCAGAAAAGTGGGCATTTGAAAGCCACAGGGAATCCCTACTAGAGATTCTATGTAAACTGCAAGCTAGCCCACAAGTTTCCTTTTCTTTACTCCCAGTGTTGATAAAACATAGTATTAGAGGTTCAACCTCTAATCTTACTATTCAGTCATACTTCTTCAAGTAATGACTAATCATGGAATTAATTACCTAAGGATCAGTGAATTGATGGTCACTGTATAGATGTATTTATCACTGCGCAGTGCACATCTCTTCTAAGACGAGACGGACTGGCAAGCCAGCCTGTCCCACACACAGGAGCATACAGTGATGCCTTCCAGGCTGTCAATCCACTCATATCTCCTGCCCCTTCCTGCTTCTTCCTGCCCCTGTACTGTCCACTTCAAAATGACTGACCTCTGACTTCATGGCAGACTTCGCAACCCTCACAGGTGTTGCAGGGGAACAGTGTCTAAGTACCTGGTGTGTGACTGAAACTCCAAACCCTGTGAGGGGACCGAGACCCTTTAGGAGATGCTCTCCTTTCCAGGAGAACCCTGAGCTGGTAAAAATGGGAACCCTGACACCTGGCCATGCAATGTGGGCAGGAGCAGTGTGAGCGTCAGACATCCTGCCTTCCCAGCCTTCCGTCTGGGAATTTGTCTCAAAGGCTGTCTATCTCTACATCTCCAGCAACTTCTGGCTCTCTAAATTCAGAATCCACAACTTCTGTAAAAGCTACAGGTTTTTCATCTGCCTCTGTGTGACATCAGCTTATAGAGAGGTGGGAATGGAGTCTCTAGCTCTTCAGTGCATGCAGGGTTCTTTGTGAGATTTACTGCACGCAAGTGTAGCCGTAAACATCTGGTCATGCGTGGGCATCGGGCTCCTTCTCAGCATAGCCTGAGGAGTTCGTCCCCAGGCCAAGTTTGTCCCGTGTTAAAGTAAGTGAGCATGGCTCAAGCAAAAGCATTCTAGTAAAATACCTGCAAAGTGAATGATGTGTGTAACATAGCATATTAGAATGATGAGGAAAGAGTCATACTTAAAATGTGGTTGGAGAGGAAAATTATGTTAATGCATGGCCCAGGCTTTGCATACCTACTACATCAGTGACCGTTTGAGAATGTCAGTGACTTGGCACTTCTGGTAGATAATTGCAAGTCACAACACACATTTAAATGTTAGATCTAGGAGGAGGCTCACCCATTCTGAAATTTAACATTGGCCAAAAAGATACAGAAATCATAGCGCCTCTGTTGTGCAAAGAAAGTATAAACAATATTCATTCTGAACTTTCAAAAAGAAATAGACAAAAATAACCTTTTTTTATTTTTGAAAGGAAAGCTGTCATTTTCTAATATTAACTAGAAAGAAGACATTAAATTTTACAGTGGGGAAAAATACCTCGGTATTTCAGAGTAAGAGACAGGCTTAGGCTTGTTATTATAACATTATAAATCTCGAGAAGTCAGTCATTCAGTCTACCTACCTAGAAGTTCCGCCATGTTATAAAGTTTCTCAGAGCCAACAACCATCTGAACTAAAGTCTGTTGTGTTGTGGTTCACAGTGTACTTCCCAGTATTTACAGAAAATCAAATCACTTGGCTCTAGCTCTGAATTTACTCAGCTGTCCTGGCCCATGTGACCTATAGCTATTTGTAAATATCAAAGATATAAATATCCTTGAAGAATGAGGGTTCATTCTCTGCCAAAGGATGTCATCACTCCTGGAGGATGGCTTACACAATTTTAATTAGCCATCTCTTCTGATGTTAGGTGTTTAATCACTAGAGACGGTTTACATTTGACAGTGATGGCCATGAGTCTATCTCAACACTTTCTCATTAAGACCTCATAGGCTTCTCTTAAATTAGGAATTTCAGTCTGCAGTTGTATGTGTTTATATAATAGCCAAGGATTAAATACTAGGAAGGAACAGGCAGGATTCTTAATTTCTGCTGTGAAAAGTTTCTTCCTAATTTAATTTGCATGAGACTTTATGTTGTGCCATGTTGTTTGTGTGACATGACACAGAAGTTGGGGGTAGAGTAGAGGCTCGTCTCCAGGTCCCACGTCTGGGTTGCTGCACCTCACACATGGAACTGTACCCACTGGAGTCTGAGCTCCTAGAGAGGGAGGAACGTGCTTGTTTCACACATGTGTCCATAGCATGCTCCTGGCAGGCAGACTTGAGTGAGTGAATTGCCTGTGCGGTAGGAACTAAGGATGATGTACATGTAGTGCTGTCCTCGGGGGAAACTGCAGCCACTTCAGGAGGCGGGCCTCATGTCTAGCCACCTTCATAACTAATGTGTAGTATATTAATCTTGAAGAGAACCTAAGGAGCAAAAATTATGTAGATTTACTATAATTGAAGATTTCATAGCCAAAAATGGATAGAGAAAAAGCACGTATAGGTTTTAAATTAACAAAGGAAGGGGTTTTGCTGACAGTAGGGAACTGTTTGGTGATTGACTTGCAGCTTCCTCTGGAGGGAGCTGGGCAGGGAAAGGAATCAGCTCCCACGTCTGCCTCTCTTGGCAGCTGTCACTTAGGGCTGGGAGCTGTGGCTGCCTGTCAAAAAGTCTCAGCCTGGGTTTGAAGAATTTCATAGTTTCCTGGGTACCAGATCTAATCTTGTTGGTGAGAAGCAGAAGGATTGGGATTTTTCACTCTTTGGTAACTCATTAACTCTTTCAGACCACAGAAGTGTCTGAAAACAGGAAATGCAGTTTCTGAAATGATTACTAAAAGATATGAATCATGAATTTGCCATCAGAAATGAGCAGGTCACGCTCCTTTGCTCAGTAGTTTCATATTCTTCACCACAATCTTAGATAAGAAGGACACAGCAAGTGAGAACCAGTGAGGAGCTTAGAGCCACATACCAGTTAGTGTGGAACCAGGGAGGACCTGTTCCACCCTTTCTGGCCAGCTTCTTGCATGCTTTTTCTCTCTGGTCCTTTGTCAATTTATTGATGGCTGCCTGCTGCTACAATATATAACACTGGGGAACAATTTCTTTTTCATTTTCTGTTGCATGAGATTTTAGAACTGTTTCTATATACATCTGCATTGCTAATTCCAAATCTAAAATTTATTTTTAGATATATGCTCTAGTTTTTATGCAATTTTAATTTCTTTTTGTTACAGTTAGTGGCATGCATTGGTTTTTAAATTGGAGTTAAAGTGCAGTGACTCTTGGATTGAACATAACCACAAGGCAATTAATGTTTTACAAACATCAATTTTACATAATGGTAGTTGTTTTTAAATGTAAAAATTATTATCTGATAAAAACACCCTCTTATTTTGTTTTAAGATTGAATCATGGCTTCTTTGAGTAGGCGTAAATATAAGAATAGTCCTGACACCTTTCGTTATATATGTGGCTGTTACACACTTCAGTGTCAAAGGCGCAGTATTTCATCATCTGTGACACATGCATATATTGCGTATTTTCAATATATGGCGATCAAGACAAGAATTGGGCTCCTCATATTGTGTGTCATAATTGTGAGGAAATGCTTCGTGACTGGACAAAATGAAAACGCAAAAGAATGCCTTTTGGTATTCCCATGGTTTGGCATGAACCTAAGGACCACAGCAGTGACTGTTATTTCTGTCTGATCCATACAAAGGGCATCAGCAAGAAAAAACGGCATATGATCGCTTATCCTAATATTCCTTCAGCAATACGACCTATCCCACACTCTGAGACACTCCTGGTTCCAGTTTTCAATGGTTTTATTTCTTCTAAGGACAAAGAAAGTGAACATGGTGATCAAGTGTATTTTGATAAGATGCATGAGGAAATAAATGGTTGTAGAATCTGAAGGGTCTTCTTCTGATGCCAAGCAGTCATTAACCCCTCAGCAGTTTAGCCAGCCCAAATTGAATGACTTAGTAAGAGATTTGGGTCTACCAAAGAAAGCAGCTGAGTTATTAGCCTCCAGCCTTCAAGAAAAGAATGTATTTCACGGGTCAGCTAAAGTATACCATGTCAGAAAGCGTGAACAAATTTTTGTGGACTTTTTTTCCAAAGACAAACACTTTGTTTACTGTCATGATATCAGTAGTCTTCTCAGCCAGCAAGGTATAACCACTTACAGTCCAACAGAATGGCGGCTATTTCTTGACAGCTCTAAACAGAGTCTGAAATCTGTTCTCCTACATAATAGTAATGTTTATGCAGCGGTTCGAATTGGTTATACAACTCATCTGAGAGAAGATTATAATGACATCAAAATTGTCCTTGACTTTCTGAAGTATGAGAAGCATAACTGGATCATTTGTGTAAATCTTAAAATGGTCAATTTCCTGCTAGGACATCAGAGAGGTTTCATGAAGTATCCTTGCTTTCTGTGTTTGTGGGACAGCCGAGTTTGGGAGAAACACTGGACACAGAAGGAGTGGTTGAAACATGAAGCTCTAGAGCTAGGGATGCAAAATATTGTGAATGAACCTGTAGTTAATCGAGACAGGATCGTTTTTGCCCCACTTCACATCAAACTTGGCTTAATGAATCAGTTTGTTCAGGCTTTGAATAGAGAAAGTGAATGCTTTCAACATATTATTTCTGCTTTTCCTGACTTGTCTTTTGAGAAAATAAAAGCAGGTGTATTCGATGGACCTCAAATTCGAACCCTCATATGTGACAAAGAATTTGCCGGAAAGATGAATATGGAGGAGAAAGCAGCATGGCAGTCTTTTTTGGCAGTTACAAAGAACTTCCTTGGCAATGAAAAAGCAGAAAACTATGAACTTCTGGTTCAAAGGATGCTGTTGGCTTTCCACGACATTGGATGTAACATGAGTGTTAAGATTTACTTTCTGAACAGTCACCTTAATAAGTTTCCCAAAAATATTGAAGCTGTTAGTGATGAGCAGACTACTGCTGGAGCATCAAATGAGATTGTCCTCAACAAGTACACAAACGCAAGGTCTACAAACACAAATTTTTGCCTGAATAGAATTTAAATAAGTTTTGTGCAAATTTTATGATTAAAATAAGCGTTTTAATATGTCCTATTTTGAAATTGTAGACAAATTCTGATGTAATCATATCTTTTAGTGTATTAGTGTATTTACTGCATTATATAAATTATTATATTTTCACAAAGATGATGCCCAAGAAGACATTCTACTTCATTATGTTAAACTAAATGTTGAAAATTTTACAATAAGATGAAAATATAAAATCTTGAATTGCAAAAAAACTGTAGCTTACAGAGAAAAACTAACATCATATTTGAGATCAGCACACTTGAGTTAGGTAAGAACAAGTGTTTTTGTGGATACAACAAAAATTTTGTTCCCCAGTATAATTAAAGCTTTCCCTCTCTAGAGTGAAAAGAGCCAATATTCTTACCTTTGCATTCTTCTGTTCATCCATGCATCCATCCATCCAACTACGTACTCACCCACTCATTTATACATCTACCCACCCACTGACCCACCCGTTTATCTACCCATCCATTCAACCATTTATCTACCCATCCACCCTGATCTATCCATCCTCATTCATTCATTTACCTACCCATCTATCCATCCACCTACCCACCCATCATCATCCACCCATCATATTCTACTCATCCATCCGTCCACCCATTCATCCACCCAACCACCCATCCATTCATTCAGTCACCTATTCACCTACCCATCCATCAGCATCCATCATTATCATCCACCCATCCATCCATCCCTCCATCATTTACTTATCCTTTACCCACTCATCCATTTATTCATTCATCCATGCACCTACCCACACATTTATTTATTCATTCACCCATCATCCATCCACTCATCCATCCACCCATCTATCCATCTATCCATCCACCCATCCTCATCCACCCATCATCACCCACCCATTCACCCATTAATCCACTCATCTATTTGTTCATCCATCCATCCTCATTCATTCACCCACCTACCCATCTATACATCTACCTACCCACCCATCATCATCCACCTATCATCATCTCAGTTATCCATCCATCTCTCCCTCTATCCATCCATCCCTCTATCATCTATTTATCATTTATCCACTCATCCATTTACCCATTCATCAATGCACCTACCCACTCATTTATTCATTTATTCACCCATCCATCATCCATCCACCCATCCTTTATCTATCCACCCATCCATCATCCAACCTATCCATCATCCATTTACCCATCTATCATATTATACCCATCCCTTATCCTTCACCCATCCATCCATCTGTCCTTTCATTATCATTCATCCATTTATTAATTCATGTATCCAGCCTTGTATAATCAATAACATATTATAGGACTTGTGTCATATTCTGAGAGAGAATGGTGAAAAGTTCCATTTCCCTGCCAAGTTGACAGATTGGTAATAAATATGTAAGGTAATCCTACAATGTGCAAGGAGAAATGAGGCATGAGGAGCACGGGTGGAGGAGCCTGCTCTGTGCAGTGGTCACAGACTTCAGAGGCAGGTGAGGAGGGAGCATGTGAATGGGGAGCCAGAGAGCTGGTGCATCTCTGAAGAAGTGGGAGAGGTTCCCCCAGAAAGACAACAGTTGGGACGTGGTGGTGAGGAACCAGGTTGGAGAGACCCTCCTCTGAAACCCACATGAAGGAGTTGGAAGGATGAGGGAAAACCTGAATTCAAGCAAGGGACAGACACAGTCATATTTGTTTCCTGATAATATCCCAGCTTCTCTCTGAGCAGGTGGGTTTGAGAGAGCAGACTGGAGCTGGCATGGTCTCTGGACAAGGAAAGCAGGTGGTCTGGACTGAGGAGGTTGCAGTGGAGACGGAACCACCATCTGCTGGCAGAGGTATTTAAGGGACAGTGAACATTCTGATGTGGAGGCAAGGAGAGTGTGATTCCAGGTTCTAGCATAAGCTGTGGAAGGGACAGTGAGGCAACTTACTGACCAGGAAATACACAGGGCAAACAGATTTCTAGAGAGAGGCCATACTGAAGACTTGAAAGTGTTAACTTTGTGTTTATCATTGCACACATACCAGGAGGCCTTCTGCTATTGGACAGAGTGTCTAGAGAGGGTACACTGTGGGGAGGGCAGCCTCCAACGGTTTCCAAGGAAAGTTGAAGGGTTTTTTGTACAAATAGGTGAATATCATGAGGTAAAATTTAAAGAAATTATTCTTTTTTAACTCTTATTAAAGTATTTTTCTTTTGTCTGTACATTGGGGTGTTGGGCTGTGTCCATAGCACATGTGTATGGTGGAGAGCAAGGGAAAGTGCCCAGAGAATTGAGGGCACTGGCGCTCAGGACAAAGCAGTGGTTGGGGCTGGAGTGTCCCTCAGTCAGCCTTGCATAGCCTGGTTCTTACGCTGGATCCAATTCTCAGAACACTTGGAAATTTGAGATGTGTTGTGATTTGCTGATTAACTGAAAAACCAATCAGCTATTTGTGCCCTTTTAAAATTAAGCATCTGCCTGACCAGGCGGTGGCGCAGTGGATAGAGCGTCGGACTGGGATGAGGAAGACCCAGGTTCGAGACCCCGAGGTTGCCAGCTTGAGTGCGGGCTCATCTGGTTCGAGCAAAAGCTCACCAGCTTGGACCCAAGGTCACTGCCTCCAGCAAGGGGTTGCTTAGTCTGCTGAAGGCCTGCAGTCAAGGCACATATGAGAAAGCAATCAATGAACAACTAAGGTGTCCCAATGAAAAACTGATGATTGATGCTTCTCATCTCTCTCCGTTCCTGTCTATCCCTGTCTATCCCTCTCTCTGACTCTCTCTGTTCCTGTAAATAAATAAATAAAATTTTAAAAATTTTAAATTAAGCATCTTCTAGAGCGTCAACCTGGGATGCTGAGGACCCAGGTATGAAACTCTAAGGTCGCTGGCTTGAACATAGGCTAACAAGCTTGAGTTCAGGGTTGCCGGCTTATGCCTGGGGTTATAGATATGACACCATGGTCACTGGTTTGAGCCCAAGGTCACTGGCTTGAGCCCAAGGTCACTGGCTCAGCTGGAGCCACCTGGTCAAAGTAATGAGAAAGCAATCGATAAACAACTAAAGTAATGCAACTGTGTGTTGATGCTTCCCATCTCTCTTCATCCCTGTCTGTCCCTTTTTCTGTCTCTCTTCCTCTCTCTCTCTCTCTAAAATAAATAAATAAAATTTAGCGCCCTCTGTATTGAGATAGAAATGAAAGGGCATAGCTTTTACATCAGTTCACCAAGAAAAGGTCCTGTGTGCTTTTGAGTTTCTTTGGGTTGGTTCAAGAAAATTAATTTCCTTGGGATTTAACCAAGAGAAATGACTTAAAATTAACAACATAAAAGATAAGCACATTTGAAAATTATGAGTGGAGTGACAGTGATTGTTCCAATGGAATTTCCACACATACCCTTTTTTTTCTTTTCTTTTCTTTTTTTTTTTGCTAAATTCTCTCCTTTGTTATGTACCTCATTTCACATTTTTCTGTAATCTGTGAACATTGAGTGAAGCTGGGCTTGATTAACACTAATTGTGTATAGAAGGATTTCACTGCAAGTTTTAATGAGCCCACTTAGGACATCACTCTGTACTACGTGCTGTGATCTTCTGAAACTCAGAGAAGTATCTGGAGATAAGCACAATTTGGGTAATGTTAACATGCTAGCTGTCATCCTAAACATTCAAAAAGCATCATCTCCTGATGTGTTTATTCTGTCCCCGAAAGAGACAGTCGTTACAGGAGGGATGTGAGGAGAAAAGAATTCTTCTCTTTCTTGTAGTTGTGACATTTCTTATAAATTAGCAATTGTCAGCAAACGTGAGGAAGGGAAATGTGGCTGAGAAGACGCACAGGATGTTTTTAAGCTGAATTACCAAGAAACGCACTAACGATCCAGCAGGCCGCAGAGCAGCTCTGATGACAACAGGGGCTTGAAAGGACTTTATTTGTTGGTCTGCGTAACTCTGCCGACTCAGACGTGATGTGAACACAGATGGGCTCCTGAGAGAGTGCTGAGCTTTGCCGAAAAGTGACAGACTCTTCAGAGCCACATTCCAGAATCAGACGTCCTGTGTCTAAAATAGCAGGTCTCCTGCTAGAAACCAGGGAGTCTGGGCGGGCCTTCGACAGCCAGCATGTTAAAAGCACTGTAGTCTTAAGGTTAATTCTGGTCATCACTGCTGCTGGGCGTCCTGCTGACCGCCCCTTACAGACAAGGCCTGCTTGCTATGACCGTGTTCTGTCTCTTTCCCCCTCATGCTCACATCGTAGGCTTGAGTTGTGTGTTAGCCAATCTACCAGGCTCTCATTTTGTTACCGGTACGCTTTGTCACCTATGTGTCCATATGCCCAAAGGAACATTTATAAATCTACTTAAGTAAATAAACTGCGGAGACCCCTCTTCAATCAAATGTCATCTTTCATACAAAAGCAATTTTAAAAGGATAAGGTGACATCTGCCTGAGTATTATGAATATGCTTGTCTTTGCTTCCTGTGAGCTACTAGCTATGAGCCTAATTGCTCCCTATTATGTCACAGGCTGTCGATTTCTGTGCATTTGTGTGCTGAGCAAGTCAGCTAAGTAATACCCGCCTGACACTGATGGATTGACCTCTTCAGAATGTGTCCCCAGCCACAGAGGAGCCACTGTGGCTGGCAGGTGGCTGCTGCCCAGGCTTTGTGGTTTTGCTTCATTTGAGTCATTGAAGCTCTTCAACATTAGGATGAAGAGACCCAACATGGCTCTGCCCAGGGATAGATTGTTCTTGTGAAAGGCAGCTTCTCTGCTCAGATAAGACTATTGGAACACAAATTGCACCTCTTCAAACTTTAAAAACCTTCAACTTTAGAGGTGATATATTTGCCCTTTAAATACTAATTTTGCCTGACCAGGCAGTGGTGCAATGGATAGAGCATTGGCCTAGGATGTTAAGGACCCAACTTCGAAACCCCAAGGTCACAAGCTTGAGTTCAGGGTTGCAGGCTTGAGCATGGGATCCTTGACATGACCCATGTTTGCTGGCTTGAGCCCAAGGTCACTGGCTTAGAGCCCAAGGTTGCTGGCCTGAGCCCAAGATTGTTGGCTTGAGCGAGGGGTCACTGGCTAGGCTGGAGCCCCCTGGTGAAGGCACATATGAGAAAGCAATCAGTGAACAACTAAGGTGCCACAATGAAGAACTAATACTTCTCATCTCTCTCCCTTTCTGTCTGTCCATCTCTGTCAGTCTCTCTCACACTAAAAATAAAACAAAAATAATAAAACACTTCTTTTAGCATTTTTAATATTGAAATTCCAATTGGATTCTATAAGCATATTAATAAAAACTGCTTTTAAGGTTTGTTTTTAACCTAGATTTATATTTGAATTTTCAAAAATTAAGATTATAATCAACCAAGCAAACAAAGGCATGTAAAAACAAAGCTAATACTATCCTCCTCATTCTGTCTGAAAGTTCAAGTTTACTTGTGTCCACCTACAAATTCATCTGTGTCAGTGTAAACAGTTTTTTCTTGTAAGCAATGGCATTATACTATAATGTTGTTCTCTGCAACTTCCTTTTCTTAATCCTGTATCATAGATATTGATCAACCTGATCAAATATCGTGGTCTGTCTCATTTTTTAAATACAGTGCAGAATATTCCATGGTATGTGTCTAGCTTACTTTCGCCCACCACTCATCTGTCAAGAGACATTTTGGTTGAGTCCAGTATTCTGCTGCTCCAGTGGCCCTGCCATCGACATCCTCACGCACATGAACCTAGACACCTGCGCTTTCATTTCTGGAGGAGGGAGTCAAGATATTGGGCTTTGGTTCCATGTAAATATTTAAAACTTAATCAGGGATGTTAGAAATCAATGATGTTGGATTTCTCAGAACAATGTTCTAGCAATCTATCTTTTTATAGCAGATGTCAATGGTATAAGTACTTTGAATTTATGCCAATTTCATTGGTGAAAATGAAATTTTAATATGCATTTGTCTAATTGCTAGTAAGTCTAAGTTTTTGACTATTTGTGCTTCCACTTATGTGACTTGTTGTCTCTGTGATCCTTTTTCTACTAGGTTATCTTTTTCCTGTCAAATTTTAGAATGTCTTTCTATTTGGGGGGATATCAACTCTTTTTCTGTCAAATATTTCAAATATCTTCTATCAGACTGTCATTCCACTGCTCACTCCATTTATGGTACCTTTTATCATATAGAAATGTTAAATTTTTGTGTAGCCAAGTCTGTTAATTTTGTAGCTTATGTCCTATGTTATTTAAGAATTTCTTTCTTATTTAAAAATAATAGTCACATGAAGTTTGACCAGATTTTTGCAGCTCTTTTGAAATGTTGGTCTTTATTCACCGTGAACTTTATATTTGTGTTTGTGGGACATCAGTCTCTTTATTGCCTCCCACATGGCCTCCGACCTGGCCAGCATTCTGATGTAAAGCCATCTTTACCCACAAAAAGACAATTCCATATTTTTCACATATTTACCATATATACATACATACATATATGAAGCTGTTTTTTTTTATTCATTTTAGAGAGGAGACACACAGAGAGAGAGAGAGAGAGAGAGAGAGAGAGAGAGAGAGAGAGAGAGAGAAAGGGGGGAGGAGCTGGAAGTATCAACTCCCATATGTGCCTTGACCAGACCAGTACAGGGTTTTGAACTGGCGACCTCAGTGTTCCCAGGTCGACACTTTATCCACTGCGCTACCACAGGTCAGGCATATGAAGCTGTTTTTAAGTTCCTTCTTCCCTTCAGGGGTGTGTGTGTGTGTGTGTGTGTGTGTGTGTGTGTGTGTGCTGATTTCATGCTGATTTGATAACATTAGCTTTACAGTGAGTTTTAAATACCAATAGAGCATGATATTTATCTAATTGTTTAACAGCTCTCATATATAAATTTATCAAACACCCTGCCTTCCTAGATTAACCTCTGTGGGCACTGACAAGAGACACATTAAACTAAGCTTTTGAACCCAGAGGGCTTTCTCTTGAGCGCACTGTGTCTTTCCATTCATTCAGGTCTTGCTCAGTGTCTGTGAATTTATGTCTGCTTCAATTTCTTTGTCAATGTGGTGGTTGCTAATAATAGAGGAACTGGCCATTTCAGTATATTTTCTTAAACCTGACCACCTCATTGAGTTCCTGCTAATTTTTATATTAATTAGAGGAGTTTCTCCTGTTTCCTTGGAGTAAAATCATTCCATCTGTGAATAAAGCATCCTCTCTTAACATTTTGTACATACCATAACCTCCTAATAATGTTGACCAAAAGTAGTGGGATGCACATCTCTTTTTCCTGAAGTTAATACAGTGCTATTAGTATTTACTGTTAAATTTGACCTGTGCTATTGAATTTTGCTAGCCCTTTATGTATAGTCTTTATTAAAATTGCTATAGAATTTTATCTATTGCTTTTCCACCATCCATTAATATTTTTTTTAACTTATTGGCATAATACCTGATGTTAGTAATTTCATCTAAATCAATCAGAACTGAATGGAGCTGCTCAGTTGAGCTCCAGTAGACTATGATTTTACACAGAGTAGCCCACTGTCTCCAGGACACCTTCACAAGTGCTGGTAGACCAGCCTGTCTTGACTCTTTCCACAACCTGGAAGGTTAGGCATTGTGGATAAAACTATTCCCATTTTGAGATTAAAGATTTAGAAGCAAAGATTTTACTGAAATGTCACAACTAGTGAAATGGGAGTAAATCCAAAATCTGATGATTTTTCTGGTTTCTGTCACTGTCTTCTTAACATCAGAAAGAGTATATATATTTTTAATAACTAGAGCTTTTATGATATTTTTCAATAAAAATTATTTTATATACATTATTTAACTCAATTATCCAGTGAGTCTGTTAGGTAACATTGTTAATGCAATTATTTTTGGAGAGACCCCCATGGAATTAATGATTCACTTAATTCCATTTGACTAGTAAATGGAAAATTGATTTAAACCCATGTGTCTCTGACTCAGAAGTCCAAAATCTTCCCCTCATATTACTAAGCAAGTATGTGTTGTCATGCAAATGCTGGAAAATGTAACCATGGTTATAACCTTCTGGTCAGGTGGCAAAGTTGTGAGCACGCCTTTGTGTGTTTCCATCTTATGTGCTCAGTGGGGTTAATTCCATAGAGTCCTACATGGGAACACAGAAGAACAGACAGCTGGACTTTGAAGAGCACAGCTCAGTCTCACAGATAGTATACTGAAAAAAAGAAATCAGACTCCACCATCTGCATGTTATATGTTTCCATTATATAAAGTTCAAGAACGGAAGAACTAATGGATGTCAGTGGGAGTCAGTCACTTCCTGGGAGGAATGTGAAGGAAGACTCTGGAATGCTGACAGCGTCTATTTGGTTGAATTGTCTGTAGGTTGACCTGGTGATACTAAGGGTGCACGCATATGTGAAACTTCAGGGACTTGTAAACTTCGTATTGAAATCACTTTATGCAGCTCACTACATGACTGTGATATCTAAGCACAAGAGATCTTACAAATCCTTTGCTTTGTATTTAAAGGAAAAGTATTACCTTTAGTGCAAGGTTTCTTTGGCTAGTTGTTGAAGAGATTTTCATATGGTATGTATGTGCGTGTGTGTGTATCAAAAAGAGGAATAGAATTTCAAGCAAAATTTACTCATTTGATTGGTATCACGTGGCAACTTAGCTCTTTAGGAATACACAAGCCCAGAAATTTATGCAGGCTAGAGAAGCATTGGACGTTTTCACTATGAGGAAATGTTGCTGGTCTGAAATACATGGGAATATGTTTGATATGTATAGTACAGAGGTGATGTGTGTGTTGGTTATGAATTCTGTGAAGCTCCTGAATTTCCAGAAAGGAAATTTCAGGAGTCATAAAGAAACGCTTATACAGGTAGCCCCCACACTAAGAAACTCGGTACACAAACCTGTGGATTTGTAAGATACGTACATGAAGCCCCCTCACGTAGGACATTCTTAGAGCAGCAGACCCAGCCCCTTCCTGTCAGATGACAGTGTCCCTTAGAAGGAAAGGCCACTTCTGGAGAAAAGCTCAGCAGAGTATGAAAGCCTACAGTAAACGTCTCTTTGATTCTCATTGGCTCAGGTCAGGTTACAAACCCACTTCTGAATCAGTTCCTCTGATCAGAATAACACCTGTGCCAGCGTCCTTTGTCCTGACCAGTCTCCTGCGGAGGGGAGGACATTAGCTGATCAGCAGCACAGTCAGGCTGCACCCTTCCTCAAGGCCCCTCCTGGAAGCCTCTTTCCCAGCTGGAATTGCAGGGTTCCTTTAATTCAGAACATCCCAGTGCAGACATCAAGTGCGTTATGTATGGTAATGAGCACCCTGGGAGTGGGCCAGATTGCTGCCTCTGGAACTCAAAGTGAGTTACAAAGTAGGTCCTGTGGCCTGAGAGCAGGTTGACCAGACAGGCAACAGGTGACTTTCCTCTCTGGTAAACCTGGGGTGTATCCAGGCTGGGGGACACAAGGGGGACTGGGCCCCGTGGGGGTCTAAGAGCAGCACTCAGGTCCCTGCTCTTCCTGCTACACAATGGGCCTCTGAGCCTCAGCCAGCCATCGTCAACAGTGGGACAGGCTTCCTGAGTGTCCACAAATCTTCACAAGAATTAATATACTCCACGAAAATATTTTATAGGTCGCATAACCCACTTATTCTTAGGTTTGATTCTTGACTTGTGCCTTGTGGCTGCAGTAGATACAACTATGTGTGTTTGGAGAGTCAATGGAGATAGACCCAGTTCAGCTTTGGACTTGTTTCCTGTGATCTGAGGTTGTGGAGGCTGATTTGTAATATAAATGGTCTGGCGCATTTAGTCCTTAATCAGCGCACAACACAACGTGTACCGGAGAAGGATGCTGTTTGATAACACTCATCATCATTTCTTTTGAAAACAAAAATATTTTATAATATTTCAGGTTACTTCCTAATTCGTCATTGTCATTAAGCTTATGTGTCCATATGTGTCTTCATATACCGGAGGGTATAAATTTACATGTCTCAGTAGTCATGCTTTTAAGAAATATTTGTTGAGTATGTAATGTGCTGCGTACAGCACCTGACCTCAGGATATACAGGGGAGCAAGGGCACACATTACCTGCTCTGTGGGGCTTATAGTCTAAGACGTATGTATTTAAATAAAATAAATAGGTATGCTTATTTTTTAATAAAAAGAATCACCAGAAATTCTTAATTGATTTGCTTGGAGGAGAGAGCATGGGAGACGGTGAAGGCTTTTGTTTTTTATTCTGTACATGTAAGGACTACTTAAAATTTCTAATCTTTTACATGGATTGCTTTTGTTTTTTAAAACAATATTAACTGCTTACTCGGGGAGATTCTAGGTGACTTAAACTTTTTGTATTGAAGTGTAAGTTGTAAATGTTATATAGCATAGCTGTTTGTTTTAAGACTGAAATTTTCACAGAATGTGTAATTAGAAATACTGCTGAGTTTGGGAGGCTGTAAGAGCACAGCGGTGTTGCTGCTCTAGTCTGTGGGGTCGGGAAGGTCCTGGCTGAGATGTAAGAATGAGCCAGACGGAACCTGGCGCTTAAGGGGACCTGGCTCCTGCCTGGGAGTGAAGAGGCTCCAGAGGGAGCAGAGTGCCTTTGAGCAGCTGAGGGAGGCCAGTGATGTGGCAGGGAGGGGTTAGGAGAGAGGTGGGTCTGGGCTGCAGGCAGGGGCCCGGCCACCCAGCTCCTTCCGAACCTGCTGGGGAGTGTGGATGCTTTATTTTAGAAACAGGACGGCCTTGTTGGAGAGTCGGGGCCAGGGTCAGAAGTGGCTCTAAAGGACTCATCTTTGTGGTGGGATGTGACCTGGAGCGTGGATGCAGGAAGACCAGGAAAGAGGCCTCACATCAGCTGGCAAAACCAGAGGCTTGAGATATCATGCAGAGGGGGAGACAAGGCAGGTACAGGTGAGAGGTGACGCTCCCAGGCCACCCTGGTGTGTACTGGGTGGGGACACAATGCCACGCAGTTTGCATGTTATATTTCAGACTTGGCTGCTTGTGTGTTCGTGAGTCCAGCTCGACGGCCAGTGAGCACACCTTTGTTGGCTGCAGATAAAGCTTACCCTGTGACGTGTGCATTCTTTGAGGACCCAGGCGCAGGGAAGGTTAACCTATGTCGCGTTTGTTGAGCAAAACAGTGCCAGATGTAACCACCAGTGTGAGGAGAAGGGCTCCGAGATTGCCCTCCCTGTACACCGGGTAGATGGGGTGACCCATGGGACGTCTGACAAAACATCCACAGGCCTCAGCCTCAGTCCTGGAGCCACCCTTGTTTCCAGAAAAGTCAGCCGTCCGCATTGGTGTCTGTGCTTAGAAATGTGACCTGCACCCTTATATTCCCACCTCGAACAGTTTTGATGAAGAATCAGTGACATTCAGCAGAGCATACAAGCTATCAAAATTCTAAAACATTGTACAAATAACTGTAATTTTTATGGTAATGGTCTTCTAATATTGCCACCATGGCTCTTGTATTTCCAAATTACATGGGAGACGATCATGACAGGCCCAGCACACCCTTAGGCAGCAGAGGGACCTGAAGCAAATGAGAATCGGAGCAGGCCAGGCCCCTGCGAGCCCCAGTGGCTCCCCCAGAGTCATGCTCCAGGTCTCTGTGGGCCCTCTCTGCTCTGACGAACCAGCACTCACTCTGTGCATGGACGTCACATTTCTGTCTGGCCGTGCTGGAGGTCAGATGTCTGGAATGGGTCAGCAGGGCTGTTTCCTTGGAGGATCAGGGAGCATCTATTCCAGCCTCATTCAGGGAGCAACCGCACTCCTTGGCTCCAGGATGCACAGCTCCAGGGTCTGCTGCCATTGCCACATCCCCTTGTGACCCTCCCTCCTGTCCCCCTTTCCCACCCTTGTGATGACTTTGAGCACAGTCAGTACTCTAGGATGATCTTTTCACCTCAAGATCATTAATGTAATCAATTTGCAAAGCCCTGTTTTCATTTCTCCCCATGTGGCTTATTCATAGCTCCCAGGGAGTGGAACTGAAATCCTTGAGGGGAGGTGGGAGCTCTCTGTTACCTCTCCCCACCAAAATTTATGGAACAGCTCCAAACAAGTAAAATCCATTAAATCCTGATAAGCAAGAACAGGGTGACCCTTCACAGACACCGACCTTTGTGGTCCTATGTACGAGGGCTGCTGTGGTCACAGACACGGGCCCGGCAGCCCCTTTGCTGGTATGCCTCGGAGAAAGCCCAGGGTGGGACATTGCACAGAACTGTTGGTTTCCATGCTTGCTTCCTGCATAGCTACAGCCAGACCTAACCTCTCTTCCCCTCCCCAACACTGCTCCTTTCCACAGCTACACAAAACCCTGTCCACATGTCTGCAGTCTGGCTCTCATTCCCTTGTCACCCTCCCTCCTAGTCCCCTAGTTCTCCATAAACGTTTAGGAACTCCTCTGATACAACCGGAATCAGGGAAGGGGAAGGACAGAAAGCTGTGTGGAACCTAGTCCTCTCTGACAGGGAAGAGAAGGGAGGACTTACAGCTCTCACCAATGTGTCCCTGCCCACAGAGACTAGCTGTAGGCATCCCGCCCAGGAGGGACTCACAACAGAACTCTGGGTGAGGCCACGTCAGCTGTTGGGTGGGTGCTGCTCTGCTTGCAGACAGCGGCTGGGATCCCTTCATGGGGTTCTCCAGGGGTGGGCATCCAGAGACAGGGGCTCGCAGGGCCACACCCAACAAGATCTCATTTAGTGAGGTCCAGTCTCTGTAATTAGCACTTTGCAATCAAAGCCTTCCTACTTCTCCATGATTATTGTAATTATCTCTGAGGGATAGTTTGGACATTGGTGAAGTGCAGTGCACAGACTTTTAGCAGCTAAGGACTGACTGCGTTGAGCTGTGCCCCTTGGCCCTTGTTCTGAGCACTCCAGTGTGCAGACAGGGCCATTGCAGTGCTGACAGAACAGGAGGGAGGGAAGCGAGGTGGCAGTGAGCACGGCCAGAGGCATGAGTGCACCTCACACGCAGGGCTCAACTGCAGCCAGGTGTGACACACTGTGCGCCATCACAGAGGCATGGCTGGGTAGCAGGGGCAGCCCACAGACCCACCTAACACAGCAGATGCTCGACATCAGAGAAGGAGAAACAGTGACACGGAGATTACAGAGTGAGACGCATGTGTGTCTTGGTAAGGCATGGCCAGGGTTACGGTGCTTTGAATAAGCGAGGACTAAGAGGAAAATGGTGAATTCATGCAGCGGTCTCTGCAGTGATTTAAGTCAGAGCATGCTAACTTGAGCCAGTTTTCAAGCAATACTGATTTCTAATGCCTGTGTCCACATGTGGCTTCCACCAGCTTTGTGGCACTCAGTGTGTAAGAGAAAGCGGGGACGTGCAGAGGTTTCTGTGCCCTCCCCCAAAACTAACTCCCTGGGAAGCTCAGAGTCCCTGCAGGGGAGGGCTGTGCCATGTGGAGAGAACCAGCAATCAGGTGAACAGGAAGGCTCTCACAGGACAAGGTGGGAGTGGAACGGAAGGGTGTCTCATTAGATGTGCCCCAGCGTGGGGCGCACATGAGGGAGGAACCTGGTTGCCAAGCTTGTTTCTGAAAACTTGTTGACTCTGGCAGTTCTGACCCTGCTGTGACTGCACCATCTGACCCCTCTGTGCCCTTTCCATGCGTCTCAGATGTTGGGAGTGACCACATGCCAGGAAGAGCCACCAGGCCGCTCGTGTGTAAGGCTGTTTACTCTACGGGGCATTGTGCTCCTGCCAAGGCTCTGGCTGAAATACTGTGAAGCAGCCTTCATCACACCCTGAGTGCCCAGAGTAACAAGCCAGTGTGCTGGCGTGTTGGTAAGAACGAATTCATTGCTATTAGCTGATGAAGCTTGTATCACAAATTCTTAGACATAGACTCCAGTCAATTTCGAGATGTTATTTACATTATTCAAGAAGGAACTCAATTTCAGGGTTCTAAGAACTGTTTCAGACCAATGACTATGTAAGATGAGGAGCTGATGCTTGTGGGCCAGCACAGTGTGAGCCTGGGTCACCTCAACTGGTCTGGTTCCCTCGTATTCTCTGTCCTTCCACTCTGGGGACATGCTTCACTCACACTCCTGTGCACGGCGGCCTCCCCAGCGTGCAGTCTGGTTGGAGCACCCATCTCCCTGCAGACTAGCAGTGAACTGCATAGAGACCTTTATTCGCTCTGAAACCTGTTTGGTTTTAAAATCTTTTGTTATAGAAGTTGCTGCCAATTACAATAGGGGGAAAAAAAAGAAATGTGGAGAAGATTCCACAGATTAAAGATCTCTTTAAAAGCCATCTGTCAGACGGCTTAGTTAACTCAGTGTTGAGAAGGGTCCTTAGGTTTTTGGATGCTTAGTTCTTCAGGACGGAGCAGACTTTTTCTGCAGTGGGTCAGGGGTGAATATCTTTGGCTTTGACAGCAGGTGGTCTCTGATGTGAATTCACCTCTGCTGTCTTAGCACAAACCAGCCACAGACAAATGTGAACAGCACAGTTGTGTGTCAGTACAACTTTATTTACAGAAGTAGGCTGTGGGGTCGATTTGGCCTGTGACCCCCAGAGTGCAGAGCCTGCCAACTGCTCATGAGGGGTGTCGTATGCAACATCATTGACAGGACTGCACAGGACCAGAGCCTCTGCTAGAAACCTGCATTGTCAGCTTAGACTTCATACATGGGGTTTATAACTTGTTTCCTTTTCTGCCACTGCCTATTGTTTCTGGATTTACATGCAGACCCTGGCTAGTGCTTCATAAGCATTGTTTAATACAGCATGGTCCTCACCACGCTGTGTGCCCTTAAGAGACATATGACCTCAGCTTCCCAGGTGAAGCGCCTCACAGAGGACCTCCCAGAGATCATAGCTGATCTGGACCAAGCTGATACATACCTCTCTGTCTGGCCCCCGGCCATGCATTCAGCCACCACAGCTGACCTCTGGGCAGTGTCAGGTGTCTGCTGGCCTCAATAGACCCCCGGCTGGGCATACGGGCAGGCTTGGGGCACAGCAACCCAACTGTGGACATACTGCATTTGAAATGGCTGCAAGGTACCTGATGCATCAAATAGAAACTGAGAGATAGCTTCTAATGCTTAAGTGTAGCTGTTTAAGTCCTCGAGTTATGAATGTGATGGATTTCACTCATGGAGATAGATTCTGTTTTAATCAGGGTCTTATTTTAGAGCCTGTACCAAATATACAGCTTACAGAGAAAATGCATCCAACTACAACCAATCCTTCATGTGGCTTTCTTTAGGATATCCCCCTATTTGAAAACAAAGACCATGACAGATTTGCACAAGAAACAGGTGCACAGTGACCACTGCCTTCTGTGTGCAGACCTCCATCTCTCTCCGAGTCAGCCTCGTGGGCCCCACACCAGGACCACGGGCTCCTCTGCACTGTCACATTGATACAAACTGGAAGGTTGATTCTCAAGCTGAAGGCCTTTAGCTTTGGTCTCCACCAAGAGGTGTGGTGCAGGAGTGCACAGTCCCTCACTACCTAATGCCGTGATGGCGAACCTATGACACACGTGTCAGCACTGACACGTGTAGCCATTTTTGATGACACGCATCCGCATACCAGAGAAGTATGGGGCCGCACACCGAGAAGGATATTTCATCCTCGGCTCCTACATGGCCAGGTGCAGTAGCTGAGGATAAAACATTTGCTGTAGCGTAGACACTCTGTGCCGGAGGTCTGTAGGCCAAAACAACAGAACTTTGGCACAGAGCATCTAGTTCTGGGACTTCTGGTTAAGCCGTTTTTCTCGAAGTGACACACCACCCAAGTTATGCTCAGTTTTTTGGCGAATTTTGACACATCAAGCTCAAAAGATTGCCCATCACTGGCCTAATGCATCATCCTCTCTGTGTTGCAAAAACGCACCACATTTGTTTAGCCTGATGTTTTCAGTGAGTCATCATTTGCTTTCCCTGAAGTGAGCCATACAGGCACTCACAAAATCCCACCTTTGGCCCACGTTATCTCTTAGGGTGATTTGTTGGGATCCTCAGATCTGTCAAGAAGCTCGCACAGTGTACCACTCCCTACAATTCTTCACTTTGCAAATATGTAAAAATAAAACCATGATTCATTAGGAATTCTCATGAGTACAGCATGAATTACTTTAAAAAGATTTTAAATCTCTACAAGGAAAGTGTTGTCTAGTCACTATTAATCCAACCCCCATTGATTCAGTCTTGCTTTAAAAAAAAAATCTAAAAATAAGAGTATAGTGAACACATAAAAAAAAGCAAGTGCTCACATGCTGAGAGAGAAAGAGGTGGGAATAGGGGTGGTCAGGGGCGCAGGGGGTCCTGGACTTGACCAGTCCCATGCGTGAATGTTGGAGATTGTGCCTGTGTGTCCAGCAAACCCCTGTGTCCAGCAGAGGCCAGCCACTGGGGGTCGTGGTGAGGACACTGAGTACTGTTTGAAGTGGTCCCTTAACCACACGGCCACACTCAGCATCTTGGAGGGCGCCCTTGTTGTCTGGTTGGCTGATAGTCACAGCCTCGCTCAGTGGCCACCTCTTCTCAGCAGTGTGGCCATGCCATCGCCTCCTGGGCACCCCAGCTAAACTTCCCTGTTTGAGGAAGAGTGCGCTATGCGGACCGTGCAGGAGATGCTGCTTTGCCCTGAGGGTTATGCCCTACAGAGACCCTGGCACAGGCTGGGATGAGCTCATTCTGCCTGGTGGGAGTGATTTGTTTTTAAGATTTGGTTCTGTGGGGAGGCCATGGTAAATATATTTGTCTATGGATGCGTTGTCATGGTGATGGGTGAGGCTTTTTCACCCCAAACACCTAGATCCTCAAGCAGAAGTCACCACACGCAGAGATTTCTTTAAGAATTAATGGGGATATATGCAGACTTTCTCTGGCACATGGGAATGTGTGGAGGAATTTTCTAAACCTTCTCTTGAGGATGGTGTCCATAGCAACAGAGCCTCGCTGTGAAGGAATGATCAATTAGCACAAAATGCAGGGAGGCTGGGTATCACATTTCCGTGCACAAAGCATTCATTTGTACAGGGGTTTTAGGTATTTTTTACTTTATGACTTTGTATGATGTTAATATAATTTAATTTTAAACTGCCTTGTGTTTGTCACACGCAGGACTGGCATACTGACCGACACTCGTTGGAACCCTGTCTTAGATGTGGTCACTGGGCAGGGTCGCAGTGCAGGGAGAGCAACTCCTCCTGAGATGCAGGGTGCTGACCCCGTGCTCTGGGGAGACTGACCAGATTTCTGCAGGGTGTCTCCACAATCTCTGAGCACACTGCCCAGGCACCTGGCGGCGCAGAGCAGGGTGCCGCAAACCTCCGTTTCTGTGACCAGAGGGGAGGGTGACCCTGTCATGTGCGTGTGCAGACCTTCAGGGAGGGCCCTGAGGAACCAGAAACAGCATGTGCACGTGTCAGGGGCTGAGGAGTAAGCAGATGATTAGAGACTGGGAAGGAAGACGATTCTTCATAGTAGGTTGCTGTTGCCCTCTGGTTTTAAACTGTGTCAACAACTTACCCAGAAAACTTAAACTTAGAAGTAAATTTAGTAGATGTGTTTCATCAGTGACTCTCAGACTAATGAGTAAATTATAATTCTCATAACACGCCATAACAGTGTTGACGTGTTATTCAGGCATTTATGGGTCACCAACGATGCACATGTCACTTTGCCAGAGAGGAGGTCTAGGTGCCTACTACAAGCATAAAAATGACTGTGAGACAGGCTCACTTGATGGTGTAACTGCAGGCTGTCAGGAGTCAGGCAGAATGAAAAGGACAGCCACCACCAGGGATAAGGACCGTGTCTAGAGAGAGAACCCAGGAAAGGCGCACTGGGTGGTGAAGAGTGAGGGCTTTATTATCCACTGGGCAGGGCCCACCTGCCGCAGACCCTGCTGCTGCAGAGCTGTGACAGTGGGCCCCTCACTCAAAGGACTGCAGCAGGGGCTGCCATTCTGCAGCGTGTGGCATAGGTGTGGTCCCATTCTGCAGCGTGTGGCATAGGTGTGGTCCCAAGCACAGTGCATGAAGTACTTTAATGCATCATCTCTTCTTAAATTGTTGTTTTTCAATTACAGTTGACATACACTATTATCTTAGTTTCAGGTGTACAATATAGTGATTGGACATTTATGTAACTTATAAAGTGGTCATCCTGATAAGTCTAGCACCCACCTGACACTGTACATAGTTGTTACAATACTATTGACTCTATTTCCTATGCTGGACTTAAAGCCCCATGACTGTTGTTATAACTGGCGCTTTGTACTTCTTAATCTCTACCCTTTTCACCCATCTCCCTGAGCCCCACCCATCCCCCTGAGACCCACCTACCTCCTAGCCCCTCCCATCTGGCACTACTTTTAATCTTTAAACAGCCCTATTTATGAATGGATGGATGATGAGTGTGTGGATGGATGGACTTAATGCCTGGGAGAACTCAACAGTTATTTTATCTACATATATTAAAAGTGGGCTCAGAAGGGTTGAAGAGCCAGCACTTGGTCACATGAATAGCACAGGGCACAGGAAAATAGGGTCCTTGACACTGAGGCTTTCGCACCTATTTGACAATGGTATGCTTTCTCACCCTGCTGATGGGTGAGAGAGGACATGAGAGCCTACTACATAGAAGTGATTTTTTATAACCTTTGATATGGAACTCCTTTTTTCTCAAGGCTTATCCAGAAATCTGCATATAATGTACAAAACAGCGATCAAATTTAATTAGGAATTACTTTAACTTTACAGTGATTATCCAACACCCCTGAGGGTCAGCAGGTAAAGCGGCCAGACAGACAGCCATTCTTCAAGTATGAGTCCCTGACCCATCTGCCCTAGAAGCCCGTCTGGCAGCGAGGGTGCTGTGCTCCGGGTGGGCTGGGTGCGAGACATGAAGTCTGTGCTGTTGTACTTAGGTTTCTTTTCCTTATTGTCAGAAATGTGGCAAATATATTATTTCATTAGATCAACATTTAACCTAGTCTTAGGTTCCATGTGGAAATACGAGGCAATCTTTTACTTGTACTTCCTGTATGAGCTTTGAGCCCAGACTGAATTAAAAGACTAATGAGTCTAGATTGGTTGAGAAAAAGCCAGAGTGAATGCCAAGGACAGAAATGGTGTCAGTGAAGGGAATGACTGGGAACAGTCGTACCAGGCTCTAGAGAACTGAAAAAAACATGAATTGAATGGTCTCTTCTGTGCGTGTGCGCGAGTGTTACAGCATTGTTTTCTAAAACCTGTTTCATCTTGAGCTTCCATCCTGCTGGCTCACTCTTCCTTTTCCTCAGGTGTTTCTGTCTAAGTTCGCAGGCCTCATTAATTACTGACGTGTGTGCCCGCAGTAAGTGTGTGTGGGGGGAGCCCCTCTGATCCTTGATGTCATCAGCCACAACACCCAGAATTCCTGAGATGCCCAGTGTCCATGGTCAGTGTCCACCATTACCAGCCCGGGCAGGCCTCCGTGGAGAATCTCTGAGGTGGGGGATCCTCTCTCCCAGTCTATGTCTGCAATGAATCCCTCCCTGTTCACCTTCTGCTATCTCATTTCTTCCCTGAAACAAAAGTGTGGAGAAGCCCAGTGTCCTGGTCATCGTCAGCCTCAGTCTGGTGATGGGCTCTGGCCCAAGTTGGCGTGGAAAGCGTTTTGTACTGACCCACTCAGTAGGTGCTGCTGTTTCTCACTAATCTGGAGTCTTTCCAAGATTTCCCATCTATGCAGATGGGCAAACCTGCTTACTCAGAGTTCCTGGAAGAAAATAAAATGGAATGATTTATGTAAATAAATGAAGATTCCTAGTCATACTGGGATCTGTCTAGATAATAAAACCCCCAACTCAACTAAATGCCTCTATGCAGTTAACCTCCAGCAGGGATATTCTTTGACACAGGCCGTCTATCTGGTGAACTTGGGTTAGTTGTAGACAACGGTGATACTATTTTCACTTTGTGTTAGGGTAGTTTAATCAGAGATTAAAATAAAGGAAAATGAGTTTTTGTGAGTAAATATCTGCACCCAGTTTCTTACCACACTAAGTAACACTGAGCTTGAAGCCTGGTGTAAATAAGTGTGTGACACCTTCCACAGAGTGTGTGACAGGTGCTGGGCATTTCACTTTGCACAGGCTTCTCTGAGGAAACTCCATTTTGAGTTCTGTTTGCCGTGAACCCTCCAGGGTTTTATCCCTCAGTGTGTTTGGGAGAAATGGGCAGACTGGAAGGCACAATCAAAGAGTGGGAGGCATATTAAGAGTTGGGAAGTCAACAGCGGGTCAACCCAGATGCAGAAGATGCTGTCACGTGAGCAGTGTGCCAGATGCATAAACCACGTTAGAGGAATGAATTGAGGGCGATGTAAGCCAGCGGTGAGGAGAACAGGCAGGCAGTTCATGGTGGCATTGTGTCTAGAAATTAGCAGAGCACCAGCAGCACTGATTCTGACGTGCCTTCTCGGTGGCTGAGTGGGTGGTGGCCCACCTCCTTCCCACCACCATCCCCAGAGTGGGGTCCTGCTCCAGAGTTAGAGTCCTAAGAGCCTCCCACTAGTTACGTCAACAACTTAGCAAGTAGAAAATGGTGTGAGACAGAAATACTGGTTCAATATCTTTTATTTCTGACCTCAAGGTTCTCAGTTGGGACAAGATTCCATTGGGACACAGTCTGCTTCCCAGTTCACTCAGGAAGTGTCACAGGTTCAGTTCTTTGCAGGCTGCTGGACCAAGGCCTCAGCCCCGTGCAGGCTATTGGCTAAAGGCCTGTGTCTGTGCCTTGCCTCTCAGCCCCATCACAGCAAGCGCGTGAAAAGAGTTGGCGACCATGCCAGCCGGAACCTGTAGTGTTCGCAGTCTGGGTAGGGACAGCCCATCACTTTTCACCACGTTCTGTTCTTTATAAGCAGCCATTTGGTCCAGTTTCCCCAGGGACAGGGCACGCAATAAGAGGAGTGCCTGGAGGTGGGGGTCATCTGGAGGTTGGGCAGGAACAGAATGTTCTATGCCTTGCTAGCCCATTTCATGCTAACAAATGCCTTGTATGGACCTGCAGCCATCCCTCTCACCCCAGTTCACTCTTCACAGTTTCAGTCACTTATAGTCACCGTGGTAGGAAAATATTAATTGGAAACTTCCAGAAATAAACAACTCATGCGTTTTAAGTTGTGTGCTGTTCTGAGCAGCGTGATGAAACCTCCCTCTGTCCACTTGGTGTGTGGCCCACCCTGTCCAGTGTCTCCACACTGCCACTCATCCTGCCTGTCAGTTACTGAGGAGCCATCTCGGTGCAGCGATTCCAATATGC
Organism: Rhynchonycteris naso; assembly: GCA_037038555.1. Classification (NCBI taxonomy): domain Eukaryota; kingdom Metazoa; phylum Chordata; class Mammalia; order Chiroptera; family Emballonuridae; genus Rhynchonycteris; species Rhynchonycteris naso. The sequence goes on from CM073001.1 coordinate 110,244,354, forward strand.
AGAGAGAAACCTTAATGCTTCCCGTCAGGGAGAAGGTACGTGTGTAGGAGAGAACACAGAATAAATGGTACTCGGGACTGTCCGCAGCTTCCAACATGGATGGGGGTCTTAGAACATCTCCCACAGAAAAAGTGGCTACGGTGGTAGCTCATTGCCATGCTAGGTCCCCTGTGAAAGGACCTGTCTCCTCTTGACACTCCTGCTTTCCACGTACCCCCCCCCCCGCTCCAGCACCCATTCTTCTCTTTTCTGGTCCAGCCCATCTTTCTCCAGAGGGTCCAGGTTCCCATTCCTTGCTTCTGCACTCTGCAGAATTTTAGGGTTTCAGATTCTGGTTAAACCCATTTCCTGTGAGGAGTGCCTACTTTACAGGAAAGGGGGTGGATAGTCGCAGGTGTTGGGTGGGATTATCCCCAGTCTGACGTGGTTAATTCAACAGCTGCAGACTGCATCCTGGATGAGGCCTCTGCCTGGGTGCCAGTGTCTGCCCTGCCCAGAAAAGGTGGCAATGGAGGCGTCAGAGCAACCTGAGTTCTGCAAACCCTGCACACAGATGTGACCCTGCTGCCAGCAGAGTTGCCTATCAGGAAATCTCATTGGTTAGCACACTCATCAATCAGTGGTTTGCTCCTTAGAGCAAAGCTAAGTGGGATTGGTATTCATGAGCATCATGGCCTTAAAGGGTTGAGGAGGCACCGGCGGTCGGGTATGGCAAAGATAATTCTTTCAAGCAGAAGTATGCAAGCTGGCTTGGAATGTGTTTTTTGAAAACTGGAGAAGACCCCTTATACGTTACCATTATCCCTAAACACAGCAGCAAGGCCTTCTAGCTTGTGTGCCATTCAGGACCCTGGATCCTCATGGTGACTCAGTTTTGGGGACTCTGTCAGACCACCTGCACTGTGTCCTAATCGGGAGGCGGGGAGAGTTGCCGTGCAGGTGCCAGCAGCAGCCTAGTCCTGAAGCCTAGTCCTGAAGCTCTTTTGCCTGGGTGGAGGGGGGGTGTTCCTGGGTCAGAGGAGGGTGGGTAGGGAGGAGGGCTGGAGTTGGGCTGCACAGGGTGCCTGGAAGCCACTGACTTTCTTCCTGATCGTGAGACAATCTTCACTCTCCATCTGGGGAGGCCACGAGAGGCTGTTATGAAAGATGACAAAGTCCGACCCGTGTGAGCCTATGCTGTGTGAACAGCATTAGGATAAAGTTACAGGGCGTTACTTCTGGAACTCTGGCCCCTCACAAGGGGGCTATTGATTTTAAGTTCCGATAAGCATTTTCACATGATAATCCTGTTAATATTAATGTTCTCCTGTTGTATGCTACCTTTGGGGCACAGCGTTCTTTTTCTGTGATAAACTGTAAAACAGTTTCTGAGCTATTGCTAGAAAGAAACATTTTGACTCATGGAAGCAGCCCTGGTCAGAATTTCTGCTGTGTGAAATGTGATGGCCGATGTGGTATGTATTCACAGCATCATTATGTCAAATATGAAAAATGAGAATTTTTAATGGCTCTCTAAAAGATCAACAAGCAAATGTGCCTTAACTCTCACATTAGATGGTGCTCGCTTCAGTTCAGCGCATTGCTTCCTCTGGAAGCCAGAGAACTGGGGGCGGGGGGCAAGGACTCGAGTTCTCCATCTGAGAAAGTCTGGGTAATTCCTTGGCATGTGTCATGCTGCATCATGTAATACATACATACATGTGTGTGCATGTGTGAGGGGAATGTTGCCAGTATTAGATCCTCATGACATGCCAAGAGATGCTATCATCCTTTCTGACCATCACCCTAATCTTACGTAAGGAAATTAAGGTGTAAAGAGGTAGAGAAGCATCTCCAAGCCTAGAGTCTAGGACTAGACTTTGCTTTCCTGAATTTTTTCTAGAGATCTTTACACGTGAAGTAATCCAGAGCTCAGCAGTGTTTATGAGCACCTGAGTGCCTGGAGAATGAATGAGTGACGTGCAAACAGCTGGCTAGCAGGGGTGGAACCACACACATTAATTTAATTTCAAACACATGAGAACAGGTCGGCCCTCAGGTGCCACCAGGTTGAATCCATCAGTCATTGCATCCACACCATTGAGGAAGTGACTTGGTCAGGTTGCTGTGGATCACGTGGAAATTTCTCTGAGGGGCAGTTGGCAGTGGGAAGGGAAGAGTCAAGAACCATTATCCACCACTCCTGAAGCATCTTTATGTGCATGGATGAATTTTAGAGACTAAATCTGAAAATGTCACTGACAAGCGGAAGAGTCCCCTTTGTCCTTCTTGTCTCTGTGATAAAAACCCATAGTGTACGCCTTCACTGAGACCCATTTCAGTTCTCAGCATATTCTACGATTCTCCCAGTGAGAGTTAATCACTCAGTGACTTTTAGTGTAAACAGCTGGGTGTTCTCACCGCAGTCCAGTGTGAGAGCTGGTTCCTCACCACTGCCCATGAGCTGCCGCCTCCCCAGCCCCCATGGCCACTCGTCTACTTCCTGTCTCTATGGGTTTGCAGATTTCAGACATTGCATACAAATGGAATCAATGATACAAGTTGTTTGTGATTAGCTAGCATAGTTTGCAAGATTTATCCGTGTGCAACATGGATCAGAACTTCATTCCTTTTCATAGATGAGTAGTAGCCACTGTATGCATACACCACAATTTATTTATGCCTTCATCATTTAATAGAAATTTAAGTTTTTCCCATATTTTGGCTATTATGAAAAGTGCTTCCATGAATGTGTAAGTTTATGTGTGGGTATGTTTTCATGTCTCTTGAGTAGCAGTGAAATTGTTGTGTCATATGCTAAGTCTAAGTTTAGCAACTGCCTAAGTCAATGATGGGCAATCTTTTCAGCTTGGTGTGTCAAAAGTCGCCAAAAAACCGAGCATAACTCGGGTGGTGTGTCACTTCGAGAAAAAAACCATAATTTCACGATATTTATAGTTTAAATAACAGAAATGTTTTGGCCTACAAACCTCCGGCACAGAGTGTCTTCTACACTACAACAAATGTTTTATCCTCAGCTACTGCACCTGGCCATGCAGGAGCTGAGGATGAAACATATTTTTCGACATGTGGCCCCATACTTCTCTGGTATGCCGCCCCATGTGGCCACGTGTCGTCAAAAATGGTACTGACACATGTGTCATAGGTTCACTATCACGGGCCTAAGTCTTAACGAAAGTAGCTACAGTATTTTGCATTCACACTTGCAACATGTAAGGGCTCTTATTTCTCCAGATCCTTACCATCATTTGTTATTCTCCTTTTATGTATATAAATATAATGCCATCCTAATGGGTGTTAAGTGCTATCTTATTGTGGTTTAGATTTATATTTCTCTGATGACAAGTGATGTCTAGCATGTTCTCATGGGATTAATACTGGGGAACAATTTTTTTTTTATTTCCTGTTGCATGAGCCTTTAGAACTTTTTCTATATATTTCTGCATCACTGATTCCAAATCTGAAATCTGTTTTATGGTGCATGCTCTAGTTTTTATGCAATTTTAATTTCTTTTTGTTACAGTTAATGGCATGCATTGGTTTTTAAATTGGAGTTAAAGTGCAGTGACTCTTGGCTTGAACATAACCACAAGGCAATTAATGTTTTACAAACATCAATTTTACAAAATGGTAGTTGTTTTTAAATGTAAAAATTATTATCTGATAAAAACACCTTCTTATTTTGTTTTAAGATTGAATCATGGCTTCTTCGAGTAGGCGTAAATGTAAGAATAGTCCTGACATCTTCTGTTATATATGTGGCTGTTACACACTTCAATGTCAAAGGTGCAACATTTCATCATCCGTGACACGTGCATATATTGCCTATTTTCAAATTCCCCTTGGCTATCATGACAAGAATTGGGCTCCTCATATTGTGTATCATAATTGTGAGGAAATGCTTCGTGACTGGACAAAAGGAAAATGCAAAGGAATGCCTTTTGGTATTCCCATGGTTTGGCGTGAACCTAAGGACCACAGCAGTGACTGTTATTTCTGTCTGATCCATACAAAGGGCATCAGCAAGAAAAAACGGCATATGATCACATATCCTAATATTCCTTCAGCAATACGACCTATCCCACACTCTGAGACACTCCTGGTTCCAGTTTTCAATGGTTTTATTTCTTCTAAGGACAAAGAAAGTGAACATGGTGATCAAGTGTATTTTGATAAGATGCATGAGGAAATAAATGGTTGTAGAATCTGAAGGGTCTTCTTCTGATGCCAAGCAATCATTAACCCCTCAGCAGTTTAGCCAACCCAAATTGAATGACTTAGTAAGAGATTTGGGCCTATGAAAGAAAGCAGCTGAGTTATTAGCCTCCAGCCTTCAAGAAAAGAATGTACTTCATTGGTCAGCTAAAGTATCTTGTTTCAGGAAGCGTGAACAAATTTTTGTGGACTTTTTTTCCAAAGACAAACACTTTGTTTACTGTCATGATATCAGTAGTCTTCTCAGCCAGCAAGGTATAACCACTTACAGTCCAACAGAATGGTGGCTATTTCTTGACAGCTCTAAACAGAGTCTGAAATGTTTTCTCCTACACAACAGTAATGTTTATGCAGCAGTTTGAATTGGTTATTCAACTCATCTGAGAGAAGATTATAATGACATCAAAATTGTCCTTGACTTTCTGAAGTATGAGGAGCATAACTGGATCATTTGTGTGAATCTTAAAATGGTCAATTTCCTGCTAGGACAACAGAGAAGTTTCATGAAGTATCCTTGCTTTCTGTGTTTGTGGGACAGCCGAGTTTGGGAGAAACACTGGACACAGAAGAAGTGGCTGAAACATGAAGCTCTAGAGCTAGGGTTGCAAAATATTGTGAATGAACCTGTAGTTAATTGAGACAGGATCGTTTTTGCCCCACTTCACATCAAACTTGGCTTAATGAATCAGTTTGTTCAGGCTTTGAATAGAGAAAGTGAATGCTTTCAACATATTATTTCTGCTTTCTCTGCCTTGTCTTTCGAGAAGACAAAAGCAGGTGTATTTGATGGACCTCAAATTAGAACCCTCCTATGTGATGAAGAATTTTCCAGGAAGATGAGTAAGGAGGAGAAAGCAGCATGGCAGTTACAAAGAACTTCGTAGGCAACAAAAAAAGCAGAAAACTATGAAATTCTGGTTCAAAGGATTCTGTTGGCTTTCTGCAACATTGGATATAACATGAGTGTTAAGATTCACTTCCTGAACAGTCACCTTGATAAGTTACCCGAAAATCTTGGAGCTGTTAGTGATGAGCAGACTACTCCTGGAGCATCAAACGAGATTGTCTTCAACAAGTACACAAACGCAAGAGCTACAAACGCAAATTTTTGCCTGAATAGAATTTAAATAAGTTTTGTGCAAATTTTATGATTAAAGTAAGCATTTTAATATGTTCTATTTTGAAATTGTAGGCAAATTCTGATGCAATCATATCTTTTAGTGTATTAGTGTATTTACTGCATTATATAAATCATTATATTTTCACAAAGATGATGCCCAAGAAGACATTCTACTTCATTATGTTAAACTAAATGTTGAAAATTTTACAATAAGATGAAAACATAAAATCTTGAATTGCAAAAAAAAAATTGTAGCTTACAGAGAAAAACTAATGTCAGATTTGAGGTCAGCACACTTGAGTTAGGTAAGAACAAGTGTTTTTGTGGATGCAACAAAAATTTTGTTCCCCAGTGTTATTGGTCATCTGTCTCATATGGAGAAATGTCAGTTGAAATCCTTTGCAACATTGGTTTGTCTTTTAATTTTGCATAAAAGAATTATCTTCATGTTCTGGGTACAAGTTTCTTGTCTAATATAAAATTTGCATATAGTTTATCCCACTCTTTGTTGCTTTTTCACGTTCTTGATGGTGTCCTTTGTCACACAAAATTTTTAATTTTGATGAAGTTCAACTTATAAATTTTTTGCTTATGTTTTTAGTGTTGTTTTTAAGATACCATTGCCTAACCCAAAGTCATGAGGTTTTTCTTCTATGTTTAGTTCTAGGAGTTTTATAGTTTTAGCTTTTACATTTAAGTCTGTGATCCATTTTGAGTTCATTTTTGCTGTGTGTGTGATTTAAGAGTTCAGCTACATGCTTTTGGATTTGGGTATCCAGTTGTTTAAGTACTGTGAATGTGATGGTTTATTCCTAGGTTCTCAATTCTGTACCATTGAGTTGTATGTCTGTCCTTAAACTAGTACCACACTATCTTGGCTACTGCTTCCCTTTTTTTTTTTTTTTTTTTTTTTTTTTTTTTTTTTTTTTTTGGTAGTAGGTTTTGCAATCAGGGATTTTGACTTCTCTGACTCCATTTTTCCTTTTCATGTTTGTTTTGTTTATTCTGGGCTGCATTTCCATGTAAATTTTAAAATCAAGTCAATAATTTAATAAATTACTAGGCCTTTGCTATGTTTCATTTTTAATGTTTAACTTCTTAATCTATCTCGAATTTTTACATTTTTATAAAAGATGTAAAACTCTATTAGATAACCGCTTCCCAGTTCTGGTTATTGATGAGTGTCTCCTTTGACATACTTTCTCTGTTTCTGAGTGTCATCACACGACATCCTTTGGCCTGTTTACAGGTCCTCTACCCTGTGCTACATGTTCATAGGCTGTCTCTTCACTGCCACACAGTCTCGATTACTGTAGCTACTGAATGAGTCCTAAAGTTGGGTTAGCCATCTTTCCCTCCCTGATTTTCTACCTCACAAGTGTCTTATGTATTCTTAACTCATTACTGTTTTATATAAATATCATATTCCTTACAAACCCTTTTGGTATTTTGGTTAAAATTGCATTACCCATTATTTTGGGTAGAATTGATATCATCACAATATTTTCTGCCTAATCATGATGTGATAAATTTGTCCATTTTTTAGATCTTCTTTAGCATCTCTTTATATAAGTTTTATAATAGTCCCTGTAGAGTTATTACACATCTTGTATTAAATTTAGTATCTACTTTATATTGCCTTATACTAATGTAAATGCTTTTCTGAATGATACTCCTTTAAGTGACACAGTGCATATGCAGCCACCTTACTAAACTCTGGTTATAATTTGTCAGTTCCTTTGAGGAGAGTGGTGGGGCAAGAATAGAATTATAGCAGTTTCTTTTCTACTTTTCCTCCCACAGTTGTGAGGGCCCTGACCAAACCACTCACACACTGGCCACATCTAAATTACCCCCACTCCCACCCAGTTGTCTTCATGTCTTGATGTTGCCCTTCTTGTGCCTCTTAGAGTTGGTCTGGCTGCAGACTCAGTGGTCTTTCTTGTTCAGCCTTTGGTACAAATAAGAACCAAACTTACTTAAATTCACAATAAATTTAGAGAGTGTTTATGCATAATACCATTTAACAATGAAGACACTGACGTTCAGAGAGGTCAAATAATGCATCTCTGACCACATGGCAGGTAAGTAGCAGAGTTTTCAGAGCCTGTCCTGTAAGACGGAGATTCCCAGTCTCTGCCTCAGTGGTCATGACCATACCTGGGACAGAGTAAGTGCTGTGAGCTTTTCTCTTATCATTAACATCATGACCACTCTGTGCTAATTTTCACCACTAATACCTACTCAGTTTAATAAGAAAAGTAGGATGTGGCTCTAACCCCAGGACAATGTATAGTTTTAGTGCTACATTAAAATGTAAAACGTGTTTTGGTGTTTAAGGACTACGCATTACATTTTTGGGAATTGAAGGAAGGTCTTTTAGAGAAAGTGGCAGTTGAGCTGGGCTTAATTAAATGAGTAGAATTTAATGGAAGGTGGACAATTTTAAAGATGGGCTGGTGTAAAAAGTGGTATGAGGCAAGAAAGCAGGAACACACGCACATTTTGCAAAGGAATTAATCATTCCTGCAAAACATAAGAATATGAGTTTTCTTGCTGCTTTTTTGGTGCCTAATATCTTCTTTTGGTTATAACTGCCAACTAGAGTTCTATATTGCATGTGTGTGTGCGTGTGTGTGTGTGCACGTGCGTAAGAGAGAGAAAGTTTGATAAGCCCTAGCAAATGATCAAGGTGCAAAAGAAACAGCATTTCTATAAGTTCATTAACAAGCAATGTCACCTGCTCCATAGGTGAATAAATGCATGGTTATACTGGGGTAGAATGTAATGGAGAAACACTCTGCTGTTATGGGTATAAGAACGTTTCCCCAGGATGCCAAGAGTGGACTTTTTCTCCCATTATGGACTACTACAGGCCACCATGTAGTTATAGAGACCAGTTAAATTCAAGTGCAGGAGGGTGATTCAATGGCTACTCTGGACGAATAGTTAAAAATGCCAAGGCAGTTTGTAGCAGGTGATCAGCGTAATACAGTGGCCATTTTTTAGGAAGGGCTGCCTCTTTGAGAGAATTAATACACACAGCAAGATGAAGGAGGAGACTGTGCTGTTAAGGGTTCATAGTGCTGGACATACTAACTAATTATATCTGTGGCTTTATAATTAGCCCTGACTTTTGAGTATCATACTTAAGAATTTGTGTTAACGGAATATGGCCCCTGAGGTGTGGGAGAGGGGCTCAGCATGGGGACCCTGGCAGCTGTCCCCTCAGCTCCTTGCCAAGAACCACAAACCCCAGTCTCTAGAGTTTTCATGTGACTCTAGTGCACTCTGCCCTCCCTCCACAGGAGCCCAGGGATTATTGTAGATAGATGTACAACAAAAAACATTTCTAAAATATATTTTTTGAGCATTGTGCTAAGCACTGGGAAGATAAACATCAATTAAACAACACCCACTTGAGAAACTCATAATCTCAACAGTCATGGAAACCAGCTGATTGATGTGCAGGTCTTCCCTGGACAGGAAGGGCATGTCTGACTAGATGCATAAAGCTAAAGGTAAAATAAAAACTTCCACTCAGCAGGTTTGGTAAGCTTTATCTTGGCAACCTGGAAACAGGGAGACTGTGACCTGGCATATGTTGCATAATTTCTTCTGCAGGCAAGTTCCCATCTATTCACACAGCAAACCCTCCATCAAGCCTTGTGTTGAAATGGAGGCACCAAAGATCAGTACAGTGTGGACACTGAGTCATCACGCAGAGGACTGGAGAATTACTTGTACCCACAGCAGACCTTGTGTCTGTTATCTCATTTTGCTGTTTGAAAGGATTATACTTCTCCTTCTCCATTATCACAGATGACCACCTCTACTTTTTCAATTTAAAGAAAGATTTCTCCTCTCTCTGGTTGAGATAGGTATGCTTTGATTTTCTGTTCTGTTCAGCTTGTTCCCAAAAAATCAATGGTTTGGACAATGGCGTTGATAACATTCTGATTGAATACGTGTATACAGGAAGCTGGGAGGGAGGGGGACTGTGATAGGTTAAGTCTGTCAACAAGGGATCAGTAAACACAAGTGTCAAAATCTTCAGTTCAGTACAGAAAAGAAACAATGGTGCAAATCGTAGAGAAAATTTGAACTTCAGTAGCAAACTGCATTACTTAGGGCACATCCTTCAGATTATCCAGTTCTGACTGGAGATTCTGCACCTCTCTCACTGCCTTTGAGCTATTTGCAATTATGGAAATTGTAGATTACTACAGCAGGGCAGAGTAAATCTCGTCCATAGACTCAAAAATAAATTTTGTCTGATGAAAGTACAGTTGATACTGTGGATTTGCCAGTTTTGTACCTATTTGCAAATTCATTTCAGTATTCCTAATCTATAGTGTCTGTTCTTGGAATTTTCCTTTGAACGGGTAGTGACATATGCTTGGTGCCCTCGTTAGCTAATGAGTTTAAAAAAATCTTTAATGTGTGTTCATTTTATATTTATTTGAGAATCATAATTTCACCTTATTTGGAAAGTTATTCTTTAAGAAAATAGAGAATGGGAAAATGTAAGTTCAATAATACTGTATATGACAAAGATTTGAAGAGTTGTAAGTTCAGTGTAAATAACCAGTGTAGAATGGTTGTTGCTTTGGTTATTTGGATCTTAAGTACCTAATTTAGAATCACTATTCCAAGCCACTGATCAGATTTTCTTATTTTTAACCCAGTAACTGATTGATAATTGTTGCTATAAATCATTTTTAAAAATCTGGGACAGCAAACTGTTATCTTTTTTAAGATAGTAGGACACTTAAATATTCTTGCTAACTTATTCTTCTAGATGAATTATAGTGTGAGTTTGTCAGAGTCTATAATGTATTCATCTGAGATCTTGGTTTTGCCTAAAATGTATAAATATTTGCTTAAGGATTATTGTCATTACCACTGTATTTGTTCTTACCAATAAGTAGCCATATATATATCCAATTATTCTTCTCATCCATTATTTATCACATTAGGAGTTTTAAGTTTTATTTGAATAATTAAATTATTCATGTCTTGAAGTAAATATGCATTTAATGGTTTTGATTGTAGAAAGAAGAATATTTGTTAACCATTTACTTGAATATTGTAATTGTTACTGTAATTTGCTAAGCTTTTAGAAATACATTTGTTTTTAATTTTGATTTTATTTTATCCAACAGCCACATATTTTGTTTTCCCCAGGGACTGAGAGAGAGTCAGAGACAGGGATAGATAGGGACAGACAGACAGGAACGGAAAGAGGTGAGAAGCATCAATCATTAGTTTTTCGTTGCCATTGCGACACCATAGTTGTTCATTGATTGCTTTCTCACATGTGCCTTGACCGCAGGCCTTCAGCAGACTGAGCCACCCATTGCTGGAGCCAGCGACCTTGCTCAAACCAGATGGGCCCATGCTCAAGATGGAGAGCTTGGGGTCTCAAACCTGGGTCTTCTGCATCCCAGTCCGACATTCTATCTATCCACTGCACCACTGCCTGGTCAGGCCAACAGCCACATATTTTAATCTAAGTAATCTCAAATTTTATGATGGAGTATATAATGAGGGAAGTTATATAATTAAAAAAAATACTTTTCAATAAGCTTCTTTGCAATGTATTTATTTTACGAAAAAGGAAATCTCTATAGCTCTGTCTACATGGATCCTAGTAGTTCTTTTGTGTGTTCTATAACATCATCAATGGTTTCACCTAAAAAGTCTTAAGTTAAAAAAAACTGAGGTTATTAATGACATCTGTTATTTGGGTTTTTATATATTATTATATTGAAAGGGATGAAAATCCACCCTAACAATATGTTAAAGTCTTCTTTCTGACCAGAGACACTTTTAGTCACCAGTTATCCTCTTGAGATCTCCATTGTGCTTTTTATAATAATAAAAAGTCTATCTTTAAAATACATTCAAGTGTTTCATGAGCTCCAACTAAAGGAATTAAAGTTGAGTTTACATACTAAACCTGTGGTCCAGAAAATGCATACATGGGAGTTTTTATCAAACAATTAAAACTCAGTTGGAGTGGATGTAAGGACAATTAGTTTTATTATTTTATTGTACTTACTTTTCTTCAATTACAGTTGACATTCAATATTTTATATTAATTTCAGGTGTATTGATAGCAGTTAGACATACATAATTTACAAAGCGATTCCTCCCCTCAGTGAGTCCAGTGCCCACCTGGCACCACACACAGTGGTCAAAGTATTACTGACTGTATTCCCTGTGCTGTAGTTCACGTCCCCGTGACTACTATGTGACCACCATCTGTACTTTTTACTCCCTTCACCCAGCTCCCCAACCTCCTTCCAGTCTGGCAACCATCAATTTTTTAGGATTAGTATTATAGTAATATGTGCATATGTGGAATCTGTGTCCTAAAATGTAAATCAAATATGAGCCAGAGGGCAGAGGTGACTATTTAAAGCCAGGTTTTGCAGTCACCAAAAATGGAGACAGAATTAGCTTTAACTAGCATTTCTGTGGTATAGAGTAGCAAAGGAAGGACTCCACAGTGAGCGGCTGCAAATGCGTAGCTAGCAGCTCATCACCACTGTACAAACCAGGAGAGCGGTGTGTGGACACATGCAGCAACTCGCCAAAGCCACACAGCTCCTGAGGGGCAGAATGGGGTCCCTGTGTGTGCTGTCTGGCTCCGGGTCCATCTTCAACTGCACTGGGCAGATATGGGCAACCCCCTCACATCAAAGCAGCTGCACAGAAGCCAACAGTTGAATGGCATTGCCCTTGTGGACTGGGCTTCTGGGAAGACTGTCCAGTGCTGCCCAGCAGGGTCACGCAGGCAGCCCAAGTTCTCCAGATGCCTGACAAGTCCTCGAATAAGAAAGAGGCCAAAACCAATAAAGGGAACAAAGGAGAAAAGCAAAAGGAAACAAAGGAGAAAAGCAAATTGGAGGAAATAGAAACTATACCAGAAGCTAAAAGAAGCTACATTGACTTCCTTAAAGCCAGCGGGGAGAACCATCACACGCAGCCATGGGGGGAGAACTGTTGTACTCCAACCTGTGGGAGAAAATACTGCACTTAACAAAGAGAATTCTCTTTTAAGTAGAAGGCAAGATGATGATTCAATTAACCAAGAGATAACTTGGAAGTAAAAAAATAGGAGTATAAAATTTAAATTTTAAAAATCTCACTACAAGGGTCCGAAGGGAAAATAGAGAAAACCCAATTAGAACAAAGATATGAAAAACACAGGAAAATTAAAGTGCTTTCCCAGCATGGCTGTCATCTGAATAGTAGACGTTCCAGAGAGAGCAGAGAACATAGAAGAAAGGAAGCCCTAAAGGGAAAAGTGACAAGAACATCCCTGCAGTTCTAGAGGGCTTGACGTGGTGGGTAAAATCTGACCTGCATGGCCACCATTATGGGGAATCCCCAAACACGGAAAACAGAGTGCATTCTAGCAGTGTGACGCCTAGGCGTCCAGGGCAGGATTCATACAGGGACTCTGCAAGGTGCAGACAGTGGAGTGACACCTTCCAACATCTGAGGGAGAACGTGCCAGTCTAGACTTCTTTACTCAAACAAACACGGTATTAAAGAAATAGTCAGAAAGTGACCTCCCAAGATATTTTCTTTCTTCAAGAAGGCATGGGAGGATGTCTTCAAGAAAGAGACACCATGGGAGGCAGTGTACAGCAGATGGGTCAGCAGGCACCTTGGGGTGCTGGGAGGGGTGTTGTCCTGAGATCTTCAGAAGACCCCAAGGTGAACCTGGCCAGATGGAGCTTGCTGTCAGTGCCCCTGAGACTTCAGCCGGGGCACACAGTTGACGCCTAGTGTGACTGCTTGTGATGAGAGGAGACCACTCCGGTGGGAGACAGGCTGGAAATCAATCCATGGCTCACAGGAAAGGATGTGAGTGCCCAAGCGCAGCTTTCAGTGAGGAAAATACAGGTTCCTTTGTCAAGGAAGCTTTCCTGGTTATCACAACAAAGTGTCAATTAGCAATCTAATCCAATGTTCAGCCTAACTAAATTGGGGGCAGAAAGTGTGTGAGGTGGAGTGGGCGAGGTGCGTGTGTTAGAGCGCCACATCCTGTTCTCAGCAGTGGGAAGTTCATGGATAGTGGCTTCCTAGTGGGCTTCTTTGAGGCAGAGATACATTCACTTGTTCAGGGATTCGGAGATAAATGCCGAAAGAAATGGCTGAAGGAGGTGCCATTCTTCCCTCTGGACGCTGGAGACAGTGGGTGACATCTGAGACGCACACTTCTTCACTACACACCATACTGAATTTTTTTTTTAATCAATGCTTCCTGTTTAGTGCCTGGCAGACCACAAATGATCTGGACTCTCCAGCTCTGTAACTCTTAAAGAAGTGCTTCCTGGAGCTCAGCAGTCTCAGGGTGGGTGAGCAGGACAAGGAAGGACTCACTGGGCTGGGCAAGCTCTGCGACCTCTCTCCCCTGGAAGTCCCACCTCCTGCCAGCGCTTGACCACGCCCTGGGCGGGGGGGTTCAGGGTCGCTGCAGGGGGTCCATGTTAACAGAGGCACTAGACACAGCTCTTTCCAGGTCTATATTTAAAACCAGTAAAATAAATGTATATTTTTGTTCCCAACAGAACTGCTTTGAGGGGCTCCAGAAGGACTTCTAGTTTGCATGAGGCTTGGCAGTTACTGGAGGACAGTGGGTGCTCAGAGCCTGTTACTCTCTCCCCGCTTTGGCCGTGAGGCTCCCACGGCCATGTGGCAGTGCTGAGCTTCCTTTAATGCAGAGCAACATCACTGCCGGAGCCCTGTGCTTGTAATGAGTCATCATTGAGACCAGAAAGCATGAGGAACACTAGGAATAAAGTTCAGATTAGCAAGGAGCACATTTGCCTTGAAATTCTCTCTACCAGCTCTGTAAGTGACATTTGTGTGATAGATTTCTCGCATTGCAGAGCACCTATTTCTCTGATGTCTAAATATATAAATTAAAAGGAAAAATAAAGGGGTGAAAATTATATCAAAGTAGGTTGTTAACATAATAGGAGTAAAGATAAGCCCAGTTATAATATATTGTATGTGGGGAAGTACTTACATGTATCAGCCTGGGAAATTCTTTTCTACCTATTTTTATGACAAGATATATTGATATTATGATATTTCAGTATATCCTTTAATATATAATCAGTCTAAGAACCAAGCATGAAGTAATCACTCCTTCATGAATTTGGGGATAAATCACATTTTTTATTTACTACATAACTAATCTAAAGTAGTATAAATAGTACACACATTGTTAAATGAGGAAGGTCAGAAGCAGTCTTTTCTTATATCAAAAATACTAATAAAGATAAAATGAATGTGATAATATAGCCATTAATAACACACTGATTTAAACCTAAGTGTATATTTATTCATTCATTTCACGTTTAATATCTATTACGTGCCAGGCATAGTTCTAGGCTTTTGGTATCAGAAAAAAGTTACCTAGATAGCAGAGTCTCCCATAACAAAGTGTCATCTTTTAGTAGAGGAAGATAAAATAACTCATAAACAAGGGATCTATTAAGGAAAAATTGATAAATTGGGCTTCATCAAAACTAAAACTTCTGTTCTGCAGTATATCTTAAGAGAGTTAAAAGACAGGAAAATAATTGGGAAAAATATTCAACAAAGAAATAGCATCTAGAATATACAGTGAACTCTCTAAATTCAACCATTAAAAAAAAGAACTTAGCCTGACCAGGCGGTGGAGCAGTGGATAGAGCGTCGGGCCGGGATGCAGAGGACCCAGGTTCAAGACCCCGAGGTCGCCAGCTTGAGCGCGGACCCATCTGACTTGAGCAAAAGCTCACCAGCTTGGACCCAAGGTTGCTGGCTCCAGCTAGAGGTTACTCAGTCTGCTGAAGACCCGCAGTCAAGGCACATGTAAGAAAGCAATCAATGAATAACTAGAGTGTCGCAACGAGAAACTGATCGTTGATGTTTTTCATCTCTCTCATTCCTGTCTGTCTGTCCCTGTCTGTCCCTCTCTCTGACTCTCTCTCTCTGTCCCTGAAAAAAAAGAAGAACTCAGAATATGGGCGAAGACATGAACAGACATTTCACCAAAGAGGATGTACAGACAGACACGTGAATGGATGCTCAACGTCGTTAGCCATAAGGACAGTGCAGTTAACCCACAGTGAGGCACCATCACACACCTGTCAGAACAGCTGAAACAGCGGCCACAGCGTTAGGCGCAGCTTTATTCATAGACTGCAAACAACCCTGATGCCCTTCAACTGGCGAATGGTTAAAGCTGTGGGCCAGCCACACCCTGGAGTCCTGCTCAGCAGGGCAGAGGGGCAGGCTGTTGGGAAGCATAGCAGCTGGTGGATCTTCAGAGAATCAGGCTGAAGGAAAATGTCATTCCCACAGGGTACAGATTGTATGGTCACATTTATAGAGCAGTCTCATTTTTATTGAGATATAATTGACATGTGACATAATACTAGTTTTAGGTGTACACATCATTGGAGATTTGTATGTATTGCAAAATCATCACCACAGTCAGTTTAGCTAATGTATGTCACTGCAAATAATTACGATTTTCTTTTCTTGTGTTGAGAACTTTTAAACATGTAATGCAATGTTGTTAACTGTAGTCAGCATGTTCCACATCACATCCCCAGGACTAATGTATTTTATAGCTGGGAGTTTGTACCCTCTGACCCCCTTTACTGATTTTGCCTTATCACACCCTGCCTCTGGCAACCCCCAATCTGGTCCCTGTATAATGCAACATATTTTAAAAGACAAATTATAGAAATGAGGAACAGACTAGAAATTGTAGGAAGAAAAGTATATATAGTTATAAAAGGGCCCCTTAAGGTGTTGGCTGTTCCGTGTCTGGCTATGATGATGGACACGTGGACCTACACAGGTGCTGAGAATGTAGAGTTAAACACACACAGAGATGAGTACAAGTCAAGCTGGGGAGTCTGAACAAGATTAGTGGGGTGAATCATTATATCCTGCTTGTGATGATACCCTACAGTTTTGCAAGTAGCATCACTGGGAACATAGAGTTTCAGGGTATATGGGATTCTCTGTCATTTCTTCCAGCTGTATGTGAGTCTACAACTACCTCAAACAGTTTAAAACAAAGAGAAAATGTGTGGTGTAATTTCATATGACAGTTGCCATTAAAAAGCTCTGTATGTTTACTGGAGACAGTAGTAAGAGGCAGATATTTGTCCAGTTCTAGTTGAGGACAGGGTGTGACCGAGTGTTCGCAGGGGCATCCACCTGGTGAGCGCGTTTGTGCTTGTAACTAAGCCCCCTGCTAAACACTTCACTTAAGAGCCCATCCTGAGGCTACTAAATGATCACAGGCAGCATAGAGAATGGAGAACTGAGAGCAGCCAGTCACAGGTACAGAGGCCTTCCCTCCATCCCTGAACTGGGGAACTCACTCCGTGGGTTTTTCTGTGAGTTCTTTCACATTGGGAGGGATTTTGCTAAAAGAGTAACTGGCTCAGTTCATGTCATCCTGTTTTTTGAAATGGTACATTTTTTCTTTTTTTTTTTTTTTTTTGTATTTTTCCGAAGTGAGAAGCAGTGGGAGGCAGACAGACTCTCACATGCGCCTGACCAGAATCCATCTGGCATGCCCACCGGGGTGATGCTCTGCCCATCTGGGGCCTTGCTCCATTGCAACTGGAGCCATTCTAGCGCCTGAGGAAGAGGCCATGGAGCCGTCCTCAGCTCCCAGGCCAATTTCGCTCCACTGGAGCCTTGGCTGTAGGAGGGGAAGAGAGAGAGAGAGAGAAAGGAGGGGGAAGGGTGGAGAAGCAGATGGGCACTTCTGTCATGTGCCCTGACCGGGAATCGAACCTGGGACTTCACACGCTGGGCTGACCCTCTACTGCTGAGCCAGCCAGCCAGGGCTTGAAATGGTACTTTTAAAAATAAATCTGTATTTACATACCACTTGTCTTAAATCAGTGTGTGTGTGTGTGTGTGTGTGTGTGTAAGTGGCAGCATCTGCCCTTCGGGGGTGTTTAGCCTGTGATCCAGTTGGCTATAACTTGATCGTCTAAAGCTCATAAGCGGCTCCAGATGAAAATGCACCTTGGAGAGGTGGCTTCCTTGACCATTCCCCTAGTGGGCTTTCTTCCAAAAGAGGGGCAGGTGTCTCATGTCTGCAGGTGAGCTCAAGGGGAACAGGAAAGGAGCCCGCCACCCTGTCACCCAAGGACAGGAGGACAGCGAGGATAACACGTGGAGGAGCAGCCTCCACGAAAAGATGAGAACAGGACACAGTGCTCTGCATGGGAAACAGGAAGGGCACTTCAACTCCTGATTGGTGAACATGAGCGTGGGGACACGAAGCACACACCGCATGACCCGTCATTTGTCCACAAAGTTCTATTTTGTTGATATTTAACCACTTACATGGAAAACCTGACTTTTCAGCTGTCTCCTTTGAGGACACTAGCCTCCCCTCAGGGTAAGCATAAGTGTCTCTAGGTCCCTCGATGCTGTCTCCCCAAAACAGGGATTCCCTCAAAAGATGGCGACTCCTGTGATCAATCTAGAAAACATTATGCAAATGATTAAAGTGATAGAGGCTAGTTTCTAGGATTACCAGATGAGTACAACATTGTGTAAATTAATATTTTACAAAAGTGTGATTTTTTTTTTAACATGGTGTTGGCAATGTATCAGATGGAGTGGTTCTGATCTTTAACATCTAATCCGATTTATAGATTCTCAATCAATTGTTTTGCTTCATGTTGGTTCATTTATAAGACTTATTTAAATTTGTCTATTTGAAGTTCTTCATATGGTAGAATTAACATGCATTTTCATAAAACCACTATATTGAATACCATCTGAACCATTTTTAGCCAATTTAGTAATATTTCAGAATGTATTAAAAATAACGGTGCCTACTATATAAATATTAATAATAGAAGATTATGCATAAGGCCCATTTTAAACACTTTATTTGGATGTTGCTTTATAGTTACAACAAATAAAAATTTAAATTATCACTTAAGACAGCGGTTCTCAAAGTGTGCACCAGGGCGCACTGGTGCACCCTAGAAAATTTCCAGGTGTGCCCTATGGTATTCCAGAGAAATATGTGCCTGTTGGGGACCAAAAAACCAACAGGGTTTGTAGAGTTCAGAGTTTTGGGGGACAGAGGTGTGGGAACTTGGCTGACAGTCTGTCCAATGCCCCCAACTCACTTGCCTGATTGTTTACACTACCTCCCATGTTCCCTGGAAAGACTAGAGGCAAGTTTTTTCTATCCTTTGGTGTCAAATTAAGATGATATGTATGGTGGGGGTTTTCTGCACTCAACACAATTAAGAGTAAAAATAGAGGAATTCTTCAATGTATTGATGAGGAAATGAGAGTTTGCCTTTCAAATATATGCCCAAACATTGAAGAAATCACTAGGACACATCAGGCTCATGTTTCTCATAATCACAAGAATGAAAAAACTTAACTTATTCACGCTGGGCCCTGCCGAATTTACTAAATCTTACTAAGAATGTATCTATATATATAAAAAGATAACGTTTTTGTCGTTTTGTTTTTATTTTTTAACCCCTCTTTTTTATGAAATCTAAAAAGCATAACTCAAAAAATGTAACATAAAATTTATTTTAATGTCAGAATAAATTTAATTTTGTTGTATTTATTTTGTTTAATTACCATAAAAGCACACTTGGACTTTATATTTTTTTTCTTTAATATTTGACTTAATTATTATAACATATTTCTCAGAAATTTATATATAGTACACCTACAATTATTTGTAGGATTTTAAATGCACCTCAACTTTATAAAGTTTGAGAACCACTGACTTAAGAGGTTGTATTTTCTTTTTTAATTAGCAACTCACATGCTCTAAAGTGTTTTTGCTGGAAAGGACTGCAGCTTGCCTTCTGTCTTTAGGGTGGAGAATGGCACAAATAAAAACTCTAGTGTCCACCTGCTGATGACATAAGCTGTGTATAGATGCAGAGACACATATATGCTTCTCTGACCAGCCTCTAAGTATCTGCCTCAACACTTTTTAGACTCAGTCTCAAAAGTAACTCTTAGTTGTTTTGTAAGAGCATGTTCACAGTTTTGTGTCATTTTTACATCACAAATAGTAACTTCGCTTTCTGAAGGAGTTTTCTATATTGAATCACTTACCAGAAATGAGCTGATGTGATCGAGGTGGAATCTCCACCCTCCCTCCTTGAAGCATTTGCGTGAGCCTGTGCACTTGGCCTGTTGGCTCTGACCCTACCGTCGAGTGCAAACCTCCCCGAGAATCACACCCCTCCTGCAGGAATTTTGTTTTGTTATGAATATAAACCTCATTTCTCTGCCTTTCTGATTTTTTCTAGAGTGACCCACATCTGGCGGAAGAGGGGGAAAAATGTAGTTCTCAAACCCAGTCAAATGTTTGTGTTTCTCGAGTTATCAACAACAGCCCGTCAGAAAGGTTCTGGTTGGTGTTGCAGACATATGGCTACCCGAGTAGACACGTAAAGGTAATGACTCTCTGTCCCAGTCCAGGCCCATGTGCAGACAGGTGTCTGGTCTATTACCTTAAAACATCTGACTTTGAAAAGTGTAAAGATGGGTTTGTGAATGGTGGGTCTTTTGTTTTCCGAATAGCACAATGTCTCTAGATTTTAATAAATTTAACCTAAAGCCAGATTTTATGATCTATTGCTAAACTTAGACTCAGATATTCTTCTATTATACAATTACCTTTCCCAGAAATAAGTTCATAGTCACAGTAGTGGGTCTTATCACCCTTTGACAATTGTACAGAGGCCCCTTAGAAATCAGATCCCATTTAGGGACATTTTTTCTTTCAAGAAATTAGCCAGGTCTTGAATTAGGGTCTCACTGGTATAGCCCAGGGTCTTTATGGATTACTGTCACTTACTGTTGATAACCCTCTCTTGGTGCCACTGTGCACCTTGGGAGCCGTGCTCCTTGCAAAGCATCAGGTTACTTATTAAGGGTTTTTTTTAAGAATTGTTTAAATTGCCTGACCAGGCGGTGGCACAGTGGATAGAGCGGCGGACTGGGATGTGGAGGACCCAGTTTCAAGACCCTGAGCTCCCAGCTTGAGCAAGGGGCTCATCTGGCTTGAGCAAAAAGCTCACCAGCTTGGACCCAAGGTCGCTGGCTCGAGCAAGGGGTTGCTCTGTCTGCTGAAGTTCCACGGTCATGGCATATATGAGAAAGCAATCAATGAACAATTAAGGTGTCACAATGAAAAACTAATGATTGATGCTTCTCATCTCTCTCCGTACCTGTCTGTCTGTCTGTCCCTGTCTTTCCCTCTCCCTGACTCTCTCTCTGTCCCTGTAAAAAAAAAAAAAAAGCATTGTTTAAATTGCAGTAAAATATGTGTAACATAAAATTTACCATTGAAATCTCTTTTATGTGTACAGTTCAGTAGTAGCCATGTGAGCATCACCACCATCTATCTCTAGAACAGTTTTAAACTCTAGGGACCTCATATGAATCACACAGTATTTGTCCTATGGCTGGCTGATTTCACTCAGTGTTTGTCTTTGAGGTTCATCTGTGGTGTTGCGTGTGTCAGAATGTCCTTCATTTTTAAGACTGAATAATATTTCGTTGTATGGGTGGATTTGGTTTATCTATTTATCCACACACACTTGGGGTGCTTCCACCTTCTAGCTTTTGTGAGTCATGCTGCTGTGAACATGGGTGCATGGATAGCTGCTTTCAGTTTGTGTCCTGTTTTCAATATTGAGTATATACCTAGAAGTGGGGTTGCCTGATCATATGGTAATTCCATTTTTAATTTTTTAAGTAGCTGCCATAACTGTTTTCCATAGGAGCTGTACCATTTTACATTTCTCCAACAGTGTACAGGGCTTCCAGTTTCTCACCAACATTTGTTGTTTTCTATTTTGTTTTTAATAATAGCCATCCTAATGGGTGTGAAATGGTGTTTCATGTGGTTTTGATTTGCATTTCTCTAATGATTAGTGACATTGAGCATCTGTTCACATGCTTTTGGGCCATTTCTGTGTCTCTGGACAACAGTCTACTCAAGTTATTTGCCTTATTGAGTTGTTTTGTTGTTGTTGAGTCATAGAGGTTGTTTATATATTCTGGATATTAACCCCTTTAAGATATATGACCTGCGGATATTTTCTCCTGTTCCATGGCTTGTCTTTTTATTCTATTGATCCTGTCCTCTGATGTACAAAAGTTTTTAACTTGGATGGAGTCTAGCGTGTCCGGTGTTCCTTTGTTGCTTGTGCTTCAGTGTCCTTTTCGACACATCATTGCCAAATCAGTGCTGTGAAGTTTTCCCTCTACACGTCCCTCTGAGTTTTTATAATTTCAGCTCTGATATTAAGGCATGATCTACTTAAGTTAGTTTTTAGTTTTTATAGTATGCATATTGTGAGTAAGGCTCCAGTTTCATTCTTTGTATGGGGATGTCCAGTTTCTCCAGCACCGTTGGGTCAAAAGACAGTCCTTTCCCCATTGAATGGTCTTGGCCCCCAGATGGAAGATTGTTCAGCCGTATTTGCAAGGGTTGATTTGTAGGCTTTCCACTCTGTTCCAGCTTTCTGTGAGTCTATCTTTATGCCAGTACCACACTGTTCTGATTACCATAGTCTTGTAGTAAGTTTTAAAACCAGGAATCATAAAACTTCTAACTCTGTTCTTCTACAAGATTGTTTTGACTTTTGGGGGGAGGGTCTCTAGAGATATAATGAATTTTAAAATGGATTTTTCCATTTCCACGAAATTGACAGTGGGATTTTGATGAGAATTTCATGAATGTACACATCACATGGCCAACTTTTGTAATGAAATAGAAAGAGGTTTTTATACTTCATAGTAATGAATTTCCGTATCCAGTTTGAACATGGACCACATCTTAAGTAATTCTTCATTTCAGTGTGAAATAAAATCAGATTTTATTGCATAGTTCTTTTTTCTGACCCTGGTCTGATGGACAATAAGTAATTATGTAAGAATGTTACATACAGACTTTTATGAACTCCGCAATGAAGATGAATATACAATTTCTGTTTAATTCCTTGAAACTCAGCCATCTGAAAGTTTTTGTTCTCCAGAAGTAAATCCTCAGTAGAAAGCCACCAGAGTCAGGGATTGCTCCCATAATCTCTGCCACTGAGGTCAGATTCTTTGGACTTCAGGAGTCCATTGCTCTTAACAAGGAGTCCACAAAAACTCATGCTATGGGTTGTCACCTGAGACCACCTCGGTGTTAATGATGCAGCACTAGAGGCCCGGGGTTTTGAGCACGTGGTGAACCCCCTGTCTGTGTCACTTTTGGTAAAATGAACTTCTCAGTGGCTGTACCCTCCATGTGCAGTATGGGACCGCACTGAAGTCCCCCAAACCCTGTGGGTCCGAGTGACCACTCCTCCACTTCAGAGGTCAGAGCAGGGAAGACAGAGGACTTAGGTGACTGTCCTGAGCTGACATAATTAGTAAGTAGCCATGAGAGCACCTGAAGCAGGCTCAGGTGGTCTGTGACAGGACAGAGATGCAGTCTATGTAGGAATCCATATGTGACACAAATGACTATTTCCAAGTAGTCTTCACATTTCAGTTGTCAATCTAAACTGAATAAAAGTATTCAGAAGTTAGCGTTAGAATAAGATATGACAAAAAATTACTCAAAGAAAAAGCTTTGCCTGACCAGGTGGTGGCGCAGTGGATAGAGCGTCGGACTGGGATGTGGAGGACCCAGGTTTGAGACCCAAGGTCACCAGCTTGAGCACAGGCCCATCTGACTTGAGCAAAAAGCTCGCCAGCTTGGACCCACGGTCTCTGGCTTGAGCAAGGTATTGCTCAGTCTGCTGAAGGCCCATGGTCAAGGCACATATGAGAAAGCAATCAATGAACAACTAAGGTGTCATAACGAAAAACTGATGATTGATGCTTCTCATCTCTCTTCGTTCCTGTCTGTCCCTATCTATCCCTCTCCCTGACTCTCTCTCTGCCCCTGTAAAAAAGAAAAAGAAAGAAAGAAAGAAAAAGCTTTGCTCACAACTTCCTTTTTCTGTCAAGATAGCAAGGAGTAAATGTGTATTAATCAGTTTCTCAATTCAGTCAACGCTGTTGAGCATTTCTTTTGCACCAGAAACTGTTCTCGTGTCTGGAGGTATACAAATGAAGAGGCTGTTCATTGCCCTCAGAGAACTCAC
The DNA here is from genome assembly GCA_037038555.1 of Rhynchonycteris naso. NCBI lineage: Eukaryota > Metazoa > Chordata > Mammalia > Chiroptera > Emballonuridae > Rhynchonycteris > Rhynchonycteris naso. Next base: position 110,267,880 of record CM073001.1, read on the forward strand.
AGACTGAACGGACTGAAGGTGTGGGCCCTGTAAGGTCCTTCCTTTCATGCAGAGTCTGCCTTACTCCATCTCTGCATTCCAGGGCGCATTCCCTGGGCCCTTTGTGGCTCTCAGTCACTCCTCACTGACTCAGCAGAAGTCTGCGTGAGATGACCTCGGAGGACAGAGAAAAGACCTTCACTCTGACTAGAAGGGTCAAAGATGTCTTAGAAAAGGAGATGACCCCAGAACTGGGTCTTATAAGATTAGTCCATTCAATGGATAAAGCTGGGAATGACTTCAAAACCCGAAGATGGGAAGAATGAAGGCACAGACCTATGGATAATGGGCCCTTGGCTGTACAGCTACATATTGGGACAAAAAACTTAATTCCTAGTCATCTGGGTCTGGAGTTCGCACAACAAGATGTGTGCTGTATGCTCTTGTGGTCCACAGGAGAGGGACTGTGTGACGGCTTCTTCTCAGGCCCTTTCAGATAGACTGTCACTGGGTGCTTCACTCCTGGGGTTCATAGGCCTGCTCTCAACCCTAGAACTTGATTACCACCTGCCTCCAGTCCTTGGCCCCACTCTTTGTGTCTCCAGTACCCAGCGTTACTGCAGGCAAGTGTCCTATTCCAGTTTAACTGCTGTTGTGCAGTTTTTCAAACTGTAGGTCCCTGGACTGTTGTTTTGTTGGTTCTAATCTTTAGAGTAGAGCTGAGCATCAGAGATCCTCAGGTGGATGGGCCTGAGCTACCAACAGCCATCACTCAGCAGCAGCTGTTGAATGCAGCCCAGTCCCATGACCTTCACACTGCCAGGTCTTCCTATGGGGATGCCCACTACCCACGTCACACATCCTGTCCGCAGCATGTCACTTCCTTTAGCACCCTCAGTGAAGAAGGACTTTGGGTCTTGCTCTTGTGGGAGAAGTAGAAGCACATAGAACAAGATTTATATTTAGGGCACTTTTTCTTTTGTCCTCGTGTGTCCCAATTAGCCACTGTGATTGCTGAGCTGAGACACCTGTGGCGTCTCTGCAGCTGGTGCTCGAGGAAATCCAGTTTCCTCTGAACTGGAGCCCAAAGAGAAAATCACACTCTGCATCCAATTTCCATGCTAACAACTTCACTTAAAATAAAACCAATAGCTGCTTCCCAAAAAACTTGAATTATGTTCTGAATGGCGACTATTTTAAAGAAAAGTGTACCATGCGTCCAGAAGGAAGAATCTGTTGAACTTACTATAAGTGTGTGCTCGTTGATCCTTTGAAACAAATTTATTTAAAACAGGAAAAAAAAAAATGCCATTAGGTTCATCCCAGTACAGCCAATAACCATTTGTATGCCTTTGAGCAAATCCCTTCAAACTCTTACTTTCCTTTTCTATAAAACAGCGGTAAAAGGGTTATATTCAGGTCAAATGAGGTGGATGACATGAAAAGAATGTAGACCACACATGATGATCATAGTAGCTAAATATTTATCAAGTATACACTAGGTATCGAGTTTGGTAGGAAAGTGCCACTCAGCATATACCACTTAGTCCTCAAAACTCCTGAGGCTGGTGCTGTTCTTATCCAGAATCTATATTAGAGGGAACTAATGAGCAGAAGATAAATGGTTTACCCACTGTTACACAGTTGTAAGTGGTATGGATAGGATTCAACCCAAGTAGACATTGTAAATTCCAAGGCAGTGTCCTGTGCAAACTGGACATATTGTTACTATTGTGTCTGTTCCATGTGCACTTAGAGTGTATTGTACATTAATGTACATTATACAAACATGTACAGATCAAATACAAATATATATGTATGTGTAAATATATTATCTTCTGTTTATATATAAACATATATAAAATTATATATGAATATAAGGATATAATACACACACCATGAATTTGTAAAACTATTAGGTTGACATTAAATCACATCATTTTTTCTAATGGTGCAACACTGCAGTGAACATAGGGTACATGTATTCTTTCAAATTAGAGTTTGGGGTCTCTTCAGATAAATTCCCACAAGTGGAATCACAGGGTCATAAAGCAGTTCTGTTTTTAATTTCTTTGATGTTAACTTCACACTGCTTTCCACAGTGGCTGCGCCACTCTGCCTTCCCACCACCAGTGCACAAGGATACCCATTTATCTATATCCTCACCAACACTTGTTGATTTATTGATGAAAGTCATTCTGACATACGTGAGGTGGTATCTCATTGTGGTTTTAATTTGCATTTCTCTGATGATTAGTGACGTTGGGCATATTTTCATATCATATATCTATTGATTATCTGTATGTCCTCTTTGGAGAAGTGTCTATTCAAGTCCTTTGCCTGTTTTTTAATTGAATTGTTTTTTGTTTGTTTGCTTGTTTGTTTTGGTGTTGAGTTTTATAAGTTCTTTATAAATTTTGGATATTAAGCTTTTATCACTTGTATGATTGGTGAATATGTTCTCCCATTCAGTGGGTTATCTTTTCATCTTATTGATGGTTTCCTTTGCTGTGAAAAAACTTTTTAGTTTGATATAGTCTCATTTGGATTTTTTTTTGTTTCTCTTGCCTGAAGAGACATCAGAAACAATATTGTTATTAGAAATGCCCCAGATTTTACTGCCTATGTTTTTTTCTACAATTTTTACTGTTTCAAGTCTAACATTTTTAAGTCTTTAATCCACTTTGAGTTTATTCTTGTGTATGGTTTGAAAAGGTGTCCTAGTTTCATTTTTTTATGTAACTACCCAATTTCCCCAACACCATTGATTGAATATACTATCTTTACCCCATTGTATGTTTTTGCCTCCTTTGTCAAGTATGAATTAACTATAAAGATGTGGATTTAATTCTGGGCTCTCTACTCCATTTCACTGATCTATATGTCTGTTTTTATGCCAGTACCATGCTGTTTTGATTATATGGCCTTGTAGTGTGATTCCTCCACCTTTGTTATTTCTCAAGATTGCTAGTACTATTCAGGGTCTGGATCTATATAAAATTTTGAACTGTTTGTTCTAGATCTTTGAATATGCCATTAGTATCTTGATAGAAATTGTACTGAATCTGTAGATTGCTTTGGGTAGAATGGGCTTCTTTAAGATGTTAAGTTTTCATATCTGTGAACATGGTGGTATATGGTTCCACTTATTTGGATCTTCTTCAATTTCTTTATTCAGTGTCTTATAATTTTCAAGTACAGGTCTTTACATCCTTGGTTAAATTTATTCCTAGGTTTTTTTTTTTTTTTTTTTTTAAGCAATTGTGAATGGAATTGTTTCCTGAGTTTCCCTTTCTGATAGTTCATTATGGGTCTATAAAAATGCAACTTAGTTTTGGATATTTATTTTTTATCTTCCCACTTTACTGAATTCACTTATCAGTTCTAGTAAATTTATGGTGGAATCTTTAGGGCTCTCCAAGTACGGTATCATGTCATCTGCAAATAGTGACAGTTTTATATCTTCCTCTCCAATTTGGATACCTTGTATTTCTTTTTCTTCTGATTGTTGTGTGTAGGACTACCAGTACTATGTTGAATAAGAGTGGTGAAAGTGGATATTCCTGTCTTGTTTCTGATCTAAGGAAAAGACGTTTTGATTTTGCCCATTGAGTATGATGTTGGCTGTGGGTTTGTCATATGTGGCCTTTATTATGTTAAGGTATATTCCCTCTATTCCCACTTTGTTGAGAGTTTTTATCATAAATGGAGTTCTACATGCTTTTTCTGAATACATTGATATGATCACATGGTTTTTATTCTTTATTTTGTTTATGTGGTGTATCATGTTAATTGACTTGTGAATATTGTACCCACCTTGCATCCCCAGAATAAATCCCATTTGATCCTGGTGTATGCTCTTTTTAATGTCTTCCTTGATCCTGTTTCTTAATATTTTGTTGAGGATTATAGCATCTTTGTTCATCAAGGATATTGGCCTATATATTTTTTTCTTTGTGGTGTCATTATCTGGTTTTGGAATTAGGATATTGCTGGCCTCATTAAATGAGCTTGGGAGTATTTCCTTCTCTTAATTTTTTTTTTTTTTTTTTTTTTTTTGCAATAGCATGAGAAGGATAGGTAGTAGTTCTTTGAATATTTGGTTAAATTCACCTGTTAATCCATCCAGTCCAGGACTTCTCTTTGTTGAGAGTTTTTTATTCCCGCTTCAGTTTTGCTAGTTGTAATCTGTATGTTCAGATTTTCTGATTCTTTCTGTCTTAGTTTTGGAAGATTATATGTTTCTAGATATTCATCCATTTCTTCCAGGTTGTCCAATTTGTTGCCATGTAATTGTTATTAATATTTTCTTAACAGTCCTTTGTATTTCTTTGGTGTCAGTTGTTGCTTCTCTTTCTATTCTAATTGTATTTTTCTCTCTCTTTTTTTCTTAAATCTGGTTGAAGTTTATCAATCCTGTTTACCTTTTCAAAGAACCAGCTCTTAGTTTCATTGATTTTTTTTTAAACACTCTTTTGTTTATTTTTGCTCTACCTTTGTTTTCTTCCTTCTACTCACTTTGGGCTTTGGTTTTTTTCAAGTTTTTTTTTAAGTGTAAAGTTAGATTGCCTATTTGAGATTTTTCTTGTTTCTTGAGATAGGCCTATAATGCTATAAATTTTCCTCTTAGGACTGCTCCTGCTGTGTCGCATAGATTTGGACTGTTGTGTTCTCATTTTCATTTGTTTCAGGTGTCTTTTGATTTATTTCTTGATCTCATTGTTAACCCACTCATTGTTTAGTATCTGTCTGCCTGTGTGTGTATTTCAGTTATTTTCTTGTGATTTATTTGTAGAGTCATACCATTATGGTCAGAGAAGATGCTTGATATGATCTCAATTTTCCTAAGTTTATTGAGATATGTTTTATATCCTAATATGTGGTCTATTCTAGAAAATATTCCATGTGTACATGAAAATAAAGTATATTTGCTGTTTTGGTGTGAAATGCTCTGAAAATATCAATTAAATACGTCTGATCTGATGTGTCATTTAAAGCCACTGTTTCCTTATTGATTTTCTGTCTGGAAGATCTGTCCATTGATGTCAATGGGGTGTTAAAATCCCCTACTATGACTGTATTACTGTCAATCTCTCCCTTTATGTCCATCAAGATTTGTTTTACTAATTTAGGTGCTGCTAAGTTGGGTGCATAAATGTTTACAAGGGTTATATCCTCTTCTTGGATTGTTTCCTTTATCATTATGTAACCATTATGTAACTTTGTCTCTTACTATAGCCTTTGTTTTTAAGTCCATTTGTCTAAGTATTGCTTCCCTAGATTTTTTTTCCTTTTCATTTGCATAACATAACTTTCTCTATCCATTTACTTTTAGTCTGTATTTTTTGTTCTGAGGTGGGTCTCTTGGAGAAAGTAAAAATACAGATCCTATTTCTTTATCCATTCAGCTACATTGTTTTTTGATTGGAGCATTTAAGCCATTTACATTTAAAGTGATTATTGATAGGGGTGTATTTATTGCCATTTTATTCTTTTAATTATGTTCTTCTGGGTTTTTTCTCCTTCTTTCTCTTTTCAGGCTTCTTAATATTTCTTGTAATACTGGTGGTTTGGTGGTAACGAACTCCTTCAGCTTTTTCTTGTCTGGGAAGCGCCTTTTATTTTAAATGAGGGTCTTACTGGGTAAAGTAGTCCTGGTGTTGGTCGTTGCCTTTCATCACTTTGACTCTTTCATGCCATTCCCTTCTGGCCTTAAATGTTTATGTTGAAAAACCAGCTGACAAACTTAGTAGGTAACTAACAGTCTTTCTCTTGCAACTTTTAAGATTCTCTCTTTATCTTTAAGTGTTGCCATTTTAATTTGGATGTGTCTTGGCATGGGCCTTATTGAGTTTATCTTGTTTGGGACTCTGTGCTTCCTGGACTTGTGTGACTCTTTCCTTCATCATGTTAGGGAGTTTTTGGTCACAATTCCTTCAAATAGGTTCTGGATCCCTTGCTCTCTTCTCCTTCTAATGTCCCTACAATGTAGATGTTGTTATGCTTCACGTTGTTCCAAAAGTCCCTTAAAGTATCCTCATTTTTGTTTTAATTCCTTTTTTTCTTTTTGCTGCTATGATTGGGTGATTTTTCTACCTTGTCTTCCAAATTGCTGAATCAGTTTTCTGCTTCATCCACTTTACTGTTTATTCCTTCCAGTGTGTTCTTCTTTTCTGACCAGTCCTTCCTTATGGTTTCTGTGTCCTTTTTCATGCTGCTGAGCATCCCTATAGCTGTTATGTTGACCTCTATATCTGCTACCCTCTCATTTAGCTCTTTCTGGAGATTTCTCCTGCTCTTTCATTTGGGGCCTGTTTCTTTGTCTCCCCATTTGGTCTGTCTCTTTGTGTTTGTTCCTATTTATTGGATAGATCTGCTGTAAGTCTTAGTCTTCATGGGCGCCTAATGTAGTAGGTGTCATGTGGGGTCCAGGGTGCAGTCTCCTTAATCACCTGAGCCTGGTTCTCCACAAATGTTCCCCGTGAGAGTATGTGGGCCCTCATGTTTGTAATTGAGTCTTGATTGCAACTGGCCCGTTTTTGCATGGCATTGACCCTCAAGCAGGCTGACTGTGAGGCTCAACTGCAACCATAATGTGTGAGCGGCTGTGCAGGTGCTGACCACAGGAAGCAGAACTCACCTAACAGGATCGGGTGCCTGCCGAGATCCCCATTTGGACATGTGGCTTGTGAAGCTTATTGGATGCAGCAGGATGGGGCTGCCAGGTGTTGAGAGGATGGAGCTAGTTACTCTTCGTGAGGGGGACGTGCCAGTCAGGCTTCAGGGAAGGTTGGGGTGTGGACCCCACCCCAGACACATCACTTTGTTGCAGGTTTTACCCCAACCTGGGAAATGTGAAGCCACTAGGATTTGAGCAGGTAGGACCTCTGGAGCCAGAGCCAGAGCCCAGGGGGCGGGTCTGATGAAAGCCTGGGGGTGGTTCAAGTAGAGCCCTGTGAGGGGAAAGGCCAGTCAGGGTTATGGGAAAGTGGGGGAGTGACCCCCCCCCACTCCAAATCCACACAGCTCAGTCACTGTTACTCCCCCCACCCCCCGAGTCTGCCCAGACCTCTACTCCCTGTTCAAGGCAGCTGACTTCTCAGCAGAGGTTAGGAGGATGAGGAGTGCAGAAGGGGCACATCTCTTTCTCTGAGGCTGTTTCTGCATGAGAGAGAGTGCTCCACCCAAGAAAGATGTTGTCAGCAGAATGGGAGATGTGATCAGCACAGGGGTCCTGGAGGCTGTTTCTTCACCTCTCTGCCCAGAGCCACAACCCCTCACTCTCCTCCCTTGACTCTAATCCACTCAGCTCTCCCTCCACCAGAGCTCAGGGTAAGTGGCTGTGAAGAGAATGTTGTGTGTTGGCCCTTTAAGAGGGTGCTTTCATCTCTGAGGGCTCCCCGCCTCTGTCTGGCAGACAAAAAGCCTGCTGCTTTTTACAGCCCCATGTTATGTAGGAGCCTCTTCCCAGCTCTGGTGCCCTAAGCTGGGAGCCCAGCTTGGGGTTCAGCCTCCACACTTCTCAGGGGGCTCCCCCACAGCTAAAATGTCCATCCAGAATATCAGCTGCCACCTTTGGGAGCAGAGCCAGTCCTTGTCATGTCTGTGCCCTTCCTACCAATCTCCATATGTCTGCTTTTGTACATCTTTGGTTATAAGACTTCTGTTCAGCTGGCCTTCAGTTGGTTATTCAGGTTGATTGTTCTATAATTTAATTGTAATTTCAGTTTGGTCCTGGGAGGAAGAGAGTGTAGCTTCCAACTAGTCCACAGCCATCTTGGATCTACAGGAAGCCAACCAAATAATTCTGAGTCATGTTTTATCAAGATCATCCCTAAATCATAAAACAATGTTTTTAATTGTCTTTATAATAACTTATTCATATTGCTTAAATATGTCTATGACTCTCATTATTCTTCATTATAACAATATCTATTATAATGTGATGTTATAAACTATTGTGGATAGTAATAAAATAATTGAAGAGTCTGGGCTTTGATTTAGGAAATAGAAATTTGCATTCTTGATGCCTTGTAATATCAAAATCATATACCACTGCTCTCATGGAAAGTAGGGTACAAATTGCTAATCCCAGTTTTCCCACCTGGAGTGGGATGGGAATTGCAAAGCATGACATTTCTTTCCTCCTTATGGAGAACAATCATCTCTTCCAGTGGGTGTTTTGATTGGAGCACGGTAGAGATGTAGGCGACACCATGTGAGACACTCAGTTACTTGGAGAGACTCAGACATAAGGGCAGCCATGTATTATAAAGGGCTTCAGACACCCAGGGTTCACCTGGAAGACAGGAGTCAGGAGGACACCAGAGAACTTCTCTGCTCAGTGGAGTGTCCCACTGCTACTGATAGAGGTCAGCTGCGTGAGCCAACTTCCACACGCACACGGGCCTTGCTCATTGTGGTGACTGAGTTTGGGAGGTCTTAACAGTGCCTGGCACCCCACAGATCTGGGAAGGATATAGGGTGACTTGGGTGTTTCACACATGGATTTCAGAGTTCAAATTCCATTTTCTCCTATTTCCCCTTGAAGTGGGACTAGGGAACCTTCCAAATCCAGGTGCCGAGAGAGCACAGGATTTTGCTAAAGCTACACATTCAAATCCAGCAGGCCCTCCGGCAGCCATATCAGTTCCTGACCACATCAGAACTGTTTTTAAGTGCTGGGGTGGCAGATAGTGGCATCTGCTAAGTTTAAGCCCTGAGATGACTGGTATCTGTTGCTCTGAACATTGTATTCTATCTGATAAATTTCTCAAAAAAACAAAAAGCAGAACCATTTCTCATGGAGGTACGGTGTGTATGGAGTTTGACTTAGGGTTGTGGTCTATGCCTTCCAGGAACTTACAGTCTATGGTCTGACCCTGTGTCCTCCATATCACACTGCACCATGCAGCAGGGGCCCTTGTCCGTTCCCTGTAGAGACTAAAAATATAATTATCTTCTAAAATCTGTGACTGGTAGGACACCTGTGCCTGCAGCCTTGCCAAGGAGGTTGTGATAGGTTAAGCTAAATGCTGCCACTGTTTGCCATTTTCATATTTCCTCCCCAATAAAAGTTCACATGCTTATCTTAGGTCGTTACTTATTTTGACAAAAATATTTTGCACCGTTTTATTTATAAGGATCTGCCCTTATTAGTATGTTTAGAGAAGCACATTCTGCTTAAGTAACTTGTAACAGTTTCCATTTAAGATTTTACAGTTAAACCTCTTTGTCTGCTGATGTTAGCAGTTTCTTCTATATGAACATGGTTAGCTGAATTTTTGTTATCATAAAAGAGTAGTGTGTTGAACTTTTAAACTTCCTCCCAGACAATGGAAACTTGTCACTTGATTCACTCTTCTATACAATGTACAATGTATCTGCCAAAGAATACTATTATTTAGTGATATATAATTTTTGTCTTCACTCCCAGAGGAGAATTTTCATGTAGCCAAATTACAGTTTCAAAATGGTCATCGGAGGTACATTGTTTTTCTTTGGGGAACAAAATACAATTAGCCTCACTAAGGTATCATTTCCTTAGTCTGTGGACATAATTTACTTTCACAAGGATAAAAATTATGTTGGCCATACCTGGTGGGGAGTAGCTTTTATGAACAGTTTAAATCCAGTGCAGAATTCATGGGTAGAAATCAGTAGACATTTTTCAAAGCATAATGAATAGCATAATACCGTCTTGAAAGGGGTATTAAATTAATACATAGTTAATATAGAAGCCAAATGAATAAATCTTCCTTAATCAAAATCACTTTTAAAATATGGACATTTATGCATATGTGGTTTTTAGTGTTTCATTAATCAACAAAACAAATAAAAAAACACAAAACCATTTATATATAGCAGAAACAGGCAGACTTAATAGCATATTAAAATGAACAAAACATTAACAAAAAATGGACAAAGGATATGGGAAGATGTTTCAGGTAAGCTACAAAGAGCTCTTTCATTAGAAAAGATGCTCACTCTCATTGCATCGTAAGTTCAAATTCGAGTTATAATGTCATAGCATTGATTAGCTATCAGCAGGAAATAATTAAACAGGTTGATGGTGGCCGTGTTGGGAAGAGTGGGTTATAGGTCATCATTAGCAGTATCAGTGAAGTTCAGAGACAATGTGCCCTTCACACTAGCTGCAGCCCTTGTAGATGCGTAAGCAGTGTGGTGTGGAGAGCTGTGAGAGGGCGGAGCAGCGAGCAGGGCCCCTGCTTGCCCTGGCCAGGTCTGTGACCTTGCACCAACCACTTGAGCTCTGAGAGCTGCAGGGTCTTCTCCATTGTCAGTGGGATCTCAGGGCACTTACCTTAGAGGGTTGTGCTGAGGATGGGGTGAATTAAATGGCACTTGTCACAGAGTGAGGATTTCAGAAGAGTTGGTGACTGTTATTATGCACATTCTATAATGTTGGTAAGAACAGGATTTTGGAAACAAATGTTTATCCATGAGGGACTGGTTAAATAGATTGTATTGTGCTCATGCAGTGGAACACTAGGGATTGTGTTTTAAGTGAGGAGTGTGCGTGAGCCTAGCCTGGCAAGCACTTTGAAGTAAAAGACTGCAGGGTGCAGAGCATGTGCCTGTCACCTGAGGTGTGGTAAGCGTGGTCACCCCCATGCCTGCCACATGCTGACCATCCATCCGGGTACACAAACCTCCCCTCAGAGGGCGGGTAGGTGACCCGGGCTGGGAGAGCTTCTCTATAGGGCAAACGCTTTGGTGCCTTAAGAATGTGTCCCACGTATGCATGCATTTCTCTCTACAATACTGTTTATTTTCACCAGATGTTTATCTGCAGCTCATTGTGTGGGGGCCACCAAGGGTCTCAGAGGGACACAGGAGGCTGTGACCCTAAGGCAGGTCACTCCCACGCAGGTTACTGTGCTCCATGAGAGGTTGGTGGAGGGACCAGGGACTCACGGTGCAGGAGAGGACAGAGTGACGTCAGTGCCAGACTCAGAGACCAGGTTCTGGAAGGCGGGCAAGGGCTGGAGTTCCAGACGCTGCCGACATGGAGAGTAGGGGACAGGGCTGCACAGCTGAGCAGAGGCCCAGCGGGGGGGACGGGCCTTACCAGAGGCCAGCTCCACCTTCCTTGTGCACAGTGCAGCTATGTAAGCAGAGGACAGGGACATCGGGACACTCAGTTGCTGAGATCTTATTTAAGACCCTTTTGCTGCTGTCCTGAGGAAAAGTATAAACTGTGACGGAGGTGTATTCCAGCCACACGAGCTAGTGTCTGTTTCCTCGTGTGTGCCCAGTGTGTCACAAGCAGGTGGGCGCCATGCTCCTCGGGAGCCCTTGCTCCAGGGCCACCGCCTCAGCACTCCAGGATGGCGGCCGCACTTGCTCCGCTGCTGTGATGGATGAGGGCCATCTTCTCATCATTTCACGGGAGATTTACACGCGTAACTCTCATTAGTGCAGCGCGCGCTTCCTGCATAAATCTTGCGTGTGGGAAGGGAAGGAGGAACCCGTTCTCTTTCATTCTTTATTGGTTCCCTTGCTCAAGACGGCATTCCCGCAGTCTGGGGTGGGCTGCGGTGTCACCTCCAGTCTTGCCCGGAAGCTGCCAGCACTCTCCATTTACACGGAAATGGACCGTAAACAGGGTTCTGAACTCACATGTTTCACCGCCACCTACTTGTGCCTTCATCCTTGCAAGTGCCAGGACCTAATTAGTGCGGTCAGTCTGACACATTTCCATGTGTCAGTTGTCCCTGCTGTGAGTGTCCTTCTATTCTGTTCTGTTCGCTGATAGCAGGGCTTGCATCCCAAAATAGAAGTGGGGGTAAGGGGTACACTGGGTCCTTGGTGGGAACATGATTATTTTTAAAGTGACTACAGACACACACTCTTTTAAAGCGCCAGCCTGCATGGGAAGCTAGGGTTGGTTTCCCATGAGAAAGGCTAAGCTGGGCCCTGCCACCCAGTGGGTCCATCTGTAGCATCAGTGAGTGTTTAGGGGAGAGTTAGTCCTTTCTAAGAGAACATCTGAAATGCCAAAGCAGGCTTCATCTCACCTGCAGCTAGATGGGAGAACCTGGCATTTTTCAGAGCCTGCTGACTACATTGAGCTGTTATTTTGAATGCATGCCATGCCATAGCCCAGCATATGACACCACGTGTAGAGTTCTGGAGTGTGTGTTGTTGGAGTCAGAAGATGGTTGGCAGGGTTGGTGGCATCATCAGCATATAGCTCATTAGGAATGGTGCAGGCAGATTTGGAAGTTATGACTTTAAACCAGGAGCAAAATCTGTCCTGGGCTTGGACAACACTAGGGAGTCTCTCTGAGTCTTGGGTGGGCTGAGACTCGAGGCTGGAGGCTTTGAAGGAAATGAGGGAGTGTGGTGGAGGAGCAGGGGGATGTGTGTCCCTGCAGGCTTCCACGTGAGGGGCTGCAGGGTGCAGGCCAACGATGAGCCTGCAGAGAATGTGCACCGGCCTGCAGTGCCAGAGGCTGCCACTGGGGTGACTCGGAGAATGAAGAGTGAGAAGTGGGACCAGAGAGGGGACAAAGGCCCAATGCGTGAGGCTTTGCGCCTGAGCTGAGAGCTGTGGAGGACCTGCAGCCGGGCTCCCGGGGATCTCAAAGCTCAGGGAGAGCACAGGGTGTCACACGCCGGGCAGGATCTTTGTGCTCTGCCAGTAATGACCCTCCACAAGAGAGCAGGAAGCAGCTTCATGGGACCCCCACTGTAATTCAGCATTAATGGCTGGTAGCATATTAGAGAAGGGCTCCCAAGGGGGAAAACAGATCGGTGTGGCTAAGTGTAATGTATATGTAGCTCTGTAACTGTGGGCACAGCAATCATTTAATTGCTTAGTAAAATGTGATCTGTAGCACACAGGTTACTTTAACTTGTCCTCCCTTTAAGTGTTCTTCTTAGTTGACACAAACATGAGGCACTGTTGTCTTGAAAACAAACCTACAGAGAGCTTGAAGTCGGTGCAGGCCATGGGGAGCAACGCTGCATGTCTCCTCCGGAGAGCCGAGCGCTGCTCTGCCGTCCACACAGAGGGTCTGTCCTCACATCGGGTATGAGGCTGTTGTAGGAGGCTGGTTGTTATGAAGACTGGGCAGACACCGCTGCACGTCTCACTGGGAAACTGCCTGCTTAAGCTGCAAGCTGAGGTGCAAGGAACCCTTCCTTCCTTCCCAGAGTATTAACAAAAATGACACCAGGGACACTACCCACAGAGGGGCGGTCAGCAGCTGACCTGGCTGTCACCCCGCCAGCAGGCTCCTTCTGAAGGTGGGGGGACACCCCACACTCTATCCTCCCCCGTAGCTGTGCCGTGCCCAATGATCATGAGTCCTGTTCTCGAGAGCATGCTTCGCCTCGGCCTGAACAAGGGGGAGACAGAAACCAGAGGCTCTGGGCTGCGCATTGCAACACCCTATAAAAGTCTTTGCTCAGGGCGCCCAGGACTGTGACTCCAGATAGGCTGAAAACTCACTCTACAAGCTGATGCACCTGGCTATGAGGAGTCACCAGGCAGACATGGTGATGTCTCTGCGCTGCTCTTCAGTTGTACATGTGCTTCGCTCCCGGCTCTGAGTCACCGTCCCCTCAGCTGCAGAGTGCCATGGGCCTGTGCAGCCGCCGCGGGGCATGGACTGTGCTTGTCCTGACTGCACAGTGCAGGTGCCCTCCCTTTCACGTTCCAGGTGCCCCCCGCCTAGTCCCTGCCCCCTGGCTCAGACAGTGAGCCTCGGAGGAGGCCGCGCCTTGGGACTCTCCAGACTGGGCTGTTGGAGCTGCTTGTTGGTGCTGCCTCATTAAGCCAGCCTCTAGAGAGTCATTGGTTACTATATCGTATCTTTCTTATAAATTACATTGTTTCTTAATTCATATTCCTAATGTACTTCCATAATCAACTCGTATTTGACAGCTCCTTGGGTTGTGTCACATGAACAGCAAGCAAGCACTGCTGTAGGAGCTGAGGTGTCCCCTGGAGGCCTCGCCGGCCATCCACACACACACAGACACTCTGCCACTGCCACGCCCTTCTGTCTCTCGCCAGCCGCCTGCCCATCTGCCCATCCCAGGACTGGGCCAGTTCACTCTCAGCAGTACAGAGGGCCACCCCTGCCAGCGCACACCTCTAGGGTTGCTGAACCCCATTCAGGCCATAGCCAACCGTGTGGCCACGCTGAGCTCAGCAACACCGCATAAGTCCTAACTTTAGCAGGAGGGGCTTCTCCCTTCCACAGGCTGGAACTTGCTTGGCAGAGCTCTGCAATTCCAGCCTCCCCACTTGTCCTGACCTGAGATAACTCTCCTGGGGGCGGTGGGTATCCACCTGCCCTCCACCCGGCCTTCGCCTAGTACCCAGAGGGGCAGACATCCCTGGGAGGTGCAGTCAGGATTGGTGACCCCTACCTGAGATGGGGGGGGGGCCTTGGCGTATAGAAGGTGCTGGTGAGTGGCATCTGGCCTCCTCTGACACTCTGCCCTCACTGGGGTCACCGCATCTCAGTTCTCTGTGCTCTGTGGTCATGACTTGACCATTCACACTCAGAACCACCACCTGGCATGGGAAGCCGCCAGCAGCAAGCAGGGTGGCATGCAGGAATATCCTACCAGAGAGAGCAGTGAGGGTGGGTCTGAGCTGGGGCAATAAGGGATACCGCTGGGCAGACAGTTACCCCTCCACCAGCCTCAGGAACCAGGCCCAGGCTAAGAGGGCTATGGACAAGTGTCTAGCTCTGGCCACTAACTGTGGGGAGAAACTGACCTCCAGGACCAGCCCCTACCCAGATGGCAGTGAGGGCAAGACCCTTTGTTATCACTGCGACGCGGAGACTTAGTGGGGGTTGGGGAGTCAGTGGTCAGTGTCCCTCAGGTGCTCTGTGCCTGCCTGCTGTCCACCTCCCCACCCTGCCTACAACTCCAGCGTGGCAGGCTCAGACCCTGCCAGGAGGATGGGAGACACGTGGCCTGCCCCTGCAGGGAGCCTTCGCAGGGGTGAAACCGGGTGTCAGCCCTTGGCACCAGCAGCGCAGCTTATTGCAGCTGCGTGGGTGTTTGCTGAGACAGCGAGGGCCCGTGAGGGGCCGGACCGGGTGGGTGCTGCCACCTTGTGCAACAAGGTGGCTGGAGTCCTGTTTCTCACGGAAGCTCCACTCGCTTTATCCTGATTGAGCATGTAATTTATCAGTTTAGAGTTTGTTTTGCTTCATGTATCTTGTTCTGAATAGTGAGTTTGAATATAATTGCCATAGGTCACACTGCCTCCTTAAAAATTTTATCCAGCATGCAGGTTGGGATCTGGGGGTGACCTGAATGTTATATGTAAATGTATGCTAATATCCTGTAGGTGAGTGTGACATCTGTCAAAGAAAGCCTCCAGGTTAGTCCACCGGGGAGCCTGTGCACTGCCACACACTTAGGATGACTGGGGTACGTTCATTTCCCTGTTGAAAACAATCAGATGACTTTTCTCAAAATTATCTCAGAATTCCCTAGACCATCCCATTGAAAACAGTCACACTGGTGAGCCTCCAGGTTAGCCATGCCTTTTTGTGTAGACTCAGTCTAGGCATTTCCCGCAGGTGCTGGTTTTTAAGTCAGTTTCAACTCAGTAAATACTGGTGGGGGGGGTGCTTCCTGTCTGAGACACCATGCTGGCAACTGGTATGGCTCCCGTGTTCCAGACCTGGCGGTTTGCTGGGCAGAACCACCATGTTGCTGGGTTGGGTCTGAGGCAGGAGCTATGCAAGCTGCCGGGTAGGTAGGGGCCACCCAGACTGATGAGGATGGTGAGCTCTGTGCAGCCCAGGGTTTCCGGGAGTGTAGTGGCTGCCTCGAGGTGAGGGCAGCTCCAAGGACTCGCCTTCACCCCACTTCACCAGAGTATCTGAGCTCCCATCCACCTTATATGCTGGGTTTCTGTATAAGGTTTAAAAATAAACAAAGAAAATCCTATAATGAAAAAACCCATAGTGCACAGTATGGCTTAGACTCCAATGGAGACTTGGACACAGGCCTGGCCAAGGCTGACAGTGTGGCCCGATGCTGAGGCAACGGCCTGGCTCAAGTAGCTCTCGTGGGCCCAGAACTATGGTGAGGGGAGTGTTGAGAGTCGTTTCAGGACTAGGACAGAAAGTTTCCAAACTTTGCAACTGTGGTGATGAGAGGGAAGGGAAGAGAAGGGTCAGTAGTAACTTTCTGTTCAAAGCAAGTTGACAGTGCTGACAGCCATGATGGAAGTGGGGCTCAGGGTTGGGACAGGAGGGGAGCAAGGGCACGGCATTGCTGGGGGCCGGGGGGCGGGCGGAGAGTGAGGCAGATGTGAGGAGCTAGGAGAAGATCTGATGAAGAAACAGACATGGAGGCAAAGCTTTGTGAGTTGTTTGGTTAGAGGTAAAGTTAAATTCATGCCGTGAACAAAATCAGCAAGAACAGAAGTAGAAACTCAGGAGGAGCCTTTTGAGAGCATCTTCATTGGAGGGAGGGGAGAACGCCTGCAAAGCGAGCAGGTGCACGGCACCACCCAGGGCAGGGGCTCTGGGAGCCGCGCCGATGGGCGTGTCCACCACAGCCCTGAGAAAGTAATTTTAGGTTTTCTGGCTGAGGGTGCTTTTTGAGAAAATAATTTTAGTAATGTTATATTGGAACAGCGAGAAACAGACATTTGCCACACAGTTAAGTAATGAATTAAGGAATCTTTATTTCAAAAGCCAGTGACCAATTAGGGAGCTAGCATTCCAAAAACTTGCAGCCCTGAACACAATCAGGAGCCAGATTTTAAAGACAAGTTTACATCCTGTTCAGGGTGTGGGGAAGAGGGGAGCCTAGCAGGGAAACAAAGTCATTGAATCTTACTGACTTTTTACAATGTTTATCTAACTCTAGACCCATCTGCCACCTTGCAAAACTAGCCCCAAGGCCAGAGGTAGGGAGTCTTTTAGAAAAAATAAGTTCTGGGTAAAGTTACTTATGCTAAGAGCCTCCTTGCTTCATTTCAGTAAGCGCAGTGGCAGATTTTTGGATTACAGTCAAAATTTAAAAACTCAGAATTATTTGAAATTGGCATTTGTTTAGAGGGAAGGATTTTGAAGTCAATGTAAAATGCCCTCTCAGAAGACATCCAAGTTTCCCAGGTGTGAGAAGGGAATTTTACCCGGAATTTTTGTTTTAATTGAGGAATTGTAAAATTGGGCCCTTTAAAGGGACCTAATGCAGCGAATCATATTCAGTCTTATCACTGCTTTATGCTGCTCTTCAAAGGAAGCTCTCACCTCAGGAAGACATTCCATCATTCATGTTGATTTGAAAGTTTGTGGTTGAATGCCCAAGTTAATAGTGAAGTGGTTACCTGGGGGAGGGGCAAGGGAGAGGAAGGAGGGACAAATACACAGTGACGGAAAATGATTTGACTTTGGGTGACGGGCACACAACACAGCAGCTCACATGGTATAGAGATGTTCACCTGAACCCCATGGACTCTTGTTGATCAATGTCACCCTGTTAAATTTAATTTCAAAATTAAAAAAAGAGAGAGAGAAAGGAGCATATATACACAATGGAATATTACACAGTGACAAAAAAGGATGAACTCTTGCCATCTGCGACCGCATGGGTGCACTAGAGGGTGTTATGCGAAGGGAGTAAGTCAGGCACAGAGAGACAGGCACAATGTGGTTTCACAGAACCGAGAAACCAAACAAGCACAACAAAAACAGAGTCACAGAAGCAGAGACCTGGGGAGGGGCTGGAGGTGGATGGAAGAGGGAGGGGCGTGGAGTCAGTTATGTGAGAAGTCTGCATGGTGACAGACAATGATTAGAGTTAGTGAGGTAATCATGTTGCGAGGTGTATGTCAAATCCCTACACTGGACACCTGAGAATAATACAACTAATATCATACTGTATACCAACTATACTTAAATTTAAAAATAAATTAAAATAAAAAAGATATACTTGTTGAGTGAAGTGATAAGTAGTGTTCATCTGATAAGTGTTTGTTAAATAAATAAATGGGCTACATTCAGAAAAAGATAAAGAAAGAGAGAGAGAGAGAGTGCCAGCCAGGCTCCTGGCCGCCCACGATGAGCACTGTGGGGAGGGCGCTGTCAGCCCTGTCTTGCAGGCCCTGCCCCAGCAGCTCCAGAACTACTCCATGCTGTTTGCATACAGGAGCAGAGCAGGGCGGGGGGCAGTGTGAAGGGTTGGGTGTCACTGCTGCCAGGTCCCCTGAGCCAGGTGCTGTTCTTTCCTCCCACGCCCTGAGGGCATGAAGCAGCCCCCACGCACGGAGAGAGGGCTGTACCAGCATTAGCACTGTGATGGACAGGAAAGGTGTCCAGACAGATTTTGGATGGAGTTCAGCCCGGCCATGTGGTGCAGACAGATCTCCACGAGTGGACAGTCCACACACGATATCCAGATGGCTCAGGTGAAATGTCCTCTTCCTTCCAATGCGAGTTGTGGGCACAGCCACAGTGACGTGCTTATGACTTCTCAGGACATGGACCAGCCATGCTGTGGGGCAGACAGCTGTCCAGCCCTGGAGCCTCCTCAGAGCTGAGCAAAGTCTGATCCCAGCCTCCTGCCTTCACCCCGAGCTCTGTGTTTCCCTGAGATCCCCCTTCTTCCAGCCCAGACCTGCTCCACCTCCCCCATGGATTCTAGCATCCTGCTACTTGCTCATTTCCTCTGATCTACCGCTGTGGTTGAACCCCACACCTACTCCCTGCAGCCTGGCTCTGACACTCAAGGGCTCATTGCAGAGCCAGAGCACATGACTTGGCTGATTTATCCCAGTTTGGATTCTGGCCCCTGCATCCTCACCCTCCTCTGGTTACAGGGAGGCTCAGGCTGACACACAGAGACTGTGAAGGAGAACAGTACAAACACTGAGGCTCTGAGGGAGTCATTGCTCACAGGCCACACGCTTTCCCTCCCAGAGATGCCTGGGCAGCCAAGGAGGGCACCGTTGGAATGGAAAGGGCCCTCAGCCCCCAAGGCCAGCAGGAGAGCCAGCCTTGAGCCTGACCATGGTTCTGACCCTTGACCTGACCATGGTTCTGACCCTTGACCTTCAACTCCATCTACATGAGAAGCCGCCAAAAGAGGTTGTTGTCAGTGGTTTTGAAGTAAGAGCCAGAAATGGTGTGAGGAGGGTCACAGTGGTGCCAAGACCCTACTTCCCTGGAGCCCCAGCACGACATTCACCGGCCTCAACAAGGCAGGCCCTCCAAGAGAGGCGGAGAGACCCAGAGGTCCCTACGTTTGCTGAGGCTGCTGGACCACACTCTGGAGGGTTGAAAGCCCACATCCGGGACCAGGGTGTTGCCCGGCTGGTTCCTCCAGAGTTGAGGGGGCGTCTGTGCCTGACCTCCCCAGCTGCTGGGGGTTTCCTGGCGTCTTTGGCATTTCTTGGCTCATAGAAGGATCACCTGCTGTTTGCATAATGATCACAATGTACCTGTGTATCTTTGTCCAAGTTCCCCTTTCTGGGAGCACTCCAGCAACCCTGGATGAAGGCCCACCCCATCTGCAGGACCTCATCCTAACTCACTTCCCCTGCATGGCCCTGTTTCAGTCACACTGGGCACCTCGGGTTAGGGCTTCAACCTGTGAAGTCATGAGGCACACAGCCTTACTCATGATGGCTGGGCTCAGCGAACCACAGTGTTCACAGAGGTATGGGTGACACCCCTGTCACAGTCCAGGGGGTTCATCCGGCAGTGGCTCTGGGAATTGCTTCCTCCCCCAGGTAGTGGAGAAAATGACCCCGAATGAATGACATTGGATGCACGCACCCCTGAGTACCTGTCAGTCCTCAGCAGTAGAACACTGTAAGATAAAATGTCCCTGTCACTGTTGGTCACACATGGCTGGATGATCCATCTTCTACCACATTTGACCAATTTGACCATGTCAGCTTGCAGGCTGAAAAATGGTATTCTGGATGGATAAATAAGGACGAAGGTTGACCTCATACATCAACATCATGTATTGCTCTGACCTCAGAGAAGGTCTAACAGACAGACAAGAGGAAAACAAAGGAGTGAAATACCTCTCAGTACACGTTCTATCACCTTTCACCTGGTTGGTTTTGTCTTCCTCTTTATTTAAACTCTATTAAAAAAAAAAAAACACTATAGGACTCTGAGTCTGACAAAAAACAACTATCCCATAAAAAATTTACAATTTTATTGTCATTAAATTTACATGAGAAGGGGCCCTGACTGGTTGGCTCAGGGGTAGAGCATCGGCCTGGTGTGTGGAATTCCTGGGTTCAATTCCTGGCCAGGGCACACAGGAGAAGTTCCCATCTGCTTCTCCACCCTTCTCCCTCTCCTTCCTCTCTATCTCTCTCTTTACCTCCCACAGCCAAGGCTCCATGGGAGCAAAGTTGGCGCAGGCGCTGAGGATGAACGGTTCCATGGCCTCCGCCTCAGGCACTAGAATGGCTCCAGTTGCAATGGAGCAATGCCCCAGATGGGCAGAGCATCACTACCTGGTGGGCATGCCCACTTCAAGTGGGCTTGCCGGGTGGATCCTGGCCAGGTGCATGTGGGGGAGTCTGTCTGCCTCCCCACTTCTCACTTCAGAAAAATAAAAAAAAACATTACATGAGAAAGCATCAACAAACTGAGAACTGAAATGAGTTTGTTGGGTCACATGGAGTGGGTTCCCAAGCTCAGTGGGAAGGACAGTACTCTCAACTGTTCAGAGGGTAGAGAAATACCAACGTGAACCTGCAAAACCCTCCTGATTTTTGGACAACAAATAAGACCAGGCATGTGGGGCTGGTTTCAACACTAAATGAATCACTTGCACCTCACCCCCAACTTAAAACACTTTGAAAACCTGCTGCCATGCTCAGATAAAGCCAAGACCTCATCATGCATCATCAGAAGCTGGTCGTGACATGCCCCACCTGTTTGGAAAGCTCTTCGCTACTTCTCACCGAGCCATCTCACCTCCTTTGGTTGGTCCAAGCCCCCTCCTCTAGAAAAGACATTCCTGATTGATCGTCTGATTTAGCACTCCTGTGCTGTCTAAGCCCTGCAAATAAATATCCAGAATAAATGTCAACAATATACCAAAAAGGCAAAGGGCCCTGTCAGCTAATCACAGAAGAGAGAAGAGAAATGGTAACGAGAGTGGTGGGTCAGACTCAGGGACTCGTAAAACGCATGCACCACCAAGTGAGCGTGGTTCTGACCCACTGACTGTAAATTAACTACAGGGGCAGTGTGTTGGTATCCGTTAGGTTTTAAATGTTGAGAACTCTGAGTGCTTGAGGAGATGCCAACAAGAATGCGTACAGGGGCAGAACCTGTGTAGAGGAAAACGGAACAACCTGAATTGTTAGCAAGACATTTGACAGTCTCATCAATTTCACGTAGCCTACCATGGATTAACACCACCAATTATGAAGTTAGAAGTAGAGTGTATTGCACTCACATGGAAATGTTTCCAACTGTAACTGAAAAAATTTGTAGAAGACTGTAAAAAGTAATAGCATTTATGTTTCAAGATGAAGTTATTCTGTGGATTTACATAGGCAGTAAGGCTCACGGCATTTAGGTAAAATGTACTTGAGTTTGTGTGTGCACGTGTTTAGATGGGCATAAACGTTACAGCAAATACAAACAGAGCTGTGGACAGTGCCACCTCCTGGAAGGACATGGGGGGTCCAGCCACAGGGAACCTGTGCCCCCACTGTGCTGGAGCTCCTCACACTAAGGATGTGGGCGTGCGCCACTTCAGAGCAGTGGATGTGTGGTCACTGGACTTGGAACAAATCTGTTTGTGTCTGACTGACCTGGCCTGTTACTTGACTTGCCTGAGTCCCAAAATTAATTTATTTGTGTAGGAAATGGAGATAATAAAGCTTACCCCATGTGGAACCCAAGTCAAAACTCATCTTCTCCATTAGCCAACAAATCAGTGCTCCTCCCCTCCCTCACTGTACACTGAGCATGTGTACACATGTTGAAAGCCATGCACACCCTAGGAGGCATCCTCTTGCTGGAGCTCAGACTCCTGTGCAAACAACATGCAGACCCGCCACGAGGCCTGCACACCTCCACCCGCCTCTTGTCCGGACTGTGGGCCCCTCCCGTGGGCTGCGGGTGTCTTCACATCCAGCAGCAGGTGGACAGGAGGGTCCATCCTTCAGGTCCATGAGTAGTGATGCCACGCAGGCACTGGGAAGGTTTCATGCTCCGGTCTTGCTCCTTCTTCTAAAGGTTCAAAAGAAAAAGGATTGCTCACTAACTCTGCGCTGTTGAACAGTGTGCACTTGTAAGGAGGGACATACAGCTGGAGAGCAAAACTAACCACGGTACGCAGGCCTCTCCTGCACCTGATGTTACAGCTGCACTGCGCTCTGCCCCAGAGACCCTTGCCTCGTGTGTGACGCCCCTCTCCCAGACCCCAGTCATGCCATGACGAGGGACCAGCTTAGGTCTAACCCCTGCCTCAGGCCAATATTAGAGCTTAATCCCTGGGAAGTTGAATAGAGCAGAAAAATCCATCCAATAACATCATTAAATGACCATTATTAAATATAGTCACCCTAGTTAACAATGTCTTATTTTGTGCTGGGAACTATTAGTTAGAATGCATGTTTCATGTTTGGGGGTGATCTGAGAAAGAACGGCGTTGTTGTCACCACTAGTGAACGAGTGATGTCGTTCAATGGGAAAGGAAGAGAAGCCGGAAGCACACGCCACAGGCACCATTGACATTCGTGTTTACTTTTGCCCATATTTAATCGTGTCCATTGTATTTTGTCATTATAAGTATATTATACTTATAATTTGCAATCAAATTTCTGTTTTGACATGGCATCACAGACACATAAGCCAAAGCTGCAGAGTCTTCATAATTACCCGTTTCACCTGGGAAAAGGCTTGCTTTGACCAAGCAGCGGTTACACGCTGGGCCTCTTGTGTGCTCCCTCATTTAATCCACCCGACAACCTAACAGGCAGGAATTACTGTCCCATGTTGTAAAGGGAACCTGGAACTCAGAGCAGCTGGTTCCGCAGATCAAAAACAAGCTGGCGCTGATCAAGCCAGGAATCCAGTGTGTTGAACGGCCCTCCCATTCATTCCTACTGGGCAGTGGACGTGCTATGAATGATGCAGCCCCCCGTGCTGTCAGGTTTAGACTGTGTCTATCTGCCACTCCCCTGTCCCCAGGCTGAGACTGGAGAGTGCCTGACAAGGAGGCTGTCGTGTCAGGTGCACTCAGGGGGCCATACCTTCACTGGGCAATGAGGAGGCTGGAGCGAGTGCTCCCATGGGTACTCAGCACTGGGGCATGGGGGCTGGAGAATAAAACAGCAGCCCACACTGTCCTGTCCTCTTGCCAGTGACATGGCCCTGCACAAAGCCGCAGGTAACTGGCCTCCACCAGGCTGCTTGCAGGGGAAGGTAGCACTCAATTATTAGCAAGGTTTTAATATCACCTCCTTTGAATTGTAATTTAAGCAGGTAGATGCTTCTTAATTGCAGCCTGTGTGGTGAAATCCATACCAAGAAAATTAGGGTCTGCGTTAAAAATTAGATATGACCTGGCTGAGACACGTCGGTGCTCCGCAGCTGAGACCGGCAGGGCAAGGTTGGCACTCGGGCACACTGGTGGTCAGGCCTTCATGTTTCCCTGTCATATGCGAATCATGTGTGTGTGTGCGTGCGTGCGTGTGTGCATTCTATGTTATTATTTTGCTTTTCTTCTCCAGCAGGCTAGCTTCTACTCCTTGATTTGAAATATTATTTTTTCTTTCATTGTCTTCTAAATTTGCCTTCACATGTTTCCCAATGCCCCTAGAAGCTGCGTCACCCCCAGCAGCTGCAGAGAGAGCCACTCTGGGGAGGGCACTGGCTTCCCACTGATTTCTGCAGAGCCCTCTGCCTCTGAGGAGTGGCCCCCAGCACCATTTGAGAAAGGAGACCGTGTGCCGGCCTCTATGAGAGCGCTGGAGTCTGCGTGTTGCGTGCACTCACATCCCGAGTTCCCCAGGCCTGGTGTTGGGGCGTGGAAGGCAGGCGGAGGGATTTCTCTGCTTGTGTGTCCAAGCTCCCAGGCAAGGAGCCTCCCCGAGATGGCGGCTTCCTTTTTCTTTCTAGCACCATCCCCATTTCTCTTCTTAGTGCCTCCCCCACGGGACCTACCACACACTCATATCTGCCTGTCTGCCCACCCCAGCTGTGGGCTCCCTGAGAACAGTCACCTGAGTGGTTTCGTCCCTACTGTGTCCCAGCACCCAAAACAACACCTGAGATGGACACAAACGTCAACCCCTGGTGGCTGCATGGATCAAGTCACTCAGGCCTTAGGACACTTCAGGGGAGCCACAGAAGCGAATGTTTACTTCTAAGTTGACGGTTCCTAAAGGACATGGTGTGTACCCTTCTGTGTCAGCAGTTGCTCCTCCATTCCTCATCATGCTTTCTCTTCTCCTGCATCTCTGGCTGCTGTGACCAGTGTGACTTTAGAGGCGTGGCCTTGGCTGCATTGGGGTCCCAGTCAGGCTGCTGGCTGCGTCTCACCTTGTCTGGCTCAGGCATCATATATCTGCAAGGTAGACCAAGGTGGTGCCTCTCCGGATGAGCAGTTAAAATGTAAGGAAGGCCTGGCCTCGGACCCAGAACATAGCAGATGCTGCACCTGTCCAGTGCGATAGTCCTTCCTGCCCTCTGTCCCTGCTCTTTCCTCCTGATTCACTGTGTGGTATTTTCCATTCTCTGAAATAATGTCAGAGCCGGGCATCGATGAGCCCCCTGTGTGTGCAGAGAGCACAGTAGCCACGTGACGTTTTGCACACTCACCATTGTACCAGATATTCTGACAGGAGCTTTGCAGGGTGGACAGAGGAAGATTCTGGTCTGGCCCCATTTTGCATTAAGAAAGCTCAGGCCCAGGGGTAACAGAGCTTCCCCAGGTCACCCCACTGGCTGCTGGCAGAGCCACTCAACTCCCATCATGGCTCCCTGGCATTTAAAGCATGGTGACTGGAGCCACCCTCTAATGCGTGGGCTTCCTGTAGGGCCGTGGGGACAAATATAGGGGCTCTTTGTTAGCCTCCCAGGTGTTGCACGCTCCCCCATTCCTGTTGCTGCAATCGAGCCTACATGAGGCCCTCGGTGGCAGAGAGGCTGTCGAGGTTGTGGGAGGACAAGGCCTACACGGCTACCCTGTTAGCTGGGCATGTTCTAGATCCATGCAGCTGGTACAGTCCACAGGGGCGTGGTGGGGATCCTTGTGCCCCGGCACCCTGTCCTTCCTGACCAGGTATGCCAGGGCCAGTGCACTGGGTTCCCCGTGTCTCACGTCAGGGCGACCTCTATTATGCAAACACAATATTGGTGCGAAGTCTGCCTGCTCCAGACCATACCCTGGGCCTTTGTCCATAGAAGCAGAAGTCCAAATTCCTAACCCTGTGTTCAGAACCCTTGAATTTGCTCCCCATCGGGGCTGGCTGCCCTGGCCAACCCGTCTCTCACCTTTCCTGTGAGCTCTTTTATTTGGAGAACTTCCGTGGAGCTGGAATGGGAGGCAGCTGCCTCCCTGCATCACAGAACACTCTGTGAGCCGACACAAGCCCCTCTGGGTTGACAGTCACATCTCCACCCAGCACAGCCAGAGCCAGAGCCCATCAGCACCCAGTGCCCTGCTGGTGGCCCCAAGACAGAGGCTCCCAGCCTGCCGTGCACAGGCAGTGACTTCAGCACAACCCCGTACTCCTCCAGGCTGTGGGGGTGTCGGCAGGGTCAGCAGAGGCCCAGTCCAGTCTGCAGTGGGACAGCCGGCTGCACTGTCACACCCTGGTGCTGAGAAGCAGGGTTGGAGCAGCACGTTTGGAATGGGTCCACGAGAGTCATGCAAGGGGAGTCTCAGCACCTCCAGTCCAAGGGGAACCTGCGATGGCCCAGGCGTCACAGCAAGGAAGGCCTGCTCCCTGGTACCTCAGAAGGCACCTCCTGAGCACCCTCTGAGGGAGCTTAAGAATAGATTTTAATAACTTTATTGCAATGAAATTCACACACCACACAACTCGCCCACTTAAAGTGCACACAGCCCAGTGGGTATTGGCGCACTCACAGGGGTCTGCAATCATCACCACGGTCCATCTTTGTCACCACAAAGCGTAACCCCAGAGACCCCAGCCCCCACCCTGTGGCTGAGTGTTAGCACCGTGGGGCAGAAGTTGGAGGGACGTGGAAATGAGCAGGGCCTACCCCAGGTTTCCTGCAGTGCGGGGCAGAGCCCAGGAACAGTGGACACATTGCCCTGTGACCCCTGTGGTGGCAGGCCAGTGGTCAATGCCCACATCAGCCTTACGCTTTTTCTTTTTTCTAAGATCTCATAGTGTGAACTCCAAGGACTGAGAAGGGCTTCTGGTGGCTAACTGGGCTCACATTTTTAAAAAGCAGAGCCTGGCAGCCATTTCTGCCCAGAAGCCTCTCACACACACTGCATTGCAGGGAGAAGCCTGTACTGTGTCCTGCCCTCTGAGCCAGCCCTTATATAGCAGTCCCTGGAATCCTATTTCAACCAATAGGATGGAGGATTTCCCATCCTGTCAGAGCTGCCCAGCTCTGACCAATCATGACAGTACTTTTGGGTCAAACTGTGAGGATTCAGCATCCTCACTTGCATGAAGATGAGCCAATCAGGGACCAGGGGCGGGGACTTCTGTCTATATAAGCCAGCTCCCCTGGGGTTGAGAGAAGCTCCCCTTGCCTTCCCCCCAGCTGGAACTGTGCACACTGGAGCAGAGCTCTCTAGCTGAGAGGGGCCTGGCCCTGGGGCAGCCTCCTAGCTGTGCTCTTTACAGCCTTGCATATCGCCATTGAGCTGTTCCCATTCAAGTTTCCTTCTTCACAACATCCCAAATCAGGGATCCCTGTTGGCCTTTGAACTGGCGCCAATGACCATGGGTTGACAACAGGAAAACTTGTGACTACACCTTTTTCTAAAGAAATAAACAGAAATAAATTAGATCTGAGACCTTGGATTCCTAAAATAAATTTCCCAGAGGGAATTTCTTCCACTGACTTTAAATGTTTGAAAAAAAAAATGAAGTCATTTTCAAGGAACTGGCCTTATGACAGGTTCTCCATGCTGGCTCTCCTGGGGACTCCTCAGCCTTGTGTCTGCCCTGCCCAGGCAGGGGCACTGGGTTCTGTGCGGCCGGCATCCTGTCCCAGGGCCCACGAAGAGTCTTCTGAGTGAGCAGTGTTCACTCTCAGGGGAAGGCTC
The DNA here is from genome assembly GCA_037038555.1 of Rhynchonycteris naso. Lineage (NCBI taxonomy): Eukaryota > Metazoa > Chordata > Mammalia > Chiroptera > Emballonuridae > Rhynchonycteris > Rhynchonycteris naso. The sequence continues at coordinate 110,295,117 of CM073001.1, forward strand.
CTCTTCCTCATTCCTCCACTTGTTCTCATAGAGGCCTTGCCCATAGTGGTTTGTTGTCACAAGCACAGGACCCATAGGCAAATGTGCTTCAGATTCAAGTGACAACTGTGGGAAAGGAACCTCCAATCCGGTGGAATTTATGCTCAGAACATGAGGCAGACCGGAACCCACAGTTAATATACAATTCAGTTGTTCAATTCTTAAATGTTATGAGCTAGAAGTGTTGGCTGAATTGATCATAGTGACTGGAGTGCTCTGCCCGTAGCTCTGCTGCTCTTGATATCATCACAGTTGTAAATGAAACTCAGATTTTATATAGTGTATTAATAAACTGGTGTTTGTAATAACTTATAGATGTATTTCCACTCGTTGAGCCTTTGCAGTAAACTAGTTCCTTTTACATATTATCTAATTCAGAGGTTGAAAAATGCTGGGAAATTAATGCTCATAAAACGAAGCGCTCAGGTAGGAAGTGGTAGTCCGTCAGTAACCCAAGTCTGTCTGGTTTCAAGCCTTTCAACCATGATGCATTTTACTGGGTGATTGAGTCACTTTTATAACATAATCCTGTCAACTGGGATTAGAATTCCTCCCATGCACGTTAATGGAAGTGCTGTTATTTCCTTTTTTCTTTCCTTCCTCCCTTCCTCTACTTCTTCCTCCTTCCCTCTTCCTTCCTTTTTTCTTTCTTCCTCTTTTCTTTTTTTTCCTCCACCATTCAATTAACAAACCCTTTTTTACCAACCGCTAGGTAAAGGCACCTAAGATGTAAGGACAAGTCGAATTGTCCCTGCTCCAAGTGGTGTACACTCCAGGGTCAGGGCCATATGACAAAAAGGGAATTACTAAATCCCAAGGAGGTGGTGGGGAGTTCCTTCATATGGCAAAGTTAAAAAGAAAAAACACAACCCTGGTCTAATTTCTTTCTCTTTCTCTTTCTTAAAACCTATTATTTAAGTCTTCTGTAAGCTAAATCCTTGTGTTCTTATCAAGACACATGTTCAAACACTTAGTCACTATCTGTGTGGATAAATCATTCCCTCAGAAAGTTACATACACGAGGAAGGACTGACAGCACAGCTCCCCAAGGTCAACACAGGCAGGCAAGGCCTGGTTCCCGGGAACAGGGAGGGACTGCCCAGTTCTGAGGAGAAGGACCTGGGCCGCTTACTTCACGTGACTGTCTAGTTGCCTGCTATTCAAATGAGGAGTTACAAAGACACTTGATGTAATATTTTAATTCTATGTGTGACGTTGTCTGTTACGTTGGTTGATTAACTGAAATGTCAATGTCACCCTGTGAATTACTGAGTGCACCATGTCTGAGCATCACCACACTCCTGGTTCACTTGACCTATGGGGGTTTAGAACAGCCCGGAGAGGTTTACTTCTGCAAGGCACCCAAGCAGGAAGCCCTGGGTCTTGAGTGAATGGGCCCCTTGGAGTTAATACGCATGGCAGCTGTCAGGAGGTGCCCGCAGTGCCACCGACAGAGGCTTCCCTGGGACCACGAGACCAGATTCTCACTGTGTCTCAGCTTGGGGGTGAGTCTAAACAGAACTTGGGACATCAGGAGGGGTCCTAGATTTGCCAATGAGAGCGAGGTTTCAGTCATGGTGCTCTCTCTGACTAGCAGGGTAGATTTGAGCAAATATTTGAATTTCTCTTTGTGTCAGTTTCTTCATTCATAAAATTAGCAGAAAGTTTGTTTGACGGACAAATGTCATAATGGACATGAAAGCAATGTTCTTAAACTTTTCTAGCTCTACACACTTTACGGAGACCAGCACATTCATCTAGCCCCTGCAGTGCCTGGACAGATCACAGACTACGTAAGGATGACGTGCGGACTCTGGGTCGGATCGCCGCTGCCATGCTGCGTGTAGGCTGCTTCAACCCCAGACTCAGGAAGGACAGCCATGTAAGGATGCCTGGCAGCCCTGGGCCCCAGAACCAGCGTGTTCTCAGGGAGAGCGGAACAGCTCATGCACAGCTGACTTGGCTGGCAGGAAGAAGCCTCCCAGACGGGGCCACCTGCGTGTGTCCCAGAGAGACCCTTTCTCAGAGCCAGAAGAGCAGGCCCCGAGTCTGGGAGAATGATTCATAAGGGGAACTTCTGTGCATGGATAGGAAAGGAAACATTTGGTCCTGGAGGAAGCTGAGGGTCCCTCTGGACCATTGCAAAGGGCATGTTCTCCATTCACGTTTCTTCCCGATGTGCTCATGCAACCACTGGGTCCTTTACCTTGCTGTTAATGTTTTACAGATGGAGAAATCGAGGCACAGAGAAATTAAGTGACTTCGCCATAGTAACAAGCTGGGAGGACCAGGATTAGAGCTTAGAGAGAACCCTGACTCTGGGCCTGTGTCTTGCCCACGGAGTCACGCTGCCTCCGCTCCTGGGAGAGAAGACCCCCCACAAGGTAAAGCGTGGCACCCTTCATGGGGAGTGTGCAGTTCACACCAAAAGGGCACGGCCCATCTGCATGGCAGGCTGTGTGCCCTGTGCACGCGTGTGAGGGACTGGCCGGTGTCATAGGTCCCGACATAGGCTAGACGTCTGGTCTGGACCACCACTGTCAGCAGACTGCATCTTATGGGCAGCCCTCCTCGGACCTCTGGGTCCCACCTTCTGTCTGCTCCCACCCTACCTGAGTGTCCCTGCTTTCCTCCGTGAGAACCCCCATCCCTACTGCTACTCCTCCCCCACTGCCATTTTCTTTCACGCCTGTCACCTGCCCTCTCTGACGAGCACACCTCCCTCTCCTGGGGTTTAAACAAGGAGAGAGCAGCTTTCTTTCTTTGCCCCCACAAGCTCTCACCTGCCTCTGCTCCTTGGGGCCAGTGCTGGGCAGCGCTTTCCCCATGGCCCGTCCACGTCAGAGTCTGTGGGGTTGCAGCTGTCTTCCTGCTTTCCTCCTGACACATCTCTCCAGAATTCCACTGCCACCTTGTGAGCTCCACGTTCAGACAAGAGAGATCAACAGAGTTTGGAGCATCATTCAGCCTCTTACCTGCCACCTGATGGGCGGGCCCCAGCTAGACACTTTCACCTCATAGGCTGGACCACTTCCCAGTAAGAGCCAGATGGCATCCAGTGTCCCCTTCACTTCACACCCTGTTGCCCCAGCTTTGTGCTTCCCTCTTCCCCTACCCCTTCCCCTTCCCCGTCCCCGTTCCCCACCTCCCTTACTCTCCCCCTTCTCTGTCCCCCTTCCCCACCTCCCTTCCCCTACCTCCCTTCCCCACCCCCTTTCCCCACCTTCCTTCCAGAGCTCTCTCCTCCTCACCCCATTATAGGCTGCCTCTTCAGCTTCTCTCCTGTTCTGGTGGCTTTTCCTCTGTGGGTGTCTTCTATGTCAGCTCCTGCCCTGTGGAGCTCCTTGCCATGGGGGCGTGTCTCATTGGTGGGGTCTTCTCCCATGGAGAAGGACATGCTGGCATTCAGATGTCGGGCACTGACCGTCTGGTGAGCCTGGACAGCGAGGTGTGGGACCGCGTGGGGGCGTGCAGTCATAGGCACTGGGGGCACCTCTCTCCTTCCAGGGGTGGCGTACAGGGTACCAGATGTGCCTTCCCTCCCGCTGGCCTCCCCAGAGCATTAGGGACACGTTCTTTCTGGAAACCTTGTGCAGCTGCTGAGAACACGCCTCACAGGGTGAAGAGGCAGTGCATAAAAATAAACCCTAGTATTTAGATTCCAGTCCGAGCCCTTTCTCTCTAAAAGTCATATATGTTGCCCACTTAATAATGTCTGAGACATTATAATTTCTGAAAATTTTCTGTGGGATAGTGTGTTTTGTCTCTCATGAACACAGACGTAGTTCACAGACTGCACATTCTATCAACTGTTCCCTAATGGTTCTGTTCTTTATTCTTTTAGTCTTGTCTGCTCCTTAAAAAATAAGACATTTTTTTAAAACACTGAATTTGAAAAAGAAAAAATATTATAAACTACACAATCACAAGGATAATTTAATTTTTCTATTAAGCTAAATTTCTATTAAATTTAACATTTCTAGTCTAATATAAATAATATTTAATATTAATAACCCTATTATTATTTTCCTATGTCAAAACGTATTCGAATCTTTGAATTTTGTTTTTTGCACTGACTTTATCAGTACTTCAGTAGGGAGACATGAGGGTGGGGATGTGGCACAACCCATAGCTCCGCCGGGACACCTCACGGGCATGGGGCCCTGTGTCGCCCAGAGCGCCTCCTCCCCTGCGCCCTCCTTTTCCTGTTCGCGTCTGCCTGCTCAAGGGGCAGGTGGGCTGGCAGCAAGGGAAGAAGCCTCCCTGTGGGATGGCTGCGCCCCACAGCCCCGGCAGGCAGACTGCAGGCCTCAGGTGCACAGCCTGCCTGGAGGTCATGGCTGCTGTTGGCTGACCTATGTGTTTGATGTCCAGATGGGACAGTCACCACCAGTAACGTAAAAAATAAACGAATAAATAAATAAGCTAGAAGAAAATACTTGTAACAGATAAGACGCGCAAAGCGTTGAACACCTTAATGTACAAAGAGCTGTTACACATTGATGTGGAACTCATAAAGAGAAGACAAAACAGGAGAGGGTGGAAATAATAAGCAGAGGAATTGCTGGGGTCAGACAGAGCATGCTGCCCTGGATCGTGCGCGCTCCCCTCTGCCTTCGCGCGTGCGCACTGCCCTCATGCGTGCTTGTGAAAGGAAAGGGCGGAGGGAGGAGCTATGTCCATCACTCACAGGGGGAGGCACCTAGAAAAATAGCCATCTTCCTACAGTACTAAGAACACATATTTTTGCTCTTTCTAGTGGTGCTGACAATATCATTTTAGAAAGCCATATTATGAAAATAATGCACAAAGATGTATATGATATTTATTGCACCTTTTATAGTGTCATAAAGCAAAAAACTGAAATGGAATAACCTAAATGTCCATTATAGGGAAATTCACCAGAATGGTTGGATAAATTACAGTACGTGTATATGTATTCTGGGGAATATCACATATCCATTTTTAAAAAATCAGCTTAAGACTTTTGGTACGTGAAAAAGAGCACCTTAAAAACAGTTTGTGTCTGACAGGCTATAGAGCCAGTGCCCGCGGCCACCATCAGAGCCGCCTGGCCCATGCAGGTTCACATTAGATTCAGGCAGTCGGTAATGAAACAACGGAGCCAAGAACTGGTGAGCCATCAGCTTTAATCCTAGCTTGCACCCGGCGGGCAAGTAAAAACACACACTGGCTCCAAAACCCACTCATTCAGTGCTCACAAAGCTACTAACTTAACCAAGTTTCCTAGAATCAAAGGTTTCTAGCTCACCAGACTTATTCACCTCTGTTCCCCATCTCCTCTCCGCACAAACTCTGCACAAGCTGGCTTCTTCCTCTCTTCCACGTGGCCTTAATCTGCTCTCCTCTCTAATGCTAACTAACCTCAGGAACTGAGAGAGAGAGCAAGCTCCCGGTCTGTCCCACTTTATAGTGTAGAAATCCAAACCTTTCATCCAATCTACAAACAAGGAAGTCTCTGATACAAAGTCAGTTATCTGAGGCATAATGGGAGGATTCCTCATGAGAGTGCACAACCCCACATCATCCAATCAGTCAAGAGTGTGGGGAAAAGCTTACTCTTAAAACTAAGCCTTAGGCTATAACAACCGAGCCTGCCCACAGCCTGTCCCCCAACACACATTAATATCAACAGACTTCCACGTGGGCAGTGCCATCTTTAACAAAGTGAGCATAATATATTTTATCTGCCCAACACAGGCCCACATTTGTAAGCAGTGAGCACACAGAAAGACAGAAGCTGGTGTGCCCACCGTGTTCAGAGAACAGAGCACACCAGCCGCTGTGGACAAGCAGAGCAGCTGCAGGTGGACAGGTCAGGGTCAGTGCTGTCCGCTCTCCATGGCACAGTCCCTGTGTCCCCGTGTATTTCTGGGGCAAAGGAAGGAAAGGCAGATGCTGCTGCTTCTACTTCAGCTGGAAATGATGGAAATTGATGGAAATATCACAGCTATACATGGAGTGGATTGGCAAGGAAGCACAATGGTGAGGGGCAAGCACCCAGAGACAACAGGTCAGGGTGCCAGGAGGTGGAAAGACCTGGCAGCAAGAAAGATAGCCACACAGCCTGGAGTGTGATGATTATGTGGTGGAGGAACGAGAAGGGACCAAGGCTTCTGAGTGAGCGATGGCTCCGTTTCATCTGGAAACAAGCACTAAGAAACGCCAGACCTCTGCAGGAGGTTGCAGACTCTCCTCACAAGGTTACCGAAGAAGGGAGAATGGAGGAGCTTCTGACCCTGAGATGGGGAAGCAGGTGTGCGAGGAGGAGAGGCACTAAGGCCAAGAGAGCGGGCAGAGCGGTGACTGACAACAGACCGGGAGAAGAGATGTCCCCGTGACTCCTGTGCTGGAAAGAAATGCAGCAAAGTGGTTTTCAGTGACCTGGATGTGAGACAGAGATCCTCTGGACGCAGCTGGACACGCAAACTCGAGGTATACATGAGCAGTCACTGTCACCAACCCTGCTGCGAGCCCACCTGACGAGCAGCAGAGATGTGTCCTGAGTGTGCGCAGACCAGAGACAGAACTCGGACCAAGATCAGTTATCAGAAGTGGGCAGGAGCATTGCATGCCTTACTGAGGGTGGGAAGTGATAATGCTCCAGGATAAAGGAATAAATAGGTCACTGGTGGCCTCTGAAATAGATTTTAAGTGACATCCAACAGGGTGCCTGGCGGAGCTGCCAATGCTGCTGAGGAGAGATGTGACAGTCACAGTAGGCGAGTGGAGTGCAAGGATGGAAAGTATAGGGGCAGAATGACCTGTGGGGACCTCACAAGACCAACGAGGGCAGGGAGGGAGGGAAAGCTTGAAGCGTGGGGACTCGGAACTGAGGTGAGCGCCACACTCCTCCACAGTCCCAGCAGGTGGACGTCGGCTGTGTGTTTGTGTTCTGGCTTTGCCCAGAATTCCTGTTTTCTCACTTCTCATTTCTGTCATTCCTGCCTCATTGGCCCTGACCCCGCTGTACCCAAGCTGTGCGCAGTTCAGGGTGAAGAGGCCTCTTCCTCTGAGAATCGTTTCATGGCTACCACCCTCACTGAGGAGGAAATGGGGGACAGGAGGCAAAGGAGAGATTAAGGGCTGACAAACCAAGGCTTTCTTCCTCTTCTCTTTGCCTGGTTTTTCCTTATTCTCGTCCTATGAGGTTGGAAAACTAAAATTGAAAATTGTCAACCGTGATGCCATGCAACTACAAGCCCACTAATTTTTTCTCACTTTCCAACCTCTGAACAATAATGCCATTTGTTCTTTTAATGTCAATAGGGACAGAAATCCTAAATTTTAACATGTTTGCACTATATTAATTTCACTAGAACAGAAAATTTGTCATATTTTGGAAAAGAATTTTTATTTGTTATAGTACTTTAAGCACTATTCAAGGACGATGACAGCACCAGGTTTCTGATTCTTGCTGACCTTTGCAGATGGATTTTTTTGTGTCCTGAGAGTTGTCCGTGTCGGGCCAGGTCTCAGTTACCTAGGAGACAGTAATCCCAGGAACAAGGCGCGGGAAGCCTCTGTGGGAAGCACAGTCTGCACACTGCTCTCACGGAACATCAGGTCTCCTTTGTCCGTCCTCTGTCCTCTCTGGCATGTCCCAGTCACACAGCTTGACCTGCTGAGCTCCTGCTCTGCCCTCTGCAGTCTGCTCTTCTTCACAGTACTAATGAGTGGTGAAGTGACCAAAGGTTGAGCCGCAGGAGGTGAAAGATAGGGCCTGGCTAATTAACAAAATGGGCATTTGCTTCCTGAACAATTAAGGAGTGGCTGTGGGAAGGAAGGGGGAAGCTCTCTGGCAGGTCAGAGCAGACCACCGCAGGGACTGCGACCCACCTGTACCTCCGCCCTGTTCCTGCAGGAAGGAGAGCAGGTCACAACCCCCTCTCCCCCCCATGCCCGTCCACCATTGTGGCTCCACAGTCCCAGAGCAGCCCCAGGGACTGGAAGAAACCCACTGAGTGTGTGAATTTTTGATGGAGCCAATATGCTGTTATCTTCACTCAACCTGAAGAGAGTGTACACTTTGTCAGAGAGGAAGACAGGAAAAACCAAGTCCTAAAAGAAATCCTGATTCCAAGTCCAGAGTTTGCATTTTACAGTATGGCTCTCTCTCTCTCTCTTCAGGTCATTCTGGTAGCTTCCCTTGCTTCAAAAGTAAATTTTTTAAATTGAAGACTTTTCTGTAAGTATAAAATCATTTAACGTTCCCACAAAAACCTAGCCTTATAAAAATAAGCACTGGACTTAAAAATAGGAGACTTAATGCAGAAGTAGCCCTTGAAGAATGATGTCTCCCATCCAAGAACTAACCCTGCTTAGCTTCCGAGATCAGACGAGATCAGGCGCGTTCAGGGCGGTATGGCCGTAGACAAAGAGAAGAATGATGTCTCTCAACGCAAATCACTGAACAGAGTCAGGAACCAGGCAACGACAAGAGGTTCAGCATGCTCCACTTCCAGGAAGGATGAGCACCGATGTGTCAGGCGAAGGCTGCAGCCCTGCATGGCATCACCAAACACAGTCCCCACAGCACTGGTCGCAGAACCGCGGAAGGAGCTATTCAGAGCTATAGGTCACCTGGTGCTTCTGTTGCCAGCTGGAAATAGCCTCCTCTTCAGAATAGCAGGCAGGCACGGGCAGGGCGAGGCAGGCACAGGGACAGAAGACAGGTGGGGTTGGAGGAGGACGGATTCCAGAAGAAACCACACATGTGAAGAGCCCTTAGGTGTGAAGTGGCCTCTTGACAGGAAACTTTTAGGTGTAAAAGTTGGAAGCTGAAAACCCTTTTCACATTTTGGGCCATGAATTTATGCTTTCTGCTTAATCTGAACCTCCCTGACCATTTGCACATTTTGAAACATCTGTGTCAAACGAAAATTTTAATCAGTTTTGAAACTTCATTATATGGTTTCATTAGCAGCAGAGAAAGAGAAGACCACCATTTACTGCATCTACCATATGCCGGTGCTGTCCTAGACATTCTCTTATAAGTTGTCCCATGAAGCCCTCGACCTACGGGGGCTGGTTTACCCGAGCACAGACCGACCGTGTTACCGAGCCTGGAAATTCAGCAGGGTGTGCTTCGGGATGACCTGACTGAGGAGCGGCCCCTCCGTGGCCACACTGTGGTGTGGACGTTGGCAGTAGTAAGAGGGACACTTTGGACTAGTGGGGAGTGTTGTTTATTAAATGAATGATTTACGGTAGAATGGCCGATGAATCTGTAGGAAAATAAGGTTGTCCCTACATAAAAAACAGCCTGACCTGTGGTGGCGCAGTGGATAAAGCATCAGCCTGGGAACACTGAGGTCGCCAGTTCAAAACCCTGCACTGGTCTGGTCAAGGCACATATGGGAGTTGATGCTTCTAGCTCCTCCCCCCTTTCTCTCTCTCTCTCTCTCTCTCTCTCTCACACACACACACTGTGTCTCCTCTCTAAAAATAAATAAATAAAAAGACATTTGTAAAAAAAAAAAAAACAGTGGCTTGAAGTTTTTAAAGTAAAGAATAAAGCAGGTTTTACCAAACCACATGAGCGATTAGCTAAGAGGCCAGCTTTTTCGATATCGTACCCACAGAGGAGAGCAGCCTCACTCCTCTCCCAGGCTGCAGCTGGCGGTGACAGGTACGGTCACCAGGCACTGTGCACTTGTCCGTGGGAGAGGCAGCCTGCACCCTCCTGAGGGAAGCCACAGAGAGCCCTCTGGCCCGGCCTTGCCTCATTGCCCTGGAGTGTGTATTCGTGCCACAGCCTCAGGGCCTTTGCACACCCCGTCCCCTTTGCCTGGAGCACCACCCCCCTATACACACACACACACACACACACACACACACACACACACACACTTAAAACCTGAAACCTGCAATAAATCTTCCAAACTCAGCTTAAAGTTCAGCTGCACCAGGAAACCTCTGTCCACTCCCAGGACTAATCAGATGCAGCACTCCGTGTCCCAGCCTCCCACGCTGAGGGTATCTCTCAGCCTGTTCCTCGGCAGTTTCTCTGAATTCTGAACTCCTGAAAGAGCAGATTTCACCTGTCCTCTCAGTGTCCCTAGTGCTCTGACAGCTGCCCAGTGTCCCACGGAGTAACAGGGTGTCCTCACCATGTGCAGTGCTTAGCACCTTTTTTCTCATGTCCTCCTGGCCTGATGGGCTTTGCTGGCATGTGGTGCTTGGGGAGCTCTTCTGTGAGAGTGTGCAGGTCACCCGGGACTGTGGACACCCTGTGGACCCTCAGTGTGCCTGCGCTCAGGTTCTGGGCCCTGTGCACGCTCAAATGACAGATGAAGGACAGGAAACCATGACACTGCCTCTTGTGGCCTCTCCTTCCACATCTCCACTACTCATGTTTGTCCTGCACCTCTCTCTTCCCTGGACTGCTGTGCAGTCCAGGATTCCACACAGATGTGTTGGAGGTGCTGTGGTGGCCCTGCTCCTTAGGTGACAGTCATCTCTCAGTTCTCCTGACCTTGCTCCAGCCCCGCCCCCCCCCACAGTCTCTCAGCCCACTCATTAGTTATTCCTAAAATATGCTTGTGAGATATGCTTCCCCGCACATACCCCCACCACCACTATGCTCAAGAAATGACACCTGCATCACCCCTGGGTTGACTGTGACCCCCCCAGGTCTGCCCCAGCCTCCAAAGTGCCCCTCCCCCTTGCCCCAGCTCTCTCTTCTCTGCTCCCTGTCCTCCCACACACATCTTCTCGGTACTGATCTGCCACCTCCTTGACCTGCTGTCATCCAAGCAAATGACCTCTTTCCTTCACAAACAGCCATGTCAGGGTCTCTCTGCGTGAGCTCAGGTGCACTCTGCTCCTTCCTGGCCAGCCTGAGTGACCTGTCAGTATCACAGCCTTCCCCAGAGAGCCTCCCGCAGTGATCTGCTCCACACTGGCTCCTCGTTTTCTGAGATTCATCCTTTAGTGAATCTCAGTCTTGTATGTGAATAGGTGCATCTCCCATGGAAAGACGTTGAGCCCGCTGGGTAAGTGCATGTTGTCCATGACACGTAATGTTCATTCCCCAGCACCACACTCAGTGCACAGAAGTGGCAGACACTGCAGGTCAGTTGACATGAAGGGTAAATGGGCAGCTGCTATGTGATGTGATGGGGCCGCCGTGTCCTGTCTGTGGATGCTGCGCCTGGCCAGCAGCAGATAAACAGGGAGTCTGCTCTGCTCAGTCTGTTCCTCTGATGCCCGCATCTAATGGGTCTTCACCCATGTGACCTCAGTTCTCACAAGCGGGGGAGTGTGACCGTGTGGGTCTCACTTTATGGCAGCTCTGGTCACCTCAGGCAGGGCACAGAGGTCATGCCGGGGTTGAGCGGTTGTGCTCCTGTCGCCAGGACCTGTCTTCATCTTATCACTCCCTGTGTCGGCCTCACTGCATGAGCTGGAGTCTCCCCCACATAGAATTACACCCACGTGTGGGCATGGGTGGTGCACGACACACTGCAGCACCCCATCCAGCAGTGTGTCCCTGGTATAAAGACAGACGGGCGGCTGGATTCCAGGGCCCTGCACCCACATTGCTCGGATGATCGTGGGCACTCCAGCTCTGTGAGATGTAGTGAAGACGCCTTCCTTACAAGGTTGTGAGGCTTGTGTAGGGCCATTCCTGGAAGCACTTCACAGTTCCCCAGTGTGAGATGTGGGTGACCACAAGCAAGCAACCTGTGTCCCTAACAGGCTTGCTCACTACACCAGGGTGGGTGGCAGTTGCACCCTGGGAACCAGAGGACAGTGAGAGTGCCCCAGTACAGCACTGTCCTGTGACACCCACTCCTCGCTTACCTGCATGGGCAGAGCAAACCTTCCAGGTACAGGGAGAACCCAGACATAGCACAAATAGAAGTGTGAACCTTCCTGCAAACGCACTGGCTGTTACAGTCTTGGTGTAAAGTTCAGCCCAGACATGTCCTGGCCAGTCCTTCAACAGAGGGGCTCGTCACAGAGGCGGCCACCGCATCAGGTGCTCCCTGCAAGGTCAAGGTCTGGCCTGTTATTTCTAATGTATTTGCATTGCCTGATGCTTTCCTCCCCAAAACCCCTTGTAGAGAGACCTCCCTGCACAAATGGAAACGGTTAAAACACTGTCCTAAAATGCCAGGGCACAGCTCGTGCCCTGCTGGCCTCAGCATGCAGGAGAAGGACACTGACCACCTGCTAATCTATCCCCAGATGGAGGTGGACACCGAGGAGAAACGTCATCGCACACGGTCCAAAGGGGTTCGAGGTACGTCCACACTTCCCTGAGTTCCTGGAGGTTCCGCACGGGGCCACCTTCATCCTGTGGAAGCCGTTTGCTCGGTTCATGCTGACCGCTGCCTTGCCAACACCCTCGCGGGAATGTTCTGTGGAGGAGGGTGCTGTGGTAGATGACGCATTTTTATCTGTTTCCCTCTCTCTGCAGTCCCCGTGGAACCAGCCATACAGGAGTTGTTCAGGTCAGTGCTCTGTGGGTAAATGTGTCCCCGTTAGCACTTAGAAAGTCCACGCCCTCTCGCAGGTGGACTGCTCCCGAGCTCGTGGTGGCTTGCTCACACTCGCTGCACTGACGAGATGACCTCCCCCGAGACACGCTAATAAAAAGCATCCCTGACATCCCCCTCCAGGTTTTCGGTTTCTCTCTGTTCGTGTGTGTGGTCCTCCTCTCTGATGTCACTGCAGCTTTTGATCTAACCTGCCTGTGGCATGTGGCACCCATGTAATTAATTCTTTCCTGTTACAGCTGTCCCACTCCTGGCTGTGACGGCAGCGGTCACGTTAGTGGCAAATATGCGAGACACAGAAGGTAAGCCTGTGTTTTTCTATATTGTATGTCTCTCCTGACTTATGAACTCAACCTCGTGGTGACCACGAGTGGGCAGGTGTTCCTGGAGAACCTGCGTGTTGTTCTTTGTTTTCCCTCTGACACGAGCTCAGTCATTGTCTCTTACACGGGTTCTCAATACATCAGCCATTCTTCCCATTTCATGGGGCAGGATTTATGATAATACCTATGATGACACAAGTTAAGGTCAGCCTGAACCTGATTGTGCCACATGCACAGGGACAGCTTGCTGACACCCTCCTGCAATGTCACTGAGAAGGCTCCTTTCTCCTTCCCCGTTCTCTCATGCCGGTAGCTGCAGGACTATACATCATAGGTGGTAAATCACAGTGTGACCTTCGCGTCTTCCTGCAGGAACGTGGCTTCTGTAATTGAACAGTTAGTCCCAGGACAAGAACCCGAGCCCAGTTGGGGGCGGGGGCAGTGGGAGGGAGCAGGACAGATCGTCTCAGGAGAGTTTCTTGTCCTGAAGGGTTGTCTTATTCTGGTAAGTGCTGGGAGCTAGGTTGCTCAGGGAGACGAATGGGGAACACCTAGAGGGCAGGTGGCCAGGTGATGACTGCTGAAACACTCCTCAGCAGAGCTGTGCTGTGCTGTGCGTGCCGGAAGCTGAGCTGGTCGTGGGTGAGCCATTCAGACACACTCTCTGTGACCCTGCAATGCAGTTTCCGTTGTGACAGGGTAGAAGCATTTGCGGGCTGTAATGGATGTTTAGTGACTTGTCACAACTTGGGTTGCTTGGACCAAGCTCATTCAACCCACTGGGACCACGGATTCCAAGCTCAGATGCCAAAGCAGGGTGCCCACAGCACCGGGGCGGCCTTCCTTCTCTGGCTGCACTTGATGTCCTTTTCAGCTAAACGTTGACTGATGGGTAACATCAAGCAGTTATTTTGAATATCCTTTAGTAAAATCAAGGCAAAAATTACATATTACTACCCAAATCCCCACACCAGCATTTAAGGTGGCGGGGAGTTTTTAATCAGCACCAAAGGAACAGGACATTTTTTAAGGAAATTTTGTGACTTAATATATTAAATTTGACTTACTACATTAGTATAATTACTGTATTAAAGAGTAAATTACTGAACTATGTAACCTAGTTTATTTAAAGTATTGATGCTATCTTATAAAGAAGTATAAATATAAATCTTAATCTAAAAATGTTATAAAAAACACATTATTTATGTTTTCAGTGAAAAATAGGTTAGCAAAACATGAGTAAAAATCTAATTTTCCCCTAATCATCTCTCGATTAGTCAATAGTTAAATTTTATCATACTGTTAAAGAAATTATTAAATTTGGCTAAAAGGTTTTAATTAGGTGTCAGCTAGATATAATCTTTTTTAATCAAGTGAGAGGCTGGGAGGCAGAGACACAGACTCCTCGTGTGCACCACAACTGGGATCCACCCAGCAAGCCCACTAAGGGCTGATGCTCTGCCCATCTGAGGCCGCTGCTCCTTTGCTCGGCAACCGAGCTATTTTAGCACCTGAGGTGGAGGTCATGGAGCCGTTCTCAGCACCCGGGCCAACTCACTTGAACCAATGGATCCTTGGCTGCAGGAGGGGGAAAGAAAGATCGAGAGAGAGAGAAACGTGAACAGGAGGGGTGGAGAAGCAGATGAGTGCTTCTCCTGTGTGCCCTGACTGGGAATTGAACCCAGAATTTCCACATGCCTGGCCAGTGCTCTACCACCAAGCCAACCAGCCAGGGCCTTAGATATAATTTCATAACCATAGTTTTGCAGGAAAAAAATTACGAAGTTTTCAATCATCTCAGACACTGTGTTCCTGCCAAGGTGCACACAGTGCAGCTGTGGACAGATGTGTCCCTGTGGGCCATACGTGCGCTGGCCCTGCGTGAAGGCAGGTGCTTAGACATGGTCTAGGTATGCTGTGGCATGGCCTCAAGACACGTTGCTGATGTGGGCGCAAATGCCCTGGATCTCACAGGAGCTGAGAAGATGGGATTTTAGGGAGAGTCACAGAAACTTTCAAATTGAGAAATCTTTCAACAAATTTTTTAACTTAATTTTTAAGAATATTCTAATTTTTACCGTATTGTGTGTGATTGCTAGAATTCCTAATATTTTGAGGGAAATAGCTAAGTGGGAGATGTAAAAGGTATAGAGGTTGAAGAGCTGTTCCCAGTGCAGAGACGCAGGTCGGTTTCCCCTCCAGCACTCATGAGCCTCTTTGGACAGATCGCTGAGCGTGAAGGGTGTCATTCCCTCAGCTATGACGTGGAGCGTGGCAGTAAAACTGACCAGGTGAACGTCTGCTCACTCAGAAGCATCACCTTGAGGAGTCAAGTGGGGCTTTCTGGAGTTTGGGGGCCTTTTTGAGTTTTATATTTTGGTGTCTGCATGTTGTCAGTAATTTTTAACTAAGGACTGACACTTGAATTTCTTAGAGGAGGAAATACTCCTCCTAGAAGGCGAGAAACACGAGCACATTAACGTCTTTGGACGGTCACTCTGACACACTTGTGAAACCTCAGTTGTATCTACTGTGTTTCGCTCTGGTTTGAAAAGATTTCCAGCCTGGCCTATGGTGGCACAGTGGATAAATCGTCGACCTGGAACACTGAGGTCGCTGGTTCAAAACTCCAGGCCAAGGCACATATGGGAGTTGGTGCTTTCTGCTCCTCCCTCCTTCTCTCTCTCTCTCTCTCTCTTTCTCACCCTTTCTCTCTCCCCCCACCTCTCTAAAATGAATAAAAATATTTAAAGATTCCCAGCTTTACAACTCCTCCCTCCCCACAGCCTTGCACACGGCCCTCCCCGGTGTGACCCTGACCTCTGCTCTCATGTGTCTGCTGAGCCACAGGGCCCAGCCCGCCCTTCAGGTTGTTCAGGAATGGCAGCCTGTCTGGGTTCTGATGGAAGCATTTGGACTTCTGGTCTTTTAACAATAAGTTTTTCAATGACTGCATTTCTGTTAGGGCTACTGTTTTATTTTATTCATATGATACATCAGTTCATAGCCAAGTAAAACGGTGTTGGTGGTTCTGTTTATTTGAACATACAGAAAATAATTTGATGCAGGTATGTGGAATCAACAATATCAAAAATCAAAACAAGTCTTAGGAAATTTGATGCCGAATGCTGAAATGATACCTGCCAGCCAGTCTTGTTCTTTATTCTCTGTTCTAGTTTATTACACGTTTCGGGTGACGTGGTTAGTAGGATGATATGGGTTTCATGCGCATAGTCCTGAGACACCTCATCTCTTTACTGCTTTGCGCTCGCACCCAAAGTCAGCAGATATTTGATCTCCCAATCTCCCTTTCTATTATAAGAAAATTCCTATGGAAATTCAGTATTTGTTAAAGCTCCAGTATGTAGTCTGTTGCTTTGTAGGACACTCTCTGTGTGGCCCCCAATGGCTGTTGAGGAGCTGCTGAAACTGACAGCTCACAGATGTGTCCTCAGTGCAGAGCAGTGGGCTGTGGGACATTGGGGTGGTGGGCAGAGCAGAGCCAGCCCCCACACAGGCCCCATGGAGCAGGTGGCAACCCGGAAAAGGAGCTCACAATTTGAGATGCTGGTTAAACACTGGGGATGAAAGTGAAGGTTCTAGTACTTATTTTACTGAATGGCCTACCTTACTTCAAAACATGTGTCGTTCAAGAAAACATCATCTATTTGTAAATATTTATTTGTGTTACTAGTCCGTGACCAGTGTGATGTGGCCGATAAACACCCACATGCTGCCATCAAATGTCACAGAGAGGAAATAGGGAACTCAGGAGGGGGGTTGACACCCAGACTGCACCCAGGGATTTTACATGGTGTAGCATTCGGTTCTGAGTCCCTTGGCAGCCGAGGCCAACGGAGAAAAACAAAAGGAGCTCCCGTATCTGGGACAGGCTGTATCAGCTACTCAGAAGCGTCCCCTTGGCACTGAAGAGGAATGTGTTCGAATTCCCACACACTGACCGGTAGGGACCCAGCTTCGTCAACACTTTTGTGCCCTGATGTAGTCAGAGCCTCTCACGCAGCTACCAGATACAGCAGGCATTTAACTTCAGAAACATCATTAGTATCCGGACATAGCAATTTGAATCTGTTTTTCCAAAGAAGCTTTGTATTACTAGTGTAAGTATGACAGAAACACGGTGGCATTTCAGGCCAGAAGTCATTCTCCTATTATGAACCAAAATGCTAGCACAGTCTTTTCTGTGCACAGCAAGTCTGGCCTCTTTCTTTCAGCTCTCATTGTCAGAGCTAGCTGCGCATGTGGCTCGATGCCTTCTGCACTGAGTGCATATGACATTCCCTAAACTGTGCCCACGGTCGTTACACCCAGCTTCTCAGAGGTGGGGTCCCATCACAGAGCTTTCTTTGCAGATGCAAGAACTAACTCTCGGTCATCCTGAGTTCTCCAAAGTTGTTGTGAGACACCCACACTCAGCAAGCAAACTTCCTGGGCCCCTGCACTCTCTCCAATCCCCTCCATTTCCCCTGTGTGAGCAGACTGTGACCTGCGAGCCTTTAGAACAATCCTGGATGAAAAGCAAGCCATTCCCCATGTGCCCACAGCCATCTCTCCAGGGTGGGGAGGGCAGGAAGGCAATGGCCTGCTCCTCAACCTGCAGCTGTCTATTGGCAGGAGGACTCCAGCCAGGTGTGGGGTAGGGAGGTTCCATCCGAAGCCCGTGAACAAGTGAACCAAAGGGTTCAGTGCCCACCCTGCAGCTGCTGAGTGTCCCAACACCAGATCCCTGTGTCCCCAGCTGGGATATAAGGCCTGACACTTTCTGGTGAGAGCCCCAGACCAAAGACTGGCATCTATGGATGGGGGAAGACACGGTGAAAAAAAGCCACACATGCTTATAATGTTTGTGTCCAGTTCAAGCACCTGATAAGGAGACAGTGATATTAACCCAGGTGAATAGTGCAAACTGGTACTAAGATGTGAGCTAAAATGCCAAATACAAAGGCATTTCTGCCAGTCTGCTTGTGACAATTTGACTAAGATTGAAAATTCCAGTGTCGTAGAGTCACAGCTTGTTTTTTCTCCTCACGTTGATTTAAAATACTGTTTGTGTTAATACAATGTGCTACTTGATGCTGAGAAACAGAAGTATCTGTAGAAATTAAGCGTACCACCAGAGTAACAGTCAGCTTATTGTTCTTGAAGTGTTTTTTTAATTTTCGCAATAACATTATGTAAGGTACTTTTCCCCGCTGAGAAAGAAGGAAGGGGGGCCGAAAGCCACAAAGTGTGGAATAATAAGAGGCTTTATTAAGTACCACGCATCCCGCCCGACGATGTCCCCCAGCCCCGGCAGAGGGGGTCAGAGGCTAGGGGAGTCACGCAAATTAGACTGCGTGAGAGGATTTAAAGGGGTCCTAAGGGTCCTTTAGGGTGGGCGAGCTTATATGATGTGGCAAAATCTCACTGGCTGACGGACAGTCTCTTCTCTCCCAAGACCTCTGGGAAGTTTATTTTTTGCGTACTTAGTCGTGTGGGTAGTCCTAGCCAAAAGTCAGGGGTCTGAGTTCTTCACGTGACCATCCCCCATTGCTAACCACCCTACACATTTAGAAATAGGAATAATCAAAATTTATTGCTATCTATTACAGATGACTATTAAATGATGAAGAGGAATTTGAATTTCAGCCTTCCTTGTAATAGTTATGCACATACTGGAACATTTGAAATTAATTGGGTTCACTTTCTTCTTTCTGAATAGTGACTTTTGTGTAAGCCTCTAACGAGAGCGAGCTCCTATTATGGACTCCCTCTGCATGTCTGTCTTGTGATCCTCTGGGTTTCTTTCTGTAATTCAGTGGGTTTCATTTACATTTATCCTTCATTGCCATTGTTTAACTTATGTGTTGAGCCTACAGTCCTGATGGAATATTTGACCCAGAATTTAGCTTTAGAGTCTTGCACACTCAACAAGCACCCAAAAGTCTGGCAATGGGCATTGCCGTTATTTTAAATCTTCCCAACTGAGAAAATTCGGAGCCAAATCAACTAATCTTGAAACTTTAAAATGAAAAGTTCCAAATGTTAGCTCTTCTTTTTTTATTAGAAAAGTAATGGATTTCGCCCTGGCCGCATGGCTCAGTGAATAAAGTGTCGTCCTGGAGCACCAAGGTCGTAAGTTCGATCCCCAGTCAGGGCAAGAATGAGAAGCAATCAGTAAGTGCACAATTAGATGGAGCAACTTAAGTGGAACATCAAGTCGATGCTTCTTTCTCTCTCTCAATCAATGGAAATTTTTTAAAGAAGAAGAAAATCATTGGGTTCCCTCTGGCTTATTGTGAATATTCCTTATTCAGATTTTTCCCATATCCTATACCTTCGCACCCACCAGTGTGATTGCCGTGGCGGCAGCCGCGGGTGAATAATTGCCTGTCTTCACGGGCTTGTTCTGGAACCGAGGTGGAGGGCTTGCTTCCTGATGTATGCACGCCTCGTTTGGATTCTGCCAACAGCCCCAGGGCTGTATTATTCATGCCTTGACAGAGAGCTCTCACTAAAAGCCTTGGAACAGAGCCAGGTACTGGCGAGAGATAGTGGAGCATCGCAGCCTGCAGCTGAGAGGGGCATCTGTAATCCAGAAAGGGGGGAGGAGACAAAGAGGAAGACAGAGAGAAATAGGAACCCCTGCGCCTCCCTCTTCACCCGTTTCACATTGATAGAAATTTCATTTGCATTGAAATAAAATGCCCTAAAAATAATTGCATTTTTTTTCCTAACCACGCTTGAAAGTTTAACACAATTTTCCACGTTTAATTGCAAAGCTGATTTTAATTAGTAAGGCCCCGCATGTGAAAAATGAAGATTCACTCGGGTGCACGGAACACAGGGCGGTGTCTGCTGAATGCGCTAATTAATGTACGGCTGCCATACAACAGGGCGCGCTGCGGGGTGTTTATGGAAAACTCTGTGCACACAGCCGCCCAGCCAGTCCTGTGCTTCAGTTCATGAACCCACAACAGCAAGCCCCCTTCGTTCTTTATGGGGCATCACGGTGCGTGCTGTCCCCATCCATAAACTTGACAGCATGCCTGTCCTTTTCACTGTTTGTCGCTGACGCTGTAAGTCAGAGGTTAGGGCGCCCATGTCAGCATCGTTTGATGGCTTCCACAGTTGCACACACAGCAACAATTGTAGGAGTGGAGGGTCAAGGCAGGTGGTTACCTGGACTCATCATTGTCCCGACACCTTAGTATTAATCGCATGTGTGCAGACACACCATCCTCAGCATGGTCTTTTGGACTATGGTGGCAGTTAACCTTTTTCTTTGTCACAATAAATCCCCTATTAAAAAAAAAAAAAAAGACCATTGGCAGTTAGTTATCCTAAAAACAAATTGCCCACTGCCAGTCTACCACATGCCTGCTCACATGGATATACCTCTGGGCACCTTAAGATCCAGTGTGACTGAGTCAGGTACTTAAAACTAAGAAACAAAGTATTTACTGCACTTCAGGATGTCTTTTTAACGTTTGATAAAATTAAATACATTTTTTCAAATAATTCTGCACAAGAGAAGGAACATAGGTATTTCAGATGGTTTATGTGGTATATAAAAACACATAACAATGGGTTTGGAATGTGAGCAGACTGCACAACTATAGTTGTTGTACAGTAGAGCCATTGTCCGGGTTTAGCCCACCAAAAAACACACGGTTCATTTAGGACTCCTGCCATCAGCGCCAGGATCGTAGCAGACACAGTGGACAATTCTCAGATCTGGTGTAGGGATGGTGGGGTCCTGAAGCAGCCATGAGGGGTATCAGAGCAGGGAGCCTGCTGTGTAATTGTGAACGGTGGCCACAAGGCACCTGCAGCTGGCCAGCGCCATGACCTCAAGCTTGTCCTCCACCTGAGTATGTGGCCCTCTGCTGGTGCCTTTTCCTGCTGATGGGAGAGGCAGGCCCTGAGCTATGGCTGTCGGACAGCTCTGTGGGCTCCGTCCACCGAGGGGTGTGTGTCCCCCACTCACAGTGAGGATTGCAGGGGAGAATGGACAGGACCTGAGAGTGTGTGAGCCCAGCACACCAGCCTAACTTAACTCAGGTGACAGAATGGTTCTGACGACCTGTCTGTGTGCCTGGAGTCTGCGTCAGCACTGGTGATTTCGGGGAACCCCCTCGTGACCAGTATTGGGACCCAGCTCTTCAGTCCACACCACAGGACAGTCAGCTTGCCGTTGTTATTGCTTGTGTTCACGGCTGAGAGGATGGAGGAGTGGTCAGCACAGCCTTGCAGCAAGAGCTCCTCCAACCCGTCCTGACAAGGGCATCTTGCTTCCAATGCTGGACCACAAAATACGATGGGAGCCCCCTCTTCCTGCCTGACTCAGTGAGATAGAGAGGGAGGAAATGCTGTCCTCAAGGTGTCCTCTGAGAACGTTTCTGTGAGTGTCGGTGTGACCCCAGCTGCAGTGAGTGGACCTCCCTCACACTGGCTGATGTGACACAGGCTACAGTCTGGAACTGGCCATCGAGCGCTGGGTATTGGCATAGCTCAAGGCAGAGGTTTCTCTCTGTCTCCAGGTACCTGTCTTGCAACCCTCTGTCCTCCTGACCTCCCTCCCCTGCGTCCTGGGAAGAGACCACACCTAGCCTAACAGCTGCTCCTGCCCGCGCCCAGGGGAGGCCAAGGGCCAGTTCTGAAGCTGTCTCAGGAGAAACCACCAGCAGCACCCTCAGTGCTGGTGTTGAGCCGGGCACCATAGTTTCCGAGCCAGCCCTGGACTGAAGGCTAGCCAGCTGCCCCTAAGACAGTGGATCTCTGAGGGCACCCCTGGCCTGGAGCGTCAGCGTCATCTGAAACTTTCTAGAAAGGCATATTCTTGGATCCAGCACTCTGTTTCCATGCCCCTCCAGGAGACTCTTGATGGTGCCCACGTGTGAGAACCACTGCCCAGAGGAACAGGCCTGTGAGCCAAGGACAGACTCCCGATTGCATGGGGTTCTGGTGACATTCTGAACACGTTGCTAGAACACAGAGTCACAGCCGTGTGATCAGAGAACCAAAGCAAACAGGCATCAAACCTCGCCCCAAGGACCGTTAGTGCCAGACACTGGCGCACAGATCTGATGCGGACCCTGTTCCCCCTTAGGATCTGCGTGTGGCCTAGGACCGTCCATGCCATGGTAGCCAGACTAGTGCTACAGCGCACATCCCCAACCACACCCCAGGTTGCGGCCACCGGCTTTAGTCCCGAAGCATCCAGTGGCCATAGAGGATGACGTCTAACGGGGGCAGTGTCACTGTCCCTTTCACTCTCAGTGCATGATGGGTTTATGAAACTGACAGGGAACTGTTTGGGAGTACTCGGTGCTGTCTGCCTGGGGGTGGGGCAGCCTAGTGTGTGGTGGGTCAGGGCTGTGCACCCAGCGCTCCTGCTCAGTCCTGCCCCCACGTTGGGGTTCCCAGGGCTGTCACAGGCTTTGGGTCCCACACTGGTGAGGTCCGGAGGCTCTGGGCTGCTCACAGCTCCCACCGGGCCCTGCCTTGTGTATGTCACTTGCCCTGAACAGAGCCCAGTGACAGGAGCACACGGGTAGCAGAGGGCAGAGCAGCTCCACCAAAGAAAACCTGTGTGAATTCAGCCCAGTGAAGGTGCCTGTGCCCTCACCCAGAGAGGACTGCTGGCCTCAGGCTGGGCCCTTAAGATGAATGCACCTTCCCTGTCCAGTTAAAGGAAGCCCTGAGTTCCACCTGTGTGTTTTAGGTTTACGAGATCCACTCCCTGTAATCCACTCCTCTGCAGTCTGCCAACACCACCCAATGCTGCATCTGACGTGGCTAGAGACGAGCCCCGTGTACGGGGAGCGGGGGGGGGGGGGGGGGGCATTACCTGAAACCTCAGGAAGGAGAGAGAGAGCATCCTGGAAGAAATTCTACTCACAGATAATGTGTTGCGACTCAGTGATGTTCTCCCATCACCTGCCTGCTCTTCAGTCAATCAGATGGCTAGTTGTGCTTCTGAATGGACTGTGTGGACCCACTGGGCGCCAGTGTTAGAGCCGCAGACGAAACAGGGCGGGAGAGGAGTGGGCAGTGGCCATCCATCTCTCCTTCCTGACAGCTGCCCAGTCCAGCCTTCCCGCCCAGCAGGAACTGAGAACTGCAGACAGTGGGTCCAGCAGTCCTGGCCCAACAGCAGCTTGTGCTTCTCCGTTCACAGGCAGGTCCATGAACAAATTATGGGGCAGCTGCTTGGCCCTGGGTATGAGAAGAGACTCCACTCTCTGGGTGAGGGGGGAGAGGGTGTGGGAGGCAGACAAGAGGCCCTTCCCCACTGTTTAGGTGGCCGGCTCTATCAGGCAGGCTGTGTGTGGGACACAGAGGTGGACTGCAGAGGCATGGGGCTGATCTACCCTGCTCTCAGGGCCCATGCAGCAGTAACAGCACCTGAGCAGCATGTCTGGGGGAGGCATGCGGCCGTGGGCAAGCCCAGCCCAGGCTGTGCTGTCAGCCCTGCAGCCTCTGCGTGCAACAACACCACAGTCACGTGCTTCAGCCCAACCGCTCTGCCATCCCTCTAGTCAACCTCTTTCTGCCCACGGCTGCAGTACTGATCAGATTCTTACCATAAGGTGCACAAGCTGAGTGGCAAGTGAATTGAACTCCCCCGAGGCAACACGGCTTTGTCAGCGAGCTTCTTAAATTAACGTAAATTGAGGTGTAATAGAGGGTGGTGGCGGCACAGGACACGGGGGCTGGAGCTGTCACCAGAGCCCTCTCACCAGCACTAAGCGTCATTCAGTTCCTGCATCCCTATCCAGGCCACTGTGGGCCTGCCTGGAGTCAAGGTACATGGCACAGGCTCCCAGCTCCCCGTCCCACTGGGAAAGAGAGATGGTCCCATGCTTATCAGCATCAGAAGTGTTTCAGAATCTGAAGAATATAAAGTTTGCTTTTCAGATTTTTTACACAGATTTTCCAGGAGGTGTTTTATTAGCAAGAAAAACCAAAAGAAACGCTGTATGGGTTCAGTATGACTAAGATTAAAGGTAGATAAATGCTCGGGGGTTTTTTTGTTTTTGTTTTTTTTCTGAAGTGAGAAGAGGGGGAGGCAGAGAGACAGACTCCCACATGCACTCAGCCAGGATCCACCCCACATGCCCACCAGGAGCGATGCTCTGCCCACTTAGGATGTTGCTCCACTGCAACTGGAGCCATTCTAGCACCTGAGGCAGAGGTCATGGAGCCATCCTCAGTGCCCAGGCCAACCTTGCTCCAATGGAGCCTTGGCTGTGGAAGGGGAAGAGAGAGATAGAGAGAAAGGAGAGAGGGGAGGGGGGAGAAACAGATGGGCACTTCTCCTGTGTGCCCTGACTGGGAATCAAACCCGGGACTTCCACACGCCAGGCCGACACTTTAGCTGAGCCAACCGACCAGGGCTTGTTTTCTTAAATGAAGACTAAAAACAAAATTGTAAAGGAGATAATTATGGAAACGGGTGGTCTTTTATTAGTACCAGCTGTGTGGTCACCGTGCCCACCTAGAGCCCAAAATATCAGTAACCACCGCTAGGTTTTTTCTGTGATTTTTAATGGACTTTTGCTACTTTTTAACTTAGTCTCATATTATAGATGTAAATTTGTATTTGCTTAAATGTTTACTTACCCTGGTAACATGAGCCTTTTTCAATGTCATTCAATGTTTTTTTCACTACCTTCCATCCAGAGGTAGTGGTGTCATGTATGCGGCACTTCTCTTGTTGGAATCTAGATTTTTAAAACCATTTCCATATTATAAACCATGTGTGATAAAGACCTTCAGAGACAGTTTCCCACTACTGTGGGCTCTCCCTTGGGACCGGCGTCGGGGGAGCGCTGGGTGCAGGGCTGAGCGTCACTGCCCGGGCTCTGCAGCAGATGGGACCCGCTAATCGCACCACTGGAACCGAGGGATGCCCTGTATCTGGCCACAGATAGCGTGGAGTGTAATTGTTTTAGGCATACTCTCTTCTTATGCAGAAGAGTTAACTGTGTGTAAAAGGGCTGATCTGTAAAGGATTGATTTTTTTTCAAGAATGGCTTTGCTAGGAAATTTTGGAAGGAGTCAATGCTCGCCATCTAAGTCACACCTTTCCTCACATGGCATTCGAGTGAGCTCGCCTCCCAGCTCCCTCTTCACTAAGATGGGTTTTATTCCATCACTAGTAAGCAGAGGGCAATGCTCTCGCTCTGTCCTGGTCACTGGACAGGCCCACCCAGCCGGCCACCCACCTGACTCTGGACTTGGAGCCCAGAAGTAGGAGAGGACTGAGGGATCAGAGTGTGTCATGCAGGGACAGAGCATCTCACAGGACAGCATGGAAGCTGCCCTCCCTACACATCTGCCTGTCCTTGGCTGAGAGCCTGGTCTGGAGCCCATGACCCTGACCATGTCCTTGCGTCCCAAGGTCTGTGGCCCCTGACCATTTCCGCTGCGTCCCGAGGTCGCCTGGGTGACATCTCGCAATGAGGATTGAGACACACACTGTGTGGCCACTCGAGAGCTTGGTCAGAGAAGGAGCCTGAAACCTAGCTCTTCTGGTCCCAGACCCGCCCCCAGCAAGAAGCCTGAGATCTGGCAGCACGGGGAGGAGGATAGGTAGTTCCTAAGGACACGACAGATGAGAAGAAAGAGTTTTGTCTGTTTAGTGTTGTTCAACGTGGACACAGAAGAGATGGTTTAGGCGCCACGGAGCAGCGCCCTTCATGGCAGCCACTGGCTGAGTGCAGCCCAGGGGCTTAGTTTGGACCCGAGGCAGTACTCACCTGGAGCCCACGTGCAGAGCTGCTTGCTCTTCCTCAGGCCCTCCGTACGCTTTCTGCACCACGGAAACAAAGAACACTCATTTCTTAAAAAAAAACATTTTTCAAGTTTTATCTCTAGATCTTAGCCCAAGTGCATGAACCAAGGTTCGGCTGTGTTTGCAGATGGCCCTTCCGAAACCTGTCCCCTTTCCACAGGTGACAGTGGGCACATGCTGGGACCTGCAAGGGAGGCTCTATGACCAGGTCAGACTGTGCCATGGGGGCCCTGCTGAAAATGGTTAGCGCCTCTTCACCAAAACACCTGGTCTCACCGTCAGTGAGCTTACACCGTAACAGTTTCTCCTTGGGGCTCAAAGCTCTGCACAGCTTCAGAGGAACTTGAAGCCCAGAGAAGTAAGGACCTACATCTCAGAAGTTGGTGTGAGGGGCAGCAGAGCTGGCGCCCTCACACACACCTGGGACATCATACCCACCGAGACCCGGAGTGGAGTCTCGTCTGAGCAAGCAGTGACTGCAGCAGTTGGCAGCACTCTGCTGAAGCCCTTCTGATGGTGAATTCTAGAAGGCCGCAGCCAGGTCACAGCCACACTGGGCATGTCCCCCGAGGGCACACCCCTGCTCATACACACACCAAGCTGGAGACAGGCAGACAGAGATGCTGCGCTCAGAGATCTGAGAGACCCCGAAAGGATGCTTGGCACATAGAGCACCATTCTTGTGGGCTCTGGAATGGGGACTTCCATCGCTTCTCATGGGATTACTGTAGGAGAAGCAGAGTCGCCTGTTTAAAACCTGTGTCATGTATCAGGAGAAACTCTGACAACACTTGTCATCTGAGTTTAGAAAAAGAAAGAGTGGCGCTGAGGGATGGAGAGCCACAGCCTGGAATGCAGTGTCCTGTGACCAGTGCCACACCCGCAGTGATGGGAACGTCTACAAATTGTACACCCATGTGCTGTGTCGCAGAGCAGGGCAGTGACACAGTGAGTCTTGTGTGCGCTTCCCTAGAACAAGTGTCTCTCATGCTGGAATACGAGGAGTTGTCCCCCTAGACACTGCCCAGCAGTGTGTGGAACCCGATGATGGGGAAGTGGTTGTAAGTTATGCTTTAACCAAACAGTGTGGGCACCACAGCTGTAACCAACCTTGGTCACAGAAGTTTATTTTTTTTATTGATTTTTAGAGAGAAAGAGAGAGACATTGCTTTGTTGTTCCACTTATCTATGCATTCCTTGGATTATTCTTGCATTTGCCCTCACCCGGGTGGGGGGTACAACCTGCAACAGTATATCAGGACGACACTCCAACCCACCGAGCTACCTGGCCAGGGCCTTGCCACAGAAATTTCAATTGGTATTTTCCCAGGAACATAGTTTGAATCCTCTTTATAACAACTCTTTCTGAAGGCACATTATTTTTAGCCTGGTGTCCATTAGACTGTGGATCACCTTTGAAAATCTGTGGGGTCTAAGCTTGTGTGTTTTGCTTATAGGAACTTATTAGAAAAATGCATGTTTAAGAAGATTTACAGTTTCTAGAAAAGTTGTATTTGCCTGAAGTGTGCATATGCGTGTAAATATGTTTACATGTCTGTGCACTTACAAAGTGGTATATACCATGCATATGTTTTCATATGGGCATATTTCTTTGCACCAAAATGCTCATGTGTCCCTTCCATCCCTGAGCAAAATGTGTCAACATCTCAACCCTTCAACTACCAGGATGTTAAATATTTAACAATTGAATAATTTATTATCTACATGTAGACGTCCATATATAGACAAAGTACTCTGTCCTAGAGGGTCTGAAAAAGAGGAATGTTGTATATTTGAGAAAGAGTAGGGGATTTTTGCCACTTTGTTTTTATGTATTTTGTTATATATTTGCCCCCAGGACAAAGATATAACTGGTAGAATCATAAATTTTTATCCAGCCTGCTTCTCAGTTCTCCCTAAGCCTCTTAGTTATTGTGATTCAGAGTAGTGCTGGTGTGACTTCAGGAGCTTGATCATAATTACCGCAGTAGTAAGTGTTGCTCAGTGTTGATTATTACTACAGTAGTAAGCATTGCTCAGTGTTGATTATTACCGCGGTAGTAAGCGTTGCTCAGTGTTGATTATTACCGCGGTAGTAAGCGTTGCTCAGTGTTGATTATTACTGTGGTAGTAAGCGTTGCTCAGTGTTGATTATTACCACGGTAGTAAGTTTTGCTCAGTGTTGATTATTACCGCGGTAGTAAATGTTGCTCAGTGTTGATTATTACTGCAGTGGTGAGTGTTGCTCAGTGTTATTATTGCAGTAGTGAGTGTTGCTACAGTACTAAGTACCTGCAGCAGTACGAAGTGGAACAGTCACTTGCTAAGGATATAGTCACAGTTGCTGCCTCAAGAGCTGAATTTCTTCCTCTGGACTAAATACAGACCAAGCAGATTGCTGCTGTGTCCCCGTGAAACGTGGCCTGGCAGCCCTGTGATGGAGACGGCTGTCAGTGTGTCAGCACTCGGAAAGATAAAGTAAGGTAAAGCATTAGCAAACTAGGCTGCTGGCAGTCTGACGAATGTGGCGTTCCTCTCAGCAGTGTTTCTCTCCATCAGTGCTCCTCGGGACATGTCCCTTTAAGCTCACGTAAGGGCTGAAGACACAGTGAGTTGTTGGAATGCAGCGCCTGGATACATCCTCAGTGGGAGTCACTTTTCTGGTTAGCGTCCATTTCAGCTTCCATCAGAGAAGGGATATTTGCTTGATGGGTGGCAAGTGTGGTTTGGTGCTGACCTTGTGCCTGTCATTTAAGCTGACTGGCCTTGGTGTCTTCACTTTCTGGGTGACTTCTGAGGTCCCTCTCTCCTCTAGAGTCTATTGTTCTGAGGACATGAGGACACTGTCTTAGTCATGCCTCCAAACACATGACTCACTAGCTCGTAATAAGTTGGCCACTTCAGGAAACCTTGTAAACCATTTGAGATGTTTAGCTAAAATAGAGTCTAAGTATATTTTTATAGCAGTTTAATATGCCATCGTTACTGCCAAGACATACAGTAGGTTGTTTGGATCATTCCATTGTAAGTCTCAGCATTCTAATGTGTGGAGCAGACAGTAGATGTCCTCTGGTCAGAAAGGAGACAGCATACATTTTGTCGAAAACCAGATGCTGGTAGAACCAAACCTATAGCCAGGTGGGCCCAGACCAAGGTGTAAAAATACCCACTGGCAGCAACAAGGGTGTTGAATGCGCTCCTGCTCTGGCCTGTGGGATGTAGAGCAGTGAGGTGGCGTGGTCTCCACGGCCTGGGAGAAAGCCGTGAAGTCAGGGTCAGGTGAGCAAATGGGGACAAGTCAAGAACCACACAAGGTGCTTCACAAGATTGAGGCTCAGTGCCTAACGTGCAGCGTTTGTTTTTTTGTCAGGGTTCTGGTCACCTTTAAATCTTTTCCATATGTTTATTGCCTGTTTTTATATCTTCCTTGGAGAATGGTACAGAGTTCTTTGTGGCAGAGGGCCCTGAATTCTCAAATGATTAGGAATGACTATAGGGAGAAAGGAGAACTTGAGGTCCATCATCTTTGAAGGGTGGGAGAGGGCGTTGCAGGCCAGTGTGGTCATAAGTGAACATGGCATTGCAGGGCACATATAGTGGAACATGGGTGCCCACAGCGAAGGGTGAATGTGGGCAGACAGTGAGGTCTACCATTCTGTCGAGAGGATGGGAGCTGCAGTGGACAGGTCCTAATGTTAAGTGAGCAGTGTTTGAATTCAAGACGCCATTGCACAGTTGCACACACATCAGCTACAACTCCTTGACAGACCTCACTGAAATGGCAGCCAAGTCTGGTTCTTAAAGAAAAAGGACACCAGGAAAATGACAGGAGAGGAAGGAATGGGAGCCGGAAGCAGAAGGCATGAGCCCTGTATGGGCAGCAGATGGCCACCCACCCTCAACTAAAGCTGAGTCTTGGGGGATCTGAAAACCCCTGAGAGGAGCCCCTAGTACTCCAGAGTTGGTGGTACCAATAGCTTCCGGAGGAGTTGGTGACAGTGGACCTGTAGGTGAACTTGGGCGAGAATCTGGCCATTCTACTTCCCAAGCCAGGTGAGCTCACCATAGTGACATAACAAGCTTAGAGAGCTGTCTCAGTGGGGACAAAGCAGCCTGGTCACCAGAGAGCTGAGCCCTAGCAGGAAGGCTCGGCTGCTGTCTGGGCACTGATGGTGGAGGGTTTCATGTCTCCCGTCTCCCCCACAGGACTCCAAGTACATGTCTACCAGCAGGGGCCCGCCCCTGCGAGCTGGGCCCTCCCCTGGTAGCTGGACCTGCTATGCGAGCTGGGCCCGCCCCGGCAAACTGAAAGGAGCCTCCTGGGAGAAACGGACCAGCCTACAAGAAAAAAGAAACACCTTGTTTCAGATCACCTGGCTAAGCAGCCTCCTTAGATCAGCGCCCAGAGCTCTTAGTCACCAGAGTTCTACCCTGAAGATGAGTTGGCCAGAGACTGGTTGTGGGAAAAGCCCTGGAGATAAAAACAATACAATAGAAAGAAGACAGGTTGCAGGAAACAGAGAAAGACATTTTTCAAAAAAAATTTAAGACAAAGAAATAGGAAGATTGTTCACTTAGAAAACTATTAGAGAAAGAAAAATATCATATGACCTCACTCATTTGAAGAATCCAATGAACAATGGAACTGAGGAACGAAATAGAGACAGAGGCAGGATCAAAGGGACCAGAGGGAAAGTGGACAGAGGGAATGGGGATGAGAGGATGGGATCACAGAAGGGAAGGAGGTTGGTGAAAATATATATACATAACACAGCGTTATAGAGGGCAGAAAAGCAAATCCTGGTAGGAAGGGGGGAGAGCGTTGGGGGCAATGGGGTAAGGGGGATATTGAGGGGAACATGGGGTTGGGGGGTGGATGTATTTGGTGGGACACTTGAATCTATGTAAACACAATAAATTTAAATAAGAAAATAGAAAACTATTAGAAACTCTAAGAAATTTTAAAAAGTGAAAAATAGCAAGAAATTAAAACTTAAGAGAAGAATTGAAGATAAAGTTGAAGAAATCTCCCAGTTAGGAAACAAAACTGTGGAGAAAATACAGGAAAGAAAAGATAAGAAAGCAATAAAACCCACCCAGGAGATAGAACATCCAAATAATAGTCATTCCAGAACAAGAGGAGAGAGGAAACAGGATAAAACAGTGCAATAAGCAGCCCAGATGTCGCACTGGACTGGATTTCCTATCAGCACAACCCCCAGCGCTGAGCACAGGAGTGAGCCCACCCCCAATGAGAACAGGAAGCTGAGCTGGGACGCCCCTGCACACCGGAGACTGGGTGGAGGGCCCATCATGGTGTCTGCCACGGCCATTACCTGCACGTCACCTTGGCTCCAGCATCTCTGTGATCCTGAATGCTTCCATTTATTCCCTGTGGTGTCTGTCAATGTGGGGTTTTGTTGTCTTTTTAGGAGCACTCATCTGTGCTGATGCACACAAGCCCAGAGGCTCTGGTATGACGCGGCTGTGAGGTGGGTGGGCTGCCCCAGTGCCTGGCCCCACAGCTCCTGCAGCTAGATGGGCAGCACCTGTGCTTCTCCATAGACAGCCTGTCCTGCCAGGCTGCCGGCCGCCTCGTCGGCACACACGGTGTTCACAGAGCGTGGTTTTAGGAGGGCCCACACTCCCCAGACACACACTCCAGAATTGCTCCCAAAGCTGTGCTCTGAGATACAACAGCTCCTGGGGCTCGTGGCCCAGGTGCATTGTGGGTTTGAGCAGGTTCTTGTGCATGTGCTGTTAGATGTGGATGAAATGGAGTCGTTTGTGGGCTTGAATTTGTTGTCACGCAAGAACTGGAAGTCCAAGGGAGTGGATCATGCAGAGCAGGACAGAACGGGGTTTGTTGGTGTTGAGTGCAGTTTTATTGACAGTTGACCGTAATAGAGACAGAAGACCTTGAGTGTCCACCCAACCTGTGAACTGACGAGTGATACGAGAAGTCTGAGAGCAGCTGCTTCCACACAGCTGAACATGGAATCCCGCAGTTACGGACGCAGGCTCAGGAAGCACCTGGCCCGGGAAAACAGCACTGAACCACTGCTGTGGCCGCTCCAGGTGTGGTCTGAGCAGCCAGGGAGCCACCTGGCGTTTGGGAGCCAAGTGTGTGTGGTGAAAGCAGAGAATACAACACGGAGCTTCTAAGTGCCAGGTCTATGCTGTCACTACATGGAGGAGGGCGTTTGAGTAACATTACTGTGTGGCACAGAGCCGACAGGTTTGACATCAGGACCTCCTGTCTGCAGGAGTCTGACAGTGAGGGGGGCCCAGGCACTGGTGCTAGTGAGTGACACCTGTTGCGAGGTAGTGTTGATGTATCAATTTGCTTCTGAACTGAGAAGAGAGCAGAGACAGGAGAATGTACCCACAGCCACCATGACTCACAGTCATGAGCAGACGCTGAAGGAGTGAATACACACTTCCTATTATACTCA
This sequence comes from Rhynchonycteris naso, assembly GCA_037038555.1. Lineage (NCBI taxonomy): Eukaryota > Metazoa > Chordata > Mammalia > Chiroptera > Emballonuridae > Rhynchonycteris > Rhynchonycteris naso. The sequence goes on from CM073001.1 coordinate 110,327,263, forward strand.
CTGTTACCTGGGCAAGCACAGAGTGGACCCATTAGACAAGTTGGCTCAGACCCTGGACCTCCTCGTGAGAAGAGTGGTTGGTGTAGAACTTAGACTTGATGAGTCATCAGGGAGAAATTCAACAGACAGAGTGGAGAGCAGGCTAGGGACAAACCAGTTCAACACCGTGGAATATTCTCCTGAGATTTTGACTCAGATTCTCCCCAAAACCTGTAAAAATTTGCATGAAAGAAATCTCAGAATTATGTTTATTTTATATTAGGAACACTATGCACACCAGTATTTGTTTTCTTCAGTTTTTTTCTGGCTATAAGAGGCGTTACTCTTGTTTTGATGATTACATTGCTAAGAGATAACTTTTAAAAGGCCAGTGACCAGTCCCCCTGGTGTTTCTTAGGCTACTGGCATGGCCTGCACTCTGCCTCTCCATCCCAGCTGCCCCACCCTTGTCATCCCCTTCCTTACACACGCGTGTGACCTTGCCATCCCACTTCCTTACACATGTGTGTGATTGCATTTCTGATGACTCCCTGTCTCCAGCACAGGAGCCTGGAGTCCTGGTTACCCCACAGACTCTCTGACCCATCTCCTCGCCCCCTGCCCTGCCATCCTCATGCCCGCGCACCTTCACGCCCTTTCCACTCTAGTGTTTTGTATTAATCTAGTTTTATTAAAACTATTGTATCATGGTCTTTTTTACAGTCAGGTCTTTGCAAATTCTGTCTTGCTTGAAATGTATGGAAATAGTCTTCTTCCTCCCACACGCCGTGTGTGTCTCCTTCAAAGCCCATCTCCAGAGTCGCCCTTTCTGGGGGCTCCCTGACTCCCTGACAGGCAGTTCTTGTTTTTCACAACAGAGCGCCCTCTACTTATTTCTGGCATAACATGTGTCACATTTCATCCACGTGCTGAACAACATAGCGGGTATTTGGTGCACTGTGGGGAACAGTGAGCAGTGTGTCCAAGGCAGTGTTACTGATGTGGCTAAGTCTCGTGGGCCATCAGCGCAGTGAGGTGGGGTCTGTGCCATCAACGCAGTGAGGTGGGGTCAGTGCCGTCAGCTCGGTGAGGCAGGGTCTGTGTAGTGAGGTGTGGTCTAGGCTGTCAGTGCAGTGAGGTGGGGTCTGTGTCATCAGCGCAGTGAGGTGGGGTCTGTACAGTAAGGTGGGAGTCTATGCAGTGAGGTAGGGTCTAGACCGTCAGTGCAGTGAGGCGGGTCTGTGCAGTGAAGTGGGGTCTGTGCAGTGAGGTGCGGGTCTGTGCAGTGAGGCGGGGTCTGTGCCATCAGTGCAGTGAGGTAGGGTCAGTACAGAGAGGCAGGGTCTATACAGTGAGGTGGGGTCAGTACAGTGAGGTGAGGTCTGTGCAGTAAGGCGGGATCTGGGCCCTTCACCTTTGAATCAACAGCATTACAGAGTCCCGCCTGGGGGAGGCTCCCAAATCAACGAGCATTGGAAGGGGTCATGACTGAATGCATATTTCTCCACAGCCAGGTCCAGATATGGCTCAGAGACTAGGGGAACCCCCTACCCAGTTGCTCATTGGGGGGGGGGGAGGTCACACGTCCCAGTTGAAACCAGGGGCACATGCCCACAGCACGCTGGCTTCTCTGTCTTCTCCCCCTTACTCCTTGCAGCATATACATAGCATTTCCAGGAAGAGAGCTGCACATAGCAGCATAGCTTTGGAAAATTGCCAAGTTCAAGGAGAAGTGGCGAGCTGCTACTACACAGTTCGTAGCCACATCTGGGCCAATTCCAACATGACTCAGTGATGACTGCCAATAGGCTAAACCTGGCCCTGTGCTGCTGAGACAGACATGGGCTGTAGGGGTGTGGGCTGCCCTTGCTCTCATCAGCAGCCGTTTGTGGTTGTTATGTCCACAGATAGCACACGTCTGAATCCCTCCAAAGCTATTTCACAGTGTGTTTTATGGTCTGTGTGAACTTGTCCTTCTGCTCCCATGAACGTTGGTGAGTTTGTGTTGTAAGCAGCTGGGGTTATGCGAGTGCCTCACAAAGCCCCTGGGTTTTATAGAGTCTTGGCTGTTGTGTGGGACGATGGCACGGAGAAGCTGGGAGGTCAGACCTAGTGTTAATGGTGACCAGACACGTGCATGCTGGCTCTCTTATAGCACTGTCTCATCAGCGGATGGGCAGACACTGACAGTGTGTGAGTGCCCGCACTTGCCCAGCCTTTTTGTGGTTGACAGTCATGTTAAACCCACTCTGGTCATCAGCGGTGACAACGCGGGTCATCACTCTCTCTCTCTCTCTCTCTCTTTGCCTTAACAGTGTATATGGTTGCCCCTTGGCTAAAAAAAGAAAAACACAAGATAAACAGCCCCAAGAACCTGCTCCCAAACGGAAGCCATTTGCGGTGAAGGCAGACAGCTCGTCCGTGGACGACTGCTATGACAGCGATGGCACGGAGGACATGGACGAGAAGGAGGAGGACGAGGAGGAGGAGTACTCGGAGGACGACGACGAGCCCAGGGAGGACGAGGACGAGGACGAGGACGAGGAGGGGGACCGCGAGGAGGAGGAGGAGATTGAGGAGGAGGACGAGGAGGATGAGGACGAGGATGGGGAGGACGTGGAGGATGAGGAAGAGGATGAAGATGAGGAGGAGGAGGAAGAGGAGGAGGAGGAGGAGAACGGTAATCTTGAACTTAGTAGCACCTTATTGTGTGGTGGTCTGGGCCAGTTCCTCAGTGGGAGTCCCGGGTGTGGCACTGGTGACACATTAGTGAGTCTTCCTGCCAGAGCCAAAAACAAGAACCATCTTCCTGCCTTCACCCCTGTTCTGAAGGGTTCCTTGAGACCGTGGGAGGGTTAGGTTCTGTTTCAGGTGAGGTGTGACTCAGACTGGCAATTACCAAATGTTGTGGAGGTGTTCGTGGTATGCACATCTGACCAGCATAGCACCTTTCACCCAGACAGTTAAGGTAGTGGCCCTGGTCATTCATGCTGCACGTTCTGGGGTGCTCTCCCAAGAGGCACTGTTCCCGGCTATAGGAGTGCTGTGGGGGGGGGTGTCCACGTGTCTCCCGAGGGTGGGGGCTCTGGGACCCCTGGGGCAGTGACCTATCGAAGGCCAGGACCTCAATTCCATGCCTGCCCTGTGTCGGGAGGACACGTGCTGCTGGTATGGAATAGCAGTCAAGCCGTAGTCTGCTCCTGTGCTGGAGAGGTGTGGTTCTGCGCTGAGGCACACGCACCATGGGTGACGCTCAGCACCTCGCCACACGGGGCCGGAGGCATGTCTGGCAGGGCGTCCAGGGCAATTCTGCTCCATTCCCAGTTCTCTGTTACTGTCAGACTCAAAATCATGACTCAGAGCTATAGGTAGTCCTTTCATAAAGGTCACTTGTTTTCTAGAAAGTGAAAGTTTTCTGACAAGTCTTTATTGGCTTAGAGTTTGCCCGAGAAATGCTAAACATCTTTAAAGGTGAAAGAGACATTTTTCCTTATGCTTCTTCCTTGGGCTCTGGGCTGTTCAGAAATCTGAGTTTGGGGACAGCTGGTTTCTCAGGACCGAGGACAGTTGTGTGAGTGAGTGGAGCGAGCATCTTTGGTTGTAGCTAATCTCATGTAACAAGCAAAAATTAACATTCCTCCTTCAGAAGTCATCATAGTTTGTTCCAGGAAGCCTGAATTTTATGAAATAGTCCTCGATTGTCACAGTGGCTACGGTCCTTATGAAGATGACTCACCGCTTATAGTTTCATAGCTATGAAAGCACATCTGCATACATGTGTACACATGCACACACATAGGTTTCACAGGTGAAACTTCATTTTCCAAGGTTGTCTCTCTTGCTATGACCATGCAGAGCGTGGTGTGGAGCAGCCTGACTAGGTGTGACGGCACACAGATGCCCCAGCAGTGTCACAGAGGCCTGGGCGGTCCCATGTCACCGGTAAGGGCCTGGGCAGTGTCACAGGTAGGGGCCTGGGCGGTGTCACAGGTAGAGGCCCAGGTGGCCCTGCTGTCTCTGATGAGCCAATGGGAGTTCAGTCCCAGGATTGGACGCAGCAGCTCTGGGCAGTAAAATATGTGGGAGATTGGGAAACAGACCAACTTGGCAAATTATTTCTGGTCATGGTATGAAAGTGTGTAGTTTGGGATGAAATCATGAGTTGTTGGGGCTGATTAATGATTTGTAATTGCCTGTGGCTTACAACGGTGGTGTAAAAACAGCTCTTTCAAGTGCTTGTGCTGTGTGAAGAGCAGCAGGCATTAACGTGCAGTTCTGGTGTTGGTATTTGCAGCAGGCAAGTGTGCGAGAGAGCTGTGTGTGTGCATCGTTGAGCCAAGGGTCTTAACCAGATGTCAGTTCTGCTCTCTGTGCTGGAGTTAAACTTCCCATTTTAGTTTACATAGGGTTATATTTTAAATCTACTTTTAAAGGTGGATGATAACACATTTTGAAAAAGTAGTCAGCATTATTGAAGTGGTTTCACCATGTGACTACATGAGGTGTTTATTTTTCTGACTTAGAACATACCCATTTTTAAAAGTGCACTAGCAAATCAAAGCTGCTGACTTTTTTTAGAAAATTCAAGTAAGTGAACATAATACATGGATGTGTGATAGCACCTGAACCGAGCCATGCCTGGTGGTAATGTCGGCCCCAGAATGTCGAGCCACGGGACCTCACTCACATACAGCCAACACTACAAATGTAGAGTTTGAGACTGAAGCATGTTAGGAAGTAGGTTCTAGAAAGCAAATACCCATCAAGAGATATCATCAGTTACTAGGTTCCTGGTTTCAGAATTCGTATGTCACATCCTGATCCCAGGTATGCATCTTCTAGAATGATCAGTCCCATGAACTCTAAGGTAATGACCTGGAACTATTCAAGTAAGGTTGGCTATGCTGAGATGTGGTGAGATTACAAGGCTGTCTGCTGCTGTTGGGAGATGACAACATTGTGTTTCCCATCTCCTTGGCAGGAGAGTGTGATAGTGAACTTCCTTTCAGATAGCTTCTCAGGCAAATCCTAAGTCCCAGGGAGCCATTTAGATCAAAGGACAGTGGCCCACAAGGAAACATACCCCCCCATGGTTCTGTCGCTGCAAGTTCATTGAGGGGACACCAGAGGCTCACTTGATTTCTAAGTCAAAGGAAAGTCGTTCCCCTACCCCAAGAAGAAGTCATTCCAGAATCTAATTTCCAGAGGCTGGTTCTCCAAGCTTCTTCTTTACAGGGAGAAGAGCCCCTTGGAAGAGCCCATCAACAGGGCACTTCCAAGACCCCACTTAGCCAGTGGCACACGGAGCGATTCCTGGTGTATTAATGCTCCAGCTGCTTCTTAAATCCCAGGGTCAGAATCTTCAGGAAAATTCTAGATCAAATAAAACGCTCCTTTATATATGATCAAACTCCTAGCTATGTCTAATTTAGGAAAATAAGGCTTTGAAAGGCATATAACTGTCAATCTCCTGTTTTTATATCCTCACTTACCAGATTACTCTTTTATCCAACTGCTAAATTCAGTGCCGAATTCACTATAACAATGTGACGCTCTCAGCACCTTTGATAGGAGAAGTGCGGTAGGCGTACACGATACTCCGTGTAGTGGGCTCCTGTCCTCTCCTCAAGTGCATTTGGCAGAAATTGTACACTTCTGAAAAACTGGGAATTGTACCTTTTTGTGTGTCATGACCACAGTTCTGGGTCACCATCATCTTGGAGTTGGCCTTTCATGTTCCATGGTAACCATTATATCCTTGGGCCATCAGTAGATTTTCTCCAAGGCAGACTGTCCTTCTTCTTAACAAACAAGCACAGACAACAACCCACCATTAACAGAGGAGCAAAGTGGTCCCAACAGTGAGAGGAGACCATCCCAGACAACGTGGAGGGCTGGCTCCCCCGTGCATGTTCACTCATAGTAGATGGTCATCAAGCAAGAAACCAGGGCATTGCAACAGAACCACACAGGACAGACTAAACTCAGCCTCAAGAGGACAGAGAAAGCCGGCTTGTTCTGCAGATAGGCGCTGCTTTCTATCACCCGGAGTAGCATTGCCACCTCAGTTATAAGTTGAAATGTTGAGCTTATCAAGAGGTTTGTTTTAAATAAAACAAGTGTATGCAAACCAACAGATTATTACGATAGGAGCCCATGAATTATAGGAGGACCATTATTTCTAACGTGGGAATGAGGCATTCGTTTTGATTCCGAGGGTCCTCCAGCATTGCAGTTAACATATGAACCAAAACATTGCTAACGATGACAATTCCTGGTGGGTCTAGCAATGACGTGCTCAGTGACTGTGAGGCAGGCGGAGCAGAGATGCCTTCACCGCCGGTGTGCTCATGGGGAACAGGCTCATGTAGACGTGTGTCTTTCCAGGAAGTGCTGGATGTGCGGTCAGACTCTGTGGGTGGTTTTCCCGCTTCAGAACTCAGGTTCTTCTCACCATGTTCTGTTCAGTGATTCATCCCAGATTACACGAAGTCCACATGGAATTAACTAAAATAATACTAATTGTCCGGCTGACATCATAGGCTGGTCTTCGGAGTGAATATTTTTATTTTCAGAATACATTTTAATGGTCTAGGTCTGCTTGTATGAAATAAAATTCCAATGTTATCCTGAAGATAAGAAAGTTCTTATTCAGGAGTCATAGGTTTTTCTAATAGCAGACTTTGTGTGTGGTATGGTACATATCTCTGTGGGTTCTTGTGATTTGAGAACTACAGATTAAATGGTTATTTAATACCTAATAGGTTATGGTTTATTTTCATACATTACCCACTGAAGAGAAAACACCTTTACACCATGTATACACACAAGTGTCACTTTATGAGGACATTCCATGTCTGCCGCTGACAGGGCAGAAAATGGCAGGAGGAGGAACACAGCCACTTGCTCTCCATCCTGGAGGAAGGCCATGTGGCTGCCAACCCTGCCACCCGACTGCGTCCTGGTGTGTTCTGTCTCTAACAGACATCTGGGAACACGTGAGCCCTTTCTCAGTGGAGCTATCTCAGACAGTGGGCTTTGCAGGACAGTTCACTTGAGCACTGGATTGAATGAGGTGAAAGCAGAGGCTTCCTGCCCTGGCGGCATCCTGCAGCCGGTTCATCTTCGTACGCGCTGGCCTGCGACGTGTGGTGGGCTCGAAAGTGCATATGGAAGGACACGTAGAGTGATTTGAGGGAAATTGGGAATGATTATGTTAAGAACCTTTCAAAGTAAGACAGGATTGCTGTAGGCAGGTAAAGCGAGCGGAGTGAAGTCAGAGTGAAAATGTGTATGTGGCGTGCACAGGCGCTTGTGTTCACTGTGTCAGGGGCCCCTCTCTCTCATCCACTGTGGTCATCGGACAGTGCCTGTCCATTGGTCCTGACTGTCCTCCCTTCCCTCCGTGAAGTGGTCCAGCACAGAAGTCCAGATTCTAACAGACCACTTCCTCTCTGCAGTAAGTCAACTCTCTCACACAAATACAGGACCCACACTAGATAAATTATAGCTCACAGAAACAAAATTTATTTCTGAAAAAAACTGCAGTTTCCAGGGCACATTTCCTTTCACACAGGACAATGCACCGGGCCCAAGTTGCCCCAGTATCCTGACTACTGGCCATTGCTGGCCTCGCCTCTTCATCAGCATGCAGAAGAATGAAGGTAGTGGGATCTGCACTGTGGCGCATAAGCTCCCCAAGCCCCCTTCAGGACGGCATTCTCGTGCTGATTAGCCAATTATCCTCTTCTGCCATCCTTGGGGACGTGTGTCTGCTGAAGGAGCCAGGCTGCAGCGCTGACAGACAGACTGTGAGGACAGAATCAGCAGCCAGCCTGCTGCGTCAGTAGGACAGGCAGCAAATTCGCCACCAACACAGAAATAGACGCAGGCTTCATGTGCAAGCTCGCCCCACGTGACAGACTGCAGCGCTGTGAGAGGGGAGTGTCGTGACTCTTCATCATCTTAGAATCAATCGTCTCCTACATCCATGAAGGCCTTACTTCAGTAAGTCTGGCCCATGGATATGTTGAAATGTATGGCTCAATCCGCTCTAATTGAGTAAATGCAAAATTCGAAATTTCTAGGTATCAGTCTGTGATAAAAAATGAACTCCCTTCATGCAAACTAAGTTTTCATAATTATAAAATAAAATTGTATCTTATATTTTCTGAATTGTCAGATACTTCAATACAAGCCAGAAAGCTTGCTGAGAATATAATGTCATGTGCATTTAAGATGCAAGCAACTTGCATAAAATACTGGGGGGAAATCTTTATGTCATCATAAGAAATAAGAGATGGAAGAGAATCAAACTGAAGTAATTTTATTTCAATTACCAGCAGTTTGCTGTGTCTTGGTAACTTAAGTTTTATTCCAAATAAAGAAAGTTAAATCCCAGGGATACAGCATACCTTCTGGTAGTGGCAGGACCATGCGTCTTGGGCAAGTCACCTGCGCACAAAGTTCCCTTTGACTTCCGAAACTGAAGACAGTGACACTTACCCTTCAGTCACCCTACTCTCTTGTTCTGAAGGTTAAAGAAGTTGTCCTCCAAGAATGATAATGAAAAAAAGGAATGACCTGGCGCAGGAAAATAAGGGAGGTTGAAAGCCAGGATGAGGCAGCCCAGGCTGAAGGGAAGAGGCAGCTTGTCTCAGTGATGCGGGGACCCCCAACAGAGACCCTCGCATGAAACTGGCACCCTTTTCGGGCCAAAGCATTACAGAACAAAATCATTGAAATTCAATCTGGTTCTTTGAAAATATCAATAAAATGGATGAACATCTAGTTACAATGGTCAAGCAAAAATAAAAAATGGAAGCACAATATTGAGAAGGGAAAGAGGGACATCCCAAAGTAAAAAAAAGTTTCTGTCCAGACAGAGGCTGTAAGAGGTGAGCGGCTCAGAACAGCAGTGCAGCCCTTGCAGTGGCTGGCTCTGGCACCCCACCCCCCGTGTCCCCCAGTGCACCTGCCCCAGCTGCCCTGTGACTGAGCCCACCGCCACGCTACATGCAGCAAGTGTACAGTGTATACTAAGGCTGAAGTAATTTATGGGATGTGGAGCATCACTGCAGATCATTTCAAAAAAATGGGATGTATTTTCTGTGTCCCCACAGTGCTTCGTGCTCTCTGGGGTCTCAGACAATAAGCAGACGTCACCCTCTGCCCAAGGGAAACAGCACCATATGAAGAGTGTGCGTGTGAACAGGGATGGATGGTTCTTCACAAAGAGCAGAATCAGAAGTCCTAAGCAGAAATGAAGGCCAAAAGAGGTCAATTAGACACAAGAACACAAGTCTCCAGATACTGAAGATTGGTAAACTCTGGTTACCAAAGGAGAGCATAGTGTTGTCTTTCAACCTTTCTCGGATGCTGGGAACTGAATGAAGTGACTGGAATTGAAGAGCAGAGACCGCCAGGTGCCTGCGTCCCTCCCAACCAGATGAGGAGCGGCCATGCTCACTTCAGACGGTCCGTAAGGCAGAAGGACCACCGTTACAGACTCCCCTCCCCCTGCTGGGCTGGGCATGCCCAGGGTAGCCCAGGTCAGCCCAGGTCATTTGGAGACTCTGAACTGTGTGTGTGTGTGTGTGTTTGAGTGTGAGAGAGAGACAGAGTAAGGGAGGTGCAGTCAGTTGGCATGTTTCAGTCTTCCTAACTCTGTAGACTTCAAATGGCTTGTTTTCTGCAGGTAGGGATATGACTACCTTGTTTTATGTAAGTCCCCACATTTAGACAAGCCACATCCTTAAAATGTCAGCAAGTAGGAAGATACTCAAAACTTTATGAATAAATGAAACTTCCTTCATCCACATTTCATTCCTTTAGATCCCTAATGAAGAGACATTTAAGAGACACATAACTTGCAATTTCTACATTACAAATTATTATTATATGACTTGGATCCCTTGTGAAAATTTGTTTTTCCTTCACTTTGTCTCATATAGTGTAATGGAGGTTTTAAAATCACATTTTACCTTATAAAATGGACAGCATTTAAAATCAATAAGCTTCAAATATTTGTAATAATTTTTTGATGTGTGATTTTGACCCCCTCAGGCAGAACTCCCCTGTCTCTGTAAGGATGTGGGGAGGTTTTACTCCACAACCCTAAGACCTAACTGGAGACATGAAATGGGATACATGAAGTCCAAATTGTAAGGACAAGATGAGCTGGAGAGTCCCACAGTAGGTACATAAAGGGCTTCCCAGGGGGCTCAGCACCTCTCCTCTGCCACAGCCACAATGCAGGGCTGTGTGGGGATGGGGACCAGGGTTGGGCCTGCCCTGCCCCCAGCTCGGCTTCCTGCCCTGAGCTCATGCATCAGCACGGCAGAAATGCTCCACTAGCACCCTGTGTGAGATATGCTCACGGGAAAACCGACATCATCATCAAACCTCAGCTCCTGCTGACCTCCCTTGTGAGCCAACACGGTGCCCAGGACCCTCTGGCTCTTTATGTGGAAGTGTATTACATTTCATAAATTAGAATTTAAATTAACGTTTCATAATGTTGTCAGTACATTCCTTACCACCCAGAATTAGTGCACCTGCTGCTCCTCCTGCACTACTTCAGGTAACACACGCCTTCCCTGTCCGTCTTGGCCCAACGTCACCTTCTCTCTCCCTGTGCTCTGAGTCTCTGATAACCACTGTTGTCCTGGTTCTGTCTGTGTGGTTCTGCTCTGAATGGGAGATGTGAATGATCCATCTCCTGTCTGTGCTCCCCTGGGCCCATCAGAGCTGTGACACTAAAATTTGTGAGCTGATAGAAAGTGGTCACATGTCTCCTTCCCCACAGATTTTGCATTTTATAGTGCAGGTAGGGTATCTGGAAAGGGTTATGTTTGGCCCAAGTAAGTAAAAGGCTACGGAACTTCCCATGCCTCATGTCTTAGGCAACGTTCTTCAGTGTCTTTTGAAGAGAGATGTGGGCAGTGCAGGGTGCCATGCATGAAGTGCCCGCCCTGTGCCCTTTGTGCCTGTGTGCCCTCTCCCTCCCGCGTGCCGAGTCTGTGGGAAACTTCCGGCCTTCTTGCTTTTTCCATCACAGGGAGGTTTCAAGGCAGTGATGGCCCCAAACTCAGTGAACACTGAGCAGTCCTAAGTGGTGGGGCGCCCTCACGTGTCTGAGGGGATGCTGGCCCTGATCTGGAGATGACAGGGAGGATCACGCAGCCCAACGGGGGGAGGGAGGCATCCAAGCACGCACTGAGGCCGCGGTGCTCCCCAGGTGCAGAGCTACCTCGGGTCCAGGGGCCCACCCTCTGGTGCCCAGTGGGGTAAGCAGACCGGAAGTGAGGCTGCCACCCACAGCAAAGCAGGGAAACAACATGCAGTCCAAGAAGTGGCTGGACATGGATTTGGGGTGATTGCATGTAATTTGCTAAAATCCTCTCCAGCAACTGGCACCCACCCCAGCAAAGACACCACTATCTGAGCAGCACCACTGAGGGGAGGGGCTTGTTAGGAGGGAAATCTGATGGGTGGATATTAGCAGTCTCTACAAGCGTCTGCCGGGCTGTCACACCTGCACGTGCCCTGTCTGTGTGCTCTGTGCACAGCCACGCACAGGTGAGGGAGGGTGCGGGCCACCAGGCCCAGTGCCTTTCCTCTCTGTTCTCTGGGAGTGACGAGTGCCTCCCACTGAGACTTCGGGACAGCAAGACCCCAGGGGCCCTGACAAGCCTTCCTGTCTCGGAGCCTGTGTGACCCCCATACAAGCGAACCACTGTGCCCAAACAAAGCGTGTAAACCACAGGTACTCACATGGGCCTGAGGGTCACACCGGTTCATTCATGCCGTGTAGGGCGATTATTACTGACATGCAGTATTTCTGCCTCCCTTTTCACACTCATTTGTCAATTATCAATACTTCATTTTAAATAACATCTAGGAGATTATTTTATTAGTCTGTGAAAACAAAATTCAGACGCCCTTCCTGGCCAGCAGCGCAGTTTGGGGTGCAGGTCTGTGCCTGCTGCAGGCCACCCTCCAGTTTAGTCGCAGTGACTGGACCGTGCTGCAGGCTCTGTGGAAGCTCTGGTTGCAGCGAGCAGTGCCCTGTGGTTGAAAGAAAAAATAGGTCAACGTAGAGGCAAACCGCGTCAACATCCGTTGAACTGGATGAGAAGCAGGTGGATGGGGGAGAACAGAGGCTGTGTGGGATCTGCAGGTTGACCTGCCCTGAGACAACCTGCACTCTCACAGTTTACGCTAAAGAATCGAGGACCCGCGGGAGCAGGTCTTGGCTCAGGAGACACGTAGTTAGAAACTATCGGAAATGCATCACTTAGAGCTCAGTGGCCCCTTGTTGTGGTTCTATGACTCTTCCGTCCCTCGCTGAGGCCCAACGGGGGTGGGGGGTCACTAAGAGTCAGTGTCCCCCAGGGTGGGCGTGGCCCCACCTGCTGTTCAGCCGCTCCTCCTCAGTCCGTTGTGAGGCCAGCAGTCCCCTTGCTTGAGTGGAGAAATGCCCTTTTACGCGTACCTTTTCATTTTTTAGGTCACTCATCTTTGAGATTGTACTGTTTAATAATCCCCGGGGTGTCCACAAGTTCTGGAAAGGAAGGGAGCATGGTGTGATGGGAGACTGGGTCTGGGGCAGGGTAGCAGGTGACCATGCAGGGCTCGCTGGCCACCACAGCAGGCAGGCACATCCACTCCCTGGACCCAGGTTCCTGCCAGTGGACGGGAGACTGTCAGAGTTTTCCTGTTTCTTCTGGCTCTGGTGCTATGTGACCTTAATAAAGACAAGGCTGACTCTGGAGACAGTGGCATCTGATCACATACTTTGCACATGAGCGTCATGAGATCAAATCTCAGCTAGGATAGCTTAACCTCCAGTAACCCAGAAGCACCATTTAATCTGTGACTGTGGGTGTGAAACTGCGTAAAGGACCCTCAGATCTGGCTCCCTGTCACCATGGAAACCAATCCCACAACATCGGTGCTGGTGAGAAGAAAAGGGGTTTATTTAAGTGCCAGCCGCCTGAGAGAATGGGGCGACCCCCGTCCTCAAAAGCCCACCTCCTTCTCTTGGTGCAGGCATTGGTTTCCCTAATGAGGGCGGGGGAGGAGGAAGTGAATAAAATAGAACAAAAGGATCCAAAGGACAGTGTTGAGAGTTCTTTGCTGAGGGGATTCAGCACAGTTTTCTCAGATAACAGATCGAAGGCCTCACGTCTTTGGGAGCTGCGCATCTCACAGTCAGAGTCCATTCTGTTGGTTGTTACTGGAATGAAGCTAGCAAGTAACTTGTACATTAAGGTTTTTGTTTCCTGTAACAAGCGTCCACAGATTCCCAGAGTCAAGCTATCTTCTTGGCCTTGAGCGAGAATCAGAGCCTTAAGCCTCTCTGTGGTGGAAGTGAGGACTGGTTGTTCTTGCTCAGGTGTTAACCCTTGATAGGCGTCAGCCAAAGTAAAACAGGCCTTTTAAATGTGACAGGAGATTGGTCAGAAGTGAAAGCGCAGAACTGAATACAGACTTTGGATTTGGGCAGAACAGGTAACTGTGGTCACTAAACTGCTACTGTTGAATCATGGCTACAAGAGTAATCAACTGGATTTAACATGTTACAGGAATCTTTTTATGAACTTACTTTGTTAGCGCATTCTCATTGAGCTCTATTTTATGGCTAGTCAGACTCATACCAGTGAATCTGTCAGATAGCGTATTTATTCTTGGTTACACACGGACACAGTCTGAAACTTCCCCATAAACAGAGAGTAAGACAAATGACACCATTAAGTAGCTGGGATTAGAAGATGTGATCACTAAGTCTAGAGAGGTGACTAATCGGGTACGTTCTGGGCGCACATGCCCTGCACACCCACCTGTCAGTTCCACCATCAACCTCAAGAGTCTCCTTTCATCCTGTTGAACTGGATGGGGCTTGTGAGTGTGGGTGTGAGGGGTCTTAGAGGTCCTCCAGTTCAGCACCTTGTTGTTCGGACAGGGGACAGGAAGACGTCAAGAGGGAGGGCTGCCAGGGTCCCAGTGCTCATTGCTGAGGGAGGGTTGTCACAAGAACTCACCCTTCCCACCCTCTCTGCCCAACCTCCTCCCTGGCTCTCTCCCCCACCCCCCTTCCTCAGTCCCTCATGCTTTCCAGGGACCTTCTGCCATGACCCTTGCTCTTGAATGTCAGCCAGGAGTTTCCTAATCTCCTCACCATGTCCACATGGACCTAAACTCCATTAGGACCCTGGTATGTGACTAACTAAGGTGACAACCCCACACAGTTTCAATGGCTGGATTTAAGGTTAAATCTTCCAATCATACCAAACCGATCAGGACAGTGACTGCAGCCACCACACCCTGCGTGCCTCCACAGAGCAGTGTGTATTAGAGCCAGTCTAGAAGAAATCTTCCAGTCTCAGTTGGAGACAAGACAGGTAGCGCTGCTCCCAGAATTCCAGAATGGCATTTCACACTGTCGCTGACGAGCAGTGTGATGTGGAGGGAATGGGGACCTCTCGGGGCTCTGACTGTTACCTGTAGAGGAGACAGCAAGCTCCCCTTGCCTTTCTGACAGTGCCCCTGTGGACAGAGAATGAGAACAGAGAGCCATGCTCCTTGAGGCTGACGGGCAGAAGCAGCAACTGGCCGGGTGATTCAGAAGTCAGGGCTTCACACACACACCCCAGAATAGATACATGTCACCAGCCAGGTGGGCGGCACCCACACTGCTGTCCCTTTCTCGTCCGTCACAGCACCTATTAAAGCACCAACACCTCTTCACTAGAGTTGAAACACTATCGCATTTCTGTATTTACAAGTCAGAAAGAACTTTTATAATTATTTTTTCCTATAGTCAAAAAGAAACAGTATCAGACGCCATAGGAACAGTGGTTAGGCCGTATGTTCTATAACCTGGTAAAGTCCATAGGACTTTCTGCTTTGAAGAAGCATCTCTTCTTTCTGTGTGTGTGTGTGTGTGTGTGTGTGTGTGTGTGTGTGTGTGTGTTTAATAAGTTGTATATTTGCTTGGACATGGCCTATTTTAATCGTTAGAAAGAGCAATAGTAATACAGTCAGGACTAGATATTGAAGAAATCAAAAGTTGGATAACTTTATTAGAGGCAGATAAGATGCCAGCACTTGTATCTATAGAGTTATAATCTGCAGAGTTCTAACCACATCAAGTTCTAATCATGAAGGTGGAGAACAGACACCCTACACAACTACATTTTCTGTGGTTTAAAAAATTCTTCCGGTTTTCTTATTGTAACTGTTGGGCATAAATTGTTTATAATATGACTCAAAGGAGGCAAAATTCAGACCCACAGCAGTTCATAAAGCTCATGTAGGAATCAAGCACACACGTAACAGCAGTAAGCATGAGATTTGTCATTGGTGATGGAAACATCACAAGGGCATGTCATCCTAGCCACCAAAATACCTCTGCTTTCTGGGTTCAGCCCCCAACCAGGAAGTGGCTGGGCCAGGCCATCTCCACTTCCCCTCCCATGAAAATCCTGTGCGTCCACCCCAGTGGTGAGCATCTGGGCTGGCCTACAGCAGGGTCGCCTTCACAGGGCTGTCACCTGAGGTCTGTTAAGCAACTTGGCTAGCGGAGAGATTTAAAATAGAAAACCACAAAGAGAAAGGAGGTGCGTGGTCCTCTCTTTCAACCTCTGTCTAAATTGTTACACTCTTTTCTTTAGAACATAAACCTATACTTTCATTTCCCGGTAAAGTGTCCTTTTTCATCCCAAAGTCATTCTCCCTGTCTGATAGAACATTGGTCCCATGTGCTTGTTGTGTGGACTGTTGGTGACCTGTCTATCCCCAAATGACCCAGAACATGCTGGCCCGTGCCCCATGGCCCAGCTCCACCTGCGAGCATTTCTTTATTAGGCTCAGCAAAAACGTAACTGAATTGTGTTCTCAGGGTAAATGGCTTGAGAACATGGAACCGGAGTTGGCGTTCTGAAAGCTCATACCAAATGCTTTTGAGTTCTGGAGGAGGCCAGGGCACAGCAGATAGTTAGGACTGCTGTTGCCAGATTGGCTGTCCCCTCCATCCAGCCACATGACTGAGAGCCGACTCAAATACAGACCTTGAGAAACTCTATGAACCTGCAGGGATTTCAGGCCCTCGTGCAGTTTCACCAGCCATTCTCACTCCCTGCTGTCAGTGACGCAGCCTCAGGTGACGCTTCCCAGTCAGTGACTGGAGGGAGAGCCCAGCCTTGCAGGTGGCTGAGCAGCCAGATGCAGATGCCTGACCCTTTGCCCATCCCTGGTTTCTCCCAGTGTCTCCCCAGCATCTGTGCTGTGGGCCAGTGCCTCCATGAAATACACATGACCCTGAGAGCACACTCTTAAGGGGCCCGTCTGTGTCCCCAGCATGACATAACCAATGACCCGCAAGGGAGTGACTGGACCAGGAATGTGACGTCCAATTTCATTCTGCTATGACACAATGCATGTGCACAGGGTTCTTCTGTTCTCACCAAGAGACAGCGAAGCTGAATGGGGGGCCTCTGCTCACCCAGTTTTTGGAGGGGGAGGAAGCCCCTCCTTACCTGGGTGAGGCCGTCTGAAGACACATGTCCATGTTGGTCTTGTAGTCCTTGAGGAAGGTAACTCATGGACAGGGGGATAGAGGGGGCACGAGTAGGTTTCTAATTATCACCAGGGTGAGATGTGCTCCTCAACCATGTGACAGAAAGGGTGTAGCCGCTGCTGGGAACCCCCAAACAGCAGAAACCGCTTCCTCTGGGACAGATGTGCTGGCGGTGCCCCTGGGGTGCAGAATGTGAGACCTCACTAAAATCACATTCATGATAATGTCGGCAGGAAGGTCAAGTGCTTGCTCTGTATGGCTCGCTGTCACGTTCCCAGAGCGGCCTTTCCTGGAGTTCCGGAAAGAGCTAGGACGTGGCCAAGTATCCTCTCTTCCATTTTACTATTTTTTTTGCGTTCCTGCTTTCCGCGTTCTCTGGGATAAGATGTGTTTCATGAGAGAGCATGGAGAGAAAGGTCATGGAGATAATAAGTCTTATCCGACTGTAGTATCTTCTCTGACTCGGCATTCAGAATGCTTCCGGACAGCACATGTGTTTTGTTTTCAGACCTCACTTTTCATCCCACTGTTGGCTCTCCATAGGTGCAGCGGCACTGGCTATGAAGTCACCAGCCATGTGAGGCGGTCACAGAGCCCAGCTATTCCCATGCTGCTCTCTGAGCACGGCCCAGGAATATAAAAACCAAAGCGCACAAACTGAGAGGAGAATATAATGTATATTTTCAAAAATGCGTTAGAACAGGTTGCCTTCAACTCTTCAAAGTTTAAGCCCTGGGCCAGTGATGCTTGCGCTAGAGGGGCATGTCCGTGACATTTACGATCACCTTCTATGGTTCGGATGTCTCCCCTGGTTGCTCTCTGGAACAGTGCATATCCTAGTGCTTGGGAAATGATCTGTAGATTGTCCAGCAGGGGGACCATTTTCATTTAAGACAATTAGTGGTGCTCTATGACCAGTATGTGGCACATTTGATTTGCAGATGTTCAGCAGGAGGTGCTAGATTTTTTTAAATGGGTTGGTTCAGTGTGTGGGCTAGCAAAGCTGTTTTCTGGCATTGGTATGTTGAAGTAGGAATCTGTTCCATCAGGAAGAAAGAAAAAAAGCCTTTTGCCTTTTCTGAGAGGAACAGCGTGAAATGTACAAAGCAAGCCCAGTGACACCCAGCAGGCTCTTAATCAACAGGTAATGTCTGCTGGTCACCCCTCCCCATTTCTCCAGCTCATTGATAAACTCTCCGAGAGCTCCTTTCTCCTTTCTCTGGTTTCCTAACCACAGAAACAAAGAGCAGACATGACAATGGCTGCAGTTAACCAGATCCACACTGAGGAGGGAGGGTGAGGTGAGGAGAGGGGACTGTGAGAACCAGCTGCTCACCAGCCATGTGTACCATCCCAGGACAGCACATCTGCCCTGAGCAGGGAGCATGGCCATCCCAGACGCCCTTTGGTGCTGGACAGTGTGTGCTGCAGGCAAAGCACAGGACTCCTGTGTTGACTTTGACATGCTCTTTTATTATTTTTTGTTGTTGTTGTATTTTTCCAAAGTGAGATCCTGCATGCACCCGACCAGGATTCACCTGGCATGCCCACCAGGGGGCGATGCTCTGCCCATCTGGGTCATTGCTTCGATGCAGTCAGAGCCATTCTAGCACCTGAGGTGGAGGCCATGGAGCCATCCTCAGTGCTGGGCCAACTTTGCTCCAATGGAATGTTGGCTGAGAGAGGGGAAGAGAGAGACAGAGAGAAAGGAGAGGGGGAAGGGTGGAGAAGCAGATGGGCACCTCTCCAGTGTGCCCTGGCCAGGAATTGAACCTGGGACTTCCACACACCGGGCCAACACTCGATCACTGAGCCAACTGGTCTTTTTTATTAAAATAAAATCCCTTAACACTTCTTTGAGTCTGGACATGACAGTTATTCACACATTATCTCTGCCAGCGCACCCAAAGCTGGCTGAGGCAGTGAGGTGGATGAGTGTCACAGTGCATGTGTCCCTTTAGAGGCTGTGCTGCGTGTACCACAGCCGCACCAGCTCACCTCAGTCCCGTGTTTTACAGGCTCCCGGTCGCCGCAAACTCCGCCCCCCACTTGCACACACCTGCTGAGGCACTTGTGTAGGATATCTGCCCTGTTCATCAGATTTCATTTCTAAACTCTTACTGTGGCATTCCTATGGCTTTGCCGTGCATCCTGATAAATTATCCCTGAGGCACTAAAGTCAAAATAACCCTCAATCCAGCCCAAATGTGCGCGTCCAACATCGAGCACCCGTGTTGGTGGCATCTGCTCACGTCCTCGGAAACCTGAGGCTTTCGTCCATGCTGCCCGAGCACCAGTGTGAAAACAAACTATTTAAAAGCAATTGCTGAGAACATCTGCTTAAGCGCTGATGTGAGTCAAGTCTATGGCCTCTGACAAAGTCTAGTGCTATGATAGATGTAACTATTAGGCGTTTGGTTGGGCCGCAAATAAAGCCAATAAAGAAAATAAGTCATTCTCAAAACTTAGACGTAATGGAAAGTTAATATTTTAAAATTATATTTGTCATCTATACCAGCTTGTTTTAAGATTAATGAAAGAAGTGAACAGTGAGTAGCAAGTGTTTCAGACAGCCCCTGTGTCTAGCACGGCCCGCTCTCCTCACGTCGACACCACCCGCAGGACAGCGGGTCTGTGTGTGACGCGCAGGTTCTGGCATGCAGTTAGCTTGCTGTCCGTGCTATTGCCATTACACTTCATGTTCTAGCCATTTTTTTCTTTTCTTTTCTTTTCTTTTTTGTCTTTTTTCTTTTATTTCTTTTGCAGAAGACCACCAAATGAATTGTCACAATAGTCGCATAATGCAAGACCCAGAAAAGGATGATAATAATAACGACGAGTATGATAATTATGACGAGCTGGTAGCCAAGTCCCTGTTGAATCTGGGCAAGATCGCCGAGGATGCCGCGTACCGGGCACGGACCGAGTCGGAAATGAACAGCAACACCTCCAACAGCCTGGAGGATGACAGCGACAAGAATGAGAACCTGGGTCGGAAAGGCGAGCTGAGCCTGGACCTCGACAGCGACGTCGTCAGGGAGACGGTGGACTCCCTCAAGCTGCTGGCACAAGGACACGGCGTGGTGCTGGCAGAGAACATGAACGACCGGAGCTATGCGGACAGTATGTCGCAGCAGGACAGCAGGAACATGAACTACGTCATGCTGGGCAAGCCCATGAACAACGGGCTGGTGGAGAAGCTGGTGGAGGAGAGCGACGAGGAGGCGTGCCTCAGCAGCCTGGAGTGCCTGCGGAACCAGTGCTTCGACCTGGCCCGGAAGCTGAGCGAGACGAACCCGCAGGACCGGAACCCGCAGCAGAGCCTGAGCATGCGCCCACACGCCCGGCCGGAGGACGACTTCTCAGGAAGGACACCGGACAGGAACTACTCCGACATGATGAACCTGATGCGGCTGGAGGAGCAGCTGAGCCCCCGGTCTAGAACGTTCTCCAGCTGCGCCAAGGAGGATGGCTACCACGAAAGAGATGACGACACTACCTCCGTCACCTCGGACAGATCCGAGGAGGTGTTTGACATGACCAAGGGGAACTTGACCCTCCTTGAGAAAGCCATCGCTCTGGAAACGGAAAGAGCGAAGGCCATGCGGGAGAAGATGGCCATGGAGGCCGGCAGGCGGGACGGCATGAGGTCATACGAGGAGCAGTCGCCGAGACCGCTACCCGGGGAGGAGAGAAAGCCCAAATCCAGTGACAGCCATGTCAAAAAGCCATACTATGGTAAAGGTAATATTTCTACCTAATGTAAGTTGCCTCATGAAAACACCAGCTAGAATAAGAGGTGTCGGGTACAGTCACAGCTGCCATGTGCAGTGCAGTACATTTTATCCCTGAAGCAAATTTCTCAGGGCTGATTCCAGACTTAGGTTTTGTGATTATGTTTCTGAAGAGCCAGTAACCCGTCTGAGAAATGCACAGGGCAGCTCAGTGTCATGTCACCAGCGCAGAGGATCCCCATGCTATCTTGGTGGGACGTGCATGTTTTGGAGAGAAGGGTGGAGAGTGGGTGTATCCCACAGTAGAATCTGCTAGGATGAGCCCGTGTGCTTGTACCTGACCCTCAGCCTGAGCGGGAGGGCTTATGTAACAGTCAGGGGTGAAGCGCATGTGTTCTAAACTGCATTGAGTAGGTGACATCATGATTTATTAAATTATCGTCAAATGACAGCCATTGGTAGAACCTCCCCCCATAGGAAACATCCCTGATAGAAATTGAACAGCAAGGAAATTACCAATAACATTAGACAAGGGCACTTGCCTGCACATTAATTATCTCACGGCCGCTGCTGACAGGAGCCATTTACTATGCAAGGCGTGGTGTGTCCCAAGCTGAGATCAATAGTCATTTCCTCAGCATGTTCCTTCCCTCACTGATCCCATTTCATGGTGGAAATGGTTGTGGTGCCCACTTTATTATAAAACACTCAGAACCACCCAGTATGGTAGCTCTTGTGGATTTTTATTCGTGAAATACGCAGGCACATGCTTGTATAGATCTCTGTATTTGACCACATACATAGTAGTGACTGTATCTAACGTGCACACTCCAACCTGAGCAGTTGACTCCACATCCGCAGTAATGACCACGTCCACGTTCAGTGGGAGGCGGTTATACTTGGACTTCAGGTAGAACCTTGGCACCCTGCATATTTGTGTGACAGACTCTCTTAGAACTAAGTAAGACGCAACTTCCAGAATAAAATTGGGGAGTTCTTAAATTCTTCCATATATGTACCCAGAAAGTTCCTCTGTTTTGTATTTTATTCTTTTCTTTGTAAATATGGAGTTTCCTCACTGTGGACCTGATAATGAGATTCAAGGCTTTGGTTTGAAAATCAGTTGCGACACCACACGATCAGAAAGACTGTTCCATCTGCTGTGACATAGGTGTGTATTCTCCTCTCCGTGTGTGCACATAACCCCGCAGCACAGCGGGGGTCACTCTAACCAAAGCCCAGCCGGAAGCCAGGCTGAGCCAGAGGCCCGGCGGGCTGTCGACAGAGCACTGAGGACAGAGCACTGACAGGGACTCAGTAGCACAGATGGAAGCGGAGCCTTGTGAGGTGCGGCACTGAGGAGGGCTGGCGCTCAGGGCTGGGCTAGCTCAGCTCAGCGAGCTGCAGCAGGCTTGCTCTGGGTGTTGTGAAGACGATGAAACATTGCGTGCATATTGTCACTGGAGGGGACTCGGGCAGAAACTGTGAGCTGGATGTTCGAAAATCACAGCTCGACATTTTTAGGAGGAATCAGTGCCCTTCCCTGTGGGCTTGCTCCATCGGACACGCTCTTGCTAGGCTCTGCTTTGGAAGTCTGCAGAGTGCCGTCGTCCCAGTGCACTCCAGCACGGGGCACATGGCATTGTTTCCCGGCTCCCATGGTCTCTTTACACCTGGAGCTTTCTGTAGGTTTTGGCGAGTTTGTTTTGTGTTAGTTCCTTTGTAAGAAATGGAATTTAGACTGCTTGCTTCCCCTCAGTAGACAGGGATGGGGTGCATGAGCAGTGAAAGCTGAGGTACCTCCTGCACTGAAGTGGGGGAGATGGGTCGGGCTTTCCACAGGGGCTGGAGCGTGGGTTCCGCCTCTGCCTGGTATGCCCAGATCTCCGTCTGGTAACTGCACACCTGTCTCACCGGGCACCCCACGCACCCCCAGTTCCTTCTGAAGATGCCCGCAGTTATGTCAGAGCCAGTCACATGACAGAGCCAGGATACCAAGGTGGGCGAAGCGGTGAATAGCTTCTCATGAAAAAACTGCTATCTGAGTCCCTACACCACACAGCATGTCAACAGTCTCTATTCTCAGCTCCTGTTACTTTATTTCACATGAAGAGAAACTTGTACCAATTCTCATGTATACTCAGGCTTCTCAGAATGATTTAACTGATAAACAAGTGACCTTTCCAAAATCTCGAGCAAAATCAAAGCAGCTCATTATGAAACTCCTCTCTCTCCTCTGAAGCACCCTCTGGAGGAGGGGGGGGGGTACGCTAAACCTGCACGCAGTGTTTTCCAGATGTTGTTTCAAGGTTTATTGGTTGAATGGTTGGTCTGTTTCCTTGCTTGGTTGTTTTGTGTTTGCTCCAATGTTTGCCTTCAGGATGAATTAAGATCATGAGAAACAGAAAGTGAGGGAGGTAGCAGTGAGGGTGGGCGGCAGCCGCCCAGCCCAACTCACGCATCGAGAGGAGACTACGCCCTGTTGTCTTCCAGAACCCAAGACAGTCTGAGCCATGCCGTGCACATGTGAATCTGTTCTTGGATTCAGAACATTTAGACATCTGTGAACAATTTGTTAGAAAAATTTCAAGGGTCCTGCTGAAAACAGCACTTGATGTTGAACAATAGTTACAATTTACATTCTATCCTTTAAAAGTCATTTGTATCTGGTTCATGATTCTAAATGATATCTCTAGTTTATTATCCTAATATTTTCCTTTGAAATCGTGCACTTTTATATTTATATTAATTAAATTATACCGATGTGATTGTGAAATTACTCAAAGGCAATGAAATGCTAGTCTTCGGGTTTGCACGTGCAGGACATACCCCAGTCAGCTGTCTAGAAACTGGAGTCACAGCAATATTTTTAGCTCTGTCCCCAGGGGTTACAACTGACCCACAGTGGTCAGCAGCAGTGGACAGCTGTGTCTGGGATACGTCTCCCAACATCAGCACTGAGCTAAGGGATGGCAGCACCTGAAGCAGACATTCCGTAGAGTTCGAAGCTGGCAGACATGGAGGGGGCTCTTTTATGGAGAGGCGTGGAAACCCTCGGATGTCCCTGCACACCCTCTGTGTTTCTATTTGCACGAATGACTTTAGGAAAAGTCCAAGAGACTGTTATAATTTTTTAACTTGGCTTTTTTCTTTATAAAATGAAATCTTAATCGAAAGTAAAACATATATTTTCTAACAATCCCGATCAGCTTGATTAATAAGATATTAATATAAAAGTGCTAAACCTCTAAAGAAATTCTAAGCACACCATTCCCTGGACCAGGTCATGGTCATCACTGTCTATTGATAATCTGCGCAACTGGTTTTCAAAAACTGGCTCAGAGATGGTGTGACTCACACTTGTGGCGCTCTCTGGCCTGCGCTCTACCTTAGAAAGACTGCTGAAGTTTTCCTGCATGCTTACGCACTGGGGTCAACTCTGGGCACAGAAGTCCCTTTGGAGCAATGTCATTGCATCTCTGCCTCCGGCTCCTCCACCTGGCGGCGCTGTGGAGCGGCGTGCACAGCGTCACAGCAGCCTTCCTCGGTCCCCATGCACACGGAGACAGCAAGCGCGCAGTTGCTGCAGCAGCTTCTGAGCACTTCGGGTTGCACACCCCCTGTCTGGCGGGGGCTCCACCACTGGGTCATTGGCTTGCAGTGCCTTCTGAGAGTTCAGATTATTGGCAGAAAAATCTCTGAATTGATGTGCTATCAAACAGTATGGCAGAAAATACATTTCAAAACGAGCAAAATTGTAGCTTATCGTGTGAATGACCAGTGCACTCGATAAGAAAGAAACCCACGGTCGAGTGTCTAAATGGCACGGTGCAGCTGCGGGATGGCCACCGTGCGGTTTTGCTCTCTGAGAAGGTCACTGCCTCATCACAATTTACGTTGACTTCTTTGAGCCTATCATGTAACACACGGGAAAACAATTAACCAAGAGTCCAGGTAGGGGCAGTCTTTTGTTTTCTTTAGCATAGAAGTATGTTGCGATTTGTGATTACACTGTTTTAGGTCAAACATCACCCAAAACTCAAGACCTACGTAAAAGCCTGATGTCACAGCCTGTCTCCTGACACCTGCTTTGTTTCTTTATTTATCAAGGTCTCTTCAGAGTGTGAAATTTCTCTGCAGTGGGTAAAGAACTCATTCTCTTGACACCTGTTGTCGCTTTTAGATCCCTCGAGAGCAGAAAAGAAAGAGAGCAAGTGTCCAACCCCAGGGTGCGATGGAACCGGCCACGTAACAGGGCTGTACCCGCATCACCGCAGTCTGTCTGGATGCCCGCACAAAGATAGGGTCCCTCCAGAAAGTAAGTCACGTGTCACTGACCCCTCGCACACACACCACGGCTATTTCTGTCATCTCTCTTGCCTCTGTCATTCCCATCTGTCCCGACGGGCAGGCACCTCACACTCGTGCGCCACAGGCGCCAGCAGGCTCCAGACCCGGTCCCGCAGCTTGCGTTGTCCTTGGGGGCCTTCCTGCAAGGCTGGCCCCTGGATGGAGGACAGCGCCAGGTGTCCCTCTGCCCCCGAGGGAGGGCTGGGCTCCAGGTCTTACGCATTTCTGACCTGTTGTTCTGTGACCTCAGGCGGGTCCCCAACTGCAGAATTGAATGTAGGGAGTCTGTCCAATACCCCTTCCAGCAGGAAACTGCTGTGGCCCTGAGAACAGCAGTGCTTCTGCCCGGTTATCTGGACCTCTGCCTAGATGGAATCAATATTCACACTTGTATTTTATAGCATCTCACTTGAAAAGTTGGTTTCATGTCACAGTTGTCCCAACATTGTTAGACAATACAGTCTCAAGGTTTACAGCGGGTGGTTCCGATCCCACACACTTACTTTAATCAGTAGGTTCGAGAATGTGTAATAATTTACAAAGAAACAAACCCACTAAATTTCCTTCAGAGCTGAAGCAGTGTGCACCTTACTGTCCTTCTGACAGCACACAAAGAACCTTAGTTATTTTTGAAACAATTAGAATTGATTGCACAGGAAAACCGCACATTTTTAGAAATGATTGGGTGAGTTGAAGAAGCCAACCTTGGGTCTGAGGATTTTCCTTGCTGTCTGAGACACAGTCTCTAGTGAGGACAGTGGAGCCGCTTGGCTGGAGGTGGGACTAGGTGACCAGCCAACTGTGTACAGGGACCTTTGAGGGCCATCCCAGGAAGACAGCTAATGTTGGGCTGCTGGACAGGCAGATCTGTCAGAACCCAGAGGAGTACGTGGCCATCAGGGCTGAAAGCACAGGCTGAGGGGAACGTTTCCAAGTGAAACACTTTCAGCAGCCGTGGTGACTCGAGGTTTCAAACGGCTGCTGGGGTTGACGCCACCGAGAGTCAGTCTGCACATGTCCGTGGGCAGACAGGAGGAGCTGGGGGGCAGCGGCTCTGCCCGTGTGTTACATGAGCAGGGGCAGCATGTACGGCAGCTGCAGCTTCCACTCCCAGGCCGGGCGTCCGCTGCCACGTGGCCCGCCCTAGCCCAGCCCCTCCGAGCCTGCAGGGGGCGCGGCCCGTTTTTCAGAGGAGGAAAACGAGGCACCCTTCCTCCCAGGTTAGCGCAGAGCCCGGCCAGCGGAAGACACTCAGCACTTCCCCAACCAACGTGAGCAGCTACGCATTTGCCTGGTAGGCAGCAGAGCAGGATGGGGGTTCACACCCATCAGAAGCCCAAGCCCACCTGTCTCTGCTGAGACCTGGGTCCCGTCCTGTCTCACCCTGACCAGCGTGACCTTGGGCTTAGGACACACCCTCTGCACCTGGTTTTTCCTCCTCTGCTAAAGGAGACGTTAGAGCCCAGCACTAATGTCTGAAGAGAAATAGCTTCCTCGTGCCATTTTTCTTTAAGGCATACGTTTTTGCCTTCAAAATAGAAGATCCATTTTTTCTCATGGCTGACAAATTCTCCTGACTCCATATTTTCACAGGAGAAGTCTAAATGTAGCAGCAATAGGGACTGTGTTTTGACAAGTTGCACACTGAACGAAATCATGCAAACCACACCTGGTCTCACCTTGGTCCAGGCATAGTGACACTCATCCTGCATACACACACCGTCCAGACATCTCCTCATGTACAATTCCAAAAGAGCTGAGGAACCCCCGCCCAGCTGAGACAGGGTGTGCACACAGACAGACGTGACCTCTGTGGGACAGAGGCTAGCAGCAGGCGGCAGACAGGGTCTGGGGCCAGAGGGTGATGCCTCCCCCAGTGACCACAGGCTGCACAGAGTCACGCTCTGTCCTGTCCTGTGGGAGAGAGAGAACCCCGGCACTTCCTGAAGGCTACTGTGGTAGCCACGCATGTGTACAGCCCAGCTCGAAGGAGGAGGCCTCAGGGATGGGAAGGCTGAGGCAGGTTCAGGAAGTGCCCCGAGACCGCTGGCAGGGCTGGAAGATCAGGTCACGGGAGAGGGGGACACATGGAGGTGAAGGCCAGGACTGGTGCCTCGGAATGTTGTCAGGTAGTCCACCCGGTGCTGGGGGTGGGGCTGGGAAAGAGAGGAGACCGAGACCTGGGTCTGCCCCATGGAAATAGGGTATGCTGTGTGCCATGCCTGCAGGCTAGGAAGAGCAGACACACAGGTGCTCGTGGGGTGTCCCCCGAGCGGGGTAGTAGAAGTAGAGAGAAGTTGCCCTGACAGGAAGTACAAAGGGGAATGCTGGACACGGAAGCACAGGAAGACAGAGCAAGGGGGTAGAGGGAGGTGGAGAGAAGCCAGAGGACCTTGGGGAGCGGGGAAAGGACAGTGTTCTGAAGAGGACCTCCCTCGAATGGGGTGGTCCGAGGAAGCCCAAGAGAAAGGGAGGGCTGCGTGCAGAACAAAAGAAATGAGGGAGAGGCAGTGGAGACTGAGAGTGGCAGCTGCCCTGGGTCAGGTTGGGGTCCGCATGTCCACATAGCAGGAGACAGGCGCAGCCGGTCTGAGAGCCGTACTGCAGGCTCACGTAACGTGTGTTTGTTGTCTCAGGGAAGATGCGCGTGGGGAAGTTCAACACAGAGGGAAGGATGTGCATTGGCTTGAGGGGGAAGCTGTGCTGTGGGGAGGGTAGCGGTGTAACAGCAGGAGATGAGGAGCAGGCGAGAGGACAGAATGAAGGCAGCAGGGCCCGGGGGCAGGGGAAGAGGACAGAGCACACCGGGAGGCGGGCACCGCCTGCTCTGAGCCGGGACAGTGCCCGGGACACAGGGACAAGGTTCTGAGGGAGATGGCATTTGTCCAGGGCTGCCCGGCCTTGTCCCAGCACAGAGTAAGCAGCCCCAGCGCACTCCCAGCGTCTGGATGCTGCTGGCTCCACCATGGTACTGTGGAGGGGACCAGAGCCTAAGGGACTGTCCGGAGAGAGGAAAGAGGTGGACCCAGCCATACATGCATCGTGCGGAATGCACACACATGTCAGGCAAGGCAGGGACATTGTCCTCGGAGGAAGAAGGTTGTGGAGAACTCAGTTATGTAGCTCATGGGGCAGACCTTGATCTTAGTGGGCCTTCTGTGCCCACCTGCCTCAGGTGAGCCTCGCTCACAGGAAGCCCCCGCAGGTTCCGGCCACGTTGCTCCCCAGGAGGGTGATGCCTGTTGTGCTGGGTCCAGAGCTGAGGGTCACTTCTGACTGTCCACCGCCATGCCTCACACCCTCCTGCTTTCCCCACAGCCAGAGCAGTGACCTGTCCCTGAGGAGAGAGGCTGTGCAAACAGTGAAGGCATTGCCATGCTGGAGAATAAACAGTGTCCCGAGAGCAGGTGGCCTGATGCCGCTGCCACTGCCGCGGTGACCCTGTGATGCGCGTCCTGCTCACTGGTGTCACAGGCTGAGCGCACATGCCACTCTCCTACCTCACTCCACCTGGAGGATGAGCAAGCACTTCCTTCCTAGCTGGGAAGTCGTTATATCATTCTTTTCACTTAAAAATAAGGTTCAGGGTTCTCTGTTCACCCAGCACCACTGTGCCTCCATGGTACTGTACCTCTGCAGGTGCCAGAAGTGTCCCTTCTGCGTGCTGCTCCGTGCCGAGCAGGTGTTCAGTGCCAACGTGTGGGAAATAGATCCGGGGCCCTGACATCCCCAACCCCTGTGGGGCAGATCGATCATCACCCCATCCCAGTCTCCAGCCCCTGCACAGGGCACCCTGCTTTGCATGCCGGCCCAATGAGGTTGAGACGGCTCCTCTCTCTCCCTCCCTGTGTGTCCCTGACCATGCCCATCACAAACGTCTGTAGGACTGTCTATGTCCGCGCCCTCGCCTTTGTTAAAGTACTGCATGCTTCGGTGCTGGGACCGTTTCTGTGTTTTAATGCCGTGCTGTTTTCTCTGCCCCTCCTTGTCAAGTTCTTGCCATGCATGAGAATGTCCTCAAGTGTCCCACTCCAGGCTGCACAGGGCGAGGGCATGTAAATAGCAACAGGAACTCGCACCGCAGGTAAGAGCACGCTCACCTGTCCCCCGGGGCGGCCCCAAGGGCCCTAAGCATAGGGGTCACACACTCAGGCCCCCTTCCACAGGCAGGGTTTTCCATTGTCTCACCTACCTTGTTGTGACGGGGGAATCATCCCTGGGAGCTGCTGTCCTCGTTGTGATGGAGCGATGACCATTTGCAACAATGGGGAAGAACACAGGAGAGGCTCCCCACCCTCCCAGGGTCACCTACAGGGTGGGACTTAGAACGCAGGAAGGCTAGGGTCTGACGTAGCCGAATGCCCCTGGAGTCTGCTGCAGCCTGTCACTGGTGTGGCTAGCAGCACACATGAGCAGGTGGCAAGAGTGTGTGGCAGGACCGTGTGCCAGGGCCAACTCCTCCTGGCTGTGGCTGAGCCAGCACGGCCAGAGTTACCGCTTGGCTCTGGACACGCCAGCTCTCTCCTCCTCGTTACTCTGACCTGTGCTAAGTTGCATTAAATTCAGTCCGACTCTGTTCTGCAGCGGCCGGAAGTGGTTCTGGGCAGGTCTCACCCTGCTTCAGCTTCCCCGCGCTCATGGACATGACTCATACTTGGAGGAAGATGCTGTGAGTGTCCCTCTGCCTGCTTTCCTGACTAGCAAATTTGGTTACTTGTGCTAAATTTATAATGAAACAAATTGCAGCCCAGGCAGCCCCGCCCTCCTGGGATTTTCTTGGGCTCTCGCTGCGGAAGGGGGCAGCGTGGGCTGTAAGGTCGGGCTGCACTCTGGGCTGCGTTTACATCACACACATTCACACAACCTGCTTGCACATCCACAGAGGGCAGTCCACATGGGCTGCGCCCCGTGGGCATGTGTGTGGTCACACAGACAGCAGGCACCCCTGTCCTTGAAAGAGAAGCTCAAACACTAAAGAGCAGATCATGCCTCACCCATAAGTATCTGGCTCTGAGACAGCCTCCGGCAATCCCTCAGCTCATCTGCTGTCTCCCTTCTGTCCCCTTGGGGAAGGACCAGTCTGCCCTGCCATCAGCCATGCTAGCAGCCTCGGCCCAGACCTCTGTCCCTACAGTCAGAGAGCCATGGGCTCAGGCTCCATAGATGCCACTGCCGAGCAGTCAGTCCCTCCTCTCCTGAGGTCCCCAGGATAGAGCCTGTGTGAGATTGTGACAGGCTCATGTTCTCTTGGATGTTGCAGAATTTGGCTGGCTGTCGTTGGAAAGGATCCAGTGTTCTCTACATAGGGCGTGGCCAGCAGCACTGTCAGCTAGAGACAGGAGGGACATGCCAATTCCCCATTCCTGCCATCAAGAAAGCCGGGCCGGTTTGGGAAATTGCCCCTCCCCCTGCCCCTGCTTGGGGTTCCTTGTGCTGCCAGAGGTGGAGGTGGGGGAGGTGGTGACCAGGCCAGGGTGCTGCGGGGTGGCCGGGGGAGACACTGACCCTCTCTGTGATTGCAGCCTCTCCGGATGCCCCATTGCCGCAGCAGAAAAGCTGGCAAAGGCCCAGGAGAAGCACCAGAGCTGCGACGTGTCCAAGTCTAACCAGGCCTCAGATCGCGTGCTCAGGTACCCAGCTCAAAGTGTGCCCCTTCCGTGAGCTCCAGCTGCAGGCAGCCCCCACACGCCAGGCTCGGGACTGTGCAGGAGGCGATGGTCACATCAGTTCCGGGGGTGATACTGAAAACAGCTGTGCTGGGAGCGAGACCCAGGCCACCCTCACCCCATGGCAGGGCTGCGAGAGGCACCTGCACCTCCCAGGGTCTCGCTGACCAATTGCAGATTTTTAAATGAGGGACGTGGACAAGATTGTTTCTGGTTTTCTTTTCAATGCTTCCTGATTCTGTGAATGCTGACGGAAGGGAAGCTATGAATTCCTGAGGTGTCCAGAGTAAGTTTATCTCAAGTTGGTTGGGAGGCCGTGACACCAGCCTGCAGGATGTTAGTGTTTCTGATGACGTCAGGGTGACAATCATCTCCTGGGCGGAGCCTTGGGCTACGTTGTCCTCCTGTCCCCAGGTACCCAGTGCAGGGAGTGACTGACTGACCTGACACCTGACACCACCACGGGATAATAGGAGGGGAATGACCTCAGACATTGCCAGGTTCAACCCACCCCCATCGCCCTCACATCAGCTTCCGTGTCTGCGTGTTCCCGTCAGACATTGTCATGTGAACAGTGCACCATCCTGTGTGCTCTGCCTTTTAGTTCCCAGCAGCCGAGAGCATCTGGGGAGATCCTGGCGGCCGTCACGTGGCTACGCAGCTCCCCTGGGGGTTGCCACTGCCGGTCCAGCCCCAAAGTTGAGCCACCCCGGGTGCCAGCTGTTGCTGTTAGAGAGAAAGACCAGCACACTCACCCACTCACACGCTTACAGTCACACACATACACACACTCTCCTGTTAAATTGTTTTTTGGGACAGATCTCTTGGAAACAAACACCAGGTACATGATGTGATCACCTTTTTGGTTTTGTTGTATTATTTCACAGTTTACTGAAAGGGTTTCACCATAAAATGGCTTTTATCCCTCAATAGAATAGTTAAAGTCTTTACAGAAAATGAGAAATATTTAAATAGTCAAAGCTAAGAAACACCATCTATGTTCTGGCATTCAGGAAGAACCGTCAGTCCGGTTTTGTGTGTGCTCCAGGTGGTTCTATGTGTGGGTGTCGCCTAACGTCCCACAGGAAGTAAGACTGACAGCAGACGCATGACGAGGCCTCCACGGGCCAGCCCAGCCAGCTCACTGCAGCCACTCTCTGTGTGGAAGCCCGAGCCCTGTCCAAATTCCCCTCCTCTGCAGCACCCTGCTTCAGGCCCATCCTCCTCCACTTTGTCCACATGGTTTCCTCCACGGAGACCTTGGTTCTCTGACCCCCCAAGGCTGGGCATTACTTTCTGCAGGCTTCGGGCTCCACCTCCCCAGCCCGGCCCATTTGGCCTTGCTCACAAGACACGAACAGACTTCCGATCTGGTTCCAAGTCCCAGTCCCCTGTAATTCCCCAGAGGTCCGCCTCACCTTTCCACTTGGTTGTTTTTTTCCTGGAATGATCTTACCCTTAATAGTGCTCCCCGTTGTGCTGGCCAGCAGTGACTTCTCCACTAAACGGAACCAGACCTCACAGCTGGAGCTGGCCTCCCTTCCTCAAGATCCCAACAGCACTTGGGCTCTTAAAATAGCCTCAGACACTCTAATAATAACATCATAGTCCATGCAATCTTTGAGGCAAAGTGGGGAGGTTGTTCATTTACATAGACACCCCCATATGATCTGGTAATAAACATTCAGCTCATGACTGACTTGTTCTGTTGATTGGCAAGTAGATGAGTGAGTTCATGAAGTCCAAGCCTGTGCCTTGATGATTTGGCAAATAAAGGTGTTGGTGTGAGGAACGTTGAGTGAAGGGCACAGCTTTTCCGTTTGTGTTAAATTATTTCAAAATATGGTTTAAAGATTCCACCTATGAGGTAGCTACCTGGACACACACACACACACACACACACACACACACACACACATACCCCAATGTGGAATATTAGTGAATCATAATTGATCCACTAATAATTTATTCCAAAATCTAGGAAAATAAGCGGACTCCTAGGTAAAAATATTGAAAGTGTACATGGATATTTGTCAAAATACATTACTGCCTATTCCATTTTCTTGTCCAGATGGATATATTTGTATCTGGTTTCACATTTGTATCTAGTTTTCTCTCAGTCTGTTTCCCTATGAGTATCTTTTCATTTCCTCTTATTTTTTATGGGAAGTATCTCCTTAACGCCCTTTATTTTAGTGTAATTCTTCCATTCTTACACCTGCTGTCTTCCCCAAGATCCTGAAAAGAGAAAGCAAAGAGGGAAAGTTGCCTATTTCTGTTGTGTATCACCACCGCGGACGTTTAGGCAGTAGGTCATTTGGCGTGAGCAATGACGGCACCCCTGGTCCTTCTCAGGAGAGCAGAGTTTCGGTTCTGTGTGAGGGGCCGAGTCCTTCCCATCGCTGGGAGGCGAGACACTCTGGCCCAAACACACAGCCTTCCCTCCCGCGGCCCCCGCAGCCACGAGGAAGCCGGCTGTCGACGGTCTCTTGTTTGCTTACAGGCCCATGTGCTTTGTGAAGCAGCTTGAGATCCCGCACTACGGCTACAGAAACAGCGTCCCCACGACCACGCCGCGCTCCAACCTGGCCAAAGAGCTGGAGAAATACTCCAAGACCTCGTTTGAATACAACAATTACGACAGCCATCCTTACGGCAAGCGGGCCATAGCTCCCAAGGTGCAAACCAGGGACATATCCCCCAAAGGATATGATGGTAGGAGGTGCACACTCTTATACATGAGAGTCACGCTTGCCGTTGATAATGTTGTTGTTGTGTATATCCATTTCCTGCAGACCAGCTGAGCATGTGGTCACCTGCTGGATACTAGAGAACAGCATGCCACCCCTGGGCTCCTTTGCTTAGAGCCAGAGGGCCCCAGGGGTGGGAGCAGGGACCTGAAAAGGGTGGACAGAGAGCCTGTGTCCTTATCTTTGCAAACATCCTTTAATAGATGGCCCAATGCAGATAAGCCTGACAGCCAGTAGCAGCAGCCCCTTGGCAGATAAGCCTGACAGCCAGTAGCAGTGGCCCCTTGGCTGTTGTGAAAAGGCCAGCTCCCCCCGCCCCGTATTCTGAACCCTGGGTACACACTAGCATCATCAGGGGCAGATTTAAAATTCCAGTGTTCAGGTGCACTCCACCTGTCAGACCAGAACCCCAGGTGTTTCCCGTGCAGTGGCATTTTTATTTCTTCTTTTCCAAGTTGAGAGGAGAGGAGATAGAAAGGCAGACTCCCTCATGTGCCCCAACTGGGGTTCTACCTGGCAACCCCCATCTGGGGTGGATGCTCTGCCCATCTGGGGCCATGCTTGCAATTGAGCTATTTTTAGTGCCTGAGGCCGAGGCTCCATGGAGCCATCCTCTGTGCCCAAACCAATCGAGCCATGGCTGCAGGAGGGGAAGAGGTTGGGGAGGGGTGGAGAAGTCAATGGTCGCTTTTCCTATGTGCCCTGACTAGGACTCGAACCCAGGACATTCACAGGCTGGGAGGACTGCCTTCCTCTGATTCTACTTATTTATCTCACCACGATTCCACTTAAATTCTAGGCATGTGAGCTTAGTTGGCAAATCTTACTGATTGGAATGTGGTTGCATAACTTTTGATGACTGGAAGGTCTTATCTGGGTGTTCACTAGCAGAGGCAAGGAGATAGGTCTTTAAAGATCTTCAAGCTCCTCTCTGAAACAGATATTTAATTAAAATTAGAGCTCACAAAGAGTTTATTTAAATTAAAGGGTTGGGGAGCTCAAACCTTTTTATAATTCAATACGGATAGCTACACCTTTTTCGAAGTGATGTTAGTCATTCTTTGCCTTAATAACCATTTGTACCGTGAATAGAAGTTAATATTTCTTTAATGTGTCAAATGTTGATTATCTTTGCATGCATTCATTATTAATGTATA
The DNA here is from genome assembly GCA_037038555.1 of Rhynchonycteris naso. NCBI lineage: Eukaryota > Metazoa > Chordata > Mammalia > Chiroptera > Emballonuridae > Rhynchonycteris > Rhynchonycteris naso. The sequence goes on from CM073001.1 coordinate 110,361,481, forward strand.
GGAACAAAGATATGGGTGGAAAACAAGGAAGTAGATTATGGTATAACAGAAAACAATTATCTTTGTTTTGTTTATTCCACAATATTAATTTTTGCCCGCTTCAGGTTTCGTCATAATTCCATTTATTGTGAATGAAGGAACACAGGAAACTAAACCCACAGAACGAAGGGTTCTGTTGATTCCATTTCCCAGTTACAGACATTTTGCGGTGATGCGATGAGCACTTGAGTCATTTGTTGTCACACGCTGTTCGCTGTGTGTCCCGATGTCCTTAGCCGGTCATCACGGGGGGACTGTGGGCTGTGGGTGAGGTCGTGACCAGGAGAGCACATCTGGCGGTGGCATTGCCCTTTAGTGGACTAGCAGTCAGACCCCTGGGCTGTTCTCAGCCTTTCCATGAGAACCTGTGTGGTGCTGACACATCAGCCTTCCCTTGTGCCGGTTTCCAGGGCGGAGTGGAGCTGGCTCAGGGCTGTTGAGTAAATCGGTTAACGGGCATACATTAACTCTCACCTGCCCAGAGAAAGTATCTGTTGTCAGAAACAGGAAGAGCCGTGCTGTTCAGCTGACCCACGAGAAAACAAGAGCATAGAACAAAAGCTCTCCAGGAAACTAAGGGAAAGGAAAGATAGCCTTTCAGCACTAAACATTACTGAGCAGAAAGTCGATGCCCCATTTCTCTCCCCCAAGATTCACCTGAAAGATTTTTTTAACATCCAGAAAAGTGCCCGAGATGCCCTGGGTCAGGTCCTGATGGGGTTAGATGAAGGGGCCATCCTGTTCTGGTCATCAGGCAGGGGACACCACAGGGGCTATAGTCTGCAGTCACCTTCCAGAGTCTCCACCCCCCACCTGAGACTCACTTCAGATGCACAAGGATTTCAGTCACTGCTCCTTAAAAAAGACAGTGAAATGAACTTATGGGGGTGGGCACAGTGCTTGGGAGCAAGGAACAAGCCATGGAGCTACAGGTAGGGTAGCAAAAGGGGATTTCTCCCCACTATCTACATGTTATCATGAGATCCCACCCATGAGTGCAGCACATGGGCACACTGCTGCAACCTCCTGCATCCCTTCAGACATAGCTGTCTATCCATTCATCCATCCATCCATCATCTATCCATCCACCCACCATCCATCCATCATCCATCCATCTATCCATCCATCCATCATCCATCCATCCACCCACCATCCATCCATCATCCATCCATCTATCCATCCATCCATCATCCATCCATCCACCCATCATCCATCCATCCACCCACCATCCATCCATCATCCATCCATCTATCATATATCCATCCATTCATCCATCATCCATTCATCCTTCCATCATTCATTCATTCTTCCATTATCTACCCATCATCCATTCATCCATTCATCATCCATTCATCCATCCATCCATCATCCATCCATTCATCCATCCATCATCCATTTATCCATCCATTTTCCATCCATCATCCATTCATCATCTCTTGATCCAGCCATCATCCCTCCATCCATCTATCATCTGTCCATCCATCCACCCAGCACTCTCCCACTCACCCATCTACCCATCTATACATTCACTTTCTTTCTTCCTGGCTAGCATGGTTCTATCTGTTCTTTCCCCCTTGATAACAAGCATCGAGGAAGAGAATTTGAATAAGTAGAAGACTGTGAGAGACACGCTCATGCGCAGGAAGGCAGGCCATCCATTATGTCTGAGGAATGAGAGTGAGCTTTGTCCAGGCAGCAGGTCGAAAACGTCATGGTAAAGCTGGGCCAATGTTACAAGAAGTCAGACACCTGTGGATCCCTGGGGACATCTAGGGACTGGTGGGGCGGCACTTGCAGCCCGTGAGAGGAGGGGCAGGACAGGGCCGGCTGTGGAGGTGGTGCGAACACAGACATGGGCACAGTGACAGAGTGGCGTGAGGTGGAGCAGAGGGTCCCCAAACCCGGGTCTGGGCTGGCCTCTCCGTGCCCTGTGCACAGCCCGTTTCCCTGGTGAGCTGAGATGGCTCTCCTAGTGTCAAATACTGGGGGTGGGGGGTGGGGTGTAAAAGAAGAAGAGTGTCTTGTGACGTGAGAAGTTACATGAAGTGCACATTCCAGTCGTCACAAGCTAAGTCTCACTGACCTGCCCGCCCTCACCCCAGCTGCAGAGCTGAGCAGTTGTGTCCTGAACTGCGGTCAGCGCCCCGGTCTGAGGCGCCTTACCTTGTGTCTCTGGGCAGCGTGTCTCCACCTAAGGGTTAGTTTGCATCCCTGAGTGCCCAGCCCCAAGTCGGCTCCCTCATGACCCTCCCTTTTGTCTCCCCAACTTCTCAGTTCTCCTGACCTGAAAGCTTCCTGGTTTTCCTTGAACTTCCTCGTCCCTCAAACTTGGTGCCTCTTGGGCGTGCCCTCCTCTCTGTCTTCTGCCCCCTCCCATCCATCTATGGAGGTGCCTCAGGGGTTGGTCCTCCCTCCCTCCCTCCTGTCTCCTCTTGCTAGTCCTCTGTGGCTGAGCCTCCCACCCTCCCCCCTGCTTCCACCCCGGGAGGATGCCCTCCCATCATCCGGCCAGATCCTCACCCGCAGTCGGCACGCTTCCACAGCGTCTCCCTCAGGTGGCTACAACCTTGAGCCTGCACCCAGTGGCTGTCCCAGCGGCTGAGTGCACATGGGGCTCGTGCTGCACACAACGGCCGTGTCTTCCCATGAGCTAGATGCTGCTGTGGGCGGGAGGTCTGGGGTCTGATCCAGACCTGTGGCGCCGAACGGGGCAGACCAACAGGGAGGGGGGAAAGCCCAGACCCTTCTCACGTCCATCTGACACATCAAACCCATGAGGGAATGACTGGCACGCGGATGTGACTGAACAGGGTGGTGTCGCAGGGAGCCCTGTCCCCTTCGGCACTGTGTGTGCACCACCGGGTTTGCCGATGAAGACACGCATGAGCCTCCGTGCAGACCCACACACCATTCAACCCATTTTGGCAGTGGAGACCTGAACCCAGTTAGCCCTATGGCTGCCGGGTCCCGCCTGGTGAGATAGGTCCCAGGAGGCATATTTTTTTACTCTATTCCTTTTTGTCTGATTTCATGGGAATTCGGAATGTAAAGACACACCTCTCTATTCCCTACAAGAAAACTCTTATTCAGAAAGGAGACGCATTGAGCGAGACTCTGACCAGCAGAGCAGGTTGGAGGGAAGGTCTGGGCTGGAAGGTGTTTTGCTTTGTTTCTGCCTCACTTAGTTTATCATGACTTCCCGTGTGGCTTCTCTCTCTCTCCCATGAGAACGACTAGCGGTTAGAGCGGGCGCCACTCGGTGTGGTGTGGGGTGTGGGCTGGCACGCTGCTGCTGTCATCCCATGGAGGTGTGGCCCTGAGGGTGACAGTGGTCCTGTCTCTCGCAATTCCAGGGACATGCTGGCACCCGGAAGGATGTTGACAGGTTCCAATCTGTTGATTGACTAGAAACGAGCTGACTGAAAATAGCTTTGTTGCCAAGAAACCCAGGGAATCTTGTCGTGTCTCCTTTGCTGAGGTGGGCACTCTCTCAGTGGGGAGGTGGGCCAGAGCCCAGCTGAACCAGGGAGCACACCCTCCCTGCATCCCGCAGCCTGCAGCGCCCCCCGGTGTCAGCACAGGTGGTCGGAGGTGACTGGCACCAGGTTTGGTAAATGTTTTACAAATAATTGTCGGTACCAAAGGTCCTTCATCGCTGAGAGGCTGGATTGTAGAGACTCGTGTTTCATTTGAACAAAACAAAATGAGGGCCAGTGACACTTAGTGAAAGGACACACATGGCAGGAATGCTGCGCAGTCATTCCTCCTGGGGTGAGGAGCGCATACCACGTTCCAGGTGCGGCCCCAGGTAGTCTCCGGGTTTCAGCTTTGATGAGGGGGAGACCCTTAACCAGAGCTGGCTGTGGTTGTTGTGTAGAGACATGCTGTCCTACCTGCTTTTTAGGAATTAAAATTTGCTCATTTCTAAACAAAACTGCTATTTTTCTTATGTATGTGGACCACATTGTTTCCTGAGCCAGTGGCTAGCCCTTTCTAGGGGAGAAAAACCCTTATAGGTATTATTATATTTCTCCAGAATTTTTGTAATGAATGTGAAGTGATGTAACAACATACTTGCATTCACACGCCAGTGTCTCGGGCTGTTAGGAGCAGTGCTGTGTCAGTGTGGCTTGTGGCTGGCCCTGGACGGCCCCTGAAGGTCGGTCTTGGCGGGGTGCCTCTCTTGCTCCTATGTGTGCTGCTGGGATGAGGCACATTCTCGGAGGACAGAGGGAAGAAGGCCGCATGGCCTGATACACCCAGGCTGTGCTGACTGGCTCTCACGCCAGTCTCCCTGAGACAGGCAGAGGGGAGTCACTTGTGCTTGGTGGGCTTGCATGTGGGACTGGCCCTCCGGCCCACACAGAGGACCCTGGTTCTGAAGGTGAGCTGCTTGTGCCATGGCCTTGTGCTTCTGTCAGGGGCTTTGACGAGGTCGGGTGCTGCCCGCATCACCGCATAGGTGGGTGGGAACATCAGGTAGGCGTGAGCTTCAGCGCAGAGTCGAATGTTCCTGATGACGAAAGCTTGGTTCTTCCTCCACTTGTTTGTGAACAAGGGCTCTGGGTCAGGGCCTCAGCGCTGCTCAGGACAGGCTGCAGGCCATGGTCGTTGGGGGAGAGGTGCCATCCTCTCATTCCATTGTGTCTGCTTCCTCCCCCGGTGCTCCTAGGGGGGTGCTCATATCCCAGACCCATTGGTGACAGTATGGGTACAACTGAGAGCAGGGTCAGACTGCAGGCTCCCTGCCTGCTATTAGCACAGATAGCCGTGGTTTCTGCCACAACTGTGCCAACAGACTGACCCTCTGGGGCCAGGCAGCCACAGCACAGCTGGAACCCCCGACACGCACCCCATCATGTCCCACTGTCCCCCACACTCATGGATATCAGCAGGGGATCCATGGACGTGTTTCCTAAGGAAGGTGTGAAAGATGTGTGCTTCGTAGCAGGGCAGCTCTCTGGTGAAGGCTTGGACACCAGAGAGAAGATGTTTCCTGGGGTCTGCTGGTACCCTACAGGTCCATCTTTGAGTGACCCTCACTCCCAGGACTAAGGGCAAGAGTCGTGAGCCCTGCAACTTCAAGGACCCTGCAGTGACCATGGTCCCATCCTCATAAGTCATCAGACAGCTTCTATCCCCAAGCAAAGTAGGTTTCATGGCTCTCACAGGCCACACTTGTTCCTAGGCGCCTGTCTGACTGCTAGTGAGCGGGCTGTTCAGAAAGGAATCCTGTAAGCCAGTGCTTTTCAACCGTCAGTACGCAGACAGGTCCGCCAGATATTTCCTGTTGTCCCTGAAAGAGTTAACCACCCTGATGCTGTATGAGGATTACAGACCCAATGATCTTAGTCAGATTCCGGGCATGCTCAGAGTGGTTTCTGCCTTAGCAGTCCCTGAAATAATTGTTTTCCCTGGACCCCAAGCGTGAAAGGGTTGAAAACCACTGTGACACTGCGTGCTAGAGATGGGTGGCCATCCTGCAGAGAGGGCGAGCCGCGTGTCCCAGAGCCGCCAGTCTGCTGTGCGTACTGATCTCAGGCTCAGCTGAGCACACAAAATGTGGTCACCTCTTCAGTCATCACCCTTCACCCACATGGCTCTTTGTTAGAATTGCAGGAGAAATCTTTCCTTGAGGAAAAGGGGTGTTCTAGTCACGTTGTCTGGTCTGCACACCCAGCCTGAATGCCACTTCCCAAAGCTCAGGTTCTGCAGACCCACAGGCAGCTCAGGACCTGTGCAATGTCACCTTCATGGAGGATCACGAGCCCCTGTGGCCACCATAGCCCCTGTGGTGGCAGGGAGTGGCCAGTTGTTTGTGGGCTGAGCGGTCTGTGGGTCCCCATCACCCAGGTAGTTCATGAGCAGCCCTGCCAGGGCGCCCACCCCTAGCCTCACCCGGGCTGTGCTGCCATCACCGCTGGCACCCAGTGGCCACGCTCTGAGCAGGTGTGGACCATGTACCCGCCCTCGCACCTGTGGGATCATCCCCACGGCCCCAGCTCTGCCCCGCGGCCGTGTGCATGCTGTCCAGGAGGTAGGCCAGTGGCCTTCTCCTCCGTACGATGTGTGTCTACGCGCAGGGCTGGTGGGAGGCACGGGTGGCAGGGTGCCTGGCTCGGCGGGGACCCGAGTTACCCCGCCCGTGTCTCCCCAGCGAAGCGGTACTGCAAGGACGCCAGCCCCAGCAGCAGCGCGGCCAGCAGCTACGCACCCAGCAGCAGCAGTCACCTGAGCTGTGGCGGCGGTGGCAGCAGCGCCAGCAGCACCTGTAGCAAGAGCAGCTTCGACTACACGCACGACATGGAGGCCGCCCACATGGCAGCCACTGCCATCCTCAACCTTTCCACGCGCTGCCGCGAGATGCCACAGAACCTGTCCACCAAGCCGCAGGACCTGTGCGCCACACGGGTATGCCCTGGCTGGGCTGGGGAGGCGGGGCCCATGCCCGAGGTCACACTGGCTATCTCAGGACACAGAGCATAGCAGTGCAGACACCTCCGTCTGGCTTAGCATCGTCATAGGCCAGTGATGGGCAATCTTTTGAGCTTGGTGTGTCAAAATTTGCCAGAAAGCCGAGCATAACTCGGGTGGTGTGTCACTTCGAGAAAAATGGCCTAACCGGAAGTCCCAGAACTAGACGCTCTGTGCCGGAGTTCTGTTGTTTTGGCCTACAGACCTCCAGCACAGAGTGTCTACACTACAGCAAATGTTTTATCCTCAGCTACCTCACCTGGCCGTGCAGGAGCCAAGGATGAAACATCCTTCTCCGCATGCGGCCCCATACTTCTCTGGTATGTGGTGCGTGTCATTGAAAATGGCTATGCGTTTCAGTGCTGACACGCGTGTCATAGGTTCACCATCACGGTCCTAGGCACTGGATGCGCAGCCCTGCTGAAAGCACAGGGTCAAGAGTGGACAGGTCTCAGAGACCACTGGTGCCCATGCCTGACTGTCCTCTGTAGGGTCCACTCACATGTCTGCAAACAAAGGGCCCCAGAGACCTAAAGAAGTGACAGGCCTTGAACTTTAAGCACAAGGGAGGTTGTCAAAAGAAAGGCAGGACCCCTTACCATGCTCCCATATCACCCAGAGCTAGGAAACAAAGACCGTGCAAATCCAGTTTCTCCAGGGACTGCCCTGCCATGCAGGGACAGCCACCCTGGTCAGCTCAGGGACACGCATCTGTGTGGCAGCCACCTCATGTTGCTTCTCTTGTCTGTGGCTCCATGCTGGCCCAGAGCAGGTGAGCCAGTTAGGCGGCAGCACAGCATGTTCTCAGAGGACAGGTGCGCGAGCAGGCGGGTGTCGCCTCCAGTCCAGAACACAAAGGGTGTCTGTTACCTAGAGCTGCTGGCCGTGTATGTACCGCAGCCTCATGTCCAACAGCTGCTGGTATAAATAAGGGTAATTTGTATGAAGGGAGAAAGGTCAGTAATTTCGTGTTCTGCAAATGCATTTTTTTCTATTAATATTTTTATCCCTAGATTTTGGGGAAGCATGCAGTTTCCATGGTTACCAGGGCTGCTAAATGTGAGGTCACCAGGGAGGAAGTTCTGTAGTGAGAAAAAGAGACGACTGTGATGCCTTCCAGGTTTTTTTATTTTTTTATTTTTTGTTTTACTTTATTAAAATTAAACTAAGACTGGGAGAATTAAATCCAACATTAGGAAGGCTAAATTAGTGTGAAGGCTTGAAATTAGCAGTGTACTCTGACAGAAACAGTTGAGGCAGAATAATACTCTATAATTTATCAAGGCAATAGCCCAAAGGATAGGGTTTTTATTCCAAGCGTCTTCCCTCTGCTGTTACATCCAAGCAGCGAGCCGCCAGATGTCTGCATCGGCAACAGCGCACTTGCGGACTCTGAATCCCATTCTGGGCAGCTCCCGGGATTGCCGGGCAGTCTAATTTTTCTTCCTCTCTCCTTCTCCTGACCTTCCTTCTCTCCTTCCTCCTGAGAGGCTAGCTCTGAAGAATTCTTGATCTGTTTCAAAGCATCTTAAAAAAAAAGAAAAAGAAAAGAAATAAGCCTCACCCTGAACCTTCAGTGTTTTTAATCCAGTGGACTGCACTGCAGGTTTGCTGAACCTGGAGTAGGTCAGACCATGATCACGGCCGCAGAGGCGCTCTGAACTAGTGGGCGCATGGCTTCTTTTCCCCCTTAAAACGGAAAATTTTTTCCTCACGGAGTTCTGGATTAGAAAGCGAATTCTCCATTCTTCTCCCTCTTTCCCTCTAATTATTTGTGCCCTTCCTCTCCAAGTCCAGGCATATTTAGCATCAGTAAAACCAGGGCGAATGTTTAAGTATATGTCCATTTTCAGGCTTTATCATTGTAAGGATAAATATGCATTCTGTACACGTACACATTAGATTTCTGGTCTCTTGGTAGGTGTTTGAAGTGGGATGGAGCAGAAAGGGGGCCCATGTTTGGTTTTCTCCTGGCCGGGCTTGTTTCCAGAAGCAGAGACATGCTGGGGGGAGGAAAATGCCGATAAAAGATAGGTATGATCGATAGGTGTGATCAGCAGGTGATGGGTGTGATCGGCAGATGGTAGACAGGGACAGGTTGATAAGTGATAGACAGAGGCACAGCTGGCAGAGAGAACAGACAGGGAGCTGAGTAGCTAGGTGGTAGATGGATGGGTACACAATGGAGAGAGCCATGGAGAGGTGGATGCAGGCATGCATGCCCCTGCGGAGCCTGGGGAAGCAGGGGTGGAGGGCAGGCCCCCTCTGCTCACACGCCTGGGGCTCACCTCAGTGGGACGAGGTGAGGGGCTTCTCATGAGAATTATATGCTGGCTGGAGGTGGGCGGTGGCACAAGGAGGAAGCGCACAGTCACCTGTGTCCCCTCCGACAGAACCCCGACATGGAGGTGGACGAGAATGGCACTCTGGACCTGAGCATGAACAAGCAGCGGCCACGGGAGGGCTGCTGCCCCATCCTGACGCCACTGGAGCCCATGTCCCCACAGCAGCAGGCTGTGATGAGCAGTCGCTGCTTCCAGCTCAGCGAGGGGGACTGCTGGGACTTGCCCGTGGACTACACCAAGATGAAGCCCCGGAGGGTGGACGAGGATGAATCCAAAGAGATAACCGTAGGTCCTTTTCCGTGAGCCCCCTTGGTCCCCTCAGAGCTGACAGCCGGCACCCTTGGGGACAAAGGACCACTGGCTCCCACCTCAGCAGAAAACATCTTTTCTCTTTAACTATGACCTTTAGCTAATGAGGCTATAGAATAACGCGTTTCTCGTTGACTCAAAAAAGATTTGTAACTAACACCCATTTGGTGAAACAAGCCACCGACTCTTTTAAATTATGAATTTCATATTCCAGACAAGTGTGTAAAGACACGGAGGAGTAGCATGCCAGTCTGTTTTTCTGGGGTGCACGGTGCTACTGTGCAGGCTTTACTTGCAAGCAGAGATGCCTGAGTTGCGCTGTGGGTTGGCGTGGCTACCTCTATGCCAGCGCAGCTCTGAAGCTAGTGACCATGTCTGTCCTCTGAGAACTCTGAACTGTTCAGAGTGTGCTCCTGCCTCGAGTGGGGCCACTGAGCAATCTCTCCGTCTATATTGAGTGCAGTATTGCCAAAACACCTGTGTGGGGACACATCTTTAAAAGAGTTACAATTTTCAAATGCAGGCTATTAAAGCAGTGATCACATTCTTTACACTAGTGGTCGGCAAACTGCGGCTTGCGAGCCACATGTGGCCCTTTGGCCCCTTAGTGCGGCTCTTCCACAAAATACCATGTGCGGGTGCTACCTTATAAGGAATGTACCTACCTATATAGTTTAAGTTTTAAAAATTTGGCTCTCAAAAGAAATTTCAATTGTTGCACTGTTGATACTTTACTCTGTTGACTAATGAGTTTGCCGACCACTGCTCTAAGGAAAGGAATAAAGGAAAACTTTTTTTTCAATTGGGCTGACTTTTTCTCCAGTGGTCAATCCTGAAAATTATAACATCTCTATTCACCAAAAAATGAAAATTACTTTTGCATACAGTGGGGAGACCACTGTGGAAGCCATAGCATCTCACACAAAGGAAGAGGAGAGAAAAGGATGTGGTAGGACGTGGCTATGGCAGAAAAGCTCCTTCCTGTCCAGCCTTCCTACCCCGGAGTCCCTTGTCCTTACTCTCAGATTGGCTGAAAACTGTCATAGGACAGGACAGGCAGCAAGCTACGGTCCAGACTGGTTTTCTCTCCCACAGTGTTCAGTTGTTAAGCCCACATAAGATACAGTAGTTGATTCTCCAAATCTATTTTAATTAACAGTAAGTTCTCACAAGTCAACAGAAATATTCGCACCATACCAATGGTCACAGAAGAAAAATGACTCCTGTGTTTGGGAGACTTGTTTGCTCACCGCTGCCATCTATCGGATTTCTGGGTCACTGCAATTGGACCTACTTCCTATTTTTAAAAAAATGCCGCAAAGGAATGATTTAGAACTGCAACATCTAAGTTGATGTTCCCCTGAGGTGGGGCCTGAGGACCTCTGCAGAGTCGTCAGCAATGGCGGCTGAGACCTCATGCTCTCTGAGCACCCCCAGGCACAGGGAGCAAGAGGGTGGGGCAGGGTAGGGTGGGAGCGGTGTGTGCCCACAGGTATGTGTAGGCAAAGGCTGGGTGAGAGAGACCAATGCAGAGGCAGTCCCTGCGGCCAGACGCCTTCCGTGCCTGTCCTGGGCTTGGCTGACGGCACACAGAGTGAGGCCCTGCTCGGTGACAAGTCTTGTAGTCACAGGAGTCAGAGCAGGGGATGTGATGTGAGGTGTTAAGGCCTAGTGCAGCAGAGAGTCTCAGTGAGCCAGTTCCCGTGTGCACCGTCGGGATAGCTGAGAAACAAGAGGCAGCCACCCACAGCTTGGGGTGCAGCCCGGGGTCTGTGCATTGACTGGTCACGAGTGGGCCTGATGCTGTGTTTCACCTGCAGCCAGAAGACTTGGACCCCTTCCAGGAGGCTCTGGAAGAAAGAAGGTACCCGGGGGAGGTGACCATCCCGAGCCCCAAGCCCAAGTATCCCCAGTGCAAGGAGAGCAAAAAGGACTTAATAACGTAAGCACGACGCGAGGCGTCTCCTTACTCCTCTGAACTTTCCCTTTCTTTGGCTTATTTTTAAAAACCGATCTGTATCTGCCTTGCCATTTTGAGCATGTGACATGCGCAGCATATAAATGTCTCAAGCTGCCGAGTCAGCCGAGCAACATGCCACGGCGGCCTCGTGTGTTTCCCGACGCTCTGGGCCGCGGAGATGCCATCCTCATCCAACCCACGCACCCCGCAGCTTCTCTCCGGGGCGCCAGCCCCTCGCAGACATTGCAGCTAAACTGGAAACAATGAAACCCTTCTAAAGTTTTCTCTTTTTTTAAAAAACATACTTACTATTTTGGCTGTTTTTGTTTTTGTTTGGTGGCAGATGTCCAACACCAAGGTGTGATGGGAGTGGTCATGTGACTGGTAATTACGCCTCACATAGAAGGTGTGACTTCATTTTCCTCATGGTGGATTCTGTCTTTCCAATTTATTGTTTTCAGCTTACCTCAACAATGCTGTCCCAGTGCCAGCGTCAGCTCTGTGTCGCCTCAAAGTGCTCTATGTTGACCCTAGAGGCATGCTGGTCGGCGTGTCATCTGATGTGGTTTGTTTGGAAATAAACTACCTAAATTGGGAAAATTCTTGACAAAGATTTAAACCAAAGAGCAAAATATATTTTTTATCTTTTTAAAACGGTCCATCCACAGACCAAGGTTCTCTTAAATTCATGCGTGAACACACAGAGTTCACTACAAACCGTTCAATATACAGCACTTGTCCCATTGCTCTTCTGCATCGAACTTTGATTTCAACTTTATGTTGTGCTTGTCGGGGCGTCAAGCTGGCTGGAGGGGCGACTCACTGACTCTCCCGGCCTGTCTTACAGTCTGTCTGGTTGCCCACTGGCGGACAAAAGCATCCGGAGTATGCTGGCTACCAGCTCGCAAGAACTCAAGTAAGATTTAACAAAAACTCTTCCCTCTTAAATATCTGTTCACTTAGCGTTAACACAAAGGATGTGTCACTTGCAAAGAAAAACTTCTTTACAAAGCCACCTGTGCACATGGTGTGTGATTGGCTCCTCAGGACGTCAGTCACGTCTCCGTTCTGCCTTGTCCCCCTCCTTCCTCTCTAGTGGTATCATATCACATCCTTTCTGTTCTGAGTTTTCCTAAGTGTAGTGTGTTCTCTCCAATATGCATGCACACGGAAGGGGAGTTACAGAGCTACTCAGACTTTTAAGAGAAGGTGGTAACTTGACAAGTCAAAAATTGATGTTTTGAAAGTTGATAGTTAATGTGGTTATTTAAGATATGGGTATTTCACCAGCACTGTGACCAAAAGCTACCAGGGTGACAGCCCCTTCCTCGGGTCTCCAGTGGTCACAGTGACTGACACACAATGCTCACTAATCGTGTGGCCCGGCACTCACACACATATGCATTCCTCTGCTTGTCTCCTCTGTGTCTGCAGTTTTTTCTATATTTTAAGCATAAACCTGGTCACCTGTACTGTACCTCCAGGCCAAGGCCTCTCTCCTCAAATGCACACAGATGCGCATCCAGGCTCGGTCCCCAGGCAGGGTTTGGGAGACACCAGTGTCAGCTACAGACAGCACCCCGGAACCTCAGAGCTCTAGTGTGGGGCAGGTCTTCGGGTGAGTGTCAGGAAAACGGTAGAGACCCAAGGGTCCTAGGTGATTGTTCCAGACCCCATCCTGTCACATTGCTGGGCTTCTGTTTTGTTTGTGAATAGCTTCATGGCAAATGTGGCGGCCACACTGCAGAACCCATGTGACTCTTTCCCCGAGGGCCCTCGCCTCACCTTCCCATCACAACAGACAGGCTCTCAGAGCATGGAGTTGTTTCATTCCGTGTCATTTCTTACAGGATCCCTGTCCAGGGCCCTGGTGCCATAGATCACCTGCTCATTTTCAGTGACCTCCTGAACTAGCCCTCTCGTCACGAGACCATTGGAGTTTCTTCATGGCGTATAATCATCTGGAGGGCACACCTCTTACTTAGCAGCTTTAAAGTCCGTAGCGCCACCCTCCAGTGCCTACTGGACAGATAGCGTTAGAGCCTCCGAATGGACAGAATTAGGAGGAGCTCAATCCACTTAGTCACACCATCTTTTTCCATGGCTTGAAGCCATGCTTCCCTCGTGGTCACACGTGGCTGACTGCACCTGGACCTTGACCTGCACACCTGAAAATGGCCGCTTCCCTTTGACTTTCTTAATGAGGATTCTCGGTCCAACAGGCCAACTGTGAGCAGGAAATGCCCTTTGTACACCTGGCACCTGGCGCCGCCTCTGACTGGCTAGTGTCTCAAAGCCACAGAGATCAGAGCCATTCTCTGCCGGGTCTGCTTTGCCCTGGTTCGTGTCCGCTGGCTCTGGGCTTAGGCATTTCTGTGAATCTGAAGTTCCAGGCAGACCTGTCCTCTCCTCCTGTCTCCTCCTCACCATCGGCATCTTCAGGGGAGGGCGGCCGCCATCCACCTGCCCTGCCACCTCTTCCCAGGTGGGGCCTGACCTCACAGAGGGTGACACCTTTCCCCAACTTCAGCTAATCCAAAAACCATGCTCACGTCCAAACTTTCCTTTGTAACAAGTAGGTCCCATTTTGATAGACCCTTTCTTGGCTAAACTTAACCAATTTTCTGGAATGGTTTGCATTCACTGTTGGATCTTCAAACTAGGGATTTTGATTAAATGTGTACAATAAAAAGTCTAATATTCAAGTGAGCGGTTTTTACTTGATGTCTTTTCAAACTGGGGAAACCATCAATGTTTTATTTTGACCTTTTAACTGACGACACCCTCCCTCTAACACTCCTTGTCCCTGGGCCGCAGGCGCGTGGACCATCCTGTGAAGGTGCGCGCAGCTTTCTCTGGAGTAAGCCATGCGCGAGCTCTTGTCATTGCCTCTTCTTTCCGTGTAGTTTAAAAGCTTCTCTCTTTCCCGCGTGTCGGCCTGGTCTGACGTGGAGAGTGGCAGGCACAGTTTGTGTGAGGTGCTTCCTGAAGATGTAGTAGAACGTGGGTCCCGGTTCCCTCAAAAGAATGTCTCCTTTTATTCATCTGCTAGGAGACGGAATTTTCTGGAACAGTTCCTCTTGTCACTTCTAACACTGACTTTAGTTGGCTATTAACAGTACATTCTTGATCCTGGACCAACAAGAGGTTTTGCCAGATACACTCTGGGTCTTGGGTCCTCAAACCTCTTAAACATCCTGAGACACTGCTGGGTTCTGACCCAGAACAGCCCATTTGGGATACTCTTAAAAAGCTGGCAGTGGTTACACGTCTAGTTACATACAACATGTGAACGGAATATGTGCTGGAACTGAACGTGCCGTGAACATCAGTCAGACTCTGGAACTCGCGCTCTGTTTGGCTCCCAGGCTCTCTGATGCAGCAGACAGCTCAGTGCTCAGAGGTGGTGTGAGTCAGTGCGTCCAGGAGGCAGGTAGGCTCGCAGCCCCCGGCACCTCCATGCTCAGCGTGCTTCTCTGGCCTCCTCCCATGCTGTGAGCTCCCTTCTGTGAACTTCACAGAGACTCCAGGCCAAAAATAATAATAATGAAATTGTCCAATTTGGTGGAAACGCAGCTTAGCGTGAGCCCTGATTCTGAAGGGAGATGTCTTCTCTTAAAATTTCACCTGCTCAGATCACCTGAAAGGGGGTGACATAAAGGGAGGAGCAGCATGCATGACATCACTGTCAGCCTCTTTTTTTTTAAGAAACCACATCATCCCCACCAGGAGTTTGTTTTCTTGCTTCTGAACGCCTGGGCAGGATAGGGGTGTCTCATCTACCTTAGTAACCCATTTAAGCCAAATTGAAACTGATTTTAATCAGAGGCAATTAGCTCTAAACACAAGCCTCCAGATTGCTTCCATTTTTACTTCACTCGGCCAAGTTTAGGTTTGTCCAGACAATT
This sequence comes from Rhynchonycteris naso, assembly GCA_037038555.1. NCBI lineage: Eukaryota > Metazoa > Chordata > Mammalia > Chiroptera > Emballonuridae > Rhynchonycteris > Rhynchonycteris naso. The sequence continues at coordinate 110,376,516 of CM073001.1, forward strand.
CACGTCTTAGCACGCGGTGCCCTGCACTCTGTCACTGTGCGGCTCCGTGCAGGGAGTTTAGATCACTGGCTCACCCTCACCTCCTGTTGCTGGGACTTGGATTTCATCATCGTGGGGTGGCGTGGTGCAGTGGGGGGCTGCTTTGGGCTCTTACTCGTTAGAAGGTTCTCTGCGTGTTCCGTACTTCCCAGGCATCTGTCTCTCCGGGGTGTTTTCAGGTGAGACATAGAGGGATTTTAACCGCATATCCCAAAGCCATGTTTTAGAACCTGCTTGCGTCTCTTTTTAAAATGAACTTAAAGAATTATAATTTTGAACTTAAACTAAGATACTCCTTTTCTCTAAAGGCTGCTTATCCCTGGGGTTTGTAGGGCTTATTCCGGCTCCCATGCAGTGCTCGGCAGAGGGGCTTTCCGCACAGCCGCTGTTGTCGCAGGGTCAAGCACGCCCGCCACTGGCCCCGGGTACAGAAACAACTTAGTCGGCCTCTCCAATCTGCGGTGGACAGCGGGAGGTCCACACAGCCATGCGCATCACTGCCACCAGCTCAGGTCCGGGTTCTTTCCCAGGCTGCGCTCACCTCTGTGCAGACAGCTCCTGACCACAACAGTCCTGCTGACACGCGGCCTCTGCATGGGCATGGGCTCGTGGGATGCTTGCTCCTCCACCTCGGGGACACTCGTGTCAGTTAGAAAAGCCTGTTGAAAAGCCGCTAGTGCGGCTCCTTGGGAACAGGTGGGTCGGCCTCGGGTCGGCGGGGGGGCTGTGTCTATGGTGAGAAGGAGGGCAGCGTTGGCTCCCCAGGTGCACCTCCTGCCCACGCACATGTCCCGTCAGGCCTCAGACTGGGGAGCCTTCCCTGGCTCTCATGCACTGCAGGCTGTGGACTAGGCCCACTCGCGAGGTGCCTCCACGAGGCCAGGTTGGAAAGCTCGGTTCCATTTCTCAGACATGGGAACTGAGGCTCAGCAAAGACCCACAGAGAACATGTGGCGGCAGCGACCTGTCCACACATCATACTGCTGCTTCAACATGAAGGCATCTGGTATGCTGCTCCCGGCAGGGTTCAGGGTTGGTGCTTAACGGAGTCCTGACCATACACACACACCCCGTACACTCGCATGCACCCCTCACACTCACACCCACACACACAGTATGGACAACACACACATACACACTACAGACAACACACATACATTCACACCCACATACACACACTCGGATACACCCACATACACACTACACACACAACACACACTCATGCTCACATACACACACACACCACTTCTCTGTTCGGGAAGCTCTCGGCATTACGTCCCCAGCATGACCCATGTGGGGGTGAACAGGCATCCCCACAGTCTGACACGTACACCTTTCCTCCATCTAGTCAGAGTCTCTGAGGGTCTATAAGTATGCACTGCTGCATTGTTAAACACTCCCTACGCATGACAGCTTTTTATCTGATAACAAGTTGAGCAAATGTAAAATAAGTTCAGTGTAGGAATTAGAGTTAACTCGAACCACACACACATGTGGACATGTGGACAGTGAATTAAGGAAGCCAAGCCCGGGTTCAGATCCGGGCCCACTGAGCTCCTCCTGAGAGGGGTTAGCGAGGAAAGCCCACCTCTGTGTGGTCACTCCAGTGCGACCCCCAGCCCTGTGACTGCGCTCCAAGCAGGCAGTGACGATGGGACATGCCTGGCGGCAGGTGTTCCTGGGTTGCTCACTGTTTAGCAAACAGCCCCAGTAGTCAGTTCACCAACACACTCGGGCAGTCCTCTCGCAACATGTGAGTGAGGGAGGTGCAATCCAGATGCACTTCCTTTCCATTGTGATGACCGCCCCCCCCCCCCCCAGTCTTCCAGGTTGTAGTGCAGGTTATGGTAAAATTCAGAGTAAAGAATCAGACTGAGGTATCAAAGGAAGACCAGAGCATAGGATATACATTTAACAATTAAGATAGTTCTTATGAACAGATTGTTCAAAATTAAATACAGAGCATGGCCTCTGCGGTCAGAGGGGACCCTGCTTCACTCCTCTGTACCTTGGCTTCTCCTCTGTGAAACGGCATCATCCCAGGACAGGCACACAGCAGACTGTCAGCAAGGGCCAAGGCAGCACAGAAGTCACGGCTGGGTCTGTGATAACGTTAGAGTTGGGAGGAAGAACGTGTCAGTTGAGTGAACTTACACTCAACAACTTTGGATCCAATACCTTTCATGATGTCCCTTAAACAAGGACTCCAATTCTCTGCAAAGTCTTTCTGCCTCTAGATTTGGAGAACTTTGCATCAAGTCCTTTAATTAAGAAAGGAAAATAGCAGATGAGACCCACAGCTGCCTGTGCCCGGGCCTCTGTCCTAGGACGTGGCGGGGGTTTGGGAGTTCACTGGCTCCCTCCAGGAGTGTGCCTTAGTGCCTGCGCTTGAAGCCCATTGTCACAATTTCGTACGTGAGCATCAGTCAGTTGACACGTCAGAGCTGCTAGCATTCCCCGCACCCCAACACTCACACCAGTGGCCACACCCATGGCTCTCCAGTGAGAGAGGGGCCATGGGATGCTCCCTACATTCGCTCGCTTCTCAGTGGAAGCACCTGTCACGAGGGGACGCCCTCGGGAACCAAAGACTGAGCTTTTGTTGACTGGTTTGTTTCTGAAACATGTGGTCAGCACCCAGAGATAAAGACAGTTTCTGCCCTCAAGGAACTCGTGGCCTATGTTTTCAGGCAAACCAAAAGGAAAAAATCAGTTATCTGCAGAGTGTCCTGGGGTGGACGAGGGCAGAGAGGAGACACGTGTCAGGGGTCAGGGTCAGGGGACGTGTCCGGTCCTCAGGTGCGGGTTTGTGTGGAAGGATGGCTGGAGCTGGCCTGGCCATGGACGGGGTGGGGAGAGGACATGGAGGGGCGGCCATGTGCTGGGTTCAGAGAACGGCTCCCTGTGCATGGGTGGGTACAGGCAAGGGTCTGCAGGAGAGCCAGGGACCTGGGTCAACGTATCCTGAAGCCCAGCTGTGGTCTGGAAGGGTCGTTGTAGGGAAGGGGGATGGAAGGAAGGCGGGCAGAGGGAAGGAGCAGGGCTGGACAGGGAGTGAGGCCAGACAGGAATGGACACTGAGGCTCTTCCCAGACACCAGGGTGTACGTGTGGCCACTGCAGACAGGAAAGCAGAGCTGGTCACCCTGGGCCCAGTATGAGGGGACATGGACCAGCCCCGCCTGATGTGAGCTTGTCCAGGTTCACAGGGAGCTGCCACTTGTCAGAAGGAAGGGCTTATCTTCATCCTGCTCCTGGGGAATGATGTTTTTAAGTTGTTTGTTTGTATTTCACTGTTCATTGTCACTGCAACTAAATGACATGTGATGACATAGCCAGCCAGCTCTGTGACAAAGTAACAGGAGTCTCATTTAAAAGCTCCTGGACCTTTTAAATTAACTACTGTGATCAAGGCATTCTATCTTGGCAAACCCCTTCTAGGACATGCTGTTCGTTAAAGAGACACCTCACCTTCTCCCGGTCTGTTCTGATGGCTGGACGGTCCATGCAGCCCGCAGAGAGTAGCAGGCAGGGACTGACCGGAGCTTAGACATGGAGCCCGGGTTGTTTCTAAGGGTGGGGGTAATGTCTAATGTAATCAAAGCTGCCTGGAGACTTTTATGTTTCTTACTGGGACAAATTTGAGTAACATTTCAGATCTAGAATAAGGCCATGAGGAAGAGACATTTCTTAGCATTCCATTTTCCTCTTTTAAAAGATAAAACATTTAATAGACATCAGAAAGTGCTGAATGACACTGCCTATTACTAAACAAATATTATCTAATCAAAGGTAAAATTACACTTCTTTACAAACTATTTTTTTTCTTAAGTGAGAAGGAGGGAGGGAGAGAGACAAACTCCTGCATGTACTCCAACCAGGATCCACCTGGCAAGCCCACTAGGAGGCGATGCTTTGCCCATCTGCCCATCCGGGGCTGTTGCTCCGTTGCTCAGCAACCGAACTATTTTAATGCTTGAAATGAGGCCATGGAGCCATTCTCAGTGCCCGGGGTCAACTCACCCTAATGGAGCCATGACTGTGGAGAGAAAGGGGGGGAGGATGAGGTGGGAGAAGCAGGTAGTTGCCTCTCCTGTGTGCCCTGACCGGGAATTGAACCCAGAACATCCACACGCCAGGCCAATGCTCTACCACTGAGCCAACAGACCAGGGCTACAAACTATTTTAAAATTATTCTTTGAATACATTTATTTTTATGAATTAGTCATTTCATGGAACATGTAGCCTATTGGATGCACGTGAACAAATGGAAAAGATTATTTTTCTTACAATTTTGAGTACTGTTTTATAGTTACTTTACATATGTGCACATACGTTTAACTATCATGTACATGATTAGTGTGCTCACATGTGTACCTGTGTTTTTTTGTCTGTGCTGTCAGGCCAGTACTCAAAGGCAGATACATTTCATTTCATAAAACAAGTTAGATTGTCTTTGAGTCATCCTCACATGTTACCTCTAGTTAAACGGGACCTTCCTTAATCACTGGGCGTCTGGTCTTGTTCTCCCTCCTTCTTGGCTCTGCGGGGCAACCACCCACTCCACACCACGGGCAGGAGCATCTGGCCAGCAGCACGAGTTACATCGCGCCTCGTAAGTTTGAGGTTTCATTCCTGTAAACACTTCACTAATTTACAGCTCCCTGGTGCAAAATGAGTGAGATTGGAAATAAAGTAGATGTTCCCTCTGGGAAATTATTGACAAGGATCCTGGAGGGCATTTTTTTCCTGGTGATTTCAGGAGTCAGAACCGTTCTCTTGGGGTTCCTTCTTTGATTGGAAAACTCTGACAGGATGAAAAGGCTATTGGGGGGGGCAGGGGGTAGAAGGGCTTATGGGGGGGGAGGGGGGCGATGTGCCCTGTCCGTGTCTCCCAGCTGTCCACGTGTTTATTCCCGAACCTGGCCGGGGTCTCTGGGGTGACCATGCAGGGAAGTTGCATCTCATCCGTTCGGTCCTTTTATTGCACGTTTACAGACAGATCTTTTTCTGGCTGTAGTGAATGCTGTTAGTCGTCCACATTATAAAGTCTCGAGGCTGCACAGGTGCCTAGCATGTTCTCTGCTCATGACTGAGAGATGGAGACATCCTGTTTACCTTCACTGAGAATCCGAGACTATTGCGATAGCAGTAGTTGGCAAACTCACTAGTCAGCAGAGCCAAATATCAACAGTACAGTGATTGAAATTTCTTCTGTGAGCCAAATTTTTTAAACTTAAACTACATAGGTAGGTACAGTCCTTATCGAGGTAGCACCCACATGTGGTATTTTGTGGAAGAGTCACACTCAAGGGGCCAAAGAGCCACATGTGGCTCGTGAGCCGCAGTTTGTCGACCAGGGCGATAGTGTAAGGAGACAGGTCCCACGCTCACTGGCTTGCTTAAGAAAACACGTTCATTGCAAAGACTGTATAGAAATTAAAATGAAGTATAACTATGCTTTGTAACATTCTGCATACAAGCTTCCATGGTGCGGCCCCACAGAGCTCCCTGCTGGTGGGCATGCTGTCACCTGCACCGTGCAGCACAGAGCCACGAACCACATGTGGCAACCGAGCCCCTGAGCGAGGCCCCTGTGGCCAAGGGACTGAATTCTCAATCGAATTCTCAATAATTCAAAAAGAAACAGCCACACACATCAAGTGAGTCTCCGTGCTGGACAGTCCTGCACAGAGCCGTAGACCTCATTCATATGGTTCTTCACGTGTTTTTCTATGTTCCAGGAGCCCTTTGCATATTACTGCTACAACTAGAAAGTTTATGATTATAATTTCAGTATCCGGGTCCTCATTGTTTTTGTTGTATTATTTGAGCCGTGGATAAATAGGTTAATCCTTTTACACCAACATGCATCCTCCTTTTTTATTGAGTGTCATTTGCAGACAGGGTAAAACTAAACATGACAACCGTGTGACCGTGTAGCTGCTTTCAGAACAGGGTACCCGCGTGGTACGTGGAAGCGTTGTTATGGGGGCCAGTAGCGCAGCATGTGTTGTTAGTTAGCGGAACAGCTCAGGTCATTTTTTAAAGAACCAACTCTATGACTTTCAGACTCATACAGTAATTCAATCTGGTTAACCAGTGGTCCCCAAAGTGAGGTCCTAAGGCCGCCATTGTTAGTGACTAAGTAAACCTGGCTGATACGAGACACGCACAGTGACACTCGGGGCTTTAAGCTGTTGGAGCCTGCTCTCCATTAGCACCCTAACTATTTCTCCACCAAGCTCTCTTGTGCTGTCACCTGTCCTACCTTAAAGGGGAGCTCGCAGCACTGCTGAGTATCCACATGACCCTCAGCCCAGTTACTGCTGCACTTACCTTTCATGCTCAGGGACCTGTGACCAGGAGCCCCGATGCACCCCGTCCCTGCCCGAGTCCCCAGCATGGATGTGTGAGTGGTAGTTTCTCTTCTCCTGGGCTCCTGTTCTTTATTTTACTCTTCTGTGGCCAGGGACCAATCAGAATTCATTATACACTTTCAGTCTGTGAAAGTAAAAATGTATGTCGTGTGCACAGTCACCCATGATGGCACATGTGTCCTCTTGTCTAAGACAGGAAAATGTCTTCCTAAGACAAAGAAAGTTTAGCCTGACTAGGCAGTGGCACAGTGGATAGAGCCTCAGCCTGAGACACTGAGAACCCAGGTTCATAACCCCAAGGTCACCAGCTTGAGCACAGAGTCGCCGGCTTGAGCATGGAATCATAGACATGACCCCATGGTCACTGGCTTGAGCCCAAAGTTTGCTGGCTTGAACCCAAGGTCACTGGCTTAAGCAAGGGGTCACTGGCTCAGCTGGATCACCCCAGTCAAGGCACGTATGAGAAAGCAACCAATGACTAAGGTGCCACAACAAAGAATTGATGCTTCTCATCTCTCTCCCTTCCTATCTATCTGTCCTTCTCTCTCTCTCTCTCTCTCTCTCTCTCTCTCTCTCTCTCTCTCTCTCTTAACGCACATGCATGCAAAAAAATAAATAAAGGACAAAAAAGTTTTTAGGTGACATTTTATTTTTATTTATTTATTTATTATTGAGAGGCAAGGTGGCAGAGACAGATTTCTGCATGCGCCCTGACTGGGATCCACCTGGCAAGCCCCCTACCAGGTGATTCTCTGCCCATTTGGACTGCTGCTCTGTTGCTTAGCAACTGAGCTATTTTAGCACCTGAGGTGGAGGCCATGGAGCCATCCTTAGCACCTGGGGCCAATCAAGCCATGGCTGAGAGAGAGAAGAGGGAGAGGGAGGGATAGAGAAGTAGATGGTCACTTCTCCTGTGTGCCCTGACCGGGAATCGAACCCAGGATTTCCACACACCGCACCAATGCTCTACCACTGAGCCTAGGTGACTTTTAGAAATAAAACTAATATAAACTGAAAAATTGAGAAAGTAGGAAAAAGAAAAATTATTTGTAACTTCAACTCTCCAAAGATGCGTTAGTATTTTTATGAGTCATGATTCATCTGTGATCTTGAAGCCTGCTACTTTGTGTAACGGGTAGGCTACATAGCCTTGCTTTTACTAGCTGCGTGGTGTTTTGGGGGATGTTTCTGTAGTTTCTATGCCACAGAGCAACAGCAGAATCCTAGCACCAGGCCTCCCGGCATGAAGCCCACACACCGCCTGGGGTCTCCCTGTGAGCTGGGTGGTGGTGACCAGTGTGCCAGTGAGCCCATGTGCCAGTGCTCTGCACAGCAGGAGGTGGCACACACGCACGTGGTTTATTTTATGGACTAACGGTCAAGGATGCTTAGGTAAGCCGCACAGCTGTGGTGGCAGGGTCTCTCGTGGTCACTATGGTTTGCACACAGACCTCAGCTGTCAGAGCCCCTGCTCTCGGCTCCGGCACACAGTGGACAGACCAAGTCTCTGTCATCTGCTACCTCCTTATAGCTGAGGAGCAGCAGGGTCACAGCCACTGCACCCTAACAGAGAAACCAGAACGCCCAGGGGCCAAGGAGAAGGTTCTAGAACATGAGCACAGCATGAGACCCAAACCCATAGGGGCTGTGGGACCTGGCAGGACTTGAGTTCTGTCTCGGAGATGAACTGTCAGCACAGGGCGATACCCTCTGGCATGCGTACCCTCCACAACACGCGTGGGACCTGGGCAGCGAGGGAACAGGAAGCAGGTCTGGGCAACAGTCCAGGTCAAGAGCGACCAGGGATGGGAGGGGTCAGATTCTGGGTGTTTGTAGCAGAACTAACAGGAGTGGCCAAAGGAACGTATGGGGACAGCAGTGAGACACAGGAGAACACCCAGAGTAACCGCAAGCTGCCCCTTCCTGCACCGGGGAGGCTGTGGGAGGCGGGCTTTCAGAGAGACAGGCATACCACGTACATCATGTGCTCCAGCTGTCCACGGGCTCCTGTGGGCTGTGCAGGGCTGCACGTGCACACTGGAGCTCAGGAGGGTGTGTGAGTGCGTGTGGCATGTGGGGAGCACAGGCGTCAGTGTGTGCACGGCACTGGGAGCTACGAGGCTGGACGAGCATGGAGACCAGGAAGCCCATGAGGAAAGGAACAGAGAGAGAAGCATCAACTTGTTGTTCCTCCTAGTTGTTGGTTTAGCTGTAGCTCACCGACACCTCCTCACATGTGCCCTGATGGAGGGTCGAATCCACGACCTGGGCGCACCTGGTTGATGCTTTATCCACTAGGCCACCTGGTCAGGGGAGGGCAGCCCCTTCTTATTCCACCACAACCTGGGCTGCACTTCACCTCTGTGTCCCTCCCATCCAACAGCCAGTTGGGGGCCCAAGGTTGTCTGAGTGCTCTGGAGGTGAAAGTTATTACAGCACTTTGGAATCCTGTCACAAATATTGCCCCCCAAGGTCACACCAACCCCAGCAGACCGCGTGCCTCCATCAGACCTCACACATGCCCATCTGGATGGGCAACACTAAAAGGTTTCGGTGTTCTAACACTGCGGCCAGCCCACCCGCCTCATCGTGAGGGAGTGTTCACACCTGACTCCCGAGCGGTCCGGGTTCTGTGAATCTGTCTGACAGCAAGGAAACACTGCGCGCAGCCAGTGACAGCACTGGACGGCGGGACAGCTTGGCGACAGGCCGGCACACAGCTTTCCAGCGGACAGCCCAGGAGGTCTGGCGCTTATCCTCAGAGAACCTGCCCGCCCCTGTGGAGCGCAGAGACCAGGGCAGGAGTAGTAGCACAGTGATTTCACTCCAACATGAAGGAGAAGCCACACTCACTAGTGTGCAGGCCGCTGTGCCCTGAAGCTTGAAGACGGCCTGAGATCCTAAATGCAGATTTAATGCTTATACTGACCCTTTAAACATGTGCACGTTCCCCAGCAGAAAATTATGTGATGTCCTCCCAGCCCCCGCCACGTGGGTGTGTTCCCTGGTGCTGACCTTTCTCGACCTTTCTCTTGCCCAAGTCCAGCCTCCTCCTGAAGCCCAGCCGCAGGACGCATGGGCACTCACTGGCCACCCAGCCCCTCCCCTGGACATACATCACGCGCCCACAACCCCCTGGTGCAGTGACCATGTTTCTGCCACGCTGTGAGCGTTTGGTTACCTGTGCCCAGCACTAGAATGCAGCCCCCTGAGGTGGGGACTCGGCCTTCAGCATCCAGCCCCACCCACAGCGCCCGGGAGCCCTCACAAGACACTGGGCGCAGCCGGAGAGTAAAAGAGCGAGCAACTAGAACAAGTTGTTGGCACAATGTGACCTGTAAGGACCCATGAGCTCGGAAAGGGGCCGGTGCAGGGAGCTGGCGCTCAGCAGACTGCCAGCCAGGACACGCTGGGCAAGCAAGGCCACTGTCCAAGCCCCAGCCTCTCCCCTGCGAAGTGAGGGCTGCCAAGATTCTCAGGAAGGGGTGAGTCAGTTTGAAAACGTGGAACAAGCGGTGATGATGGGCGAGCTCCGTGACGGCCCTTGCACAGGCACAGAGGGGACTGGCTGGGTGGTTGCGTGTTCTGTCCTCCACACATGAGGTTTGTGCACAACACCAGCCGAGGGGAAGGCAGGTCTCGCACAGATGACACGGCTCCTGCTGGGCGCGCTGCTGGTCCACACAGCGTCCCCTGAACAGGGATTACTTAGCAAATAGCAGCAGAGAGCCCAGCGGCCCAGGAGCCCTGAGGCTGGCGCCAGTCACAGCTGTCTTCAAGGTGCTGCGTAGTGACAGGAGCCAGGCCTGGCCATGGCGGCCACAAGCCAGCAGTGTTGGCCACGTTAGCCCTTCCAGACACAAGTGTCCCACGCGAGCAGCAGCTCCGATCCGCACCAGCTCATCCGCCCAGGGAGGGAGTCGCCTACTGGCTGTACAGCTCAGGTCCTGCACCATGTGGGAAGGAAGGACTGAGCTCCACACCGCTGCCTACCCACTTTTAAAGCTCACCCTGGGGGCAGGGGAAGGGAAGGAAGCGAACCTGTTTTTACAATCCGGACTGCCTGGGGAAGGAGACAAGGTGCATACCCCACACGCGGGGCCCTCTGGGTGTCCAGGGCACGTCCTCCCTCTGCCCCACCCTCACCCTGTTGTCCTCACTGCGCAGGTCTGCTGGTGGACAGCGACGCCCCTCCACCATCCCTCGCCACCGTCCGCACCTGTGATAGGAGGGAGGCGTGGGCTGCCCCAGCTTTCCAGGCCATCCGTGTCAGGTGGGTGTGGCTCAGTCCCTCAGCCCCAAACACACATTCCCCTCCCACATCTTCCCACGGAAGTCCATCCAGGTCCACTGGTTGGGCTTTCTATCTTTGTGTGTTTGTTTTACATTAAAAGTGCCAGTTTTAAAGCTTAGTTCTCTGATTTAGCTCAGCTCTGCTGTGTGGAGTCAGAGCCCCCTGGGGACCCCTGGAAGGAGAATGTGTGCCCTGCTCCGTGTTAGTGCCTGGCTCTCACCAGGCACAGAACATCCCCTCCATGAATCTGAGTGAACCGTGACATGCAGCCTGGCTTGGCAGAGGGAGCTGTGTTGGGTTGGCTTGCTCCTCACTATCAGAGCAGCCCTGCAGCAACTGGTTTGCACTCTCACCCTGTCCACAGAGGCGTCTGCAGCTTCTCTCCATGGTATTTCTGCTTTTCCTTCTATTCACGTCATGACAAGAATGTTTGCCATCAGAAATGCCAGTCTCCAGCTTTTAATTCTGCAGGGACCTCAAACAGAGCCAGATTTCAGGCTACGTAGGAGGAATTCAAATTTTGGCTTACTGTTTCGCTGTCAGTATTTGGGATGTGTGTATTACTTGTTTGCTTTGGGAAATTATTTTTTAAAACCTACATAGACTATTTCCATTGCATGAATAAGGGCTCCTCAAGGGCCTAAAAGTGTTTTAAATTTTTTGGATCATTAGAATGTGAGTGAGAGACGTGAGCGTTAGAGCGGCCTCTCCCGGCAGGGATGGAGCAGGGCGGTGCCGTGGTCCCCATCCCCAGTGAGAACCCAGCGCTCTGAACAGTTGGACACCCTGCCTGGCCACCCGCAGTGGGTGATGTGCCGCCAGGGTTTAACCTCTCCAGTGCCAGTCCACAAAGGGGGTCACACTGGTGCCCACTCAACAGTTTGCTGTAAAGATTAAATGAGTTTGTGTTTGTAAAGGGCTCAGACCAGCATCTGAGAACAGAAAAAGTGATGCAAGCTTTTGTTAACGGGCGAATGAGGATGGGTACGACAGGAGGACCCAACCTGCTATGGCCGTGTGGGCCCGGCCACAGCCCTCCGCAGACACGAGGCTAGCAACCAGCTGGGAGGTCTGAGCCAACTCCAGCCACAGATGAATGGAATCAGACTTCTTAGAGTTGAAACTCCAACAACCAAGATCAAAAGTATTCCAAAGATGAAAGGACTCCACATTCCTAATGTGTCATTTCTCTTGTCTACTGTGACACCGTCTTAACGCTCTTATTCCAGACTAGCAAATCAGGCTTAAAATCTTCAAATAGAAATGCCCATCACACACCTTGGACCCACCGCTCACAATCCTCTCCCCCTGCCCTCCGAATCCTGAGACACCCCCTAGCCACTATATTTTGATCATCCTTTTCTCTGTCAGTTCTCTGTTTTTCAACGTCCCGATGCTCGCTAGTTCCTGTTCTGCCTTATCTGGACAGTGAGATGGGAGCCGCTTCTCCTTCCCATCTACACGGTCAGAACAGCGCCGGGGCCGCTGGGGAACCCCACTTTCTCCTCTCCCCATGTCCAGGCCCAAGGCTGAGCTGTCCCTGACAGCAGGCCAGACAGTAGCTTTCCCAGTGGCAGACCAAGGCCCGCCTGGGCCACCATGACCGGGCACCCGTCACAATGCATGGGGGTTCTGACCTGTTCTCACCAATGCCGTACCTCAGGCTGTGACTCTTCCTGGTGGAGTGTCCCAGATGACCTTGACCTCAACCTTGGGGGCTGTGCCACCTCCTCATAGTGTCACCTGCAGGGTCTAGAACAGAGGCTCTGCTGCGTGCCCACACCTCAAACCTGCCAGTCCCCCCATTCTTTCAAAACACCTGTCATCGTGTCACCCAGCTGACTCCTCCAGCTGTCACTCACTGAAGACACTTCATGCTGGCCCTGAAGATGCTGCAGGTGGGGATGACCATGGCTAGACAACTCCCACGGGAAGTCTGAGTGGTGGAGCGGCTGGGCCAGGCACAGTGAAGAGAGCGGACGCAGGATTCGGGCCAGACCCTTGGCACTTCTCGCTACCTGGCCTCTAGCAAGTCAGAGCTTGTGAATGCCAGTCTGCTCACCCCGGGAAAATGGCAGTGGTCTCTGACCCCACCCCCGGGACTTGCGTGCTCCTGTGGCTGCCTGGCAGAAGTGGTTGTAGCGTCACAGGCACTCACTGCCCTCGTCCTGCAGGTCAGGACACTGAGGGCCGGGTGCCCAGCGACTCTCAGCCACAGAGTGACTTTGCCATCAATCCCGTTGATGTTTTTACACAGAAACATGATCCCGGCACGTGTAGGTGTCCATGTCACTGTATGGTCCATCCTGGGGTGGAAGGACATTGTCTAAGACTAGAGGAGGGTCAGTTTACACACTGGGGTCGTTTGATTTTGGGTTCATCCAAACAATGACTTTGGTGAGAGTTACTTACACACCTTGGAGAACATATTAACAGACCCTGGATGCCAAGGGCTGTGGTGTTAATAACAGACCGCATTGCATTCAACTCTCTCGTCTGCTCGTTCCTTCCAGTGTCCCCTTGCTGCCCCTTCCCACCCACCCGTGGGCGGGACTTTGTGATGCGTCGGAATCCTCACTGTGGTTCTCACAGCCCATCGCATGGCCGCGGGCACACGGATAACGCAGCCAGGCCAGTGCAGTGCCAGGGTGGCTGGCAGGACCAGGCTTCCTCGGACTGCAGCATGGGGTCTGACTTCAGAGCCAGGGTTTCACAGCTGCTGTGCATGGACGGGTGTCCCACCCCGCAGGAGAAGACCGCGCTAAGAAATGTTTCTGATAGGTGGCCGGCACTATAAAACACATCAACAAGAACACGCCCCTCATATAAGAAGGGCGTGAAGTGCCTCTCACAGAGCCCACTAGGACAGAACGACTCAGCACTCCCAGGGGACCTGACCCGGTCCAGCTGGCCGGCATGAGGAGGACGGCTTTCCGCACTTGTCCTGCCAGGACTGCGCAGGACACCCATTACAGGGACGGGTCTGGGGACCCGCCCATAAGCTCTGCACTTGCAGCCCTGCTGCCATGCTCCTGGTGACATCCTGGTGGGGACGACCTCAGGCACAGACACATGTGACTGTTTCTCCCTGGCACCTGGAGATGCTGTGACCACTCTGTCTGTCACCCATGCAGAACCGAGAGCAGGCTGGGAAAACCCAGTCCCCAAGGGCAAGGTGGCTGGGGGCCTGGCCTGGTCCCTCCTACTGGCAGCAGGTGACCAAGACCGTGACAACTTCCTGGACCCACCACAGCCTTCTGCAGAGCAGCCTGTCTGGACACAAACTGGTGCCGTTGACGACCTGCGTGGAGAAGAGCTCATTACTGGGAGGTGGCATCCGTGCCCACCACAGGACAGACAGACAAGGGGGAAACAGCTGTCCTGCGGTTACTTCTCAGCTTAAAAACCTGTGACATGGGCTTGTCACTGTTCCCGTGGCCAGCTGTACCGTCACAGGGTAGAGCACATTTATTCTTAACATGCTTTACCGAGCCTCTCAGGCCGTCGCTCCCGTGAGAAGAGAGGCCCTCACAGCACTGGGAGCCAGACATGCTCCAGGTCCAGGCTGGTGCTCCGCTATCAGCCACCAACCAGAGGGGCCGCCTGCACTGGAAATCCTGGACTGCTTAGCCTGGACTAGTTAGCCCACGCTAGTTAAACTGGACTAGTTACATGGCTCTTCTTGAACCTTGATCGTTCTGTCTCTGAAACTGGGGAAACGACAATAATCTTGAAAGTCTTGGGAGGAGATAGGCGTAGGGTACCGGCAAGGAATGCGGGTGCTGGCCCTGGGGAGTACAGGTGACCACCACACAGACAGACCACACCCTGTCCCTCCCCTTCACGGGTACAGAGCAGATGCTTCTTCGTGGTCGGTGAGAGTGCCCATCCTTGGGCTGTGGACAGGAGGCACGCACACAGACTGCCCCAGCCCAAGTGCACTGAGGGGACAGAGCTGACTAGGGACAGAGCTGCACTGACTGCTCCAGGAGTCCTGATGCCAGCCACCATGCCCTCCTCCTGAGCCTGCTCTTCAGGTGACATGGCCGGGGCAGACCTGTCAAGGCTCCAACACAGAGCTGCAGAAGCCACACCTTGTCACCTGCAGCTCCTAGAAGGAGGGGCTGGCAGTACACAAGGCTAGCTACCAGGGTGGGTATGACTGAGGGAGGGACGACTGTAACAGTTCACTGCCCTCCCATCCCCTCCCAGCGCAGGGGGTGCCCAGTGTCCCTCCTGCCCACAGGGACCTGCAGAGACCTCCCTCCCTTGTGAGATGCTACCCTGCTTCCTGAGCCAAAGGACAGGCCCCTGGAAACCCCTCCCCCACACAACTGCTAACAGACGTGAAAATTAAAAATCACTGCCAGCCTCTGTGCGCCGATTTCTCCACTGTCGACGTTGTCTTCTCCGCAGTCTTTCTCCTTTTCTTCCCTGTCTTTGTCCAGAAAAGCATCCCTGTTCTTTATGCAGCTATAGCTTACATAAATGTCATTTTAAAAGTGAGTATTTTCCTAAGAAACACATTTAGGTGTTAGGTCAGTGAGGCTTTCATTAGAATACACTTGAACAGCCACCTGTCATGTATTTATATTTTTATTTTTTCATTGATTTGGTGGCGGGAGGGAGATGGTGCAGGAGGGAGAGAAAGAGAGAAACGCCAATTTGTTTCACTTAATTGTTCCATTTAGTTGTGCATCATTGATTGCTTCTCCTATGTGCCCTGCTGGGTGTGTGTGTGTGTGTGTGTGTGTGTAGGGGGAGGGGGCTGGACCTATGACCTCTGGAGCACCAGGTAAATGTTTTATCCACTGAGCTACCCGGCCGGGGATGGAACAGCCACATTTTTAAATTATTTCTTAAAAATCAGATCCAAAGTTGCTTTGCATTAAAGATTGTTAATAGTCACACTTTCCATGATCAACAGGCACATGTTTTTATGTGGAAGAGTTTGCAGCACACATATTGATGGAGAGTAGCTCATGTGATGGAGGCCAGCTGTCCACGGTGACCTGAATCCATGTGCTCACTGTCGAGCATGTCTGCATCCAGTCCCACAGGCAGTGTCCTGGGCACAGGCAGGAGCTGCAGGCAGAGCACCACAAACTCAGGCGGCTCTCGGGAGAGCCAGGGACAGGGACACCAGCCAGATCCCATGGCCCCGGGTTGTCAGGGTCTTCCCTTCCGCAGCGGTCACTCATGGGCTTCAGGTTCCTGCTAGTCTCCCTCCCCAGGCAGACAGCGGACCCCTGAGGGCCAGGACCTGCCACAGCTGGGCGATTAGTAGGAGGGCCTGACACGCTGCTTCCAGGCCTCTGCTGAGAGAGGACACGTTCTAGGCCCTGAGATGACAGCAAGTGCAGGCCAGGAGGTATCCAAATGTGCGCACACATGGGGGGTGGCCTCTCTCAGGACACTGCAGAGTGTGCTCTGACCCATCTGCCACATCTGGGTGAGAGCCGTCCACTCCTGCACTCGCCATTCTCCATCCTGTGACCTGTCTGTGGGGATGAGAATATATCTGCCTTCTCTCCATCCCGTGACCTGTCCATGGGGACAGGGACACACTCATTTCCCTGCTCTTGCCCTCTGCCTACCTTAAACAGTCCCTTCCTCTCTCTGGCCTGCGGCCAGCCTTTGTCGTCTGCCAGGTGCACTGTGGTGTGCTCCTATCTCTTCTCCTCCACAATGCCTTTTGTCCCGGCTGTCCCTGTTCCCTCTGTTTTCAGTGATCTTTAATACACAAAAATCAGAGCGCGGTTCTTCACAACAGTGTCTCCAGGTCCTTCCAGTGACCCCTCTTGGATAACACCCTGTTGTTCCCTCCTGAAAACTCTTCCCTTTTCAGTTTTCTGTCTGCTCCTGCTGTGATGTCCCCGTGAGCACCCCTGTCTCCCGCGCCACCCATGACACCCCGAAACCCATGTCCTCGGGCTGACAGCTGGCACTCCTGTGGCTGAGCATCTGCTTGTGTCATCTGAAGTGAGTTACATGGTAGTAGCTGAGTCCAGAGCAGGGGACGTGGAGGTGACAAGATCACGTGTCCCTTCCATCTCCTGGCTCTCACCGGTCACACAGCGGGTGGGCACAGTGCTGGGTGGTTGCAGGAATGCCTGAATGTGCAGGTCCTGTTCTGTCCTGCAGTGCCCTCTCCCGCCACCCCCCCACCCCCCACCGCTCGCTGCATCCTGACTTCCTCCTGGAATGTGCTGATCCATCTTCTTCTTAGCGGAACACACTTTGCTGATTCCAGGACCAGTAAGCATCCGCACATCCACACCCTGTGGTCAGAAGTACTTTGACGCCCCCTCTGCTCTCCTGTCGTCCCCGCTCGTAACCACAGGGAGGTGAGGACAGTCATTGACCACTAGAAACAGGAGTCTGAGAAAAATTCCTTCCTCTTCTTTATCTCTTCCTCTCTCCCCTGTGTTGACCCTGAAATGTTGACATGGACTGATAAGTAAAGACTGCGAATTCTGTGTCTCTAAGAACAAACGGACCTGCCTCAGACAGGAGGGAAGACCTGTCACTCACAGGACAGGGATGGCTGCTAATGAAGGCATTTAAAACGAGCACAGAGAGCAGAAAAGGCCAGGAAGGATCTGTCCCGTCTTGGTTCTGTGTCCTCCTCATATGAGCTTCCTTATCCTTCTTCTCCCTGGTGTGTCTCCTGACCCGTAAAATAACCAACTGCTGAAACCTCTGGAAAAATTAACTGTCTGTGAAACCATTTATAAATTAGTCAGGAAAACAACATAGAACAGGGGAGGGAAGCAGATTACAGGAAAAAGGGAGGGCATGCTAGAACTTCCATTTTTTAAAGTATTTTTTAATTTAAAAAAATTTTATTGGGTTTATTGGGGTGACATTGGTTTATAAGACCACATAGGTTTCGAGGGTACAATTCTGCACTACATCATCTGTAAATTTCACTGGGCGCCCACCACTCCAAGTCACGTCTCCTTCCATCATCATGTATTTGACCCCCTCACCTTTTCCATCCACCCCCCCTCTGGTGACCACCACACTGCTGCTTGCGGCTGTGAGTCTTGTTTGCTTGTCTGCCTTGTTCATTTGTTGCTTTCTGTTTTATATCTTATGTGTGAGGGAAATCGTGGGGTTTTTTCTTTTATGGCTGACTATTTTCACTTCACACAACACTCCCAGGATTCATCCACGTTGTCATAAGTGACGCAATGCCATCCTTTCTCATGGCCGAGTAGTATTCCACTGTGTATATGTGCCATATCTTATCCAGTCCTCTATCGAGGGACAGTTTGTTTGTGTCCATGTCTCAGCCACTGTGAATACTGCTGCGATGAGAGATTGACAGACGAGAAAATAAACTGATAAAAGAATGTTGTAGGACCAGGTGGTTACAAACATGAGGATAAGGCAGGAAGCAGGCCTGGGTGGGGGACAGGAAGAGAGAAGACACAGAGTGGCCCAAAGTGTGAGCAATGAGAGAAAATCCCAAAACCCCACTGGTTGCAGATGAAGCATGGAGTCTTGTATTGTCGTCTCCTGATGAGAACTCTCAAACACTATCATAGAGCTTTAAACATACGAGACACACACACACAGAACACGTAGACAGGAGGAGCAATAGTTGAACATTGCAGGGCTTCAGCTAGAGGGAGTGTGCAGCCCTGGAACCTTCCTCCCTTCTGTCACGGGAGACCCGACCCTGCTACTCTCACTCAAGTAGACAAGCCCCAGAAAACCAGCCTGCCTTCCAGTTAGAAACCCCTTTTCCTTATTTAACTTAAAAGTTGTTTTAAACAAACTGGGGGCAGAAAAGTGGAGCTGGTGTCACTGAGTCCCTGTGGCTTTTACAGCCTCACGGTCATAGTCATGCATCCCCAGGGCTATTGATCCCAGGATATGTGTCCCCAGGGTGTGTGACCCCAGGCCGTGTTACCCAGGGCATATAGTCACCCAGGGCAGGTGACTCAGGTGTGTGACCCCAGGGCGTGTATCCCCAGGATGTATGTCCCCAGGGCATGTGACCAGGATGTGTGTGGCCTAGGGCAGGCTCACTGACAGTGCCCGCCGACCTGTGAGCAGAGACTTATGGTCACAGAGGAGTCCTGGGGTGGGTAGATCACTGGCTCTGTCCCAAGTGCAGTCCAGTTGTTCATGCTGCAAAGGACATTGGTGTTGGCAGGCTAGCCGCTCCACATAGAGTCCCATCCCATCCCTCTCAGTCAGCAAACGTCCATAAGACAACAGAGTCTAGTCACGGTGCTTCCTCGTGCTGAGAGGGAGCGGCACCTATGAGAGACACTCCCTGTCACCCACCTCAGTCCTGCCTGCACGGCCAGGCAGCCCCCCAACAGCACGCAGTTTCTCACGACATAAATGACCCCAGATGGCTCATGGTGAGTAGCCCTCTTCAGCCCCGGCCCCGGCATCCCAGTCATGCGGGGTCCTGCATGCCACCCTGGAAAGCCTGCCTGCCCCACACTGTGAGGGTCACAGCGAGTGTCTGCAGCCCCTCAGTGAGCCGCCCCCACGCGAGGACAGGAGGTTAGCGGGTGGTTCTGTTGCCCGAGCCTGCCACACCAGTCACCTTTTGTATTTTTTTTTGCATGGGTCCTCGAGTCCACTGCAGTGGTCACTGCTGCTGGACGTGCATGTGCTCTGGCAGCAGTTTCCAAGGACGTCAGCATGCGCTAGGTACGTGTGGCCACGCTGCTTGGGAGCTCTTCCTGGATGTACCGGGGACGCACTCAGGGCGCCGTCAGCGTGGCGACGGGGGCACTAGACTCCCATCCGACACCACGCGGCACAACCCACCAGTGGGCCGGCGGCTGAGGCCTTAGGCGGCACAGCTGACAACACAAAGGTTGCATGCGGCATGGACGGGGGCCCCCACGGCCACACGGCTGCTCGAGGGTCCGGGCAGAGTAGCCCTAGGAGCAGGCCTGACTCAGCCTCAGCTCTCCTGGGATGCAGTGCCCTACAGCCCTGGTCACCCAACCAGGGCAGCACTGCCCTTCAGGGCACCCCGGGGCCATGGCGGGGAAGAGCACTACAGGTTTCCCCCAGCACATGCCAGAGGTGAGCCCGTGCTGATGTGAGCCTTTTAGTCGAAACTCACACCGGCTGGTACACACCCCGCTTAGCAGAGGTCTAAACACTGTGTGTCCCTCCCGGGGACTTGGTGGGATGCACCGTTGCCCTGGTTTGCACAGTCACCATATGCTGGGACCCAGAGAGCCCCTCCACCCACCTGCTGCCCCACCACTCAGCCCCTGTCCCATCCCTGGAACCATACAACTCCATTTTATCTGCACAACTACACCTACTTTCTTAGTGACCTGAGGCCAAACCTATTCCAAATATCACCTGAATCACTAGAGTAAGAAGTGTTTAAATGATGTTGAGGATACTTTCAAAATCCTTTTTCATTTATGTGTTTGTCTTTTAGTGTAATTTTAAAAGAAAGTACTTAGAACCCAAAGGGAAAGGTGGTTTTTGTCTACATGTTACACACATCAGTAAGCGAGCCTTCCACCCAAATTCCACCCATATCTAGAGGTTGGTGCTGCGTGTTAAAATGCGTAGGTTTTCAAAACCCTGGGATACCATCAGCCTTGCGTGGAGTAGCCCCTTGCGGCTCAGCGCAGAGAGGAACTCAGAAACACACACTTAAACAGTGAATGTCAGAAACAAAATTTAAAATGATTGAATGTCTTACAACCTGAATTATGATCTGCACGTTTGGGGTATCATAGCTGAGAAATTGGGCAGAAGCAACGCATGTTGCTTTTGAGTGACATGGTTTCTCTCTCTTTGAGGAGGAGGTCGCAGAGGTATTGCATAAAAATCAGCGTATATTATGCTTCCATTTCGAAATATTTTTAGTTTTTACTTTTCTGTATTTATTTTTTCTTAATTATGTGAAAAAAAATCAAAATCAAGAAATGTATTTCTAAAGTGATAGCTTTTTAGAGGAAAAAAGTTTTTGAATTGAACTTTTTGTGTAAATGGGGCAATGGCTTTTATATGTGTAGCCTGAATCATTCCAATTTATTAATAGATTTTTCTACTATAAACAGGCTTACATTTTTTTTTTTTATTATTAACTGAGAGACAGGGAGGCAGAGAGACAGACTCCCACATGAGTCCTGACAGGAATCCACCCAGCAAGCCCCTTACCAGGCGATGCTCTGCCCATCTGGGACTGCTGCTCCATTGCTCAGCAACTGAGCTATTTTAGTGCCTGAAGCAGAGGCCATGGAGCCATCCTTAGTACCCAGGGCCAACTTGCTCCAATCAAGTCATGGTTGCAGGAAGGGAAAAGAGAGAAAGAGAGAGAAGGGAGAGGAGGAGGGATGTAGAAACAGATGGGCTCCTCTCCTTTGTGCCCTGGCTGGGAACCAAACCTGGAACTTCCACACACTGGGCCAACTGGCCAGGGCCAAGGCTTACATTTTTATGATTTCTTTGAAAACTACGGGCAGTAAGAAAAAGATTACATTTTTCATAGTTTGTGTTTTACTTATTAAGCCCCCTCGATAGCATTGCCATGAAAGAAAAAGACAAGAAGGACTTTTAAAGGACCTCTTTGTGAAATTCCGCAAAGAGCTCAAAGCCTGACCTTTATATTGGAGTTCCAAGCACATAGAGAATGTTTTTCTGTGTGTTGTAGCCACTGTGCTGAAAACCAGGGCACGTCTGCAGGTCAGCCGTGTGGGGCAGTCCAGGTAGGCAAGGTCAGCCGCGGGAAGCAGTGCCGCAAGCACCATGCCGTCCTTTCAGCTTTAGCCATAAGACTTTAAGTTTAACTCCATATTCTGAATGTCTTACTTCATGTAACTATTTCTCAAATTCCCTATTTATTTTTTGAGATACAGAGGGACTGATACAATATGAAGGGGGCACCGTAGGGTGTTCTCATGACTAAGTAAGTAGTAATCGGATGTCAGGGGCAGACTGAACTGTGCATTGTTGCTCCCCTGCTCCAAGGCTGCGGCTTGTAGATGGAGAAGACAGTACAGTGGTGGGTTACACATCTTGCTGAAGGGCAAGTCAGAGGCAAACTTGGGGCGCAAGTCTGCCCCCCATCACATTTTTGTGAAGCATGCCAACATTCCAGGATTTTCGTGATTGTGCGACTCAATGCAGAGCTGTTAAGTTCTTTTCTGATGGTGGAGAATATATCCTGTGATCCCGTGCAGGTGTGATCAGTTCCTACATGTGTCCACATGGAACACTCATCTTGGGGGCAAATGGAAGAAGCAGCCACAAGCAGGGTGGCCTTCTGGGAGGTTCGGCTCAGGCCTGCAGAAGCAACAGGACCCCCACTTTCTTGTGTGGGAAGAGCTGGCTCATGAAATCCGAACTCCACGTTTGCCAGTGGTCCTGATTTTCTTTTATGTTTTTAGAGTTGGTCTGGAGACTGCAGAATAGAAAACACATTTGAAACTTTGTATTACGATGTTTACGCTGCCATGCTTGCTGTCTGCACAGACCAGTTTCCCAGACAGGGCAACACATGGTTCCCAAATCCTTCTCTTTCTGGGTTACTGAAGTCCTGGGGTGAGTGCAGGACCTATGTAAGATTGCACATGGTTTGTCTTGAATGTGTCCGTGAGGAGGCAAGGACAGAGGCTTTCTTGGAGAGGTTTACCAGTCATCCCTTCTGATCTCAATGAGGCAGATGGCTAATTTTGTACACACCCCCTCCCTGACCATGGGGCTCAGCCTAGACTCAGTACCACCGCTGTGACAGTATTGGCAGCGAGGGGGACGCAGAGCAGTGGGGCCCTTCCTGTGGCTGGCATAGCGTTAGGGGCTAGGAACCCATGTCTGTCTATCAGGGAGTTTCCATGGAAACCCAGTCAGCCTCCCCTGCCATTTCAGACCCAAGCTGTGCAGCACGTACTGCTGTCTGGTTTTATACCCTGGGGAGCCCGATGGCCCCCCGAGGGCCTCCCTGCATGGAAGAGATGTGCTCTGAGCTGGGTTGATTCAGATCGAATTTCTGTTCATCGATTTTCCACCGCCTGTTGTCAGGGTCCAGGAGCTGGCTCCATCCCAGGAGCCAAGACCCCCTTTTGTTCTATGAACAACCACTTCCTCGTTTACCAGCCTCAGAAAACTGTGTTTCTGAATGTTGCGATTTCTTTAGCTAGGAAGCCTGAGAGTCTTGCACAGCGGCAGAGAGGGTTGGGCGGGCAGGGCTGCTGGGAGGGGTGGGCAGGAGACCCCTCTGCTGCCCTAGGTGGCCCAGGTGCAGCCCTGGGGAGGAGCCTGCCGCGTTCCCGCCCAGAGTCGGGGGGGGGGGGACAGGCCAGCATAGGAAGGAGTCTGCGAGGACCCACTGCGCCCTGGGGGTGGCAGCGCCCAAGCACCCTCTGTGCCCCAAACGGAGCCCTGCCTCCTCCCCAGCTCCACGCTCAGACCAACCTGGGCAGTGGGGGAGGGGGTGTGGCAGTATGAACAGGGTCCCTGCAGTCAAGCAGCCCTGGATCAGACCTGTCTGACTGACTGGAGACCCTGGAGACAAAGAACAAACCTTCTCAGGAAGCAAGACTTCCTTCTAGAAATACCTTCCCTTCCCAACCAGGGAAAGTCCTGGGCCTGAACCAGACCCTCGCTTTGTCTCTGTGGTGGTGACGGACATTTTAACGCCTCTTTTTACATCATGTGTGGCATTTGTAAACGGCTTATTCACATACCAGCTACTTCAAAGCTTTTCCTCTTTTTTTATAATTAGTAAAATCTGATTTGTTATTTGTATGATTTTGGTTGTAAGGCCTCCCTCTAAACAGAATATGTCAGCCATTCAGAAAAAAAGGCACTTGAAAAAAATGTATACTCGTGTTAAAATGAGTAAATTTTAAATATATTTGCACTAAGGGCTTAGATTAGGAAGAGTGTAAGGTTTTTTTTTTTTTTAAGGATAAAGCAAGGCCAAGTATGTGTTATTATTGGCCAGTAGAAGACATTCCTTTTTCTTGATACATTTTCAAGATGGAAACTGGCCTGAAGCTCAGTTTCTCTCAGGATGACCTCACTGCCTTCCAACATGCCTCCCTGGGTGCAGGCTCTGGGCGCGCCGGTTCGCACGGGGTGCCCTCTAAGATGCCAGCCATCTAAGTCATTTTTTAGAAAACAGTTACCCGGCATGGACGGAGGGCCTTGTGATCACAAACCCATGCTCGCACGTGCAGCAGCCCGTCCCACAGAGGTCAGTTCAGCCCTCCCATTTCCGGGGGTTGTCTGAGATGGAGATTTGGTTTAACCCCTACCTGCTCCATGGGCCCCCTACCCCTCGCTCAGTCCTGTTCAGTTCTCCCGCAATGTAAGTTCCAGAGTAAGCTTTAACCTTTGATGTGACAATCCTTGGATCTTGAGGCCTAGAATGCAGAACAGTGTTTCCTTCCTTGGGGCCAAAGAAGAATTCAGTCGTTCCTAAGTACCACAAGTTGTTGATACACGTCCAAGTGTCAAAATAGGATCACCTCGTTGAGCACAGTCTTGTCTCACGTGCCTCCAGCCACTCCCCACACTTGCATGTGATCATGAGGACATCCATGTGGAAGCCAGTCATTTCCTGGCCCGGTCTCCACACACAGTCTCCAGGAGACACTCTAGGAAGCTGTGTGCATCCATAAAATATCTAACACTTGTGATTTTTATCCTTAATGTTTACATTTCTGGGGGGTACAGATGCAACTGAAGTAACAGAAAGGGAAATGTCTTTGTAGTGCTGTCTGATTATTCCTGAGAGGGATGTTTAAGACATTCCATGGAGGGGAATAATTATAAAACTTGTAGTGACGTTGTCCCCCATGAGGCCACACAGTGTGGTGGGCAGGACCCTGGGTGATGCTGGCCAGGAAGGTCACGTAGGGACAATGCAGGTTCCAGGAACTCATCCAAGGCTCTCAGCTGGTTGACCAGGAGAGTCGTGTACTTGTACTTGAGTCGGTTACAAGTGACATGGACTTTAAGGTGCATCAAACCTACCTAATGGTCAAAAAGATTGATCAAACCCCCGCAGCTCAGGTCCAGTTACTGCCCACACTGGAATCTGGGCTGACCACTCAGATGGGTATGTGCAGCGTCCACATGGGGAGTCAGGTGGAGTCACTCTCTTACACTACCTGCACATCTGCTCTCAGACTGAAGCCTTGCTCCATGTCCGTATGCATGTCCGTGTGCATGGCAGTGCCGTGACAGGCCCCACGTGACTGCGGGCGGTGAGGGGAGGAATGGGTACTGGGGGAATAGACGACGCAGCAAGTCACTGAGGCCATGGGTGCTGCAGAGGTGGTTGAAGCCCCCACAGTTATGGGCACCCCAACCTGCGGACAGGGTCCCGGGCTGGAGGGAGGAGAGGCCTCTGTGGTCTCTGTGGTGGCAACGGGAGAGCCCGTCCACGCCTCGTCCTCTTGTGGGGCACCGGCCTTCAAGGGGCTGCGCTTCCTGGGGAAATAAGAAAGCTCATTGTTCAGGGAATTTCTCTTTCTTTTGAGTAAATTGTCTAATTTGTGTTTTTAACTGTAGGTGCCCCACCCCTGGCTGTGATGGCTCTGGGCACATCACCGGCAACTACGCATCCCATCGCAGGTACGTGTGGCATATGTCTGTTGAAACCATCCTTTCTCGTCACCGTTCCACCAGGAACATGGCTGACGGCCCGCACGTGCTGACCCGCTGGGGAATGCTAGGCGCACAACATGGCACTAGGCCTTGGGTCCCCTGGAAAGCGGGTCTCCTGGCGCCGGACTCTGGGCCCTGTGGGAAAGCTCGCACTCTACAGTGTCCCCACCCCTGCTACAAGTAGTGACAGTGTCCTTTGGTGACACTTGTCCCGCCATGAAAGGGAAACACAAGAGGGCCTGAGGTCCATGAGGACCGTTGCTGAGAGCGAGCTTTCTGGAGCCTCGCGTGTTCACACCTGAGCCTCAGGCAGGGGCCAGCAGAGCAGCACCCGCAGACGTGCAGAGCCTGGTGACTTCCAGGCACTGTCACTCGGGAGAAAGCCATGTCTGCACACAGCAGGGACTCAGCCCTGAGACGACAAGCATGCTGTGTGAGCCCACCGTCAGCCTGCAGTTTATAAACATCGGCTTTACTCCAGGCCCCGGGTTAGAAGCGAGTTGAGCCTGCCCGGTGTGACGCAGTGGATGGATGTCAACACAGAACACTGGGGTCACTGGTTCGAAGCCCAGAGGTCACCGCCTCTGAGCATGGGCTCGTCAGCACAGAGTCACTGGCTTTGGTGGGGGAATTGTCCACACAATCCTAAATCTCACCAGCTTGAGCACAAAGGTCACTGGCATGAGCAAGGGCTCACTCCCAGTCAAGGCACATATGAGAAGCAATCAATGAACAACTAAGGTGCCGCAATGAAGAATTGATGCTTCTCATCTCTCTCCCTTCCTGTCTCTCTTTCTAAAAAAGTTCATTTAAAAAAAAAAGTGAATTGAAAGAAATTTTTGCAACGAGGTCAACACAGGTTGGGTCTAGACCCGGTGGTCAGGTGCAACAATTTCATGCCACGTGTGGTTGGGAATAAGCCAGTGCGAGATGAGGACAAGACCCATACAGAGATGGAAAATGAGGCAGCCTCTAACAGACGACGGGCTTGGTGCTGAGACCGCAGTTGGCCGGCCGCTTTCTGAACTGCAGGTTATAAAGTGGGCAGGCTGACCACTTAAGAGCCTTCTGTATTAAGTACATCTTCCACAGCAAGAGAGAGACGGCTAGGACCGCTAGAGCGAGGACCAGCTGCTAGCCACCCATCCTCTGCTGTCCAGCAGGGGAAGGTCGTGTGCACAGACCCAGCAGAGTGGGTCACAGAGATTATGCCCTGTGGCCGTCCAAGTGACCACATCCCAGTGGTCAGAGCAGGGGCGCTCCTCATTAAGATCCTCCTGCAAGTCACGTGCTGCTGGGGCCACATTCAGGCACCAGGAGCACTGTGTAAGCAGTGCAGGCCAGCAAAGGCGTGACCAGCAAGGGCCGGAAGAGCGGCCCCCCGCAACCATGGGGTCTCTCCACCTGCGCTCGATGCTGGCATCACACCCCCAGACCAGGTGCTGCCTGGTGTTGCTGGCACTTTGGGCTGGATAATTCTTTGCTACAGGGGCCCACTGTGGCAGGTGCAGCTCGTGACAACAGAGGTGTCCGTCCACGAACATTGCCAAGTGCTCCTCACCATCGTAGCCTAAGTAAAGACAAGTCTTGTTACGCTGAGCTGATCTGACTAGTGTCCAGAGCAGCCACTGAGTCCTGAATGTGGAACAAAAGTGACCTCCGGAAAGCCGGCCAGAGCAGCATCGCAGTTCCAAGCAAACACAGTCAAACCAGACGTAAAACCCCAGTTAAATATGAAAAGTCAAGCACATCCTATGCTGCTCTTTATTTTAACTTATCTCAGAAAGGAAATGCCCCAGCCTCACGTGGCCCAGACTGCCGGTATTTAATATCGGCTCAGCGAGAAGTAACCTTTATGGTCACTGCCTGGCCAAATGTCTCTTTTTCTACTTATTTTTTGTGGGGGAGTTGGTCATCCTGTGAATTTTCTTGTCATTTAGCTCAAAAGCTTTTCATTAACTGGGGTCCTAGACAATGGGTATCATTAGAGCACACGCGTGTGGATCAGATGGCAATGATTCCCACGAAATGGAGGGTAGACGGGCCCTAGTTTCTACCAGCGGGAACAGGGCACAGCCTTGCAGGCAGTGAGCCCAGTAGTAGAGTCACTGTGATGGCATTTGTCACCGTGATGTCTCTCCTGGTCATGTGTGAGTGGGGTCGACAGGCACAGGGCTGCCCTCGGCTGGCCGATCTCGCTGCCTGACCGCTGACAAGGACAAACCCGAGCACACCTGCCTGGCACACTGGGTCCGCTGCCCACAGCTCAGGCAGGAGAGCTGCTTTCAGTGCCATCTCCCAGGACTGCGAGGGGGCGTGATCCACACATGTGTCTAGCAGAAACTTGGTCTTCTGTTAAATGTGCCCATTCGCTAACTGTCCAAGGAGTGCCTGGTCCCAGCATCGTCCTGGGCCCAGGCCGAGCAGCTCGGGAGCTGGATCCTCCATGGGTCTCAGAACCGCATGGAGCATCAGGGAGGTTCCTCTGGAACACAGGCAGTGGCTTAAGGGACAGCGAGGCAGGGAGGGCTTCCAGCACAGCGTATTGCCAGAGATGGGGACCCCAAAAGTGCATCTCAGAGCTCAGGGCGACATCGGGAGATTCAGAGCCGGAGCCTGGGCACAGCCGTGGTCAGGACCAGCAGACCTCGCAAAGAGTACTCTGAGACAGCTGACATGAGGCAGGAAGGCCACAGACCCCAGAGGCTCCTGGTGGGACACGTGGGCGACCATGGTGTTATCTGAGATCCAGAACCCCCAGTCAGGGGGTGACGTCTGCTCCAAGTCATTGCTCACAGATCCTCTGGTCCCCGCAGGACAAAAGGGGTAGTAAGGGGTGGAATCTCCATCACATCTACTGTCAGAACCCATGGGATGCTCCTTGGAGGGAGACAGAATCACCTGTCTAGGAGGGAGAGGCAGCCCTGGTATAAGAGACCAGCTCTTCCCAGGAGCCCTGAGCGACGCTTGCAGCCACAGCTAGGGCACCCAGACGCATAAGCTGCCCCCCCATCTCCCCACCTTAGGTCCTGCATCATGAATTTCCACCTCATTCAGGGGGGAAGTGGCTTTGTTGGGTTTAAATTCGGACCCTCGAGAAGGAACCACAATTACAGACAGAAGGTAGAAGTAAATGACTTGAAATCTCTGAGTGCGTCCCTGACCGCACCTGCTGGACCAACAGGTGCTCAGCTTCCGTCCGGCCGATGCTGTGGGCACTCTCACCCGGAGTGCAGGTGAGGTGCGAGACTCCTCCCTGCCCACCCCACAGTGGCCCGCGGTTCTCAGCACTGGCTCTGCAGAGAAGCTCTGTGCAGGGTTGACTTTCGTTTCCACGTTCTAAGCAAAACACGAGTTTCTAAATGTTGGCCGGTGCTCAGTTCCATTTTTTCTGAGGTGCCAGTGCTCGGCTGGTGGCAGAGAATGTTCTCCAGTTTCCATCAAGCGTGGAAACCAGTGAGACGTGAGTGACGCGGAGCCACAGCCTGGGCCCCGCAAGGCTGCTGCGTGAGCACAGGGCTGTGGCTGGGGCTCTGTGGGGCTCTGTGCCGGCGGAGAACCCTCATTCCAGAGCCTGTTTTCGTGCAGAGAGAGCCCAGGCAGAGAGCGTCGCGGGTGCGGGGGGCCTTCTGACACCCTGTTTCTTCCTCAGCCTCTCAGGTTGCCCAAGAGCCAAGAAGAGCGGCATCCGTATAGCGCAGAGCAAGGAGGACAAAGAGGATCAGGAGCCCATCAGGTGTGCGTGCGGTGGGACTGGGAGCGCTGCAGCCACTGCGGGGAGGTGATGAGCGGGGGCAGCGAGCGAGTATCTGTGGGGAGGGCGCACTTTGACGTGTCAATCAACTGCAAGGTCAGGTATTTAAACCAAGGCCCAGTGGAACCATCTCCGTGACGGGTGATGTGATAAGCGAACACCCATCAGTCTGATGTGCCTAGACCCATGCCCAGTGAGCCTGGGTCCCCAAAATCCCTCAGATGAACCTGGTACCATCTCCTTAAAATTTTAACCTCACTCAATGTCTTTGACAAAAATTTTGATTCAAACAAAATAAAAATTAAAATATTTTATTAATATATATCAAACTAAATAGGTAATACAAATTTTATAGAATGTAATATTACTATTTAAAAAAAGAAAATGCAGGCAAAACCCATGAGCTCAGGGCCCTCGAGGAGCCCCAAAATCACGCTCCGCCATCTTGGCCTTGGTTGTGAGCAGTGTGTTGTGCATCCTCGGCCCTCTACTGTAGGCGTGTGAGAAGTTCCGGAAGCGCCAGGAACCTGTTGCTGAACTTTGGCACGAGCCAGTGATTCATCCATTCATTTCTCAAAACTGTGCCCATGGCGTGCTGTGGGCTGACTGTCCGGAACCCTCCCTGCCGCCCCAAGTCCTGTCTGTCTGAACCGTGTTTCACGGCTTCTGGAGGACACGGCCGAACGGCAGATGCTTTCCAGCTTCCTAGGAGACACAGGCTTATAAAACAGCCTCTTTGAAAATTGCCCTACAGTTTCCCATTGACTGCATATTTCCACCATAAGGCTGTGACTCTGCCCAAAAGGGGAGTCTTGTCAGCAGACTCTGGCTGAAGATCCCTGTGAGTAGGCGGTGTGCCATCACCCCACTCGGTGGCATCTTCCAGTTAATTCTTTGTCCTTCTTTTGGAGGAGTGTGAAATTTTCCCTTCATATCAGGTTATTGTGACGTTGTTGCCGAGGCCACTGAGCACGTGAAGGGCAGACAGTCAAGTGTGTCTTGTTTGCCCGTAGGTGCCCCGTTCCAGGCTGTGATGGCCAAGGCCACATCACTGGGAAGTATGCCTCCCACCGCAGCGCCTCTGGCTGCCCCCTGGCAGCCAAGAGGCAGAAGGACGGGTTCCTCAATGGCTCCCAGTTCTCCTGGAAGTCGGTCAAGACGGAGGGCATGTCATGCCCCACACCCGGGTGTGACGGCTCGGGGCATGTCAGTGGCAGCTTCCTCACACACCGCAGGTGAGTGCACTGCCAGGCCCTCGAGGGCTCAGGAGCGTGGCCAGTCTGCAGGCAGGCAGGATGGGGCGTTCACTGGCCCCCTCCTCGCTGCGCTGACCACCACGTAGGACAGAAGGGAGCCCCAAGCATGCTCTGAGGAGCAGCGGCAGCTTCTGCACGGCCACACTGCAGGGCAGCCCATTTTGGGCATGAGCAACAGGCTGCGGTGTTGCACACGAGAGTGTCTGTAACTTCTGTAGTGCACAGGCCCCTCGGGGGAATGGGTGGGATGGGGCCCGCAGCCTTGAGATGAGTGCTGGGGCCAGAGACATCGTGGGACATTTCTGGGAGAGCCGGTCAGCCTGTCATTCCATCTGCTTCATGTAAGAACTTCGTGCTGCTAGATTGAGAAGAAACAGCCATTTCTGTTGAATCATGTGGCCATGCGGCTTATTGTGGAAGGGTCCGGTGGCCGGTGTGGACAGATAGGAGGTCAGCAAGGTGATTGAGCATGGTATCCAGGCTTCTGGAGATGGGCTGAAAGGCTGTGGGGAGGAAACACATGCTGTGGGTGTCAGGCTGCCCCTCTGCCTGTGCCGCCACTTCCTGCCCACGGCTAGCCCTGCACCCGACTCCCCTGTGAAACCACGCCCAGCACAGACAGACACGGGGGTAAAGACCATGGAAGGATGGCATGCTCAGGAATGTGCGGTACGAGCTTAGCATGCCATAAGGAAGATTTCTTTTTTAATTTTTTAACCCTGAATAGTGAGTTCTTTCACGCTCGCTAGCCACCAGGAGTGAGGTTTTTTTAAAAAATTAAATTAGTTCCAGTTGCAGTTTTATTAACTCAAAATCATGTTTGTTTGATAACCAATTTATGGAAACAAGAAGAACCTACATTTCCCTTTTTTTTTTTAATGTTGCTCCAGCTCAAAGTTTAGAGACATCCACGTACGATCGTAGTCTGGATGGTCAGGAGGTACGAGGACATACATGTACGATCGCACTACTCAAAGGGTTAAGTAAGAAAGTAAGTCCTGCTCAGGTAGAAAATTCGAATGATGTAAATGAGCCTAAAGAGAGAGTGGACGTCCATTCCCTGAGCCTGTCTCTGGTCTCAGAAAGTGCCCATGAGCAGAGGCACGTGGACACGGATGCGGCCTCAGGCCCCAGCCCTGCGCCATCCTTCACCTCCTTGTGCAAATAGGTGACAACGTCGCTTAGTGTCAGCATAGGGCAAGGTGGCTGCAATTATTTTAATTTTGAAACTCCAATAGATGATGTATAAGTAAGGGTGTTTATGTTTTGCTCATCTGAAACAAAAGCCAGTTCCGTGTGTCTGGTCAAATACGCGCACGTGGGCAGCAGACATTCTAGACGAGGGGATGGGCGTTCACGTGGAGCTCCTGGACAGGTGCTGTGGGCGCCGTCACCCAAGCACAATGCAGGCAGGAGACAGACCACTGCTGGGCCGCCACCCTGCAGAGCCCGCCGAGCAGCAGGGTAGGGGTGTCAGGACTCAGTTCTGGGGCACAACAGGGGAGATGGATGTCGGGAGGGACGGGTCCACTTCCTGGTGTGTGAGGCTCTGGACACCCTTCCATCCCCCAGTTTCACGACACTTCTCGTGAGGCACAGAGGGCTCTCCAAAAGTATGCTCACCTGTGCTATCCCTGAAAAACAAACAAACAAGTAACATTAGAGCTAAGTCATATGATCTTTCACAGGAGGCTTGACCTCAATGACCTTATTTAAAGTCACCTCCTAGACCCCTGGGGCCTGCTCCCGGGGCATGCCAGCCCACCATAGTGGTGAGAGAGCCTTTCTCAGAATACTGCCCAGGGCACCGCAGTGACAACAAATCAATGTCCCACTGCTGTGAGTCATCTCTGTGTCCACTGGGATGGAAGACCAGCCTGAACAGAGGGACACAGACTGGGACCCAACATGGGAATTCGTTTCCTGTGCACGAGACAGGGCTGGGTGAGAAGCAGAAGAGAAGGGCCTGTCTTCAACACTGTCCAAGGGTTGTCTCCACACCACAGCCAGAGGACAGGATGTGGAGGACCCAGGAGGGACCTGGGACAAAGACACATGTCCCTTAGGGAGAGCCCAGTCCTATAGCAGCACCTCATGCAAGGGATGCTGGGAAGAGTAGCCTACCTGAGGGATGCTGGGAAGTGTAGTCCTGTGAGAAGCCTTTCAATCACCCGCTCTGTGAGCTGAGGTGCTATCGGCTCAGACATAGCACCCTGAAGTCCGGACGGTCCCTGTGCTCATCATGGTCAATGGGCGCTCCTGCAGGAAGGAGGAGCTGGTGGCTATGCAGGGGCTGCCATGGGTTTCATCCCTGGCCCACAAGCATCGAGCTCAGCTGCACATGCGGAACCCACACAGGACCACCACCCACATGGCCTTCACAGCCCTTCCCGTGCAGTGGGCCCTGTGGTTTGTCATCATGCGGGGTTGTCTCGTGTTGTCAGAGACGTGAACACTCTCCCTTGGAGGCTGGTTTCTCACTGGGTCCCTGTCCGGGCCCCGGGGCCACGTTCCCCAGCATAGCCAGTGCTGACCTCTGCCCTGAGCCAGCTGAGATGGGCCGACTCCTGTTTCTGCCCACACATTCCATTTCTGACTGAGAACATGTGGGAGCTCAGACCCAGCATCTGTGTCAGCTGCGAATCCCAAAGGGCCTGGGAGCGTGAGAGGCCGGAGGTCACATCTGTGCCCTCTGCGAAGCCGCCACCCCTCTTGGCGTATTCGTGTGGGCGAGCAGGCCGCAGTGCCCTGCAGCAGCTCCCTGAGGTGGAGGGACTGTTAGTGTTCCTAATCCAATGATACGAGTTCAACTGTGAACAGCCACATGAGGGCAGTGGCAACCATGCCTGACCACCGGTCTGAGCCAGCGACCTGGTGCCCTGGACATCCCAAGGTCCCAACCCCTGCCCACTCCCATGCAGAGCCCGTGCCCTGCTCCTCTCAGTGGGCTGCTCAGGGCCCTCAGCCACACTGCCTCTTCTCTCGAGCCCTCTGCGGGGCTCCGAGTCACAGCGCCAGGGGGTCTTCCATTAGCATCTGTCCTTTATACACCACTGCCACTTGACCCGGCTCGTGGTGGAAGCTAGTGTTCACACAGAGTCACGTTCACACATGAGAAACAGGTAGAAATACTGTAGGAAAATGGAAAACCCTGGAGGCGGAGCTCAGAGCCAGTAGGTGACTCGTTTGGTCCCTCGGCCGGCCAGACACATCCCCACAGATGTGCTGGCTGCACACACGGTCATTCTCTCCCGGTTTTGGAGGCCAGGAGTCCTAAGGGAGTGTCTGTCTCACTCTTCAGCTCCTTCTAGTGACCAGAAATCCAGAAGTCCCTGGGCTGCTGTACACCCCACTCCAGTCTGTGGCTCCTGGTCACACAGCCTTGTTCTGGGTCTGGGTCTGGGTCCAGATTCCCTCCTCTCACAAGAACATCAGCCCTCGGTCCAGCGCAGCCAAATCCACAAAGCCTCGTCTCGACTCAATGACATCGGCAAAGGCCCTATTTCCAGAGAAGGCCTTTCTCCCTGGTTCTGGACACCGGGACGCCAGCAGGTGTTCCAGAGGGACACAGTGAGCCACAGTGATGTCCGATGAAAAATTACCCCCGCTCTCATGAGAAATGAGCAGGAAGAAGGGAAAGAGCAGCGTCTAACCTCTGTCTGTTGGGTGAGAAGTTCAGTAACTGACAAGTTCACTGTCCTGTAAACATGGTGGGGAGGGTGCTGTCTGCCGAGAGGCGGCACAACTGGGCTCTGTCAGCTTGCTGCTCCAATGTCTGCCAGTCGGAGTCTCCCTCTGTCCCCAGTGAAGGGCGTCTGTCTACGGACACTCTGCTTCATCTCCTCAGCCAGGGGCGCCTGGCTGCACAGCGCCATGTCACCTGGGTCCCGTTGCCCGGGATTATCCCTGTGGAGGAAGGGAAGACACACAGAGGAGCAGCCCTGACAGCCGAGGCCCCTGTGCAGGAAGCTGGTATGGCCGGGCGCGTCCTTCCTGTGGAGCCATCCCGAAACCCAAGGTCTCTGTCCCTATGGCCACGTTCCCGGAACCACACAGCGCATGGCTCTCTCACCCTCACCTTCCTTCCCTTACCAGCAAACCCTGGAGACGTTTGCTCATTAGCTGTTCTCAGCTGTGACATTCTCCCGAAGGAAGTCCCTTCTGAGCAATGTCCTGACAAGCATGCCGGCCCTGGGCCCCCCGCGGACTTCCCTGGCACTGCCCAGAACCCTCCCTGAACTCCTGGTGCTGGTACCCGCCAGGCTGGGGCAGGGGAAGGCAGGGAGCTGCAGGGACGGTTAACCGTCAGCTGCCCAGAACAGAATTTCCCAGAACTAGGACTGCACCTTCCTAACTCCACGCCCAGGGTGTCCAACCTCAGACACATCCGCTGACAGCTGCTAGACCTGCATTTCAGAACTCCCCTCGCTGACCCTGCACCCCTGGGCCTGCTCCCTGGAGAGACTGTGTGTGGACTGTTCCCCGAGCCGCCACCAGGTGGCACTGCTCCCAGGCCTGGGACTGCGCCACCAAGGAGGGTCTGGACAGGCCTGCTGCTGGACAAAGCAGATCTGACCCCGCCAGGCAGTGCGGGTGTGTATGCACCGAGGCACCATCCCCTGAGCCTCTCAGTCACCTGCATTAACCCCACACTAGCTGAAGCCGCGCAAGCATGGAATGACCGCACCAGGCTGGCAGTTATGTCAACTGGACTCAGGAGAAGCAGCAGACCACTCGTCGGCCCTGAGCCTCTGCGTGGCTGTGGGGTCCCATGACTCCGCCTGTAGTCTGGGGCCAATGGAGCCCCTGCCTGTATCGCACAGCCTCGTCCCTTGTTCTCCCAGCACCGCTCTCTGCCCTCCAGCCCCTTTGGCCTCTGGCCAGAGAACTGGGGTGGGGAGGTGCCTCATGTGTATCGCATCCGATCAGCATGACTGCGGGCCTCCCAGGACAAGGACCAGCCTTGGCAGCAGCAGCCCAGCAGAGGAGAAACAGAGATCACTGGGGATGCAAGCCAGTCCGAGAGCCTGGGCCTGAGGGCTCACCGGCAGGGCTCGGTGGGCACAGGGCACACTGGGCCCGTTTCTAACAAACAGACTCAAAGAGCATAGTTGGGAGGTCAGCTGCGGGTGGGGGGAGCAGGGAGCAGACAGACAGACTCACTGCACACCTGTACAGCTGCCCTGGGCATCGCCCACAGGACGGATGGTTCGAGCAGTGGGAGTTCAGTAGGACCCCATTCTCAGAGGGCCGCCAGGGTGCCACTCAGCCTCTGGACACTGTGCTTGGAGAAGCCACATTCTCCAGGAGGCCAGGAGGGATGGCCACATTGGGAATGAGCCCTGGGGGGTCACTGGGTGGTCACTCGTGGTGGTCACTTGTGGTGACGCAGTGCTGTGCTGAGGTTGTGTGTCCCAGTGAGGGATGATCGTCACTATGGTGACGGTGAGACAGGGAAGGGACAGGGGTGAGGAGATAGTCAGCTCAGGGAACATCCATGAGGCAGGTCTCTGCACAGACATCCCTGAGGGAGAGGCAGCCATGGGTACTGGTGTCACCTCAGGACAGTACTCCATTCTGGGGGCCTCAGTGCCGTCAGGGTCCCAAAGGCTTCTGCTTCCTGGCATCCTCCTCAGAGCCTACCTCAGAGAGGGAGGGCTGGGATGAGGGCTGATGCTGCTGTGGTCGATGGCCTGCTGCCCTGTGCCCTGTACATCTAGAAACACCAGCAGCAAAGGTTCTGGGAAGAGCACCTCCTATGGTCACTGCTGGCCTCATGGACAGCCCTGCAGGAGCCGGACCCCGCGGCACAGACACAGGCCCCGCGGGGTAAACTGGGAGCAGCGAGAACACGCCGCTCCTGGAAACAGCTGCGTGCACCAGCTCCTCCATCAGAACATGAGTCCGGAGAACATAGGGAGCCCTGTCATGCCGAAGCGGCTATGGCCGCTGGTCTGTCGTCCAGTGCAGGTGACACACGGCCGTCAATGTGGATGGTAGCGTGCACCACTGACCACGGGTAGACACAAAGCTGTCACATGGGCTGAGTGTGTACATGCAACCCCACATGCACAGCTGTCAGTACACTGCGTGCAGAGTGCCGGACAGGCCCCGAGTGGCTGCGCAGGGCCCTCCCAGCGGAGCCCCACACCACAGCAGGGTGAGAGTGACAGGTGACAAGGCTGGGCGGGGCCCCTTGAAGGTGCTGGGGTGCAGAGCACTGTGAGCACATGCCCAGCGAGGTGAGGATGGGAGAGGAACTGCCTGTAACGACCACTTGTTGACCACTGGCAAGCTCACAGCGCAGCGCGAGGTGCTGACCACAGAGACCGCGAGCATCAAGCCCCTCATCTGATGGCATGGGCACCAGCTCTCACACTTTTAGGAGAGTTAATGATTTAACTTAGAGTGACCGCTTGGGGCACGGGCGGGTCAGGTGAGGCCCATCAGCCCTGAGGGAGGATTGACCGCGCCCTAGGCCGTGAGAGGTGCCTGCTCTTTACTCAATTGTTTGAAATTCAGTTTCCAGTTCAGCCTTGTGCGCATCTGACACTTTACTGAGGAGGAGGACTCCGTGAGCGCCCAGCAGCCTGGGCAGGTGGTGTGACACATGTCCCCTGCACGGCCCAGGTTGCACGGCCCTGCCTGCTGTCCACATGGGCAGCCTAAGGGGGAAATGTGCGACTGGCCTCACACATGGCTGTGTCCTCTCCCAGAACCATGGCTAATGCCTCCACGCCTCTTGTTTCAGCTTGTCAGGCTGCCCGCGAGCCACGTCCGCAATGAAGAAGGCCAAGCTGTCCGGAGAACAAATGCTGACCATCCGGCAGCGCGCCAGCAACGGTAACCCCACCCCTTACACCCCCGCCCCCCCAGATTCAAACCCCACAGCCCCCACAGCCGTCCTCAGACAGCTGCAGTCACAGCCAGGCTCTTTGGCCTCTGGCTTCCCCATGGCCGAGCACAGTGGAGACCAGCCTTTCTTAGGGACAAGGCAGGACCAGTCCGACCCTTTCAACGAAGCCCGTCAGCAGGGAGGGAAGCCCTCCCCAGAGCACTCCCCCACCTCTCACCAGGGTCGCAGCCAGAGCCGCAGGAGAACTGCAAGTGGTTTCTCCCAGAATGCCCCATTCTGTGCCTTGCCACGCCGCCCTGAGGAGTGGGGTCCAGCCCCGACTCTGCCTTCACTCTGAGCTCCCGATTCCTTCTGCGTGCTGCCCGCCCCCACCAGGGGTGGAGGGGAGCCACCAGCCCTCAGGGACACCCGGCAGATTCATTGTTTGTGAACTTGTCCATGTGTGAGGAGGTGTGTGTAAGCCCCAAGTCAGTGTTCACAGCCACTCGTGGACAGGCACAGAGCAAGAACGGTTGAGTCTCACCCGAGGTGCATGCCCAGCTGAGGTGGGACAAGGGACACTCTGCCTTCTGGCTACAGTTCACCCTATAAACAGGGTCCTTGTCACAATCGTTTAGTGCTGTGCTTTTTGAATTATTGTGCTTTCTTGCTGATTTCTCCATTTGGAAAGCCCCAAGCACAGCACTGAAGGATTGCCCAGGTCCCCATGTGCGCGAGGCCATGATGGGCCCACGATCCATGTTGGGTCAGCTTGGGCAGGCGGTCAGGGCTGTGGCCATGAATCCAGGTGTCTTTAAACATAAGCACACACAATATAAGCTTGTGGGTTGACCATTAGATGACAGTGGGACCAGAGGGTCGCAGAGACCTAGTTCCCCTGGGGCAGCATTCAGTGTTCATGGTGACTCCGTAGAACAGAGCTCCACGTGTGAGACCCAAGTGTGACCTGTACATGGTCAGCACCTGGTAGCCTCCGAGAATGGGGGCGCCCCCTTTTCAGCCCCTCGGAGGGTCTCGTGAGGACAGGCACCGGCCATGCTGGTCCCTATGTGGCGTGTGGCCCTGGCTCTGGGCAGGGACTCACCCAAGCAGCTCCTCAAGGAACCCGACCCCACGGACGACAACATGTGGCCTGTCACTGACCAGGGATACAGCCAGGGTCATGATGTCTGTGTCCTGAGGGCTCTGCCTCCGCTCTGGTCAGCACGCAGGGGCTGAAGAGAGGGGCTCTCAGACACAGCACACCTTCCAGGCCGCAGCCACCACAGCCAGCGCAGGAAAGCCCTTTGGGACACAGTGCTCACTGCCTGGAAGAAAACACCCTTTGCAAATTCTTTCCAATACACTTAGCACAACATTTCACCCCCAAAACAACTGTAGTGTGAAAGCAAAACTCCTTAGGCAAACGGATCAGAGTCCGGTCAGTTTTGACTTGTAGAGAAGGGGTAGCACTTAGATGGGGGACAGGGCAACAAGAGGAGAGGGACAGGAGACCAAGCTTGAGCACGCAGAGGCTGGGCCCAGGGCTACGGCAGAAGCCCCGCTTTGGCCTCCCTCGGCCTCGAGCTGCGTCTCTGGGTTAGGCATCCGAAATTCAGAACCGTCTGGCTGGGCCTGCCCAGCGGTCAGTCAGGAAGAGCCACTGTGAGGAGGGCATGTGAAAGAGCGGCAGGCATGACTCCTCGGTGTGGGAGCAGAGGCCCAGGCCTCACCCGGTACCGGTACTGTCTGGTCAGCAGGGTTGCCCCACGGGGTCACCATCTGCCCACTTCTGCATGTCCGCAGGTGCACAGGCTCAGAGCCCAAGTCACACCCGGGCCTCCTGGGCCCAGGTG
This sequence comes from Rhynchonycteris naso, assembly GCA_037038555.1. Lineage (NCBI taxonomy): Eukaryota > Metazoa > Chordata > Mammalia > Chiroptera > Emballonuridae > Rhynchonycteris > Rhynchonycteris naso. The sequence goes on from CM073001.1 coordinate 110,415,548, forward strand.
CATCCTTTTATCCTCACCTGTCTAGGCACCTTTTGTGCAAAGACAAGTGACATGTCCTATTCAGCCCAGCTCCACCCCCTCAGTGACGGGCTGTGTGCAGGCTGTGGGAAGAGGGCTCAGCTCACTGCCTGCGGCTGACGCCTGGTGGAATTACAGTGCTTCTGGGACAGATACCTGTGCCTCCCCTGTCCCAGGGTGACTGTCTGGTCTGCACGCTGCCTGGCTACACACGAGGGACATACACAGAGTGCAAAGCCTCATCGAGGTCTGTGTATAAGGAGTGTTTCCAGAGCTCCCCTGTTCCCAATCCCCTTCCCATCAGGAACAACCCCAAACCTAACACCTTGCTGGACAACCCTGGGCTCCGCAGGTGGCTTTGATGAGATGCCACGGTAGCTTGGTGCGGCCCAGCCCTTAGAAAACCCAGCATCACAGCCCAGGGAATGGGGGACATAGTGTTCACGTCACCATGGCCTCACTCCACACCACAGATGTCCAGCGCACCTGAACAGCTTGACTTTAAAGGAGTGTAGCGAATCCTCGTTCAGTGATACATTGAGTCCAGTGCTGGGATTCAAATAATGTAATAGTCGGTTCTCAGCCCTAATGACAGTTTTAAGTATAAAAAACAATATAACAAAAGGTAGTTTAATATTTCATGCATTTAATACTTGAATAAGAACAATAAAAGAGATACACAAAACTAGACTATGTTATAAGAAAGAGTTTTAAAATATTAATGAAAGAATATTAAATAATACCTGACAAAAAACAATAAAGCTGTTATTTAAGATGTTTCCAATGACAGCTTGTCACCCCCTAATTGTTTGGCACTTTTTACGTTATATGTTTGTTTACTGAAGTAACAAATGCAAGGAAATTAAAATGTGGTATTTTATCAAAGTCATAATGAGTTTTATGAAATGAATAAATAAATATTACAAGCACAGTTCCGTCAAGTTTTTTGCACCTATGGATGGAATGAATATCACTATGGGCACCTGGAATACGCCGTTGTGCAGATGAATGTTAAAAAAAGTAAGGAATGTAAATTTGTAATTTCTACATTGGCCAGCTGCCCAGGCGCCCACCTTAGAGAGAACCCTGATGACAAGTGCCGTTTTAACAACCAGGTCACCGAACTCAGCAAAACATTAGGTATCAGTTCTGCTGAACTGGTGCAAACTGGCTGAATCCCACCACTGGTTGAGTCATAACTTAGCTGCTTTACAGACTCTTTCTTATGCATTAGGGTATTTCATCTTGAGGGAAATCTCGACTCTGCTACAGAAAAATAACTGCCTTACCTTGGCTGCCTCCATGGCCAAAAGCTCCTCTGTGCTCAGCATTATACCCCATCTCATCCTGATCCCTAACTCTGATGCAGCAGGTGCAGCCACGCCAGGCCAACTGCAGCCCCCAGCTGTGGCCAGTCAGTGCAGGGTCCGTGCACCCTGGCTGACTCATTCCAGTTTCTGGGGCCTTGATGGTGAGCAGGGCAGCGGTCAGGGACAGAAAGACACATACATGTGACTGTTTTTTTAAAATTCAAGGGTATTTTTCCCATCCAATCCAGTTCCAAACACAAAAAACAGCCAGAGAACTCAGCATTCTCACACTAGGTCTTACTGGCCCGCGATGGTAACACGCTCTGTCCCATCTGCCGTGACAGGAATAGAGAACGACGAGGAAATCAAGCAGCTGGATGAGGAGATCAAGGAGCTGAATGAGTCCAACTCGCAGATGGAGGCCGACATGATTAAACTCAGGACTCAGGTGAGTCTGTGCCACCTGCTCCGACAGCCGTTCGGCCTGGGAGGCCATTGCTTCCGCTCTGCTGTTCCTCTGTCTCCCCGTGTCTGGGTCTCTGCTTCTCAGTGGCAGCTGTGCTGCGGCCCAGGGGACATTGCTCAGGTGTCCTGTCCTGTCTGTGTTTGATGAGGTGCCGTTCCCATGGTGACTGATCACCACAACACAGCCCACTGGCCCTGGGCTTCGTGTGAAACGCTGGTCCCTGGTGGCTGGAGGCCACCTCCCTGTGTCGTGAGGCCCCAGACCCCAGGCACGCGGAGGGTGGTAGGTGGCGGGTGGGCGCTACCAGATGCCCTACGGCAGAGTTTGCTGGGGGGTCCCACCTGCTCACAATGGCCCTGAGGAAGGTGTCAGACTCACCTTACACGGTGGCCTCGCAGCTTCAGAGAGGTGACTTCCTGGACTCCACCAAAGCCAGCAGCCTAGCTGACAGGTGCTCAGACTGCCAAACGCACATGACCATGCCTGTGGCCTACAGGGCTTCTGTCCTGGTGGGGAGGGCTCCCTCCCCACTCCCTGTGGACCTGGGTGGGCCGCTCCGCAGAGGCTCCTCCCTACCATCAATAGTGTTGATAATGCTCTCAAGAGAGGTCCAGAGTCTTGCCCAGGTCCTAGGGGTCCAGGTGGAGGTCACAGCGTGCTGACCCTCATCCACTGGTCACATAGGTTCTCAGGCAGGGGAAGGTGGGGCTGCATTCCCTAAGGACATTGGGGGGGCGGTCCTTGGGTGCCCGTGAGTGCAGGGCTGATGGGGGTGGGTCTTCTCCCTGGGCCATGCAGTCCTGTCTAGGGCTAGACACCAGCTGCTCCGCCTATGCCGTCAGGCCGGGCTCTGCTGTCCCCAGGGCCCCACGCTGGCCCCCTGGCCTGGCACAGGTTGGGCTTTTCCTGAAGAATCATCCAAACCTCTGGCTTCTCGCAGCCCCTGGCCGGGCCAAGGTCTGGCAGGGCACCAGCCTAGAAGACCCCATGCCACCTCCTCCTTTTGCCCCGCGAACTCCCTTTTCTAGGAGGAACAGGAGACGACCATGTCAGCGATAACACACGTGACTGGGTCAGATGAAAACATGCCCCCCACACTCTGCTCACACACACGGATGAAGATCCCACAGCCTTTCAGGCGGTCCCATTCTCAGCCGCCCTTGGGACTCGGTCCCATCTGTCCGGTGGGCTGAGTGCACGGCCCATGTGGGGCATTTCAGTGCCCCACACGGCCGTTCGCTCCTGGTGGCCTCTGTCGGCGCCCGAGTGGACGTGCATGTCACTGGCCTGGCTGGTTGGGGTGGTGCCTGACCTCCCAAAGGTCAGGCCTGCGTCTTCCCAGTGGAGGGGCACACGGAGCCAGGGCCTGTGTGCTCTCCGCACTGGGGCCACGGGGAGCAGCAGGTCAGGTGACGGGCAGCCCCATGGAGGGACCAGTGTGACAGCGCTGCCCTCCTACATGAGCAGATGAGCACACCTGTGGAGCTCGCGGGAAATAGTTGTACTGCCCCTGCACACATCCCCTCCTCACATTTCAGCTGCCTGCGGGATCTGAGGGCCTGCGATGGCAGCCCGGCCCCCCAGAGGCCAGGGCCCCCAGGTGCCTCTGTCTCCTCACCCGAAGACGAGGGCCACATTGCCCGCCCACTTTCTGGGAAATGCTGAAGGCTGGAGGTCCTGCCTGGGCCGTCGAGCACCACACGCCTTCCCTCTGGTTCGTGGCACCATGTGGCAGGAGCAGCCCTGTGTGTGTCCAGCAGAGCTCTCTCAGGGACCACACCCTGGCAAGCAGCTCAGCAGGGAGCTGGGCCAGGGCAGAGCTCTCATGGACCAGCCCGAGGCACCCGGATGTCAGGGCTGGTTCCTAGTCTCCCCCACCCCCGACGCCCAGTAGATCCCACACCTGCGGCTGCTCCCTTCCCTGACTCGTTGCCCGGGCTCCCCGGGGTCTCAGACCTGGCTGCTTCAACAACGTCCTGTGAACGTCACTGACCCGAACTCTCACGTGCAGCCGTGCTGAGTGAGGGGATGGGACGCCTGCGTCCCAGGGCCACAGCCTGGGCACTGAGGACAGCAAAGCTCCACAGTCTCTCCTCTCAGAGGTCAGAGCAGTGTGGGCAAGGATGTCCATCCAACGGCATGGAGTCTGACTTCCCAGCTGCGCATCTGTTCCTCTTAGAAGTCTTACCTCCAGCGTGAGCCCTAGCCCGCCTTTGTGTGCGTGCGCGCGCACACATACACACACACACACACACTCATACGCACAGACAGTGGGACTTGTAGGAAACTGACCCCAAGTCTGCGTGGCCCAGGGCCGCCCCCCTCAGAAAGACAAGCTACCTCAGGGCCGTCACCATGCTCCGAAGTGTAACCAACAGCAAGAAAGCTGGGTGCTCAACATGACAAATTCTTAACTCGGAAGCCTTTTCATTTGAGCAGAAAGGCTCCTGGTCTGCGCTGGGGGACATGTACCCGTCTCGTGTCACGTGTGCAGGGGCTTGTGCCTTGCAGATCACCACGATGGAGACCAACCTGAAGACCATCGAGGAGGAGAACAAAGTCATTGAGCAACAGAATGAGTCCCTGCTCCACGAGCTGGCCAACTTGAGCCAGTCTCTGATCCACAGCCTCGCCAACATCCAGCTGCCGCACATGGTAAGTGACTGAGCACGGGCCACCTCTGCCGCCTCGCGGTCCCCCCACCCCTCCACCCCCTGCGCCATGGGCAAGCCACTAGAGCCATGGTGGGCGATTGGAGGTGATGTGGCTGCGGTCACGGTTGCTCTGAGGCGGAGGCCTTTGGAATACCGGGCAGGCAGCGGCCCTGTGCTGGGGTGCTATGTTATGCTGATGTGAATATCCTATTGAGAAAATAAAAGCTGTGTATGAACTACTATTTAATATCTCGTAGGACCCAATCAATGAACAAAATTTTGATGCATACGTGACTACTTTGACGGACATGTATACAAATCAAGATCGTTATCAGAGCCCAGAAAATAAAGCTCTCCTGGAAAATATAAAGCAGGCTGTGAGAGGAATTCAGGTCTGAACAGCTGCGGTAGCGGCCGTTAGTGACGGGACCTTGCTTAGAGGACGCCTCTGCCTGCTCCTGCTGCTGTGACTTACCAGGGAGTGTTCTGTATCCATTTCCGTTGGGAGCAGTGTTATGCTCACGAGACTCCATACTGATCTGATGTCTTGCTTTAAAGATAGTACCTGCAGAATAGTTTTTGAATACATCCCCATTTTTGTACGTTTTCATATACGCTGACATAGTGTGATATTCCATGTAATGTTTATAGCTGCTAATGTATGCACATCTGGGGGGATATATATTTCTGAAGAGGTAAGCCGATCAAAATGAACAGAGTGTAAATTCTTTCTAATGCTTTAGTGATGAAATGTTTTAGTATTTTGAACTGAAACAAAAAAATAAATGGGAAATAAAAAAAACAAGTAAAAAAAAGCAAGAAACAGAACATCTTCGAACGATCGTGAGGCGGCCCACCGCCACAATTTATTTAGACATTCTCGTTTCACCTCATGTTTGGAGGGTTTTATGGAATTCGAGAAATACCTTTTTTTGTGTGCATACTGTTTCATAACAAGAATCAGTTGCAAAACAAATGCTTTATTTTTGAACAATGCTTGGAAATATTATGTGACTCTTCTGTTTGTTTGTTTTAGGAGGATGGTGTATGGTGGGGGCAATAAGTGAGGTTTTTGCATTCCAAGGAGTTGGCATATGGATTAACTGTAAGAGATGAGATAAGTAATGTGTTGTAAGAGTGCACCAGCCCGCGGGAACGTGGCGGAAGACGCAGGAGCAGCTCGCACGGCACTGTTACGTTAGCTCCTGGGCATTGCGCGGTGTGGCCATGGGGACTTCTGCTCAGACAGGGACTGTTAGAGGCGGCGCGGTGAAGATGTCCTTTTTTTGTTTCCGATACACCCTGGAACCACCTCCTCTTGTCTCCCCGAGAGTTTCCTGGCCCCCGAACTGCCTCTCCTTGCAATGTGGCTTATTCAACAGAAGCTGTGTGCTTTAATTTAAGCTCAAGGGCCATTTAAGCATTTACTCCACCTCCCTTCCACTTTTAAAACTGTTGTTGTTGTTGCTATTGTTTTACATTTGGGGGATCCAGGGAAATGACCTGTGAGTCTTCGAGTTACTGGACTGAATTTTTCCGCTGGATTCGGTGGCAAGCTGCTCAGTGCAGCGTGTCCCTCTACCCCCCAATTTAGGCTTGCGGAGAGCATGCGGTCCCATTTTAGAGTTCTCTGGCCGTGACCTCCACGTCCTCCCTGTTGTCGGAGACCGGTCGACCAGAGAGCGTTTGCGTAGCCTCGTTGTTCGAGTTGTCGTGAGCTGTCCCAAGAATGATGCAATCAGACTTTCAGAGTCATTTAATGTACTTCAGCACTTTTCCTTTCCGCGAGACCAGCCAGACCTGTCTGTTCCTTGGAGACTGCTGCCCGCCGACCGCGCCGGCCGTATGCAAGGACTGCCTCAATGGCCGCATCTGCCCTCCTCAGTGGTCCCCAGGACGCGGTGCATTCTCTGATGTTGACTTGAGTTCATGTCATAGCATCGGTCCCCTCCGTGTCTTGATGTTATGCAGGAAGTACAAAAGTACTTTAAAATTTTGTTATGAAAAAAAAAGATGGGTTTTGTAAAAATAATAAAAAAATATTTTTAGCAGAACGGGACTTACAGGGTCATTGTCCCCACAACGTGCCAGTCAACTATTTGCACTCACCTTGTCCTGTGTGTCCGTGCGGAGGTGTGCAATGCCCGTCAGCAGCCTCGCAACGCTGACCCCGGGGGGTGGAGGAAGCCCTCTCGGCTGACCCGACGATGTGGGGCGGGAGGCAGCAGGCCTCCCGCCAACACCGACACAGACTCGACCTCAGTGTAAATGTGTATAAATCTAGGTCCATCCCAGCAGCACTTTATACGGCTCACTGTACAAACGCTCTGTTTTCCACGAGGACTCTTTCTCTCGAGCTGGGAAAAGAGGATGTAATTACCGGGGCTCTGCAGCCTTCCCCGGAGGGCCCCGCATCCCGTTAGCGAGTAGTCGTAGCTGACCATGCTCAGAATCGCCTTCGAGAGCTGAAGCCCGGCGCCCCGGGCACCTGCCATCGCCCCCCGCCGCTGTTCATCCCGGCACATGCATCCCCCCGAACCCCCACGTTGTGTCTGCAGCTTCCCGCCAATATAGTGATGCTTTTAGTAGGGTATAGGTTAGTCTCCGTTTTGGACTCTTCTCGTTCTCACCTATGTACAATGGAAAGGGGTTTTAAGCACAATCTGCTGCTCATCTAACGTTGGTAATAATCTCAAATCAGAGTTACCTGTGACTGTTGTATAGAGGTCACAGACGTGTCTCATATTAGAATGCTGACCTTTCACATGGAATTATCGTGAGTCATCAGAGTTTATTTATTATAACTTATTGTTCATATTCATTTCTAAGTTAATTTAAGTAATCATTTATTAAGACAGAATTTTGTATAAATATTTACTGTGCTCTCTGTGGAACTGAAGTTTGATTTATTTTTGTACTACACGGCATGGGTTTGTGGACACTTTAATTTTGCTATAAATGTGTGGACTCACAAGTCGCAGTGACACTTCATTTTTAAATTGTGAACTTTGTACAAATTTTGTCATGCTGGATGTTAACACATCTTACTCTAAATAAAAAAGGTGTTGCCACATTTGTAGCACGATGGATCTCTAACCGGGGTCTTCGTCTTCACTCACTGCGTCAAGGTCAGGAGCCCCTGGTAGCGGCCCCGGGGGGTGGAGCTCTGCCCTGAGGCTCATGACTCGTGCCTGCGAGGGGCTCTCAGAGATAGAGGAAAACAGCCCAGATACAGGGCTGGCAGGGTGGTAAGTGGCATGAGGTGGGACTCCACGGAGCTGTCCCAGTGAGCATTGCGCAGATGTGTTCATGATCTGCTGGTGACAAACTGAACAGCCCAATAGTGCAGAACACAGAATTATTAACACACTCAGAAGCAGCTTGGCGGCAGTGAGTTCGGATCAGTTTGATGAGTGTCATCCCTGACAACCACATGGACCCGCCCAGGCCTCCCCTCCCCGTGTGCGCGTGCCCTGGTGCTCACACAAGGAATGTCTGCCAAGGTGCCCCAGGTCCCTGGTGAGCCGCAAAGCAAGGCCCCTGGGGACAAGCTCCTCCCCAAAAGAGGGGGAGCAAGAGGAGGCAGAAAGCCCGAGCAGAAAGCAAGTATCTCTGGGTTTGTGGGGCGGCAAAGACAAGATCAGCACTGTGTCCTGATCCATCCCCCGGGTCCTCTGTCCAAGACTGGCCAGCATGCCTTCATGTTGCCCTGCAAGTCCCCAAATGGAAGGCTATGGTTACGTCTCAGCCTGGACAAAAACATAATTTATTTATTTATTGGTTGATTTTAGAGAGAGAGAAGCTAGGGTCGGGGGGGGGGGGGATAGAGAAACATGGATCTGTTGTTCGACTTATCTATGTATTCACTGGTTGATTCTTGCATGTGTCGTGACCAGGGTATTGAACTCATAACCTTGGTGTATCAGGAGAATGCTCTAACTCACTGAGCTGCCCAGTCAGGTGGAGACATGAACGTTTAAATTTTAAAAAATGGCTGAGTTGCGTGGGGATGCTAGTGGGTTTGGGAGGAGGCTCTGGAGTGCCCCATGGCCTGTGACACAGAGTCTGCAGAGTTCACAGCAGAGAGGACACATGTCACCGCACAGAGGGGAGGGCTGGGCCCCTGCCGGCCTCTAACCCCTCCAGAGGCCTGGTGGAATGGGAGATAATGTCCAGCCGCACACCCTCCCCCTAGGAGGTTGTTTCTCCGTCACAATAGATGTTCCAAGCCAACAAAGTGCTTCTCTTGTCCCCCCCACCCCCAGCCCACTTTCCTGCACAGGCAACTTCATGCTGTTTCTGCTCAGGAGATGTGTGAGCAGTCAGCACCCCATGAGTGAGGCCCCTCCTCCCCATTCCCGCCTCCAGACGGTGTTGACACTGGTCGTGTGGCCTTTCAATCCAGTCCAGGGAGGCAGCAGGGCCGGGGGTCCTGAGCAATTGGGTAAGTATATAGTCATGGGGGAATCAACCTCACCCTTTGTCTTCACATTTCGATCACATGACACCAGGGAAGTCACTGATCACTGACATGTACGGACCGTCTCTGAACAAAATGGAAACGGAAAATCAGCAGACTGAATCCCACCCCAATAAATGCAGGCAGATGGCGGACGGCACCCGGTGCGTGTGACCCTCTCTGTCCTCTCCTAGGAGTGATCCCCTGAGGAGAGGCATGCCAGCCATTGCAGCTGTGGTCACTGAGGGAGATTTGGGAGTTGGCACACCCCTCACATGCCAAGTCCTCCTCGTTGAGGAGCTGGTGGAGGCAGAGGGGTTTGCCCGATGGAAACCCACAGACCAGGGAATGCAGGTCCACGAGGACGTGGCCACCGGGAGGGGTGGCTGCTGGCAGGAGGGAACCTCTCCTCCATCCTCTAGATCCCTGGCTGGGCCCGTCACAGAGGACGGTCAATGACGGAGAGAGAAACTGAGTTTTGTCACCAGGTGTTCCTCACACATATGCAGAGACAGCAGGGAAATGAGTCCCTCAGACTGGTGAGCCAGACTTTGGCCTTCATCCAGCCCTCCACTCAGAGCAGGACTGAACGGGCAGTCGGGTCAGTGTGCCACGGGCGCCGGTCATGCTCACAGGTGGTGCCGCTCATTCCTGAGACGTGACGCAGTGGATAAGTAAATGAAGGCAGGAGGGGGACAGGGACCTGGGACAGCTGTGGACGCAGGAGACTGAGTGGCAGAGCCCAGAGTTCTGCATGACCGATGGCCAGGTGAAGCAGCCGCTGCCCCACAGGAGAGTGCCCACTCATCACGTCGTTAGCAGTTATCAGTGTCAGCTGTTAGTATGATTCTTAACCATTTTGGTTAAATTCTCTAAAAATCAAACGTAGAAGGGTTTTCCTCATAAAGCAAGAGTTACTGGCACCTGAAGCCTTTGGAGCCGTGCTGGCTAAAACACAGTCCATTACCCCGAGAAAAGTACTGAAATGAAAATCCACAAACATCAAAGCTGGTGACAGCAGGTGGCTTCACATCATTTTAAAACAGATGCACTCCTAAAAAAGATGAGATTTATCATTGATATTTTAGCACAAAATTTGGGGTTCATCCTGGCCGGTTGGCTCAAGAGTAGAGCGCCGGCCCGGCATGTGGAAGTCCAGGGTTTGATTCCCGGCCAGGGAGAGGTGCCCATCTGCTTCTCCACCCTTCCCCCTCTCCTTTCTCTATGTTTCTCTCTTCCCCTCCCACAGCCAAGGCTCCATGGGAGCAAAGTCGGCCCAGGCGCTGAGGACGGCTCCATGGCCTCTGCCTCAGGCGCTAGAATGGCTCTGGTTGAAACGGAGCACCGCCCGAGATGGGCAGCATTGCCCCCTAGTGGGCATGCCGGGTGGATTCTGGTCGGGCACATGCAGGAGTCTGTCTCTCTGCCTCCCCAGTTCTTACTTTGGAAAAATACAAAAAATAAAAAATTGGGGGTTCATTCCTATGGCAGAAATGTTGGTGGAGAGACAGTAATGTACACGGATTTAGGGAATTTGCTTAGATCTTATTTAGGGGAAGGTTCATCATTTCCAAATTTTGATACAGTGTTTTACACTGTACTAAATTCTAATGTGTACCTGTTTACTCTTCCGAATATGTCCATTTCTAGCAGACCTGGGTCTGTAACGGGGCCCCTGGGCCCTGGCGGGGTTTGTAAGGGGGCCCACACTAAATGGGTGCTCCCTGCCGTCTCTGTCAGGGCAGGGCCACTGATGCCCCTTTCTCTCATTCAGTGTCTATCTCACTTCAATGACAGCAGAAAACATGTGTTCCGGTCTTCCTTCCTTAGTTTTTGGTATAATATTCTTCAAATTCATTTGTTTACCTGAAGGTGGTTCAGAAACATGGTCCTCAGAGTGGGGGAGGGTGTCAAGGAACCATCATAACACAGAAGTCTAAAAAACGTGCTGTCGGAGAACCGGGTTGGTCAGCTCTCAGGCCATGGACCGGCACATTCGAAGACACTGTCTGTTTCCCACACTTATTTTTGTTGTTACATTTCCCACTGGGAGTTATTATGGAATAAATGGTTGTGTTTCCCCCCAAATTTCGTATTTTGAAACCTAAGCCCCCTAATGTGATAGTGTCAGGAGAAGGGGACTCTGGAAGGTGATGAGGTCACGAGGGCGGAGCCCCCATAATGAGATTAGTGTCTTGTTGCAAAGATAGAAGGACTAGGTCTCTTTTTAGCCCCCTCCTTCCCTCCCTACCTTCACCCACCAGCCCTAGGAGGATGTACTCCAAAAGGCCACCTGCAAACCTAGAGCAGTCCTCACCAGATTCTGGGTCAGGGGCGCATTGACCTTGGACTTTCATTTGCCACAACTGTGGCCCCAGAAATGTCTGTTGCTCTACCCCACTCCATCTGTGGTGTCCTGTTCCCGCAGCCCAAGCTGACAAAGACGGAAATATTAATGTCACATTAAAACTGTGGACTGTCCCCTCTGCACAGTGACGATTTGTCTCCAGTTCTGACAGATAGTGACCTCACATACAGAACGTCTGTGGGGAAAGTACCCAAAGTTCTGGGATGACCAGTCTTAAAATAACCGCCAGTTTTCTGCAGTAACAAACGAGTTTCTCTCTCATTCGACTCTGGACACTTTCTGGGCAAAAACACTCAGATGGTACAATGTCACAACTGACCGTGGGGTTGAGCTGAGACACCAGGAGAGACCTGAGATAAGTAATAACCCAGTGGGGTCTTTCTTACTGTTTAACACAGTGGTTCTTAACCTTTTTTGAGGTACTGAACCCACCAGTTTCATATGCACATTCACCGAACCCTTCTTTAGTGATAAATAAAATATGATTTTTTTTCCAAATTCAAGACATAGGTATATGTTTTTTTACTGGTGCACAAAATGAGCCGTGCATAAACATCACCTTGCTCAAAGAACAAAACCAACAAAGTGCATGAACTCACAACAAATTACGGTATTACTTTATTCTGGCCTCCGCGGCAGAGGCTTCTTCGAACCCCTGAGACCGACTCATCGGACCCCCAGGGTTCGATAGAACCCAGGTTAAGGACCACTGGTTTAACAGAAGTATGTTCCTGAGCACAAACACCGAAGGCCCTGAAGAGGGCACTAGATTTGCAACAGAAGGTTCTAGAAAGTACAAGGCTAATTAATATTCACAGGTTCCCTGCTCTTTTGGAGCTGCATCTGCTGGTGCCAACTTGACTTGGCCCCCCGAGTACCTCCGTGCAGAGCTTGTTCTCTGGGCCTCACCGGTCTCCTCCTGTCCACCACATCCCTACAACCAGGTCTGCCGGTTGCCACGTGACCAGCCTCCCGAGGCCTTTCTCCGCCACCAGCGCTGGGACTGCTGCAGTCTAGCTCAGACGCTTGCTCGATGTGGCTCTGTGACTTTGCTATGTTGCCAAAAATATTTCCCAGAATCCCATGCAATGTTGATTCAAACGTGTCCTTAAATACTTTAGGCGTGTCTGATGCAGAGCATGAACGACTAGCCACAGCCACGTTTTAAATTTATGTTATTCTTACAGAGTAAAGAGAGACTCCTCTTCCACATCCTAGACTCAGGTGCTGGACCTGACCTGTCTCGTTCTCCGATGGGCGCACTGCACTGTCTCTCAGCCCCACCCGGCCGCCGCACCCACGATCTTTAGTCCCCTCCGGAGCAGTGACCTCTGTCCTGTGTCCTCTGTGTGCAGAGGCAGATTAAGGCCCCTGGTGCAGAATATTGGGCCCCTTAAAAATAGAGAGAAACAGGGAAAACAAAAATACATGTTAACCATATTTTTAAATAAATAAAAAATATTAGTTACTATTCATGTTAAAATGGCACATAGGAAACCAAACTTGGTGTCATTAGAAAAAAAAGTGTAAAGCTGGGGTTTTGCAGGACCCTTCAGACGTCGGGGCCCAGGATGCACACCCGGTGCACCCACCACCCACTGCAAAACCACCCTCATTTGTGCTAAAGGGTGGTTTAGCAAGCTTTCCCTGGGGCCTGGCTGCCACAGAGCTAGCCAGCAAGCCAGCTTCTCTCAGTTATGATGCACTGTGAAGGTTCAGAGCAGGGGTGCAGGCCCAGGGGCAGGTGTGCTGAGTGCTTGGCACAGAGTGCTGCGCTGATAAGCCATACTGCTTTCTAGGAACAACACCAGGAGTTAGGCCTCCCCCTTCTTGCAGGAGCCTGGACTCTAAAGGTGGGTCCCCAGGCCCCCCACCTGCTTCTACGGGGCAGTTATAGGTCTTGTCCCATGGGGGCTGGGTTCCTTGGCCATCATTGCCTTGTAAGACCTTGGTGGGGTGGGGAGGCTGCTGTGGGGCCCTGGTTCTTCCAGGTTCCCGCCTCTGGGTGCCTCCTTGATGGGCCAGCCTAGCCCTGCACCAACTCCTCACCGTAGTTTTTTAAAGTAAAGTAACCAGCCTCTGTTCTGTACTGTTCTTTCTTTCTTTTTTTTTTTTTTTTGTATCTTTCAGAAGTTAGAAGTGAGGAGGCAGTCTGACAGACTGACTGCTACATGCACCCGACTGGGATCCACCCAGCATGTCCACCAGGGGGCAATACTCTGCCCATCTGGGCTGTGGCTCCATTGCAACTGGAGCCATTCTAGTGCCTGAGGTGGAGGCCATGAAGCCATCCTCAGTGCCTGGGCCAACTTTGCTCCAATGGAGCCTTGGCTGTGGGAGGGGAAGAGAGAGAGAGAGAGAGAAAGGAGAGGGGGAAGCAGATGGGTCCTTCTCCTGTGTGCCCTGGCCTGGAGTCCAACCCTGGACTTCCACATGCCAGGCCAACGCTCTACCACTGAGCCAACCAGCCAGGGCCCATTCTGTTCTTGATCTTTGCTGCAGCCCACAAGGCGGACTAGCCTCTAATCTGACTCTAGGCCGTGAATCTGAAGTTTACCTGCACGTCGTGCATCCCCAGGCCCCAAGCTTAGAATGCCACCTGACCTGAAAACGGGGTAGTCACAGGTGTGATCAGTTAAGTTAGGACGAGGCCACTAGGACAAGCTCGAAGCCCATGGTTGGACACACAGAAAGGCAGTGTGAGGACTGACATACGCAAACGTCCTGACCTTGGAGGAGAGACCCAGTGTGACAACATCAAGGGCACCAGGGGTGGCAGGCTGTCGTCAGAGTCAGAGAGAGGTCTGGGGGTGCCGGCTGAACAAGGTCAAGCTTGCCATGCAGCAGCCCACTGACCTGTTCAGCCCCAGGCAGGGCCAGCCGGCTCCCCTGGTGATTGAGGCACAGAGGTCTTTCCAGGTGCAGCCCCTTTTGCCCAGTCATTCTCCAGAGCGCCAGCAGCATAGGAGGGATGCGGCAGCCCGGCGCAGGTCAGGGGTCACCACCCATGTTCGCTCATGAGGCACTGGTCAGTGCCTAGTGCCTGGTGACACACCCCTCCCTGCTTCCCTGATTCCTTGCAAGTCACTCATCCCCCTAAGCTCTGGATTCTGGGTTTTCATCTAAAATGGGGCGACAATGCCTGCTGCGGGCACATCTGGGGTTCAGACACTAAATGCTGGAGCACCAGCCTTGGCGCTGAGCACCCCGACAGAAACAGCCCTGGTGTTTGTGGAGCCTCTGGGCCACGCCTGACTGGCCATTGAGGATACCAACAGGAGCCAGAGCAAGGGCCAGACAGCACCTCTCCCCTGGTGAGCCCTGCTTCCTCCTGGGGCGATCTGAGAGACTACAGAGCGTGGCTCAGCATAAACACACCGGAAAGGCATGTTTGCTGCAGGACAGATAACAGGACCTGGGGTAAATCATCCAGTGTGGAACGTGACTGGGGAAAGAAACAGTAATATTTCACCCAGGTCTCTAGCAACAGAAAACTTCAGTGGCTCCAATGCCCACTGATCACTAGAGGGTTAAGCTCCTGGAGGTGTGAGGCCTCCGTGGGCCCCTAGGGGGCAGCAGCGGGGAAATAATGAACAAAGACTAGGGAAACACATTCAGCTCAAAGTAGGAGCTGCTTTCAGGTCTCCTCCTGGTAGGCATGGCCCCCAACTCCCACCCCGCCTCCTCATCCAAGGCTCTGCCTGGGCTGTGTGCCAGTCAGGGGTCTTCAGAGGAACAGCTGTCACCACACCTGGATGGGCAGGTGAACAGATGGGTGATGGACAGATGGATGGACTGACGGACGGATGGATGGACTGACGGACGGATAGACAGGAGAAAGGCAGGAAGAAAGGAAGGAGGGTAGATAGATGGGTTTTAATGAATTGGCTTGTGCAACCCTGGGGGCTGGCAGGTCGGTCTGAAACCTTCAGGGCAGTGAGCAGACCAGGATCAGGCAGGAGCTGACCCTGTGGTGGAGGCAGACTCCTTTTCCTGGGAAACCTCAGTTTTCACTCTGAAGACCTTGAACAGATAAGCTGAGGCCTACCAACATGATGGAAGGTGGTCTTTACCTATAGGCTCTGACTGTCCGGTTAACCAACATTTATCCTAGCTACAAAATGCCACCGGCCTAACGCCTGGACCAGTGTTTGCTCCATCACTGGGTACCACAGCCCAGCAAATGGCACTTGAAATCCACCCCCCACGGTCAGGAGTGGCAGCCGCCCTGTAATGGGAGGCTGACAGCCCACTGAGAAGTCTACTGGGCAGGCTGGGGGCTCCCGCTTAACCTGGAGGGGCCTGGAGATGTCCAAACAGGAAAGTCACAGCGTCAAAGTTGTGACATGTTCTCTGGCCTCTGTCAGGCAGGTGGAGCAGGCCGTCTGAGAAAATACGTGTAGAATGCAACTAAAAACCTAAGTATCTGTAATCAACATATTCCCTTCTTCCCACAGCGTCTGCTGCACCATTGGTGGCTTCACACAAGTCCTGCTGTGGTGGCCTGAGGGTTTGCTTCTGTGGACACAGGGAAGGGAACTACAGGACACAGAGCATCCACCTGGCCAGCACTGTGCCCAGCGCTCTGCCCACTTCTCTCTGCTCCTAGTAGTGCCCTGGGGTGGGCAGGAGCAGAAGGTGGATGGCTAACAGGCCTTGGGTCTCAGGCATGGTTCCCAACTGTGAGTGTGTGTGTGTGTGTGTGTGTGTGTGTGGAGAAAGAGAGACAGAGAAAGGGAGACAGAGAGGGAGAAGGGAGCAACAGCTTGGAACCGTGCCTGGAACATAGTAAGCACTCTAAAAGTGTTTCATAAAACAACAAAAATCACTCACATACATGTGGAGACCGCGGCTAGGCGAGGTGGGGCAGCTTAGTCAAGGCCTCCCGCTTCCGAGTTCAATTCTGAGACTCAAACCCTGGCCCCCCGGGGAGGCCCTGGGCGTGGAGAGGAGTGCAGTGGGCGGACGCCTCGGGCGGAGGTCCTCGCCCCGCCCCTGCCCTTGGGGAGATGAGGGTGGAAAGGGAGGAGCCGCGCGCATGTGCACAGCTGGCGCCCCCCGCCCCCTGCACAGCTGGGACGTGGGCCGCGGGCGGGCGTGCGCAGTCCGGAGCCGGCCAGGGACCCGCCGGGGCCTCCGCGGTCGGTCCGTGCGTCCTCCCTTCGGTGCGCACCGTGGCCATGGCCGTGCGCCCCGCGCGCCCCTGCCTGCTGGCGCTCGTGCTGTGCTTAGGCTGGGCAGTGCCGGCCGCGGTGGCCCAGAGGCCGGGCGTCGGGTGCCCGAGCCGCTGCCTGTGTTTCCGCAGCACCGTGCGCTGCATGCATCTGCTGCTGGAGGCCGTGCCCGCCGTGGCGCCGCAGACCTCCATCCTGTGAGTGCGCGGGACCGGGGCCGGGGGCGCAGATAGTCCGCGGTCGAGGCCGGAGGGACGTGGGGACCGGGGGAGAATCGGGTTTCGGGGGCCGGGCGGGGCCCGCGGGCTTTTGTCCGCGGCTAGTTCGGGGCGTGGAGGGCGGACCTGGGCGCGGAGCGCGGCCTCGGGAGCTGCCTTTGTTCGGAGATCGGGATTCCCCGCTGGCTGGGGGAGTCGTCGGGAGCCGCCAGGGAAAGCCCCACTCGGCTCGGCTCGGCGGGGGACCCTCCCGCGCGCTTACCGCCCCCACCCCCACCCGCAACCCTTTTTTGGTGCGTCCTCCCGCTCTCCCTGTCTCCCCTCTTCTTCTTGCTCCTCCCCTCTTCCTCCTCCGCGTCCCCCCTCTCTTTCTCCTCCGGCAAACCTTCCTCCGGGATCCTCACTATCCGAGTCCCCGCCGCCCCGTACCTCCGTATCGGCCCGCGGCGTGTCCGGGCCCCGCGGGGTGCAGGGATCTCTCGGGCTTTCCCTGCGCTCCGAGCGCACGGGGCCTTCAGAAGGGGCTGCGGGTCTGGTCTTAGTAACCTGGACAGCTGAGGTCCCAGCGAATTTCCGCCGGGCGCCGCGGGTGGACCAAACTTCGCGAGTCCTGGCACCGCCGTCCATCGAAGTCCGCGCGCGAGGCCTCTCCGCGGGCCCCGAACCCCTGTGGACCCTCCCGCAGCCCGGAGGCCGAATTCCGTCCCCTGGACGCGGGGCCCCGGGGCCTCTGGGGTGTGCTGACGCGACTTCTGATAAGGACTTGCTCGATGGAAGGGCGGGCGAGCGAGCGTTTCAGGCGCGGGCTGCGCTCCGCGTCCTGCAGCCGCCCTGTGGATGCCAAAAATAGTTTCCACTTCTACGCGCCGAGCCGAGTGCTTTTGGCTGCGCCGCGGGACCTGCTAGAAGTTGTAAAATTCTTAGTGAAACTATTCAGGAAGTGGGCGGTCAGCGCTCCTGCTTCTCAAAGTGCGGGCCCGGACCCTCGCCTAGGGGCCTCTGCCTTCAGGGTCTCGGGCGGGAGTTTTCAGCGGAGAAACTGTTCCTGGGTCGGAAATTCGGCCTTGTAGCGCCTGGACAACCTGAACAACAATCGGAAGAAGGTTTTCTGGATGCAGATAATAACTTCATTTAGTGAGTCAGTGGAACAGACTTGGACCCTGGAGCCGTTTTTTTTTACATCTGGCCAATGTTGAATGCTTGTTCTGCGCTCTGCCTGCAGGTCTTCATTGCTTTTTAAAAAGAACAATAGTGTAAATGCCAGGGCTGCAGCCCAGGGGAGGGCTGGAGAGAGACAGAGCAGCCCACCCACCTGCAAGACATCCTGAAAGCGCTCATTTGCATAAATTTGCACCTGTACTTTCTTGGGTTTCTGAAGTTCTCTGATGAACATTGGTAGTGACAGGGCTTGGTATCCCACTCTGTGAGAGGCGAAGTGACACTGAGTGACCACATCCCAGTGGAACCGGGTTTCACAGCTGTGCAAACACAGATCATGAAAGAGAGAGGGACCGTGCATCCTGCCATCCAGTGTGGACACCTGGAATGGGCACAGTAGTCTAGGGGAGACATTCTAGCTGTGCAACATTTCATAGATCCCAGAGGTCACTGACTTGAAACCCAAAGGTTGCTGGCTTGAGCCCAAGGTCACTGGCTCAAAGTCCAAGGTCACTGGCTTGAGCAAGGGGTCACTGGCTCTGCTAGAAGTCCCCCCCTCAAGGCACATGTGAGAAGCAGTCAAGGAACTAACTAAAGAGTCACAGCTATGAGTTGATGCTTCTCCTCTCCTCTCCTCTCCTTCCTGTTTCTCTCTTAAAAAAAATTATTTGGTAGAAACTGGGAACTTTGCCCCCAAATTAGTCAGGCTGCCTGATCATTGCATCATCTCCTTGCTTTCATGCCCCCCCCCCCCTTGCCAGGCCCAAGAGGTTGAATCAGTCTCTGGGAGGCACCAGTCTTCTCCTCACACTGTCGGGCTGTGTTCTAGCTGGACCTGATACTGGTCATTTTGGATCCTAGGTTGGGCTGGTCTAAGATCACCTGTAACTCGGGTTTGGGGTGACCCCTGGGTTCAGGCTGACTGGAAAGCGGGAAGGGAAGGAAGCTCTGGACACAGTGGCTGCCATCCCGAGACCCCTGAGCTCTGGCGGGGGCTTGCAAACCACCCCTCCATCTACCCGCCCACGGAGGCACCTTGAGCATCTGTGTCCTGTTCAATCAGTTCAGAAGTCCTTTTAAAAAAAAAAAAAATTTTTATTTATTGATTTTACAGAAAGAAGAGGGGGGCGTGGAGTGAGAAGCATCAACTCATAATTGTTTCACTTGAGTCGTTCATTGTTTGCTTCTCACATGTGCCTTGACCGGACAAGTGCAGGGTTTCAAACCAGCAATCTCAGCGTCCCAGGGCGAGGCTCTGTCCACTGCACCACCGCAGGCCAGGCAAAGAAGTCTATATTTTGAATACTATACTCTGTTCAACACTGAAGTAGATGTTTGTCACCGCAATAATAAAAAGCTCACATGGCAGGACATTTTTCCTTGTCCCGTCCTGTCTTCTTTCACTCTGCTTGGATCCTGGGCCTCTGCCCCCTCATGCCCTCCCTCACGCCCGCCCCTCCACTGTGAGGTCATGGGCATCAGCTCTTCCGAACCGACACCCACCGCACAGTCCTGGTCAGACCAAAGCTGCTGACATATCCCAGATGGCGTCCGTGTGACCTGGTGCAGGAGGAACCTGTGGGTGTGGACGAGGCGGCCCCAGAAGGTGACATTGCAGAGTGGCAGGCCCAGAGCTGCAGGGGCTGGGGACAGTCCCCTCTGGGCCACCGTCTGTCTGCCAGATAGCTACTCCTTCGTTTTCTGATCACCTCCTGAGTGTTGGAGGGCTGTGCCCTGTTCTGGTTCCTGCCTCTGGGAGCAGCTGGTCAGGTGGGCCCAGAGCGCCAGAGCCTGTGACATGGTGATGAGAGTGTGTGCCGTGTGGACACAGGAGGTGGGTGCAGTGGACTCGGGGCACCCTGCACTTCTGGATAAGTGGACCCCATCGTGAGGCCCATTTCCACACAGGTAGAAGGCCCTGGTGTTCCCACCTTGCTGCTAGGAGACTGGTCCCTGAAACCCAGCTTCCCCTGCTCACCAGCCTCCCTGGGGTTCCCGCCCAGACCTGGCATCAGAAGAATCTAATTCCTACTGCTTCCCTTTGCACAGGGTGGGTGGAGGTAGGGATGTGTGGCAGGTGGCATTTGAGGGCCCTGTGCACTGGGAAGGCCCTCACACCCCGTCTGACCTCACAGAAAACCTCGACCCCCTCCCAGGCTGACCCTCAGCTCTGGACACTGATTTACGTGGTCAGCAGCTGTGAAGGATGCTGATTTACATGGTCAGCAGCTGTGAAGGCCGTCTGGCTCTGCTGGACACTTGTGCTTGAGGGGACAGCAGTCTAACACAGAGCCTTTGGTTTAAGTGAAAGATTTCCACTTCACTTTAAATTCCCTGTTACAATGAAGTCATAGTTCAGGTATGTTTGAAAAGTACTAAGTACTGTGATGTTTTTAAATTTGCAGGTGGATTGGTCCAATAACCCCCTTATCCGCTGTTGGGCTTTCTGGGGTTTCAGTTACTCATGGTCAGCTTCAGTCTGAAAATGCTCAATGGAAAATTCTAGAAAGAAACCATTCATAAGTTTTGAATAGCTGGCTGTGCTGAGTCTCCTGATGAAGTCTCACTCCGTCTGACTCTGTCCTCCTGGGGACCTGACTCATCCTCTGTCCCACATCCCCCCCAGTCACTTACGGTCGCCTTCTCCGTGGTTATGTCATCTGTCACTGTAAGACAGGGCTTGTGCTCAGGCCACCCTTATTTTACCTAATCATGGTCCCAAAGTACAAGAGTAGTGACATGTAGCCGTTCAGACATGCCAAAGATAAGCTTGAAGTGCATCTCCAAGTTCAAGATGATTGCTTTGAGAAATAATTTGACAGAAACCTGTAATAACAACTGTTACTACAGTATAGTGTTATCATTGTTCTGGTTTTATGTTTGTTTGTTTTTAGATGAGAAGAGGGGAGATAGTGAGACAGACTCCCACATGCGCCCCAACTGGGAACTGGGCAACCCCATCTGGGACCGATGCTCAAAGCAACTGAGCGGTTTTAGTGCCTGAGGCTGATGCACTCAGACCAGCCAAGCTATCCTCAGCACCCAGGGCCTACACTTGAACCAGTTGAACCACTGGCTGTCGGAGGGGAAAAGAGAAGGGGGAGAGAGAGGTGGAGAGAATCAGATGATTGCTTCTCCTGTGGGCCCTGATGGGGAATCAAACCCAGGACATTCTTATGCAGAGCTGGTGCTCTATCCATTGAGCCACTAGCCAGGGACTAATTGTTCTGGTTTATTATTATTGTTAATCTTTTACTGCACCTAATTTGTATGTTAAACTGTCACAGGTGTGTAGTGAGTGGGACAACATTGCTCGTACAGGGCTGGGCACTCTGGTTTAGGATGTGCCCCCCACCCCATGGGTAAGGGGCAGCTGTCACAGGTGCGCACTGGGCTGTGCTCAGAGGGACTTCGCTATTCCCAAGACGTGTGAGTGCGACGTGGCTGTCAGACCCCTGTCACCATGTGAAAATGTGTGTCTGGGAAATGAGGAGGTGGTCTAGCCTCATCTCGCATGTTAACACACCTTCCCTCCCGATTTTTAGTGAATCGGGCAGCTGCGACCAGAGACTTCACACTGGCTGCCTCCTGGAGTCGGCTGCTGCCATCTTGCTGCGGTTCAGCCAGGGCTCAAGCTCCCTTCTCCATGCAGTTGTGACTCAGTTTCCCAGAATAGAGAGTACAGACCGCTGTTGGCTTCCCTTCTGAGGACCTGTAGGTACATCAGGAGACTGAAGGAGTTGGTGCCCATGTGCTGGTGCTAGGGATGGAGCGGGCTGTGGTCGGCCCCCCACCCCACGCGGGGCGCATGTCTTGCCCTCTGGGCCTGAGGCCACTGGTTATGTGGCATGGCTGGGGGCCGGCGAGGGGGGGGGACTCATGGCTTCCCAGAGCCAACAAGGTGTTTTAAAACAAGAAGTGAGTTTGGGGCCGACTGGATGAGGTTCAGCGTTAAAAATGTCAACAGAAAGCAATGACAGATTCTAGGCTCCCCGGCCGATGTCCTCATGGGTCTGAAACTAGGTGAGAGTTGGTCCGACCGCTCCGCCCCATGCAGAGTCCCAGGGCCACGAGGGAGGTTTTTTCCGTTTTGACTGGACGGGCGCCCTTCACAACAGGAAGAACCTGAAGTGGATGCCAGTGGGGAGCGTGCGGGTCAGCGGGGGCCCTGGCACCGACTGCAGTCAGGAGCTGGGCCGGGCCAGGCCTTGGGGACCTGGCCCCGTTTCCTTCCTCTTTCCTGTGTCTCCGGGCGGCTGCAGTGCCCTTCCGTGTGTGCAGGGTCCCCTGAACGTCCTCCAGGACAACTGAGCATTTCGATCATGGCACCTTGGGATACAGACGACCATAAGGTGTGTTGTCAAATACCCTTTTTTGCTGCCCTGCCCAGGTAGCTCAGTTTGTTAGAGCGTCGTCCCAACACACCAGGGTTGTGGGTTCAATCCCCAGTCAGGGCACATTGCAAAAGTTAGCTAAGGAATGCACAAATGAGTGGAACAATAAATCAATGTCTCTAAAATCAATCAGTAAAGTTTTTAAAAATACCTTTTATTGGTAAGTGTAGTGTAAAAGCAGTTAAGCTTTACGGAATTGGGTGCCTGCACAGTCAGGACATTCCGTGTCTTACTGACCTGTTCTGTGGGGCCAGCCACCCGCCTGGGATCCTGACCGTGATGGTGAATTCTTGAGCTCAGGGTATGGCGCCTCTGACCCCACGGCTGGGCGTAATTTGTCTGGGGGGTGACTGGACACTTCAGTGGTGTTGAAAATGTCTTCGAGCTGTTCTCCATGCCGGAGTCCTAGCCGATGAGTTTCATCTGAGGCGTGATTATTGTGAAATAGTACCCATTACTTTAAAATCTCTCTTGGAAGTTAATTTTGAAAAACACAAATGACACTTTTCCTCCCTTCAGATGCCACAAACAACGTAGCAGATCCTAAGAGGTATTTCAATCCAATGTGGACTCGTGTAACGTAGGTCACAGTGGCAGTGGGTTGGTGAGAGTGGGCTGTTTCATGAGCTGGATCTCGAGGCCTGTTTCCTGGCTCTGATACGGGATCAGTGGTCATTGTAATTTGTCCAGCAGTTTATTCCGGACGTGGCTGCCTCTCCCTGAGCGCTCTGAATGGCAGAGAAATGGAAGGCATTGAACTCACCTCCCCAAGAGCTCACCCGATCAATGATCTTGGGTAAAGGATGGTCAGACCGCCTTCCATGTGTCCCCAGGGTGTGCCTTGTCCTCCCCTTTGGGGAGGACATGCTGGAGATGTTAGTGGTGGTTTTGTTCCTGGTCTGACTGTCCACTGCTAATTGGCAGGCTAAAGAGAGAACCGTGCCCTGTCTCGGAGCCAAGGGCTGGTCATGGGGGTCACCTGCTCCGCACCCATTCTGGGACCCTCAGGGCCATCTCTGGTTCTGTGGCAAGGTCTAAAGGACCAGCTTCACCACTGGTTGTCTTCAGTTTGGACCTCTGTCTGCTAGATACATTCTCTGTTAGAAGAAAAAGCCTCTGAGGCACAGTGAGCGTTGGGACAGGTGCCTGTCCCTAATGTGTGCACTGGGGTGTTTTCACACAGCTTTTCTGTGAAGTCATTGCCACAATCAGGATAATGAGCCTCCCTCGCCCGTCCTGGACCTTGGCGAGCACTACTTCTGCTCTCCAGGGGTGGGTCTGCCCCCCCTCCTGGAATGTCTTTGTCTGGATTTGGTAAACCAGGGGAAGTCTCGCCTGGCAGACCGAGTTAACGAGTGTTTTGAAAATGTGGGTCCAGCTGGTCTTAGTTTCTCCCCAAGGGCCTACTGGGACTTCCCAGCGAAGCCTCCCGGACATCGGAAGACACTGAATGGCAATTTCAGTTTCTCCACTCAATGAGGACCATCTTGGGGAGCTGTGAACTCGGGGCAAGCTTTCCCAGACGGTCCCGGCAAACTCCTCTGGGCCACATGCTGACGGCATGTCGCCACAAGGCTGTTCCTCGCCATCCTCCTAGCGTCTGGGACCATGTGGTAGTGTCGCTTTGTCCCTGGTCTTGGAGGGCTGTGTCTTCTCTCTTGTTCCCTTATTTCTGCGTCACCTGCCTGCAGGTTCATCAGTTTCAGTGATCTTTCCTAAAGCTGATCGGGGGTCCGTGGGTCCTCTCTTCTATTGCTTTGTTGTGTTGTGTCGGTTTCTGCTCAGATGCTCATGTAATCCCTTCTTTCTGCTTTGGATACCGCTTGTCTCCTGGTGGTCCGCACGTGCACTGGTCAGGGTTCATCCCAACATGGCAGACCTCGGGGTCCCTATCCCTGCCCCTGAGAGCTGTCGGCATCCGTCTCTGTCCTGCAAGTTCTGTCTCAGTTTCGCCAGACACAGCATCCTCTTTAGACAGTGACCTGGGCAGTTGTGTGGTCACCTCATTCGTCTTCTGTCTCTCGGGGGTCATGGGCATTGTTGACCTGTGGGCGGTATCTTGAAAATGGTGGTTTCCTTTGTTTTGCCAGCTTCTGGGTTGTTTCAGACCCAAGAGAAGGTCACTCCACCCTGTCCCCACACCCTTTCGTTGGGTGGAGGAGGGGGATTAAGTTTAAAAAGTTTCTTGCCTGACCAGCCGGTGGCGCAGTAGATAGAGCGTCGGGCTAGGATGCAGAAGACCCAGGTTTGTTCGAGAACCTGAGGTCGCTAGCTTGAGGTGGGCTCATCTGGCTTGAACAAAAAGCTCACCAGCTTGGACCCAAGGTCGCTGACTCGAGCAAGGAGTTACTTGGTCTGCTAAAGGCCCGTAGACAAGGCACATATGAGAAAGCCATCAATGAACAACTAAGGTATCACAACGAAAAACTAATAATTGATGCTTCTCCTCTCTCTCCATTTCCGTCTGTCCGTTCCTATCTATCTCTCTCTCTGACTCTCTCTCTGTCCCTGTTAAAAAAAAACACAAAAACCTCTTTAAATTCTATCACAACAAAGTGGGGTAAAATGTAAGTAACGGTTAGAAGAGAATGAGCCCACATTCACGTGGCCAGGTCTAGATTGCAAAGATTCTAAGAACGCTACCCAACTGCCTTCCACATGCCTTTGGAGCGTGGTCAGACGCTGAGCTGCAGCTGCTGCGAGAGACGCCACACAGTCGCGGGGACGAGAACGACGACGTGAAGCCCCCGCCCCCTGGCTCAGGCCTGACTGGGCTGTGCTCTGCAGGAGCAGCTGTCCCTGGGCTTCTGCTGTTACCTGGCCTGAGACCAAGGCCGGGCACAGTGCCTAATGGAGCTGAACCCCTTCCTTTTGCATGGTCTGTGGTTGCCTTGTAGCTGCACAGACAGGGCTGGGCAGTGTGGGGACCAGACGTCTCATCGTCGGCTCGGGGGCCCGGGCTCTCACCTGGTCCCCTGCCCCCCTACTGTCCCAAAGCCAGTTCTGGGAATGACACGCCTCTGCTGCTCCCAGGGGTCTGGTGGCACTGGTCAACTGCTCACCTGTAGCGGACTGCACGCAGGGGTTCTGGGGACGGGCCCGGGCTGGAGAGAGGACGTTTGAGCTGTTCATGGGTTGTGGCCAGGCCATGCTGGACCTTGAGGTACTCGATGACCAGTCCCTTCAGACCCTTGGTTTTTCTGCTCTGAGGGCCCGCTGGTCTGACCTGGGGCCTGTCACTATTCCCACTGTCTCTGGGTCCTCTGACAGGCTCAGTTCAGCTCCTACCATACACTGTAACAAATACCATCCCAGGTAAATTCAGGTTAAACAGATGCTCCCTCTTCTAAGAAGAATTGTGTTGTTTGCAGGTAGTGGTGGTTCCTTGATCCTCCACGGCAGCTCAGCAACATCTCCTATGAGCCAGCTGCTTACCTAAGACCTTCCTCTGAGGCATAGGGTGGGTTTGGGTCCCTGGGTCCTGGGTGGTGACGGAAGGGAGAGGTGGAGCAGTGTGCAACCGGAGGAGAAACACCAGCAGGAACCTTCGTGCTGGAAGGGGTCGCAGCTGCGGGGAAGCAGGAACCAGCTGCTTCTGAGGCTCCTATGTGGGGTGTCAGCACCAGTCCTGCCCAGAGCCTGTGTGCCCCCCCAGCTGCGGGCCCGTGCGGGCTGTGGAGGCCAAGCAGTGTCACCCCAGGATGCTGACAAGCCTCCCCTCACTTCAGTGTTTTTATGCAAGGTGTATATGTGCATGGCAGAAAAATGTGAACGCACACAAAACATCATATTTTCGTCATTAAAGGAAATTGTCACTGTGCGGTCAGATGTGCACACACGTGCTTATTATTAATTAGCTCATGTACACAGATGTGAGCGTGTCTGTCTGCCGTCTTCACCTCTGTTTATCAGGGATTGCCTTTCGGCAACCCGCATATCTCCCAGCATCTGCATCCTCTTTCTGTTGCATCTCTTTCATTTCTCTTCTTTGTCTCTTTCCATCAAAAGTGCACCATGACTTTACGGACACGCTGTATATCTATCTAGCTATTCATCTAGCTGTCGTCTGTCCATTTCCTGTCTCAAAAGTTTGGGTCACAGTTTGCATCCTGTGCTGTTGTTTGAGAGAAAAGATGGATAGATGGTGGTAGAAGATAGATAAGTGATTAGATAGACAGACAGACATGCACGTTGTGGCCACGGGTCGCTACAGCGGCTGGAGGTCGGCACCATCTCTGTTACTGGTCCCCTAGTACACATCTGTGTGGAATTGCAAATGTATTAAGCCAAATTCTTACTATGGGCCATTTCTTTGTATGACCTTCAGAATGCCATTGTGGGTAGCTTTGGGGTCACGTTAGGGCACATTTCTATGACTGCACTGCAAGCCGCAGGGTGCTGTGTGATGGGGACTGTCCCGGGACTTCGCGTTTGCACGTGCAGGGCTCGGCTGTGAGCCCGTCTGACTGAGGGTGTGAGCGGAGCCCGTGGTGGGATCCGTGTGGTCTGCCTGACGCCGGGCTCCCGGCCCTGTGCTTCCCTGATGGGCATCATGTGTGGGTGACATCCCCCTTGACACCTCGCTCCCCACCTGCAGGGGTGCTTACATTACGAAGGATGTGTCCCTAAGTCTCTGCCCCAGACTCAGCAATGGAAGCTATTGTTTTGTTCCCATGACCTGGATTTACTGGGCCGTGCAGAGGAGTCCAGGGAGCGCAGCCCTGCCCAGTCCAGGGAGACTAGCCGTGGGGCCGTGGGTTGGTGGGCTTTGCATGTCCCCTTGGGCGGGCAGGCCCTGAGCTCCCAGGGCGCAGCAGCCCATTGCTCTGAGCTGGAATTGAAGCAGATGCGGTGATGTCCACAGGACGCTCGGGCCAGTGGGGATTTCATGCGTTTAGACGTGCGGTTTCCCTCGCAGGGCAGACAGCCATTTCAGGAGTGGCTGGTTTTCCCATGTGCAGGCGGCACCCCTGCAGCCAGGGCTGCTCAGGGTGTGCACTCTGCTCCTTCCCCGCTGTCCTTCAAGCTGGCCAGGCATGAGTCCAGTGCTGGTGATCACAGACAATAAACCGGAAAGCCAGAGCTTCCCGGACAATGTCAACAGAAGGCCGACCTCGGCGGAGACGGGACAGTTTGGTCGCTCCATGGTGGGAGCGCTCAGATGAGCGAGAGAGCAGCACCGGCCCCACGCTCTCGCTCAGACATGCACTCAGACATGCACGGGAGGAAGCGTGGACCATGGGAGCGGGCGTGTCAGTGGGAAGCTCTCCTCAGGTTTATGCTTTTCTTCCTGCTCCTGGTTGCCTGTCGGAAAGGAGAACTTCCTGTGGCCAAACAGTGTTTCTAAAACTCTGTAACCAGCTGAGCAGTGCTTTAACTTTTATAAAAATAGCAATTGAAGTGGATAGGGTTAGTCATCATTACTTATGCAGACGTGCCGGATATTTGTGTTGGCATGGCAACAGGAAACCAACTACCGTATTAATCATGGGCATTTGTTGTGTGTGTGTGTGTGTGTGTGTGTGTGTGTGTGTGTGTTTCATTGTATAAATTTCTTAGGTCAGTGCCTCTGTCACCCCATCCACCTACCACATCCACCCTTGAATTCTGTCTCTACCTATCCATCCATCCCTCTTTCGCTCCATTCTTCCCTCCCTCCTCCATCTACCCATCCACCCATCTGTCGCCTGTCCACTCAGCTACCCATTCATCTGTCCACCCACCTGCCCACTGGTCCCTTCTCCCTCCGTCTCTCCCAAGATCCTTGTTAAGGGGCGAGCATGCTGGCACTGCAGGTGGCAAACCCCACTGCCCGGGCTCACTGTCCGGGAGGGGCCAGGCTGTGAGCACCCTGGGTGTCAGTGGGACCATGACAGGAGTGTGCCTCTGTCCTGACACCTCCCTGTCCCTGCCACTGCCCGCCCTCCTCATGGCTCAGAAGTAAGGTGGGAAGCCTGGCTGAAGTGTTGGAGGAGGTATCTTCCCGCCGATCTAGCCTTTTTTCTCCCAGACTCAGGATGCATTGGCTTTCACGTCCAGTTTCCTCATTGTTTTCCTTAGGGTTTAATAGATGCCTTCTTCTTATCCTTCTGAGGTTCCTCAGGGTGCTTTGTCCATCAGCCTTTTCAGCTGGTCCCTGAGAGAATATAGCCCAATGGAAAATGATTTGAGGGATCGTCCAGGGAACCTACCTGGCTGGCACTGATACTGGGGCTGACCCGGTCATTGCACACCGTGGGTGCTGTATCCGACATCTCTCTCACTGTTTCCCTGGGGGAGGAGACACTACCCAGGGGGCTGCGGGGAAGGCAGGCAGGTGGCAGGTGTCATAGAAAGGCCCCAGTCACAAGGAAGGAGGAGACTTCCGAAGGGGCGACCTCCTTCTCTTCACAAGGCTCTTCTCCCATCCTGTCCCTCAGAAGCCCTGTCCTCACAGTTCAGCCCAGCCACGTCCCTTGTGAAGTCCTTTGCGTTCCTCATCTGTTTCACACGTTGTTTGCCCTGTGACATCTTCTGGTTGATGAGAATAGCTCCCTGAGCACGTCCCTTGTGAAGTCCTTTGCGTTCCTCATCTGTTTCACACGTTGTTTGCCCTGTGACATCTTCTGGTTGATGAGAATAGCTCCCTGAGCACTTTGAGAATGTTTCTTATTCAGCCATCAAATGGGCTTGCTTTCTGTTCCTGGAAACATGAGGTGTGCGTGTGTCGGACACCGCTGGGCCAGACGCTCTCAGAGCCTCTTGGGTAGACAGTAACTGGTATCGACATTTGTTGATTCTGTTTTCTGATCCGTTTCCTCAGTGGAGGTAATTAAACACAAGAAGCCTGGATTGAGACCGTTAGAGAAACGAGAAGCAAGAACCCATCTGTCCTGGTGGAGCCAGGATCCGCCCGTGGGCCCGGTGTGTGCTGCAGGGGTTGGGGGTACATCTGGGATGTGTACCTAGTGTGGGAACATGATAGATCCATATTTTACCAGAACTCCCAAGAGCATGCCCCTTGCTGCGGAAACAGCCTCAGTTAACCCGTTCTGTTCAAATGGTCATTCTTGTGGTACCGACTGGTCTATACTATACCCCAGCATGCCCGGGCATATGTGACGGTTACTCTGAGGTGTTGTCTTGGCCGGGCCACATTGTCCAGGTACTCGGTTGGACATTCCAGAGGTTTCCCGGGAAGGTGTGTTCATGATGAGATGAACGTTAACATCCGTAGCCTCTGACTGAAGGAGGGACAGCATGTGCCATGTGGATGGGCCTCAGCCGAGAAGACCGGCCTCCTTGTGTAGGAGGAATTCTGGACCCTGGGCTCCGGGTTTGCCGTCCACAGGCCTGGCCTGCAGATTGTGATCTGGCCGGCCTCCATGGTCACGGGAGCCAGTTCCTTAAAAGAATTGAATCAATCAGTCAATAGCCATGTGTCTCTCTCTCCCTCTTCCTCCCTTCCTCTCTCCCTCCCACTCCCCACAGCTGGTTCTGTTTCTCCAGGGATCCTGACCGTTGTGTTCTGTTGATGGTCACTTAACCCTCCCGCCCCCATGCACAGCTGGTTGGATCTGCCCGGGGGTCTAACCCATGGACAGCCAGTCCACATGCTGGCCAGTGACTATAGTCAGGCTTCACCCAGAGAGATGTCTGTCTATACAGCTGGACCCAGGACAGATCAGCAGAAATGGACAGCAGCGGTGGGAGCTGGGGCCAGTGGGCTCAGGCAGGGCATGAGTGGTGTGCTCCTTCCTTGAGGTGCAGCCCAGAGCCCCTGGCATGGGTCTCACCAGCTCGTAGGGGTGGCCTGGGCCACGCGTGTGGAGTAATGCTATTGAAAGGGTGCTTTGTGTGGGGAGGGAACCTTGACCACATAAATCTGCCCCGATGGGCACCTTCTTTGGGGGGTTCCCACCGGGACTAGCCTGGGTCAGAGTGGGCCCAGCACTCTCTGCCGTGCATCTGGCAGCCCCTGCTCTGGGCTGGACCCTTCTCCACCCCTGTACGTTCCTTCTGTGTTGCCATGCTCCTCATGGGTTGCTCCCCGGTTTTGGGGCTCCAGGGTACACAAATGAGCTGCTGACTTCTGGGCTGGCCACAGAGCCGGATGGTCCGAAGGTCCGAGGCGTGGGTGTGCTGGACATAACTGCGAACCTCAGGGTCCAGACCTTGGCGGCGTGCGAGGTGTTTATGGATGGAAGTGAGGTCATTTAATTGGGATTTGGAAGGATGAGCTGGTTTTGATTTGTCAAGTGTGGGAGAGCCACCTTCCTCTGTGGGAACCACACAGCCCAGCCAGAGACACTGGGAAGGGGGGTACTTGGCGGGGGTGGTGGCGAGGTCTGGAGCTCAGACCTGGCGGAGATCCAGGTCTGCAGGGGTGCCTGGGGGTTTGGGCAGTCCCTTGTGGACTGGGAACAGCAGGGGTGAGTGTGCAGCTGGTGTGAGTGAGTGAGAACCGGGGAGCCCTGGGAGCAGAGTGTGCAGGGAAGGGGCGGCCAGGCCAGGAAGTGAGACACACATTTGCTCTGTAGCAGGGCATTGGGTTCAACCTCTGCTTCTGAAATAGGGCGGTGGGTGGACAGACAGGACTCCCCTTGAACACTGAAAGCGCACGTCAAGCTGGTAAGGGAATTTTCCTAGCGACGTATATTACTATTCTTAACTAAATATCTCCTTTTCGGTTTTGCAACTTTTTCCTTTTGTCTGTTTTTAGTTAAAGATAAGAACACCTTCCAAAAATAACCACGGTGTTGAATCTGAAGATTTAACATGTTAGTATCACCAAATGTCCCGTCGAAGTCTCACATTCCCCAGTTCTCCTGCATGTGCGTGCATGCGTGTGCACCATGTGTGCGTACGCATGTCTTTGCAGTCACGCCTGTGAGCACATGTGCACCCGTGTGTGTGTGTGTGTGTGTGTGTGTGGCCAATAACTGTTTTCAGTCAGGGTTCATAGGGCTGTAAAATTTGCTGGTCTGTCTGTATTTTATTTATTATAAAAGATAGCAGATCACGTGCCCTTCAAGCTTTCTCTCCCTTTCTGATCTACGTGTGGTTCTCTGAGGATGACAGTCTCCCTCTCTGTTCCGGCCGTGGGGTCCAGGACAGAGTCAGCTTTGTGGGCAGTGCCGTGCGCCCCTGGCATCCCGAGCGACCCATGGCCTCAGTTCTCCTCTTTTTGGGGAAAATCTGATTGGCAGGTTTTTGGTTTTTTCCCTGAGGTGTCCCACTAGCCCCTGGGCACGTAGCTCAGGTCACTGCTGGTCAGCCTGACTTGTTTGTCCAGTTCTTCCAAGCCTCGAGCCTCGTGCAGGGTCCTCTCTACTGTGTACAAGCCAGTCTTTCCACACCTGCAGGGAGGTCACCTGGTTCTCAGCGTTTGACCCACTGGGCACGAGAGGTGAGTGCATCATCCACTGTATCTGCAGTAGGAATTCACAAAGTCCCAGGGGCGTGGTGTGAGTCTGTTTGTGTGTAGAGCCATTGTCCTTGGTAATGTGGTCACCAGGCAGGAAGAGCTGCTGAGGCCAGTGGAATCTGATGGCCCTGGGCTGAGAGGCCTGGGAGCTGAGAACAAAGGGGCCTGAAAGGCAGCTGGTGTCAGCCTGGTAGGAAGGAGAGGGGGCAGAAACTCCCCGAGGGCTGGCACCCTGTGAGGCCTGAGGGATGTGAGGGAAGCCTCACATGGCCATGCTTTCTGAGTTGAGGGAAGTGGCCGTGTTCAGATCAGGGAGGGCTGAGTCTGCCCTGACTCTCTCAGACCACACGGCCAGGGACCGTTGGGACTGTGACCAAGGAAGAGCAGGGTTATAGGGACATGGTGGCTGGAGGCCCTTTGATGGCTCAGGAGTCTCCGGGCCCTGCTCAGGTGTGAGGCCGGCTCTCAGGCGTATTTCCGCAGCCTTGGTTCAGTGCCAGGGCTGTGTAGCCTCAGGGGATTGGAGCTGGACCAGAGACTGGACATCATCAGTGAATCAATGGGTCCCCGTCGTGCTGCACAGAACCCTCGTGGGCCTGTGCCTGGCCATCCCTGTGGAAGACACGCTCACTCCTTGGGACAGTGGCATCTGGTTTTTGTGACAGGTGACCCAGCTTTCAGCACTAGCACCTGCTCCTGTCTCCCATGCCTGGACAGGCGGCACCCTGGGGACCCGCCGGGGCTCTTGCTGCTTCTGTTAGAACAAGGGCGGCCTGCGTGTTGTCCCCAACACACTTAGTGGGCAGAACAGGCTCCACACGTCCACGCCGTGGCCTCTGTGTCCTCCTGTGTGTCCCAGAGACCCAGGTGGGCCCTCTGAGCCTGTGTCCTTGGTCTAACCCTGCACTGTGGATCTTCTGTGGCAGGACAAGGGTGATGGTTTGGGAGAAGCCTGTGGTTCACGTGTCCAGCTTTCTTTTTAGCCTGGGAAGCAGGGAAAATCCTAATTTGGTTTTCTGAACAGCTGTGGACGAAGTTCTGATTTTCCCCAGAGGAACAATGTGCCTGGGTGAATGGCCGGTCCTGTTCACTTGGGAGGTGGAGGTGGCGTCATGGGGACAGGGCCATGTGGCCTGG
Organism: Rhynchonycteris naso; assembly: GCA_037038555.1. Classification (NCBI taxonomy): domain Eukaryota; kingdom Metazoa; phylum Chordata; class Mammalia; order Chiroptera; family Emballonuridae; genus Rhynchonycteris; species Rhynchonycteris naso. The sequence goes on from CM073001.1 coordinate 110,448,310, forward strand.
AAGATGGTGCCCCTCACGCTTGCAGCCTGGACGCAGCTGGACCTCCCAGGACAGCGGGGAACAAGCCTGGTGGCCACCAGCACCTGGTGGCCTTGCTCTCCGAACCCTCGCCCAGACCCTGGACGGGGGCTCAGCTGTGGCCAGCTGGTTTTATCTGGCCCGCGAGCGCTGCATTGTACATTTTCAAATGGTTGAAAAACTCAGAAGCGAATTATTTCCTGGTAGCACGAGTTTTTGAATCGCACAGCCCTGTGCCAAGAGCAGTCTCACTAGAGCTCAGCATGCCCACTGACCCGGCGCAGACCCGGGGTGTCTGGCTGGCAACGGAAGGGAGTGGTTGCCATGGGGACCGTGCGGCTGCCTGCACCCTGTCGTGACATGGCCGAGTTCGGCTCTGGTGGTGTGGGGAGGGGTGTCGATTCTCGCAGGCTTGGCAGACAGAGCCCCCACTCTGCATGGAGGGGGCCGCGGGGATCCCTGGTTCCACAGCGCTTGAATTCAAGACGGGGGACAACCACAAGCAGCACTTGGCGAGCCACCCCCCCAGCACCCAGCTGCCTCTGTCCCCATGGCTTTCCTCTGGAATCTGAGATTCTGGGTGAAAGAAACACAGGTAGGGAACCCAACCAGCCATGCGAACTGAGTCCCCAAGTGACCCAGGATGGCCTCGTGCTGGCCCTGGGCTCACAGGGGCGCAGGATCCAGTCCTGGCTCCGCCCTCGCTCACCAAGCAGCCTGTCTGGTGGCCGTGTCCTCAGGAAGCTTCTGAGAGTGCACGCAGACTGCCCGTCCTGTCCCCTTCCTGCCTGAGTGCAGTGGGGTGCAGACCCTGGGGCTGCTTTGCTGAACCTCCAGCCTGTCCCCTGGCCCGTGGTGTCGCCTGAGGAGCAATGCCTGAGGGGTCTGTGCTGTGTGTGGCCCCTCTGTCCCTGCTCAACAGCAAGACAGGTAAAGGAGCTTCCACAGCAACATGACATTGCTGGGACACTCAGGAACATGTCCGCCATATTTCACAGTGTCCATTGAGGCCAGAGGTGGGAAATGAGCAACCCCTGGATGGGCCCCTCGTGGTGAAGGCTGGAGACCCTGTGTCATCTCCTTCCTGGGTGGCATGGTCATTGCATACTACGTGGTGGTGGTGGTGGTGGTAGAGTGGACTGTGCAGCTGGGGCTCTGGTGGCTTCGTACTTGAAAGTGAAAGAGGTGAATAATTCATGGTTGAGGTTCGTGTCCCGGGTCGCAGGACATTCCAGAAGGAGGGCCTCGTGTATTGTCCCAGCCAGCCCGGTCCTGTGTCCCCAAGCTCTCTGTGCAGAGACACCAGAGAGCCTGGGCAGCTGAGCAGGGCTGTGGGCATTTACTGGTGGTAGGTGAGGCGCCATCACCGTCCCCTCCCTAGCTGTCCCGTGTCCCCTGCACCTGTGTCCTGGCCAGGCCTCTGCTGAGACATACGCTTCCTCCTGTGTTGACCCCACAGTTTTGTGTTGCTTTTTTAAATTTGAATTACTTGGGTAAGGAAGGCGCGTGTGTGGCTCTTCCCCGTGTGGATAGCACAGGCCCACGGGTTAGCACATCCTGGACGCAGCCAGGGTCCAGAGAGGCCCCTGGGGGACCAGGGGTGAGCCTGGACATCGGACGGGATTGTCTTGTCGCTGCCTCTGCTGGTTCTGCGCTGACATCCTGCTGGCTCCGGGAAGGGGAGGGCATGGCCCTTAGGGCCGCCGAGCCTTGCCGTCCACTGTCTGCACGCCCATGTTGGTGGTGTGCCAGTCCTCGTGAGAAATCATCTGTCTTTGCAGGAGTGACCACTCCATTCCCCTGGGCCCTCCCGGGGGGTGTTAGTGGAGCCACAAACCTCATGCTGGGTCAGGTTTTCTCCACGTGGGCCACCCAGAGCCCACCTCGTGTCCTCGGGTGTCCCTTGCTCCTCTCATCTTATCTGTCTTGTTTCCTCGTCTCCCGGACACCTTGAACTTTTCCATCTGCTGTGTTCTGTGTGCTCCTCACGTTGCCTCTCGTGCTTTGCAAAAGCAAGAAGCAGGAGGGGAACACGAGAGGCAGTAGGGGTGTGGCGGTGTCGTGAGTGAACATTCTGGAAGTTCTGGCGGTGACTCGTTTTGTCAGCTCTACTCAGTCATTTTGAATTGAGTTGAATTGCGTTTTAAAAATCAACTGTGTTGCCTGACCAGGTGGTGGCGCAGTGGATAGAGCATCGGACTGGGATGTGGAAGACCCAGGTTCGAGACCCCGAGCTCACCAGCTTGGACCCAAGGTCGCTGGCTCCAGCAAGGGGTTGCTCGGTCTGCTGAAGGCCCGCGGTCAAGGCACATGTGAGAAAGCAATCAATGAACAACTATGGTGTCGCAACGGCAACGAAAAACTAATGATTGATGCTTCTCACCTCTCTCTGTTCCTGTCTGTCTGTCCCTATCTATCCCTCTCTCCGACTCTCTCTGTCCCTGTAAAAAAAAAAAAAATCACCTGTGTCAGTACAGGTTTGAGGGACAGGGACAGACCTGAACTCAAAGCAGACCTGAACTCAAAGCGGTTCCTCTGGTTAAGTATCACAGCGAGGGCCAGTGCTCCGCTGGTCCTTCCTGCCCCGCTCACCCCCTCTAGGCTGCACAGCGTCCCCGATCGTCCTCCAGCTCAGCCCAGTGACTCAGGTAGGTTTCAGCTCTGCCAGCAGCCGCGTGCCTGCACAGGACCCCTGAGCTGCAGACCCGTCAGCTTGGACCCGTGCTTGGAGGTCTGACGGGCACATTGGGCTTCTGTGCCCTGAGCCGAACCCTGACCCTTTCTCCTGCATCTCCGTGAATGGCCTGAGCACCCGCCATTGTTTTTTTGTTTTTTTTTTTATAAACTAGATTATTTTAAATTTTTTTATTTTATTCATTTTAGAGAGGAGACACAGAGAGAGAGAGAGAGAGAAAGAAAGAAGGAAGGAAGGGAGAGAGGGAGAGAGAGAGAGAGAGAGAGAGAGAAAGAGAAAGAGAGAAAGAAAGAAAGGGGGGAGGAGCTGGAGCATCAACTCCCATATGTGCCTTGACCAGACCAGTGCAGGGTTTTGAACTGGCGACCTCAGTGTTCCCAGGTCGACGCTTTATCCACTGCGCCACCTCAGGCCAGGCAAACACCCGCCATTGTTGATGTGACGTCCCCTGGGTCCACCCTCCCCGGCTGAAGATATCAGTTAACTTGTAAGGCCAGGGTCATTCCTGTGAGTCCCCTTCCGCTTCTCCCATGGCCCCTGTGTGGGTTCATGGCTCAGTGACCACCTCAGTCGCTGCTCGTTAGTTGTGTTTGTCCATAAATGACTGATGTTGCCCACCACCGGCTGTGAGGAGTGGTGTGCCGCCACACTGGGCATCGGCGGACACCTTCACAGAGCCCGACCGGTGGGCAAGCGTGCCTCCTTCCTGCCATGCCCAGTCAGTGGCGTCTGTCCCTGACGTGGAGGCGCGGGGTTGAATGTGCTCTTGGTGTCCGAAAGGCTGCATTCCTGAAAATGTACGTCATGTTATTCCGGCCAGATATTAAGGGAGAACCACACGGTCCGGTTTTAGGTGTTGTTTCCAACTCTGCCACCTCCACAGGTATCTCGTGCTGAGTACTTGGGTAGGGACTGGACAGGGCAGGTAGAGACGCAGCCCTCCTCGGGGCAGAGCGGGTGCTGATGGCCATCCCAGGATGCGTGTCATCAGAGGGGAATCGCATCTGCTATGATGCTCATTGTTTTGATGTGTTTGTATTTTTCTGAAATGAGAAGCAGGGAGGCAGGGAGACTGACTCTCGCATGCACCTGACTGGGATCCACCCAGCATGCCCACCAGGGGGCGATGCTCTGCCCATCTTGGCTGTTGCTCTGTGGCAACTGGAGGCATTCTAGCACCTGAGGCAGAGGCCATGGAGCCGTCCTCAGCACCCAGGCCTCAGCTGCGGGAGGAGAGAGAAACAGAGAAAGGAGAGGGGGAAGGGTGGAGAAGCAGATGGGCACTTCTCCTGTGTGCCCTGGCCGGGAATTGAACCCGGGATTTCCACACACTGGGCTAATGCTCTAATGCTGAGCCAACCAGTTAGGGCACTGGGTTTTTTAATGTCAAGTAAACCCATGCAGGTTCTGTTTCTGAGACTGACATGCAGAATCCGTGACTCACTGTTTAGGGCTGTTCTTGTCTCCCTTCCGGCCTGCTGGGTCCGGAGCGGCACAGGCATTTGGAAGGACATGAATGACAGTGCCTCTGGAGGGGATGCACCCAGTGAACTCCACCAGAAAACAGCTGAAAGCCTTCTTGACGTGCTTCCTGCCGCGGCATCTGGTCTAGAGCCCAGGAAGCCCAGCTGTTGTCCCCCATCTGGTTTTCCTGACGGATAGTGGACAGAGAGTGGCCCCAGTAAGGTTTCCCAGGCGTTCTAGGTGCTGACTTCTTTCTCCTTTGCCAAATGGAGGGCTTCCTTCCAGCTGGATTCCTATTCCCCCTGCCTCCCTCTTTTCCTCCCCGCCCTCCCGCCCTCCCTCTCTTTCTTCATTCCTTTCTTCCTCCCTTTCTCCCTCTCTCCTTCCCTCCCTCCCGCACCAGCCACCTTGGCACACCCTGTCTCCACCCCCACCCCAACCCACCCCATGTTGTTCTGGTCACTTCTGTTGTTAGATAAGTTGAAGTGGACCATCATGTTTCCTGTGATCTTGCCCTAAAACGGTCATTTCTAGGAGCCCTTGAGTGACTTCCTGTGCTGCACTGAACCCTTCTAAGTAGATCTGCCTAAGCCAGAGACTGTTATCTCATCCCCACCTAATAAGCCCAGCGGATGGGTCCTCGCCATCCACTGAGTTCGCAGGTGACAGCCCCTGTGGGCGTCTGCGTGTGTGACTGTCTAGTGCGTGGACCTTACCCTCTTCTCTGCCTCAGTAACCTCGCGGTAACTCTCCTTTCCCTGCAGTACTTGCCCTGTCGTTACGTCTACACGGTGAGTCTTTGGTTTCAGCTACTCTGTTTTTCAGTTCTAGAATCTCAATGTGGTTATTTTTTTATCATTTTAATTCCTCCGCTAATATCCCCCTTTTGTGGAAAAGGAGCCCTCTGTGCCTGGTCTCCCTGGGCTGGCCAGGTGTGGGGTCTTTTTCCAGCTGTCCGAGAGGGGGAACCATCTGACTGTAAACAGGTGGCGAAATCCCTCCCCCTCCCATTAACTGGGACCAGTGCTGTCCAGGGGGAACGGAATGTGACTCCAATCAGAATTTTTAATTTTCTCGTTTCAATAAGAAATTATAAACAGGTTAATTTTACTGAAACTGTAATGCCTGTGTGTTAACCGTATTCCTATACTGACACATAGTCAAGCATGCGGGTTTATCAGTGACAGTGAATTGCGTCTCGCACACGCGGTGTGGAGACCTGCTGGCATCTCCAGGACTGCACACCCTGTTGGGGACTGGCCACCCCCGGTGCTCAGAGCCAGGCCTTGGGGCTGCTTTCCTGGGCCCTCCTGCTCCTTCTCCCTGTGGCTTGTGGGCACCACCTCAGGCCTGGGGTGGGTTTGGCGACCTCGGGCGGTGGTTTGTAGCCTCTCCAGACGCCTGGCTCAAGTTTGTTTTTCAGTGGCCAAGTTTCTTCATCCCTCCTTGGTCTGCTCTTGGGTTTCCATGTTGTCCTTGCTGCTGTCCCCTCTGTCATTGGGGTTTTCCTGGGTGACCACAGTCGTCCCTCCCTCTGGACGGGAAGCTTGGGGTAGTTTTTGTTTATGTTTTTGACTTAAAACAGCAGAAATGTATTCTATTCTGGAGGCCAGAGTCCCATGTCCAAGCGCCAGGCTGTAGAGCCCCTACCCAGAGGACCAGGAAACCTTTAAACAAGTTTGCCACCTCCGGCTAGACCCCCGCCGTGCCGGATCCCTGCCATGCCCGTCCCCCGGCGTCTCTGTCTCCGTCACCGTGAGATAGTGAGTCTTACCTTGGGGACGGTGGTTCCTCCCACTTAGTTCATCCTTTTCATAATTCTTTTAGGCGACTCTAGTGTTTTACCTTTTGATTTCAGTTTGAGTGAGCGTTTATGCTGCTGACGGGGGATGTTGGCTCTTCTGCGATGATGGCCTGCCCCAGAGCTGTCGTCCCTCCTCAGCTCCGCTGTGGCTGCACCTGCGGCTCTGTACCCTTCTGTTCCGTGGGTTTTCCAATGTCCGCGTGATTCTATCGTGGCTGGAGGGCACGTTCTGTGTGATTTGAATTCTTTTAAATGTGTTGGGGTTTGTATTATGGCCCAAGAAAACTCGGTTCTTGATTAGACACATCAGACCTGCTTCCGCACGGCCAGCACTCCGGAGACGCTGTCTCTGGTGTCGGCACAGGGTTCCTCTGTTCGATGCTGTGAACCCCCGGGGTTGTTACTCGAGGTGAGAGAGCTGCTTCCCGTCACTTGGGTTTGTGCCCACATCTCAGCTTTCCTTCCCTCGTGGGTCAGGGGCCCGGGGTCCACGCTGCTCATCAGTGCTCTGATCCTCCGCACATCCCACATGGAGCCCCGTTCAGTGTCTGATGGCTGTGTGCAGGGGAGGTCTGCCCCTGGGGGCCAGCACAAAAGCAAACTGGAAGGGTCATCACCGCGGGTCAGACAGTGCACTGGGCAATAGGTGGGAAGAGAGACGGCCACCCTCCTTCCCGAGACTTGGACCGGGAGGGAGGCAGACGTCCGAGCACCCATTTCACTGTAGACTCTGAGGCCAGACACCGCGGGTTTCAGTGACTCAGATATACCCCTGAGAGAAGCCTCTTCCCGCCTCATAGACCACAGCCATGTCTCTAAATCATTTACGATTTCTAAATGGGCTCAAAATAACCCCATTGCTGAAACGATGATGAACATTAAATGAACTCAGGAAGTGTCATATGAGAAACAGCCATTCGCGGTTAGGACCAGGCGCTGCCCACGGGTCTCGGATCAGCCTCCACAGACGGTGACTTACGGAGAAGCATGGGGGCCCTTATTCCTGGAGTCTGGGACGCCGAGGTCAAGGTGTTGGCAAGGCTGGTCCCCTCCAAAGTCACAGGAGGACTCGGTTCCCTCCCGGCTTCCGGTGGTTGGCCAGCCATTCCTGGCACCCTTGGTTTGTTGGAGAATAACCCCTCTTCACTGGTGTGCCCGCCTGCCTGCATCTCCTAAGTTTCCATCTTTGTACGACTCGAGTCACAGTGGATTCGCGCCCACCTTGGTGACTGTCATTCCAAGTCCATCAGCTCTGTCACGACTCCGTCTCTGAATAAGGTCATGTTCTGAGGCCCTGGGGTTAGGACTTCAACGTGAGAATGTGTTGGGGTGGACACAATTGAACCTGTAAATCATTTCTCTTGAACAGGGTTGGGTCAATGTATGAGAAAGGAACTTAACTTTTTTAAGGCTTTTTGATAAAGAAAGTGAGCGGTCTTGGTTTTCAGAGACTTTATATTTGTTAAATTTCTTATTCTAACTCGAGCTGGAGGGCCACCACAGACCCCTCCGCGTGCCTTTGTTCCCGAGCGCATGGCACCAGCTCAGAGCCCCCGCTCGTTCAGCCCAAGGGGGGAGCCGCAGCACCCACGTGTCTACGCGTTGCTGGGCCAGGTGGCGGCTCACGCTCTGCCGATGCGGCGTGTGCTCTGGTTCCGTCCTGGGCAAGTTCAGGTCCTTCCTTTCTCCCTGTGGACAGGCAGCTAGTCTCCCCGTGCACATTTAGCCATACTGAGCAGCCCTGGTTAGAGGTGGTGGGGCGAGATCTGAGTTTCGGCCTCCCTCCCAGCAGCTGGGTAAGATGTAAGGTTCTGAGACCTCAATCTGAACTTCCGCGCTGAGGAGACCGTGCGCTCTGTTAGCTGATAACACGGGACTCTGGCTCGTGAAATTCCTGGCGTGAGCTCTGACATGTTTGCACATCGAGCCCGAGCTCATTGTCTGGAGACTTTGGCATTGGGTTTCAGGTGGCTGGGCAGGGAGGTGGGGTAATTTTCATCTCCCCAGAATAACTGCTTCAGCAACCTTCTGACACGTGACCGTGGGGCCCCGCCGTGCAGGTAGCCTCTGCCAGGGCTGGTGCATCTGAGGAGTGAACTGCGCAGTTCTGATTCCTAAACATGCCCTCGCTGTTGAGAAAACGGAGATCACCAAACGGACCGCGTGGCACTGAGCACCAATGTCTCTGTGACATATTTCTTGTTCCCTCCCAGGGATCTTCGCTTTAACAGAATCAGGGAGATCCAGCCCGGCGCCTTCAGGAGGCTGAGGAACTTGAATACGTTGTGAGTCCCAACGCACAGCGGGCGACCAACAGGGAACAGCACAGGGAACAGCACGCCCCTGTGGTTCTGACACTCGCTCCTGGGGACAGGGCAGCCTTGGTGACGCACGTGGCATGACCTCGTGTCCCTGCAGCGACCACAGTCCCCGCTGAGATAGCAGGACACAGGGACACACTGTTGTGTGGGAGTGGGGGGGCTCTTTCTCCACTGTCATCGAGGCGATACAGGTTTGGGTGGCGGGACATAAACACTCATTTCCTTTTTTTTTTCCTTAATTTTTAAAGACTTTATTTATTTTTTAGTTAAGAGAGAGAAATAGATATATATAGAGAGAGAGAAAGAGAGAGAAGGAGGGAGGGGCAGCAAGCATCAACTCCCATAGGTGCCTTGACCAGGCAAGTTCAGGGTTTCAAACCAGTGACCTCAGCGTTCCAGGTGGACGGTTTATCCACTGCACCACCACAGGCCAGGCAGACACTCATTTCTTGAGAATATTTGGAATCAATGAAGGTTCAGCCCCTTTCATGAAAGTGCTGGGGTTTTCTGTGTGTTAATTTAGCATTTAGTGCACGTTGGTGTTAACGTCCGTAGCTGAACTGTCTCGGTGTTTTCCGGGGCTGTAAGAATGTTTTCTCGGAACCAGGCCCACGTGCTGTTGTGTTTCTGATTCTGACTGAACTTTTCTTTCCCAGGCTTCTCAACAACAATCAGATCAAGAGCATCCCCAGTGGGGCATTTGAGGACCTGGAGAATTTAAAATATCTGTAAGTTTAATCATCATTTCTTCACTCCAAAGCTTACTTTGTTTACGTTTTGGCTGTTTAATCATTGAGCTAAATGCTGCCTTGTTTATGAATGATTGTAAATCTGTCCATTTTAAAGAGGTTTTGTTTTCAGAAGGTGAGTCACACTTTGGCTGTTGTTTTTTTTTTTTTTAACGAGTTATCCTAAGTATAAAGTGCCATTATTTTTTGTTGTTGTTTAGCTACTAACTCTAAAGTCGGGTGAATAAAATTCAAAGGCATAAGCCTCTGAAAACCATTCTAGATGGAAAACTGTTTGGGAGGGTGGCCATTATGCTCAGCTGACACATTTGGTCAAATATGAGCTCCCAGCATAGTTCTGAGTCGCTTTCCCGGCGTGGGTGAAATCCCTCTGGAATGTCCGCGACTGCTGTTCCTGTTACCCTACGTTCCTCTGGGCGATCCCCTCTTCTTGTTGTGATGTAGTTCTATTTTATCTTACTTTTAAAAATAGTTTGTGATTAATTACCAGCATTGAAAACATCCGCTTGTTGAAGTGAGTTTGGCATTTAGGAAATGACCAAGTAGGGAGGTGCTGTTTTCCTACCTTCGTGGGCACTTACTGAAAAGTTGCAATGGAAAGAACATCACTCTGGGCGCTCCCGGTCTGGGCAGATTAGGAGTATGTGTCATGTGCTTGGGGCAAGATGAGTCTTACTTTTAGGACTTAGATAGCTTTCTGAATAGAGCCTTTTTATTTTATATTTTATTTATTAATCTGAGAGAGGGGGAAGGAAGGTGATGGGAGAAGCTGGAAGAATCAACTCATAGTAGTTGCTTCCCATAGGTGCCTTGACCGGGCAAGCCTGGGGTTTTGAACCAACGACCTCAGTGTTCCAGGTTGATGCTCTGTCCACTCACTGCGCCACCACAGGTCACACAGAATGGAGCCATTTTAATGAGGGATTTATAGTAGTGATTTTGCGGGGGGAGGGAAGGAGAATTTATGTTATATATGAACATAGGTTGATTTTTAAAACAAAGTCATATTGTCAGAGTTGGTGTATTTTAGAGTCGGTTTGGTTTTAGATGTCAGTGGTTGCTAACTATAGAGCTAGCTTTATAACTACTTACTGGAATATATTTTTCCTAATGAAGGTATTTGAAAGCATTGTGTGTATATATTTTTCTTCACCCTTTTTGGCACAGTGTATTAATACATAATTCTCTGTGAACAACACTAAGTCTTTATCACCCATTTTTAAAGTGAGGGGTAGGCTTTCTATTTATTTTTTTAGTGTTCATTTGTTTGCTCTATTGCTACCTTTTCTTAATTGTATGTGCTGTGCGGTTCTAGCTCCAGGAGAACTGGTTCTCTGTCCAGTTCTGTCAGCGTCCCTAGCGTGTGTGCAGCTTGTTTTCCTTTTGTGTTTAGTTCCGTTAGAATTACTTAAGGGCAGCCTATTATTTACATTGCAAATGTATTTAATGCTAAGGAGTTTAGGATACATTGTGTTTGTAAGAGAGAGAGACAGACAGGAAGGGAGAGAGATGAGAAGCATCAACTAGTAGTTGCAGCACCTTTATTTTTCACTAACTATTTTCTCATATGTGCCTTGATGGGGGTGGGGGGCTCCAGTTGAGCCATTGACCCCTTGTTTAAGCCCGTGACCATGGGGTCATGTGTGTTCCCATGTTCAAGTCGGCAACCCCGCACTGAAGCTACAGGCCTCAGGATTTCAAACCTGGGTCCTCAGCATCCTAGGCTGACACTCTATCCACTGTGCCACCACCTGGGATACTTTGTTTTTCACTTAGGACAATCTGTTTTCAACGATACCTTTAAAACCTTGTCCACTGGTAGCTTGCTCCCAGGCACTGTACCTAACACGCCCGTGACGGCAGTGCTGGTAGGAGCCCTGGGCAGTGGGGATGGGCAGAACGGAGTCAGTGAAGGGAGGACATGGACCGTGATAAGCAGGGGTGGGCAGTGACCAGAAGGGGTCCTGAGGACCCCGTTATCCTGCTGTTCCCGAGTCCTGGCTTCCTTCTCCAAGCCCCTCGGCCCACAGGGGCAGTGCCTTTGGTAAGCTCTGACGTAGAGGCTGTGAGGGTATAATTTCAATGTGTGAGAAGTCTTCCGAAGTGTATTGATTACTCCAGTCTGCTGAGGTCACTCCGTGCCAAAGTCCACTTTTAGCAGCTGAGTCTTCCCTCTCTGCTGGAACCCCAGTTACTTCGGGGAAGAGGTGGACCCTTCCCCTGAGTTAGCATTTCATCGTGATGAAGTCCACTCTCAAGACGGTAGAACACTGTTTATGATTTGTCATTAGAAGATGGTCAGTATCCAGTTGTTCTTACGAACACGGTTCACATTCCAGTGTCTTTGTTGACATGCGTTTGTACGTATTAGTTTGGTCCCATCATTTTGCACACTCTTTCCAAGGATTCCTTTACTCTCACTTTTTAAAAGTGTGTCCCTTTTAACAAGGGACATTCTGCTTGGTTAAGAAAGGCAGACGCCCCCGTCTGGGAGCCGTGACACATGCCTGCACCCGCGTTTCCACGTGCCGGCCGTCTTCTCAGCTTCGTGTGCAGCAGTTTAATTGCACTGGTTCTATAAGGTAACGCCGTCCCCTCCGCTTTACGTGGAGTACACCGAGGCAGGAAGGTCACTCTCTTGTTCAGGACCATACAGTGAGGTAGTGGCAGTCAGGAGTCACGCTGCCCAGCCGGGTTGAAGAGCTGTGCCCGGCCACAGCCGCAGGCTCGGGGATGTCACTTGGTGGGGTGGTCCCAGCTGGTTTGTCCGCGTGAGGTCACCTCAGCAAATGCGCCCAGAGCAGAGGTGAGAACCACTCCGGTAGACTGTTACAGTTAAAGACAGAAGGGCAGGGGCCTTGTACCACGTTATTAATTAATATACAATAAAGATGTATTGTCCTTCTGAAAGTGAGGTCTGCAGTGTTATAAGGTTGGGGAAAGTTATTTCTTAGCTGGATGAGGTCACCAAGGGGCCAACTTAAAGAGACACTCTTGTCTGAGGTCAGCGTGCAGCACAGGGTGACTCTGACCTGTCCCTGTCTGCAGGGCACTGGGGAGGCGCCCAGGGTTGACATCCAAGTGCAAGACTCGTGGACTCCCCAGGACGCGCTGGGGTCTCCAGGGTTTGTGCTGAGACCAAGTCCTGCCGAGACAGATGGACAGACCCACCACGCGGGTCGTCCGCCAGGACTCGCCTGCTTAGGCTGAGAAGGGCCAGGTAGAAATCCTGGGGGGTGTGAAGCCATATAGCCACCACCATAGATTCTAAACGAGCCACATGGCCAGGTACCACAGAAGATCAGGAACACTGAAATGTGACTTTCACATAATTTTTACGAGTCTTAAGCTATTATTCTTCATTTGAAACTTACAACCATTTAAAACAGAAAAGGTATTCTTAGCCTGGAGGCCATCTCAATAGTGGCAGCGAGCGCCTCCCCTGCCAGGTCCCTGCTGCTGGTTGTGCTCTGTGAGCACTAGTGCGTCCTTCAGACACGGCTAGTCTTATCCTCAACTCCCCAAGTTACTTCCAGATATTTTATTTTATATTTAAGATTTTATTAATTGACTTTAGAGAGAGGAAAGAGAGAAAAAAATGGGTAGGAGCAGGAAGCATCGATTCATACTTGCTTCTTGTATGTGCCTTGACCGGGCAAGCAGATGGTTTCAAACTAGTGACCTCAGCATTCCAGGTCAGCACTTTATCCACTGCGCCACCACAGGTCAGGCTATTTCTGGATATTTTAAAATGTGTCAGTTATAAAATCTTTCTATTTTTTTTCTTTTTTCTTCTTTTCCAACTGAGAGGAGGGGAAATAGACAGACTCTCACATGCACCCTGATTGGCAACCCCCATCTGGAGCCCACGGCTGCCCACTTAGGGACATGCTTGCAACAGAGCTTTTTTTAGTGCCTGAGGCAGAGGCTCCATGGAGCCATTCTCAGCGTGGGGGGGCCGATGTGTTCAAATCAGTTGAGCCATGGATATGGAAGAGGGATGGAGAGAGAGAGAGAGAGAGAAAAGAGAGGGGGAGGGGTGAAGAAGCAGGTGGGCACTTCTCCTGTGTGCCCTGACCGGGAATTGAACCCAGGACTTCCACACGCTGGGCTGACGCTCTACCAGTGAACCAACTGGCCAGGGCCTAAAATCTTTCAATTAATGCATATTACCAGTTAGCAGGGAAATGGTTTTGTTTTCTTCAGGGTTTTAAGCAAATGAGTTGTCTAGGCTGGCCACTTGTGATTTTCCTGAAGACACAATAGTGGTTGGACACCTATCCCCATGACTCACTGTGATTTTCCTCTGGAAATGGGGAGGGGCGTGTACGAGGCTATGTGGTCACCAGGTTCCCTCTGTATCCCAGGGTGACCCTGAGCGTGACGCCCCCGTGCCGAGGGACTGTCTGCCCCCAGGTGGCTCTAACCCCCTGTTTCTTGTTTCAGCTATCTGTACAAGAATGAGATCCAGTCGATTGACAGGCAAGCGTTTCAGGGACTGTCCTCTCTAGAACAACTGTAAGTGGCCGTATGTGTGCTTTACTCCCTTGGTATCGCCTGCCCTCCCACCCCCACCCCGCCTGAACACGGACCGTTTGCTGTTTGCATGACGCATGCTGTACTTGTGGGGTGTGTTGGGAGTGCATGCATGCCAGCGACCACGCACACTGCCCAGTGTGTCAGTGTGGTAGTCCATCCGACCCCATCTGTCCATGGTAGATGTTTCCTGGTCTCTGCTGTTCCCCAGGCCCTGTGCCTGCACCGGTGACACAGGACAGTAGCCCGGTTGACCCTGTGTCCATGGTGCCCCTGACGTAAAAAGGACAGACACACTTGCAAACCAACTCGAGCAAGTAAAGCTCCGTAGGGGACGCGTGCAGGAGCTATTTATTGTCCCTGTCCTGTTGGGACCTGCTCTCTTCATGCGTGACTTCGTCGTGGGGAAGCGGCACGTGGCTCACGTGCCTCTGGTTAGTGTGAGGTGCTGTTTCTTAGGATGCAGAGGAAGTCCTTCTGTGCTGTGAGGTTGGCAGGTTCGTTTTTAAGTAGAATTTCTGGTAAAAGGAGTTTTTCTGGTTGGTTTGCTTGGCTGGTCACCTTTCAGTCAGTGAGCAGAAGCCGTTCCAAAGCGCTTTGAGTGGTCAGTTTTACTCCAAGGGACGCGGAAGGCAGCTGTCAGCTGTCGCTGCGCCAGGCCCTGTGCCGCTGCCTCCTGGTGTCTGTGTGCCGGTGGGTGGGCCCACAGTGGCACTGGGCTGAGCTGGGTCAGCCTCTCCTGGAACCCCACGGTGCTCGTTTCCCCAGGAGGCATTCTTGCACTTGCAGGACAGCTGCGTTCCCAAGCTGGTGTGCATGGCGGGTCTGCCTGCACGTTGCTGCAGGAGCTTGTGTGATCTGTGCTCACAGGGGAAGCTGAGTTCAGGTCCTCGCGGAAACAGAAATATCCGGAAAGCGTCCAGATGGCGGCAGGGTTTGCGAAGGAACCAGTTCTTGTGTTCCACGATCTCTTGGTGGCGCAGGGACAGCGAGGTGCGCGGAGCAGAGATGACGGAGAACTTGGGCTGCTTGTCCCCTGATGGGCGGCTTGTGAGGAAGAAGGAAGCAGGGCTCCGAAGCCTGAGCAGGATTTTGCGACATGTCCCGGAGGTGGAGGCTCAGAGCCCAGAGTCGTGTGGTTGGGTCTGTGCTGCAGAGGCTTCAGCGCTGTTGGTGTCACCGCCAAGCCCTGGGGACCTGTCCCCACCCTCAGGCTCCGGGGAGGCCCTCTGCAGGGGGACGCGGGCGTCCCTCCCAGTGCCCGGGTCACATGCCGACCCTGCCATGAGCTAAGGGCTGCAGGTCTGGGTAGGGGCTTCAAGCCAGGTCTGCCCTGACTCCAACTCACCCTTGAAGGGTGCACTCGCCTTGTCAGAGGGGGGTGGAAGGGTCGAGTTCCTGGAGTCGGGGTGGGGGTGGAAGGGACAATGTGAGCTCCAGGCCTCAGGGCTCTGCTGAGCCTCAGGAAATGTGGGTTAGAATTGGGGGCTCTCTTGCTGTCCGTGGCCCAGCTGTGACATTCTCAGCATGCTCAGAGCAGGACCATGTTGCCACCGCTGGCCCTCCACCTGGCCAGACTGAGTGGGGCCCTTGTGGCGGGACTGCAGCGTCTTCCCCTTCCCGCCTTGGTTGGCTTTACCCAGGACTGGTGTCCCCCCAGCCCAGCTGGCAACACATCCTCCTAAGTGCCATCACTGAGCATGTCTGTTCCACGTGCCTGTACCCCCAGCTGCCCCATCCCGGAAGCTGCTTCATGGTGGTTGTGGGAGATTTCTGTTTGAT
Source organism: Rhynchonycteris naso (assembly GCA_037038555.1). Lineage (NCBI taxonomy): Eukaryota > Metazoa > Chordata > Mammalia > Chiroptera > Emballonuridae > Rhynchonycteris > Rhynchonycteris naso. Next base: position 110,463,679 of record CM073001.1, read on the forward strand.
TACAGCTCCTTCAGGCGCCGTCCTGTGATAGCGGCCAGGCAGGGGCTGCAGGAGGTGGGCAGTGGCCTGGCTTTGGGCCCTGGGGGGCCTCAGGGCTGCAGGTCCCAAGCTAGGGCCCATCCTCACCCTCTTTCTCAGAGACTCAGAGCCACTTATGTGTGGGGTAGTCTCAGTGAGCTGGCCAGGGGGAGACCGGGCACCCACAGGCCACGGGATTGGGCAATTGACATTGGTGACCTTGCAGTTACAGAGATCTGGAGGAGTTCATGTGTGTGATGGGGGAGGGTGAGTTTTAGGAAGGTTTTTCTCTACGCTCCTGACAGAAGACCTGGGACTGTCGTGTTGTGATTGTCACTGCCATGGGTCCCCCGCGTCTCTTGAAGAACCTGGCATTTAAAACCTGTCCTTGGTGAAGGGGAAGGGGTACACAAGCCGAAGGTGCGTGGTTGAAACCTCCTCTTACTGTGTGGATGGGGGGAGTTTCCTGGCAGAAGCGCCAAGATGGAGACTCGAAGTGTTCTACTTCAAGGGAAACCCCCACCAGTTTTCACAGTGAGCAAAGTGGCATTCAGAAAGACGAGGCGGCAGCACCTGAACACAAAGGTGTATAAACTTGGGTGGCCCGTGTCGTCAGAGGACATTGCAGGACACATGTCCCCTCCCTGAGTGCGGTGCCGTTTCCCTATCGTGATTCCACGTGGCTTCTATAGCTGACGGTTCGCTCGATGTCAGGTGGATGTTGATCCCTCCTGAGTCCATATCTGAGTGAGAAGGTTCGAATGAAGATGTTCCCGTACCTGTGTACGTGCTATAAGTAGGAGTGTGCTGACTTCTTTCCTAGAAAGGTCCAGATATTCCAAAGGGAATCAGTGGACTGAGCACTCACCCCCAACCACCCCAGCTTTTGATGGGAACTTCTGGTGGGTCTGACCCACGGGGTCCTTGTCCATTCGATCCTACAGTGTCTGGGCCCAGTTCTCAGGTGTGTTGAGTCTTTCTGTGTGGTGGCTTGTTGTTTTTCTCACAGCATAGAAAATTCAGAGTTTCCTGGAGTTATTTGTTGATGTATGAATTTGAAACGACTTTAGGAAAAGAAAAACTCTTAAGCAGAACATCTATGCCGGTAAAAAGTAATTCAAGTCATTTAAATAGTTTCCTTCTTTTCTCTGTTTAACTTCTCCAGATACCTGCATTTCAATCAGATAGAAACCCTGGACCCCGAGTCCTTTCAGCATTTGCCGAAGCTGGAGAGACTGTAAGTCCTGCTTCGTCCCTGACCCCCAGCCTGCCCAGGCCCGTGGCTGGTGGCAGCCTTGCCCGTCCACTGTGACCAAGTTGAGGTCCTTGTCTGTTAAAACACCTGAAAACAGTGTTGGTATAATAACATCTGTGCTTCTCATTCAGAAGTTCAAAAGCAAGGCTTATAGTTTTCTCTTTATTTGAGAATGGCAACAAAGTAAGAAAAAACACTTCTTTTTTTGAAACAATTTTTTTCTTTGTTTTAATTGATTTTAGAGTGAGGGGAGGAGAGATGAGAGAGAGAAATACTGATATTTTGTTCCACTTATTCATGCGCTCATTGGTTGATGCTTGTATGTGCCCTATACTGATATTTTGTTCCACTTATTCATGCGCTCATTGGTTGATGCTTGTATGTGCCCTGACCGGGGATTGAACCTACAACCTTGGTGTATCGGGACAACACTCTAACCAACTGAGCTAGCCAGCCAGGGCTGCTGCGTTTTTTTCTTTTATCATCATATTTATTCAGCTGCTTGTGAGCTTATCTACGCATCTAAGATGTGTTTGTAAAAGTTATTTCTTGTACATATTTTCTATTTCAACAGATTTTTACATAACAACCGAATTACGCATTTGGTCCCAGGGACATTTAATCACTTGGAATCCATGAAAAGGCTGTGAGTGTGACACGTTGTGCCTGCCTCCCTTCTTCCATCCCTTCTTTCCTCCCTTTCTTCCTTCCTCCCTCTCTTTCTCTCTCTCTCTTTCTCTCTCGGTGAGAGGAGGGGAAGCAGAGAGACAGACTCCTGCATGTGCCTCACCTGGGATCCCCCCGGCAAGTTCATCTGGGGCAGATGCTTGAATTGGCTGAGCTATCCTCAGCACTGGGGCCGTACTCAAACCTATTGAGCCACTGGCTATGGGTGGAAAAGAGGGAGAAGGAGGGGAAGAGAAAGTATAGGGCCACTTCTCCTGTGTGCCCTGATTGGGGATTGAACCAAGGACGTGATTATACCAGGCTGACGCTCTTCCGCTGAGCCACCCGCCAGGGCCTTGTGCTGTCTTTCCTAAGCTCCACGCCCGACCCTCCTTCCTGGGTGCGGTGAGGTGTGTGTCACAGTCTGAGTATAGACTAGAAGACAGCCCACCCAGGGAGGGTGAGTCACCACTCAGCGGGCACATGGAGCGGAGGTGACCCCGGGCTGGTCGTATGGCTGCCTGGTATTTATTTAATAGACAAACAGACATTTTAAACATCTATCTTAAATTCTTCATGTTGGTTTTAATTCCAACTTGCTTGTTTCACTCGTGGGAAAAAAGTCAGTCCATGAGTGATTGCTGCACCATGACCCATAACCAGGATTCCAGCTGTCTTTATCCATAAGCACATGAAAGAGACTCAGGTTTACCCCTTGTTTCAAGGCCTCTGAAATAATTTTCCTCCTACTGAGTAATTTCTGACACTGGAATCAAGGAACTGCCACAGTACTGATGGGGAAGTTGACGTTTGGACTGAAGGCCTCGTGTCCAGTGGTCAGATCTCACTGAGTGTGTACACAGAGGCCTACACTGTTGATGAGACACAGACTTGCATCATGATCTGTGACTTGTCTTTTTTTTTTTTTATTTTTCCGAAGTGAGAAGCAGAGAGGCAGACAGACTTCCTCATGCCCCCGACCAGGATCCACCCAGCATGCTCACCAGGGGGCGATGCTCTGCTCTTCTGGGGCATTGCTCCATTGCAACTGGAGCCATTCTAGTGCCTGAGGTGGAGGCCATGGAGCCATTCTCAGTGTCCCGGCCAACCTTGCTCCAATGGAGCTTTGGCTGAAGGAGGGGAAGAGAGAGAGAGAGGAAGGAGAGGGGGAAGGGTGGAAAAGCAGGTGTGGGCACTTCTCCTGTGTGCCCTGACCGGGTATCGAACCCAGGACTTCCACACGCCGGGCCAACGCTCTACTGCTGAGCCAACCGTCCAGGGCCTGTGACTGTCCTTTAAAGAAATCACCAGCCAGACCCCATTTCCCGTTCTAGGGGGACGTGTGGGGAACTCTGCACACTTGACAGGTAAAGGGACAGCAGCAGAGAACTAGCCAGGGGGACCAGGCTATTGCGGGCAGACAGGCGGATAGCAGGGTCTGGGACTCGCTGATGCTCGTCTTCTGTCCCAGCCCCCTCTTCAGACCCTCCTTCCCACCCCGCTTGCTTCCCGACTTCGCTCGGTCTATGAAAGCCTACATCACAAGGCCTCGGAGAATTGGCTGTTCTCAGCCCAGGCACCAGAGGGGAGCGCATGCTTGGTGGGCTTCTGTCCCTTGTCCCTTGCCCAGGGAGGCTGGCTGGGGTCATGTTGCTAACCTCACCTGTCTAGTTCCCCACGCTGCCCTGTGTCCTTCCTGCGCACAGAGGTCCTGTCATTGGGGGTGGGGGGCACTGTCAGGCCAGAGGGACTCGGGCACACGCCCCGGGCACATTTATGCCCTGGGTTCCTCACCCAAGAGGTCAGGGCACAGTGGGTGGCTATCAGATAAGGGATAGTTCAGGTGGGGAGCCCATTCTATTCTGTCCATGGTGCCCCCCAAGTCTATGTCCTGGAGAAAGGCAGGGGGCAGGGCAGGTGTGATGTCACAGGCCTTGGTCTCCCTGGGGGGTCCTGGGCCTGCAGTGTGGACTGAGAGCGAGGTGAGATCAACCCTGCGTTCCCTGCACCTTAGCTCTGGGCCCCTGAGCTCCTTTGTGAAGGGAAGCCCGGGCAGGTGTGTGATGAGGCCACACCTGCTCTGTAGCAAGCGGCGTTGTCACAGCTGTGGCAGCCCTGCCCCCTGTAGCAGCAGTGTCCCACCTGGGTGCTTTGTTGCATGGACAGTGGCCCTCCCCGGCCGGAGGGGACACCCTGCTTGCGTCCCACTGCTGGGACGGCATATCCAGTGTCATGTGCATGCTCCATGTGGCCTCCATCTGTGAGACTGGGCTGTGTGGTGGACCGCAGTCTACAGAGGGAGATGACATGTGGTGACAGTGCCCATGGCACAGGAGGGCAGTGATGGTGACTGTCTGGCGTGTCCCTGGCTCCTCGCAGGCGACTGGACTCCAACGCGCTTCACTGCGACTGTGACATCCTGTGGCTCGCGGACTTGCTGAAAACCTATGCCAGGTCGGGGAACGCGCAGGCGGCCGCCACCTGCGAGCACCCGAGACGCATCCAAGGGCGGTCGGTGGCCACCATCACCCCGGAGGAGCTGGACTGTGGTGAGTGAGCCACACTTGCCATGCTCAGGGCGTCGCCTGGCACCCACCGCGCCCTCTTCCCCGTCCCTGGCCGAGCCCCCAGATCAGGTCTTGGCGGGACCAGGCGAGCCCCCCCCCACCTCCTCCCCATCATGTCTGTAGAAGCTCACTACTTGTGAGTGAATTTGGGTTTTAATTTGAGGTTCCCTCCAAAATAATAAAATAGCAAAACGAAACGCTGTTACCACTGACCACTGCACATAAGGGCCATGCTGCCCGCTGGGCAGTCCTGGCGGTGCTGGGTGTCAGGTGCTGGGGGGTGGCCTCACCTCACGAGGACAAGGCTGAGGCTCGCCCACCTCTGCACCTGCCGGCTGTGCGTACAGATGCCTCACCGATCCCCACGGGAAAGGAACAAAAGTGTCAGATGACAGGGCCAGGTGTTCCTCGTAAATCCTCATGGACTTCAGCCTTTTCTCTTCATTTTAGCCCCCTACTTTTTTTCTCTCTCTTTTTTTTTTTTTTTTTGCTAAAACAAAATTTTCAATTCTTCCAAGACATCATGATTAGTTTTTACATATAAAAGGCACACAGTGAAAACTTAAGAACCGATACCGGACCCCAGCCTGGTGCTGAGAACCAGTGATGGGACAAGGGCCGGTGGCCAAGGAGACGGGGACACGCGTCCCAAAGGCCATCTTACCATCGCATGCAGGCAGGGGTTCTACCAGGCGTGGGGGGGGGGGGGGGACAGAGCAGAGATGACAGGCAGGGGGTGGATGTCCTCTGCGTGCTGAGACCAGCATAGTCTGTTCTGACAAAGCCCTCGAAACCAGTCCAGCGGTGGCCCAGTGCGTGTCACCTTGGTCTTACGTCATTCTGGTTCTGTGGTTGAAGGTCAGCAAATCTGGAGGTGGAATGCCTGCAGGTCGGCGTCTGTTTGAAGTTAGCGCCTAGAATTCTTACGCAGACAGGCTGTTTATCTACAAGTTATGTGTCGGTCAGTCAGCACTGACAGAAATGACATCAAAACAACGGTGGGGTGGGTGACATGCTGGTCCATAATAACTCCACCCTTGCCACACGTACCCCACGGGCTGTCCTCTCTCCGGCCCTGCCCGCCTGGGACGGCTTTCTGTGTTTGGGGTTGCTTTAGCCAAAAAGGCATTTTCTGTGCTTTTCTTCCCCGGAAATCATTATTCATGCATTTGCAGTCTGCACGGGGTCTGACTCCATGAAGGGTGCGATCACTGAAGTGTGGCGCTTCTCTGAGACCGTTTCAACTAGGGAGGGCCCGTCTCCAACATTCGACAGAAGCCCATCTGCCGTGTTTGTGGGGCTGTTTGTGTTTGAGATATAGCTGGAATGTCTGTGCTTTGCTCCTGATGTGAAGGGTTTGGTCTGGGTCCTTGCTCTCTCCACTGTGTACGACCCAAGTTCTCCGTTTCCTTGTTGGCACAGAAAGGCCCCGGATCACGTCTGAGCCCCAGGACGCCGACGTCACCTCGGGGAACACCGTGTTCTTCACCTGCAGAGCCGAGGGCAACCCCAAACCCGAGATCATCTGGCTGCGAAACAAGTAAGCTGGGTGTGGGACAGGACACCGTGGGTGAACGGAGCTCCCAGGCTGTGAGCGCTGGCTGCTCACCTCACCCACCACCCTGCAGACCCCACCGGCCCTCTCTTCCTCTTCCTTTTCCTCTTCCTGGAGGAAGCACAGAGAACACTTTCTGTTGGTATGGCAGGCTGGGTCACACTTCCCAGGTCAGCGTTTGTCCTGGAATGGCGCCTGTCACCCCTGCCCGGGGTCAGGAACTGGGGGAACCTTGTTCTCTACTTGCCCACTTTCTCTGATTGGAGGTTGACGGGGAAGGTCACTGCCCTGAAAACTGGGGACCAGGCCTCCCTAGGTTGGGGTTCTGCCGCTGGGGGTGGAGACTGGAAGAGTTCGTTACATGGACACACAGGTGCCAGGCTGCTGGGTGCATCTGGCTTCTCTCCTGAGACTGGGGTCTCCCTCGGTCTGCAGGCATCTGTGGGGAGCAGAGGCGTGGGCTGAGGGGAGGGGCAGTCTGAGGGCTTCAGGGCCTAGGTCAGCCCACGAGGGTTGTGTGAACCAAGCCCCTGGATGGAGATTCCCTGTGGGGCCACTTACTCTCAGGAACAGAACCGGTTGTGACCTTGGGTTCAGCATCCAGTTCGAGCTCACGGGCCGTGTTTAGTCATGACTCACCCGTGAGGCCTCCGTGGAGACAGGTCCCAGACACAAATGACGCCCCCCTGACCGGAGTCAGGCCGAAGAGGGTGGCTCCTGATTGTGCAGTGTCTGCAGAAAGGTGGACAGGTGGTGGCGAGCTGGCCCCCACTCCTTTGTGTGCAGGGTGGACAGATGGGTCCGGTTGTGGGGACGTGGGGCGTGTTTGGGCCTGGGTTTGCCGTCAAGGCCGAGCTGACACCGGACTTAGCACGCTGCTGCGCGGAGTGGACGTCAAGTAGCCTCAGGTCTGGTTTCTGGGCTCGCTGGGAAGTTGATGAGATTTTAAAATCCAGAGGGAACAGTGGCATCTCTCAAGCAGAGAAGAATCCATTTGTCAAGCCCTGCATGTTGACACTTATCAACGACTGAATTGATACTAAGAATTATAAATAAAAACGCAGAGCCAGTCGTGGTCGAATGGGGCCCAAGTCCCAGGCCTGATATCTGGTGCAGCCTATATCCACCCCCCACCTGCTGGAATTTCTATGGGTCTGTGGTCCTGCCTCTCCCATATTTGTGGGAGGGAACTGGGCCACGTCAGTAAAGAGTCTCATTTATAGGGCCTGAGGTGACTGCTGCATCTGTCCAGACCGTCCGGTGAAGGACAGGGTTCGCTTCGGGGGCTTATTGCAGGTGGAGGGTGAGGAAGGGTGTGACAGGCTGCTCAGTCAGCAGGCACCCGAGGTCTCTGAATGGGGACTGTGTGGATGCTCCCCGACAGCGATGGCTTTGTCCCGTCAGTTTGCGTCATCTTTTGCTTTCAGTAACGTCAGTGTTTCTGCCCCGTTTTCTTGAATGAATTTGCCAGAAACAAAGAAGTTTTTTTAAAACAAAAAATTTGTTTCCCGCTGTGTTTCTTTTTGTCCCTTGGGAATGAGGACCACTCTAAAACTTGTAAATCTTTATAGGTTGCACATGTAAATAATAAACAGATAATGTAGCTCATTAGCGATGGAATGACGTGGGCACTTTTCCCAGAAATACCAGTCAAGTCGGGACTGTTTGGAAAGAAAGATTCCTGGGGAGGCAGGTCCCGCCCCCCAGCCTCTTGAGATGTTCTCGAAGCTGGCGTCCACTCTGGGACCAGACCTGCCACTGGGATGAGGCATGTCCTGCGCTGTGAGGAATTGGAGCATGAGTGTGGGGCTCCTGTCTTTTCAGTAACGAGCTGAGCATGAAGACGGATTCCCGCTTGAACCTGCTGGACGACGGGACCCTGATGATCCAGAACACACAGGAGACAGACCAGGGCATCTACCAGTGCATGGCCAAGAACGTGGCCGGCGAGGTGAAGACCCAGGAGGTGACCCTCAGGTACTTTGGGTCTCCAGGTACGTGGTGAGGGCTGCACAGGACGCTTCCCCCCCACCCCAGGTGGGCGTCCATCCCCCGGAGCAGGGCCACCATGGGGCTTCTGGAACGCAGTCACAGGGGAGCCGGGACATTGGCTCGGGCCCATTTTAGCCCCTAATCCAGGACAAACACTCAGTGGACAGTCGAGCAGGCAGTTCTGTCTGGCCATCTGGTGGGCACCTGGAGAGACGTCACCCCCGGCTCACCCCACCACACTGGTCCGAGCCTCCCATTTGGCTGGGGTAGGGGAGGGCGCCCTTGTGCTAAGAGCTTTGATTATTGGAAAAGAAGCCAAAATTGGATTTTTATGTAGAACTCCCACATTTAAAACGTTGGTCCCTGATTTAACCCTTTGAGTAGTACGAACATTCACGTACATCTCGAGCCTCCTGACCATCCAGAGTGCGACTAATTTATTTCAAAGATGTGTAAGGCAGCATTAAAAGAAAAGGCAAATGCATGTTCTTGTTTCCGTCAATTGTTTATCAAACAAACAAGATTTTAAGTTAATAAAACTGTAAGTGGAACTTATTTTATTACTTATTTATTTATTATTTTTTACAGGGACAGCAAGAGAGAGTCAGAGAGAGGGATAGACAGGGACAGACAGGAACGGAGAGAGATGAGAAACATCAATCATTAGTTTTTCGTTGCTGTTGCGACATCATAGTTGTTCATTGATTGCTTTCTCACATGTGCCTTGACCACGGGCCTTCAGTAGACCGAGTACCCCCTTGCTGGAGCCAGCAACCTTGGGTCCAAGCTGGTGAGCTTTTGCTCAAGCCAGACGGGCCCGCGTTCAAGCTGGCAACCTCGGGGTCTCGAACCTGGGTCTTCCGCATCCCAGTCCGATGCTCTATCCACTGCGCCACCGCCTGGTCAGGCAAACTCATTTTATTTTTTGAAAAAGAATTTATTCCCGGGGGTCAGTGAACATGAACAAAACTCACTACTCAAAGGGTTAAAAACACTGGTCTCATGTTGATTTTGGTGCCCCCGGTCCACCTGCTCCAGCTGAGCACTTTGGTGGGCACAGGACCTGCCAGGGAGGAAGTGTGGCTTGGGTTTACGTCTACCACCTTTGGCGAGGTGGACAGCTGCTGTGTGCCTGCCAGGATGGTCTGCCCTATAACTGCTTCCATGACACCCATCCGCCACCCTGCGTTTTCTCCACATACCACTCCATGTACTTCATATTTCCAGCCATTGTCGCTGGCTCTGCAAGTGGTTTCTGTGTTTGTTTAGATTCTTAGCCCTTTAAACCTGGTCTGGTTTTTCACGTCGTGTGGTAACTCTCAACACCCACAGCCCTACCTCTCAGTGAGGGAGAATCCCTTGTGTCAGATCCCAGCTCAGAGGACAGCAGAGGGACACACTGCTGCTGACCAGAGCCCATGTCAGGCAGCCCCACAAGGAACAAGGCTCACTGCTCTGTGACCTCTGTGCTACTGGTCCCAGAGGGGGCGTGAGTTGCATATGGGAGGTGTAGGTAAACCCTCAGAACAGTGTCCAAGTGAGGTAACACTGCAGGTACATGTGACAGGGTAAAGGAAATGAACAGAATGTTACTACCAGCTCGTTATGATGGCTAGTGGCTAAGTGGATAGAGCATCAGCTCGGCATATGGACATCCTTGGTTCAATATCTGTTCAGGCACACAGGAGAAGCAATCATCTGCTTCTCTTCCCCTCTCTCTCCCTCTTCTCTCCCTCTCCCTCTAATCTCCCTCTTCCCCTCCCACAGCCAGTGGCTCCAGGCACTGAGGATGGTTCGTTTGGTCTGAGAACATTAGCCTCAGATGCTAAAAATAGCTTGGTACTCCAGCATCAGCCCCAGATGGGGGTTGCCAGGTGGATCCCAGTCGGAGCACATTCAAGTTTGTCTCACTATCTCCCCTCTTCTCTCCTAAATTAAAAACAAAAACAAAGGATGGCGGTTGGTCGCCTGACTCCTGGACAAGAACATTTAGACATCTCTGTGACTCTTTTTTCCTCCTCAGGAAGAGCAGCTTTATTTAGGGCACTGCCCCAAGCATGTCAGTCTGGCTCCCTGAAACACACGTGAAGATACTCCCACAATCTGTGACAAGGTCCTAGCTGATGAGGGAATCGGCATGTGACAGCTGGTCCATCTGCACCAGTGCCACATCTGGTCTATTGCCTGTTGTCCTTAAAAATCTGGGAGTTAGGAATGGTTTTCCATTTTTATAGGATTTAAAACCCTAAGTGTTTTTAGGATTCATGGTATGTGAGGACACATTGTAATTACATGACATTCATATTTCATCGTCTGTAAGTTAAATTTTATTGGAACGTAAAACCACACTTATCCGTTTACAAGTTGTCTGTGGCCGCTTTTTGCTGCTGCGGCAGGATTGAGGAGTAGCGCAGCCTGCAAAGCCCAAACCATGTGCTCCTGGTCCTTTTTTTTTTTCTTTTTTTTTTTACAGGACAGAGAGAGAGAGTCAGAGAGAAGGATAGATAGGGACAGACAGACAGGAACGGAGAGAGGTGAGAAGCATCAATCATTAGTTTTTCGTTGCCCTCGCAACACCTTAGTTGTTCATTGATTGCTTTCTCACACGTACCTTGACCACGGGCCTTTAGCAGACCGAGCAACCCCTTGCTCGAGCCAGCAACATTGGGTCCAAGCTGGCAACCTCGGGGTCTCAAACCTGGGTCCTCCGCATTCCAGTCCGACGCTCTGTCCACTGCGCCGCTTGCCTGGTCAGGCAAAATCAGAGTTCTTTCCCACAATTTGCCCTGAACCTTTCCGTATCCATATGTTTTGTGTGTTTGTGTTGTAAACAGCATAGAGCTAGATTTTAAAAAAAATCAGATGGATTTTTTTTTTTTTTTTTTTTTTTTTTGCAGGGAGCCCTTTTATTTAGTGTAATTAGCAGGATATTTAGATTTCTACATTCTCCATCTTATTTTGAACTACTTATCTAACCATTTCTGTGTTTCTGGCCTTATTTTGAAATAATTGTTTTCCATCTTCCATTTCTCTAGTTCTGGATTGGACGTCACACGCTGTTTTCATTCAGTAGCTATTCTAGAAAATGTTAAATGCATTCTTAAGTTACATAGACTATCGTTATTGTTTTTATCTTTGTCTCAAAAATGCAAACACCCCTCCCTTTAGTTGTAGGCTGAGTTCTGTGTCTTTTAACCTATAAAGCATGATCATTATTTTGTACTCCGTTTCTATCTAGCTGTGACATGTATTAATCACCCCAGCTCTCTTCATGTCTTTTGTCATCTCAGCTGTGGCATTTGGGGTCCCTGACTTTCTGCCTGATATAGGGTGAGTTACGCCACAGAGCCCTGTGAGGACCAACTTTCATTTAAAAAGCATCAGATGAGATTTATTTCTCCCTTGTAATCAGCACAGGTGCTGACCGGGGCAGTGGTGGCTGACTTTCTTTCTCCTTCCATCTCGTCCTCACAGTGTAGCACTTTGGGGACCCAGCTGTGCGGAGAGTGTGGATTGACTCATCCTTTGGCCTTTGCGTCTCATAAGGACAATAAGATTTCAGGGTTCTGCACATACACCTCGAGGTGTCTCTGCCTTCGGTGACCTGATCCCTGCAAAATACAGAGCTTCACAGCCTCGTTTGCCGTTCTGTGGAGATTCTGAAGTTAACTGTCCCCTCTACACTTTCTGCAGTTTATCCTTACTTAGATCTTTGACTAAGAAGATGTGAACATTAACATAGAAATGCAGAACAGTCCGTCTCTTCTCATCCACTCAATTCCTACGTCCGTCCCCACACCCCTGAGTTACTAATAGCAGGCCCTTCTTCATCCTTCTAGAAGAGCCGTCCGCACTGCCGCGCCCTGGAAGCCTTCTCTTTCAATACACAAGGTTTTCCTCCTCTTTTCCTTTTCAGAGCTGCATGGAATTCCATCGAGATGTAACACTGTTTAAATCAGTTCCCTTTCAGACACATTTGGGATTTTTTTCCCTAAATCTTTTTGTTATCACATGTTCATATCCCTTTACCCAAAACCATTTTGGCCAAATGCTGTTTGAAATTCAGAAGGGCCACTTAGTGCATAATCTGTTTAATTGGTTTACATAGCCTGTAATCAATGTAGCAAAATCCTGTTGCAAACAGTGTGATTATTCACACCAGAAAATTGAGGCCTCTAGCCTTCAACTTATGAAAAAATATTTTATGTTTAGAGCTTTTTGGATTCCAGAATTATGGATAAGAGTATTGGTCCAAAGAAATAACGCAACAATTAAAAAAGGAATTTTTGTTTAACAAGAGGGAGAGAGAGAGAGAGACAAGACAGGAAGCAAGAGAGATGAAAAGTATCAACTCACAGTGGCTGCACCTTAGTTGTTCATTGATTGCTTTCTCACACGTGCCTTGACTGGGGTCTCCAGCCAAGCCAGTGACTTTAGGCTTCTAACCGGTGACCATGGGGTCATGTCTGTAATCCCATACTCAAGCCATCAACCCCATGCTCAAACCAGGTGATCCCTCACTCAAGCCAGTGACCTCGGGGTTTTGAACATAGTCCCGGGTTGATGCTCTATCCACTGCGCCACCGCCTGGTCAGGCAAATAAATACAGGTAAATAAAACCTTTTTAAATCCATGTCATTTTTCATTATTGTAAAATACTTGTAGGGTAATTTCTGGGTAGAGGGTGTTTGGATTTTCAGTTTTGCTGTGTGTGTCCATATTACCTCCCCAAGTGGGCCGTGGCATTTTATGATACTGATGTGTGAGAGTTATTTTTGCCCAAACTCACTCATAAGATATACCAATAAGTATATGTATTTTTTTCTAGATTTAACTTTTAATTGGCGAATGAAGTTTATTGTATATTATAAATACTGTACTCTTTAAAAACATTTTGTAGTAAAATCAACATTAAGAACTAGGGAGGTTTAACAAAGTGGACACAATGTATACAGAAGAAGCAAAAACAAGGTTTCCCTAGTGTTCAGTACACATTTAAAGAGAAAACCAGTTTTCAGAAGTCAAATCACAGTTGCTGACTCCTCATTTGACCTCATGCAGTGGACCCTTTATATTTTCTGCACATTTCTTGAAAAGACAAAGAAGTCAGGGCCCTGGCCAGGTTGCTCAGTGGATGGAGCTTTGTGCCGCCGGTTCTATTCCACCAGGGCACAGGTGAGAAGCAACGAGTGTACAACTAAGTGGGACAAGTAGTTGTTGCTTCTCTTTCTCTCTCAAGGCAATGAGAAAATTAAATATATGTATATATATATATATATATATATATGTATATATATATAACAACAATATAGGAAAGTATGCAACTAAGGTCCATGTTTATGTGATGTGGTCTAGAGGTCAACAGTCAGAATGAGGGTATGAAGATAGAAAAGCTCAAGCAAACCACCATTTTGCCAAACTCGAGGAAATTAATTCAGACTTGTGTTTCATCGTGACAGCTCGACCCGCTTTTGTAATCCAGCCGCAGAACACGGAGGTGCTGGTTGGGGAGAGTGTCACCCTGGAGTGCAGCGCCACGGGCCACCCTCCGCCAAGGATCACCTGGACCAAAGGTGACCGGACACCGGTGCCCACAGACCCGCGAGTGAGCATCACGCCCTCCGGTGGCCTTTACATTCAAAACGTCGCTCAGGAGGATGGTGGGGAGTACACATGCTTCGCGTCCAACAGCATCGACAGCATCCACGCCACAGCTTTCATCATTGTCCAGGGTGAGAGTCAGGGCACGTGGGGGGGCCCTCTTGCCCCTCACAGACCTCCCCGTGGGCCCCTGCTGTGCCCTCTGCCAGACTCGCAGCAGGACAGGGTCCTCCTGTCCCCAGGACCCCAATTCTACCTGTCACCTGGCTCCGACCTGCAGTTGGAGCTTCAGGAGGAAGGGGACTTTATTTCGTGTCTGTCCCCCTCCGCCTCGGGAGCATGGGCGTGTGTAAGCCCTGGAGGACCGCGTGGATGTGCTCCAGCCGATGAATCAGGAAGCCTCCCACGTTTTGGAGACCCCTTGGGTAGATTCTTGGGAACAAGAGGTCTGAGTGTGCCTAGTGTTACGATATGTGCTTTGTATGTATTTCTAAATTCCTTCATTGACTGATGAATTGATAAGTTTTTAAGTAAATTCAGAAGTGGGACATTTGTGGAAACCTTAGGACAATATTAGACATGCAAAAAGGTAGAAACTAGATCTTCCCCGACTTCTCTCTTCGTCAGCTCTCCTGCCTCTGTCACCCCAGTGCTGGTGCTTGCTCCGCACAGGTCCCTGTGGCGTCCTGTGGCATGTGCTTTCTTGGTTGCAGTTGTTACTTTTATAAAAGTGGGATCACACCGAATACACTAGGCTGCCACATTTTTTTTCACACGATAATAACAAACTTAACTCCCACCACTGTGCCCAGTTGCTACTTGGTGAGATTTTTAACCTCCTGCAAGTCCTGACTTAGGTCGCGAGTGATGTGAGTTTGAGTCCTGTCTGTACTTGTAGTGGCTCTGGTGTCAGACGCTGTTTTTCTGTCTCTCAGTGTGATGCCAAGAAACACCACCGGCCCTCTGCTTTCTTTGCACTTCCTTTACTTTCCACCCCCAGGTGTCTTCCTGACCTGCCTGCGGCTCCCACGTCCCGCACAGGGAGGACAGTGGCCAGCCCCAGTTTGTGTAGCATTCTTAGCAAAGCTGCCTCTTCACTGTCCTGCTCCCTGTGTTTTCCCTTCCGGCAGCTCTTCCTCAGTTCACTGTGACCCCTAAGGACAGATCTGTCATCGAGGGTCAGACGGTTGACTTCCAGTGTGAGGCCAAGGGCTACCCGCAGCCGGTCATTGCCTGGACGAAAGGAGGTAGGATGCCAACCGGGTCTGCCGGCCCTGTCACCATCTCCCTCCCTCCCTCGGGACACAGACTCCAAAACCAGCTCGGTCTTTCTCTGACTGCCCCCCGCTAACCTCCCCCCCCCCCCCCGTCTTCTGGGCAAGGCCAAGCGCTGGGTGAACCCGACACAGCCCAGGTGCTGGGGAAGAAGAGAGGTGCCTGCTTGTACTGGTCACAGGCCACCACTGCACACATCGGAGACCTGTCCTTACTGTGGGGACTTGGCGTGGCCTTGTTTCCACACCCATCTTCTCCCCAGTAGCCTGTGTCTTGCCTTTCATGGTCCCCTAATGAGGACTTGAGTGAAATTGCATAACATGTAAAATGAACTTTGTGGAAAACCGACAAGGGAATACTTTTTTAAAACTTCCACTCTCGGTGTCATTCCCAGAGTTCGGCATGTTTCCATCCTGTGTTGAGGTGTTGAGTGTTGATCACAGTAATTCTCGGGTGGGACCCCAGGCTTCTATCTCCAGCTGGTGACCAGCGACCTGGGAATGCCTAGGTACAGGGGGGCTGATGCCGATCCTGGTGGACCTTCAAGGCCCTGTCCAGGACTCCGAGTGGGGTGACCTTGAGACCCAGCGAATGACCTCCACTTCTATCCCTTCGTCCCCTGAAGAGTCTTTCCAGGGATTCCCCGGACCTTCCTGCTCTCTGGGTGGAGAGGCTTGGCCCCCACAGGAATGTGGGAGGACCCTCCTGGGGGTGTCCTTTGCCTTTAAGACTCCCCAGGCCCTTGCCCTCTGCTCAGCTCTGTTTTATTACACGCAGCGTGGGACCAGCCGCCTGAATCCTCCCCCTTCCTGGCTCCTGCTTATGTGGCTACTGTCTCTGCCCCATCCTTGGGGACTTACATGGGGACAGGGAACATATTCTCTTCCTCCTTGACCCGGCTGCTCATGACTCACAGCATCACATTGTGCAGACAAGTAACAGGTGTCTGCAGGTGAAGGAGCCGTTTGCTGACCTGAGGGCCAGGCGATGACCCCGGGCTCTAATTGGGCAAAGACGAGTTTCTGTGACCATTAGGTTTTCTCAGACAAAGCTCTGCCTGACCCTCCTGTAGCTGACTTCACACCCCATGTCCCTGTGACTAACGAGTGCTTCCACACCTTTCAGGGAGCCAGCTATCAGTGGACAGGCGGCACCTGGTCCTGTCGTCAGGGACACTCAGGATCTCGGCTGTCGCTCTCCATGACCAGGGCCAGTACGAATGCCAGGCCGTCAATATCATCGGTTCTCAGAGGGTCGTGGCGCACCTGACGGTCCAACCCAGAGGTAGAGCATGGTGGCTCTGCAGTGTGTCGGGAGGCCAGGTTTTCTGCACCAGCGTTCACGTCGCTGCTGATTATCTGGCCTTGACCCTTCCTGTTTTCAATAACAACCCTTTGTTCTTATATTCCTGAGGTGACCACGTCATAACTCATTACACTTTAGCCTGTGATGATGTTTATTTTTTTATTATCCTTGTGCGGAACTCTGGCTGAGACCACATCACAGAGGGGTCGCTGTAGAGATGCCTTTTCTGGGTCATGGAAGCAGCACCAGTTTGAGGCTTGGACTCTGTCCTGGAAGCATGGCTCTGTCCCTGTGTACCTCTCCCTCCCACCCCCAGTGTTCCATGCTCCTTGTAACAGAACTTGGTCACCTCGTGTCTCTAGAAAGACTCAGGGCAGAGTCTGCAGGCGCCAAGGCTGACCTCAGGGCCTTGCTGGCCCTGGGCCTGCTGATTTGCCCATCAGTACTGACTGGCCGGGACGCTGGGCGGCTGTTGGGTGAGAACGTGTGGAAGGCCCCGCCAGGTCCTCGCTTCCAGTGAGACATGTTCCCTCTCCACTTGGGTTCCTTCCCAGCCGTCCAGGTCTCAGGTCCTGGGGCACGGGGCCACGGGTTCCAGTCCAGGCCTCGGCAGACAGGTGCTCCTTCAGGCCTGCTGTCTGCGCAGCCATCACTGGGAGGAGACAGGCCGACGGGATGAGCATTCTCGGTGTGCTGGGCCTGCCCTGACCATGGGGGGGCTGGGCTCTCCCTGGTGGTCAGTTGGTCCCTTGCCTTGCAGTCACCCCAGTGTTCAGCAGCACTCCCAGCGACCAGACAGTGGAGGTGGGCACTAACGTGCAGCTCCCCTGCAGCTCTCAGGGGGAGCCTGAGCCCGCCATCACCTGGAACAAGGTACCCACTGCGGGCAGCGTGGTGCGTGGGCCGGGTGGTGGGACAGGCGGCTGGGTGGCGGTTGCACAGAGTGGCTGCCACTTATGAGGCTTCCGCAGACTTTCCATAGCAGAGGGAACACCCAGATTACAGATTTTGCAGGGATCCTCGGTAATAAAACCAGACAGACTTGGATTAGTCTCCCTTTCACGTCCTTCAGGTGACGATAGTAAAGGAACCCTCTTGCTAGACCCTCGATCTTATAATCAGCAGAGAAGTTTTTTGTTGATTTATTTTCAGTTGTTTCTATAAAGCCCAGTAAAAAAGTGCATAACAGAGTTCAAACCTGCAAACAGGTGCTCTGATGTGAGGTGTGTCCCCGAGGACAGGTGGGCCTCGGCAGGAACTGCGTGTGTTCTGGGGCCAATGAAGACTCCATCCTCTCCAGCCCCTCTCCTCGGAGGGGTGTTGCTGTCCCTCCTGGGGTGACTCACAGGGCCCTCTCCCTCACTGGTGCCTGTGTCCTGCACCTCCTCATCATGGTCTCATCCCACGAAGGTTGCCTTTTGTACCCCCCATCCTGGAAAATCCCAAGAGCACGGCTTCTGTCTGGGTCTTTCCTGGGTCTCTGGCAGGCACATAGGAGAAGTTTATCCTATTGCGTGAATCAGATTAAATCTCTTCTTTCCAGTTATGGGTACATCTGAACCCAGCTTCTGTGATGTTCCCATCTGACAGGCCCTGGTAAATGCACCCCTCCCCCAGAATCTACAACGCTGATTCTTAGTCTTGTTTCTACTGTGATTTCTCTTCTGTTTTGCTCCAGGATGGGGTTCAGGTGACAGAAAGTGGGAAATTTCACATTAGCCCCGAAGGATTCTTGACCATCCATGATGTGGGGACTGCGGATGCTGGCCGCTACGAGTGTGTGGCCCGCAACACTATTGGGCAGGCCTCGGTCAGCATGGTGCTCAGCGTGAGCGGTAAGATCCCTGTCCCGCATTTTCTGTGGCCGGCAGACATCCCGCCCGCACAGGCTCGAAAGCTGCAGGAGGAAAGCACCTAGGTCCCTGGAGCAAGTCCAGGCTCACGGGGGCTGTTAGCAGACAGCACGTCCACACCCCTAGTGTTCAAGGATACCGCCAGAGCACACAAGGTCAGTGGCAGGGCCAGGCAGGCTCGGAAGCCCTGCTTCTTGCGGCCCCGGACCCTGCCCGTAGCCACTCTGGTCAGCTCGCTCGCACATGGTGCATCCGACTCTTGGTTTGGAGGTGGGTTTAGCCGTCACGACCCCTTCACGTTCAATAGCAGTCACTTACAGCCAGCATTTGGCAAAAGTGTGGATGCTGTTCCTGCTTCACAGGAGGCCGGGCTCCTTCCCTGCTTCCTCCTGTTGTGGGTTCTTATGCCCGTTCCAGGTTGTGATGTCCTGAGTGTCTTTACATGAACCTCCAGCTAATCTCCGACCCAGGGGTCACGGGCCGACAATGACCTGGCACAAGCTGTTTCAAAAGATAGAAAGTTATTAGGGACGGTGTCATTTTATTGAACAAACTCCAAATCCTGGAAAAAAATACTAAGTAAAAAAGAAAAAACTGTAGACAGGGAGCAGTCAGTCCCTCAGGGTTATAGGTTATGTCGTGTGTGCCTGTGCACGTGTCTGCTTACGTGCATGTGAGTGTCTCGGTCTCCATGTAGTGACATGCCGATGGCAGTGACGTAGGTCTTGATAATGGAGGAGCTCAGTGCGAAGGGCTGAACAGGCTGAGACACAGGTACCAGGGCAGATTTAGCCTTTAATGAGACCAACAAACAGAAACTACCAGGAGTTAAATCATCTCACCAGCCACTGTGTGCCCAACAGGCTGGCACCCAACTTGGCCTGAGTTACTTACCTCCCTTATGTGGTCAGTGTTTGATATTATAGCTACATTTTCCGTTCTGTTAGGGGGGTGTCACATGATTTCAAAAATGAAAAGTCTATGATTTTCATACTGTTTGAAAACGGCTTCTAGTAGAGTTTATGATAAAGTAACTTAAGCTTTAGTGTGAGAAACAGAAACAACACTTGGAGAAAAGTGTGCCTTCGTCTCGATGATGTAGCGTCTAGACGCTGAGTAACTTGCCCAGTCCTTTTCGGGTAACGTGTAGCTTTGTGTTTTTCTAGTTCCTGACGTCAGTCGAAATGGGGATCCGTTTGTAGCCACATCCATCGTGGAGGCGATTGCGACCGTTGACAGGGCCATCAACTCCACGCGGACACACTTGTTCGACAGGTACGGTGGCCCAGCAGACGGAGTCTGACCTCGTCTCTCTGCACGCTGGGGCGTTAGACAATGCTGACCATTCTTATATGGGGTGTGACCTGTTTCATCACCTGAAGAAAAATTTTTAATTTACAAACCATAAACAAGGTTGGCATCAACTTTCTGGGGGTTAAGATAACAGGCATGTTCCTTCCAAGTAGAGACTGAACTATGAATCACAGATGGAGCATTTCTTATAAATTGCACGTCCTGCTTTTGGCTTGTTACTAAATGACTTGGCAAAAACAACAGTTTTCACAAGCCCTTAGTTCATGTTGGCAAACTCCGAAGTGTTTTCTCTGCATCTGACCTGAAGTAGAATGTCGGTGTTTTCTCCACAGACCTAACTAACTGTTTGTTTTTAGTGTCTTTTGGTTTTGTTTGTTCTCTTGCCTTCCACTTGGGATGAGTAAGGTACGGTCACTCCCCCTAGAGCAGTAGCTACAGAAACATTCAATGGTAGTCTGATTTGGATACAGTGCCTTCTGTCTCAGTGACTGTTCCCTTCTCCCCCTGACTGCTGTTAGCCGTCCTCGCTCTCCCAACGACCTGCTGGCCTTATTCCGCTACCCGAGGGACCCCTACACCGTGGAGCAGGCTCGAGCTGGGGAGATATTTGAGCGCACACTGCAGCTGATCCAGGAGCATGTGCAGCATGGTCTCATGGTTGACCTCAACGGAACCAGTCAGTATACGGGCCTCTCCTTCCTACACCCTCCCAGGGAGCGGGCGTCACACACCCACTGCGGACATCCCCCTAGGGACAAGCTCCAGGGTTTTTGTCCTATGTGTCTTTGAAGGACATGGTTGGGCTGACAGTGTGGGTCCTGCCTCAGGTCTGACAGGGACCCACTGACATAAGGTGGTCATTGCCCACTGGCTTTGACCATCAGGTCTACCCAGACCAAGGAGGTTTAAGGGAAGACTTTGCAAGACAAAGCTACGTAAGTGACCCTGTGTCCACACAGCTGTTAGAAAGGTGTGTGTGCCGGTCCAGCTTCTGTGTGTCCCAGGCCAGGTGCTGATGGGTGGCATGGTGTGACTGCCACCATGTCACTGTGCCCCTGACACGTGGCACTGCCTTTCAGTGACAGGAATCTGTGCTGGACAGGAGCACTGTGCTGTTAAGAGATTCTGGTGGTTGACCACAAGTAGCATCACTACACTAAGCAGAGCCCACACACACTGCTGGGGGTGACTCGGTGATGTGGAATTTTCTGCATCCTGGCATCTGTGTTTTCTGCCCTGCCTTTCATGAGCATCTTTTCCCACCAGGACAGAAATGTTATTCAGGAACTGAACATTATTCCTAAGTACAAGTGTGTGAGGTGAGGGGAACTATGGGTTCACGTCTTCCATATTGGGAGTGTGAGTGTGGTCACTGCTAGGAGCCAGTCCTCGGTCTTTGGGACCAGTACGTGCTCAGTGTCCCAGCGTGGCAAGCTATGTGTGTAGATGTCTCCTACTTCTCCATTTGGGAAGTACTGGCCTCTCAGGGGCCAGGGTGGCTACGTCACTACAACTGCACTGTTGTGTATGGTAACCGCCAGCCTCAGCTAGGAGGTGCGCCACAGAGAAGCATCAGAACCCTTTCATTCTGCCCACAGAGCCTCTGTTGAGCACTCAACTGCTTGTCGGGCACAGGGTTGGGCAGGTGGTGTCTGTGGAATAACCCAGGAGGGAGGTGACAGTGTGGGGACCAAGCGTGAGAGCATTTTCTTGTCATGAACAGTCACTATATATGTTCCCTTATTCTTGGATACATGTTATTTATCACATTTTAGTACCTTTAGCCATACTAGGTTGTCTGTACTCGGAGGTAGTTTTTATTTCTCAAGGGAATTGGACTGAAGGAGGCAGCTGGAGTGGTTAGAGCCGTCTGCAGCGTGCTGGGTGGACATCTCCTCTTGCAGACGTGTGTGCAGCTGGGTCTGGTTCTTCAGCATGTACTGGGGAAACTGCATGAGGCTCTGGTTTCAAAGCTGTAGAACCTGGCTGTTCTGTGTCCACCGTGGACGTGAACCGGCACCCGCCCTCCACCTGGACTCCCCCTGGTCCTCGTGGGAGGCCCGGCCCAGGAGACGGTGGAGGCACCGAGGTGCTGGGCCAGGCGACCTGTGGTCAGGGCGGCTTTCGCTGCCATTCCAGATCGCGAGTGCTGAGCCCGTATAGCAGCTGTGAGCAGAGGCAGACTTGCTGATTCCGCTGCTGTGGCCCAGGGGGGCGCGCATCGGGCACCTGGAGGTCAGACCCGGAGCCTGCTGCAGAGCGCTCCAGTGTTGCTCCCGGCCTGGGTGGAGCATTCTTCTCCAGTTCCTTGCCGCATCCGTGCGGGAACTTGGGATCCGACCCCGCAGCAGGGGTAACCTGTGTCCGTCAGACGTGTGCAGAGCAGCTTAGAGCACAGGGGAGCACGTGCTGCCTGCGAATGGCCCTGCATGCTTGCGTGCTTATGTACGACTGCGTGCGTCTGCGTACAGCACTGTGTGCGTGCGTCCTTATGTACGGCTGCGTGCGTCTGCGTACAGCCCTGTGTGCGTGCGTCCTTACGTGCGAGCAAGCGTGTTTCTACGTACTATGCGTGTGTACGCCCTTACGTCAGTGTAGTCGTGCTTGTCTTAGTCCATGCGTGAATGCATGTGGGTGGGGCTAGCCCACAGCTTACAGCTAGGCCGTGGAGGCGGCGTGGCCTCTGCGAGATGCTGAGAAGGGGGTTCCCGAAGAGGGTTCCTGAGCTCGTCCCTGCCCTTCCTCTCAGGTTACCACTACAACGACCTGGTATCCCCACAGTATCTGAGCCTCATTGCCAACCTGTCTGGCTGCACGGCCCACCGGCGCGTGAACAACTGCTCCGACATGTGCTTCCACCAGAAGTACCGGACGCACGACGGCACCTGCAACAACCTGCAACACCCTATGTGGGGTGCCTCGCTGACCGCCTTCGAGCGCCTGCTGAAGTCCGTGTACGAGAATGGTTTCAACACGCCTCGAGGCGTGAACCCGGGCCGGCTGTACCACGGGCACCCGCTCCCCATGCCCCGTCTGGTGTCCACGACCCTGATCGGCACGGAGGCCATCACGCCGGACGCGCAGTTCACCCACATGCTCATGCAGTGGGGCCAGTTCCTGGACCACGACCTGGACTCCACGGTGGTGGCGCTGAGCCAGGCGCGTTTCTCCGACGGGCAGCATTGCAGCTCCGTGTGCAGTAGCGACCCGCCATGCTTCTCGCTAGCCATCCCGCCCAACGACCCGCGCGTCCGCAACGGCGCGCGCTGCATGTTCTTCGTGCGCTCCAGCCCCGTGTGTGGCAGTGGCATGACCTCCCTGCTTATGAACTCTGTGTACCCACGGGAGCAGATCAACCAGCTGACGTCCTACATCGACGCCTCCAACGTCTACGGGAGCTCAGAGCACGAGGCCCGCGCCGTGCGCGACCTAGCTAGCCACCGCGGGCTGTTGCGCCAGGGCATCGTTCAGCGCTCAGGGAAGCCGCTGCTGCCCTTCGCCGCTGGGCCGCCCACCGAGTGCATGCGCGATGAGAGCGAGAGCCCCATCCCGTGCTTCCTGGCCGGCGACCACCGCGCCAACGAGCAGCTAGGCCTCACCAGCATGCACACACTGTGGTTCCGTGAGCACAACCGCGTGGCCGCCGAGCTGCTGGCACTGAACCCGCACTGGGACGGTGACACCCTGTACCACGAGGCCCGGAAGATCGTGGGCGCGCAGATGCAGCACATCACCTACCAGCACTGGCTCCCCAAGGTGCTGGGCGAGGTCGGCATGAAGATGCTGGGCGAGTACCGTGGTTACCAGCCGGGCGTCAACGCGGCCATCTTCAACGCCTTCGCCACGGCCGCCTTCCGCTTCGGCCACACGCTGATCAACCCAGTGCTCTACCGGCTGGACGAGAATTTCCAGCCCATTGCGCAGGGCCACGTGCCGCTCCACAAAGCTTTCTTCTCCCCGTTCCGCATCGTGAACGAGGGTGGCATCGACCCTCTGCTCAGGGGCCTGTTCGGTGTGGCCGGGAAGATGCGCGTGCCCTCGGAGCTGCTGAACACAGAGCTCACAGAGCGCCTCTTCTCCATGGCACACACGGTGGCCCTGGACCTGGCGGCCATCAACATCCAGCGTGGTCGCGACCACGGCATCCCGCCCTACCACGACTTCCGCGTCTACTGCAACCTGTCCTCGGCTCACACCTTCGAGGATTTGAGAAATGAGATCAAAACCCCCGAGATCAGGGAGAAACTCAGGCGGTGAGTTGGAATAAACCAGGGTTTTGTGTCTTGCTGGTAAACGTTAGGTGGGGAAAGACAACCAAGCCGGGCATGAAGAGTGCAACTGTCCGTGAGTTTGGGTGTCCATTTGTGCAGCTGGGAGGTCAGAGAAGCCCTGGAGGCAGACACTGAGCAGGGGCCTGGGGTTGGCTTCTGTGGCTGCGCTAGTGTGGGGAGGATTTATTTTTTTTAAAAAAGCCTTTTTCTGAAGACTCACTACAGGTTTTTGGGGCTGTGCAAACTCACCCGGGAGTGAATTACTAAGTCTTCTGTGTGCTCTAGAGGAAAAATGACTTTTCACTGGTGATTTATTGCACGTTGGGAAGGAATGAACATTACGTTCTCCTGAGTGGAGCGTGGCCCGGTGTTTGTTTCAACAGTGGTATGAGGTTGCTGGCGTTGGTCACTGCACTCTGCTGGGCAGTGACGTTTTTTGGTCAGTTTCACTTCATGGTTTGGCTGAACCATCTTATTTATGTGTGTAAATGTCCTCCTTTGTTTTTTTCCGGACAGATGCCTATTACATCATTGTCATTTCTCTCACTTGACAAATTTATTTCAGAGAAGTTGGAGGAAACGTGGCTGCAGAGCCCAGGGGCCTGCACTCTGGCCTGCTGAGCACCACCGGGTGCCCTGAGCAGGCAGGGTGGGGGGAGGGGGTCCTTTTCCTTCTGGACAGAAGTTCCTTGCTTGAATCCGGTGCCCAGCTTGGTCCAGCAGGGCTGATCTGGTGGAGACCCCGGGAGGCATGGTGGAAGAAAGGAGGACCCCATCCAGAGCTTCCTTTGGGAAAGGCCCTCGGGCAGTTCCGAGAGAGTACTCCGAGCCCTGCCCAATCGGGGAAGCAGACAACATGAAGGCCCTTTCTGACTCTTAGTTCCACATTTTTATCTGAGCTAGAAGTTTGGCGTGGGTGTCCTGGAACTTGGAGACAACGAGCACAATTGCCCTTCCCTGAGGGACTGAGTTCTGGTTTCAGCAATGTTGCCGCCCTCTGCTTGGTGGCAGTCGGCACTGGGACTGAGCAGGCAGCCTGTCAGCCCCGTCTATCCGAGACTGGCAGAGGTGGTCACAGTGATGGGGGTGTTTCTAAGTCTGCTGGCGCTTGGAGTAGCAGTTGAGACGTTCTTTGGATGTTAGGAGAGATCACATAAGACTGATTTGTAATATAAGTTGTTAGTTTTTTCCTCCTAATTCTGTATTTCTAAGGAATTGGAGACATCTGGTGGAAATGTTTGTTTTTGAACATTTAAACCTTGCTCTTAGTTTTTTATACTAATTCTGTTTAGTAAATGTCTTCTTTATAGCAAATACATTTTCAACATATAGTATTCCATTAGTTCATAAAGATGTGCCTTTAACCATATGTAGTTTATTGTTTATACATAGTCATGAAAAAATGGCTTTATAAGAATGATTATCTCTGAGTAGTAATGAGAAGCGTGACTTTCATTTTGTTTCTATGTTTCCTTCTTATTTAAGTTTATAACAAGTATGTGTGTGTTATACATGTATACAGGGTGGGACAAAAGTGACTTTACTGTTGTGAGTATACAAAACAGAGTCTATTTTTGTATTATTGTTTGTTAAGTCTGGTATTGTTTTCAAAAGAACTGTAAACCTACTTTTTCCCCACCATGTACAGTGTGTCCGTAAAGTCATGGTGCACTTTTGATTTTAGATTGGTCCGGGGAGAACACATTTTTGAAAAGTGCATCATGACTTTATGGACACACTGTATATAAACAGAAAGTAAAAGAAATTACTTAGAGCATAGTGGATTGTGCCTTAAAGAAATAAAGGCAACTTTTCTTCGTTACGTAAAGGGCTGAATGATGTATGATGGTGATGAAGAAAAGGGACTTTTGTTCATATTTGCTGTGTGTTTTTCCAGATAAGCTTTGATAAGTAGAATTAAGGTCTTTGCATTTTTTTAGGTTATATGGATCCCCCCTCAACATCGACCTGTTCCCTGCCCTCATGGTGGAGGACCTAGTACCCGGCAGCCGCCTGGGACCCACCTTGATGTGCCTGCTCAGCACACAGTTCAGGCACCTGCGAGACGGAGACAGGTGAGTCTGAGTGAGGCAAAGGTAGCGGAGAGGGGAAGCAGCCCTTCAGGAAGCCTTTCCGGGGACTCGGGAGAGAGGAGCTGTGTGTAGCGGCCCTGTGTCCACACTCAGTGCTGAGAGGGAAGCACCGGCCTCACGCTCGTGCTGGTTGTCACAAATCCCCACTGTGGAGCTTGCCTGTCACCATGGCATCAGGACCATCACCGATTCCAGGCACTCTCAGGCCCTTTCTGTAGTTGAGTTTCTGTTCCTGGAAGTGGACAGTCTGTTTGGCAGAGCCAGGCTGGAGTTAGAGCAGCTGGGACTTCCAGCGGGATAGACCGGTTCCATTTTGTGTGATGTGGTCAGATTAGTTTCACCAAGTGGGAGGTGGTCCCCTCCTGTCACTGAGCTGTCCTGCTGGGGCCACAGGCCAAGGGCCACACAACGTGCTGAGACAGCCTGGGCGCTTCTCCGGCCTCTGCATTTTCCCTCAGGATTATTTTTGTTCAAGTGAGACGTGTGAGCCCTGTTCTGTCTCCTTCTCAGTGGCGTCTGCGTTGTTGGGAATTGGGATGGAGGACATTGACGCTGTCTCTGGGTCCCCTCTGATCTGGCTCTCTCCCGGGAGTGCAGGCTCTGGTACGAAAACCCCGGGGTGTTCTCCCCGGCCCAGCTGACGCAGATCAAGCAGGCATCCCTGGCTAGGATCCTATGCGACAATTCTGACAACATCACGCGTGTGCAGAGGGACGTGTTCCGAGTGGCGGAGTTCCCCCACGGCTACAGCAGCTGTGACGACATCCCCCGGGTAGACCTGCGTGTGTGGCAGGACTGCTGTGAAGGTACTTTCCCCAAGACCTTGTGTCCGTGCCATGGTCTTTCACCTCCCTCGCTGCCGAGACGAGCCCGGCAGTGTCGGGGCAGGGATGGCGGATGCAACACAGGTGGCTGTCGGGCCGTGTTAGGTCAGGGGTGTCCAGGCTGAGGAATCCTGGGGGACCTAAAAGTGTCCTGATGGGGGAATTTTCAGTGACGGGGGAAATGTTTGTATGAGAGCTAACATTCTAAGCAGAATAGACAAAGCTCTAGTAAGCCAGGCTGCTAGTTTCTGAGCCTGAGGCCTTGTGTGTAGCCTCACACTCACACATGACAGAGAAACATCAGAGAAGCACAGCAGACACTACTCTTGGACTTTAAAGATGTGGCTGCCTCCCAAACGTCCATCGATAACGTTCCCAAGCAGAGGGAGGTGTCAGGGCCCTGCAGGAACAAGGTGGGCTGGTTGGGAGCATAGAAGCCTCAAGGAGATGGGGAGGGGCTGCCAGTGTGGCCAGGGCGACTCTGGATGTGGCCTGTCCACACTGCCCACGGGGCTGCTATCCCCACACTGTGGCTCCTGCTTTCATTCCAACATCCCCGCTGATGGGGAGCCACGATCTTTATCTTCTAATGTGACAGTGACTTTGGCTTTATTCAAAGTATGATCAGAGACTTGTATTGTATTGAACCTGGGGACCTTCAGGACCCTTGTGTGTCACCCCACTCTTCCGTGGTGAGGACAGAGGCATGACAGTGGGATGACCAAGAGGGCCACACAGGGTGCGGCTGAAGGATAGGACCCGGGCCCTGACCCCACGGCCTCACCAGTGCCCTCTGCACATGAAGGCGCACTGAGCTCAGAGACCCAGGGAGCACAGTGGCGCGAGCTGCCTCCTCCTTTTTCTCTTCCTCTTTCTCCTCCTTCTTCCTGCAGAAACAGTCTCATAGCAGCATTACCTGCTGCTGCTGTTTCCACTAGCGTTGAAATCCGGGTTGGTAGTTGAGAGCTGTTTTTAACATCTGTGTGTGTTTGTGCATGTGCAGTCTGGTTCTGTGTCTGCCTCCGTCTGTGCTTTTTCTATGTGTGTATGTGTGTGTGGGGTGGGCCAGAGTAGGTTAATTATGGTAGAAGTAAGTATGCTAATACAGAATGAACTGTCTCATTTGTTTACAGTTGTGAGCATGCAAAACAGTTTATTCTTGAATTTGTGTTTATTACCCATTGTATTTTTATTATGATTGAGTTCTTTTGGCCCCACCCTGTATGTATACATCTAATGTAAACATGCCTGTAGCAGCTATGATGTGCGATACTGTGGGGGAATCCACATAGAAGGGAGCTAGCTCAGCTCCGACACACCCCGTTCCCAGAAATCTTCACATTCTCATCTGTTGGGAATTTGTATTTTGTTTTTAGGTTTTTAGAGACTCTTTTGCCAATTTATCCATCTCCAGCGCATTCCCTCAGGTGGGGCTGGGAGTTTGATTCCCAAGCCTGTAGAAAGTTGTCCTCTCTGAAAAACTGTTAGGAAAGCCAGTTCTCAGATACAGAAACTCCGTTTTCTGAGAACATTTCCAGGTTCCCACTAGCAGGTCAGGAAGCAGCAGGGCCAGGCTCTCTGTCCTACTCAGAAAACCCAGGGTGCTCAGACAGGACCCGTGCCAGGCTCCGCCCCTGCTGCATTGGAAGTGTTTGCATTGCCTGCTGACCGCAGGGGCGGAGCTCCTTCCTGAAACGGCACTAAGGGGACTGGGAGGTGTACTGTGGGCTTCGCCCCGAGTTCTTTCTGCAATCCAGCCTGCAGACATGACGGGGACCACATGTCAACCGTTTACTTTCTAATTCAACTTTTATAAAAGCTCCATTTAAAAGCAAACTTTCCTGCCTAACCAGGTGGTGGTGCAGTGGATAGAGCGTCGACCTGGGACGCTGAGGATCCAGGTTCGAATCCCCGAGGTTGCCGGCTTGAGCGCGGGTCATCGGCTTGAGCATGCGATCATAGACATGAGCCCGGGGTCACTGGCTTGAGCCCTAAGGTCACTGGCTTGAGCAAGGGGTCAACTGGCTCAGCTGGAGCCCCCTGGTCAAGGCACGTATGAGAAGCAATCAGTGAACAACTAAGGTGCCACAACAAAATACTGATGCTTCTCATCTCTCTCCCTTCCTGTCTGTCTCAGTCTCCGTCTCTGTCTCTCTCACTAAAATAAATAAGTAAAAGCAAACTTTCCTGAGCTGCAGCTCTTACGTCAGTGTTTTTGGTCGTCACACAATCTCCACACACAGAGAAGCCTCAGGCCAGGAAGACGCAGCCTCTTCCATTGACCAGAGTTAGACGCACAGCTTCTCTGTGGGGCTTGACAGGTCATAGGGAAGGACACGTACACACATTCACACATGTGCAGACATGCGCTTGCACATGTGCACAATTCTGAAACAGTTGCAATATTGAAATACTACAAAGCATGTCTGCACAGCACTCAAGTCATCAGTGGTGGGGTTTACCTCTTGTTCCATGTCCCTGTTCTCTCATGTGTGTTCACATGTCAGCGTGTCTGTGTAAAGACTACATTTCTTTCTAAAGTAGTTGTGGGAGCTGCAGACATTGTCCCACTCGGTAATTCCCTTAACGTTCAGGACCAAAGTGGGGAGATCCTGCGTGGGCAAAGCCGTCCTAATATCCAGGGTCATGGGCTCCCCTGCAGCCCGCGCATCACCAAGCTCACAACAGCGCCCCCTCTGTCTCCTGTCAACCAGTTCTGCAGACCCCCCTACACAGGCCTGACACTATGACAAGCAGGGTGTCAACTGTCCTCGGTCAAGAGGCCCTTGATGCCACCCTGTCTTGTCACTGGTTACACAGACTAGGATTTCGTGGTAAGAATGTGACGTCTGTGTGCGCCCCCAGAAGGGCGGGGCTCTGGAACGAAAAGGCATCTGGGTTAGGAGGACGAACGTGTTTCTTCTTTCAACATGAGCTGCTGCCCCGCCCATGAGACCAGGTGGCGGGGCTACAGTCCGCGCGTCCTCTCTTTACCACATGTGAGGGAGGGACTGGGGCGTCCTGCTTGCACAGGACGTCCTGGTACCCGGGGTCCGGCAAGTTCACACCGAGCATGTGACTGGGGGTGGGACCTGTGCCGTGGCCCAGCCGTGGCCAGGAGCTGCCTGTGGCTTGTCACACGGGGGCCCAGCCCTCTGAGAGGGTGGAGCACGTTTGTCCACTCCACCCACCCTGTGCAGCTGCCCCTTCCTCTGCAGCCTGCAGGGTCAGAACTGGAGCAGGGCCCTGTGTGACCCCGGCCCCTTTGGTGCCCAGGCCTGTCCTGGACTCTGACCCAGTGACTGACGTGGGCACAGCGTGAAATGGGACTGCTTGTGGGGTGCGTTGAATACGGGCCCGGCCCGTATTCACCAGAGACACCCCAGGCGTGAGCATGTCAGGGCGAGACTCCGAGCGTGGTGGTGGGGAACAGAGTAAGGCAGGACATGTGGTATGCAAGCCGGGGAACCATCAAGGTCAGGAGGCAAAGGCATGGCTCCTGAAACAGGTCGTCCAGGCACCAGCTTCCCCATGGAGGGCGGCACACGTGCAGGGGGCTCCTTGGTCGCCACCAGCCATGGAGCCCCACGACTTATCACGGGTATGCCAAGAAGACCTGCTGTTTGCCGGGAGGTACCTGGCTTCTGTGTGGTCATGCAGCTGACATGTCCCTTCACGCTCTCGCAGACTGCAGGACCAGGGGCCAGTTCAGCGCGTTCTTGTATCACTTTCGAGGCAGGCGGTCCCTCGAGTTCAGCTACCAGGAGGATGAGCTGGCCCCCCGGGCAGGGCCTGGGGAGACACACAGGTATGCCGTTCCTGAGAGTCAGGTGTCTGCGCTGCAGGCTAGTCCCTGGGTGGGAGAGACATGCTGATGGCTGCTGCACAGTCTCGGTCCGGGTGCGGGCATGGGCTCAGCAGCCTGAGGTGTGAGCGTGAGCGGGGAGTCCATTGTGACGTGCTGAGGGGTGTCTGCTCCCCCCCCCCCCCCGGCAGTGTCGGGAAACACAGCAGACGTCCTAGGAACGCCACGTCCACCGCCTACG
Organism: Rhynchonycteris naso; assembly: GCA_037038555.1. Taxonomy (NCBI): domain Eukaryota; kingdom Metazoa; phylum Chordata; class Mammalia; order Chiroptera; family Emballonuridae; genus Rhynchonycteris; species Rhynchonycteris naso. The sequence goes on from CM073001.1 coordinate 110,494,314, forward strand.
AGCACCCGCAGGTCCCAGGGACAAGTGACTTCAGGGACTTTGTTCTGGAGATACAAGAGACCATCACAGACCTCAGGAAACAGGTACGACGTCCCAAGTGTCCGTCCCTAGCTTAGCACATACATGTTCATATGTGAGGACAGACTTGTTTCTGTGTGACCACAAAGTTGTAACACGTCTTACTGGGAACGCAGGGGACATCTTCTTGTCTGTTTGCTCTTCTCCTGGCTTGTCTTAAGCTGAGCCATGCTACGGCTCTCGGTTTCCTGGTGATGAGGACCCTCGGCCAGAAGGCTGGCCACTGTGGACAGGTGTGAGAATCGCTGGCCGAGCAGCCATGCAGACCGCAGTGTGAACAGGCCTGGGTGTGAGGCCACGAGGGAGACCAGACCTCAGTCCTGCTCTACAGCCACCTCCTTGGGATTGGTGACGCTCTGGTCCTCCGGGAGACCCAGAGGTATTCTGAGGTCAGCCCATCTGGATGTGGGGCAGGGCACCAGCAGCTGGAGTCTGAGTTGAAGGACCAGGTGTTTCCCAGGCTCTTCACTGAGGATCTGCAGAGTTTTGCAAAAGGAAAACAAAAACGAAAAAACAATGGTTTTCCCTCCCACAGCCCAAAGCGCTAACAAATGTCTTAAGGGCCTCTCCTGGCGGGGCCCATATAGCAGGAAGAAGCCCCATCAGCTGGAACCAGGGAGACAGGCTGGCTCCTGAAACAGGGCATCCAGGCACCAGCTTCCCCATGGAGGGCATGCAGGGTGCCCTGGGGACTGCCCAGGGAGGGTGGGGCAGGGTCCCGAGACCGTTCCTGGGGGGGATGATCTCTCTGCCATTGCAGGGTGGTCACAGTCTTCACTCCTTACACCTGGTTTCAGGACAGTGGCCCAGCAGGTTCCCAGAGCAGAGATCCCACATGCTCTGGGAACTCTGACCCCTGCCGCTGGGGCGGGGCTAGGGGCATGGGAAGGGCTCCATCACCTCTGGCTCTGGTTCAGTTCATGCTGGTCCTCTCCCAGGCGAGTGGGTCTGAGTTCTGGCTCTGGCTTTTCATGGGTGGGGCACAGCCAGCAGTGAGGGCGCCTCCAGCCCCCAGGGCCTATGTTGTGCCATGGCCTGCAGCTCCTGCTGCCCCTCCTTCCTTCATGAGGGGACAGTGACATCGAGTGTCTGCAGTCCTATGGCTGCAGCCTCGGTGACTAGAGACAGAGGTGGCTTCAGGTTGCTATGTCTGAGACTTTCCCAGAACGGGTGACGGATGCCGTACAAGAGCCATTCCAGGCATGGGATCGAGGTGGTGTGACCCTGGGTAGGGTGGCCATTGCGCACACTGGATAACATGGCCCTGGGAGGTGGTGGCAGGCAGTGACCCCATGGATGTGGGAGGTCTGAGTGTGGAATCTATCCCTGGCCACTCCTGCCCTCCATCAGTGTGCCACCTCGCTTCTGGTCACAGGCCTCTTGGGTGGGTCACAATGTCTGGTGCATTAGGGACCCTCCAGGTCTCCTCTGTGGTCGCTTGAGATTTGGTTCCTGTGACAGCAAACCCAGTGGCAGCGGTTTTGAGGAGGAAGTTTACTTTCTTCTCAGGAGGCTGGAGGGAGACGGGCCAGGCTGCGGGACACCCACATGCCAAGCCGAGTCTCCAGCCACTGTCACCTGGTCAGCACCCAGTGGAGGGACCGAGGAAGGGGCTCCCCTCAGGAAGTCCTGCTATTGGAATTGGTAGCTGGTTGCATCCCACCTTTCCTTTGAAAGCCCAGGGCAGGAGGTCTCTGTCACCCGAGTAGTTCTGCTCACAGTGCTGCGAGGACGTCTGTTCCTTTTCACTTCCCACTGACCTTACGTCAGGGTGAGGGCACTTCTGACCTGGGGTGTGGCTTCGGGTCTAGTGGCCATCAGCTAGCGAATGAGCAGCTTTGAGCTTCTCTAAAGTCCTCAAGGCATTTGTCTGCATCCTGCTCGTCATGGGCACCGGCTCTCAAGAAGGAGAGCTCAGGCCAGGACCAAGCCATCTAGACTGACCATGGCCGTGTTGGTTCCGCAGATAAAGAAACTTGAGTCTCGGCTCAACACGGCCGAGTGCACTGACGCAGACGGCCAGCCCCACGCGGACGGCGCCCAGTGGAGACGGGACGTGTGCACCCTCTGTGAATGCCGCGTAAGTATGGCCTTGTCCCAGGACCCAGCTCGGACTCGGCTGAAGAGCCCTGAGCTCCCAAGCAGCCGGTCAAGTAGTCAGCGATGCTCCGCTCACTGGTGGAGTCTCTTCCCTCCTCCCTCCTCCTTGGGGGGCGCAGGCTCTTCCCTGGCTGTTGTCAGGGTTGACCTGCCCATCCCAGACCCTGGCCAGCCACAGGTGTTCACACCTGCAGGGAGGGCTGGTCCTGCCAGGCAACTCCGGGCATGGGAAAGTGGACATGGACTCTGCTGGCTCCTAGTGATGGGGGGTCTGGCTGCAGCCCAGGCTGGGCAGCAAGCTCAGGGCAGAGCATTAGGGGACAGGATGGGACCAGAGAGGTCAGACTCTGCATAGGGTTGGACCACAGGGGAGAAATGGGGGCGATGCATGGGATTGTCTGGGAACTGACCAGCCTGGCACCACCCGTCTCCCTGCAGGACAGGCAGATCACCTGCTTCGTGGAAGCTTGCCAGCCAGCCAACTGCCCCAAGCCTGTGAGAGTCGAGGGAGCCTGTTGCGCGTTCTGCCTGCAGGACACCTCGGGGCAGCGGCCTTAGGCCGTCAGTGCTCCTCAGAGCCCCTCCAAGCGTCCCTGAGGTCGCCAGTCAGGGCAGAGTATGCAGGTCGGAGACAAGGACTCAGGCACCTCGTGGCCGTGTCAACGGACGTCTCAGAAATAGTGCAGGGGCTCGGATGGGACAGGAGCGCTCGCCGAGTGGGAGACCTCGCCACAGACACGTGGGCAGGAGCAGACACGAGTCATAACTTCATGTTAGATTCTCAGGTTTTTATTTAATTTTTTAAAATGAGAAATTGGTGCTACTATTAAATTGCACAGTTAAATCATTTGGGCTCCTAAAGTGATTTCCCTGAATGCCACCGTTTCTTCTCAACTGAAAGCTACCCCACTTGGCCCAACATGAGGAGCCTGCGGACCAGTGCCCAGAGTCCGCATTTGAAGAGGACGTCGGTGTCCAGCACACGGAACAGTCTTATGTGCGTGTCCTGGTGGCACCGGCTCCGGCGCCCCTACCCCGGGCCCTGCCGGGTCCTCTGCCCACCCACGTGCACCAGCAGCTGCTCACGGAACAGGCTCCCCACCTGGCACCGGCATACTTGCGGCCTCTGCTCCCTTCCTATGTGGCTGAGGTCATCAAGCCCTAGTGAGCAACAGGTGCGTTCGCTAACCTGAGGACCAGCTGCGAGCCTCCCCACGCAGCGGCACAGCCGTGGGGCTGTTCCCACCAAGCGCACAGAAGGATCCGCGCTTGGGCTCTGTCCGCCAGCGAAGTGTACACATGGGGAACCTCCTGACTCCAGGTCGCATGAGTGCCTTCCAGAAACAGCTTTCTAACCTCGTTGGCATCACTGCGTGAGCGCGGCGTCTCGTGAACCGGTCCGCATGCCCGGCCTTTGGTGTGGCCAGAAATCGCTTCCACTCTTCAGTGAAAAGCAACTATCATACCTCAGGGTCATGCTCAGCGTTTAATTGACCAAAATCCTCCTGTCTAGTTCCACGTACAGCGTGGTCTGTGTCCTAAGATGTGTGTGCACGTCCAATTTCACAGACGTCTACTTGAGTGCCCACCGCGGGCTGGGTGCTGGCCAGATGCAAGTGAGGCCTGCCTGTCCCTCCAGTGGGGCAGGCGGCTTCCACACGTGGTAGGGGAAGGGCACGTTCACAGTGGGTGTTGCCGGGCGGAGTGGTGGCAGGTCTAGGTGGTCAGCAGGTGGGAGGCAGTGTCAAAGTCTGGTCTTGGTCCAGTGTGGGGACCCCAGTGCGTACCACCTGCCACGTCGCGGGGGTAGTGTGAATGTCCTTGCCGTAAGCATAGTTACAGTGGATTTAAACATGGTCAGCTGAACCTCTTAGCCCAGTGTCACTGAGGGATGGGCCGTTTCAGGGCGCACGGGACTTCTTTTGAAATACGGAGTCCAATTGGATGTGTTAGAAAGGTTCCTGAAAACGGAAATGGAGGACTTGGTGTAAAAGCCGGACGGTTCTGTACGTTGCTCAGGGGTTAAGCGTAGCAGACCCCAATTTTTCGAGTGTGCTGGTGTCTGTGGGCACCTTGGGGACATGCACGTGGAGACGGCATGAGCAAGTGTCCGAGGGGGGTGTCCAGTAGAGTCTGCAGCTGCGGGAGGAGGGACGGTCTCAGGTGTGGGGGACACTTGGGCAGTGGGTGGCCCCCCGGCACCGGGAAGGAGGGGTGTGTGCTGGCAGCAGAGTGTACATGTTCATTTACCTTCCTGACTGTTCCCCACAGCACGTGCCTCTTGTAATCAGTACGTTACCAAAGAGATGTTTGCACTATGTAACGATGCCTTTCAATTTGAATAAACGGCCGTGTTTTTGGATGAAGAGTGAGTGTTTGTTTCCCACAGCCCATCCTGGGGCTGTGTTCAGGGCATTTGATATTTAGGGAGAAAATGTGCTTTCTGCTAATTTGCACAGAGTCTTACTTGACACTGTTTTCTGGTTCAGTATTTCCCTACCCAGCTGTAGCCAGGAGACCTGGATTTTTGGAGAGGGAGGAGCAGAGAGGTCAGGGGAGCAGGCCCAAAGCCGGCCAAGGCTTCAGCAGGTTTTAGGTCTAGTCCATAATTACAGGTGAGGGAAAGTGGACCCAGAGGCACCTGGCCACCTGCAGGTGAAGAGCAGGTCTGGGGCCTTCTGGTCAGGCCTGGGCATGGTGCTGGGCAGCTGGTCTGTTGCTGGGGCCGCGTCTGTCCTCATGCATTTCCATCTCTGTGGCAGCCCTTTCTGAAGAGGACCCAGCCACACTGCATCCCTGCGGGTCACCATCCTGACTTTGTCCAGCATCATTGTGACTTGCGCAGCCCTGAGCAGACAATGTCCTTGCCTCTGAAGCTGTCAAGTTAGGCCTTGATGTGTGAAACATGGTGCACTTCCTTTCTGGTGTGTTTGTGGTGACGAGTATTACCGAAGCCAGAATGCCGAGGTGTTGACTGCGAGGCACACTGGGAGCCCAGGGCCCACAGTTGTTGTGATTGCCGAGAATGACCGGGTCTTATCTGCTGTCTCAGTGTCCGGGCTGCTTTGTTCCGAGAAAGGAAGCCCAACCCGGAAGACCTCACGTCCCTTTGTCCTTCCCACAGAGCCTCCCCTCCTGTCCTAATGGTTCCCCTGACATAACAACATGAACTTGAAGGGGCGTTTTTTCCATTATAATTCTGAATGTCCGCCTAATTGCTAGTCCAGATAGCTCCTCCAGGAAGCCCCTTTTTCCAAGAATAGTTATTGGGCAGGGAGTATCTTCTGGACCTCTGTGGTTTGCAGTGACCACCCACGTGTCCTGGGGCAGCTTTTCTATGACATTTAGGGAAGGGAAGGAGTGAGTCTTCTTTACACACTCTTTTCTTTCCTGACGTTGAGCAGTAATGTAGGTGTCCAGGAAAATGTCATCTCCGACGTGGTTTACCTAACAGGCAGTCTGTTTGAGGGTGATTAGCCCTCCATGAAAAGCCCTGAGGGCCACAGCTGCATGATGTCGCTGTCACGTGCTTTTCAAATTCCCTGCATCCTTCTCAGCACCTGACCAGCTTTCTTGTTTTGTCCTCGCTTGTAAAACAAGTCAGGAACCAGATGCTGGTTGTGGCAGAATGACTTGTGGGCAGCTGTCCTTGGAGAACGCACCCAGAAAACCCTGTTTGTGTGTGTGCTTTAGGGATCACCGCATCAGGAACTAAGAGAGCAGCTGCCACCATCACTTCTTATGCAGGAAGGGAAGGAACAGCACACTGCTCGCTGCCTGCCCCCGGCACATCTGAGTGTGGGCTGCGGGTCCCCTCCGTGCCTCAGAACTGGGGGCCCACGGCTCAAACCCGCTTCTTCTGACACAGAGGGTAGATGTATTCCATTTCACCAAACTCTGTGAGCGAACACCTGTGTTGAATTAAAACGAGCTTGTCCCGTGCCCTGCCCCTGAGCGGTGGGACTGTAGTTCATCAAATGATCCTCAGACCCTGGGGGTGCTGGACTCCAGTCCCGGCCGCGGCTTGGGGGACTCGCGGCCTTTGCAAAGCCGCTGAACCTCTGCCTCTTGTTACCTTCCTGTTTGTAAACCAGAGATGGTTGCACGTCCCGCCTCGTTAGCGGCCGGTAACCGGCGTGCTCACTCTGAGCGTCAGGCACAGAACCAAGGCTCAGACCACGTGGGACTGGCATTCCATTACCTCTCAGGGGTTCCCACAGTTAGTCCTGAGGGACCACACACGGTAGTGGAGGTTTTCCTACAAACAAGGATTCGCTGGAAGTCCGGGCTACCTCAGTTTGACTGCAGCCATGCTTTGATGAGAAGCCCTCTCACGTGACCCAGAATGTCTGGGTTCAGAGGCCAGCGGCCGAGGTCAGGATCTTTTAAAAGGTGCAGCACCCTGGCATACAGGATCCCCATCCCTGCTGACATGGCCCATGGGCCTTTTTATTTTTGCAGATGACATGCCAGGAGGCGAGAGTGCTTCAGCCTCAGGACTTGCTGTTTGCTCTGAGGTTATATAACCCCCTGAGCCTGTAAGATGATCTACCTTGTAAGAATTATTTTTTGAAGTAAACACAGTAATGTCAGTGAAACAATAAATGTTCGAGTTGCTGGGAAGCCGTCTGTGTGCCGGGCTGGGGGTTGGCACCCGCACACCCCCTACCCCTTGCCTGGCACCCTGGGCTCCCGTTCTGCAAACAGGGAGCCTGGTGTGAGGCCCTCAGGGTGCAGGCCGGCAGCTTCGTCCCCTGAGGCTAAATGGGGATACACCTCTCTACCACACCCCAGGGTTGGTTGTCTGGTTCTGTGGACCCTGTGTGCAGATACCCCCTGTGGCCCGTGTTGGAGGTGCTGCGACTGGCGAGGACAGCTGAGGGGGTTGGTGCCAATGAGCAATGAGTCACCTCACAAGTCCCTTGGACCTGATTCATTTATCAAACATTTTCCCGTGTGTGTTTTTGCCTTCTCCCGCCTCCTGCGTGACATGTCTGTGGGCGACAGCGTATCTCACGAAACAAAGGTGCTTCCTCCGGATTTGTTCAAGGTCCCTGTGGAGGTTGGACTTCCTGCCATTACCTCCAAGTGTGATCTTTGCCCAGCAAGACTTGTTGGTGACCTGAGCTGTCCGTGAACCAAGGAGTCTTCGGCATTTTCCAGCCAGGGCTGGTCGCCGGTGGGTCTGTCTCGTGTGTCCGGGTCCCGCTTCTCTGGACGCCTCTGTGTCTCCTCTTATCAGGAGCCCCCACCTGCCCATGTAGTGGTCCACACGGACAGCAGGGATTCTGCTCCCAGGCTTCCTTTGCATTCCACCGTCCTTTCTGGGGCCTTGTGTCTTCGTGTTGACAAAGTGGCTACTGGGGCTCCAGCCACTGTCTTTTCCAAGCATCCAGAAGGGCCAAGAGCAAATGGGTGCCTCCTAATTGAGCTTGTCCCCTTTTAAGATGTTCCATAGGTATCCCACCAATAGGAATTCTTTAAGTGAGAAAATTGCCACAAACAGCCTTTGTATTTCTGTCTGCATGTTGTGGCTTAAGAAGAGAGTCTAAATTGTTCCCCTCAAAATCTCCAGCACAGGGGTCAGGGTGCATGCAGCAGATTCTTAGGGCGCCTCCTTATTAGTGCGACAGGTAGGTTCAGAATCAGACCGTAGGGCTGGGGACTCGAACAAGGACTGGGTACAGGGGTGTGGGCCGTGGCCTCAGAGGGGGCGAGGGGCTGAAGAGGAGCTGGATCAGCTTCCAGCTGGCACCTCGCCCCTGGTTGCCCTGGTGTCGGGACACCCATGGATGAAACCCCAGCCCCGCTCGCGAGTTTGGGCGGCTGCTGCCCTGTGCCTGGTGTGGGAGGAGTGGCTTCTTCCTGGTGCCCGTCCATTCCTGGTGGCTCCTACTTGGGACTCAGGCCCTGCAGTGTACAAGACACCAGGGTTTTGGGGGTCAGGGGAACCGAGGGGCAAGCTGCCTTGTCACCATGTCCCACCTGTGTAGGGGCGGGCATGGTGTCCCAGGGCCACCTGGGTAGTGCAGCTGTGCTCTCACGTTCTTACGTCGTCTTGCCCCAGGGTCACTCAGTGACTTCTAGGCACCTCCAGGGCCTGCTCTGGAGTCACAGAGAAGAAAGCCAGCCCAGTTCCAGGCTGGGCACCAGCTGCACAGACTGAGGTCCTGGGAAGAAACTGAGGGGCTGTGTGGGGAGACGGGGGTTTGCCTTGACCCCTGGAATCCCTCTGCCCATTGTGTGGACACAGACATTCTTCCCATGAGAAAACCCTCATGCACAGGGATGCCAGCCTCTCTGCCACTGGGGAAAGAGGCCCCAGGCCCCCAGCCAGCTCACCAGCCCTTGGGCGAGGCCTCCCAGGAAGAGGCTACTGCCTTCAGGGGTGTTGCCCTCACTGGGACCCCACTCCAGCAGCCCCACTCGCCATGGAAAAGGCTCTGTGTGCTGACCCTCCCCCACCCAGCTGCCCACTGTGCAGCAGCCTGAGTGTCCCAGGGTTGGGGCAGCGCTGGGCCTGCCTCATCGGACATGTGGGAAACCAGGGCCCTCCTCTCTGCCAAGGCCCTCTGGCACAGAAGCCCATTGTTTCCAGGTTGGACCCTGGGGGCCGTGGTAAGGCCTGCTGCCTGGCTGCGTTGACTTTGCAGGGTACTGGGCAGCCAATAGGGCTGGGGCCTCGTGGGGCACAGCTGTCCACAACCAGATGACATGAGTTGTCCACAAAGAAAGCCAGGGCGGGAAGTGGTGCTAGACCCCGTGTCCCTCTGGAACTGGCACAGCGGGCAGCCTAGTCCCGTCTCTGCTCTCCGGGAGATGGGAACTTGCTAACATCCTAAGAAAGGCTCTGAACCCACCAAGGAGTCGCAGATACAGGAGTGAGGCAAGCGCCAGGCTCGGCCCCACGTCCACAGGGGACATGCAGGCATGGTCACTGTACCCGAGGTGGCAGCCTCTCTCTTCCCAACGGGGGGCCCCACGTCCACAGGGGACATGGGGATGGTCACTGTACCCGAGGTGGCAGCCTCTCTCTTCCCAACGGGGGGCCAGGCAGTCACACACACTGTCTTTGCAGTGCTCACAACCTGCCCAAGCCCAGGGGTGAGGGGAGCTTCCCCTGGAACTGTAGGACAGTGGCATTTGGGGGTATGAAAGGGTGTGACAAGCTTCTCCCCAGCTGGTCATTTGGCCTCTGCTTGAACGCCTTCAGTGATGTGGAGCTCATCCTTCTGTGGCATTCTATGTCTTCTGGGTCAGGTGTAAGTAACTACTACATGAACATGATTTTCTTAGGTTGAGCCAAAATGAGTTTCTCTGTCACCTTCCGGGGCTACCCAAGTGTTCATCATGGATACACACAGCACTTCTCTGGAGCGGCTCCAGGTGACAGGTGCTAGTTCCATACATGTTACTGAAATGACTCACCGCTGTAGTCAGCTCTGACCCCTCAGTCACGCCCACGCTGGGCCAAGGAGCGACTGAGGCCAGTGGCTACATGTCCTCAACTCGGCTCATTTCTTAAGGACATTTCATCCTCCCATTCTCAAATGTGAAATGCTCCTGCATCTATCCATGGTTTCTTTATAGGTACCTAATGTTTTGTAGTTTTTTTCTAAAGGCTTTGCGCATTTTTCTCACATGTTATTGTTATGCTAATATAAGTGCTATTTTTTTTTAATTCATTTTCTAGTTATGTGTTGTGTATATACAGAAATGCAACTGAATTTTGGGTGTTGACTTTGTATTCAAAAATCCAGATGAATTCAGTTACAAATCCTAATAGTTCTTTTAAGATTTTTTTTTTTTTTTGTACATTTCTGAAGTGAGAAGTGGGGAGGCAGAGAGACAGGCTCCTGTCTCCATAACGTCAGCCTCATCTTCTCTTCACATCCCAGGTTAGTCTGACAGAACCCAGTGTCCTTTTCTCTCTGGAGGACGAGGTCACAGGGTGCATGTCCCTCTGACCCCTGGCTTTCCCAAGCTCCTGCCTATGATTCCTGCGTGGGGGGCCGCTCCAGCTGGGCCAACGGGGGTTTCCCACCAGGCCCTGAGGTGTTTACCAAAGCATCCCTCTTTCCTATAGTGACACCCTCAGCCACATGCACAGCCCCCCAGCTCTCACCAACGCCTTGTCCCCGGGGCATGTGTCCCATCAGCTCAAGTGACAGCCGAGGTGCAGCGCAGCCCCAGAGCGGAGTTCCATGAGCCTGATCTTGTTTCTGTTAGAGACAGTCTACGGGCTGTTTATTCATCAACCTAGAACCACAGCCAGCAGCATGCATGACTGGAGGAGGCGTGTGTGACAAGGGCACTTTCTCCGTCCAGCATGTCACAGCCAGCAGCACTGGGACCAGTGGACAGCATTCAACACTGTGTCTGGGGCCACTTGACAGTGTGGTTCCCACCAGTGCCACCGCTTCAACTGGACAGTGTTACCTTCTGGAGCAGCCGCGGTCCCCACTGTGTGTCCTGCACTCAGGCACTGTTCTCACTGTCTGAGGGCAGCATGGAGAGAGCCAGTCAGCAACAGCATTCCGTGAGAGGGACAGCGAGCTCTCTCAGGGACGGTGAGCTCATGGCAGCACACGGGCCCCGAGCTCCATGGACAGACTCGTGCACACCTCCACCCTCTACAGAAATGGTTTCTGTGGCTTCTGCTTTGACGTGGAGGTCGGATGAGGTGGCACGTCTGTCCCGGATGCTGGCGAGTGCATCAGGACTCTGGAAAAGCTGCAGGGTCCAGAGCATCCAAGAAACACTGCGTTTAGAGAAATGGGCACAGGACACGAGAGGTCAGCTCCTTCTTTCTCACTTTATTATAAAATTTTTAGAAATTGTAAAGGACCTTTGAGTGACCCTTGATCCCCTTCATGTTACAGGTAAAGCTGAGGTGAGGTCGGGGAGTGTAAGGTGCCCGCGAGAGCTCGTGCCCACCTGTCCTTCCTTCCCTCCCTTCCTCCCTCTTTCCACAGCACCACAGATGCCCAGGACACGGGCAGACACAGCCCTGTCTGCAAGGACACGGGGCTTGGGTGCCAGCAGTGCTCTGGGAAGACTGGTGTGAGAACGTTTGCAGGCTTGAGGACAGAGACTGCTGAGATGAGGACACACAGGGGTCCCCGTGGGGAAGTGCCAGCTGCCACTGGAAAAGGACCTCAGCTTGACGGCATGTGGGAGTGTGGAGGTGTCCTGGGCTGACTGGGCCTAGCACGACAAGGAGAAAGCCAGGCCAGGTGGCTATCTACCAAACCTCCATGGTCCCAGCAGCCCCAAGGAAGCCACCAGCCCAGACGCTGCTCTAAACCTGGTCCTCGCAGCTCCCAGCTGGGGGACTCTGCAGAGCTGCTTCTCTGGTGGGAACAGCCAGGCTGTCGTCCTCAGTGAGGGCTGTCCAGAGAATCTAGGACCCCTCGGGGCTCCCTGACCCAGTGACTAATGGGGCCCGGGAGGCCGGACAGCGTGGACATGTCAGGGAGCTCAGGGCAGCCAGCACATGGCACAAGATGGGCCATCGTGGCTCTTTGGTGTCAGGCTGATTCTGGGAGAAGACACTTCCCAGCACAGAACCCTGCATGACAGAGGACTTCAGGAAGGTGGTGTGGCGGGGGACTGAGGTGCCTGGAGATGGTCAGTGTTGCTTTTCCTTTCCAGCCTTCAAGTTCATGGGCTTCTGGAGTTTATTACTTTTTAAGAGCGAGTATGGCCCTGGCTGGTTAGCTCAGTTGGTTAGAGGGTAGTCCTGAACAAGGTAGGCTGTGGGTTCGATCTCCATCAGGGCACACACAGGAAGCAACCACTGAGTGCACGACTGAGTAGAACAACAAGTGAACGCTTCCCTTCCCCCTCCCTTGTCTCTCCCTTCCTCCTTCCCTCTCTTCCCCTTCCCCTCTCTCTCTAAAAATCAATAATAAAATTAAGTCCTGGCCAGATAGCACATTTGTTTGGGGCATCACCCAGAAGCGCAGAGGCTGCTGGTTCGATACCCAGTCAGGGCACACCCAGGAGCAGCTCCATGTTCTTGTTTCTCTGACCCTCTCTCCCTGCCTCTCCCTCTTTTCTTTTTTTTTTTAAAGTAAGCCTGAAAATGTTTGGCAGTAAATTACCAAAGACTCCCAGGAGAGCTTGACCAGGTGGTGGTGCAGTGAACAGAGCGTCCAAATCAGATGCTAAGGACCCAGGTTTGAAACCCGAGGTTGCTGGCTGAGCGTGGGGTCACTGTCTCTGCTGGAGCACCAGTCAAGCCACACATGAGAAAGCAATCAATGAACTGGAGTTCTACAACTAGGAGTTGATGCTTCTTATCTCCCTCCCTCGCTCTCACTAATAAATATATAAAATTCCTGAAGACTTACAGCAGAATGGAGAGAATGGAGTCCTGCATCCCACCGGGAAACAGGTGACTTTTCAGTGTTGGGTCCCAGGTTCTGCACGGAGTCTGTCGTGCGCAGACAGTGGCCCCTCCTGGTGACCCCGCAGCACTGGCGGTGGGAAGGTCAGCGTGGTTCCAGGGGAGCCTGGAGTTGGCCGAGCGACTGTGGGTCAGGCGTCTGGTGGAGTCAGCCTCCAGTGCGGCCTGAGCTGCAGGGGGCCGCTGAGCAGCAACACCAGGAACTGATTCCCCTTCAGCGCCTGTTACTGATGAGCCAGTGCGCCCTGCAGGTGGAGGGGACTGGGAGGGGCCTGGCTGGGGTTGGGGGGTGGTGGGGGCTGGAGTTAAGGAAAGGGGAAAATTAGTTAACTAGGGGAAGGTGGAGTTAATTAGGTGATTAGAATGGCGTTTTCCTTGGAGTGTAGGGTTAAAGGAATGTTCTCCGTACCAGAGGTGAATTAAGGTCGGTTAAGGCCCCGGGCACAGAAAATATTGGGCCGCTTAAAAAAAGAGAAACAGGGAAAATAGAAATACATGTTAATCATATTTTTACATAAGTAAAAAATATGCACTATTCATGTTAAAACTGCACATATGAAACCAAACTTGGTGTCATTAGAAAAAAGTGTCAAGTTGGGGTTTTGTGGGGCCCTTGAGAAGTCGGGGCCCAGGGCGTGTGCCCAGTGCACCCGCCATTAAAATCCCCCTGTGCTCCTTACGCACTAAGGGCATCTAGGAACTAGTCCTGTCTCTGAGTCCCAGGCTCTCATCTGAACGACAGACGAAGGGGCTGCAGGTCAAGGTCAAGCTCAACGGGTTGGCAAGTGATGCACCAGGATTGAGCGCGCAGTGCCCCCAGCGCCCTGCTGTGGTATTACAGGGTCTGTCTGCTGGGGGGCATGGGGGTAAGGTCACTGCTGGTCAGACTCTGAGGCCTCCTGGGTTCTTGCACAAGGGAGCCCACAGCTGTTGCCCATTCAGCACTGATGTCCAGCTCCTGGAAAAGGTGAAGGGACTGAGAAGTAGAGATGGTGGACACAGGTCACAGGACGTCAAGTGCAGCACAGGGAATACAGTCAGTAATACTGTGGTTACTGTGATGGTGCAGGTGGGCACTGGGAATATTGGCGGAGCACTGTAAAGTATATGATTGTCCAACTGCTATGCTTACACCTAAAACTAACACAAAATAATATTGAATGTAAACTGTCATTGAAAAATAAAAAGTAATTAAAATGAAATGTAATAAAACAAGTACTTTTCACAAGTAAATAAAAAAGCAGCAACAGAAGTCCTGCACCCAATCACTGAACCAGACTTAGAAATAGGCCTGTGATAGCCTGACCGGGTGGTGGCGTAGTGGATGGAGCATCAGACTGGGACATGGAGGACCCAGGCTCAAAACCCCAAGGTCACCAGCTTGAGCGCGGGCTCAGCTGGTTTGAGCAAGGCTCACCAGCTTGAACCCCAAGGTCGCTGGCTTGAGCAAGGGGTCACTGGCTCAGCTAGAGCCCCATGACCCCCATCAAGGCACATATGAGAAAGCAATCAATGAACTAAGGTGCTATAACAAAGAATTGATGCTTCTCGTCTCTCTCCCTTCCTGTCTCTCTCTCTCTCACACACACACACACACACACAAAGCTAAACCTAAGAAACAGGCCTGTGATACTATGGCAAACTTTTCCATTTGAGGGGAAATCTACATTAAAATAAAAACAAAAATAAAGCAAGAATTCCCCACAATCACATTATGTAAAAAAATCAGATTTTGGTAGTTCATTTTATTTTTTAATACTTTTCAGTGTGAAAGTTTCATGTTGCACACTTGTGCTGGCTGCATTCTGACCCTCACTCTCTGCTGCGGCGTGCCCACACCTCCGGTTCATTAGTTCGAGCTCTTCTCCATCCTGTCGCTCTGTCCCCACTGCCAGTGACACGTGTCAGACAGGCCGAGCTCGTCTGAGGCAGGAACACACCACATGTGTCCCTGCCCCACGCTTCATTCATCCTGTTGACTACACTTTCCTACACTTTTCTCCTCGCGGACAGACACAGGTCCTGCTGACTCCTTTTCCCACTTTATAAAAGTGTTGAAGTGTGGCCTACATACTGTGCGTGCACAACGAGGCTTCAACGCCTGGGCGGTCACCTGCATCCCAGGCGGGCGTGGTGGCCAGGAGCACGGGCCTTGTTCTCTGCGGACCTGCGAAGGAAGCCTCATCCGAGGAGTCGGGCCCCCAGTCCCTGTGTGACAAGTGTGAGCAGACTCCTCCACGCAGACACAGTAACAAATGACTGCGATGCACTTTCTGTGGACTCGCCAAAGCACCCGAGAACTGCTGCATGGAGTAAAATGTGGACACAGGCCAGGCGGGGCCTGGTGGGTTCTAAAAGTCCTGGTGTCATCTGGGTTTTAGCCCAAAGCCACACGTACTGTGTGGACAGCAGTGAGGCCGGGAGCACAGTAGACCCTCGTTTCTAGTCCAGTTTAGCACCGTTGTGTGGGGTCAACGCTGCTCCCTCTCAGTGTGGGTTGGCTTTCAAGTGACCGCATTTTCGTCAAAAAAAAAATTGCCTTTGTGAAAATGTCACCGGGTCTTACAACGCCTTGCATTTTGTTGTTCTGCTGATCAGGTAAGAGCCCGAGATGCTGGCATTCTGCCCTCACTGAGGCAAACTGAGGCCTGTGTGATGCAAAATGTTTCCCCTTGCTATTTGCACAGATGTAAGGTTTAGGTGTAAGTGCTTTTCCTGACCTTCTGTGTTACTGAGTCAACTGAGATGGATAAAAAGTGATCTATAGAGAATACAAATGTGCAAAATAACTTTTTTCTTTTGAAACGAACAATTCTGTAATAGCACACTTTTCCTTCACAAGGAGTTATATGACAGTGAAATTTAGTAGAACTAGTGTCATATTTCTGTGTTGTATAAAAATTAAATGATGCTATATTTCTGATAGCTTTATTTTTATTTTTTACAATATTTGTCATTGCACTGACAGATACAGAATGTTCTTTCTCCAAACTGAAAATAAATTCAAAAGTATTTAAAGACTGCCATTAAAACAAGCTGTGACAGGTCCTAGGAGACATCTAACAGAAAGGTGGCTATGAAACCCACCAACAATTTCATTCAAGCTACATCACTGCATTGTTTAAATATTTTACTAATTATTGCTTTCCTTTAAGTTTAAAATTTTACCCTATTTTTATGATAACAATATTCTCTCACCCAAAAGAACTCTAATGGCTGTACCAGCCGCGAATTTGCCCACAACCTGCACATTCCTTCTTTTTCCCGGGACAGGAGGGGCTGGCCATGGAGGTTTTGCTGGGCGTGTGACGGTGTCCTGGCCATGGTGTCCCCTCCTCCTGGGGTCAACACCACTGGGAGTTTGGTCACCCTGACCTGCATCTGCAGGCCAGTCCTCGGTGCTCACACGGGTTACACCCCTCACAGCTTCGGAAGTCCAGAAGGAGGTAGAGGGCTGTCACCCACCCAGGGGCACTTTGTCCCTCCCTGCTCCACCCAACATCAGTGCACAAGTTCTACCCAAACAGAATGGCCTCCCAGGACAGCAAAGACCCGGGAATTTGGATGTCCTGGTCCTGCTCCAAGGAACTTTCCTTCGGTAGTCCTCATCCTGCAAGGTTTGCCCCCAGGCTGTCCCCAAGGTGGCAGACCATGAGGGATGACCTGCCTGTGTCTCCCAAGCTCCAGCCTGGTCTGCTGGTGGCTCCAAGTCCCCAATGAGATTCAGGGCACTCTTTGCAGAACCAGCCAACCCTCTGTGCAGCCAATTTCACGTTCAATGTGCTGAACCACCTGATGCCCAGATCGCTGGACAAACATTATGTAACACAGAAATCATCAGGTGAGATGGGTGAGATCAGCATTTGAGTTAGTGGACCAGCAAAGCCGAAGGCCCCGTGGACATGAACAGACTGTGTCCTGTCTGGGGGAGCAGGAGACCTGTGGTGGGTCTGCTGTCCCCTCCAGCCGGCTCTAGCTGTCTGGACCTGGTCTTCGTTTCCAGCTGCACCTGTAGGCACTGAGAGAGGGCTGTGCACATTTCAGCTCACTGTCCCTCCTTGTCACCTCCCAGCAGGAGCTGGGCAAGTGGTGAGCTAGTGAGAGACAGGTCAGAGCACCCAGGGCCTTGTCTAACGGTGGTGCCTGTGATTTGAAGCTCACCTTAGCAGGCTCTTCATGTTGGCAGCTGAGTGACAAAGTGGTGCTGGTCGCTGCAGGAACAAGAGTCAGGCGTGACCAGAGGCTGCTCCTTTACATGGGCAGAAGCTACATCAGGCCCAGGTTGTGCCGTCAAGAAGCAGCTGCCATGTCTACATTCCCCAAGTCAGCCAGCAGGTGGTGACATCTGCCCACATCACGGAGGAAAGGTGCAGGAACAAGACGCTGTCCACACAGCAGTCCCCTGGTTCCTTTAGGAATCAGCTGTGACTGTTGTCATCTCTCCTGGAACTTTAATTTGCTGTGACAGAGTCCCTCCTCACACAGGGACCCAGCAATCCCTCCATAAAGAGCAAGGGCTGCTCAGTGGCTTTAGCATGACCTCCAGGCTGCTCAGCTGATGCTGTCAGCCTCTCCGGACGTGCACCGTGTCCCAGCTAAGTGCATCAGGATTGGGGGGAAAGAAGGAATGCCAGGACAAGAGAGAAAATTAAAGTTGGAGGAAAAGTGAGACACAAGTATGGTGAAAATAACATTCCCCCATTGCTTTGGCTGGAAGAAAATGTTTACCGATGTGTCCCGAATGCCCAGGAGGAGGCTACAGGCAGGCTCACAGTAGAGAGGGGCCCACGGGGTGGTGGGACTCCTCTACTGGAGCTCCGTCCAGTTACAATACGGACCGGGTGCCTTCGTGTGAACAAGTCTCAGCAGCAATATTTGAAACACACAACTGTTTTGAAGTAATTACTGACATGCCAGTCTGCCCTAATCAGGCACTGGAAACGTGCGTCTGTCACTCCATCCGCTCACCATCTGTGACACTCAGCAGACCTGACCCATGTCCGACTGTGACCCTTCCTTCAGCACCTCCTGCGTGATGGAGGTGCCCAGATCGGCGTTGTTTTCATACACAAAGACCATCTCGAGATTAAACACTCTTTTGTCACTCTGGGATGGGAGTTCCCGGCTCTGAGCTGGCCACGCTCTTCCAATCAGAGCTAGCAGCCACACTGGCCTCGCCGGGTCCACACGGCTGGCAGCAGCCGCTACTCACAGAGGAGGATCTGGGATCCACAGGCCGAGTCCTGCAGGAGAGACGTGGGTGAGTACCGATGAACCAGCCCGGGCGGGGTCCTCAGTCCATGCTTGGTGGCTGCTGCCAGCACTCATTCACTCTGCAAACAGAAGGCCTCCCAGCAGGGGGTCAGGAGGTCACAGGGTCAGCCGATGACTTAAATTTCGGACAGGCCCTGGGTGTCTAGAAGTGACTTTCTAACAGAACACCACTCAGGGTCTTGTACAAAAGGTAAAAACGGTAATTTTTTTCCCCCACACTGAACATAATTACTTCATTTTTGATAAAAGTTGACATTTCCTCTCATGCGCTCAAGGCATTTCTTTACACCCCTTCCACTCCGGTTGATGTGAACCTACCTGCACCTTCTTACAAGGGGGTTACCATGGGACACATCGCGGCTCTCTGGTACACACCATGCGAGTGGCAGGAAAGGGGTGGGGGCTATGCAGACAGAGGCACAGCAGGATGAGTGCTGCACCTACCCGGTCTTCAGAAATACCTGTGTGGAAACCTCAGTGGCACGAGAGGTAAGCCCACCTGCTCTGAGCCCCGGTCTGGGACGCTGCACGGTGACGTGCTCGGGTCCTGGCGTTTCCCGCATCCTGATGGGGAGCCTGCCTTTCCATTTTCGTCCACGATCGACAGCGAGGATGCAGAGTCACAGTGTGTCCTGTGGACAAGCACACACCTGTCATACTGTCAGCGCTCGGGAGAACCCATGAGCACCCACTGCCCACATGTGGCACCACTGTGACCGTGAAACAAGCGCTGTCTGCAGATGGCGTCAGGGAAGCAGCCCTGAGGCCTCGGCGCCTCCTTGCAGAACATCCCCTAACGGTTATGACTTTGTCAAGTTCATCTACAGCCTGGCTGTCACCATCACTGCTCAGGTGTGGGAGGCAGGGGTGAACTGTCAGAACCCTCGTCCCGGCCCCTCAGCCACATGCGGCTCAATCATACCGCACTTGCTCCAGGGCCTTCGGCTGGGAGAGAAATGAACAGAACCAGTCATGGGAGGACACAAGAAACACGGCTGCCCAAGCCACCTGTCAGTCAAATTCTCCTCAGTACGTTCACGCCCACGCCCATGCCCCACACTCTGCGTGTGGATGAAAGTGCCTGAACTGCTCTTATCATCGCCCGTCCTCTGGGGCTCTCTCTGCCCAGGGACCTCAAGGGCTGTGTTACACCCCATTGAGTAGGTGACAGTAAAACAGCAAAATCCACAATCCATTGAAAAGCACACCCTTGAACAACTAACGGGTCAAAGAAGTCTAAACAAAAATTAACAAACAGGTGGAGCCAAGTGAAAACAAAACAACACACAAAGTATGGGTGCAGCACAAGGCACGCACGAGAGGTAGGTCGGCAGCCACGGGCGCCTGCGTTAAAAATGGGGAAAGATCTCAAGCGAGCGACCTGACATCACAAATGGAGGAATCAGAAAAGGAAGGGCGAGCAGAGCCAAAGCCAGTGGAAGGACAGTGGGGGGACCGGAGGGGACATGAGTGGACCAGAGACTAGGAATGTGTTGGGGGGATGCTCACTCCTCCCTGACCCCCCTCCTGCCTCATGGTGCCCTTCTCATCCTGGCCCTAAGCCACCTTTGGGTGATCCTAAGACCTTCTGTCCAGTCTCCAGGAGAAAAGCATGCATTGGCTGACCATCCTGAGCAAACTTGATCCCTGGCCGTCCACCTGGTGCCAGAGAGGATGTGCCACCTGTAGCTGGTAGAGTCCCCAAACCTCAGGTCCCACTGGCCAGGGGCTCCACAGAGGCTTTCCTGCCAGTGTCAACCACCAAGAGTTCCTTCCCCATGGGACCCATCATGTGTCATCCTGTCCTTCATGTCACTTCCTCTGGAACATGAATGACCTCAGCCCTGTGACCATCACTGTCTAGCATAGTACTCGACTCAGAGTAAGTTTTGGTATATAAACTGTAAAAGAGGAATAGTGAGGACACAACAATGTTTGCACACAGGGAGCTGGACACACAGAATGACATTGGTTCACAAGTTCATTTTCATTAGGAGTTAACTGTGGTCACCTCCAAACAGCATGTGAGCGTGTGTGTGTGTGTGTGTGTGTGTGTGAATGTATGTCACACACACAATGCTCAAGTGTCCTGACAACACTGGGACACCACATCTGGCTGCATGTTGCGGTGTCCCCCTGGGGAGAAGTGTTTGATGTCAGTAGCAGAGCAAGCTGCCCTTGGACAGAATGAGAGCCAAACGGGCCAGGACCCAGCGCTCTGACTCCCCGTGTCCACCCAGCATGAACCTGCACCCTTCCACACCCAGATGCAGGAAGTGTCAAGTCAAATCCGGCGTGTGAGATCTTTCTGGTGACTCGCGTCTCCCTGTTCTGGCCCATTTAAGCTGACTTGAGCGTTAACTCTCTAAGGCAGATCTTTTCTCTCGTTAGATGTCAGTCAGGTTTGGGGGTATGTATACTTTGTGGCCGCCAAGTACTGACCATAAACTGCTTTTCTGTTTTAAGCACTCAAAGCTGGTCTCAAGGCTGCAGGAGATAGAGGCCACTCCAGTCCTCCCCAGCTGCACATGGGAGCTAGGGAAACGTTCCTCTGCCTCCTCCTCAGTCCCCACCCTGGATTCCCAATGCTCAGAGGGGACATGGGGATGTGGGGACAGCCACTGCTTGGGCTCAGAGGCAGGTCCTGCTGACCAGGCAGCTCTGATGACACAGGCCTTCTGCAGGGGTGTTCTCATGTCCCATTGGGGATGCTCAAGGCCTGTCGAAAGCCACAGGTATGGAGCGCCAGGTGGGAGGGGCCACACGCCAGCCACACAGCTTGTTGATCTCACCAAGGTGAGGGTGGCCTTTTAGTTTGTGAAAGTGACCATCTTTGTCAACTTCAGCCAAGTTTGCAATCGGGTGGACAGGCTACAGGCTTCAACGCCTCCCTCCCAGGTCCTCAGAATAAAATAAAAAGGCTGTGACTGACAGACCCTTGGAAGACCACAATAGTCTCACAACTGGGAGGATAGGTTGGAGAGAGCCTCAGGGCAACTCACCAGGAGGAGAGTAAGGGACAGTGTTGCCAGGACAAGGACATAGGCACCACAGTGATCTCAAGCAGTGGACATGGTCTGCTGTCCAGTGCTGGGTGTGGAGTGGCCCTGCTGGGGTCAAAGCAGGCATCCTGCAGACTGGGCAAAGGGACACGCTGGCAGGAAAGGGTCCCCAGTGAGCCCTGCAGTCAGGGGCAGAGGGGAGAAACCAGGCGGATGAAACAAGGACCTGGTATTTTGTGCTCTTGTTATTCTGACTACTTACATTTAAAATAAACCACTGCCCACTAGACGATCAGACAACAGTAGAAAGTTTGATTCTAAAAGCCGGGAGTGAAGACAGCAGCCGGGGGTAGAGACAGAGGCCACACGGTCTGACCCAAAAAGGCCCCAAGGTCCTCACACCCTGGAACACCCAGATCTGGTCCCTGGGGGCCTGACCTGCAGTGCTCTTTTAACCCAAAGGTGAATTTGCCAGTTTCCCAGGAGGAAGGATGGGTCTCAGTGAGGCAGGAGGTTTACCTGGAGCGACCTGCTTCCCTGAGGAACCTGTGTGAGTCTGGGCTCTAATGGGATGCCTCAGTACAATCACTGTAGGTAACCACAGGTCCCCGTCCTGACTCTGCACCTCACCCTGACCCACGGTGTGCGAGTGACACTCCACCCATGTTATCTGACGCAGAATGAAGGATCAGAACATTCAGGATTGTTACCAGCCCCCCATGGGAATGGGGAAGGGGACTCACCACCTGCAAATCACCACCCAGGTGAGACCTGCCAGGCCACAGATCAGCAAAGTGCCCAACACGATGGACAGCAAGGATGCCTTCGGGAGTCTCCCGGAGTCTGGAGTGATAATGAGCCATTAGCAAGCATGGCAGGCCAAGAGCAGTGGTCAGTGTGCCCAACCCTTATCCTGGGTCTGACCCTGAGCCCATGCTGATCCACGCCGGGCTGCCCCGGGTTCAACAACATGACCCACCCAGAAGCAGCGTTTCCACATACATGGTCCCCGAGTGTGAAGGTGAGGGGACAGTTTGCAGACAGAAGAGACCTGTGCCCTTTTCCGGGGGATGTCTCTGCCCTCCCTGCAGGAACTCCAAACACTCTTCTACCCGATCTGGGGACACTGTGGGGTCCACTGCAGACACCCCGAAGACCCAGAAAAGTGTGGGCACACAGCGGGCTGTGACTGGGGGCCAAAGGGAGGAAGTGCCAGTGTGACTGAGAATTTACCCCCTTGGTGCCTCTGTGCTCTGCAAACACCATGGGGAGATTAAAGGGGGTCAGGAAGGTGCCATGTCTATCTGTGGGGGGCGGCTTAGAGCTCGCAGAGCAGCCGTGGGGATAGTAGGCAGGTCTCTCCACTATGGGTATGAGCACTCATTCTAGAAAGCAGCCGTGGGCACAGTTGGCAGAAATCAAGAGTAAAAGAGGTCCGAGTTGGAGGGCGTGAGTGATCCTAGGACCCGCGGATTCTCAGTGACACATCATCTGGATGCCTCTCCCACATCAGACCATCCAGGAACATGGGGCAGATCCGGGGCGTCTCCAGCTCTATCGGTTCCACTGTCCAAATGAGCATAGGCCGTCGGGGGCAGTGGGCTTGCCTCATGACCCCTCTGGCGACAGTCCATCGCTGGTTTTTCTGCAGTGTTGGGTCCCCATGCAACTGTGGGTGCTCACCTCAGGTTTGCTGGCATCATGGGGCCCAGCAGGTACGGGAAGCCATGAGAATCAGGATCATGCCTGCTGCTCACCAGACTCTGATTCTGTGCGTTGCAGTGGCAGGTACTGTGTACAGTCTGAATTGCGTGGATGATGCTTAGAGACGGTCAGCACAGCAGGTCGGTCACTCAGCCTGCTCTAGCAAGAACACTGCTCCCGCAGCCAGCCCAGACCTCTGCTGCTCTCTCTCCATGGGGCCCTCACTCCGCCTGCTGGCTCTGAGTCCCGCTGTTCTATTGGATTTGAAATTGAGCCAAGTTCTGCACGGAGGCCTCCGCCCCCACTGCAGTGTGAATACGAGCCATCTCTCCATTGCAACCAGTATTTGCACATCACTTTTCTTTCACAGGAGCACAGGAGATGGAAGCCAAGCTAGGAACCCTAGATCTGTGAGAGTGGCCGTGCCTGAGCGAGTCACTGGGCCTCTCTGCTCTGTGCATGGGATCGAGCATCGTGCTCAGCTCACAAACACAAGTCCTGGGGCACAAGACCACGAACAGTCCGGACCAGTGCCCAGCACTGACTGTTGTGAATGCCCATACAACAGCTTTGTGTCTTGTGGCTCCATCTCAACTTCAGTGGTAACTGGACGGTTTCCTGCTCCCTCCCAGTGTTGGAGAACGTAGCAGAGTGGACACACAGATGTCACCAGCTCCAGCAGAGCTGGGAGGTTGATCCTGTTACCCCTAAGTGTGTAACACACCCCTCCCAGTGGGGGCAGGCAAGAAGTGTGGTCTCACCTACACAGGTCCTTCCATCTTCTCCTAACACATACGGGTCCGTGCACACACACTGGAAGCCACCCATGGTGTTCCTGCACCGGGCTGACGTGTGGCAGGGCGGGTCCATCATGTCTTCACACTCATTAATGTCTGCACAAACACGCAGAGGTCAGGCCTGCCTCAGGACCCGGCCATAGCCCACCCTCTACCTCAGTCTGAGCTTCTACACAGGTGGAGACCCTTTCCCAAGAGAGACCAGCTGCTCCTGCGCTGTCCCCATCCAGGAAGCAGGGGAACTTCATCCTCCATTGGTGAGAATCTGAGGACCTCTGAGGCCCCTCCCACTGACTCAGATCCTCAGAGGAGCACTGATCTTCAGACTCGGGGTGGGGGGTGGGGGTCAGCGCCACCTGTGGTCACTTTCCAAACTCCTGCCGGTCGTCTGGAACTAATACCCCACTCCCACCCAGCTTGATTTTTCTCACTTACAAATGGGCATCTCATGGACTATGGAGAGCAGCTGAGAATCCAAAGGGGGGCTGGGCATAGCGGCTCTTGACATATTGTCACCAGTGAAAACATCATGGCTAGTGACACCAATAGCAGGCACTTCAGGGGCGGGAGCCATAGAGCCCCGGGCACAGAGCGAATAGGGAAGCAGAGCTTTTGTTACTTGTTTTTCTACACAGAATTGGGAAGAGTCTTATCCATGGTCAACCCCTGGGACATCCATCTGCACCCAAAATGCAGACAAGGAGGATCCAGGGGCAGGAGGAGGCAGCTGGGCTTGTCACCACAGCATGAAGATCCATGTCTCTGTCCCTGAGAGCTACAACCATCCCAGGGCAGGTGGGACAGTGGGCACAGAGCAGGCAGTCCTGTTGTGGACAGCCTGTCCAGGCCTGGTCCCTCTTCTCTAGTCCTGCACCTCACCTCCCTTACCAGGCCCCTCATGCTGACGTCCCTGTGGCTGCTGAGACAAGTGCCACAGATTGGCTCAAAACAAGTTTCTGTCACAGTTCTGAGGCCAGAGGACAGGGCGACACTGGCTCTGAGGGCTCTCGCCCAGCATCTGGTAGGGGCTCGCACTCTCGGCATCCCTTGGCTTGTAGCTGCATCTTCCCCATGCCTGTCCCTGTGTCCCCTCTCTTCTCATAAGAACACTGGATCAGTGCTCTCCACAATGGCCTCATTTTAACTTGATGACACCTGCAAAGGCCCCATTTCCCTATAAGATCACATTCTTTGTCAGGGGGTGAGCACTTCAACATACCTTCTGGGTGGGGGCAGATTCACCCTATTTGACTCTAGCTATGAACAACTTCTTCTAATCAGAAGCCCAAGCCAGGGAGATAAAAGCTGGTCTCCTGCCTCAGTAGTGACACTGAGGAACCTGTGTCACACCCACCCTGGCGGGTGACAACGCTCCTTACAAAGGAGAAAACGTCTCAGGCCCAGATGTCCCCAGACTCCTGGGTCAGTCTGCACAGAGGCCAGGGCCTGACTCACCGCCCGGGTTACCTGTTCTCCTGCGCCCCGCGCCCCAGCCAGCACATGCTGGCAGAGTGCCCGTTCCCCTGAGCACGTTTCTGCTTATTTCACATCTCTCCCTGAACTGAGGGGGAACACCTGCACTCCTTTGTTAAGTAACCTCTTGGCAATAAGTAAACCAAAAAGTTGCAGACACGTCTCCAATTTGAATTCACCACTCTGAAGTTCCCCAAAGTCACTGTTAGGATGTATTTGCAAGTTTTTTATCCTGTCTGGTTTTCATATGGATTTGAGGGGACAAGTAGAATTGAGTAGAGAAGACAATGACAAATGTCACTCAATTTCATGTATTATTTCGATTGGACCGCACCCCTCTCTGCCAACTGCAGATGGCTGGCAAGCAAGTGACTTGGCTGGGGACTGGCTTGAGCTCTCGGGCTCACATCAGGCACCTCAGAAGTGACGTGCTCCCTCTTGGCTGCATATATGTCCATTTCCCCCTGTAATTTTTTTTTAATTAGTTATTATTATTTTATTTTTTGAGACAGGCAGGGAGGGACAGGAACATTGAGCTGCTCCTGTGGGGCATTCCTCGTCCACTGATTCCTCCTGTGGAAACACTTCTGTCTTGTTTCTTTAGAGAAATTGGCTTGACAACATTTTTACTATAATCTTCGCCACAGTGACTCACTTCCTGTCACTTTTCTCACCTATGCCACCCTGCTGGACACGCTGGATGTGACTGTCTTGACAGTTTCTTATCAAGAAAGGTGTCCACTTGGGAACACGGCCAGTTAAGGAAAGAGTTCTTGATTTCTAAGCCAGAACCGTCCCTGGGAAGATCAAGGTGTTCCAAAGCACCTTTGGGTGAATGCCATTTATTTTCAGTTCACATTTGAACAATGCAGCTTTCGGAGTCAAGTCGTTAAAAGACACCCAATGACACAACTGACCTTGACAAACAGGGGGCCTGAAGTCCCAGCCTTGGGGGGTACACGTGAGCTGCTTCCGCCCATGGAGCGCAAACCCGTGACGACAGGAATACACCAACACGCGTCTGTCCGAGTGGCCGCAGAGCACAAAATCCCCATTCTCCACTCTCTGGGGGAAGCCACACGTGTCGCCTGGGCGGGGTAAGAGGGAAGGACAGTCATTGCCTTCCCTTAGGCTGGCTCCCGCCCTCAGGGGTCCAGTCCCATGTGCCACCCTCTGCTGCAGCGGCACCGGACAGAGCAATATCCCTGCGTGCGCGCGGATCCCCCTCCACACAGCGCGGCCGGCTGGGGTCATGCCCCCCATGCCTTTCCCCTTCGTGTGTCTCCGCTTGGTTCATCTCCACGTGCCACCCCCAAAAACCGTGCTGAAGGTGACAGACTCTGGTCCCTCCCGGTCCGTGGGCCCTTCCTATCGCAGCACCACCCCTGACCTGTCCTGCCCCGCCGCTGCGTCTCAGCCTGTGCTCCGTGGACAGGCCCTCCAGTCATGGACGGACAGACGGACGCCCTCGCCCAGAGCTGCTGCCTGGGCTCTGGGCATGAAGTACGCCCCACACCGGCGGCACCGACAGGCATGGCTCAGACCGACACCTGTCCCGGGACCTCGTGCCTATGCTGCCCAGCCACACGCCCTCCCAGTGGCCAAAGGCTCCTGTGCCGTGTCCCACAGACACGTGGAAAAACGCCCCGCACGGCGTCTCACCACCACAGCAGCCTAGTGTCACGGGCCGAGGCCTGACGCGGCCCGCCCCGGCTGCTCTGCATATCGCCACCCCCGCCTCGCCTCCTCTCGGCCCCTGGACTGGCCTCCAGGAATCCGTGGGCACCCGGCTCGCTCGGCCGCCCCAGGGCGCGGTGCTCCAGTCATGGAGTCTCAGCTCTCGAGCCCCCTCCCCCCCAGCACACCCCGTGTCCTCTGCGCTGTGTACCCGTGGGCCGTGCGCACAGGACAGGCCATGCCCACCATCACTTACTGGGTTATCTCTCTTCCATTTTCAGCGTAAGCGCTGCCTAGTCCTGAGTTTGTTGTGCGTGCGTGCGCCGTGCGTGCCTGTGCATACGTACGTGCGTTGATACTCCCACAGCGTGCCCAGCCCCCGAAGCCGTGCCTACCACACAGGAGCCGGCAGTGGGCAGGGTGTCTCCACAGCAGCGTGAGACCTGAGTGGTTCTCGCCGCATGAGACGGGACCTGGCGTGCATGCGCTCTGTGTGGCCGGCACATGTAGCGCAGGTACTAAGGCCAGACCAGCTGCTCACTTATTAGAAGGGGAATCTGGTGGCCGGAACCATAAAATGTAAATCTCAGCTTGGCTGACCTGACTCCCGAGTGGCCTGCAGGTTCCCGGCCCGTCTGACTCTGTGCCTGACCCCTCCCGGAGCCTTCTTCCCTGACCTGCGTGTCTGTACTGCAGCCTGGTCTCAACCCGGTGTCACCAGGGCTTCTGCGTCCCTGCCCGGCCGGCCGTGCGGGGACGTGAGCACCTACCTCCGCGGGCACCGACCCCCTTAAGCACGGACCTGCGTGGGCACCAGGCGGGCAGCAGGTGGATCCAGGCCAGGCTGAGCCCAGTGCGGGGCCGAGGCCGGGGCTGTGGCTGCGCACGCTCACCCTGCACCAGGCTTTCTCGCAGGGTGCCCCAGCAGGGAACAGCCCTCCTCCCATGCCCAGGGGGATCTGGGCGCAACTGAGGAGCAAGCTCGCCGGCCCATTCTTTCCTCCCACATGCTCCTGTGAAACCACTTCACCGAGCAGCTGCGCGTCCACTGTGGAGCCTGTGGGCAGAAACGGTTACCTTGAGGACCCGCCTCTTTCCAGGCTTCCAGGTTCAGGCCCGGGATGTCAGCACACGGCTGGAAATCCTGCGGGAACGTGGCCACGCGAAAGGCATCGGCAGGCACCTGCGGGAGGCCGGTGTTGTCGCAGAGGAGGCGCGACACCGAGTGCTGCTCCAGCTCCCGCCTCTGCGCCTCCGTGAACACGCCACTGTGCTCCCACCAGAACCTGCATGGGAGAGACAGTAGCGGGCCAGTGACCCGCGTCCGGGAAACCCCAGGAGGTTGGGGACGGCGCGGCTTTTAGACAGCGTCCAGTTCTCTCTCCCCAGTAGTTCTTAACCTCCGGACATGCTGCACCTCGGAAATAAGTAGTAAACTTGTAGGGGGTGGAGGAGGCTAGGGTGCTCTCATGAGAGAATGCCAATAATCTGTTTTAAACAAGTCTGACTTACGCACGGTGACTACAGAAAGGTGTGTAGGAATTGTTATAAAAGAAGGAGAGCGTTTCTGTGTTCCTGTCTGTGTTCTCCTGATTACTGCTGAGCTGCAGCCTGAAGACCCAGGGACAGGAAGCTGGCTGCTCTGACTCCCACTGGGTCCCCTTCCCTCTTGTTGGAGGTCGAGGACTAAGAAAACAGAGGGCCCCATTTCCATGCCCCTGACTGCATCCAACGGCCTATCCTCAGTGCCCGTGCAGCCACCTCAGTGTCTGCAGCGCCCACAGATGGGGTCAGACATCTGAGGATGGGTCGAGTTTCAGGGTTGTGTGAAACACCGTGTGTTCTTCACACGGCGCCTGCTTGTTCACGGGGTCACGGGACGTGGGAAAGGTAGCGAGAGCTCACGGGCTCAAGTGTTCAGACCATGGATGTGCTTTGTGTTGATCTCATAGTTACAAGAACCTAGTTTCACAGGTGGGAGAACTAACCTGCCCAGGGCCACATGCAGGCGGAGCTATGGCATCGTGTTGGCCCCCAGGTCTGGGGGACTTCAAACGGACCATCTGGAACAGCCCACAGATGTGACTGGTCACCAATACCTACCGGTCCCCATCCCGCAGGGCCTTCATCTGCCTCCCAATGATGCATGCAAACAAGGGGCCCGTTCGAGCACTGGGGAGGAAGTTCTCAGATAGGCCGCCCAGCCAGACATCAATGTTATCGGGGTGCTTATACAAGTCCATTATCCGGTCGGCAATGCTCCCATTGGCGATAGCGCGGGTCAGGTCCGCCCGGGTGTGCAGCCTGGGCAAGCTGCAGAATTCCCGCCAGTCATTGTAACCTGCGTGGGACACATGACCGTGGGCTCTCTGACGGGTCCTAGTGCTCACCCATCCCCCTCACGGACGATGTGTCCACAGAAAGTGTGCCTGGCCCACAGCCCGTGCCCATAGGTCCAGCTACAGGAGAAAGTGCGCATACCCCCTGCTGCACGGACATGGTGGAATATTCCAGATGTCAGCTTCTGCTGCTGAGTCTGCTCAGAAACAAGCTGGGATATGCGACAGCGTGGTGGCCGACACCCCCGTGGGGACGACACCATTGCCCATCTACATGGACTCTGTCTCTCCAGAGCCACTGACACGGCCTTCCCTGCCTGCTCAGCTCATCGTACTCCATAGTGGCAGGGACAGGGATGGCAGTGGGCAGTTCACACACACACACACACACACACATACACACACACATACACACACACACACGGAAAGGCATGGTAACAGCTACATGAGTCTGACACTCTCTTGTCCCCCTTTCCTAGGGCCACCTCAGCCTGTGGGATGGAATGTCTGCTCCTTCCCATATTCCTCCTCCAACATGGATGCTCACTGCCCCGGACATCCTGCTTCTCCTCGTCCAGTGTCCTCTGGACACACCCACATGTCCCTGACCCTGGGTAGGGTCGACTCTTCCTCAAGGGGGTGTGACTGCCTGCCCTCACGCCCACACTGAGCCTAATCTGGCTCTGCCATGGTTCCTCCTCAGTTTCCTGGCTTGTGGTTCTGCCCCCGTGCTCTTCCCGCTGAGCCCGTGTTATGTCTTATTCCCGGGGCCTTGTGCATGACAGATACTCCACAAGGGTCTGAGCATTGACATCTGAACAGGAGGACATGCAGTTAGACTGATGGGGTCTGCGGGACACTGAGCCCTTCGTGACACAGAGAATGGATGGAAGGAGCACCAAATGCCTCCTGCTCACAAGAGACACCTGACAAGACAGCACTGTGGGGGGCTGTGATACCAGAGACGACACTGGGCCCACCAGCACGTACACACCCTCCAAATTCCCTAGGAGACATGAACTGATGGTACCTCATCAAAACCCAAAATATTAAGTGGACCAACATTCTTCAATTGGAGGGGGGTATGTTTCTATAGTAATACAGAAATTACA
This sequence comes from Rhynchonycteris naso, assembly GCA_037038555.1. Lineage (NCBI taxonomy): Eukaryota > Metazoa > Chordata > Mammalia > Chiroptera > Emballonuridae > Rhynchonycteris > Rhynchonycteris naso. Next base: position 110,524,281 of record CM073001.1, read on the forward strand.
TTATTTTAAATAGTAAAAAGTAATAATAACATTTGTGTGCCAGTGGCAGATTGGCACCTTATGTTTTACATAGAAAAATAAATTAGAGAAACTGTCCTTCATTGCTCTAAGAGAAGCCCCCTGTCCTCCCCAGCTTGGGGTGAGGGGTCTAGGAATCTGACAGAGAGAGGGCAGAAAGCGCCAGAGCTCCCTGGATCTCAGAGCACAGAGGGTAAGACGTCAGAAGTGCCCGTCTGCACGGGCCAGAGGGGGAAGGGACAGGAACAGACATTTGGAGGTGTGTGTTTTGTAGTCCTTTCAAAGTAAATGATTTCACAGTAAGCAGAGACCCCATCACGTTGTCGAGTCATTGTGCAAGCTTTTCTCAGGAGGGTTCTGATACAACGGAGCTCCGGGTCTAACCAAGTAAGTGTCCATCGCACACGTGTCCCCCTGCAGTGACCACACCCCTCCCCTCGCTGGAACTGAACATTGGGGTGTTGCCTGAAGTCTATGCTTCAGTCTCCTTAGTAGTGTTACTAAATGATTATAAGTAATTCAACCCCAAAAGGCTGAGGGGGGTGTGAGGGGTAAGGGCGGCCCCACAACAGGTTTGAAAGGGCCCAGGCGGCAGGACTGGCTGCTGGTGTGGGTCTACACGAGCCACACACCTCAGCAGAGCCTCTGCACCAGCCGGAAGAGACAACAGATGGTCCCTGTCCTGGAGGGGTCACCAGGCACACAGGGAGGTCAGCCAGATAGCTGAACTCCAGGAGTCCGAGAGGGCGATGGCCACAATGGGCAAGGGGTCAGGGTCAGCCTGGGGAGTGGGGGGTGGTGTGGATGGGACAGCTGAGCAGGGGCTGGGGTCAGAGTGGACATGAGTAAGGAGCGCTCTGATGGGCCTAGACACCCAACCTCCCTCTTCTGGACAGGACCTTCCCACCACGTGGGCTCCTTCCTCCCAGCTGTGGCCGGGCCTCCAGGAGGCCCCATTGGCTAAGAAAGCTGGGTGTCTCTTCAATGGAACAGATGAGAGAGCTTTCCAAGTCTGTTTCGTGGACATTGGCAATAGATTTGCACAAACATTCTACTTCAGATCAGACTCTGGAAGAGCAGGCCTCTTGCTTGGTGGCTCCTCCAGGCCAGAGGCAGTGGGTGTGGGGAAGGGCAGGGGCTGACCTGGAAGGCCATGGTCCCGGCCTCGCTGCAAGTTCAGTGACGCCAGGTCGAAGGTCCCTGAGCTGGACAGCACAAAGAGTCTCTTGGTCAGCTCCTCGTTCATTAGCTGGCCCTGCACCTGCAGCTTGGCTGGCCGGGCAAGGAGACCCCGCACGACGGGGTCCACACCGCCTGGAAGACATGCCAGAGAGGGGCCTGGGTTTCTCCTCGTTCTGCAGAAACAGTGAAACCTCGAACCGTAAACTGCACTTATCCTTAACAAAGGTCTTGTGAGCTCGCGATTCACCTTCTGTGGCTCCAAGCTTTTGAGCACCCTCAGCATGTTGCCTGTGGGTGATCAGCTCCTGCCTCGGCCCCAAGGGGACAAGCCATGGGTGTGGGGAGGTCAAGCCTTAGGTCCAAAGGGACCCAGACACGGTGCCCCTCAGACACTCAAGTTGTTTTCCTGTAGTGAAAACATTACAGTCAAAGGCAGGATTTGCTGGATTCTAATGTCAGTAATAGTCAGGGGACTTGGCTTCGCTAAGGAGCTATGGGGGTGTCCAGAGACCCCGCTCCCTTCCTCTCTAACGTGCCAGCCTTCCCCCCGGGACACTGTGGGACACAGACTAGACCACCCATCAGAGCACTCTCAGCCCCTCTGCTTGTCACACGGAACCTCCTGGTGATCACGGCACAGGACAGAACTTACACAGGGCTTTGGCCTCTGTGGGTGGCCTGGTGGCCCTGGCTGACCCCTGGCCTCTCTCCTTCCTACAAGGTGTTTGTGAAAGATTCTTGGGGGACAAAGTAGGTATAGTGACTTCTCCTACTCCACCCCCTATAGCCACTTGGAGCCAAGAGCCTCTGGAGGCAGGACAAAAGCTTCCAGACAGAGAATGTGGAGAAGGGGAGTGTGGAAACAGCCCTCAAACCCACACCCGAGAGTTGAAATGGTTTTCTAAACTACTCACATCCAGCGTCATGACCTGAAGTCATACAGTGCTGAGCAGGGCCATTGGACACAACATTCAGTGACACATAGTATCGTTTATCTCAGTATAAATTCCAATTTCTTCTCAGTATTTTGAAATCATGGGTGGGGAGTAAACCTGGGCCTGGGATACTCTGAGCTGTGAATTCCGAAAAACTTTGGGGATGAGAGAGGAGCGTGTTGGAAAGACAGCTCTGAGCACACTTTTCTCCACGAACACGGACGCCTGAAGAGGACCCAGGCAACTGCCGGCGTGAGCAGTGTGGCTCACCGCCCTCGAGGGGCTGCGTCAGCTGACTCAGATGGAGAGGGCGGCCAGGGGCAGGGACACACCTTCCTTGAGGAGCCTCCAGGGGCTGAAGAAGGCATCACGCAGCAGCAGTGGGGACGGGTGCTCCTGGAAGCTGGCATCCAGCCGCCTGACCAGCGGGTGGACTGTGGTGTGGCCAAAGCGGAAGGCGGCTGTGGAGAACACGTTGGACACTGTGGGGTCCATGGAAGAGTCATAGCCCTTGTAGGGACCCACGTGCTGCCCAAAGGCCTCGGGGCCCAGGATCTTGGGGATATAATCCCGCAGGGTAATGACCTACAAGAGAGGAAACAGGTGAGTGAGCATCTGAGCAGGGAGCCACAGTGGCAGAGCCTGTGCTGACCCAGGGACAGGGGCAGGGGTGGGGGGGTGTCCTCCTGCACATCCCTGGGGCTCAGAGCTGCCCCCAGGGTAGGGCACAGGTGAACAGGTACAGCAACATCAACCATTCCAGACAGTCTCAGAGCTCCTGCATTCATGGGCTGGACAGGGCAGGTCAGAGATGCCTCCAGGGTGGAACAGGATGGGGTGAGCCAGTCAATCTTGGCCACAGTTCTGAGGACGGGCTAAGAAGGCAGCCGCTGCCACTAGGCTCCTTGCACAAACGTGAAAACATTTCTGTACAGACCACCTTCTGCCATCACACCTTCACCTGTGAGCTTGGCATTAACACCTGAACCTACAGCATCAAGGAATCCTGGACCAGAGGCTCAGGATTCAGACCAACACAAGCTCTCTCCCCAGTGGCTCAGCTCTGTGGCCCAGGAGGAGTGGTCATTCTTCCCAGGTCCGTGTCCTTATCCGCAAAAGCCTCTTCCACAGAGTTTGTGCGAGAATAAAAAACGCACATAGCTTTGTGTGTGAAGTGTGTTAACAGTACCACATCTGGATATCAAATAGGGTAGGCGTATGTTTTACACAGTAGATTGATACCTGGTGGACAACTCCGTCCCCTCAAGTTTAAAGGAAATGAACGGAGTTAAATATGATCTCATCCAGCTGCTTGTTGATACGTCAACATTCAAGCAGAGACTAAGAGTCTGTGTAATTTCTGGCTTCTCTTCCTCAGCTACGCGTGAGTTTCCCATAGGAGCTGCAGAAACACGGTGATGACACCGGTCAGGGTTTCGGGAACTGAACTTGTGCCGTGCATTCGCAGAGGAGTCTGTGTTCCTACTCTCTGTCCCTCCCTGCGAGGCACGTGGTATCATCTAAGATGAGAGGACAGAGCACCTCTTGTGGTCAATGACGGGAGGGGACGGGCCGGGAGGCAGCTCACTCCTAGGACCAGGTCTCAGTTACACAGCTTTCTGTCCTGCAACAAAGGCCTCAATTCAAACTTCGCAGAAAGGGTTCTTTTGTTGGTGGTGGTTTGTTTTTGGATAATCACAAATGTGCCCTGGACTCAGCAGACGCAGATTTAGTGCCCGCAGGTGCCCGCAGGTGCCCGGCAGTGCCGGCAGCTCCTGTCCTGTGAAAGCACAACCCCCGGTCCTCAAGCTCTCGGGATTAACTCACAGACGAATGCAGCCCGCGCCTCCCCATGGCGTCATGGTGTGGCTTCTGAGGCTGGGCCCCGGCAGAACTTGTCCCGGGGTCTGCTTTAGGTTTCACAGTATTTGTTTCAGAATCAAATTGTCTTGGTATTTCAAGACAATATATTGGTCAATAAACTTCATCTGATGTATATATCAATAGGAATGATTCCACCACAGAACACAGGGCCTCACATTCCAGGAACCTGTTCAGGAGAGCAAGCTCTTAACATTCTCAGATTGTTAAAAAAAAAAAAAACCAAAACAAAACATAGTATTTGCATAATTGACATGCATCCTTCCGAATGGTAGAAGCGTTTTCTGACGCGACGTGGTGCTTCCACGAGAGCGTAGGTTCTGTCCCGGTTGGCGGGAGGACAGAATCCCAGGGCACGCTGTGTGGCTTCCCCTCGGAGCTCTGAAGACACATGGCAGCCCTGCCCAGGATGCCCAGCTGATGAATGAGGTGCACCCATGCTCCTGACCTGCACTCGGAGCAGAAACTGCCCCTGGACCTCAGATACAAATTTGGGGCCACCAACGTGTCTGGTGAGCGTGGTCTCCCACTCACATCCTCCTTCAGTCTCTTCTCCCCTCAGCAGAAGAGACAGAGGCGCCTGTCAGTGCAGGGACCGGGAGCAGGACAGGGAACAGGAAGCCTGCAGCCACCACCGTGCAAACCAGCCAGCGTTGTTGGGAAAGGACTGACAGCCACACTCCTCCCTTGATGGACGGATTCCACTGACACAGCAGGTGACACAATGTCTGACCAGAGACTTGATTTTTACTGACAGCGGGGACGAGGTTCCTGGTCATGTGACCCTGCTGTTGTCCAAGTCGGCTTAATTGTCCCCTCGCAGATTCCTATGTATTGTCCTCCCATTTACTTGACCGTCCTACTGTCCACACAGGTCAGTGAGGGTACAGTTCAATGAGGGAGAGCGCCCTGTGTTCAGGCTCTGTGTGTCAGGTTCCTGTTGCTGTTCCAGCCCCTGCACCTCTCACACCCGTACACACACTCACACTCACACATGCCACACTCACACCATTGGCAAGAGAAAAATTCTGGGATGTCTTACACTAAACCATCGCGAGGTAGTGTGGAGAGAACAGACAAGGGAATCATAGCAGCTGGTCACTGGCCAGCCTGAGACTTCACCTGTGATCCCCAGTTGCAGCATTGAAAATCATAATGAGCGGGGAAAGAATTAAGATTTTTGTTTGTTTGTTTGTTTTTGTTTTTCTGAAGTGGGAAGCAGGGAGGCAGAAAGACAGACTCCCACATGCGCTTGACCGGGATCCATCTGGCATGCCCACCAGGGGGCGATGCTCTGCCCATATAGGGTGTTGCTCTGTTGTGACCAGAGCCATTCTAGCACCTGAGGTGGAGGCCATGGAGCCATCCTCAGTGCCCAAGCCAACTTTGCTCCAATGGAACCTTGGCTGCAGGAGGGGAAGAAAGAGAGAGAGAGAAAGGAGAGGCGGAAGGTGGAGAAGCAGATAGGTGCTACTCCTGTGTGCCCTGGCCTGGGACTTCCACACACTGGGCTGACACTCTACCACTGAGCAAACCAGCCAGGGCCAAGATTTAAGACTCTGTATTTAACTTGCTCATTCACAAATCTCACACAGATTCTTTTCATTTTCCCCACTGTCTTCAAAATATAAAAATATCTAACTCATTGCTGAACAGGCATCTTAAGGGGTTGCTAAGAGGAGGATGTGGGTGAAAATCCTGAAGTGCTCAGAATGCTCTGGACACTAGGAACGGGGTGGGTGGGCTGAATCTTTTACTGCCATTGAGTCGCCATTGGTTTAACCTCGGGGCACATGGTGGCCTTGAGCACCTGCTCAGGGTGCCACAGGGCTCTGTGCACACCTGGTGCAGGGCGCCCACGACCTTGCGCGCCTCCTGGTAGACGGTGTCAGCGCTCCAGTGTGGGTTGAGGGCCTTGAGCCCAGCAGCCAGGCGGTTGTGCTCACGCAGCCACAGCGTGTGCAGGGCTGCCAGGGAGGGGACCTCGCTGGCGCGGCTGTCCCCAGCCAGGAAGCAGGGGGAGCGGTCCTGGGCACCGGGCTCAGGGGCGCAGGCTGAGGACGTGCTCGGGGTCACAAAGGGCAGGAAGGCGCGGCCGTTGTCACGGTAGCGCGTGCTGACCCGCAGCTGCCCCTCTGTGCTGGTCCAGTTTCGCAGCTGCTTCTCCGAGGCTGGGGAGCTGCCATACACTGTGGACGCGTCCAGGAAAGAGGTCAGCCCGTTCATCTGCTGTCGTGGGTTGGCCATGGACAGGTTGCCAAACAAGGTGCCTTGGATCCCAGTGCCGCAGGTCGGGGCCGACCGATAGAAGGGCAGGCAGGTGGCGCCTGTGGTCCATGAGGCGTTCAGGGGGAGCTGCTGAAAAGGGGGCGCAGGTTACTGCAGGATCTCGGCATCTTCTTTACACACACTAGGAGCCCCAGGCCAACCACGACTCCACAGTAGCCCTTGGCTCACAGTTCAAGGCAGCCCTCCCCTCCATCCGGGGTCATTTTGCTATGACTGTTGCAGCCCTCTCCCCATTTCCTTTTGGGACATCTTGTTTAGTGCTTTCCCTGCTGGGGCCTCCTCTGCAGATGCCTGAGTGTCCCAACTGCTGGTTGTTTTTATTATACACCCCCCACCCCCCCGCTGTCCACCAGAAAGCCGTCACAGCTCAGCTGGGAACTCCTGCTCATGCCAGTTACCAGAGGAGTGCCACTGAGGATAGCAGCTGGGCCAGTCTTTGCTCTTAGGTAGAAAATGCCCTGAGCTGGTTTGAAGAGGTTTTCTGAAGGGAAGTAGCTAAGGCCCCTGCCTGCACTATCTACTGGGAGGTGAGAGGGGAAATGCGAACAGTGTTCATGGAAACAATATGCAATGTCTGTGAAAACCCCTCAGGCACCAACCGGCTCTGCAGCTCGGTTACACACACGTGTGGTCAGCTTAGCTGTCGGTGACGGCACGTCAACACCAAGGCAGAGAACTACTGAGATGCTCATTCATGAGCACATGGGCGAGTAAGTGACAATGTGTACATGATGTGTGACTAAAAAGCCACATGGTAACCCGGTGACAGGGATATGAGAGGAAGAGCTCTTGCCGGATGGCCCAGATCAGGACGATGGCGGAATGGGACAGACCCACAGATGTAAGTGCAGACACGCATGCGCACACACAGACATCACGCACACAGAGGCAGAGATCAGTTCTTAACAGCGGCAACCCTCGGGAATAAGACGAAAGGAACTTTCTTGGACTGACTTTTAAACATAGCACCTGTTAGTTTCCCAGTAAAAACTAGAGCGCGTAACACCCTACCTGTATGGGAAAGCACGGGTTTCGGTTCTCGCAGGTCAGCTGGCAGTCGGCTCTGTCCCAGAATGCGGCTTTACTAGTACTCTGTGGCGTGAATGCAATGTCGTGACTGATGTACTGCCCCCACACCACCAGCAGATCAGAATACTGGTCATCATCTGTCACAGCCTTGTTGGAGACTTGAATGACCTGCTTGGTCACCTGCCAGACCTGGGTGAGACATGGGATCAGAGGCTGGGTTTGGGGTTAGCAGACGCTTCACCTCTGGGAGCCGCGTGGCAGTCATCCCTGTTGCAGAAATGAGCGAGTCACTTCACTAGCAAGTGTCTCAGAGCAGGTCTCAGCCTCCAGCTGTGAGGCAGGGAGCTCATGGAAACACCGACGGAGAGACAGCACGGAGGTCTTCGTGCAAACCCACATTGCTCCGCTCCCTAGCTGGTGACTTCCCTCTCTGCAGCTTTCAGTGAGACGTGATCGCCCACCTCGCAGGGCGCGCAGGTGGAAGGAATCCTACGAGCACCTGCATGGAACCCGCCACGCCAACCCAGAGCTCAGGGAAAGGTCGTGTGTACTCACTGGGGGCAGGGGAACCCCCTTGTATAAGAAGTGGGGGTTCCAGCCTCGGGGCTCGCTGACACCGTCTTCGTAGGTGGGCGGCAGCCACCTGGCCAGGGCGGTGTTGGAGGCGCCCCACCTGGGGTGGTCTCTGTGGAAACAAGGCACACAGGTGAGGACAGTGAGAGGAGGGAGGAAGAACGCAGTGCGTCACGTGCAATGAACCGTTTTCAAGGAGAACACTTGGGCTGCTTCCACAGGCCTTTGGCCTCTCACTGTTCTCCAGCTGGACATTCTCACCAGTGCAGCCGAGTAGAACGGCTCTCTCGGAATGCACGGACGTTTGCGCGGGACATGGACTATCTCAAGCAAGTGAAGTTCCCGAGCCCTCGTTCCAGACGTGCCCTTTCCTCCACCTGCCCCTCCCTGCTCAGGTGCATCCTTCAGGCTGTGGGCACATAGGGGGCCCTCCCTGCAGGACTGAGAGCTGGGGGGACCCCAGCAAAGATGCAGTGTGGACAAATACGGGCTTCGTATCACTTAACCAGGGTCCTGGCACTATCTGGGGCACTGCGCCTTGTCCTACCTTACAGTTGACCTTCAGCATGAAGGTTCTGCTAGAAACAAGGCTTCTTGGGAACTGCTGACACATTCTAAATTCAGGACCAACGAGGTGGTTGTCAAGGGAGCATGCATTAATACATTTCATTTGAATGAAAAATAAGAACAGGCTTTCTCTGAGAGAAATAAGGGGTATTTGGCTTATGGATTTTGACAGTGAGTTCAATGCGAATGTTTTCTGCATAGAGACAGACATGCAGTTTCTTCTGCGGTTCAAATTACCTTTTGCCAAAAAAGATAAAATGAAGGTGTTTAATAACATCTTGATCTAACAAACTACTTCTGAGCTATTGTGCTAAGGAAGGTCCCGCTGCATAGGAGGCACAGGTGTGATTAAGAGTGGTGTGGTACATCCCGGAAGGTTTTCCGGCAGCTGAGAAGATAAAAGAATGATGACTGGTAACTAATATTTGTGTGAATCAGGCGCTTTCTAATTTTTGTTAAAAAACAAGAATGAAACAACAACTGAAATGAGGTGTTTGCTGACAGAGCGTAAAAGTAATGCTAACGATAGCGCTTCATGTGTTCCTTTTCTCATACATCTCAGAAGGCATTTGGAGAAGCAGATTCCATCCCTGTACCCAAACATGTCTGTGTTTAAGAATTAGAAACATTTGTGATATGCTGGTGCTGATCTGATCCACTGTGTCCTCCTAACAAGAGATGGGGATTATTTTTTTAAAAAAACCTCAATCTCGAAGCAAACAGTTAACACTTAGGCCCTGATGCACCCTGACGATTTTTTTAAAATATGCAATTTCAACTTGTAAAATAAATATATTAACATGGAAACATACCTATATAATACAATATATATACGAATATATAACATTTATATAAGAATAAAAGATCTACAGAGCATATGTAAGGAGAAAAGGAATGTGTTAAAGGAGAAAACAAAAGACTTCTAGCCATAAAATATTATTGCAAAAAATAAAAAAAAACGATGGCAGAATTAGAATGGAAACATCAGTGCAAAGAGAAATACAAAGGGATTTCCTTTTGGGGAAAAATTTGTTCTGTTTTTTGAAAAAGGGTTATTTAGGTACAAAACTGTATGGTAGTCATACCCCTTGGCATTTATCTCTAAACCCATGAGGGGAAACCCATGGGTGCTTGCCTGCTGGTTAGAGAATCTTTGCATGAAGAAGGGAGAGAGGCTATGAGTTTGAAGTTTGAAGTCAACAAATGTTGGGGCTCTCTGTGGCTAGAGGGTAAAATAATATGAACTGGAAAAGAGTGGGTCTGGACTTTTAAAATTCCTGCAAGCTTCTGATGCAAAACACTTCGAGTATCCAGGGAGTGGTGTCTATAAGAACGGTGACAGCCGAATGATTATTCAAAAACTTTGGAGTGTTTGGAAACATACATATTTAAAATCTAGTTGGTTTGTTTGACGCTGACATCATTATGGACATACATTGGTCATTCCTGTGCCAGAGTGGGTGACTTAGATGCCCTGCCTAAAAGTGGAAGGAGCCGTGTGTTACCAAGAACGCTTTCAAAATCTGGGCAGCAAAGTGAGAGTAGGCATGTGAACAGGCCAGTTTGGTTTGGGCCATGGTCACAGACCAAGCAGATGGGACTTCTTTCCATCTACAGGTCACCTAGGGACACACATTTCCTGACACGAGAAAAGGGACTTTGTGGCTACTGTCCTTCCCATCACGGCCACGGTGTGCAGGAGTCATTCAAGGATGGCTAGCAGAAGTCACGGCGATGGTTCCCTTGTCTTTGGGGACAGTACATGGGGAACAATTCTATTATTAACACCTCATTGATCTGGAGCTCACCAGCATGGCTCAGTTTGCAAGAGATCTGGACAGACAGCCTTGAATGAGCTGCATGGGAGGAAGCTGCTGTAACAAAGTATGCAGATGGGTGACGGCTGGTTTGTCTCTACTGGAGTTCTGCCAAGTACTGCTCATGGGGGAGGCACTACTTCTTTCAATTAAAAATAACGAGATCTTAATTTAACTGCTTAGGCAAGGCTCTTTTTGCTGATTGACTTTCACATGTCAGCAGCTCACAAGGATGTCACACCAGCCCTGGAGTACCCACATGTTTTCCTGAACACTTGGCAGATGTGGGCACTTAACCGCCACGGTCAGATCCTTGGCCTGCCCAGTGGGACCCTGTGCTTGTGCCAGTGACATCTGGGAACTGTGGCCCCCATGTACCACCCTCTTGGGGCCTGGAGGCTATCAGACATGGCTCACTGGTGTTGGAAGCATCTCCATCCCCAGCAGGATAAACTTTTAACATCACATGATTGGATTTGTATCGATGGCCGCGTTGCAAAAGGCACCATGAAGCTGACAAAAGAGAACAAATAGAGACATTCCTGGAGGACAGTTTTGTGTGGGGGACAGATGCCCGTGACAGATGCCCGTGTCTCCACAGTGGCTCCAAGTTCCATGACATGTCTGAGACACCTGTCCTATGGACTGCATGATATTCTGAAATCTGCAGAGAACGGTGACTCCAGACTTCCAGCTGAAGAAACGAAGAGCTCAAGGTTGATGCTGGGACACCCCATCAACCGTGCCCTCCCATCACTGACGTGGGACATGCAGAGCTGTGCGTGGGTGCCCTCCCTCGGAAAAAAGTGCGATCTCACCCAGGGTCTGTCAGAGGAGAAAATGGTCAAGCTGACGACGGGCCAGGGTCCACCACCTGAATGCGGGCTCCCACTTCTGCCCCACGGCACCTGTCGTCCACTTTCTTAGCAGTGAGGAACGTGGGTGAGGACTGTGTTGGGGGGTACGTGGACCCAGGATGACCCCCACATGGTCTGAGGAAGGACTGGGCCCCAGACAACACAACTGCACTAGTGGACGCCCCGAATGTCGGCTGCTTGACTCACTGAGTGTCGGCCTCGGGCTATGAGGTCAAAGACCAGTGAGCCCAGCTGCTAGGAGGCTGAAAATCTCATCTGTACCCATACCGTGTTCGGTGATACTGCGTATTAAGAAGCCCTTGGCGGGCCCACCGACTTCCCTGTAAGAACTAAGGAGCTGTCCTGGGGCTGGCTGCAGGGGTCACTCAGCGCACCAGTCACGAGTCTCAGCTCCTTTGTTTTTCTCATTTTGGGTCTTTTCGCTAAGTGCCCTTTCTTAACTGTAGAGCTTAACCATGAAGTGGTACACCTGAAACTAACACAAACAAGATTGAAAGTAAACGGTTACTGAAAAAAAAGTACAAAACTAATTATAAATAAATAAAGCCCAACTTGAGCTGTAGCCACAGCATCTGACTGTTGTTGTCTCAAGCAGTTTAGGTTTAAATATAGACGTTTCCAAAGCAGAGATAAATGCATTCAGAAGTCTCATTCCCACTAAGCCCACAAAGGCATCCTCACTGCTGGACAATTTTGTCAATTTGGTCAAAACACAGATGAGGGGAAAAAAAGTGACTGTGAATATGATTGCAAGGCAAATCGCCACAAACATAGGACATTGTCTAGTCAGGCAGCAGATGTTTGGTGCATGGACACCCACGGTGTGTCTGCATGACAGATCCAACATTTAATTTAGATTTTGACAATTTCTGGGCAAATTAATATAAAACCACATGCCAAATTATATAGACACACCAAACAATATCCTCAACCCAGGTCCATCTGTGGATCGTACCTATAATTGAAATGCTTACATCAAATTGTAACTTCCAAGTTTATCATTTTCTTTATGAATTTATGGGTTTTGAGGTTCCACAGCACAGAACTTTCCCCCCAAGAAAGGGGTTTTGTGCAGAATTGTCATGTAAAGGAACTGGCACCAGGCCCAGGGCAGGAGCACCAGACAGACATCCAGACAACACACAGATGGGTGAGTGTGTCAAGGACAAGGAATCAGGGGAACTGGAAGCTCAGAGGCTGGGAAGGAAGGAGTCACAAACCATCTACTCATGTTCAATCCAACCTGCAGGAGAAGACAGTACCTGTTGTTGCAAGCTCCTGTGATGAGCCTGTACTTGTCTGCCAGGCAGGAATCAGGACACTGTGGGGGCAGCATGTGGGCCAGGCAGCCTGACACGTTTGCGACCATAGTCAGCAGCTCTTCTGACAGAGCATCTGAGGACAAACGTCAGAGCGTGAACTCTGTGTAGATGACACGTTCCCATGTGCACTCTCTGAGTCTGGGGTTCCCATGAGATGGTCGCTCATGTGTCAACTCTACAGCTTCCTCATGACTCAGAATATGGGCTTTTAAGGTTTATTTTCCTTGTGATCTTTCGGAAAAGCTTTTCTAAGAGCTCTGAGCTCCTGAGTAAAGCCAGTACGCAGGGTGATGATGAACTCCCTGGGCAGGTCTCCAGTGCCACCTGTCACACAGCAAAGCTGTGGCGCGTGCCCCACCACACGACACTCAGAGGACAGTGACTTCCCTGTTCCCCACTGGGAGCCCGGCCTCAGTCATGCTCGCTCATGGCACATGCGTCTGTCCACAAAACCTTCCTTTCCTTCCCATTGACTTTGGTTTTTGTCTTGTGAATGTTCTAGATCACAGCCCAGGAAATAGTCTGTCTCGTTTTGAGCTTTCTTTCTTTTCTATCCTTTTTTTTTTTTTTTGGCCAATTCTAGTGCTATTCATTCAAAAATTATGCTGAGATAGTTCTACAAATCCGATTCGAATAGCAGAGACACAGTCCATTTTCAGACTAACAAAAATAAAATGTTGTGTTTTTTCAACTCTTTTGTTCTACTAGTGAGTAGGAGTCACATCTCCCAGGTGACAAGTGAGAAACACTCCCGAGGACACCCCTGTCCAGCCCCTGAGCCAGATCACCTGGTCTGCCCCGTGGCTGCTGCCCCTGTGGTAGGACAGGGACCCCCTCCCGGTGCCCGTGTACCTGTGGGGAGCTGTCCTGGACGCAGGTTTGCCCTTCTCTTCATCGCCTGCACTGAGGTTTCCATGATCTCTGCCGCTCGGGAAATAGCACGGCTTGTTGGCTCAGGGAGTTTGGAAAAAGACAGAAGCTGAGACGGAGAAATAGTATCTCTCTTCTTGAGGTTTCTACGGCACAAAGGGGAGGCAGACAATCTATTATTCTTCTAATCTGGTCTCTAATGACTGGTCAACTAAGCAGACACTCACTGAGAACCTACCAGGTGCCAAGGACTGCAGGTACACACGGACCCTGGCCTCAGGATCACAGGATCTCAATAAAGGTAACTGGTCAGTGTTGAATGACAAAGAGAATGGCCAGCATTTATTTGCCCTTCACACGTTTCCAATCCTGAACCCAACTGACTCTCGTAACAGCTGTGCAAGATAAACCTTCTCCTAAAAATCCAGCTGGACAATTGGGTTCCAGCCAATGACATGGCGACTCAGCGTGCAGCCAGGCCTCAGAGCCGACCACATGCGAGGCGCTCATTTCAAAAGGCTCCTGTTAGTGTGTGACTGTTACCAAGAGAGGGACGTAGCCCATGACCGTGCCTGACCGGATGCCCCTCCCCATTTGTGCCTGGTTTTACAGAAAGCGAAATAGGTATGTGCTCAGGGCAGATAGTGTTTCTCTTTCTGTTCCCCTTTGATACAAGTTTTCAGAAAATAATTAAAAGTGAATCTGCAACCAATATGAACAATAAGGAATTTTTCTGTCCGGAATAATAGAAATTTGGAATAAACCAACTGCTGCCTGGTGTTGTTTTGTATATTTTATGTAATTATTAGTCAACTTCCACCATCACAGTGGGATTGTGAGGCAAAAATCTGTTTCTGAGTTTCACGTTCACTTGTCTTGTTTCACAAACATATAATATCAGACAGGTATATTGTTAATAGCGATGTCAGTGATATATTTTTAATTAGGGCATGTTTTAATTATTTATAGAGGATAAGCGGCAGATTTAATACCCCGGTGAGCCGTGGCTCTATCCCAGTGGCCGTCATGGAGGTCAGCTCAGCGCTCACATGGGCCTTTCTCCGTAGTTGGTGCCTAATCCTTGGGAGGGAGGCCCATTCACCCCTCAGGACTTCCGTCTCTGTTGTGCCAACCCAGGGGTGATCAGTCCATGTGGAGCCGGTGCGTTGCTCTGTTACACTAGTGAGCCTTGGAGACTGACTCCTGGCTCTTCCGGTTGCTTCCACATGATGGTGGTAAGTGAATTCACTGACGTGAACTCTAGCTCCGAATTTGTAAAATGGAGTCACTGGGATTGACTTTGTTGGCGACTGAAATGGGTAAATATGTGAAGACTGTCACAGGAGCAGGCACACCCCCAGGGATGGGCACACTGTTCCCTCCGTCCGCCCCCTGGAAGGTGTACCTCTGCATGGTGCTGTAGATGGCCTCGTCCACCCGGAGTTTACTCTCCTCTAAAATGCTGAGCATGTGAGAGTCTTCGGACTGCCCTGTGGAATGAAGAGCAGACTCAGCACACAACCGAGGCCAGCAGCCGTCTGTCCTGTCGGCCCCTCCATGGAGCCCAGCCAGACACAGAGACACCGCATGGCTTCGGCCCAGTTATACCTGGGGCCCCTGTGCCCCGTTTTCCCATCCTAAGCGGTGTCAGCTCCTTGCTGGCAGACCCGCAGGTGGCAGGGGACACCGAAGGGGCCCAGTGCTGTTCGCACCTCCTGCGAGTTCAGTGGGCTGTGCCATTTCCTCTCACTTCTGCTAAACGGCCACTAAGAATTCTCTGTAGCTTTCTTTTTTGGAATATTTTGTTACCTAAACTTATATATAAAATTCCCGATAATCTTTGCCTGTGTTAACTTGTGTATTTAACAAAAGAGAAATTACTCAAGTGTACCAGCACCTTCCTGTGAAAAGACTCCCATTTTTTTCTTTTATTTTCTAGTTTTTAGAATGCTTAGTAGGGCCATGGTCTGATGTTTGTCCTTATAAGTTCACGTGTTGAAATTCTTTTTTTGAACAATGTCTTTTTATTTTATTTATTTTTTATTTATTCATTTTAGAGAGGAGACACACACACACACACCCACAGAGAGAGAGAGAGAGAAAGGAGGGAGGAGCTGGAAGCCTCAACTCCCATATGTGCCTTGACCAGGCCAGTGCAGGATTTTGAACTGGCGACCTCAGTGTTCCCAGGTTGACACTTTATCCACTGCGCCACCACAGGTCAGGCACGTGTTGAAATTCTAATGCAGTTTGATGGTGGCCGGAGGCGGGGCCCCACGAGCAGGGTCAGGGTCCTGACAGCAGAGACCCCGGGGCCCCCTCACCCGCTGTGACATCTGTGAGCTGGGATGCAGCTCTCACCAACTCCAGACCTGCCAGCACCTTGAACCTGGACTTCCAGCCTCCAGAACTGTGGGAAATGAGCGTCAGCTGGTCACAAGTCCCCACACGTGGCGTGGTGACAGCGGCCCAGACAGACTAAAACAATAGGTTACGACTCTACTTCTAGGTTAAAATGTGAGGAATGCTATAAAGTCCAACGAACTGGAATGAAGGTTGCCAACCTCTCCCTTTTTAAGCAAATGCGCTCATTCGGCTGGCTTCCCACTTGCCCCATCTGCAGGCGATGCATCTGCTTTCCAGCGGCTCATCTGCGTCCTGTTTTAATAGCTGTGACTTGTGGGAGCATTTCTTATGAAGACCATGGCACACAAATCCTGACTTGGTACAAATACTAGAAATACACCCTGGTCTGTGTCGTGGTAAGTGCACACGGTTTCCATGATAAACTCTTACGTTTTTGAGAAGGGACTTATGTTCGTTGTTTCTTATACCCACAACAGTCAGGCACGTATTTCTGAGCAAAAATAAAATCCCTTTCCACTTTCAAGTTACTTGCGTTGCAGAATTCCCAGGGATGGAGTTCATTTCTCCTTGAGCCAGGCCCTCCCGGGGTCCCATTCTGGGCCTGTTTCTGGACCTGTCTCTGTGCTGCATAGACATCTAGGCTGTTAGGGGTCTTGCTTGTGATACCAAACATTCTTGCAACTCACAGACTAACCACAAAACCTAAACTGTGTATCCGGGTCTCACACTGGTTCTCAGTGTTCAGTCAGTCAGATTCTAACATGAGGGTGTGATAATTCTGTGCGGAGACCTGGGAGGTGAGAGTGATTGTGACCACAGCTCTGTTGCCCCTGAGTCCCCTGGGCCTCTGTTTTCTGAGCTGTGAAATGGGCGCATGGACCACACAGGGTTAGCAGCCCCAGGGAGCACCTCTGTCTGCAGACGGCCAGTGTGGTCCAGCAAAATCCTGGTCCTCAGGCCCAGCGCCCCGGCTGGTTCTGAATGTGGACAGGGAGCAATCCTGTGTTTGCCTCACACAGTCTGTGAGCGCAAGTGATACAAACTCAAACTCAAGCACAAAAAAATCAAGAGGCATCATCATTTAAATTCTGGCCCTGGTGACATTTGACCGATAGCAATTATGTCTCAAGTAGTTAACCAGAAATTATTTTGTTTCAAAGCTATTGCTGGCTTGTTGTCAACTGGGAGAAAAAAAAATCTCTCAAAGAATGAAAAACTGAAATATTATAAGATTTCTAATAAGTAATTTACAAGGTAAACAAGTAATAAGCCAGCTTCAAAACATCCCATTAACAGTAAATAAGCTCCAAAGTACAGCATTTTTATTGGACGCTGTACTGTGCATGATTTATATATTTACTAAAAGTTTAAGCAAAACAAGTCACAGCTCCCAGAGATGGGGAAATAATTTTTTTAAATGCATTAGCAAAACTATAAATACCACAATTTCTGGCTTTTATAAAAACAAAACAAAAAACAGGTGCAGATATTTTTGTTCTGTTGAACTGCTCTCTGCATAACAACTTTGTGTGCTACAAAATGAGCGTCTCACGATGGTCACATGTAGTAATGATGATGGACCGTTGTCCAGTTTACGCATGAGCAAGGGGAGGGAACCCAAACTGCCCAGTAAGCAACCAGCAGGACCAGAGCCCACCTGCTCCGTCAGACCTCGGTGCTCACCTCCCGCGTCCTGTGGCGTGGTGCTTTCTTAAGGAACATACATGTCTGTGATCACATAGCCCCAAGCATCAGTAAAATTGGAAAAAATGGGGCTCCCAGCAGGAGGCACGGCTAGGAGGGGGTGTGGGCTGCAAGGACTCAGAGAGCCCAGCAGTCCTTGGGGGACGATTGGGGAGGTCTGTGTCAGACTGAAGAGGTCCCAGAGGCTTCCAGAGAGCCTGGGGCCCCCCAGGGAGGTGTGAACCTTTCGGAGTCTGGCAGCTGGAGTTGCCCGTGAAGCAGGTTCCTGCCTTCTGCTGAGCATACATCCCTTCTTGGGGTTTGGGAATTATTTTCTTCTGCTTCTTAATTTTTTAGCAAACCAAAAGCAGAGTTTAGGTGTGATGTTTCTGCATCTAGATAGCTCTCTTAACCAAGCTTGGCACCATTAACACAGATTCCAAAAAATGCATCACAGACATTATTTAATAAGGTGACCAACCGTCCTCCTTTAGGGAGGACAGTCCTTCTTTTGTAAGTTCCACCCTCCCTCAAAAAGTATCCTCATGCCTGACCTGTGGTGGTGCAGTGGATAAAGTGTCGACCTGGGAACACTGAGGTCGCCAGTTCAAAACCCTGCACTGGTCTGGTCAAGGCACATATGGGAGTTGATGCTTCTAGCTCCTTCCCCCTTCTCTCTCTCTCTCTCTCTCTCTCTCTCTCTCACTCTGTGTCTCCTCTATAAAATAAATAAATAAAAATAAATTAAAAAAAAAGTATCCTCATACATGTCCTCCTTTTTGATATTGGACGACTAATTTGTAAATGTCCATATTCAATCGATGCAGAGTTGATCCATTGCGTGTGATGTGACGTATTTGTATCTAAATGAGTATTTTTTTCTTAAAGTTATTATTCAAAATTAATAGGCATGTAAGCATAATTACAATATGAAATATTACAGATGTTTTTATTATGCATTAATCATATTACAGTGTATTATTGTTGCAATGAATAAAATGATTCTTTTATTTACGATATTGTTTTCTTCCATTTATTTTTGTCCTCCTTTTCATTATAAAAACTTGGTCACCTTATATTTAGTAAAAAGGGGATTTACAGCAAAGGGACAAGCCACTACCAATCCCAAAGAAACACTTTTCTAAATACCTGAGCAGGCAAAAATGGATAATTCTATGGTGTAATCATAGGAAAATCAGTTAATTTTTCAAAAAGAATGTTTTTTTTAATCCTTTTGAACTCAAGAATGACTGTTCTTTCCCCGGGGAAAGCTAAAACACAAGGGGGTCTCACTGCCCTTCAGAGCCGCCAGCTGTGTTCTGTGCTGGGACCAAGAGCAGTGACTTTATAAAGGTCCACAGACCACACTTCACATGTTACTCACCCCAGAGGAGGCTCCAGCCCCAGAAGAAAGGGAAAACAACATGGCTGCTGGCCACAAGCAGAATGATGCCCAGGAGGACAGCCAGCGCTCTCATTCTGAAACCAAAATAAAGAGAGAAATGGCCAGGGCCACAGGAGCTGCCTTTCTGGGCAACTGACCCCTGCTCGTCCCTACCACAGTGACAGAGGCTCAGAAGCTGGCGTCTGGGCTGCAGAAGATTTTGATTTACTTCCTGAACCGAGAAGACGCACCCGCTCAGACGCAGGGCTGAGCAGACCTTCCGTGTCCTCATTATTTGAGGACAAATCTGGAAAATGGGGCAGCTGCTGTCAGCAGAATAGCTCAGCAACGACCTGACGTGGAGGCACAGCGACATGCCACATCGTGTAAAATCACTGGGAGTCAGCCCTGGGAAGGAAGTACATCCATTTCCCATAATCCAGCTGTGCAGAGAAAAGCACGCATACTAACTAGGACTGTAGCCTTTAGAAGAGAGGTGAATGCAGTTTCTGAAGGCATGCGTTCCTTACGGCCTTCTCGCTTCTGCTGGTGAAACAACCTCAGACTTAAAAAGCTGTTAAGACGAAGCGGGAGATTCTAAATCAATCCTTTCCCCTCCCCAAACCTTTCCTCTCCTGCTCTCTGATGTACTGTTGCTATTTTAGATGGGTGTGTCTGGGTGATGGATGACCTGCTAGCAGAAAGCCGTCCCACTGTCCATCAGCTTCCCATATTTGCTGTTCGGCCCAAATAACAGCCATCCCGGGACCACTTTACAAGTTTCCATGGTGAGTTTTCCCCCCAGAAAATGGAAATGATGCATGTAACAACCTGACCTTTTTTTCTCCTCTTCTGAGCCACAGAGGTTGAGCGTGTGGACCGGGAGCTCCCTGTGGCTGTAGCTCTTTGGACCGTGGACGTCGGGTGTGTCCAGGGCTGGGCTGCCCTATCTATAAACCGACTTGGTGCTTCAATGCCCTCCAAAGTGGCCCACGCTCCAGTGGTTCCCACCCCCACGCAACGAGACCTCCCAGGCTGGATCCACGCCCAGCATCCATGCGTTAGTCAGGAACAAGGCCTGTGGGAGGCTGAGCTTCTGGCCTCACGTCAGAGAGAGAGAGGACAAAAAAATCATGTGCTGAGGAAGAGAAACCACCCGGAACCGACCCGGCGACACCTGCATCTTCCTCTCCTGCTTTTCTGAGCTAGATGCTTATGAACAAGAGGACTTGAACATTGGAGGTTAAGCAGCGGAATTGGTGGCCGCTCCGGAGACAGTGCAGAGGACCCGCTGTGCGGGGGCTGTGGTTGACTCAGCGTCCCTGAGCCCTCGGTCCCCAAACGTCTCTGAGGTGGAGCAGCACCTTTCCCAGCCTGCTGGGAATGCTGTTTGCTGAACTTCTCATCTTAGGTTTCTTAGGAAACTCTCTTCTTCCTCCTTCTCCCCTTCTCTGTCTCCTTCAGGAGTTGTTGGGGGACATGATGGGGTTTCACCCAGGAGAGGCACTGGCCCCTGAGCCTCAGACCACAGGCTGGGAGGCGTGTGAAGCACAACAATGTCATCATCAGCCATGGGAGTGTTGCTCTGCAGGTGACAGTCAGCGTGGAGGGAGCTGCTCCCGGCCAGCCCGGCGGGGTTCCACTTGTGTGGTTGATCAACAGTGAAAAATCAGCCAGAGTCAAAACCTACTTAGTTTTTTTCCTTGTAATTGGATCCTTTCATGGACCAGTTCTGGTCATAAGTGTATTTAATCCAGAGGGTTGATAATGAGCAGATCCAAAAACAACCCAAGGCTCCGTGGTTAGAGGAATGTTATTGGCCATGTGGTTCTTCCCACCTTCCCGAGGCCCCTTTGTTAGGAGCTGGGGACACATGGTCACAGGTCCCCCTGGGTCTTGTTCTCAAGGAGTGGGAAGGATTTGGGGTTAGAAAATGACAATATTGAGGTTTGGGGAAAGGAGAGTGAGCTAAGTGGCTGGTAGCATGGAGGGGGTGCTGAATTCTCTATCTTGGGGTGTGTCCTGGAGATTTGGCTGCCTGACTCCATGTTGGGTAGGTGGGGTGGAGAAGGGACCCAGGAACTAGGAGGTTCTTTTCAACTTAGGTTAGAATACTAGAAATGTCACCCAGAGATTCTCTGATCAAAACCGAATTTAAGTTTCTCTCCATCTCTGACGCTCCGAGTCCACAATGCGGTGGTTAGAGGTGGAGATGGGATGTGTACATAAATCATCACAGTGCAAAGCAGAGGTGACAGATGCCACAGAGGACAGAGAGGCACTTGGGAGCACAGGGTGGAGGAAGACAGTCTCTGCTTGAAGGGGCGCTCAATTCTGCATGCAGCCAGGCTGTGGGGACAGTAGTTACCCTGGGGGATGTCACAGTACCCGTCCCTTTAGTAAAAATGCCCACACATCATGTGCACACAAACCTCAGTCCACACACAGGATGCGTTTCCACAGGCACCTCACATGGACATGCTCTGTGCATGGGAACGCTGGCCTGAGGTCAAGTGCCTCCCTTCTGCAGAAAGATGTTCTGTGGCTGGCGTCAGCTGACAGTGTAGGTTTGCGTGGAGGCCTGTGAACTGTGACGGTCGTCTGAAGTCCACTGCACCTTTGAGGAGTTCCAGGTCACGGGTCACATGTCCAGGAGAGGGCTCAGAGCATCCTTGCAGAAACATCAGGAAACAATGGAAGAACAGGACTCCTGGATGTCCACTCTGCATGTTCACTCGCTGCTCTCAAAGATTCTGGGCCATCCAGCCTCGCGGCCCACCCTGACGGGGCGGCTGTTAGACAAACACAAGCTTCCTTCTAGCAAATTTAAATCACTGCAAGGGACATCGGCAGGGGACTGGGCTCTCCCGGTCAATTGAATGTCCCTGTGACCTCACTTTTAAGTTGTCTGTTAAAAACACTGGCATTGGATGAGTTATGAACAAGACACTCTATGACTTCCCTGAAAGAACTATATTCCTTAACTAAGTACTATATTTAAAGATAATGTGGAAGAGGAAATTATTTGGAGATTAAAAACAGAAATGTGTAATTTAAAAACAGAGCTAAAGAAAACACTTTGGCTTTTGTTAGGGTCACACATAGAAAAGGCTCCACCTACTTGTCCCATCTGTCAAGAAGGCTCAGACGCATGCTTCTGAGGAGCCTCTGGGTCACCTTCAGCTGGGATTGACAGCCCAGGGTGGGGGCCTCTTCTCAGCGTTTGTTTGGGACATTCTATCACTCAACCCAGGAGACGCAACACCCACTTCCCCGCAATGTCCAGACCCTCGACAGTGAGGACTGCTGGGATTTGGGAGTGCGCTTCGTCAATAAGAACGTCTCTCTGAAAGTGTTTGTTGAGTGTTGACATAGAGACCAATGCCCCAGAATGACATGCCCAGTAAGACACATGTCCTAGGGTTTGTGAAGGCCGTGCACACATGTCCCATGTCAACAACTGCATTGTCCTCCATCTCGCCATGACCTCATCGACTTCCCTTTAGTCCAGTGTGTGTCTGTCTGTGTCAACACCCGTAGCAAGGTGAAGCTCCCATTGTTGTACACACTCAGTGCACATGTGAAAGGCGGTGGTGACAACTGAACACGTGGTGGTGTTCCTTCTAGGACCACGATCTTCCCAATGGTAACTGGGTCAAAGCGATGACTTCCTTTGAGAATGTCTCGGGCGGAACGTTGGACCACGAAGTGAGACGCAGCCTCATCAAATGCCCGGGCTCTCGGGAAAATCCCACCTTGCTCTTGTTAATAACAGAAACGACTCCCGCTCCTGCTCCTGAAAGAAGAATGACAGCCTGGCCGGGTGTCTCAGTGGGCTAGAGCGTCGTCCCGAAATGTCGAGGTTGTGGGTTGTGTCCTGGTCAGGGCATGCACAAGACTCACCAGTGAATGCATAAATAGATAGAACAAGTTGATGTGGGTTTTTTTCTCTTTCTCTCTCTCCTCTCCTCTCTCTTAAAAATCAGTCAATTAAATATTTTTTTTAAAAATTGAAAAGGAGGAGGACTCCGGTCCCTGCCAGAGGCTGCTACGAGGTGATGTGTACGATAATGACCTTGCCCTCACCATGGCGATCTTGCTTTACCTGAGAGAGCGGACGGACGGTGTCCTCGCAAGGCTGACTGCAGAACACACACAGAGCTGCATGAGCAGGTCTGAGGTCCCTGTCACTGTCACCCTCGCGAGATGACGGGAGCCAATGTTAGCCAAATCACGCCCAAAAGCCTCAGAGGGTCATGACAGGGAGATGTCACCAACTGTGGTCACCTTCTCGCTGAGCTGAGTTCTTCACACATCCTACAATAGTCACAAGAGACAGTAACATATAACATACCTTCCCTGGAAAAGGAGAAAAATATCAGGACTACTGAAGAACTGCTATGTTGCTCAGAGCAACACTCCACCTGGGCTCAGAATGGTTAGTTTAGGAAAATTTGGCTCTGGGATTTCACGCGTTAGTGCAGCTTCTCGCCATGTCTGTCCCTCTAATCTGCGCAGTGAAGGTCAGTAAATGCACTTGAATAATTCTTAGAGGAGCGTGTGACTATCTCCAAATACCTCTTGATTCACAAGTAGATACAGTTTTCTCAGGAAACGGGATGAGCTGTTTATTCCCAAACAGCCAATTCAGTCAATGTAGGGAAACAACAAAACAGAAATTGTGTATTCAATGTATTTTTGACCAAATTTCAGGCTGAGAGAACATTTGTTCTTTCTAGATAGTTTTCTGGTTTTATGGGTGACAGTTAAAACATAAACATGCTTTTTTTTTTAGGGCTTAATTTAGAATACAATTTAGTTGAACTTTTTTATATTGACTAAAGATAAATGGCATATATTTATTCTTGGACTCAACAGATAATTAATGAATGCCTCTTTGGTGCTGAGCTCTGTGCTGGACAGGCATGAACATGAGTCAGGTGTTATCCCCGCCTTTATGAAAGGTAGGGTGGGTATAGTTAGGAAGTTGTACAAGTCATGACCATGGATTGTGACATGTCTCCCATTAGAATCCTGTGAGTGAGAACATAGATTGGGGTGCCTGGCTGTCAGATATGATGAGGAAAACTATCTGGGGGTGATAAAGGGTGAGCCTGGTGTGATCGGGAGAGAGGAGAGACTTCTGGTCAAAGTGCCCAGCAGGAAGACTCCAAGATATATCCATTTTGTTTCTTGTTCTGTTCATGCTGCCAAGAAAAGTCTGGCATATATTAACAATTAAAAAGTGTTTGTGAGTAAGTGGATGGATAAATGGATGGATGGATGAGTGGACGGATGGATGGAGAGAGGATAACGGGGGAGGGAGCCTGGGCTGACAGTACACATCAGCTTCCTGCAGGGGCACCCAATGCGATGCTCTCCACTATTCAAACAAAGATGAGGACCATCTTTTCAGACCCACAGAGAGAGGTACCCCCAGCACACAGCCAGGCTAGAAAGACAAATCACAGTCATTTTGTGTGTGAGAAGGGGTGGGAAAAGAAGACTTTTAAAAGAGACCTTTCTACTTCTATTTCTTGAAATCTTTTTGCACAAGGATTCATGATTAGAAAGCAATCTGCTTACATTTTTCTGTAAAAGATAAATGACATTTTTAAGAAGATTTCCTTTAGGCTTAGTCATTAATGACTGACTTGCCAAGACATGAGGAAAACTCCATGTGGAGCTAATATTCAATTCTTGATGACAGAATTATTGAATAAACTCACACCTACAATAAAAGTATAAATCCATTTCACTGAGACGTGAAGGAAATTATATTTCATTACTCTGTGTGGACAGCTTCACACATCATAATAGAGTTTCTTATTCTAAGACACATGCAAAGTAAAGCCACAAATATTTTTGGTTTTTAAGTATCAGCTAGTTACAGTTTCGTGTGTTTTCTGTAACCCAGGAGACCCCCTGACAGTTTTTAATAACATTTCAAAGACAAGTTTTCCAAACGTGACAGGGACAAGTGTCATAAAAAGGATAGAAATAGCTTTGACCTGTTGGCTCAGTGGTAGTAGAGCATTGATTGGTCTGACGTGTGGTTTGATTACTGGTCAGGGCACACAGGAGAAACACCCATCTGCTCCTCCACACTTCCCCCTTTCCTTTCTCTCTCTCTCTCTCTCTCTCTCTTCCCCTCCCATAGCCATGGCTTGATGGGTTCAAGTGCATCAACCCCGGGCGCTGAGGATGTCTCTGTAGAGATTCTACCTCAGCACTAAAAATAGCTTAGTTGTGAGCACCGGCCCTGGATAGACAGAGCATCAGCCCCAGACTGGGGGTTGCTGGTTGGATCCTGGTTGGAGTACATGCATGTGGAAGTCTGTCTCTCCAACTCCCCTCCTCTCACTTGATAAAGAAGAAAAAGAGGACAGAAATAAAAAAGAAGGGGTGTCAGGCTGGGCAAGGTGGCCCCAGGGCCATCTCAGCAGCGCCCATAAGGCAGTGACACTCGCCTTGTCACAATATAAACACTGGTTGTGTCCCTGTCCTGCTCCTCAGCGAGAATCAGCACCTGCCATGCCATGTCCCTGTAGTGGATTAGAGTGGCCACAAAGCTCCCCCCATCAACGGGTCACGGGGTAGAGTGTTACCTTTATTTACCACCTATCACTTAGCCCATCATAATGCGCGTGTACTACTTAACGTCAGATGATTAGAAAAGGAGTCAAATGTGCATTCCTGTTATCAGTCCAGGGACCAGGTACTGAGCAATGACCATGCTGAAACGGTTTGTGTATACAATAAATTCTCAAGTGTAATGAGCACTGAACACAAATCTTGTCTTCTCCCTCTCACGTGTGAGTGTTGTTGAGACCATACAGCCGACAAAGATCGCTGCTGTTCCATAGGTCCTAATTCTAAAGAGATTACCAGCACACTTCATGGTCTTGGGTCCTAGACCCCGGGAATCAGTGCAAATCCCTCACTGGGTTGTGTGCATAACCCTGTTTTCTGCTAGTGGAGTTTGCACTACAATAGCTTCTTGGCTGAAACAAAGCCCACGGGACACTTGTTTAAAGTGTGTCTGTCTAGAACGTCATCCTGGATGCTGGTGCAACAAAGCCTTCCTGGGTGGGGCAGTCCGTTCACCAGGTGACACTGTCCCATGGAGCTGTGACTTAGCAGTAGCACAGCTCAGGGTCATCCTGGAGCCAACACCTCCTAAACTCATTCAATCTGTCAAACCTGCTGGAAGCTTCTGGCCGTGAGAGCCACTTACAGGCTGACTGAAGCCAAGTACCCGTGACATTTTTGTGCTGGTTTGATCTACTTGCAAAATGACAAAACAAAACAACAACAAAAACCTTTAAAAGAATCCCACCACGGTGTTCTGGAACATTCTGTTTCTGAGAAAACAGATGGCCAAGGTTAGCAAGCATGGATTTGTCCAAATGTAGGCTGCTTCCCAGAGCACTGTGTGAGTTCAGGGTTTTGAGGGCTGGTGTGTGAGAGGGAGCTATGGGTCTGGCTGAGGGAACTAATTAGTCTTCTGTGTGTAAGTCAGGACCACTCATCACGGCCCTCGGGTCCTCCTGACAATAGCGACTGCCCCATGCCTGCGGCCCAGCATTGCGGGGTTCATGCTCAGGAACTTCTTATTTGACTTTAATATCTTTGATACTTTCCTTCCACATTTAGGAAAACTACTTATCATCCTTTATTTGAATTTCATACAGAAAAATGAGCAGAACACCTAAACAGACACTTTTCCAAAGAGGACACACAGATGGCCAGTAGATATATGAAAAGATGCTCAATGTCACTAATCATCATAGAAGTGCAAAACAAAGCCCCAGGGAGATACCACCTCACACCCGTCAGAATGGCGGTCATCCATAAATCAGCAAACAACAAGGGCTGGCAAGGGTGTGGAGAAAAAGGGAACCCTCCTGCACTGCGGGTGGGAACGCAGACTGGGGCAGCCACTGTGGAAAGCAGGCTGGAGTTTCCTCAAATAACTAAAAATGAAACTGCCTTATGACCCAGTGATTCCACTCCTAGAAATTTCTCCTAGAAACCCAAAACACGAATATGAAAGAATATATGCACCCCCATGTTCACTGCAGTGTTATTTACAATAGCCATGATATGGAAGCAGCCTTGGTGCCCATCGGCAGCTGAGTGGGTCAGGAAGATGCGGGGCCCGTGCACCATGGAATATCACACAGCAATAAGAAAGAATGAAATCTTACCATTTGCAATAATGTGGATGGACCTAGACAACTGCCGTGTGATTTCCCTTATAGAAGCATTGGCCTGGAATGCTGAAGTGGCTGGTTCAAAACCTTGGGCTTGCTTGGTCAAGGCACATATGGGTCCTTCTTTTCCTCCCTTCCTTCCCCTCCCTCCCTCCCTCCCTCCCTTCTCCTTCCTTCCTTCCTTCCTCCCTCCCTCCCTTCCTTCCTTCCTTCCTTCCTTCCTTCCTTCCTTCCTTCCTTCCCTCCCTCCCTCCTTCCTTCCTTCCTTTCTTCCTTCCTTCCTTCCTTCCCTTTCTCTCTCTCTCTCCCTCCCTCCCTCCCTCCCTTCTTTCTTTCTCTCTCTCTCCTCTCTAAAACGAATAATTTTTTTTAAAAAGCCACACAAAAACAAAGAGCAAACAAAACAGAAACAGACTCAGATACGGAGAACAAGTAGATGTTGGCAAACGGGGTGGATGAAAAAAAATTAAAAGAAATAAACAGTGATGATAGAAACATGAAAACATGACACATCCTTGGCAAAGCAGAGCAAACAGCTGTGTGAATGCGCATTTCCAACAAGACTGGGTTCCCAAGGTGCGTTGTGATGTGATGCCGAAGGACCAGGACCGAGGGCTGGGTGGGACGTTGTTTGTCTAGAATGAAGAAGTTGGTACATTGTTAACGTTTGTTAGTGTACATAAAACTGATATTAGTTTTCCACACAAAATAATTAACTTATCAAAGGAGTTATCCTTTCGAGACATGTTTTCCTCCCAGTTGCAACCCCTTGTCATGGAGCCATTGACTCTACTGATTATGCACAGTCCATTGTGATCCGGCTGCTGGTGGTGTCCCTGGGCGCTGAGGTAAAATGCCG
The DNA here is from genome assembly GCA_037038555.1 of Rhynchonycteris naso. Classification (NCBI taxonomy): domain Eukaryota; kingdom Metazoa; phylum Chordata; class Mammalia; order Chiroptera; family Emballonuridae; genus Rhynchonycteris; species Rhynchonycteris naso. The sequence goes on from CM073001.1 coordinate 110,552,151, forward strand.
AAAACCGCAACAATCAACCTTGTGTTTCCTTTTAATGAGCTTCAGGGTGTGGGGAGGCACCCCAGTCATGACAGATGCTACAAGTAGTAACGTGCTAGGGTAGGATGATGAACTTGACCAGTTGTTTTAATCTAATATTAGGTAGCTGTCTTATAAAATCATGGAACATACATTAGCTTTTCATTGGAAAAATCACTTTCCAGTGTTTTCAAGAAAATGAAGACAAACAGGTTTTCTACCTGACCTTTTGTGAAGTCAGGTTTGATTGACATCTCTTCAAATCAATGAAGTAATGAGACATTTTGTTGGCATTCATTGACAGATGCGAACTATTCTCTTTCTCCACATGTGGTCTCCGGTTGGCCAGCTGTCCCGTTGTAACATGGCTGAATGTATGACCGTGACTGAACTGCTCTTTGCAAGATGTCATTGGTATTCCCACTGAGTCAAGAGACTGTGGGCTAAAGATGCAAGTTTCTCGGGAGGAAAGTTATAACATTAAGGCATTCCCAGGCGTTCATATAAAAGTAAGCTCCTTGGGGGGTAGGTATGGGCATATTCTTCCAGGGTAGGAGGCCTGGAAATCACTGGGCTTCAGACATGACACAGGAACAGCGCCCAGGGGAAGACAGGCACCTCCACCAGCACCCTCTCAGGCGGGCACATTGGCACACATCGCCCACAGCACCAATGAAGGGGCTGGAACTCTCCAGTCGCCCGTGACGTACAGCAGATGCTTCTCGGCGCCTCTTCTCTGGTTCCGACTTGCTCATGGCGATCTGGTTCACCGAGCGCTGGCAGAGGAATGCCACCAGTGCTGGCCAAGCCTTGGGTGAAGCACCCATGCATGGAGGAGCTGGGTTCACACTCCCGAGCTGGGCTCGTGCTCACTGAGATCAGACCCGTGAATGCTCCATCTCCCTGACTTCACTCGGGAATGGAGTCAAGGAAACTCAAGTGTGATTCTAAAGTCAATGCTGTGGGTCTGAGTCCATGCAGGGCAGCAGGGCACTGCTCTCAGTAAGAGGACAATGTCCCCTGACACCCCCCGCCCCTGGGGGGTGCAGGCAGCCTCCAGTCTGCATACCCCCGTCCAGTGGAGCTGAGATCTCTTGGTTTTTCCAGAGACTCGGGCTTTGCAAAATGGGCTCCACCCCTCCTGCATGATGGCCCCTCTCTGACCAATGCCACTCTGGTCTCATCCTAGAGGACAAGGCCTTTGTGAGGGTGACTTCTGTGGTCTCAGTATCTTGTAACTAGAAAGTGATCAAAATGTGTTAAAGAACAGGTGGGTGAACATGAGCATCTTATGACAACATGACCCCCGACACATAACACCCACACACACCTCACTCCCCGACTCCTGGGAACCCCCTTGCACTATGTCCACAGTCTGTCTGGGATTTGTAGCCCAACGACACTTCCTGCTTGAAGCCCTTTCTCATCTCGCCTCCTAGTCTGCTGTCCCCCACCCTCCTCACCTGCCAGCCTGCCCATTGGGCATTGTGGAGGAGTCCCCACCAACCTCTTTGGGCCATAGGGGTCCCTTTGCACCCTCGGATGTATGCTGAGGTGTGCTGACCATGCTTCCAGTGACCCAGGTGTCTGTCCTCTCCGCACTACAAAAGGGCCCAAGGGGAGCGGCTGAGGTTTGGGGACCTCTGATTGCCTAGCCCTGACACAGTGTGTGCACCCGGTGAGTGCCCAGGAAATGCTCAGTGAGTGGAGTGCGAATGCTACACCTGGAAGGTACAACGATAGAACGTGTGAGACCTCGGTGGATGGTGTTAGGTTACATAGGTCGGAACTCCTGGTTCCATCTGTACTGGTTCTTGACCATTGCCCAAACCATACCACCTTTCCACGTCGCGTTTTCTCCTGTCTGAAACATGGACACAGAAAACCATCGTACAGGTTTGGAGTAAGGACTGACTGAGGTAATCCACACCACAGAGGTAGCAAAGCTTTTTAAAAACCAAACAGTGAACTCCAGCACAAATGAACTGAAACAGACGTTTGAGTTTGCACTGAAGCACATGCAACTAAAAATGGACTTCAGGGGTGAATACAGGGAATACAGCCTTCAGGATGGCTTCAAGGGTCCCCGCTGCCTCCTAGACATCTGCACCCACACTGAACCAGGTTTGCCACTTCCAGGACAGAGCCAGGAAAGGCAGTGAGACTCCACCCCTCTCGGCCCCTCACTTGGGCCCATCCATCAAGAGCCCACCAGGACGGGCCACCTCGCAATTGGGTCCACCCCACCCCACCCCAGGTAAGCTTTCAACAGGCAGCCTGGACCACTGCTTCACAGAGACCCCAAGTCCTGCAACACTGTAAACGTGGCCCCTGACAGCTGAGAGACTAACAAGAGGACCCCTGTGACACAGATGGGGGACCACACAGGGTTTGCAGGAGACCAGCATACTTTCCAGGGAAGACAGGCTGTCAACTGCTCAACTTGGCCACTGCGGAGAGACGTGGGTGTAGACCAGACTTGGTTGTGTTCCAAAGAATCTGCATTCGCAAAAACAGGCCATGCCACCGGGTTGGTCCATGAGCCACACGTGGCTGACTCTGCTCTCAGACGCCTGAAAGGTGAATAAAACATGGGACAGACACACAGACTGACAATCATTTTCTGAATAAGATATCCACAAGGATGTGGGCACTCACCCAGAACGCTGAACTGGGGGTCCACCTCCGTCCTCTGGGCATCCTCCATGGTTGTCCCAACTCTCTCTGCAGGGCAGGAGAAAGCCTCTGGTGGCAAAGTTGGCATTAATCTCTTCAATTCTGAGGACAAAGAATTAGAAACCAACCCTGTGGCCTGGCCTTGTCCTGTTCTAGATCTGCCTGGGTTCATCCCTGTGAGCTCCCGGGAGGCACAGAGAACCCCTGCTCCTACAAGGAGACCGCAAGGTGCCCTGCCAAGCCATCAGCCAACAGCTTGTCTCTGCTCTGAGCTTCAGGGAGAGAAGCTTTGCTGAGGAGGCTGACATCTCCAGCTGGAAGCTGACTTCTGACAATCACACACAGGAGATCACAAAAGGAACAGGATTCCCACAGAGCTCCCCTGTAGGGCTCAGGAGACCTACCCTAATCTTTGTGAGAAGGTCTACACTGTGGGGCAGTGGTTGTTGTGGCCCCCCCCCATCCCACCAAAGAGTAGCCAGAAGGAATACCGGCTTCCCTGGGGACAGAGGTTGGATGTCTCTTGTTTTCATTTGCTCTGACTTCCAGTTTTTAAAAAAGTTTGTTCCGGGAGAACACATTTTCTCAGAAAAAGAACAACAACGTACTATTTAATTTTGCTTTTTAGCTGCTGAAGAGAACCCTTATTTAATACTCTCGAGCCTTCCTGTGGTGTAGACGTGCCGTTAGGTACAAGTGACATGCACGTCCTTTTCCCCCTCAACCAGATGCGGGATGACCTGTTTTGTCACTGCCAGAATGCAAAGTGTGTTGTTTTTTATTTTTAGAAAGCCCTCGCTGACTAAGAGCTATCTTTGGGAATGTTTTCAGAAACATGCCCTTGGTGTACCTTTCGCTGCCGGAAGGATTAACTCCGCTCACTCTGACGTGACCCCGTCAGGTGACGAGGGACGTGGGACTGCTCCTTTCTGTTCCCTGCTGCCCGGTGCCTTTGCTCCTGTCTCCCAGGAGGAAGGGGCCATGAGAGCAACGGCTCACGCCCGGCTGGACAGGTGCCCATATGCCCACGTGTCGTTCTCAGCTGGTTCCCAGGGCACCACAGTCTCCTCTGGTTGTAGACCCAGGAGGGCGGGAGGCACACAACACTGAGCTGTTGCCCCATTTTGAAACTGAACTTGTCCAGGGCACTGGTTCCAACTCTGCCCGGCTCTTTGTGGGGAGGCTTGGGTTGGACACTGCTTTATTTTCAACAAGACACTCAGATTACCCTACAAAGAAAAACGTTGCTTGACGCTCTGGGAACACCATTCTCTTGGAATATTTGAAATTCACTGTCAATGCTCTGCTTGTTTTAGAGCTTTCTGTGAAAACCATTAAAATGTAAATAGGATTTATTATTATTAATATTAAGTGAGAGGAGGGGAGGCAGAGAGACAGATTCCTGCATGCTCATCTACCAGGATCCATCCGGCATGCCCACTAGGGGGTGATGCTCTGCCCATCTGGGATGTAGCTCTGTTACTAGGCAACCAAACTATTTTAGCACCTGAGGGGGAGGCCATGTGGCCATCCTCAGTGCCTGGGGCCAACTTGCTCCAACCATTTGAGCCATGGTTGCAGGAGAGGGAGAGAGGGAGAGAAGCAGATGTGTGCTTCTTCTGTGTGCCCTGACCAGGAATTGAACCAGGAATATTCACATGGTGGGCCGATATTCTACTGCTAAGCCAACTGGCCAGGGACATAAATGGGAATTTTATCAATGAAATATATTAGAATGTATAGATATCTTCAAAAAAGGATAAATTTTCAAACACGAAAAACCACTGATTGTAAATATTGCTGTATTATATATAAAAACAGTTCCATCTTCCTAAATATCAGGTCAGTAGGGGGAGACAGGAGTGGGAGGGTTCAGGAACCACAAGGAATGGAGGAGAATCCCTGGAATTTCAGCCAGCTAAGTGAGTGTCTCATGACTGCTTCCCAACACACTGTGGGGAGCATCGACCTGCTGGAGTCCCCCTCCTTACCTCACCCCGAGGGTTTACCCTCTTTCTGAACCTGCAGCCATGAAAATGCCTGATTTTGACTTTCTCTGCCTGCAGTGTGTAGCCCTAAAAGAACATTCAAAAGCATCCTTTAAATTGCTTTTGGTAACAAAAGCAGTTGGACTCCCTGAGAGGTAATAAATTCCGCGAGAAACAAGGAAGCCACCATGCAGGCTCTCCTCATGAACGGGGAGGACCATTAGAACTAACTTTAAAATGATGCATTATTTAATTACACAGTAACTGGCTCATAAATGTTTAATATAAAATCAGCTCACGTCCATTGCCTCCCCAACACATTCCTACTGCGCATGTCTCTCAGACCAGCTTCCTCCTCGGGGCATGGGGATGAGAATGGGGGAGACAAGCCATATTCCAAGGAAGCGCTGCCCCCAGGATGAAGAGGGGTGCATGCAGCCTGGGAGCCCAGGGAAATAGAAGTGCAGAACGTGTGGGTCCCTGACACACACACTGTGCAGAGGAAGCCTGGGTGTCCCCAGGGTGGGGCGGGACATGTGTGCAGTGTTCGCACCTTCAGGACCCAGAGGGACACAGGGACGCAATATCCACGTGGCCGCTGGGGCCGCAAGCAGGTCATGCCTGGGCCATGTGTGGTCCGTGGGCTCTGACAGGGACGACCCGTCGCTAGAAATGGGGAAAGATTTTATTGATATCACAACGATAGGCTCCTTATAAAATCACACAAGAGTTGCAACAGTGTGCATTTTTTAAGAAAATAATTTAATTCCCATCCCCCAGCTGAGCAGGTTAGTTGCTGTACAGGTACTTCCGGGTGACGCTCTGGCTGTCCATGAAGGCGGGGTCCAGCGAGGTCACCTTGGCCGCCAGGAAGGCGTGGATGCCGTGCAGGACTGCGGTCAGGTCCTGGAACTCCAGCTCCTGCAGGGAGAACAGGGTTAAACGCGTGCGGGCTGGGCACCAGACCAGCATGTGAGCCAAGCAAGGGGATAACGAAGTCTCCACTGTGTCTGCTCCGAGGAAGCCACTCTGGGACAAGAGCACAGGCAGGACAAAGATGGAAAGTACGGGCTGAGTCACATAGCTAAACCATGACTGCACGAGGCTATTTTGCTGTGGTGCCCTGACGATTCAGTGTGGGCTCCTATTTCCTGTAACTAGCACAGGCTGAAGCTCACACCCTCTCTCTGGCCTCCTAACATGACCCGTGCTGGCTCTGACGTCACCTGCTCAGCAGGGTCATTAACTCAACCTCCATGAGGGCGTGGCCTGCTCAGCGCCCTGGGAAGTTGGCATGTGCATCTCTGTATGGCAGAGTTCTTGGTGTTTGCAAGTTAGCAGAACTAATCACTGTGCACGTGTGCCTGTGTGTGCCCATGGGTGCCTGTGCACGTGTGTTTGAGTGTGCCTGCAAACCTGTATGCTCACAGTGCGTGTGCAGGTGCATGGGGGTGGGTGTACATGTGCAGCTGTGTATGCAGACTTCATAACAAAGATGTTGTCAGAAGAGCCCACAGCCATGTGGTGCTGAGGAACAGTGTGCAGGGGCAGGGGGCCTACAGTGATTCTGGTCCGCCCTCAGCCCGTTGCCATGCCAACAGGAGAACTAAGAAGTGAAGCTCAACGGAGGGAATTTCCTTCAGATTGTGGAGCCCCATAAAGAAAGAAAAAAGTTAAAAAATACTCAAAATAAACTCCTGGATCCTATTCTTGTTTTGAAGACCCCAAACGTAATTTGAAGGCAAAACCACCCCATAAAGTGACGCCCCTCTTCCTGCAAACCCCCCACATATGTCAAAGCCTGCATATAAGTCCCCACTGGCGGCAACAGGTGAGGCGGCCCTGACTCCTCTGCAGAAACAGCGGTGGGACAGGATGGTGGAGTTGAGCTGCCATTGGGCAAAGCAGCCTCAATGTCCTGTGTTCTGAGGGTGACAAGGTCCTAACTCCCTAACTGCAGGAGGGGTCTTCCACAGCTGATTCTGTCTTCTATTTTGATGTAACAGAATAATAAAGAACCAGAAAACTTCTTTTTTTGTTGTTTTTTTTCTTTTTGTATTTTTCCAAAGTTAGAAGTGGAGAAGCAAAGAGACAGACTCCTGCATGTGCCTGACCAGAATCCACTGGCATGCCCACCAGGAGGCGATGCTCTGCCCATCTGGGCCGTTGCTCTGTTGCAACTAGAGCCATTCTAGCACTTGACGTGGAGGCCATGGAGCCATCCTCAGTGCCCAGAACCAACTTTGTTCCAATAGAGCCTTGGCTGCGGGAGGGGAAGAGAGAGACGGAGAGAAAGGGGAGGGGGAAGGGTGGAGAAGCAGATGGACACTTCTCCTGTGTCCCCTGGCCGGGAACTGAACCCAGGACTTCCACATGCCAGGCTGATGCTCAACCGCTGAGCCAACTGGCCAGGGCCCAGAAAACTCCTTTTGAGGTGACTACTCATTGACTGACATCCTACTGGCTAAATTTTGTCCAAAGTCTCTTACTCTAAGCCATGGGGGACATCACTGTAAAGGAAACAAGAACTCTGGCCGGCAACTCTCGGGGAGGATCTCTGGGCAGGACAGTGGTGAGGAGGGGTGCATGCCACCTGGGAACCCAGGGGGCATCCTCCCTGACACCCACCCCTGCTGCTGAGCTGCTTCTCTTCAAATCCACAATTCTCACAAATGACCCCAAGCTTCCTTTAAGTGTGGAGTCCACTTGGGTCTAACTCTCGGGCCGGGTTCAGCCTGACTTCCTCGGAAAGCCGACCCTTTCACAGGGTGGATAAAGGACACAGGTGGACAACAGAGTCCCTGGACGCAGACGTGGCCAACAGGGAGGGAGGCCAGGACTGTCCCTTCAGGTGACCGCGTGTGGGACGTGCACAAAGAAGCTATCACCTCTTTGCCAGCAGAGAGAGGGAGACTGGGGTCATGAACTCAGCTCAGAAGGACTCTTGCCCAGAGAGGGGCAGGCACAGAGGCTGTGGTGAGTGCCCGGCTGCCCGGCCGCTCGGCTGGCAGGACCATCAGAAAGGAGGTCCTTTCCCTCATCACGTGTGTCACCACTTGGCATAAACTGGATGGCTACATGGTCAGCTGGTATTTGTCACTGACTCTTGTTTCTTTTGATGTTTTCTAAGTGATAATATGCAGAATGTTCAAAATGTTCAGGCATATTGTCCTATGAAAGCGTCCTAACATTTAAGTAGTTTCTTGAAGAACTGATACACTTGTCACTCGGTCCCTTTGCCCCATCCAGACCTCCGGAGGTGACTCCCTGCAACCACACCCAGGAATCATGCCCAGTCTTCTGTGCATTGGGATTTGTCCCTGGATGCAAAGAAAACCAAGAAACATTCTAGAAAAAACACACGGTTTTTGCAACCAGCACAAACTTAAGTTACTCTATGGAGGGTCTCTAAGCAGGAACAGCTGAGCTTGTTGAAGGGACATTTTGCAAAAAGGAGCCATAAAGTCCACGTCATTTGTGCTTCAGGTCTTGGTTTTACATATGCAAATTGGAAGTTGCTCTTCAAGCTCCCCAGACATAATCAGGAACAGCTCAGCATACAAGAATAAGGAGGTACAAGTCCGAACGCAGAATCAGTAAGTTTTGGTCTCTTATGTGGAAGTAGCACAGCGAACTCTCTAAATGTGCAACAGCACGAAGTAGAAACACCACCAAATTCCACGTCAGTCAACCGACTGCAAGGCCGGGAATCGAGGTGAAGCTTTGACCCCGTCTTTTCCGGGGCACTGAGTAAGCAGGCACCCGGTGAGCATTTCACGGACCAGCCACAGATCTGGACAGAGATCCGGCTGTGACTTCTCCACCTGGGTGACATTCCAACCACAGAACCTGCAAAACCCTGACTTTGCCACACAAACCAGGCAGGACGGATGCTGATGTGCTGTCAGACTTGATGCTGGTGCTGGGTTCGAAGACCGTGCAACCGCACTGCAGCACAGAGACAGGAAAGTCATGTTGAAATGTGACGGTGTCCACAGAACAGCACTTCCTGGAAGGCCTGAGACTAGTCATATGTGTCATATTGAACAAGGAGTTTTTGTTCAAATAGGTTTGGAGAGAAAGTCGATAAAAGTAGCTAAACAGCTTTGGCCACTTGGGGACTGGCAAGCCGTTGCTTGGGTGACCATCTCGTCTCTCTCCCAGAGTGACGGGAGCAGAGAGGCACCTGCACCCCGTGTTCGCAGCACCACAAGTCATACCAGCCATGAGGCGGAGGCTACCCAAGTGCCCACCGACGAACGCGTGAAGAAAATCCGATGCGTTCATACAGTGGAAGAGTACTCAGCCTTAAAAAGGAAATTGATACTACATGAATGAACCCTGAGGATGTTATGTTCAGTGACATAAGCCAAACACGGAAGGACAAATGCAGTGTGATTCTACTCCCGTGAGGCACCCAGAGTCCTCAGAGTCACAGAGACTGATGGGATTCCAGAGGCTGGGGGACCAGGATGGGTTTAGTGTTTAGTGGGGACAGAGCTTCAGTAGGGGAAGGTGAGAAAGTTCTGGAGATGAGTCACACAACAGCGTGAGCGTCCTTAAAACTCCTGACCTGTACACTAAAACCGGTTAAGTGAGTATATCTCATATTATTTTTTTATCACAATAATAATAAAAAAGAGATTCTGAGTCCTGGAAACGTTAAATGAGTTCCCGGGCCACAGAGCAATGAGACAAAGGCACTAACTAACAAGTGGGAGAAAGAATGAAAACCGGCGGCATGAGGGCTCTGTGTGGATGAAGGGGCTTGCAGGCCGCCACACGTGCCTTCTTAACCTCACAGAGACACGTCAGGAGGAGGACTCTGTCTCCCAGATGAGAAATGGAGGCTTTCATAAGCCTGAGCCAGACTGACATGGTGGGTGAGGGGGAAGACGCTGGGGTCTCTCTCTCTCACGCCCACGATGTTCCTGCCCAGCATGTTTGCCAACCTCAGAAATTAGGGTTTTAAACTGCCTGCATTAAAGTTACAGCTGTTTCTATGCACCATTCAGCCAACCCTAATCCAACATGGTATAGCTGTAATATGGGAACTGGACTCATTTCATAGACCAGGAAGCTAGGGAATCAGGGAGTCAGCGGCATGGACCTCAGGCTGGCACAGGGGCTGTTGGGTTCTGGCCCCATGTCCTCCACTGAAGTCCCGCCACCCAGCTACTGTCCTCTGCTACACAGCTGTCCTAATGACCTTGACTTTCATTGGTTTCTCCATATTTCCTGTTGGCTAAGTAACGATTTTCAATATGATCAATAGCTTGTCACGATGATCAATGTTTGAGCGTTTTAATTCCTTGAACTTTTCCTTAATTCAGTAAAACTTTTAGGAGGCCATGGGGACCTAGGCTGGGCTTGTGGAAATATGAATAATGAGGTCACGGAAACTCGAGAAAGCATTTCTCCCTTAACGATTCTTCCTGTTCCTTCGCCTGCGAGAGTGACATCTTCAATCAGCACTGGAGTATAATGTCACCCACCCGTCCCCAATCAATCTCCTCCACTAGAAATCACATTTCTTTATGGAACTGTCAGTATTTCCATCCCAGGGCTCAAACTACCAGACATTTGTCAAAATAAAGTCGGAAATGACCGACACCCTTCTGATGCACCATAGCCAGCCAGCATTTTCAGTTTTGTCTAATTGTCACCTAACGACCTTGTGCGGGAGGGAAGATGGAGAGTCTGGAACCATTTCAGACAAGAGTCCCCAGTCCGCCGTCACAATCCCAATGCAGACTGAACTTCAGAGCGAGCTGTGGCCAGGACCCTTCTTAATGAATTCATGGTCGAGGCCGCGGCAGACTGAAGGTCAAAGCCATGCTGAACAGGCTGAGGTCTAGACAAATCAATGAGCTACCGCAACGAATGTGCGTGCTTGCAACTTCCCTTGGAGAGGCTGAGGAAAAACGTGACAGGACATGGTACCATGGGGGAGGTCTCGCCCCAGGACCCAATTGACCAGCTAACGTGTTGCAGGGACTTGGACTGCCCAACCCCTCTGTGAGTTTGGTAACTCGGTGGTTAACACCTCCGCGTGTGCAGATGGTCACTGGAGTGTGGACCTCAATCTTCCACTTACAACTCCGCAGCCCAGGTGCCGGTGCTCTGGGGGTGGGGGTCTGATTGGCAGGTGTATTGATGGCTGTGAGGTGACCCGACTGATGGCTTACCAACAGTTTAATACCTACTGGCAAAATTCCTGAAAATCTGCCACGTGGCTCCTGAGGATGGTGTGGCCCTAACCTCACCTGGGCATGGAGCTGCCACCACAGGTGCTCATACCATGCAGGTAAGAGCAGTGTTGGGTTTCTGGTTCAGTGCTGGGGCCCAGTGGGTCCCCATTGTGTCCGTGACTGAATATTTCCAGACGTGCACAGTTGCTGTGGGACTGAGTCCTGGGTAGGCTTGGCTGTAGCAGGTTTCGCACAGGTCTGGAAGCTTTGAGAATGTGGCATCTCAGGCTCTTCCCTGGGAGCTGGGCCCTGCAGGAGCTCGGGGCACAGGGCCAGCCCCTCGTGCACCACCGGAAAAGTAAAGGGGCCAGAGCGAATGGAGCGCGGCTCCAATGGTAACTGGCCATTTGCACCGCCCTCAGACAGGAACTGGATTTTTACAGGAGGTGGGCAAGGAGCAGGAGGAGTAGAGAGCAGGTGGGCAACGAGCCTGACAGCAGGGAGCAGGGTTGTGGGTGGGGGCTTCATAGGTACCGATGCTGCCCTGCACAGAAGGTGATGTCCGTGTGACAAAGATGACCTTCTGCCACTGGATGGGAGGAAAGAGGAGACCGAGGGCCGTGAGTCCCTCTCAGGGGACATCAGGAAGGCGATGGGCTGGCAGAGGAGCTGGTGATAGGCGCATTTCAGAGCTCCGGCGGGTCCCTGGGCAGAGCCTGGACCAACCAAGAGGGGTTGGGAGTTGAAGAGTCCCCATGAGGTGTGTCTGTCTTGGGAGTGCGGGCTGCCTGTTGAAGGGAGTGGATGTGACACAGGGTCCTGTCCCTGGGCTGGCCTTCCCATCGCCATGGGGTTTTCCTGGGTGGGTGGCTCCCTCCTCTGTCCGGTTCAGGTGTGCTGGTTGGGCTCAAAGGCCGTTTCCTTCCCAGAACGTGGCTCAGCCCGACTCACCCCTGCATCCACGGCCCAGAGGGGAGGCTGGAGGCCGGGGCAGTTTGGGGACCAGGTAGAGGGGGAATGGGATAGAGATGCTCTTAGTCTGGGTTTGCTGGGGTACGTGTCTGTGTCTCACACTCATTTCTGTGTGTAGCTAAGTTATTACAATGGCAGCTTTTCTATAAAGAGCCACCTGAGAACTGTTTAAACTTCACCCCTGCAGACCCCGTGTCTGGTCGTCTCCCCTCCACCCTCGGGCTGGATCTTCTTCTCCGTCAACTGAAATGGAACAGGTGCCATCTCAGCAAGCGCCAGAGCAAAACCGAGTTCTTCAACTATGCGCCCCGAGCTAATGTCATCAGCTGTGCAGAGCAGATCATCCAACGTCTCTGATCCTCTTACAACTCAGAACCAGAGCTGACAAAATGTCAATGAGAAAAATATACCTTTACCTCTAATGAAACAGGTGTTGCCTGTCAACATAAGCAGTTGGACGTTTCCAGAGCACGTGCCCTGGGACGAAGCAACCGAGAACCATGAGCGTAAGGTCCTCACGACTCCAGTGAGCTGGTTTCACAATGTAGATGAAGGGGCTTGCAGGACGAAAGAACAAAGAGGTCACGCTGCTCGTCCTGGCCTCAGCGGTCCAAAGTAAGTCCAGGAGACGAGGAGGGAAGGGCAGTGTTAGCCACAGGGGCCACACTTCAAATAAACCACTGAGAGTAAAGTGAAATTATTAAACTCCCCCCTCCTTAAAGGAGTCCACATTGCTGGTGGCTAATGTCCCCTGGACTCCATTCGGGGCAGCAAGACCGAGCAAGGCCAGCTCCCCATCACAGCCCAGTGCCCTGCGTCCCTGACAGCTGCTGTCTCATCGGCTGTCCCTCATGCACCCGACAGCCTGGATGGCATTTCTGGGCAGAGTTGATTTCAGGCATCCCCTGAACATAAGAATGTCGAGAAATTCTGTGCAATTGCAATTGCATGTAAAAGCAGAGACGGAAAATCACTTCATTAAACTCAATAAAGAGCTGTTAAAAGCTGACACTAAATGCTCAGGTCTAACTGTGCCACGGGTGACACGTCCCTCCGATTAACTTCATCAGAAAGAAAAAGTGCATGCAACATGCAGACTCTGTTCCCAAATATATGTGTGCTCGGGCTCACATTTTTTTCCCCTTTCTTTCTTTAATGTATCGAGTTTGTCCTTTGGTTGGTCTTTAGTTTACACTACAGCTGGGCTGCTGACAGCACATTATACATAAAATATGGGAAAGAATGCCCGTTGACAGTAAGCTGGCAGCTGAAGGTGGCGGGTCTGTGATTCCCGCCTGACACGCTTTCAGCAGCACTTTGTTCCTAACGTTACAGACAAATCGTCACACACTTAATGCAGTTCCTAATGCTCTTCCTCTACATTGTGACTTCTCACGCATTTTTTTGTTTTGTTTTGTTTTTAGAGAGGGGGACAGACAGAGGCAGACAGAAAGGGAAAGAGATGAGAAACATTAATTCTTCACTGCGGCATCTTAGTTGTTCACTGATTGCTTTCTCCTATGTGCCTTGACCGGGGGGCTCCAGCCAAGCCAGTGACACCTTGCTCAAGCCAGCGACCTTGGGATCATGTCTATGATCCCACGCTCAAGCCAGCGACCCAGATCAAGCTGGTGAGCCCATGCTCAAGCCAGTGACCTCAGATTTTAAACCTGGGCCCTCTGCGTCCCAGGCCAATGTGCCACCATCTGGTCAAGCTGTCAGGCATTTTAAATGTTGTTTTTTTGCTAATATTTACTAAGAAGTTTGTGATTTCTAGCAGAATCTAATCATGTCTCATGGATCTCGGTCTTAGGATGCGAACATCTCCACTGGGGGACACGACCTGGGCTCTGTGGATGACCCTGCTGTTAGGCCTCTGAGAAGGGTCCACACCGCGGGATGGGGCTTTTTACTTCCCACGGGCAGGTGGACATTCCCACCCTGTTTATGCTTACTGCACGTGAGGCCGGGTGGAAGGAACATGGCCCCTACCTTCGTCTCAATCTGTCTGGTGTCAAGATTCTGAAACAGCAGCTTGACCCGAGCTTTTCCATCATCCGAAGATCCCTTCAGCTGAGAGAATTTAAACCTCCAGAGGATGGTCTGCAAAGGAACGTAATTGATTCGTGATTTAGAAACAAGAGCTCATGTGTTTAATTAAATAAATCATTTATTGAAGTAAAACGCAGACATTTGCTTGTCTACACCGAGCACGTGATCATTTCCCAGAATCTCAACCTTCTCTTTCTTCCGTCCCTGGGAACTGACCTCACGCCACCAGCTTTCCTCCTGACCTGCCAGCCAAAAGCCCGATGGAGCCATTCCCGAAGCAAGGAGGTCACAGTCCCTCTCTAGTCCTGTCCACCCCAGTCCGCCCTCTCCGTCTCCTCTTGGGCTTTTCTGGACAGAGTCTAAGAGCATCGTAAGGTCATCATCCCCTTTTCTGCTTGTAAAACTAAAAAAACAAAAAAATACCCACTGCCAAGTCCAGTTCTTCCCATGGTGTGTGAGATAAAGCAACAACTCTAATCCTGACCGGCAGGCTGACCATTCTCTGGTCAAACCACTCTGTGTCAGTCTGTCCGGAGCTGGGCTGGAAGGTGTGGACCATGTCACCTCCCTGGAGAAGCAAGTCTCTCACGTTGGTTGAGGCTCTTGAGATAAAAGTGCTCCATAAGCTCTTACTCTTTAGTAAACAAGGCGGCAGAAAATAATGAGTTAATGTCTGTCTCTCATAAAAGGTGGCCTTTCATCGTAGAGGCTTGGTGAAAATCAGTCCAAACAGAGAGCAGCGGCTCTTCCTTAGCAAGATGCAGGTTGAGTGTCCACTCAAAGCGTTGGCTCTGAAATAGAAATAAACATTTTCCCATGTGTCCTGAAAGGCGGAGGGGCCGGACCCTGGGCCTGTGGACACCACGCCCAAACTGACCTCAAGGTTCTCGGCCACATCCTTGTCTTAGTTTCAGTCTTGCTGAGGAACAGTGTGCATTTCAGGGCAAAGTGTCAAATCCCGCATTCCTTGTGGTTCTGAGAACTTGGGGCTCTGTGGGGTGTCGGGAATGGCTACAGCAGCTTCCCTTCTCACGCTGAGTGAGCTCAGCCCACCTCTCCAGGTGACCTCCTGTGCTGGTCCTGACGCAAACTCTCGCACGGGGTGTTTCACGAGGCCAGAGTCCGCACGCCGCCCATGTGTGTGGGATCAGACACTCGAGACCTAGAACCAAGGTGAACTCCTTCCATGCTTGCTGTTGTTGCTCGTGAATATATTAACAAGTAGCCTTGTCTCTATGTGCTGACTTATATTCCAGACGGCCTTTTCACCGTGTGGATGTCTGACCCCATCGAGAATGGTGTTTCTGTGTTTAGCGCGGTCAGTGGGGTGGACCCTCTTCTTTGGGCTGAAATCCAGGAAGTGTGTGAGGTTGGGTAAGACTGAGGGGAAGGGCAGGTTTTCACGTGGAGATCCTGTGTTGGCCGGGCTGGGGAGATGAAGGGTCTCGCTGGCTCATCAGGAAAACACCAGAAAGACGACCTCGGCTGAATCCCGGGGCCCTCACCTTCTCATCACTAAGAGTCTCCGGCACTGCCCCTCGAGCAGTTACATTGAAGGTCACACTTCCCATGGCCAACGTCACATTGGGAGTCAATCCAGTCAGTAATCATATCATCATTACTTCATATTCGTCTGGAAGGAACCTGAAAACCCCTATGCACTGAACTCACAAGCGTTCTCCGACCTTTAGAAACATGAAGGGAAGTCAAATGAAGCAGAGCCACTCATATTTTACAGATGTGCTGCCTGTTTGTTTATGTATCCCAGGGCATCCGGGAAAGCTTTTCTTCTGAAAATTCAAATCGTGTGACTCCAAAGAAAACCGTCTAAGGGACACATGGAACACGCTGCTGAAGCAGTTCTCTTTCTTCTGTTCCAGTTCCCGTCGGACACAGAATAAGTCTGTGGGCATGCAGCCAGAACATACAGTCAAGAGTCTACCTTCAGGGAAAATGGGCCCGAGAACATTCCGCTCTGAGACCAAGGTTCTGATGAGCAAAAAGATGCTAATTGGGACTTTGTTAAAAACTTGACTTAGAGCGGCCTCGGCATTGGCGGGTAAAAGATTCAGCGGCGGCAGGTGCGATGTCTCTGCAGGAGACAGAGGCTGCTGAGAGGCAGGCGCTTGGTGGGGGGCATGCATGCGCCTGGGGTGGCCGGCCGTTGTGTCTTCTCTGCACCCCCCCCCCACCACCACTGGCCAGTCAACGCTAACACAGCCGAGGTTGTATTGCTAGGGGACTGTCCCTTTATTCAGCAGAGCGGGGCTGTCGAGGCCAAAGATTCATGTGAGTTCATTATGAGAGTTTAGGGTGGCCACGCAGGTCGGTCTCCAGGATGTTGAGACACCACAGCACCACACTAAGGGTTTACGATCCAGCTCTGCTCGGCATCTGGGAATGGTTACATCTATTTAAAAATGATTCATTTCGGCCTAACCAGGGAATGCATGCAATGGCGGCAACAGCTCTCCAGACCCTAAGCCCAGACATGCTGGAACAAACGTCCCGGGGAGTGGAGGGGATGCGAGACCCTAGAGATAAATCCTGGGACAGCCATGGGAGAAAGGAATTCGCTGGGTGTGAAAAGTAGGAGTGTGTGAGTCCTGTGCGAGGCACCATAAACCACAGACTCCCACTGTAGCCGCCACACACAGAGCTGCCATATGGAGGGCCTGGCCTGGGAGAGACGCGGGTTACAATTTACTCATGTCGTTGGCCCCGTCCAGGCGGGTCCTTCCGAAGCATCAGCATCCGAGACAGGAGAGTTCCCTTTCACCCGGCTGCCTGCGGCTTCGGGGGACCCCGAAGGGAGAGTGGACGAATGGCTCCCACCCCAGCAGGTGACACTGGCTGTGCTGGAGCTTGTGGAATCCTTGGGCCCCTGAGCCACGTGTCAGAAAGAAGATTGTCTGCGGAAGCACAACCTACACACAGCACAACTCCATCCGTCAGGGCTGGTGACCCCAGCCAGACAGGTCAAGTGTCAGCTTCTGAAAGGTGACAGCATGTGTCTTACCTTGGTCTTGCTGTCGAAGCAGGTGAAGCCCACGGCAAAGTCCACCGTGAAGCACAGAGTCTCCCCTTGCCAGCTGCACGGGTATGTTTTGGACTATAAAAAAAAGAAAACACAAAAAGTATCAGTTAGAGAAAACATTCTTTAAAGGTGCTGTTTACCACTGTACAGGGAGCTGTGTCCCCCACCCCTGACTCAGGAACGGCTTATTCAAGTCCTAACAGGCAAGCCACATGAGGGACACTAGAGGCCCCATGGTGGCATGAAGGCTTCCACTTCTTGTCCACTGGCCGACACTCCAGCTGTGTGACTACAAAAAAGAGGCCCAACAAGCCTCTTTTCACAAAGTCTTTGTGAAAACCAACAGACGCTAGTTTCCTGGCTGCTCAGTGGTCCAGAGATGACCCACTGTGTAAGACGTTCGTTTGTCCTTGCTTGGATACGCTGCCCCCAGACAAAAGGCCAGGACTGAGGGCCTGTCCCAGGGGAACATGGACATGGAGAGTGATGTACAACAGCCAGCCACACTGAAAATGGAACCCAGGGCTAAGCAGCCCTTCTGGGGCACCAGCTGCCGGCTGGGGGGCAGCCTCAGCTGACACCTGAGCTCGAAACCAAACCAGGAAACACCAGTCTGTCTCCAGGGTGCCATCAGAGTCGGGCCCTGAACATGTGAGCACACGGGCACACATTTCCTATCTTTTCTGTCTCTGTCACACTTGTGCATACGTGGCACACTTCTACCACGTCAGGCGAAAGCACAGAGAGGCAGAGGCTGGGCTGTCACATTTGTGCCCACTGGTAACAAAGTTGCAAATGCAGGACCAGGAATACAAGTTTTGCTGAGTGCTGTGGTCACAAACCCACGGGTGGGACCTGCAGGTGAAATGCTTCCGCTCGGAGGGACTCAGCAACAGGTGACAGGAGACACGCAGGGTCTTTGGGGTTCCTCCGCTCCACTCTGTGAGAAACTGGGGAGTTTCCATCCTGAGTCCTGACCGCTCTCAGCCCCGTCCACTGTCCTCTCCCCATGATTCAGCCTCGTAACCATCCTGCGGGTCCCCAAGGCCGAGCTCACACTTCTTCAGTCTGTGTTCTGTGGGTCAGGGTCACTGATGCGGGTCCACATTCAGTTCATGGTCGTCCCTCTGTCCCTCTGTCCGTGGCTGAGCTCACCCGCTGAGCTTTCAGTTCAGGTACCGGGCCTCGTGTCTCAAGTTCCCGTCTGGGTTTTCTGAGTCTGTATTTTGCTGCAACCTCAGGCTTCTGGGCAGAGGCTCTCCGTTAGTCATTCGTCTCCATATTTTGCTTTGTGAAGCATTTTTATTGTGGCCGCTTTAAAATACTTGTCAGACAACCCTCGCTTCTCTGCTTTGAACAGGAACTAGATGCCAGCCCATGCAAAATGTCAGCTCAAGTCCCACGGTTTTGGGGTCAAACCGGCCGTTCCCTCCGTACAATATCCATCAGAGCCAGAACCATCACACTTGTGGAAAAAGAAACTTTAAAACGCACACAATTAGTAGAAGCTAATTTGGCTGAGCTCCACCACAAGGGCAGGCGAACGGAAGGATACATTAAACCCTGAAATAAATTCAGGAGCAGAAATAGAAATGTTACCAGCGACATTCCCAGTTCCCTTTTATTAAATTAAGCTGTAACAATTCCAGAGCTACGAGATGCCAGCTGTCACCCAGCCCAGTCCCCGGTCACCCTCCGAGACACGTTCAGAGGAGCAAGAAAAACCAGGCAGCATCCCTTACGCTAACACGTGTTGGCAATTTGTTCTGGGGATGTTCACATATTTAGTGTGGAGGCTGCTCAGTTTGGAGCCGAAACCAGAATTCCCTCCAAGAGCACCTGCCCATGTCCACCCCTCTCTGTGCAAACCGAGACAGCAGTCACACCGGCTGTTTAACTGCCGGATCCCAGCTTAGTTACGGTCTACTAGAATCACCCCGATGTCCGTCAGCAGTTGTCCGCTCTGCACACCTGGAACCCTGCGCCCTGTGGCTGCTGCTCCCACTGTGTCCTCGAGGGAAGCAGATGCGTTGGGTGTGGACAGAGGACAGTGGCAGACCTCAGCCAGGCCAGGCTGAAGAGTGGAGGGTGTCTGCTGGCCGGTGCACGTGCCCAGCCATCACAGTGGACATGCTGGGGACAGTCTGCTGTGTCCTTAGCTGCTTGGGCCAGGACAGGAGGGCTGGACTTAGGTCACAGCTCTGTCCACGGTTGCTCTGATGGGCAGCATAAATGCAAGGATGGGAGGTCTCTGCCCCTGACAAAGCCATTGATGACCTGGGAGTGGACGCAGTTGCCCAGAGCTGAGGGTCTTGGGGGGCTCAGGCAGAGGAGAGGTCCAGTGTGATTGAGAGCTGGCCCTGGCCTGGTGAGGAATGTGCTGGAAGGGCCTGGATTTGGGGCCATAGAGGGAAAGGGGCCCCTTATTTGCCTCATCCTGGAAGGGGTTAGGGGAGCATTTCCAAGGCCTGCAGGGTCAGCCCTTGTGCACGCAGCCCCACTGGGCCCAGCTCCTGTCAGCTCAGCTACCAGCCTCTGGGGCCACTGCCAACTCCACATCTGCAGGTTGTGTGTCTTGATCATATTTTAAACTTAATTTGGAAAACAAACATGCAATTTCTTAAAGTAAAGGGTGTCTGTGAGCAATGGGAGTTTGATCTGCTGTGCTGGACAAACCCTGGTGACACCTGAGAGGCCGGTGTTCTATGTGGTGCAGGCGACGGCATCAGAGATGGAAGGCCACTCCTACAGCAGGGACTGCAGATCTGTGAGGGATGTGCAGGACAGGAGGTTGCTAATGGGCTGGGCAGAGAGGCTGGGCTCTCCCGTTCGGTGGAACCTGGGGGGATTAGGTTTAAATGGCATGCGGCCCCAACCCGCTGAGCCCAGTGTGAAGCCTGCATCCTCCATACAACCGCCCGTGCATCTGTGGGTTTAAGGGCAGCCGCGACTTCTCCTTAGACCTGCAGTTTCTAAGTAAGCTGAGTGAGCTGATGAATTGAGACAAATCCCACAGGCAGGTGCTAATGTCACCTGGAAGGACAGCAAGCACAGCGATGATAGTGATGACGATACTGTTACAGTGGTAACAAGGGCAAGTGCTTCTGTTACATTTGCACTGATGGCGGTGCCTCTAACGTTTTTTGCACAGGTAGTTCTTTACCTCACCGAGAAAGAGAACTGCATACTCACATCTGGGTCTGTGCAAAGGACTGTGGGAAGGTCAACACGTCCTGCGGTCATTTCAGATCCAATCAGTAAATAGGGGAGATATACACTGCATGTTATTATGTTAGTATTTATTGTATTTTTAATAATCTAGACGTAGGCCCCCCATGCGGCCTCCCCCCAGAGGCTCACGGCAATCAGAGCTCGAGGGCCAGGGAACAGCTCTCCTACAAAGCAGAGCAGCAATGGCTGAGCAGACAGGCCTGGGGCAGAATGTTAACGATAACTCCACACTGGGGGTAACATGGCATGTGGCCAATGGCCAGGACCGCAGCTGACCATGGGGCATGCTGATGGCACCATCTTGCTCTCGGAGGCAGAGCTCTGGGGGAGAACGTCTGCCGCTGTCCCCTGAGCTGAGTCCACTAACTCAGAGCTTGAGGTCCGGGACTTAGGCCAACCTTCCAGTGCCCTTTTCTAAGGTGTGTGTCTGTGTGTACACACATGTGTGGTGTGTGTGCATGTGTGTACTATGTGCATGCATGTGTGTGCAGAGTATGTGTGCATGCACACATGTGTGGGTGCGTATGTGCACTGGGTATGCATGTACATGTATGGTTTTTTTGTGTGTGCATGTGTGCACTGCATGTGTGCATATGTGTGGGTGTATATGTGAACATGCTGTTTGGTGTGTGTGTTTGTATGTGTGTACTTGTGTGCAAAGGACAGATAAAGGGCTAACCTTTAGCCTGCACTGCAAATTCACGTCTGTGAACAACAAAAACCTGATTATGCAAACCAGTTCATGAGAACAATGTTTAGGATATTTAAAACTGAAATGCATGTATTACACATTTTAATCTTCTAGTCAGGTTTACATTCCTAAGTAGGGTCTGACCACAATCAATGTTTCAATACAATACTTTTCCTCAAGGTCCAAATCTTTGCAAAACTACTCATTTTTCTCTCTTACAAACTGTCACGGTACCCACGGAGGGACGCCACGTGAACCACACTCGCTCCTACACGCAGACAGACAGCGCTGTGCCGACGTGGGCTGGCTGCAGGCAGACACAGATGCAACAAATGGACAGCCCCCCCCTCAGGGTGGATGGCCCCCGGATGTCCATGGACTGGGACGATGAGTCCTCATGTGGCTAGAGGGACCTGCCCGTGTGGTCAAGTTAAGGACCATGAGATGGGCAGGTGGTCCAGGACCATCCTTAAACCCGAGTGCTTTCCCCACTTGGTCAGATGCAAACAGATTTCAGGGGACAGCAAACAGCTAAAGGGACACTTCCAGTCTGAAATGACATGGCGCATCAGGACACTTTACAGGTTTTGACAACCGGAACGAGAGATGCATGATCGTACAGAACCTTCTCACATCCAGACACGTGCTAATTAAACGGAACAGCAGCCTCTAGTTAGTAAGTTCCCGCCGTCAGGGCTGAAGACACGGGGCCAGGACGGAACCCGAGCTGTGCCGGGAAACCTCCTGTGGGCGCACACGACTTCATTTGTTTTCTGTTAACTCTTGTGTATCCCCCACAAAGGGACCACTATTATGATAACGAGGGTTATAGAACATTCTTTCTGGTCCACCCAATCTGTGTGCATTCAGGTCATGGGACTGGAGAAGCGACTCAGACACATGAGCCATTGTACCTTTGCCTTTAGATCAAGTCTGAGAGGGAGGGACGCTTGTGCCTTAAACTATCCCAAATGTCCAGGTGACCACATAAACTACCATCCCTCACTGTGCCCTGTGCAGACACATTGGGACTTCACAAGCTGTCACTCAGTCACTGGCTTGGAGAGCATGGTCGCCTCCTCACGTTATGATGGACACAGACTGAGTGACATGCCCGACACACGCCTCACTTTCCTGTTACCTGCTCTGCACACTGAGCAGAAACATCATTCTGACCCGATGACTCAGACGAGACATGCTCAACTTTCAAAGATTGTTTTACTGAAATACACTGTTATACACTCTCTAGCGACATCTGTCACACTCTGTGGACTGTGTGCATCACTTACCCCCGTTCTCTGGACTTCCATGAAAGTGGCTCTTTGAAAGGACTTCTCCCACACAGCCAATTCACTGCCAAGTTCCACGGTGAAGGAGTGACACCTGCTGTGGCCGGCCAGGATGCTGAAGCTGTACGCTCGCTGGTCCTCTGTGTCAAAGTCCTGGAGACCCAGTCGCAGGCTAGCCTGTGGCCAGCAGCCATCTGTGGGACAGAACTGAGACAGCGTGGACTGAAACGTGTGCACTCGAAAGGTGGTCCCCAGACTGAGGGCTCCCGGGGGCAGGGCGTCCACTCAGCTGGGGTGGTTTGGCCATGTCGGCATGCTGTTCCACGCCTGGTCACACTCTGGGAGGCAAATTCAGGAGCAGAGCGTCCTTCAGCTGTTGTGGAAACGAGCCTGTAAATACAAATCTGAATGCAAGTGATGTCCAACGCCTAATGATCTGTAAGCACCTCTCCTTTAAAATACCGGTCGTCACAGCTTCTGATTCTATATTTAACTTTAAAGACAAAGGTAAAAATCCTGGGATGTCCACGTTTAAATTCAACATAAAAGCAGCAAACACAACAAAGCTTCTTACGGCTGCCTGGGACCCTCAGAGATATGGGGCTCCTTCCTCCTCACTGCCTCTGACTTTTGTCCTTAATGGAGGACTCAGTGCTCGGACCCCATCCCTCCTCCTCGCTGTCTCCCCCTCAGTCCCTCCCTCTGGATTTATGTTGATCGGTCTTCAGCGAGCTGGTTCATTCACTCATTCCACAGACACACATCGTTGAGCCCACAGCAGGCACAGCATGGGGAACCGTCCTTGTGAAACCGAGGGTCCTTTGACCTGATGAAACCAAGAGCTCTGAGTCTGAGCCCTAAAAATCATTTCTGTCTCTCTGTCCGCCCCTCAGAGACCTGCCTCTTACCTGGATAATCAGCACCCCCAGGCAGCAGAGGACCTAACTAATGGGCACAAGGGTCTAGACTTCTGCAGGATAAAGATTACACTTCGACCTAAGCTATGTGTCAACTCCAAGCCCAAAGGTGGAACTCTCTACTTTTACCGAAACCAGGCCTCCGAGCTGCCCTCCAGACCTGAAGAAACGGCTCATCGACCTCCCTGCATGTCTGAGTAGTCAGCTCCCTGCCCCCAACTATGTGCCTTGTGATTTTTTCCTATGTAATCTGCCACCTACACACCATCGAAGTTGCGTCTTTGAACTCTGGCTCCCAGTCTAATAAAACTATTTCCACGCTGCGCACAGGACTCCAGCCTGCATGCTTCTCTCTGCTGGCACACGCAGCGGACGGACTCAGGCCTGGGCCTGCGACCCTTGGATGTGGGCTTTGCTGGTACAGCAGTCTCCGGGATACGGGTGACACTGGCCCAGGTGGCTGAGTGTTCGATGCAGCTCAGCAGGGGCCCCAGAGGCATGGCGGCCACCCACAGGCTGGGTCTCCACATCTTCATTCCGAGATGTCTCTATCCATTCAGCCATCCAGCCGAGACAGACACACCATTCACACCTGTGTTCAAAGTCCATTCCCCAAATCATTATGAACTTTGCAGTTGGACAAATGGTTTTATCAAAAATAGGTTTCTTATGCTTTCTGGGCACAGTGATTTTGGATGTATGGGGGTAGCCGTGGGGCTCGCCAGGGGCCCTGCGGGCCTCTCTGCAGGATTCCACTCTGTGCTGTTCCCTTCTGGTCACCCAGCCAGCTGCCCATTTACTCCGGGCATCATTTAGAGATCTACTCCCTCATGGTCTGTGTGTGTGCACGCATGTCTGCACCTGCATCTAGTGTACCCGCACATGTGTGCACATGGTGTGTGTGCATAGCATGTGCATGCTGTGTGTGTGGAGCCCCAGGTCCTTGGCTGTACACAGGGACACACAGACACCACCCAGGAAACAGGACTGTGCATCATAAACCAAAGACAGCAAGACATTAGTCAATGACCTAACATTTCATAAATTACATTTACAGTTGCTGAATTTCTATGTCAACACTGACAACCAAGGGAGACGCCTTAGAAAGTTTGTATGTGGGTGACGCCATCGACCATGTGGCCAATTATTTTCTCTCCCGTCACTGGGTTACAATCAGTGCACAGTCCTGGAAAGGAAGCTGGCTTTGGAGCCAGCCAGACAGGACTGCAGACCTTTCTTGGCCAATGATTAGCTGTTGACCTTGAGCCATTGACTCCTCTCTGGGCCTGGAAGTATGAATAGGAGCCGTAACAGAGAGGAAGGACATGATGGCCAGACACAGAGCAGGCACGTGTGTCCTCAATTCCTGTTAGTGCATAGCCTATGGTTGGTCAAATAAGTTTATAAATATGATATATATGTTTGCTCACTTTGGGTGTGGGAGACAGGCTGTAAGCTGGCAAAGTCATTACAGCCTAAGGCTTAGTTTAAGACTAAGACTTTCCCTCCCTTCTGATACTAAAGTCTTCTCAAAACCAAGTTTTTCCCCACGCCCTTGACTGTTGCATGATAGGGGGTGGTGCACTCTTATGAGGAATCCCATTTATGCCTCAGAGAAGTGGCTTTGTATCGAAGACCTTCTTACTTGTATACTGGCTTAAAGGCTTTAATTTTCTACACTATAAAATGAGACAGACCTCTCATTTTATAGTGTAGAAAATTTTCTCTCTCGGTTTCTGCTATCAGCATCGCAGGGGCCTCCCTGATCCCTTGCCCTCTATGGGAAAGGCAGGGTTTCTGCTTTTCCCTTAGCTTCTCTTGTGGCTTGCCTGTCTTGGTGAGACACCAATAAGCAGAATGGCCCACCATCCTCCGACTCTGCCATTTCTTTACCATCTACCCGAATTCAATGAGAACCTGCATGTGAATGGCCACAATGGCGGCCCCTGGCAATACACCTATCCACATCAAGGCCAGGCTGACTGCCAGTGAGATCAGAATTTGACAGCTTTCATTCTGCCATCAGCTTCCTGACAACATCAGCGGTCACCCCGTGCAGCAAACTCCCTGCTGATCCCGCTGCCCATGTCCCTGCCCTTCCCGGGCACAGAGGCCGCCTGAGCCCCACTTGGCTAAAAACAAAACAGAACACTAAATACCTGGACTTTCCCCTCCTCCTATTTATTCATTTGGAAACAATTATAGTAACATAGGGAACATTAAAAAAATAATTCAATTTGACTACCTTGTATCTGATTTCTGTACACAATTTAACAAATTTGTAGCACAACTGTAATGGACTGCTTAAATACATGGTCCTACTGAGTGTTTACATATTTCTCAGTGGCTGCTGGATAATTTTCGAGGGCGTCTCATTATTTGCTGTTTGATCCTTGTGACTGTTCAGTGTCAGCTCTGAGCAGGGAGACATTGATGGCTCTTCACAAATGGAGAAGGACAAAGAAGAGGAATTGACAGCAACTTCTGAACAACACGAGAAACCCCCTGAGGAGCTCGTAGGTGTTACTCTTTTCTGGAATGAAACCGTACAGCCTCACAAAAACGGAGTTTTAAACACAACATATGTGAAATTACGGACCCACATAGAGTTCATTTCCCCAGACCCTTGCCGTGGCTCCTTTGGAAAGAGTAACTCAGCGTTTCTGACCTGCAGTTGTGCCAATGGGACAGGAAAATCTGAGGACTGCAGAGCTAAAGGCCCGCCACTTGCTAAGGAGACTGAGGCTCCCTGCCCTGCCCATGGGATATGGGTTCCAGGCTGCTGGCCTCCATTTCCTAGAATACTTACATTAGAAACGTCATCACAATAAGTTCTTCCTTGGTCCTGTAAATCTTTTTAAAAGCCTCCTGGTACTTCTGCCCTGAGGGGCTGTCTTTGTCAAGGACCCAGGACAGCCCTTCGAACAGAAACATTGAGGGACAAGCCCAGCTCCCACTCTTTGTGCTGGTCAAGAGCTTCATCCTGGGGGTGCTCCAAGTTGCAAAACTGTATCCTACCCCGAAGATTCAAGCAAGTATACACTGCCTCCCAGGAGGCAGGGAGGCAGCACACAGGAGTGGCTCTGGTGCTCCACCCTCTCTCCTGGGGACCCACTGCCCTTGTTTCAGGGGAGTGTAAGCCAATCTCCCCCATTACAACAGCCTGAAGTCTTCCTCCCTGTTTACCTTTGACAGATGCAATTTGGGAGAATCCTTTAGGAACTCTCTTCCTCATTATTCTAATAATTCTACTCTAACCGTGGCTGGCGACCGTGTCGTAGAACTCTCAGTGTCCCCTCCAGAGACTCCTGGGATGCTGGTGTCTCTGACAAGTGGGATGGACTAGGACCTAGATGAGCTTGAAGCAGGCTGACAAGGTCCCACTGGCCCCTGCTGGGATCTTAGCTGCGGAACGGAGAGGGTGGGGCCAACTTTTCCCTGGGAGAGATGCGGCTCAGCGACCACCGGAGCTCTGAGTAAGGCTCCAGGAAGCACTCAGTCAAGACAGATGCAGTGAGCAAGGTCCTCGCCAAACACACAAGCCAGTGGAATATCACTGGAAGTTTTAAATGGAACATCCCCACATTGAGGGGATACATCCACCTACGGATGCTCCTGACCGCTGGTCACCCACCACATGGAAGCTGTTTGTGAATCAAGTCACGATGACAATCAGGCTGACTGGTGCCATTTTCTCATCCAGCTCATGCCGAGTGTTGAAATATAGAACAGATCATTTTAGGAATTCGGAAAAGTAATTTTTAGGGAGGACAATGTGCCACAGAAAAACAAAACCGCAGTGACAAAATTTAATTTCTGGACTAAAGATTAATGCCTATACTCTGAAATGGCAATTATGAAAACAAATCACTGAAATAGCTCTAAACCAAAAGTGCGAGTTCTCAGGGCAGTTAATGCATTTAAGTTTCTGAAAACTGAATTAAATGCTAATATATAATTTTAAATTCACATGTGCCCCAAAATGCCAACATTAATTAAATGTAGATAGCAGAAAGGAGATAACATTTTATAAGCTCACCAGTTAAAAGCTTCCAAAGAGGACACTCAACTCCTAGAATTCAGTCTGCTATTCAGGAATGGCGGCTGCTGTCATGGCAATATTTGCCCCACACCGAGGGGGCAGTGTTCTCCCAGCTGGCGCGTGGCTCCACATCACTGGGGACGTGTTTATTCCAGTAGTTGGGTGTCAACACCTGCTGCTTCCAAATACAGGGGGCTTGGCCACTGGCACAGCTTCCCGGACATGCAGTTGTGTGTTGGGGACTTTAGGCTAGGGGGGCAGCTCTCCCCATGCATCTCTTATCCTCTGAGGACAGTGGTCACAGCCCGGGTGTCCTCAGAGCAGGAGCACCAGAGACGAAACCTCACTACAAGCCTGGGTTCCAGTCACAGCTGGGAACCCCGTGTGGCCAAAGATGTCACACGGTCAGCCTGCTGTCCCTAGGTGGGGGCTGACCTCCCACGGTATGTCTGTGTTTGTGTGTGTGTGTGTGTGTGTGTGCGTGTGTGTGTGGGGGGGGGGTCACGTCAGCTAAGGCCAAGCTCCGGGAGAAAAGCTTTATACACAGGTTTGTTCTGATTTGTTAAAAAAATAGCAGCAACAGCAAACCATGAAGTTCCTGCAACATTTTATTGTAATTAAAAGTGACTAGAACCTCTCCTGTTACATGGGAATGTGCATACACACACACACACTCATACACACTCACACACACACACACACACACACACACATGACATACACACATACACTCATACACAGACTCACACACGACACAAAGGCACCCATGCACATGCACACCCGGTTTGTCCGTCCGTCCCCGTCTGCCTTGCTGAACAACAGGACAACATCTTTGAGGACACAGTGGAGAAATGAATCTACAAGATCTCTGTGTTGTTTCACTACAAGGGACAGTGTGTGCAAGTATTTCTCTCACTCTTTAAACCCAAAAGGCATCCACTTGCGTGAAAGCAGCCAACACACTAGGACACTCACCTTGTGAACTTTAAACAGCACCTCACAGAGGTCATAGGTTTCTTCTGCTTGTACCCAGTCCAATGTGCTCTCCTGTAGGACGACAGACCGTGTACATGAGCCATAAGCATTCTCCCCAAAAACACACGAAACAAAGTAAATGAGAAGCTCCCCAAGTTGGAGGGTCCCTGGTGGTGTGCTGACCTGGAAGCTCCTTTCGGTGTGGGTCTGGCCCCCTCCAGGTGGCTCAGATTTAGGACGTAGGGGTGGCAGTCAGGGGTCTTGATCCTTATTTTTTGGTAAATTTACTATTGTTGTACTACAAAGGACACTCACGTGTGGGCCAGCAGGCTCAGCATCTCCTGGTCAGAAAGGCAGAGCCCCCGGGTGTTTTGTAACTATTCCTGGTGCATGTAGTGTTCTCGGGGGCCTTAAGAAAAACAATTCAAGGGTAAAAAGCCTGACCGCTTTTCAAAGGAGAGGACGGACAGATGGGATGAGAGGGAGGATGACTTGAGGACT
Organism: Rhynchonycteris naso; assembly: GCA_037038555.1. Taxonomy (NCBI): domain Eukaryota; kingdom Metazoa; phylum Chordata; class Mammalia; order Chiroptera; family Emballonuridae; genus Rhynchonycteris; species Rhynchonycteris naso. Next base: position 110,580,731 of record CM073001.1, read on the forward strand.
GAGAAAACTATATTTACAAAGCAGAGGAGCATTTAATCACTATTCGTCTCATACAAAATTCCTTGTTTTGAAAACTAGATTCTCCATGCCCTAATTTCCTCAACTCAAAAGATCACTAAAGTGGCAAGTGTGACTTACTGTATACTGTTTTTCAGAATGCACTTCTTCTGTAGAAAGGGGTGGAAACTTCTGCTTTTTTCCCCCAAATAATGATAGTTGATAATTTTCTATGTTATCTGACGACACTTGACTTAAAATACAGCAGATATTTTGAACTATAAGATGCAATACTTTGGCATCTTTTACTGTTACTGTAGAACAGTGAATATGTATCCCCGAGGTGACACAGAATAAGCCCCCTCCCATCTTAGATACATACTTGTCTAACATTTCTTCAGTCTTCAAATCTTCAGCGAAATTATTTCCAGGTAAAATTGTTTTAAATGATAGCATCTTCTTGCCTCGTTGACATTCTTAAAATTGCTTTTAATATTTCTTGCGTGTTCACAGGCATCTCCTATATAATTTATGCTAATGCTGTAAGATGCTGTAAAATCGATTTTATACTATAATTTAACACTTTTTAATGGTGTTTGGAAACATGAGTAGCTGAAACGTTACTGCTGTGATTCCAATTTGCAAATGAGAAATAAACATTCTGGCAGATGAAGGGGGGTGCTGGGTTAATCTGCATGTCTGCAGATCTTCCATGCTCTGGGGGACCCGAGGTAAAGTAATCATCTGGGACCCCGCTTCTCTGCACAGGACAGAACACGGGCCCCTCCACTTCCTTCTTTTCCCCCTTTCTCTTCTTGTTCTTCTTTTCCTTCAGTACCACCCCCTTTCCCTCAACTGACGGAGCTCAGAAACCATCCTTGCGTACAGGCCTTTATCTTTTAGTTTTTCCTAAATTGTTTGCCACAAAGTCTTTGGACCTTTAAAAAAACTCATTAAAAAACTCATTTAAATATTTGGACACCAATGTTGAGAAATGGCTCCATGAATGGGGTCGATCGAGGCTTTAGGGACCAAAGTCACTGCTCCCTGGGAGCAAGGGTGACAGAGTGTTGACCAACCCTGGAGGACAGGAGATGTCTTCCACCTAGTGGGCACAGTGCCTGCAATTTAGAAGATGCTGGGGCTACACTCAAGAAAGGAGAGGATAGAAAGCTGACTCATCAGAGAGCCATGGACGCCAGGTCCGGGGAGTCAGGTGACCCAGCAGCACGGAGGGGATGCTGTGTCCTATCAATTTCAATTTACCAGTCAGTCCTTTCACTCCGAGCAGAGACTGGAAAGACCTCCAGTTTCCAAGCATAGCATCTATGGGGGTGGAAGATGGTGCTACTCGCTTTGGCCAAGTTTGTGCAGCTGGACAATTTGTCTGTGTGACAACAGTGTCCGTGACATGCATCGAAGTCAGGACAATGAGCTGTGTGAGATTTCTTAATAAATAAGCACAGCCTGGCATCTAAGATGACATTATGCATTGAGTGACTGTGGGGATCTCCACCCCCAAATTAGGATTTCTGTCCATAAAGTCAAAACTCCCAAGGGGCGTGAATTAAATTGGATTTTGCTCACACAGGTATAGAAATTTGATTAAGTACTGAAAGCATGTCACATAATTTAGAATGTTGAATGAGGAGAGAGAGCTTACAGAGAGAACCCTAACAAGAAACAAGGAGAAAATGAAGAGAGCCCTCAGCTGTGTGCCAGGGAACATTCTGGGATGGCGGGGACCCAGCTTCTGGTGCTGAGCACAGAGGTGAGGGGACCCTGGAGCGAGCTGAGACCGTCCTCATGCCCCGCAGAGGGTGGGCTGAGCGGCGGGACTGACTCTCCTCTGCAGCAGGGATGCAGGGGGCAGCGCTGCGTGGAGCTGAACGAGTACTGATTACTGATGGCCACTCTCTGGGGTTCATCAGCCCTCCTCCTGGAGCCCGAATCGAGGCCATCAGGGTTATTTTTGGTCATTCTTCTGTTTTTAAATGTCAAGCTCTTCCCCTTTACTTTGTCAGATGGAACCATATAAAGTTACATTTGGCAACACATGCTCAAGAATGTTATGGCGTGTTTGTTCCAAGAAGAATTCCATGATCATTTACGCAACTATTTAGGCAACTCTTCAACGCCCATAAACTCACAGGGCTGGTCTGTCCACGCAACGTGGCAACCTGGATTAAATCCTGGGCACAAAGAGTGCTTTGGGGAGAACCAGGCACGGTCTTATGGTGTCCATTGTTAGTAAACAAGGCACCATTGCTAATTTGTAGTTGTAGCAAACATACTGCAGTGACACAGAATCACATCTGGAGTAGGTGGGGAAGCATACACCGGGGTTCTCCGTGCCATATGGGCAGCTCTTCTGGTAAAGCTAAAACTATTCCAAAATAAAAAGCTTCTTTACGATAACTAACCTTATTAACAAGAAAATATGCATTACTGTCTCCATGTCTGAATGCAAAACTTGATTTGTCCCTTTACTACAAACCATTTTATCGAGGTACAACAGACACATGAAAAGCATACTTGTAACATATACACCTAACGAGATGAAGATGGGCGTGCAGAGAACCGTCACCCCAACCTGTGCCGTCAAAGACCCGCCTCCCCAGGCGCTGGGGAAGGTGTGGAAGAAAGACCTCGCATGCTGTTGCTGGCAATGTGGAATGGTGCGGCTGTGATGGAAAACAGTAGGAAAGGTCCTCAAAAAATTAAAAATTGAACCATCATATAGTTTAGCAGTTCCATTCTGGGGTGTTTAGCCGCAAGCTTTGAATGAGGTCTGGATCTCAGGGTATCCGCACCCTTGTGCTCACTACAACATTATTCACAGTCACGGGGAAATGGAGGCCCCCGTGTCCGCAGATGGACAGGTGGAAGGAGGACATTGGACAGCGGCCCACAGGGGGAAATTATCTAGCCTTAAAGGAAGGAAGTCCTTTTAATTTATTTTCAACGCAGAAAGTTCCATCCACGCTGCAGGGAACTTGCATTCAAACGTCTAGATCCCTGAAGAGACCAGGCTTTGTTCTTTGCAGTTCTGGTGTTGACTTCAGAAAGTGAAACTGTCTTAACTGATGCACTTCTAGGCAGGACCCCCGTCTGAAGAAAGTGGTATTGGTGGGAATCGGAATATAAGACGGTAAACAGAAGCAGTCAGTGGACCCGACTAAATCAGGCTATTTATTTTTAATAAAATGTGGACTATATGAGGGAAAGAATAGCCTTTAAATCTCTGTATCTGGCCATATATCAGATATGTCTGAAGAGAAGGAATTTGTCTGTGTTTTGGTTTCTTTTTTATTTTTATTTTTTATTTTTCTGAAGTGAGAAGCGGGGAGGCAGAGAAACAGACTCCCACATGCGCCTGACCAGGATCCACCCAGCGTGTCAACCAGGGGGCGATGCTCTGCCCATCTGGGGTATTGCTCCATTGCAACTGGAGCCATTCTAGTGCCTGAGACAGAAGCCATGGAGCCATCTTCAGCGCCTGGGCCAACTTTGCTCCAGTGGAGCCTTGGCTGTGGGAGGGGCAGAGAGAGACAGAAAGAAAGGAGAGGGGGAAGGGTGGAGAAGCAGATGGGCACTTTTCCTGCGTGCCCTGGCCAGGAATCAAACCCGGGATTTCCACACACCAGGCCAATGCCTTACCACTGAGCCAACCAACCAGGGCCTATTTTGGATTCTTTAACCCCACACCCGACGCTCTGAGATGCAGCCTCTGCCTTCCCCCTCCCCCACCAACCAGCTAAAGCAGGACTATGATAGCTACACTATCTCAGTGGCTCTCTGAATCAAAATACATGGGTTAGTACAGTTATGGATTCAAAGCAAGAAAAGCCCGTCATCCCCAAGCAGAACTCCCATTGACCACGTGGGGACGGAGGACAAGGACAGGGCCTCCTGAGAACTCAGGTTAGACGGCTGCTTCTCCTTCAGACAGGACCTTTCCAGCAACCTCCCCTGCAGCCTCACGAGCATCCTTACCGGTGGAGCACCGAGAATGTAGACGGAGGAGCCCTTCAGGGCCAGGTACTTGGATTTGAAGGCTGGGGAGCTGTCGGCGTCTTCTACTCTCTCGCTGACCCAACCCATGTGCACAACCTGCAGAGGGAGACCTTTAAAATTAAAACCAAGCCTTACTTAGGGCACAAGCCATGACACAGAAGAGCAAACGCATATGTGTCCTCCGGCACACTCACAGCCCGCATGTGGGGAGCATGAGGTCTCTAGCCCAGTCTGTAATCCCCAACCCAGTGGACACAACATAAATGTGTAATACCCAGAGTCCTGCACAGGGCAAGGCGCCACACATGGGTGTCTGAGGACTTTTGTTATGGCTACTCCTGGACTCACAACTGCATCAGAGCGGTGCATCCCATATGGTTTTTAAAAACGCATTATCTCATGACATTGTCCGGAGTTAGTATCGCAGACTTGTCCATGTGGTTGCAGAACAACAGATTCCATTTTCCCTTTCTTTAGTAAACTTAAGAGTTGATGTATGATGAAAAATGGTTGGTTCTTCACAATTCAACTTCCTGACAATCGTGGATATAAAGCAGCTGGCATGAAGCGGTTTTAATCTTGTGACACACAAAATGCAAACTACAAGTCAGAATAGAATTCAAAGAGCTAATGACATATTACTACAACTGAAATGTTCAGTGCGTGAGTTCATCCTCACGTTAAGCTAAAACCCCTGCGGGTCTTTCCTAAGATTTTAATGTGACACATATCTTTTGTAGTACAGGTAAGAGTCATTTCATTTTAGTTTTCTCATTTCCTCATTCTGCCAGGTTAACAAAAAGCACCCTGACATCTATCGTCTTAGATACTAAATATTTAAAGCAACTCGTACATTGAAACACAATTAAAAGTTGAGTTGTCAACCCTGGCCAGTAGTTCAGTTGGTTAAGAGCGTCACCCCGCTATACCAAGTTTATGGGTTCGATTCCCAGTCAGGGCACACACAAGAACCAGCATAAGTAATGAATGCATAAGTAAGCAGAACTACCAATTGCTCCTCCTTTCTCTCTCAAATCTTCTCTAAAATCAACAGATACAATTGCTTTTCAGAAAGACCTGTCATCGTCATGCCAACCAACCACTTCATGAAATGACCTGCATGAGGAGCTGTTTCAAGGTGGGAAGGTCCTTCCTTCCTGGGCCTGGGGCATAGAGCCTGGGCACACAGCTCAGCAGGACTTGGATGGCTGAGGAGTAAATGAGAAGTTCCTTTTCTGGTCACGATGGCAATACACAGATTATAAATAATCTGGAATGCCCATAATTTGGATGGGAACTCAGTGAAATTCCATATGTCGTTTAATTCTGCCTAGATTAATTAGCAAAGGCATGAGTGATAGCTTAGCTATTATTGGAAACATTGGCTGATTTATGAACTTTTTTTTTTTTTAGGTATATGCAGTTCATAAATAATTTTGAGAAGCTAATTTTATCTTCTACATTATGAATTTTCTAACGGTTTATCACATGCCCCAAGAAACATATATTATAATTTGATGAGCCTACCTGATTGTGCTAGCCTAATTAAAGAGGGCAGAACCGTTGTAATAAAGAAGTCTGTTTTCATTTATCTTTCCGGATGGCATTTCTACAGGAAACTCCTTTTTTTGTTTTTCCTCACTCGAATGAGTCAAGATAATGAGTTCAGCATCTATCAGGGGACCACTGAACATCTGTCTTTTCTCTTCAAACAGGACAAGCCCGAACAACCTGAACTGTTCAGCATTTTTCTTTTTCTATTCGGTGGGCAAGGCATACACATTTCCCTTTAATTCCAGGCTTTTAAGAACAAAGTGACTTTGGGAACACACAGAGCTGTTTGCTATCTCACTAGGTGGACCTGTGTTCTGGTTTGCCCAGGACAGGTCTGAATTTACACCTGAAAGTTCCACTTTCAGGTTGGTCTCTGTCTTGGGAAGAAGTTCCCCAATTTGGATGAAAAGTTATATGGTCATTGTATTTACCAGATATAAGAGTCTAAACATCTGTATTCTGGGATTATATTTTCTTGTTATCCTTCTAATTCTACTTTCTTTTGTTTTTGTTGGCCAATTTCAGTGGTTAACCATCTTCATTCTTTTCATATTTATTCAAATACTGTTTATCTGCAACATAATCAATAATTAGTTGCTCAGAATGGTTTAAACATTCCTTCCTGTTTTTAAAGGGTCCAATATCATAATTATAAATTCCTGTACAAAATGTTTAATTTTTGGAGAAAATGTGAAATAATCATCTAACCAGAGCACAGAGAGAGATGGCGGGGGTGATTCTTTACTCACCCTACCGAGTGGGGCTCATCGCTAATATTTATTTCCCAATGAGCTAATTCAAGCCCCTCAAGTAAATTCAAAGTTCTATCAATCTTTTAAGGTTTAAAAAAAGACTTTTGATTGCCAAGTACAACTTTCTTATTTTACTGATGAAGGAAGTAGGGCCCGGGTATTAATTTGTTTGAATTCTGCCACCAGAGTAGGGACTGGTTGAGATTAGAATTCAGGTGTTAGTCAAATAAAGCCACGACAGCTGGCATCACACGAATGATGTTTCTCCAGTGTGATAAACTCTCCCTGAGATAAAACAAAAGCAAGACTGTCCCGTGGCCTCCAAGTTCTTGGAACCATCACTTATTTCATGTTCTCTTGTCAGGCATTTTGCTCCTGTGACTTAATTCATGATTCTCTCTCGCTGGGCAAAGGGAAAAAGGAGTTAAATTCAAAGTGAAACAACATATGTTCTGATTTCCAGAAGGGCCGCTCCCCTGTGGCAGGGGGTCCTGGTGCGTCCACAACCCAAGGCACTCTTCCCACTGCAGCGAGTACAAGTCCCGGGGAGCGACACAGCACACGGACACACTGTCAGCACCGTGTACTCTGTGCTCGACTGTGGACATGACGGGTGTGTGTATGTGTGTGTGTGCGTGTGTGTGAACAGTCCCAGGAGAGGGCAATTACCCACCACCCATGCTGAGACTAAGGAGCATCAGTCTCTCCTGAAGATTCCAAGGTGTCTCTGACTTACCACAGAAAGAATCTCATAGGGCATTTTGCTAATTTTGATTGTGCTAACAGAAATCCAATTTCATTAAGTGAGAGGAGGGGAGGCAGAGAGACAGACTCCCGCTTGTGCACCAACCGGGATCCACCCGGCATGCCCACTAGGGGACGATGCTCTGCCATCTGGAGCCATTGCTCCATTGCTTGGCAACTGAGCTATTTTAGCACCAGGGGTGGAGGCCACAGAGCCATCCTCAGCGCCGGGGGCCAACCCACTTGAACCAATTGAACCATGGCTACAGGAGAGGAAGAGAGAGAGAGAGAAAAAGAGAAAGAAAAGGAGGAGGGGAAGAGGTGGAGAAGCAGCTGGTGGCTTCTCCTGTGTGACCTGACTGGGCATTGAACCTGGAACTTGCACACGCCAGGCCAACACTCTATCACTGAGCCAGCTGGCCAGGGCTAGAAATCTAATTTCAAATGGCAAATTGTCCCCAGAGACAATAGCACCGATTTGATCTGTTCCGCCTCCGGTACCGGTCAGTACACCTAGAGAAGACATACTTCCTCTGTGAAGCATGGAGAACTCTGTCCTAGACAGAGAAGTCTACGAGAAACCAGTGTTTCAGAAACACAAAGCAGAGCAGGAAAGTAATGCTTTATGTATAAGAATCTGAAACGGATCCTGTGTTAAAGACGTTTCTGGAACCACTACTCATTAAATAGCTAACCACCCTCATTTAGCTGTGTGAAGCAAAATATAGTTGATTATAAATTTAGAAAGGTATTACAAGAAAGAAATGTTGCTTTCAGAAGAACTTGTTTCTTTTCTAAGTTAAAGATGTTTACTAGAGCAGTTTAATTTAAAACTTGGTCCTAATTTCCAATCTTTCTTCAGTAAACTTTTGATTGGTGGGGGCTTATTCTCCTGAATGCCTTCCATCTTGAATTCAGACTTCATCACTAACTGCGACTTAAAGAATGTTTACAGGCACAGCTCAGAGCAAATCGGACACTCCTCAGTTTCGGTGACCTGAGGCTACAGGGCACACACGTCCTCACCCTATGGAAGGTACAATCAGAAAACAAGAGAGCTACCAATGAAAGAGTTGCGCTGACATCATAACCCAAACGATGGCTTTTTTCAGAAAGGATTACACAGCGGCTACAAAGCTGACGCTCAACCTGACCTAGTAGACTATTCCTACGAGGACTCCTAGACCAAGTTCCTGAGCCCACCCTGAATTAGGATGCCAGGCAGGTGACAAGCCAGCCTCTGCCCTCGGAGGAAGTGAGCTAAAGGGCCTGAGGAGGGAGCCACCCCAGTGCATCGGGGCGGAGGAAAGGACAGACTCCGGGGCTGTCTGGCTCCCCCCTCCCGCAGTAACCCCTCCCATCTCACACCCCCTCCCAAGGGTGAAGCTTCCCAAGTGAGAACGTTATCCCAGAACATCCCACGGTGCGTTCCAAATCACAGGGGTGAGACTCCATCACACCCACCTCCCAGCTCAAACCATTGCCCCCACACACTGTTTAATCACGTTTCCCTGCAGAACAAACTGCCCACAGACAGACCATGGACAGCCCAGTCCACACAGAAGATGAGACAACGCCCCCCGCAGTTTCCAGTGCGCACGAGGAGTTAGGAGCAAACACCAAGGAGGCCAGAGCCCCAGCCCCCATCTGCCGCGTGCCCACATTTCCCTGTCAAACCTTCTGGAGCAAATGCCATACACCGGGAAGGGCTGCTTTTGGAGACGTGTTACACAACCAACACAAACAACCCAAACCTTACCTGGTCGCACGGGGAGCAGCACTTATTTGCCATTTTCACCTGTGGAGAGAGAGAAGCCAGGGTCACTCTGAGGAGCAGGTTACGTTCAGGTTCTCGGCCTGAGTACTCAGGGACCATAAGGGGTGGCCCAGGGAACAGTCTCTCTCATGACGCCTTCGTCACCCGACAACCAAACCAGAGCAACAAGCACAGCGTGCGGCAGCAGCCCTCACAGCGGAACTGCCATTGCACACACAGATCGCGCGGTTCCTGGGTCAGCACTTGACGTCAGGGAAGCTACGGGCCAGAGGTGCTCAACGCTCAACAACCCAGAGGAACCGGGAAGGTGCTTTCTGCTCCCTGTAATCTCAGGCGACTGTAGGTTCCACTCCCTGTCTGTTCCTGCGTTTGATCTCCCGGCCATCCCGCAGGGCAGGCAGTCTTTTCTCAAACTTCACTGGGGAGGAAGTGGGGGTGCAGAGGAAAGACTTCCCTAGTTGGCATGGGGAAGACCCCAACCCCTGAACCTCGCAATGTGTGCGTTCTCTCTGCTCCTCCGAACTGCAGCGCGTGTGGAATGCACCGAGAACTGAAGGGCTCTCGCTGTCGTGAGCGTTTCTGCAAACAGGACACGACCGCCTCTTTCTCTTTTCTTCCTCGCTTTGTATCTACCCCAGGGAACTCAATGTCCAGAGGAGACTACGGTCTTCAAGGGGCCCTGGTGCCTCCATACATAACTGGGGAAGGAAGGCGCTGAGGCCCCCAGGGAGTGGAAACCAGACACATCCCCCCAGGACAGTAACGTGCAGCGCCCAGGACAAGGAGTGCAGAGGAAGGGGCAGTGGTGGCTGCACAGCGTTGTTGTGCCCAAAGGCGGCCCTGGATCTTCCCGCCACCCGCTGCCCTAGAACAAACACAGGGAACACTATAGTCAGTGGGAAGTTGCTAGAAGCTGGTCAATGGCCATCTCCCACGAGGCCCAAAGGTGTGGCCACCAGCCCCTGCCACACCAGGGCTGCTTCAGGCAGTTTCCTACATTTTTTATTTTCTATCCCCCTCACTCCCCCACCCCCATCGCATTCTGTCCTTTATTCCATTTTTTATGTCACTTCTGTCCTGGAAGCCTGTGGTGAAGATGTGACAAGCAGTGATTCTGGTTGGACGTATCTCCTTGTACGTTTCACAGTGTATGCAGGAATTACATCTTTAACCCAGGTAGGCTCCCAAATAACAATGCCATCGTACATCCATGCCTTTGAATAGAATACAGCTAAAATTAAATGTACACAAGGATTTCTGTCTACATGTGTGGAAACGGAGAGAACCAGCTCTGAAAGACCCACTTAGGAAACATTTACATTTTAAACGTATTTTTTTAACTTCATTTTAAACTTTTTTTTTTAGCCAAGAGATTTGAAATATTGTTAAAAAATAAACAAAAGGACACGTTCTTCTGCTTAACGTTATAACCAACTGGGTGCAGGTCCATCACAGACAACAAACCACCTTATTATCTGCGTCACTGGGGGAGGAAGTGCGGGGCGTGGCGAGAAGGGGCTCACGTTCTGTAGCGTCAGGTCGCTGATGTTCGCGGACACAGCTCGCAGCCAGTCTGTGCTCTCCCGGGCCGTGGGGAACTGCAGTGTGCCTGTGCGGACCCCGAGTGCCAGCACCTCAAAGGCGTTGGACCTGCAGGAGGACAAGAACGAGGGGCTGTGAGGAGGGCAGAGGGAGAGGTGGTCATCTGACCCTGGCCCCCTCCCTACCACCCAGGGGTGTCCTCTCCAGCCTCCTCTAGGATGGCCGTAGTCACTGCGGGGAGCACCGCCCATCATGGCGGTCAGACCACTAACGTCTCAGCATCTCACGCACCGACGTTAAGTTCAGAACTTCGAAATTATCACTGACAGCTATTTCTAATCCTACAAAAATGAATCGGAAATTACACTTGCTCTAGTAGACATATTGGAGCTATTGTCTTAAGGGGTTCTTAGTCATGACTCTTTGGGAAACCATCTATTGCGTCACCTGGAGCTGTTGACACAGAGATAACAGGCTGGTCAGGCACTGCCCTCACTCAGCAGTGACCATATTTAAGACCACGCAGACATTTATTGACTGTAGAGATTTTGAAGAACTTGGTTGTCCTTCCTTTTCTCCATGAAAATCAACTTGTCCAAAGCCTACGCCGCAGATTACTCAGAGCAGCAAAGCTATGGTCCCTCATTAGACCTCTCTTCCCTATCACACAGATCCAGGGAGGATAATTTATACATCACTGTTGTGATGGACTAAACTGTAGAATCCCCAAAATCCACAGGTTGAAGCCCCCGTCCCCAGGGGGGACTGTTTGGAGAAGGGGTCTCCTAAGGAAAGATGTAAGGTTTAAATGCAGTGATAAGGGAGGTGGGGTCTGATCTGGTAGGACTGGTGTCCTCACAAGAGGAGGCCGCAACACCTGGAGAATGAAAAATCCAGGCTCTCAGATGAAGTTTCCCAGCTTCCAGGAGAAAACAGAGAGTGTGCTGAGCATGCCACCCACACACAAGGAGGGAAACAATAAACATCAGAGCTGGAATTGACAAAACCGAAGAGAAAAACAGAGAATATCAATGTAAACAACATCTGGTTCTTTAAAAAGATGGGCAGAATCAATAAACTCTAGCTATATAGCTTTATAAAAAACAAAACAAAACAAAACCTCAAAATATGTACTGTGGAACGGAAGAGGAGATATGCTTCACACCATAGAAGCAGACAGGATGGTCAGGAGTTCCCTGAATAGCTGTGTGCCAACCCCTGCAGTAATACAGGTGAAACCAAAAACAATCCCAGAAAGATACAGAGTACTAAACTGAGTAGAGAAGAAATCTGAGTGGACAATGTTACAATACAGAGTCTGATCTGCCAGAAAACTAACCACCAGGAAAAGCTGAGGTCCCAGTGGCTTCAGGGCTAAATTCCACCAAACCTTCCATGATTCACAAACTCTGCCAAAGACAGGACAGAACGCGTCCCCCGCGGTTTTCACAAAGTGAATACTATCCTGATACCAAAACCACAGGACACCCTGCGGGCCCTGGGCTCTGAAAGGCCATGATGGGCGGTCACCGCCATCTGAGGGGCTTGGTGTCTGTGCCTGACCTGCAGGAGGCCTGGTCCCTGCTGAAAAGAAAGCCCAGGGTCTTCCTTAACAAGTTTCTTCACCATGGTTCATAGAGACGTCCCTGTTTTGTGTTGTGTTCAAGGGCAACTGTAGGGAGTTACAGGTTTTATATTAAAAACAAAACACGCTCCTGTTGATGGGAAGAAGCTCTTTGTGAAAAGGGCAATGCAGGACAGGTCTGGCTGCAGCAGGCCAGGGACAGGGACAGGGACAGTGGACTCTGCCTGCTCTCCCTCATGTGGCCAGCTGCTCAGCTGGACTGGAGCCTGGATCTGTGCTCCGTCAAGACTTCTGCACAGCATGTCTGGCGGTCTCAACTGTAATCTCAGATTCTTCACATTCTCACAAATAACCAAACATTTTTAAAGTCCACTTTGAATAATAATGGAAGTTACTGAATCAATGTAAAATACCATGAATCAAGAGCGAAGAGATGCACTTCTCGTCTATAAAACAAAATCAACCTCATCCTGAAAGTTTACACAGGGTTAAATTCTCTGGGGCTGCCACGTCTCGAAGCCTGGGTTTGACCGTTCGTTTGAGTGATGAAATCGACAGCGTTAGCCAAGGGCCAAGTACATTCAGGAACACACCTGGTGTCCCTGTGTTTTCCTTAGTCTCTGGTAGAACTTGAACTTCTCGCAGCTCTAAGCGAGGGCAGAGTGCGTGTTCTGAGCCCGGAGATGTTCAAAGGCTTTCTGTTCCATTAAGCAGCCCTTTTAAATCCCCAAACATGTCTTTCAACAGGACAATGGGTCATTTCTAGTGGCAACAACTGCTAACCCAGCAGAAAGTTCTGGCTGATAACCGCGGCAGTGAACGGCAGCCCTGTCCACGCAGGTGACTTCTGACTTCACCACATGGATTCCCTGAAATGGTGTCACCTACGCCAAGGAGTATCTGAGTAACGACTCCCTCACAGAACATGCACCTCTTGTCCACACAGCCCTCCCGTTTCCTTACTGCTACTCACTCTTTTCTTCCAAGTCCAATTCCGTCTCACTAACCACTTACTCCGTGTGGACTTCACCTGAGTGGATGACCTGCCAGACTCTCAAATGAGTCAACCAAATGCTTGTAAATTGCAGTCTGCTGGTGGGTGGGTGGGTGGGTTTATTGGTCAACAAATGTTCTCACTTTTCAATGTTCAGTTTTATTTGCATACTACATCAACTTTGAACATATCTTTCATTTACTCCACAGGAAGTTAATTTAAGAGTTTATTCAAGAGACACACACTGGCATGCTGAAGAGGGTGGGCCTGCATTGGTGAATGAGTGTCTGACAATATCTTAGAGGGCCTGCCATGTTTGAACTCTTTACCCACGATCCAACAATATCATTTGTTCTAATTAGTGATCAGTAACATGGATAAACATATATGAGAACATTATAGCATTCCTAAAACTATTTTTAAACAGAAAAAGAGCCCCAGGTCCCATTTTAAAGGCACGCTGGTTGACACATGTGTATGCATGTCGAGTTGGGTGACTACAAACATCTAGTCTCATTAAAATCCCCATACTGATATATTAACCCATAATGTTTGCTTCCTCTCTACAGAAAATGTCCAGACGAATGCATCAAAGTGAGAAGGCAGTGACCTCTCTTGGTATAATTTATAGAGCATCAGCATTTTCTCTCATACAGTCATATTTTCTAAGTTTCCCAGACCAAATTTTATCTGTGCACATGCATGAATACCTGCACATGTGTGTATGTATGTGCACACACTGGACACACAGGCGCATATGAATGCATGTGTGTATGAGCGTGTGTGTGTGTGTGTGTGTGTGTGTGTGAGTGCAGACGCCCCGCCCCTCCTGGTCCTCATGCTGTCAAGATACTCCCCATCTTGGATCTCCTTCTCTTCTCCCAGGAGGCCCTCCCCACACTGCTCTTCAAGACACAGACACAGCTGACCGCTGACGGTCCGCTGCTCCCAGTGCAAGCCAAGCTCCTGATCTCCCTCACCCCAGCACATCCCCGTCCCACACAAGCCCCCCTCATGCTGAGGTGCAGAGGGCCCCTAGATGCTGTCTCTTCAGCTCTGCCCCTGCACCCGGCCCGATGGGTCTCTGCCCTCAGGGTGTCCCAACCGCAGGGCATTTCCTCACGAGCATCCATTCTGGGCATGAATAAACATAAACTATCCTTTGCAAAACAAAGCAAATATTCTGCTTTGGAGTACCATTTCCCAAATGCGCTCGTCTGCGACGTGTCCATGTCTAGTACGACAGCTCACGAGGACCCAGCCTCAGACAGGAGAGCATCCCAGCCTACCCTCTGGTTTCAGCCTGGGAGACCCCTCACAGGAGGCCGGGCCGGCCAGAATTCTGACCCTCAGACAATGTCTGGTTAAGAAATCTGTGTTGTGGGAGCCGCTGCATGTGCACCAACCGTTTACATGGCCACAGGAAAGGGCTTGGCACCATCAGCAAATGCCAGCCTCTCTTCATCCCTCAAGCCCACCAATAGCGGGCTCTTGTCTGTCTTCCCCACATAATGTCAGGGAAATGTGTTGGTAACCAACCCAGTAGCCACAATCGCACAAGGATGCGGTCAATGTGCCGTTTCCCAGGCAGGCTTTATGTTCCTGTGTAAATGCCATGGGGACAGCACTGCTCCTGCCATGTCTGCTGTGGTTCTCGCTGACAACACGCAGTTGTCACGTTGGCTTTAGCTTTGTTGTCCCACTTCTCACTGAGCCCTGTTTCCTGGACTATGCAGCCCATGCCTTAACCTGCATCAGTAGTGACAGATGATATCTCTAAAAGCTTAGCTCCCACTTTACCCCCGTGCCACCCAGCGCTGAGCTCCACTGGATGGGGACACTGGAGTGAACTCTGGCAGGAGACGGCTGTGCTGCCTGCATCGGGACAGTGCACAGAAACGTTCACCATGACAACTGGCTTTTGACATTTCGCTACATACTCAAATGAGTGAGGTTTAAATTTGCATCTATTCTTCAGAAATCTCTCAAAAGAGTTCAAGAAGCTAAGGAGTCTCAGCCAGCATTAGTGCAGTTACTTTTGGAAGAGGAAGACTCTGAGGAGCTGGTGGCAAACTTGAGGTCCTCCAAGGGGTGGCCACAAGCAGGACTCAGCATGCCGACTTCCGACCCATTCGTCCTTTCCGTCTTTGATCCATTTTGAGACATCTCCTAAAAGTTCTTCAGGGTACAGCCTTTGTTTTGAGATGTGAAAACTGTTTGATTTAATTTAGAATTGGCTATTTCTAAACCCGTTCCTTGCCCTCCCCAGACCGTGGCTCCCCGGGGGTGTGTGTGGAGGCTCCTTCCTCTGTTTGGGTAGAAAAGCTCATGACACCTTTTCCTCCTTTGCAATGGGAACACGGGGGCCCCAGGGAGGACGGAGCTGACATGAAACACTTAGACTCGAGAAAGGACTCTAAAACCAGCATGCATCACACCCATTTTATAAAGTGCAGAGTCTGAGTCCTTGTACTTTTCACACCTCCCTGCCCACAGTAAACCTTATTAAAATCATAAAAGTGTCAGCGAAACGAATGCCATATTTGCCTTCATAAAACAACATATTTTTTTTGCTATATAAAGAATTAGAAGCCTTCTGGTTTGCTGTCAGGGTGGGATAACACGTCTATCAGGAAAGGATGCTAAGTAGACTCGACAAGGCGGCAGGGCACCTCCTCGGCCCACTTCCTCCCACAGGCACGGCACTTATCCGTCTCTACCATGTCAGGCAGCCAGGACGGCTGGTGAAACCCACAGGCAGTTTGCAGTCACTGAGACCCCACCTGTACCCAGAGCAGGAGGTGCTCTGCCCTGCTCCTGTGACGGACAGGCGGATGGGGCACTGTTCCTCCCATCGGGAGCTCGCTGTCACGCCTCCTCTTTAAGGCACCCGACGGTAGGTGGGCTGCCAAGTGCTCCGCGAAGTTCAGCAGCTCTGCTTGTGCAAGAGCTGTTAACCAAACACACAGGCGGACAGCACGACTCTTCCTTTTTCCCTCTCAGACATACCAGTGTCCAAATTCCCACGTGATTCCCACACAGTCCCGCCCCGAACCAAGGAGCATGTTTGAGAACACCTCACAGAGTGTCCGCATGCCCGTCTAGGAGAGGTTTGTGGCAATGAGTGTGTCGGCTGCTCATACAGTTTGCTATGGGGTCAAATTTACAAATGGCTATCTCCCCACCCGTCTACCTGTGTCTGTCCGTCAATCCCTCTGTAGGTCCACCCATCTATATTTCTTCTATCTATCCATCCATCATCTATATATCTATTCCCCATCTTTCCACCTCTCCACACATATTTTATCAGGTCTATCTACCTTTTTCAAATACTGACACACACTTAAAAATCAAGCTTAGAGTTACTGTCAGTGCTATGGTATCACAAACATCCTTTTATTTTAAGAGGTTGTACAACTAGTACTGGTTAATATTAAAAATCAAATTACAACTATTTATCAAAAGCCCTTCCATTTTACTGAAGGACACACAAAAAGAACCTCAGACTTCACTCTCCCAGCACACGTATGCACACACGCACATGATCACACGGGTACACACATGCATGTGCATGCAACCACACACATGCACATGTGCATGCACTCATATGCATGCTTACACGCATGTGCTCATACATGTGCATGCGCATGCAGGCTCATGAGTTTCCTCTGCATCCGTCCGAAGACTGAGAGGGATTCACCAACCACCTCCCTGCCTTCCCTGGGGACCTGGCAACAATCAGCCAAAGTCAACTAACCAAGACTGCAAAATGCTAGCTTATCCCACAAAACAACAGTCATGAAAATACAACCTTCACAGATATGTTTTTGCAATTATTCAAGTAATGGAACTCAAACACTAACTAGTGAGCATGTAACATGGTTCTGGTCTAACCGCTCACTTTACTGATGAAGAAAACAAGGCCGCCGACTGCAGGTGACTTCTCTGTCACCGTTTGCAGCCTTACTTCCCCTCAAATTCTGTGAAGCCTGAACACTGAACATGGATGTCTACTTCTGATGACCATGTTTCAACAGAACCAACAACAGTCACTTAGAGGGACCAGCGCCCACTCTAACCCTGGCATCTTGTTCAAATGCCGCATCAACTGGGGGACAGGCACACACACAAGTGAGGACCGTCAGCGTGTGAAGCGGTCAGTGGAAGACAGATCTGGTGGACGGTGTGGGGGTTGATTTTGGCACTGCCACTTTGGACAAGGGTCACACACCTTAGGTTCTCTGCTCCGGCTTTGTACCTGGAGATTCGGGCCATAGACAGAGGGACTGACAAGGAGTCTAGCCAGCGCTTCTCATATGTGGGCTCGTTAGCTATGGGCGAGGACGGCGAGGACGGTGATGACGGGGCCTGTGCAAAATAAACGAGAACCAGGAGTCACAGAGCCGGTCGGGAGCACCGTGGGCGCCCACGTAGCAGCCCCACTGCCACCAAGCAGACACCAGCCAGCTGTCGAGAAACCGTGGGGCAGCTCCTCTGAACTGAAACTACTTCCTCTCTGTTGTTATTGTTGTTGTTTTAACAGAAGATTGCAGAAAAGAAAGAAAAGTCCAAGGGAGGGAGGTGGGGAAAGAGACTTAAATTGCAAGGGAGGTTGCAGACCCAACAGGTACAGAATCAATAGACCCTGGGAGAGGACACAACCACCTGACGGGTCAATTTCAGAGTTCAGGTCCAGGAAACAACATGCACTAATATCAATAGTATTCTTTTTTTCTTTTAAGTAAGAAGAGAGGAGACAGTGAGGCAGGTTCCCGCATGTGTCCCAACCAGGATCCACCCAGTAACCCCATCTGGGGCCAACACTAGGACCAACCAAGCTATCCTCAGTGCCTGGGGCCTACACTCAAATCGATAGAGCCACTGGCTGCGAGAAAGGAAGAGGGAGAGGAGGGGCAGAGGGAGAAGGAGAGAAGTGGAAGGTCACTTCTCATGTGTGCCCTGATCGGGAATCAAACCCAGGACATGGACACACCAGGCCAACATTCTATCCACTGAGCCAGTCGGCCAGAGCCACCCAATATCAATACTACTCTAACGGGAGTCTTGGCCTCAAGATAGAGTTTATTAATTAGTGGTAAAGATCCACCATGACCCCTGTGTAAAGATCCAATACAACTGATTATATACAATGGCACATCTTTAGCTACAAATATCCATTGACTTTTATCAGCAGCACTGCCTTCACAACTTCACAACGCTGCACAGAGGATACATGATCATCACCAACGATGTCTTATGCACCTCATAGAGACGCAAACACCTAAGCTGTAACATGTGTCCATTCTCAACGTTGTTGCAACAATTTGCAAAACCACCACTTAAAGTGTCCTGGTGAATCCCAGTGCATAGCACACAGTATTAAAACGAAAAGGACAACGTGGTTACTTGACGGGATCATTTTAAGTTTACGTTTAAAAATGTAGGCTAAAAAGCAGTTCCCCCAAAGAAAAAACAACTTTCCCTTTATGACATCAAGATCCGTGCCACAGCCCATTGGGCACATTTGCGCCCCAGACTGTCACCAGCAGAAGAAGCCTTTCCTGCCCTTCACCTTGGAAGGGTCGCGCTTGGCCGCTGATGAGCCTGGTGCTTCATGTTGGGTTCCACGGACGTTTCCTCAGGAAGTGTCGCTGCACACTCAGAGAAAGTGCTTCCCGGAGCCACTGCAGAGGGCGACCAAGTCTCCATGATGCTTCCCTTACAGAGTAAGGGGTTTCCTGGGATGTTCAGGCGCCCCACCCAGACCAACAACACACGGGGACAGGAGGAGGAGCCCGGCTGTTCCTGGGCATCGGCTCTGGGACACACGGCCCTGTGCCTTCGACCACGGCCCGAGTTCTGGACTCTGCGTGTTATTTCCTTTCTCTGATGAGCTGGGTTTTATTCAACGGGCAGTTCCGTTACGTTAAATTTAGGGAGCTTCCAACTGTTTTGAAGCGAGTCTGTGGAAAACCGAAGGTGTGTTTCACAACCCCATAACGTAGAACGATTCAGCCTCAAACTCCGTCTCCTCTGCCATCTCAGACCTGCCGCGGCAAGTTCAGGGTGGGCTGGGTGCCTGTGGTGTAGCCTTCCTGGCGAGGGTGGGGGTTAGGGGGGAAACTGTTCCTCTGCTCCAGTTGCTGGAGCTGCAATGGTGTTAGCTCGACTTCCTGCACTGGCACGGGCTTCTCCCCACAGCAGCATGGGTGGCACTGGATGATGTTTCCCTGGCATTTGGCCACGAACTTGGGCTTCTGCAGTCTAATTTCTGACCCCCCACCCACCCACCCTCCACCTCATTCAGGTGTGATTCTTTCAAAGAAGAATTTCTGTGAAAATCCCAACTATTCCCATACTTTAAATGTGTGAAATTCATGTCCCATTCATGGCCTCATGTGTCACAGGGTGAGACCACCTGAGGGTTTTGCCTGGGGTCTGTGAGATGCCCCTGAAAACCTCATACCCATGCGGCCAAAGTGCCACGGAAACATTCAGGGAGGCATATCCTGCCCTCTCGTCTTGTCCCTGTGTTCATGCTGACCATCCACATGAACACACCCCTGACAGGGCTGTCACACGGACCAGACCCTGCGAGGCCTCTGCCACACCCCACACCTGCCCCCACCTGTCCTCACGCCTCTGTGACTCTGCTAAGACACAACGGCCCAAGCAGGAGGGCCGGCTTCCACCCTACGAGAATGTGGCCTCACATGGCATTGAGCTGCCCACCCCGTGGTGCCACACAGGCTTGTTGAAGGACGACCCTCAGTCTCATTTCCCCTGAAGCCACCTGCCTGCGTCTCTGTAACCCAAGATCTTGGTCAAACCAGCCCCCTCTCCCCCATAATGTCATTCAGTGTCTGAGAAAATGATCCAGGCAGAAGGAAAGCAAAGGCACAGTGAGCATGTTGATAAAGAGGCTGTAGCAACAGAGAACTGGAAAGGGCTCCAAAAGTACTCGAGTCCCACGTGTTTGTCTCAGGAACATGGAAACGAGAGTCCATGAGACGTCTGATGTGTTCTCACCGGGTTGGCCCTGACCCTGGTGGCCAACCTCGTGTGGCGGGCGCCCCCTCACCCCACGCTGTGTGTGGCCAGAACCACAGTGTGCTGTTCAGAACAGCAAATGGTCCAAACTCGACCCACAACTGTACATTTTCTGTGAAAGATTTTTCTGGACATTGAATTGACTGTTTGTGTGACCCCCCTTTCCCCCGCCCCCCGCTCAAAAGAGGCAAAATCTACAAACAGTCCTTGCCTTACTAAAGAACTAACATTCTATCCTAATATTTATGTTTTAAAGAGTGAAATTGAGTAGAAAAGAATGTATAATTTTTACAAATACTTCTTTTGTGAAAAATGAAACACACCTAACTTGTTCTTCTAAAAAACTGAAATAAATAAATAAATAAAAGAGTCTAACATGGCCTGAGAAAACATCCTTTTTCCCCTATGAGAAAGACCTAAAGCTGGACGGGAAGGAATCGGTCACATCGCATTGGGGTCTCGGTCCAGACCCTCAGCTAGAAGGCTATATACCTGGTCAGTCAGAGGGAGACTTAGGGATGAAGGGTGGACAAGCCAGCGTGGCAGGTGCCGTAGTTTCCCAGCTCCATCTGTAGCGGAAAGGTTCTTCTTGGAGGGAGGGAGAGTTTTTTATAACTGCACTCAATTCTCTGTCAGCGTCTCAGGTAAGGGAAGTCCACAGTGTGTGGGTGATGGAGTGTTTTGACTACAACGTCACCATTCCCTCTACCCACAGCTTGCCCCCAACGCTTACGCCCTTCTCGCTTTGAAAACCTGTGACTGCCTGGCATCGGGTGGGCGTGGGGTGTGTGCCAGGGCCTGGCGACTGATCGTGCTGTTTATACTGTAATTTTCCCCTCTGCTTTCTTGGGGACTGCGAGGTGGTAATTTCCACTTCAGAAGTTCCTCTCCTCATGGGTTTCATCTCCCTGTGTGACAGTGCAGGCCCCTTGCACTGCCCCTCCTCACTGTCTAGACCCCCAGCCTCTGCCCGCCTCACGTCACCCACACACACACAAACACACGTGCACATGTGACAGTTCAGTGTTGGGTGCCACCCCGCGGGAGACAGCTGGCCATCCCCACGTGCAGGTGAACAGCAGAGTAGGTCTGTGCCGTGACAAGCTGACAGGACCCAGTGCGTCTGGGTCAGCCAAGGGCCAGCGCCAGTCTTCATGGGCAACTGTCTGAGGCGGGCAGTGCTGCCCTTGGGCCTCGGCGACCGTCCTAGAGGATACACCCACCTGCCCAGCCCGAAGCTTGTTAGAGTCTGTATTGCATAAAACTTAGCTATCTCCCAGCCCTGCAGCTATTGATATGATCATATGACTTTTACCCTTTAACATTATGTGGTTGTCATGTTAATTGACTTGTGGATTTTAAACCAACCTTGTGTTTTGGGAATCACCCTGTGATGGTGAGTGACCCTTTCACTGTATTGCTGGGTTTAGTTTGCTAACGTTTGTTGAAGATTTTTGCATCTATGGCCTATAACTCTCTTTCTGTCATGTTCTTGTCTGGTTTTAGAGACGCTGGCCTTGTTAAAGGTGTTAGGGAGAACTCCCTCCTCTTCTGTCTCTATTTTTTGGGGGGAAGATTTTGAGAATTTAGTGTTAATTCTTCTTTAAACGCTTGGTGGAATTCAGCTGTGAAGCTGTTTAGTCCAGCGTTTTCTTCGCTGGGAGGTTTCTGATCGCTGGTTCAGCCTCCTGACTCGTAACCGGTCTGTTCAGATGTTCTATTTCTTCATGATTCAGGTTCAATGGTTTATGTATTTCTGGGAATGTATCCATTTCTTCTAAGTCTTCTACTTTGTTGGTGTTTTTCCTATTAGTCTGTTTTGATCCTTTGTGTTACCAGTCCTAATGTGTCCTTTCTCATTGTATCTGAGTATATTCTGAAAAGGATGTCACTCCATCCAGGTGACATTCAAAACCAGGTAATTAATCTATGGTGGCTGAGGTAAAAATACTGGCTACTTTTTTGGGGGGAGGGGGTTGTTCTTCAAGATGCTGGTGATGTGCTATAGCTTGATTATAGAGTATTATAAGATTTACCAAGCTGTTATGTCAGAGCTGTATTGCCTTATATCTTAATTAAACAATTAACTATCACTCACTCATTTTCTCAGCCTGGGTATCCATCCTTCCTTTCATTCAGAAAACTCAATTCTTCATTTCACTTATGTGTTTACTAGTTGAAAATGTGGTGATATTTTTAATTTGTTTAATTGTTTTTCTTTATTATATCTACTTTCTCTTCTTTACAACTACTATTTGCAAGTTACCGGTTCCCACGTAATTTTTGTAAAATTCTGTTTGCTTTGTGTTTTGGCATACTCCCTCCCAAACATTTCCTGAGTCACTCAGATCTATGCAGTGACCTTAATCTTCTTGAATTTTTAAGTTTGAAAAACAGGCATTTACTCTCAGAAATTTCTTGTTCTTTAATCGCAGCCCCTTAGCCACTTGCCATAAGGTTTTCTTATGAAGGGAAATCCGTCAGAAGAGCATTCATCTTGCGCCTCACGAAGCAGAGGACTCTGGCTGTCACCTGCTGTCCCCAAAGCATCGGGCTGGCACCCACCAATCCAGGGCACCCAGGAGACACCAGACCCCTCGGGAGAAGAGCGCCTTTGGCTGTGCACGCAGTCGAGTGGCCCCTCTGCATGTCCTCCACTGCTCAAACACTGACCACTGACCAGCAAGTAGACGGAAGTGGCAGAGTGGGGGTGCAAACAGTCAGTAGTGCCCTCGGAGATGCATATTTTCAAATCACACAGATGATAGTAACATACATGAGATCTGTGATCATTACAAATGCTCAGTAAGGATGTTTAACACAACAACAGTGTCTGAAAGTGATGAACTTGGGACGGTAAGCTCTGAAAGCCAGGCTAGGTGTTGGGGGGCCTATGGAGACTGGGAGTAGGAGCCATGAGTGAGTTCATTGTGGGGGAGGAGATGTGACATCTGGGAAACAAAGGAGTTAATAAACGAGCTGCAGATAAAAACATGGAAAAGAGGGCAACCCAGGGAATAGGGACAAGCAGTGATGGGAGAACCACATTCCCCACGGCTCTGCTGCCCACAGGGAGAGGTCGCCGTGCCTCAGGGTCAGCAGTGCCATCGTGAGATAAAACCCAACCCCCGGGTTCCTGTGGTTCTTAGTCTGCCCTGCTGACAACACAGTTTCCCTCTCTGTCAGGTCTGGTCCTGGGAGAAGGGAGGAATCGGAGCAAGTCTGCAAACACGGCCAGTCTCCAACTCACGTCTTTTAATAAAACAAATGCACAGCGGTTTGCTGTGTTCTCCAACCACAGGTCCTATTAATTCCCGCGTTATCCTCTGCTACATACTGTAAGATCCGTGCTGAGTGCAAGAGATGATCACAGTCTAGACAGTCAAAGCCCAGCGGGCACGAACGGAGAGCAAATGGACTATCAGATTATTGCCGTGACCCTATGGAAACCTGAGGAGGCTGGCTTTGCAATCATTATGGACTTTGTGCACAGATAGATATCTTTGAGGAAGCAATATAGAAATGCTATTTTTTTAAACTCTCTGGAATTCAGATTCTCCATAATGAGTTTCAACAACAATGACATTTTATTTTGAAGGTGAAACAACCATTTGAATGATTACAGAGCATTGTTACGTTCTGCTTCCTCCTCCTTTTTGGTGAGGATGATGTAGGTGCTGAGGGTACCATGCAGGCCGTCGTGCCCACCACCCTCTGTTTGCACAGCCATCTTGTGCGTGAGCGTCATACCCACTGAAGCAGAGATCACACACTAGGGCCTGAGGCTGTGAACGCAACATGCTGTCAGGGTACAGGGGTCAGGCAGCCTCTCTTGACCAGCTTCCTCGGCTACACGACAATTCATCCTCCTGAACTGGCGACAGGGCGAGTGCCCTGTGCTCTACCTCTAGCCCCTCCTTTAGGAAGAAAAAATAACTTCAAAATCCACTCACTGGATGGCTTAGCCATGATACCATACAAAGTAGGGGAAATAATGAAATAAAATAAAATCCCCAGAATGCAGCACAATGACAAGGAACAAGTCAGGAAAAAAATCGAGGCTCTACAGGTAGAAGGAGGAGGCACACACCACCTGAGCCCCAGATGGAATGCTGCAGGGGAAGGGGCGAGGTGACGTTCACCAAGATAAAGCGTGAGGATTCTCTGTACCTGACTCAGACGCAGAAAACGCAGTTTGGTAAGGAGGAGAAACAAGAGCGGATCTGTATGCGGTCACCGCCGGCGGGGATCCGACAAGGTCCCGGGGACTAGGCCGGCCAGCAGCTTCCCCCAGGGCTTCCTGGTGTCTACAGTAGAAACCAGACACAGCGGAAACCATGTTCCAGGTTTTAAAGAAAATACCCTATTTTAATACAAGCTGAAGCTGAGTTTGCCGAAGGGCTCTGACACCCAGTGAGCATCCCCGGGGGAAGGAAAACGGACACCACGTGGGGTGTTAGCACAGCTGGTCGTAGTGGGAGACAGAGACCATCATCCCAGAAGTCACCACTGTGGGGGTCGCGGGCTCCCAGACACAGGACGGCAGGCACGCAGTAGGACAAGACAATCTGTACACATATAATAAGGTCGTGTGTTATTCTACAAGGAGGCTGAGACAGTGCATCTTTACATCTTGTGATCAAAGCCATGTGGTAAATGTCAAGGGTAACATCTAAATAAACAAAAACGAAGTATATCCATTTCAAACCTGTAGAGGAGAATTTAAAAGACAAGACACACTATGGCCCTGGCTGGTTGGCTCAGCAGTAGAGCACTGGCCTGGCGTGTGAAAGTCCCAGGTTCAATTCCCAGCCAGGACACACAGGAGAAGTGCCCATCTACTTCTCCACCCTTTCCCCTCTCCTTTCTCTCTACCTCTCTCTTCCCCTCCTGCAGCCAAGGCTCCATTGGAGCAAAGTTGGCCTAGGCTCTGAGGATGGCTACATGGCCTCTGCTTCAGGGACTACAATGGTTCCTATTGCAATGGAGCAACACCCCAGTGGGCAGACCATCACCCCCTGGGGGGCATGCCGGGTGGATCCCAGTCGGGCGCATGCAGGAGTCTGTCTCTCTGCCTCCCCACTTCTCACTTCAGAAAAGAAAGAAAAGAAAGGACACACACAAAGTCTGACTCAACACTTAAATCAAGAAGGGGAAAAGTGCACAGAGAAAGGGGTCAAAAGAATTAGTTACTGATTAGGAACAAGCAAACGTGTATCTTCGGTCACTATGAGCTCACATGAGAGTGCAGAGCTTGTTAGATGGGACTGAAAAAAAACGAGAGAAAGAGGGAGAAAACGCAAAGAAAGGGAAAAACAACAAAACGAGGAGAAAATGGAGGTGGCCCAGGGACCCGTGGAGCCCAAGCTGGTTCTTTGAAAAGACAAGGAATGTGCGATCCGCTGCTGAAAATAACCAAAAAATGAAAGAAAAAAAACCCCACAATTAACATGAAGGAAGACCCAGATAAAGAACAGATGTCCTCTCCACGGACAGGAAAGACAACCTCAGCAAATCTAAACATCACACAGTTATCCTCAAAACCGCAACAGGGCACTTCGTGGGATCTACTCAAAGGTTTTTAAAAACTTATCACGAGAAAAAAAAAACATAGAAAGAGAGAGGATGGAAAAATGGTGAGAGGTAAGAAGCCAAGCCTAACAAACAACAAAAATTCGTAATAAGTATCTGGTCACCAAGTAGTGTGTCGGCATTGATTTTATCAAACAATACAACCAGGTGTCAGCAATAAGCCAGGGACTAGGGCACGTGTTTCATGGCCACAGTGCCCTCACAGGTCACTTAGAAAACGGTTTGGGACAACTGGCCACCCATTAAAATGTATACAGACTCCAGCCTTCCAACATGTTCTATACAGATATCTCATATGCATTAAAAATGTCAAGTGAAAAAAGAAAAATGACCTTAAGAATATTTAGAAGAAAATATAAGTGGATAGCTTCATGAGTTCAGGATAAGAAAGGCTTTTTTCCACAAGATCCTAAAAAGCACAGACTCTGCTGGAAAGAGATGGGTACAAATTCGCTATACTGAAATTCTACTTGTCAAAAAATACTGGAGAGAAAACCACAAGCTGTGAACTGTGAGAAGAGAATTCTGACTCACAACCTACAAAAAACGAACTGCAAGTACAGCTGAGGGATGCCAGTGGCTCTGTGTGGAGAAGAGCCCCCTCCCGTGTAAATCAATAGAGAGAACCACATTTCACGGAAGAGGAGAGACCGGAGGCCAACGTGAGCGGGAAAGCAAGTGCACCTCCCCAGGGGTGACGGGGTGAGACAACCCCCCATGGTGGCCGCGGCGCAGTCACTAGATTGTGACATGCTAAACCCCAAAATACTGAGCATGGAGGGGGGAAGCCATGGGGAAGCGGGACCTCCCGGCTGCTGAGCAGCAGTGAGTCAGACCCTCGTGCAGACGGCAATGTTATTATAGAAATGGATACATTCCCAGACATCCCCCTGCATGTCTGTGGTGAGGGCCACCCTGATTTGCATCACAACAACCCGGGGGGAACAAAACCCACCCAGAAAACAAGAGTCAAATGTCCACTGGTGGTTGAAAATGGACAAATAAAGCATAGTATTATCACACAAATACCACACAGCAAAAAAAAGGAATGTGTGTGTGTGTGTGTGTGTTAAAGCTCATACACAACATTTGTGGATTCTGAAAACATAACAGTACGTAAAAATGTAAATTCCAGAGGCTATGACAAAATTTTCCATAAAGCTCAAAATAAAATGAAATGGCATACTTTAGGGATATATACTATATGGATAAAGCTACTTCTTATCAAGGAGATGAGAAATACCAGAGTCAGGACGCTGTTTCCTTTTCCTCCCAGGCATGCGGGAGAGCAGGACACTGGAGTGATGGGTGGACAGCACATCAGCTACAACAATGTTCTCATTACTGAACTGAGTTGAGGGTTCACAGGCACTTGTGTTATTACTTTGTTTCATAACTCATGGAGATACTAAATACAGCTCTGAAGTATGCAGAATGCTATTAAAAGGTTAAATGTGCAAGTGTCCGATATTTTAACCATGTATCACACAAACAGAATCTTTCTCTCCAGGCTCCACCTGAAGATTGGACAGCTGGCCCTGGTGATGGTGCTGATCTCCAAGAGAACGTTTTTCAAAGTGCTCACCGGCTCTTGTTCTGCGCTGCTGCCCACTTGGGGGACACTGAGCCTGAGACAATGCTGCGTGGGGCTTCCCAGGGCTTAGATTAGGGACACGGTGAAAGCTCCTTGCAAATAGAGGGCATTTGCATTTCTTCAAGGCTTTCTATTAAATTCAGAAACAACCCCCAGAAGAGTCTTTTCTTGTGCATCTGAAAATGACCTGCTGTAATTCCTGCCATCTGTTTGTCCTTCCCAGTAAGTCAGAGGCAGGGCTCCCTGAGTTCCCACAAAAAGCTCACTCCCAAGGGGTCCTGCCCGGGAATAAAAGGCAGCAGAATGGCTTCCTGAATCCACGTGTTTGTTCAGTGTGTCCTCAGCCATGTTATCGGGCGGTGTGGGGCAATGGGAGGTTTTCTGACCCCACCCCAAGTATGTCAGCAGCGAGCTGATGTCCCTTAAGTGTAGGAAGAGGCGGCTTACTGTGTGGCTGGAGTTCCCATTCAGGTGCAGGCCGCTGTCAAAGAGGGGTGAGGAAGCCCCGCTGCTGCGGCAGCTGGGTGGTCCCGGGGACCCTGCAACAAAACAGAGACGTTGTTGCAAATGGAGCTCCAGACACTCTGTCACGGGGCCACCTTGCTATCGAGGGCAACGTGCAAGAGGAGGAAGGAAGGGAGAGCCACCACCCCGACCGTGAAGGCACAGGAGCCCTGCCGGAGACGGTTATGGTTGCTAAACCCCACGAGGCAGAGGCAGGCACCCAGGGCAGGGCGGGCGGTGCGGGCTCTCACCCATGGCTCTGGTTCGTTTGACAGGAACCAGATGGGGCAGGCAAGTCCAGATTTCTGGCTTTCCTGACAAATGACAAAATCGGGTGCTTCCAGGGCAAGTTCCCACACCAGCGGTCGGGCAGTGGTTTTTACCCACCAGTCCCAGTGATTACAGACACTGTCTTAACCCTCATACAGCATCAGGGTGGTTAAGTCTTTCGTGGATCAGCAGGGAATTTCTGGCACACCGGCACCAGTCTGTGGACCAGCGGCTAGAAACCACCACTTTAGGGGACGGATGGGAGCTGCAGGGATTGCTCCCCTTCAGCAGACCCCAGAGCCCACTACTGTCACCAGCCCGCTGGGCCCTCTGGCAGCAGAGGAGAGGGGGGTGCCTGTATGCACGGACACGCTGCGGGCATCAGTCACGTCGTCATGGTCACCAGAGCAGAGTCCAAGCCTGGCACACGGGCCTGTGTTCACTGCTTCAGAACACAGCCCTCTGCCCTCTGCTGCTAATCCCTGTCACCACCAATAAGGATGTTTTCTCCTTTGGAAAAAGGTGCTCAGACCCATCAACTTCACGGGTCAGCAGTTCCAGGCGTCCACTCAAAGCCCCCCCCGGGCGGTTCAGGAACAGCAGGTGCTTCGTCAACCCAATTTCCCTTCAAACAACCGACAAACAGCCAGAGCTTGTAAGCAGCTCAACAGAATCAAGAGAAGCTCACAGTGTTCACATGGAGGGTGAGGGTCCGGCAAGGAGCACCGCTGTGCTGTCCCACAACGTCACCCCCCCCCCAGATTCTCTCCAGCTGGAGCACAGGTATGGGCAGCTCCCGGGGGTGACCTGCTTCTGTGCTGATGCCTCATGAAGTCAGACACCAGAGCCTGCACCCCGATCACGCAGCCCCCCGCCCAGGAACCTGAGGGCATCTCAGCCTCGCAGCTCGGCAGACCCTACGGAGTCACCAGCTCAACTTCAGCTCCTGGGGAGTCTGACCCATGAAAAGCCCTCTGGCTGCCAAGGACAGTGCGGACAGGGCCCCGGGCCACACTGCCAAAGTCCACAGCATGAGGATGACAATGCATTTTACAGTCACGACGGCCACAGCAAGGGAGTGACGGTCGCAGCTGCCGGCACTCTGTGAGGCCTCTTCTCCTGGCTGGGACCGTGTCCGGCTGAAATAGGGAAAACCTATCTCAGAATGGATTTTCTACAGTGTTCTTCCTAAATTGTTTCTCCAGGCAAGAAGTATCTTAAACACAGACTTTGTTCTAAACGTGTGCCTGTGTGTCTGAGTGGTGAGCATAACGCAGGAGCTGACTCAAAGAAGAAAATGCTAATCATCAGCAACGCAGACTGATGACGCATTCTTTTGAGAAGTCTGCAGATGCAGTAAGTGCAGACGCCTCAGGAGTATGTAACACAGGGCCTACCTGTGTCATTTCCTTCTTCTTCTTCTTTTCCAAGTGAGTGGAGGGGGGACAGACTCCCGCATGCGCCCTGACCTGGATCTACCTGGCAACCCTCATCTGGGGCTGATGCTCTGCCCATCGGGGGCCACTGGCAACCGAGCTATTTTTAGCACCTGAGATGGAGGATCCAGGGAGCTATCCTCAGTGCCTGGGGTCAATGTGCTTGAACCAATCAAACCATGGCTGCATGAAGGAAAGAGAGAGGGGGGGGGAGAAGGGGAGAGGGAGGGATAGAGAAGCAGGTGGGCGCTTCTCCTGTGTGCCCTGACCAGGAATCAAACCCAGGACTTCCATACACTGGGCCGACGCGCTACCACTGAGCCAACCGGCCAGGGCCACTATCTGTGTCTTTCTCTGATTGTGTGCTCAGGAAGGGACAAGTCATGTGCATTAGGATGTGTGCAGGAAGAAGCTTGGGTGTGCCCAAGCACGTCACCCTTACCCAGTGGCAGCTTCAGAAATGATGGTGCTTCCCTGAGAAATTCCACCGTGATGGTCACTTCATCACCAGCATTTCTCAAAAGATGAACCTGTCGGCAAAATAAAAAATGGCTTCTTCATCACCACAAAAGGACCAGGTGCAAGAACAAAACCCCAAACCCCACACACCTTGCCCGTTTCTCAGGAAGTCAGGGCTGGCACTCCCTCTGAGGCACTAAAACTAGGCTGACGCTGGGACCACGAAAGCACAGCCCAGTTCCATATGCGCCTAGACTCGGGGATGCACCTCGAAGGAGCATTGAGCAGCGAGCCCTGAGCTGTGTTCATTTCAGCCACTCTTCTCTGACTGCAGGCAAGGAGCACCTCACAGAGGAGACAAACCCACCGGAGAGCACACAGTGTGTCCTTTGTGCTGCTGGCTGAGGGCCGTGCTTCTCTGGGCGCTGACATGCTGCATGGACGTGTGCAGAGCTCACACGCCACCTCAGCCTTCGCACTTTGTTCGGGAACATGGATCACTCATCTGGCCATGAATTGCCTCAAAATGCACACGTCTGAAGTGCAGGACTGGACCCAGCAGAGAATCACCAAGCTCTTTCCTTAGTTTCTATTTTTAAAAATGTTTTCAGTTCCAGAAGTTAGGGTATCACAACTTTCTCTGCTCTTGCTGATTGGATTATCATGGAGGTCACACTTGAAATGGCACATGAACCTGAAATTGTTTCCTGAGTAGCTAATATCATTTCATGTACACTGCTCACAAAAATTAGTGGATATTTTAATAATTCATATTAATTTTGAAATATCCCCTAATTCTTGTGAGCAGTATACTTACACAGATAAAAGAGCCAAAGAAAATTCACAAGACCAGTTTATTTATTTGAAACATGGTAACTATTTTAGTTCCTTTTGAAGTATTAGTAAAAACCTGAGAAATTTTCAGCTAATTGACGCGCTTTCTGCAAGATCACAATCAGGGCTGCATCATCTCCAAGCATCTCTGAAAATTTCACATTCTCAAAATGCAAGGGATGGCTATTAGTGGGAACTTGTTTAGAACACTGTGAAGTTAATAATCACTTTCACACGGTGTGATTGTATCTGAGCCACGCTGGGTTTGTGCCTCGCAGCTGCGAATACCACTTAACGTTTGTGTGCGCGCCCGCTTTTTTCAGTTAGATCATCTCATATTTCCTTGCTGTGTGCAATCTATGAATTGTCAAGGATGTCATAGGGGTTAATGTACACATGTGTAATGTGCATGTATGCCCATTTATGTGGGTTCTACATGTGTGTGCATGCATGTGGGTTGCTGTATATGCGTGTAATTATGTCTATGTTATATAACCCTAAGAAGTATTCTCTGTCAGCTGTTTGATGACCTTTGTACTTGAAATCCCAGCCATGTGAGAAAACACTGTGTTACCATTTAAAGATCTTGTCCCATTCTGTCCAAACACGCCCTAGAACTAGCAAGAGACTCAGGCTGAGATGCTCTAACTTCTTTGGGATGTTGGGTCTCTTACTACTGGAGGCCTTTCTTTCTTTCTTTTTTATTAAGTGAGAGGGTAAGAGGAGGGGAGGCAGACAGATAAGACACCTGCATGCGCCCTGACCAAGATCTACCCAGCAAGCCCTCTCCTGGGCAATACTCTGTCCATCCGGGGTCGCTGCTACATTGCTCAGCAACCAAGCTATTTTAGCACCCGAGGCAGAGGCCATGCAGCCATCCTCAGTGCCCAGGGCCAACTTGCTAGATTTATTTGAGACATGGCTGCAGGAGGGGTGGGGGGAGAGAGAGAGAAGGGGGAGTGGGAGGGGGTGAAGAAGCAGATGGGTGCCTCTCCTACATGCCCTGACTGGGGATTGAACCTGGGACTTCCATGCCCCCGGCTGACACTCTACCACTGAGCCAACAGGCCAGGGCTCTGGAGACCTTTCTGATAAGGAAGCTGCTTGGGGGCAATTGGGAATTTATCTAATGAACTGAAATTCAAGGACATAAATCAGTGTCAGAGAATGGAGCAGTAGTCTGAGTGAGTGGAGGGGCCTTCCGGAAAAACAGGAGGCCAGTCCAGGTCGTCACAACTGGGTTTCCATGTTGATTCCATCCCACAGTAACATCACCAACTCACCATGTCATCTGACATCCTGCTCTTTAACAACAGGCCTGTGGAAAAGTCTGACACAGGCCCACCAGAGGGCCACTGGACCCCTGTCCCCGGGCCTAGCTGCAGAGTATGAAGGACGTTTGCAGCAGCAACATCAAGGCACACCACACTCTAACCCGATGACGGGAAGACGCTTGGTCCAGTAAGGCTCTGAGTGACACAGAGATCACTCAGAGCCTTGCTGCTCTGGAACGCTGACCATTCCTTTTCTTCACGTTACCAGACACCTGGACTGAGGATCACAGAGCACTAAGCCTGTGACTCTGGAACATGCACACACATACACACAAAACACACATGCACAATAACCCCACATATATGTGTACACGCACACTAAACACACAATAACCCCACGTGCCCACACATGTATGAAACACACATGTACAGCAACCTCACATATACGCTCTCTTCTTGAAAAGGTTCCTGACTACTTACTGGGCCTGATAGCGTGTGAGTGCCTCACCATGGGTCAAAAAGCTGCAACACGAAACAACAAGACTTGAGTGTCATCTTTCCCACCAAACTGCACAGGCGGGCATGTGCATCTCCAAGACCAGTAGGGAGCGCATGTACGGGGTGGTACGACCAGGTCCTGGTGGAAGAGTTGAGTGCAGGCCCGCGTGGTGCCCACCAGTCACACACAGCTTGCCCACAGACCACCCCAGGAATTCACTGGAGTCGGCTTCCTATTTCTACAACCTGGGGCCTTCCTCATTCAGGACTCTGCGACTCAAGGAAGGCGCTATAGACCAAAGGTATCTAGCAAACCTCGATAGGACCAGGAGACTAATGAGCGTCGGGTGGAGAGCCACCTCTCAAATACGTTCCCAACTGACGAACAGCTCATCAGTGTCACCTACCCGGATCAATCATCTACCTACCTATAATCTATTGACTTATCCGTCCACTTCTTTATCGACCTATCTGCTAGGTGATCGAGTTACGTCTGCCTGTTTCTTCGTCAAGAACAAATGCTCTCGTGACAAGAGGAAGGGCTGCTGAGGTCTCCTGTCTGCTCATGATAACGGAGTTTGTGGGCGCTCTGTGAGTTCTCCCTGCAGGGAGTGGAGGGGTCTCACAGACCATGGGGGAAGGGGAAGGAACCCCACCAGGCATTGTTTCCCTCTGCACAGAGACGTCAGACAGAGTGACTTCCCAGCGATCAAGTTTCTTTTTTCTCTGAATGACGACATGCCCCCAAACCTGTCCTATAAATTCACGGACAACAGTTCATTCTCCTCCATGGCTGCCATGACATCATACATCCACGTGGATAAAAACAGATGTTACAGGCCCTGGCCGGTTGGCTCAGCAGTAAAGCATTGGCCCAGCATGTGGAAGTCCCGGGTTCGATTCCCGGCCAGGGCACACAGGAGAAGCGCCCATCTACTTCTCCACCCCTCCCCCTCTCCTTCATCTCTCACTCTCTCTTCCCCTCCTGCAGCCAAGGCTCCATTGGAGCAAAGTTGGCCCGGGCATTGAGGATGGCTCCATGGCCTTCGCCTCAGGCACCAGAATGGCTCTGGTTGCAATGGAGCAACACCCCAGATGGGCAGAGCACTGCCCCAGTGGCCATGCCGAGTGGATCCCGGTCGAGCGTATGCGGGAGTCTGTCTCTCTGCCACCCTGCTTCTTACTTCAAAAAAATTTAGAAAAAGGAAAAAACAAAAAACAGACATTACATGTTTCAAGTAGTAAAACTTTTTCAAAGCAGAAGTCACTATGTAGAATGACTAGGATTAATTTTTGTGGACCCCTGTGCTGAACAGAATCGGCATTTTTCTTTTGGAATTAATTGAATCAAGAATAGACTCTGAAAAATGAGTGTGTAAAACTATGTGATTGATGAGCTCTCTTAAAAATTTATTATTTTTGTTAACTTTATGTAACTGAAAAATTGAGATTACATGTCTTGTTAACAGTGCTCCAATCATGTTTTTTGTTACGTAGCAATGTAGATGTACAATTTGATCATTTGGTTCAAAAAGTATATTTGTATCAGTCAAATATTAGAGTAGCTCCATTTATAAGGATTAGACGTTGTTTGCTCCAAGTGAGCACCCTGGATGACCGCAGTGACTTCCCCCAGGGCTGGGAGGAAAGCCATTACATTGTGCACGGGCTTTCCTCAAATTATGTGTTTTCTCACGATAAGAGACAAAACACCAGCAGAAACTGGACAGCTAACACAACGTTAAGTTCAAAGGCAAACAGAAGTCTGAAAAATGGAGAAAAATTAAAGCTGTCATCGTTTGAACATGAGCCTAGAACTCTAAGTCCCTTGAGACAAAAAAACAATTTTCTCTCATTTGTGAGTTTTTTCTCGGGGTCTAGACAAGAACGGTCAGTCGATACACCCTGAGGGAGGGATGGAGGCTGAGCAGTCATGGTCAGCCCTCTGAGTGACCACTGAGGACTGAGCGCTGGCTTCCTGGGAAGTCAACGTTGTGCAGACAGAGCGACTCTTTGGTAGAGTGGGTCACTGGCCCTGACCTGAGACTAGATAGACAACACTGATGGATGAGAGAATCACTGTGAGGGTTCGCACACCTGCCCCTCCACAGCGAGTGTTAAACACAAACGGGATGTGACTACCCTGGCTCAGACACAACAAAACTCCATGTGAAGTCTGACGACCAGGAGTCCCTTCCACCTCAGCCCTGTCCTATCCCCTTTCTCGTGGACACCCCTGTGCCGGCCACAGCCCGTGGACAGCTCCGCCTGACTTCCCTTCGCCCTCCCTCTGACTTACAAGACTCAGCCTCATAACCACCTGTGGTCTGCTGCACCTGAGGCACCACGCCCGACTGTGTGCCCATTGCCCTTCCTCACACGTCCTACACGCGGCCACGTTGCGAGAACACACTGGAATTAAAGCTGCAGGCTGAAAGCTTATATCATTCTTCCTTGTACGGTGAAGCCTGACCCCACACAGGGCAAAGTCCCTTCCACAGAGGGAACTGAGCACATGTGGACATGCCAGCATCCCCAGCAGCCACCAGAGATGAGAGAACCCCCAGGGGCAGACGAGCATGGCAAGAGGGTGTTGGTGTGTGGAAACCCGACAGAGGCTGCTGTCAGCATGGACGGGGACCCTCAAGCCAGCCCGGGCATCCCCATCGCTGAATTTCACTCCTCCCATCATGGAGATAGAGTTGGTGACATTCGCCTTCGCAGGGGCTGTGAGGACACACTAGGTAACATTTGAGACATGCTCCCGGCACGTGACACGAAGCACCCGGCACAGGTCCCTTTGGAACATGACTCACAGCATCTTCTGAACTTGTCTTCCCAACTCTAAACTCTGCATCTACGGATACACTCGGTGAGGTATAACTTCAGAGAGAAAATGGGAATAAAATAATATCTGATAAAACAGAACAAAAGGTAGAGAAAGGAACACACTTACCACTTCCTCATGGGTTGCATTTGCCACATGAATGCCGTTAACCTGAACAGACGACAGGGAAGAGTGTTGAGGATAATGGTTGAGGACTGTGAGTGCGAAACAAACATGCGACCAAGTCAGGGCTGAAGTCTGAGCTACCAACCTGCAGAACGGCGTCCCCTACGAACAGCATCCCTGTCTGGTCAGCTGCAAAATCGCAAAAGTGGTAAAGTGTTAAGAGAAAGTCAGCGATGTCACATTTTGTCCCTTGTCTGTAGCAATGAGGAAGGCTTATATGTGTGTGCACATATGTCGGCATGTGCACATGCGATTGTGTGCATGTGTGAGCATGTCAGTGTGTGCACGAGTGTCAGTGTGTGCATGTATGTGGTGAACATGAGCACATGCAGGTAAATGTGCCTGCAGGTATGTACAGGGCAGTGGATGTGTGGATGTGTGTGAGAACAGAGCATGTGTGCATGTCAGTGTATGTGCATGGGTGTGCATGGGTGTGGGAAATGCCATCACAGCAGCCCAGGCAACCCCCTGAAGCTGAACAGACGGCTGACTTAAGACACTGAGAGCGTCTCTTTCTAAGCACAAGCCTGTGTCAGAGGGTGGGGCACCCATGCCACCTCCCCAGCGAGGGTGCCCTGCCTGTGGTGGGGAGTCCGCCCCCATTTCTTGTTAAGTCGACACCAACAATAAAGCAGAAACCCCAGAGCCACTGGGCAGCCCCGTCCTCCCAGGAGCAAACCGGCACAGACGGCCTGACTTCCTGAGCCGGAGCCTGCGCCACGGCACTGCCAGGGGTTTCACCTTGGAAACGGGCACGAAATATTCCGACTGAAAATCAAGTCTGAGAGACGCAGGGAGAGTGGACGCGTCCACTCACTTCCTGCACATTTTCAGTCTCTGCGACACATCTGGTGTGGGTGTGAGCATCCCACACATGGACAGGGATGCAGACACCGCAAGGCCAGGTGGGACACAGACACTCGGCATGCAGCAGAGCCTGGGGAGGCCACTTCCATGGCACACACTACGTTCAGATCACACGGCTGCCCTATCCCCAGCACCAGCACACAAATGACGTACACAAATGCCTCTGAGACCCTCCAGCGTGGCAGCCGTGGGAGGGACTGGAGGGTGAGGGGACGGCAGCGTCACCTCCAACATGTGCATGTGAGCCCTGCAGGACAGGGTGACAGAGGAGGGGACAGGCCGACAGGACGAGGTCACCACAGAACAGGGACAGCGCCCGCCTTTCAGGGTCACAGGTGCAGATGGGGAGGAGGCCCGGGAGGAGACAGCGACTCCGTTTTGAGACTCTGGGTTTGAGTCATTGTGCCTTCCCAGCAGCAGGCGAGGATGGTGCCTGTGTGAGCAGAACTGTCTGCGCCACTCTGACTCCAGGGAGAGGGACCAGCCAGGCCGCCTCCTGCATGTCCCACGGCTACCAGCCAGGCTGGTGTCTGCTCTGAGGTTCACAGTGATGGTGCAGGCAAGCCCCCCACCCCCAGGACTGTGGGCTCCTCATTGGAAATGCGATTTTTCTCTCTGAATGAAGCATCAAATCCTTTTAATTTTTATCTGATGCTAATCTTATTCCCATGTCCTCATTCTTCCCTGAAACTTGTATTTACATCCGCAAATCAAAATATCCCAGAACTGAGGGCACTGATGAGAATTGTGGAAACAGACGCAGGCATGTGGGGCAGACAGCAGGGCGCAGGGTGACCAAGCACGGTGGGTGGCTCTGTCTCCACTGTGGCCTGGAGTGTCTACAGGGAGCTCAGTCCTGCAGCCGTGACGCTGGACACAGCACCGGACGCTCCAGGCCAACGGAGCATCCATGTTTGTTTTGCCACGCTTTACAAACATAAAAGAGACATCTTTTGATTCAGAGACTTGTACCGCTCTTTCCTGCTACCTACGGTTTTAATTAAGGATGTATTTTCTTACAAAACTGCAATTCTTTTGTGTTACCAAGAAAACGGTTCCAATGAGCGCCGCATGTGCCTGTTTTCCTTTCTGACTCGGAATGGGGCGGTGGTTGGGGAAGCCCCAGGGTGAGGTCGGCGGCCATGGACAGCTCACGGACCTCCACCCTGACTCAGGGCCAGTCCGTCTGCTTCACAACAGAGGCGGTTTGGTAACTGATTTCGCTTAGAAAGGGGAAAACACATGTTGTTGAGCCGAGTCCTAAGCAGAGCCCTCAGGCAGATGCAGCTAGTGGTCTTCTGTGGTTAACATCTCTCGTTCCCCAAGAATGAACTCAGTCGTTTTGGGGCTCATACGCCACATCAACCATCTCTATGGCAATATGGGACTGGCAGGGAACCTCCGTGGCAGGAGGCAAGGGGCACCGCCCGTAAGCTCTCTGCACCTGCAGAGCCCAGGGGTGGGACCAGGCCGGACACTGCTCTAGGCTCCGCAGGGCACTGTTCTGATGGTGGCTCTGGTCCGGTGACATTGGGGGCCTGAGAGCTCTACACTCCGACCCTGTGTGTGGGCTCTTCCCACGGTGGCAACGACACCCCTGCTTTCCTCCCTGCCAATGACCACACTCAGGATCTGTCCTCAGTTCCTCTCCGGTTGAGACCCTGCAGGTCACCCACGTCTGGGCTCTGGACTGGAGGGCAGACAAAATGGGGTGGGGGAGGCACTACCACAGTGAGGGTCCTACGGGAGCCGGACCCACAGGCACCACCTAACGGACTGACCCTGTTACACCAGACAATCTCCCTTTTTTACAGAAAACAAGCTGCCCAGTTCTGGAGAGGAGCCAGCACTGCCAGCTTTCCCTGCTGCACAGTGACCGCTCAGGACATGGCAGGAGTTGGGGGCCGTGTCCCCAAAGCCACTGCTTCCTTCTGTCGATCACTGATGGGCCAGCCCAGCACCTCCCAGGTCAATAAAAAACCTGGTGCCCAAACCCAGAGTCAGCATGCCTCCAGAGGGGACGTGGGACATGGCCCAGTGAGTGTTCTCTTCCGGGGTCTGCAGGGCCAGTGGAAACAAAACCCTATGGCGTCAGGAATAAAGTAAGACACACCCCCAGAAGTAAATGGCAAATCTACACAATCAAGCAAAATAAAGAGCTGCTAGTTTTTTGTATTAAGTAATATATCATCTCCTGAACTGTCACAACACACCATAGCCATCTTGGCTATTTTTACCTGCACGGTCTTTGAATATTTTCGATATGACGACAGGGACTCCGTGCTCAGCACCTCCCTGGAAGACAGAGGAGTGTGGGTACAACTGACACTGAAGAGCTCATCACAGGGGAATGTGGGTTGGGGTGGGGTGGGGGGCAGGTCGTACCTTTATGCTCAGGCCCAAGCCGCCAACGGGCTCTCTGCGAAGTGTAACAGTTCTGCGCTTTAAGAAATTTCAAAAAACAAACCAAGTTCAGGTTACAACGCACCATCAGAAATTGAACGCAGCATGCATAGAGAACGTCTTCAGTTAAATGGTTTAACTGTGTTTGCAAAAGCGGCACTACTCGGATACGACAGGAATGACTCAATTTCACGTATTCTGTCTGTGGCGTCAAATAAGGAAACAAAGTTGAAAAGATAAAAACAAGCCCTGTGACATGTGTTATGTAAAACCTACGTGGAGGTCCTGACAAGCTGTCATGCCTCATACTGTCCCCAAGGAACAGAGGTAGGCCCCACGGACACCGACCCTGTTTTTCCGTGTCGCTGGGCTCCATCTGGGAAATATGGTCTCCTTCCACCCATTTCTCTACATAGTCCCATCTTTTCTAGGTTAATTCCTAATTGGCAACGTTAACGCAAGATTGTTCAGGTACTGGCCTGTGCACTGGCCAGGGGTGCTGACCCTGTTTAAAAGGGTCCCCAGGGATGGACAGCTAGAAGTTCAGTGTGCCCTCCCGTGGGGATGGACTGGTGGACGTCTCCTAACCTCTTATGTGTGAGAGCTCTCACCCAGGATGCCCTGAATTACCGCTTTGCTCCTCGCCCTCGACATATGGGGAAACACTCCTTGGGTGACAATCACACTTTATGTATCTAAGATAAATTTTCTGAGAAATATAAAATTAAAAGACTATTATTTAAGATCCTGTTAACCAAGAAGGTGTACTACATGGGATTTCTCAAAATATTCAATAATATGTTCAACCTCAGCCATCCGTGTGAGCATCTGAACCGCACTAAAAGCAAGCAAGTGCCTATTAGAGAAAACATTTTTTAGAAGAAACAAGTTTGTTTCTATCTCTAAAGACTTTGCCAAATAATGGCATTTAAATTTGTCATTTACTCATGTACGGATCTGAGGAAGGTAATTCAAAAGAAATAGAAAAAATGATCCCATGTGGCAAAATGGGTTAGTGCAAACCCAAAATCTAGACTCATATTCCTAACAGGAGAGGGAAGAAAAAAAAATTCATCACAAGTATTTTTAGTATTTGTTTACTAGAACCAGAACACCATTTACTCAGGTAGTGGCTCTATACTGTCTGCTAACATTTCCTGAGGAAGTCCGGCCCAGGAATTGGATTTCTGCAACACGGAGTTTCTGAATCTGTAAAGTGAAGCTGGTCAGGGGGGTCCAATGTATGAAGGAAGTTGCTACATACTGACTGGTATGTCCCCCCAATCCCCATGCTGTCACCCTGAGCCCCATGGGACACTGTTTGGAGTTAGGGTCTCTGGAACATAATTAGGTTAAGTGAGGTAAAAGGGCCGGGCCTGATCCTCCAGGACATGTGTCCTTAGATGGAGAGGAAGACACCGCCATGGGGGAGCAGCCACGTGAAGACACAGAGGGAAGATGTTCGTCTGGAAGAGAACGCCCGGGAGCCAGAGGACCTAAGCTTGTTGGCACCTTGGTCTTGGACTTCTGGCCTCTGGAACGGCGAAACTGGACTTCTACTCTTTAGGGAGGGCAGCCTGAGCAGACTAAAGACGGAAGTTACGTGCGGTCATTATGGGGAAGTCTGCCGTGAGCCATCAAGTTCCAAAAAGTGTCACGATGTTCAGTCTCTTTCATGAAAAGTTCTTTTTTAATCTTTTAAAATGCCTTCATTCAAGCATTAAGTGTTCCTAGTGCTTTCAGGAGGGGAGAAAGATTCAAGCTAAGCCAAGCGTCCATATAGGAAGATTCTGTAACTAGCAGGTTATAAAATGAATTTAATATTTTCACGTCTAAGAATGTTTTTTTTTTCCAAACAAAACTTGTAAAAATTAGTGGATGGTAAGAAAAAAAAATAGGAAACATAACTCTTGCAGCTTTTAACTGAAACCTTTCTAAACATGCAGTCCCTCCTCCTTTATGTCCCGACTCTGGCCCACAGATAAGAGCTGGTCACGCCAAGTCCTGGGCAGAACTGCCCACAGTGGTTCTGTGAATGGACCCAGACAGGAACTAATATTATCAAAGGGGATTTTCTAATTAAACCTAAACAAATGTTCTTACATTAATTTACTCAACATGCACAGGGATGTTCCAGCCACCGACAAGAGCAGGCATGGGTGTGACCGGATGGAGGCTTGACTACAAAAAGAAATGGTGGCCACAGGAACCCGCTCACTCAAGCTGCATGGTCCCCACAACGGCTTTTCCTCCAGGCTCAGGGCACACTCACCACTCAGAGGAACGAACCTAGGATGCAGCCAAAGGTGTGAGACTGGGGAATGAAGTTCGGGGTCTACGTTAACTAGTCAGTAATTCGTTCACTTTCGATCCAGTTCAATTTTGTCACAAACAAAATTGATAAGATCCATCAGGAAAAATTCCCTCCCGTCATTTTATCCTAAACTGTTCTGACATTGAACCAAGCTCACATGTGGTAGCCGGCCCCATCGTAACCAGAGTCAGCCATCCCCACCCTATTCTGGCTGTCAAGTTTTTAGAACTGTTTTCAAAGACAAAGGTACTTCTTTACCCATTAAACGTGTTTGTCAAACAAACAACAAAAAAAGTGATTTTGGGATATTCAAGTTAAGTTTCCTATTCCAATCCTCGAAAGCGCTGTTCCGGGAAATCCCTCGTCTCCACATCAGACGTTATAAACATAAGTTTTACACAAGAACATGTACTCAGTTTTCTGTGTTGGGGGGTGGGGGAAAATGTATTATTTTCAACAAGAAACCCTGGTTAGAGACTCGGATATAATGAACAAAAGAGGTGAAATTTATGTCTCCTGTAGTGTAAAAATAAGTGTTTTGGCTCTAACTCATCTGAGATTCTCCATAGATTATAAAACATTACACTGGGGAACAATTTTTTTTTTTCATTTTTCGTTGCATGAGGTTTTAGAACTTTTTCTAAAATCTGAAATCCGTTTTTTGGTGCATGCTCTAGTTATTATGCAATTTTAATTTCTTTTTGTTACAGTTAATGTACATTGTTTTTTAAATTGGAGTTAAAGGGCAACGACTCTTGGATTAAACATAACCACAAGGAAATTAATATTTTACAAACATCACTTTTACATAATTGTAGTTGTTTTTAAATGTAAAAACTTATTATCTGATAAAAACACCCTCTTATTTTGTTTTAAGATTGAATCATGGCTTCTTCGAGTAGCTTAAATGTAAGAATAGTCCTGACACCTTCTGTTATATATGTGGCTGTTACACACTTCAACGTCAAAGGCACAACATTTCATCATTTGTGACACGTGTATATATTGCCTATTTTCAAGTTCCCCTTGGCGACCAAGATAAGAATTGGGCTCCTCATATTGTGTGTCATAATTGTGAGGAAATGCTTCGTGACTGGACAAAAGGAAAACACAAAGGAATGCCTTTTGGGATTCCCATGGTTTGGCGTGAACCTAAGGATCACAGCAGTGACTGTTATTTCTGTCTGATCCATACAAACGGCATATGATCGCATATCCTAATATTCCTTCAGTAATACGACCTATCCCACACTCTGAGACGCTCCCAGTTCCAGTTTTCAATGGTTTTATTTCTTCTAAGGACAAAGAAAGTGAACATGGTGATCAAGTGTATTTTGATAAGATGCATGAGGAAATAAATGGTTGTAGAATCTGAAGGGTCTTCTTCTAATGCTGAGCAGTCATTAACCCCTCAGCAGTTTAGCCAACCCAAATTGAATGACTTAGTAAGAGATTTGGGCCTATAAAAGGAAGCAGCTGAGTTATTAGCCTCCAGCCTTCAAGAAAAGAATGTACTTCACCGGTCAGCTAAAGTATCCCATTTCAGGAAGCGTGAACAAATTGTTGTGGACTTTTTTTCCGAAGACAAACACTTTGTTTACTGTCATGATATCAGTAGTCTTCTGAACAAATTTTTGTGGACTTTTTTTCCGAAGACAAACACTTTGTTTACTGTCATGATATCAGTAGTCTTCTCAGCCAGCTAGGTGTTACCACTTAGAGTCCAACCGAATGGCGACTATTTCTTGACAGCTCTAAATGGAGTTTGAAATGTGTTCTCCTACACAATGGTAATGTTTATGCAGCGGTTCCAATTGGTTATTCAACTCATCTGCAAGAAGATTATAATGACATAAAAACTGTCCTCGACTTTCTTAAGTATGAGGAGCATAACTGGATCATTTGTGTGGATCTTAAAATGGTAAATTTCCTGCTAGGACAATAGAGAGGTTTCACAAAGTATCCTTGCTTTCTGTGTTTGTGGGACAGCCGGCTTGGGAGAAACACTGGACACAGAAGGAGTGGCTAAAACATGAAGCTCTGGAAGTAGGGATGCAAAATATTGTGAATGAACCTATAGTTAATCGAGACAGGATCATTTTTCCCCCACTTCACATCAAACTTGGCTTAATGAAGCAGTTTGTTCAGGATTTGAAAGGAGAAAGTGAATGCTTTCAACATATTATTTCTGCTTTTCCTGCCTTGTCATTCGAGAAGATAAAAGCAGGTGTATTTGATGGACCTCAAATTCGAACACTCAT
Source organism: Rhynchonycteris naso (assembly GCA_037038555.1). Lineage (NCBI taxonomy): Eukaryota > Metazoa > Chordata > Mammalia > Chiroptera > Emballonuridae > Rhynchonycteris > Rhynchonycteris naso. The sequence goes on from CM073001.1 coordinate 110,624,062, forward strand.
ACGTGACAAAGAATTTGCCAGGAAGATGAATAAGGAGAAGAAAGCAGCATGGCAGTCTTTTGTGGCAGTTACAAAGAACTTCCTTGGCAACAAAAAAGCAGAAAACTATGAACTTCTGGTTCAAAGGATGCTGTTGACTTTCTGCGACATTGGATGTAACATGAGCAACATGAGCATTTAGATTCACTTCCTGAACAGTCACCTTGATAAGTTTCCTGAAAATCTTTGAGCTGTTAGTGATGAGCAGACTACTGCTGGAGCATCAAACGAGATTGTCCTCAATAAATACACAAATGCAAGAGCTACAAATGCATATTTTTGCCTGAATAGAATTTAAATAAGTTTTGCGCAAATTTTATGATTAAAATAAGTGTTTTAATATGTTCCATTTCAAAATTGTAGACAAATTCTGATGCAATAATATCTTTTAGTGTATTTACTGCATTATATAAATTATTATATTTTCACAAAGATGATGCCCAGGAAGACATTCTGCTTCATTATGTTAAACTAAATGTTAAAAACTTTACAATAAGATAAGCTAAAATCTTGAATTGCAAAAAAACTGTAGCTTACAGAGAAAAACTGTCAGATTTGAGATCAGCACACTCGAATTAGGTAAGAACAAGAGTTTTTGTGGATGCAACAATAATTTTGTTCCCCAGTGTCATTAGGAAGGGTGATTTTTTAATGGCTACAAACTCTGCCCTACGGACCCTCCCGTCCCACCTGTCTGGTGCAAACATAAGGGGGAGAAGTCAAGATGACGCGGGTGAGGGGTGGGAGATTATGCTTATGATGTCGCCACATTTCAGCAAGAAAAGACTTGGAACCCCATGAGAACTGGGGGAGGACGATGAGTGGGGGCATCCTCCAGAATGAGGAGGGGCCGGGGCAGGATGAGATTCCCGATCTGGGCCTGAGATTCAAGGGAAGGAAGCAGGAAGGGCAGTCCTGGACCTGCAGGGAGCATCTGGCTGGCACCGGGGTGAGCTCTGGAGCCACAGGCCCGTAATAGGGGGTGGCAATGTGGGTGTGGACAGCAGAAGGAGCAGGATCTCGCGTGCAGACATGAGCTCTACTGCCCAGGAGGAGCCATGCATGCCTCAGAGGTCAACAGAGCCCCATGTCTCCAGTTGGGCGGCACGTCTCAGCAACAACCCTCTGCTGGAAGGGCAGCTGTGCCCATGAAGGGAGGTCTGGAGGATCATACACATTTCATTACCCAGGCAAAGATCATGAAGTCACATAAACCAGATAAATAAGGGGTCTCCAGAGCCCCTGCCTCCAGAGACACTGCGTGAACCGGCGACCTAACACATAAGTTTGTCGCCCATAAGAAAACTTCATTTGTGAGTCAGAAGTTGTGATTTAAGCCAAGAAGGACCATGTGTTCTCAGGGAAGCTCATCCTCACACCCCCAGGGGCGCAGGGACAAACTTGACACTCACCCTAACCCTAACACTAAACCTGTCTGCTTTGGTCTCCTTGTCCCCTTTCTACATGGAAACCGCAAGTCTTCTAGTAAGTAGATTATCTGTCACATCAGGTGTTCTGAGCTCCCAACGAGAATGTCACGTTTCCTGCTGGGGCATCTGCAGCTGCTTTTTATGTAAAGCTCCTTAGGGGACTCATGTCAGCAGAGAAATTAAGACAGTCAGGCAGAGTAAGTGATGTAACCTTGACAACGACGGCCAAGCCAGCGCTGGGCACGTGCACGCAGGGGCACCATCATGTGTGTGAGCCCTGGCTCCTCTCAGGAGTGCGGTGCACAGTGCCTGGAGACATAGGCACTTACATTTGCACGGGGGTTGCTTCCACTCACACAGACGACATCCTGCCTCTGAACTGTCAGGACCTCTCTCGTCAGCTTCAGCCGTACGTCGTAGGTGTGGCCTGACGCTTCATCGTGCAGCAGAGCGGCACCAGCTTTTGTCTGCAGACACAGGCAGAGCATACAGCAGGTGAGGGTGGGGGGCAGGTGAGGAGAGGGGTCAGGTGGGGGGACAGGTGAGGGTGGGGGGGCAGGTGAGGAGAGGGGGCAGGTGAGGGTGGGCAGGCACCCCACCCACACTGCAAGCTGTTCCTTTCTAGCAACTTCCTAAGCATGGGTGTGTACGCCCAGCAGCTCCGGGCTGCACCTGCCAGACTCCTGGCAGCTGGGGAGAGAACAGGGGTTCTCGGCTCCAGGAAAGAGAATGGGGGCGGGGAGGGATCTTGGCTCTAGGAGCAGTGCAGCGCTCGGGACGGGCAGTCAGCCACATGTGTGTACCGATGTTGCCTAGTGCTTCATACTTGGTCCAGAAAAGCAGTCATGGCTGTGCTGAAGGACACAGGCCTGAGGGGTGATGCTGAAATGTCACCCAAATCCCCTGCCCTGTGACGCAGACACAGCCTGGTCCCTGTATCACAGCTGTTCCCCAAGCTTCTCCCTCTCCACCTGCCAGTCACTGAGACAGACCAGCCAGGCCCCGCCCCTGGCAGAGCAGTGCGACTTCTACCCTCCCTGTAGGAGGGGCTGCCGTGCTCCCAGGACCGTCCCATGAGCAGCCCTGACACAAACCTCCACTGCTGCCTCGGTGGGTCCTGACCTCATGCCGTCCACGGCACAGCTGTGCTGTCCCTTTCAGTGTCCTAGTCATCACCTACATACATGCACACACACACACGTACACTTACATACATTGATGTACATGTGTGCCTGCACAAACACACACACGTGAATGCATGCACACACACAGACACACATACGCACATGCATCAACACACAAAATAATAGCAGCTGATGGCTGTAATTGAAAAATAAAAAAACTGAACATTGGCCTTTGCCATTTAAAAATAAAAACAACACAAGAACACCCTGTGACTTCCTGTCCTGCTATGTGGCAACGTCATCGCTCTGGTGTCTCAGCCCTGGCAGGGTGCCCTTTGACCTGCCTTTTCCTGCCTCTCACCTGGCCTGCCAGCAAATCACACAGACCCTGTCCGTGAAATGCATCCAGACTCACCTCTGTCTCACTCTGACGGCCACCCCGGGGTCAAAGCGCCCACCCAAGTCTCCAGGCCAGTCACCGCACGCACCTGGGACCTGGTTTCGTTTTGCGCGTGCCCCTGCTGAGAGTCCTGCTCTTAGTGCATTTGCTCTGTTTATTCAGAAACAAGCATGTTTACTCCACTGACTTGTTGACAAGAATTACAGGAGAAACACCACTTACTGAACGAAACTTTAAAATAAAAGCTATGAAAATGCACATGGCAGGGAGAAGCCCAGTGAACAAAGGTCTCATCTATGCCAGCCAGACAGGCAGATTTTCAATTTAGCCCAGTCTTCAGCCACACAGAGCAAGGGCGCCATGCACGGCACTCCGCGATGAAGAATTCCAAACCTGACATTGTCTCTATATCTCGGTCTGCTCGGTCTGTGCCATAGTCAACATTACAGGAGGTCCCTGGGTTGCAAGCGAGATAGCTTCTGTGGGTTTGAAAATGTTCAAGTGTGCACAAGAAGGTAAAAATGAATACTGTGGAAGACAAACACCTGTGTAAGTTGCATTTAATAGATAAATGTACCTTTTCCAACTTACATACAAATTCAGTTTAAGAACAAGCCTACAGAACCTATCTCGTCTGTCACCCAGGAAGAGCCTATAAAGGAAACCCTCCTGGACCGACTGCAGACACTGTACACGGTGTAACTGACACTGTGAGGCTATGCAGCTTTGACCAACTACTTTTACAATATGTAAAAAAAGGGAAGTTTCTACAGAGAGAGCACAGTGATGTCACAGAAAGAGTTTCAGACAATAACCGAAGTCACAGGCTGGCTACACACCCATTTGGACAGTCTAACTCCCTTCTCCAGCCTCTATTTTCTGGTATGCAAAATTAGGTAAGTTTCATTCTTTATGAGACCACACAGGGAGCAATGAGATGGTAAAGTCCTCCTGGGACCCACAGCAGCCCAGAACACCACCCTAAGACAAGGTTCAGAGACGAAACGGGGCTTTGTGAAGATGGGCAGAGCGGCCCATCTTCTGTTCTGCTGGTTGTGAGTGCCCACCTTTGCTTCCCTTGTCAGATGGCCCTGCACAACCTCCCAGGTTCCCACAGCCTCCTGGCTGCCCCAGCCCCTCCGTACCATTCCACGGGAGCATGTCACCATTCCATTCCTGTCACCTGCTGCCCTGTCAGACATGCTCCATCTGCCCGGGCAGGTGTAGACCCCAGGTGCACAGACCATATTTCCTATAACATGTGCATTGCCCAAAGCACCTGCCACAAGGTTATTACCTTTCAAAGATGTGTCAGGAAACTGTTTTGTTAAATGTGTTACAATACTATGATGCCACTCATTGTGGAGCAGCTCCAAAGTAATGTTTCAATTTTAACCTAAAGCTATTAAAGAGAGAAGCGCTACTGTATTCTGGGATAGCCCTGTGAGCATTGCCCCGAGATATGCACTCCGAAAATGCTAAGCGCTTACTGGTTTATCTAGCATTTTATCTTTCGGGAGAGCCAAGGACATCTTCTGTAAACAGCACAATCTGTCCTTTAATTAGAACAGCGATACACTTTGTCTCCACCTACAGAGCGAACGCCATATTTGAGGAAGAACGTCCCACGCTCATCAACAATCTCCTGCATCATCTACAGAACCAGGGACTGGCTTTCAGGGTGTGCAGGCTACTCACAAAAAACCAGCCTGAGCTCCCGCTCTGCAGAGGGGTCCTTCCCACCATAGCCTGAGCCTTGGACCTCGCCCTGTGTGTCCTGCGCCCACTGCAGGGTCCCATTCACACCATGTGCTGCACGCGGCTTCATGAAGAAAGCTCTGTGGTTCAAATCTGCACCATCTGCTTCTGAGTGCAAGTCCGTTTATACCACAGCCAGCTTTACAAACGTTTAAAATGGAGAAAGAAACTGGATCCCATGGGAGATTTCCCCTCATTCGAAGGACAAAGTTACCTCTGTCTCTCCACACAGAACACCGGTGTGGGAGCGGGGGAGGGCCACCTGCAGGTCCTGGAGGGGCTGCAGGGTGCACACCAGACACATCCATCCACAGATGTAACCTCCCCACCTCCCCCGGACCCCAGCCAGGGCCCAGGAGGAAAAGAGGCAAACATGACATCCTGTCATCCCAGACTCCGTGTCTCTCCTAAGTGCTATACACATTCGTTTTTGTATGAGATTGGTACCGGTTATGCAACACACACCTGCAGGAATGATCAAGACAGTTAAGTAAAAGGCACTTTTCTCCCTCTCTGAGCTGCACTTCTCAGAAAAAAATAAGCTGGCTGGATTTCTGAACCCAATACTTGCCCCCCATTTCCTCTCTCAGAAACCAGTAATACTTGCCTGCCTGGATATTTAAAATTCTTGCGAGATATTTAAGTAGTTATGAGGATTCATGACACATAGCAACATCAGCAACATCTGAGCCTCCTGTGGGTGGGGTGGGGTCCTGCACAGAAGGGCCATCGTCCCATCTGGGGTCAAGTGTTCCCGTAACATCAGCCATGGAGAAGCACGCTTCCCACAGATGTTCTGGGAGACCAGCTAAAGGTCAGTTTCTCTCCTTAATTGAAATCATGCCATAGATGTCCCCTGAAGCCTTGGCCGGCGGGGACAGTGGGGGTGACCGTCCCTGCATGGACCAGCGCTGCGGAGCTGGAGCATGCTTCTCAGAGGGAGACAACTGCACTACCTGCTCCAGGCCAGAGCTCAGACCACTTCCTACCAAAGATTGGATGGACTGTGAGCAAAAAACACACATCTGTCAGCTCGCAGACCATCCTGTTTGGGGAAAAAATGATGCTTTTTCACCAGTTAGTACATTCGCCAAAACACTCGTCTGGTCTATGTGTTTAACGAGAGCAGGCACAGGGTCCTGGTGGATTTCCCTTAATGGAAGGGACACGCAGTAATGGAGGGAAAACCAACGCTCCCAGGAACCGGGCCTGTTTGCTCCTTCAGAGACCAGACTGTGTCTCAGGACGAGTGTGATTCATGGATATTTGGTTCTCTGGCAACACTTGATTGGATTTTGTATCCTCACAAATTGAGCAGACTGCTTTCATAAAGAAATGAACAACCACTAGTTCCCTGGGTAGAAAAACGAGGAAGAAAGTCCATTTGCCCAGAAAACCTCCCCCAGGGAATGGCGCACCCCAGAACCGCTCCTTGGTTCATTTGCCGAAACCCCAAGAGGGAGCTGGCAGCCCTGTCCACTGCTGCCCGGTTCCAATGGTAACATTCCCACCCTGTGTAATAGAGTTCACTTTGGACTTGCAGGCTGGAGACCAGGGCTGTGGACTGAGAGCAGGATGTTCTGCTTTCTGTCGCGCGGCAGTCTCTGGACTTCCTGTCACTGCACCTGTGCTTTCCCTCGGTGCTCTGTGTCCTTCCCCACCAGGTCCGCTTACATACCACAGAGGAGGACAGGCCCGCCCACCGCAGCAGGGCAAGCAGCCAGAGAGGCAGAGTGAGCGTGTGGGCCCAGGGAGCTGGGAGGGGCCGGCAGGGAAGGTGGGTGACTCACTGAGGGGAAGGAGGCCGCGGTGTTGCTCCAGCAAAACAAGGTTTTGTGAGGAGCCCACACGTCACCGAGTCACAGTTGGGTTGGCATGCAGCAGGGTGGCAGAGCAGCACCCCGGAGAGGCTGAGACCCGCACCTGGTGTGGGAGGCACCTCTGCCACGAGAACTGAAATGCGTGAACTGCTGATGTGAACACAAACCGTGTGTAGGGGACAAGCTTCATCCTGTGACCACGTCATCAATCGGAGTGACACTTCTTGTTTTTCCTGACAGCCTTATCACCTCCTGACTTTTACCCACAACCCTCAGGGAACAGGACCTGGAAAAGCAGACAGTAGTAGGTCCACAGGCACGTCCTGTGTGTGACACACATATGCGACAGCTGGACAACAGTGGTGGTCACTCTAACTCATCTCTGGACCCGAATACACATGTGGGCACAGCTTCGAAACATCAACGGTTCTCAAAGGAAAGTGGGGGAAACCCATTCTTTTAACTGGTAACTGGAACCCTGTTTATTATTAAAACCAAATGACACATTATGAAGTAGGCTTTTGTGTGAACTTAAAGAAATAAAACTCAAAGAATTGAGGAGGTTGGATTCCAATTAGGGCTCTGCCCACACAGGCGAGTGACCAATGCCAAATCCATGGAGACACTGGAGCCCGAGGAGCCCGCTGGGGATGCACGTGTGTGCATACATGCATGGGTATGTGCAAAGCAGGAGGATGTGTGTACATGCATGTGCACATGGGAACAGTGTGCCTGTCTGCATGTGTATGAGCATGTGCATGTGTTTGCATGTGCATGTGTCCATGAGTAGCATTGGTGGGTAGAAAAGGGGGCAAGTGGGGAAGGATACTGGACGCAGTCTGGGAGGTGCCCCCTGTGAGCCGCCTCTGCTCACGTGCGCCGTCCCTGTACCACGATGATCAGCGTGGCCCCAGGAGAACACGGCCATTTTGTTCGCTGGTGTGCATGCCTAGTCCAGGTCACCCTTCCCAGCTTGATGCAAACTCTGCTCACGACAAGCTGAGCTACAGGAGGGTACTCAGGAGGAAGCCACTCAGAAACAAGGGTCAGCCCTGAAAGCCTCCAGCTTCAGCCCCAAAAAGTCATACAGAAAATAAGACGAAAACCAGTGCTCCTGGCTCCTGGCAGAGCTGACATGTGATCAGAAAGTCAGAGAGGAAGAGGTGCTCGGGGCACAGCGCACACTCAGCCGGGCATGGATGTGGTCAATAACTCCCTGTCCCTCAGCACCTCACTGCGATGACTTTGGAGAAAAAAAAAGTATCTTCCGGGATGTCACATACTAAAGCAAGCATTTACATCATCCCCTTACTTCTTTCTTATTTATCAATAAGTCAATTACACCGGACCAACCCACTCACCATGCTTCCATCAGACAGCTCAGATGGGCTAACATTTCCGATAAGCACCTGGAAGAGGAAAGGAGCTCTGGAGAGACCCTTGTACTCTTGCTAAAGTTTAATTATGAAACACGGGATGAAAGCGAGGGATTATCATACAAATCATGTTGTTTTCTTCACTTTGGCAGAGTCCCAGCGGCTAAGAGCCGCGACGTTTCCTGACAGCCATACTTTTCTCCCAGATTCCAGGGCAGCAGAGCCTCATCCATGAATTCTTCATTGGCAGGTGTTTGTTCATTTCCTCAAAGAGGCTTTTCCTTCTCCTCGGTGTTTCCTATAAAAATAATCTCTCACCTGCTCACCTATAAAGAGGAATCTTCAGAGAGTCGAAATTGAAAACGCGATCCGACACATTTAACACACTAGTAATTGGTTCGATGGGCCTGTGTGTGGTTAAGAATGAACTCTTAGGCCTTGGCCAGTTGACTCAGTGGATGGAGTGTCAGGCTGGTGTATGGACATCCTGGGTTAAATCCCCGGTCAGGGCACACAGGAGAAGTGATCATCTGCTTCTCTCTCCCTCCCTCTGCCCCTTCTCTCCCTCCTGCAGCCAATGGCTTGACTGGTTTGAGCATTGGCCCCAGGCACTGAGGATAGCTTGGCTGGTCCAAGCAGAGGTCCCAGACGGGAGTTGCCCGGTGGATCCCGGTAGGGGAGCATGCGGGAGTCTGTCTCTATCTCTCCTGCTCTCACTTAAAAAAACAAAAAAGCTTGCTCAGTGGAGATCTCTCTGCAGTGCACGTGGGGCTGACTAGTCCCTGTTGCGGCGGCTGCAAGAGGGAGCACCTCTAAGGAGAACAGGAAAAGACCTCAGACTACAGGATGGTTTCCCTCAAACCACCTGCGAAGAACGTACTTCTCGGCAACAAAACGTTGGGCTCCTTCCAGCTTCCCAAAAGGCCACTTGACAGATGACAGATGTGGTGTTTCACACACAATCGCAAAGACACAACAGTTACAACAAGACCAATGGAATCAAGGTGGTCAGCATGACAGGACAGGAAACTCTGTTCCTTCCGTCCATCAGGCCCCAAAATACCCCTCCTCGTTCTGCTCCCCAGTTTCGACAGTGTCTGCGCCCACCATCTGGCCTCTCTTCCACTGACCTTTACTCCTCCACCTCACTGAACTGGTCACTAGCAGACCTATCTGCTCCCCGCCACTGCCTCCGAGAGCCACCAGGGTGGCCACCAACCACAAGCTTGTGGAAATACCTTTTATGACATTTCCATTTTTCCTACAAGACTCTGAGCTCCTGTGAGCAGGAGCCCACACGGCTCTGAGTCATTCAGCCACTGGAGCCTTTTCATCAACGGAGAAATAGCAGGCGATGTGGTTACACAGAGTGCTAGTTCAGGGCCAAGATGGCCCCAGAACCTGTGCTCTTTGCTCTGTGGTAAAAGCATCCTTGGTGCTTGAATTTACACATTTCACTGAAGAATCAATAAAGGTATGTTGAATGGTATGGGTTTGCCTTTCTCATTAGAAAATTTTAAAAGTGATTTTATTTTTAATCTGTTCATCTCATCAGGAGTTCAGCAGCATGGTTGTGATAAAAATATACACTGTCTGCAGCAGCTTCCTACAAAGGACGTGCAGTGTGGTCCCTGAAAGCCCAGCCCATCCGCATCTCCATCCCCGTCCCTGTCTCAGCAGCCTGAAGCCCTCTCAGCTCAGCCCAGAGACACCTGTCACCTTCAGCTTGGACTTGGTTACTGGAAACGAGTTTGTGTCTCAGAATCTGGGGAAACTGAATTCAAAATAACATGACAGCTCTCAGGGAAACAAGACAATGGATGCAAATAAGCCTAAAATTTTAGAAAAAGGAGGTGCTGCTTTAGAAGGTGTTGCAGGAAATGCAACCTTTCAGCTTAGCAACATCTGCTCATCCTGCCATCCAGTCAACTTCAGTTTTCTGAAGTGTGACCCTCGAAATTGCCTTGAGCAAGAAAAAAAGTCAAGTTTGGTCCTCCAGACTGAGAGCTGAATCAGTTTATGATTAACAGATAAAACACTGGACCAAGACGGTGTCAGACCCGGGGCTGCTGCCATGCCCAGAGCCACGTGGGCCCGCACCAAGCTGCCCAGGGGCACTTACGGCATCACTCTCACGGAGCCCCACAGCTCAGAGCGCTCAGCAAAGGTCAGCAATTACACAGTACTTCTCAGTTTGGCCGCCGTGCGCAGGTGCCTTACTTTGGCTGGAGGCGTTCCCGTGAGATGGTCTCCTCCTCCCGGGATGTGTTAGCCTTGCAGGGCAGTTGGAACAGCACGCACAGACCTGGCGCCTCACAGCAGAGACAGACCATGCCACAGTTCTGGAGGTCAGAAGCCCAAGATGAACCCCCTCCAGGGGCGGCGGCATCCCCGGGCTCATTGACACCTCTGTGAGAACACCCTCTGCTCCGTCTCATAAGCCGACATCCTGGTGCTTCTCTCACATGAATCCTTCAGGAGAACCCTCTCTCTGGGCCCCTAAACCTACTCCCTCCCAGCTTTGCCATCTACACTCCCAGGGATGACAAGGACGTGGCCTCTCTACTTGGAGACACTGTTCGGCTGACTACAGAAGACACCTGACAACCTTCAGATTACAGGCCCATAGAGTGTCTTCCTAAAGAAAATCACAGAGAGACAATCAGTGTCTCAGTTACAACACAGCCAAACCCTGGGGCAAAACTCCAGCAGAAACAGTGACTGTTACAAGTGGTTCACAGAATCCTTCCGAACCGGGCTGTTTTATTTCTAGCCAATGAAGCAGCATAGTTCCCCGCCACTGCTGGTAAGGGGCGTCACATAAATTCTCCATGTCACAAGGCATCCCATAGTGCAGTGGTCCCATTACAACAAACCACGCCAGACAGAAGTTTGGGAGTTAGATTCTAAGGCCCATGTCTTATTAGGAAGTTAGAAATAGAAACTGTAGAAGGGCATGTTGATTCACCTATAATCAGATGTGCCTAACAATGGTGGAGAGAAGATATGGTTGTCCCTGCGTTACAGATTTATAAACAGTCACTGCAAATGGAACTGTCGCTAGAACCCCACAGGGCAGACTATACAGTTCTCCCTGCTGCACAGGTAGGTGAGTCACGGAGATGTTCGCCCGTCCACGGTCACCAGGGCTCATGTGCCAGCCTCTGAGCTCCAGCCACCACACTGACCAAGAACACCATCTACCAAAAAACGTGGACCAGGGAGGCGCCCGACAAAGAAACACGTTAAGAGAATTTAGCGACTCACCCAAATGGGCCAGACCCATTTCACATGAAAATAGTCTGTGGGTCCCTGTGGTGCGGGCAGAAGCCAAGGATGGCGAGGATCTGACATGCGGTTCCTGGGTAACCGTCAGTGGCCCACACCCGGACGACAGTCTGCTGTTCCTGTCACATCTAGCTCCCAGCACAAGGCTCCTAGCAGTCGCTCAGAAATCCTGTGTGTGTGTACTTTGTCCCACAGAGCAGTTTCCCGGAGGACACCTAATTGCACCCTCGCCACATACCTATTCACGCACAAGCAGTCTCACAGGCAGAGCTGCGCCAGGCCCCTTCGAAAGACTGTGCTGACTTAGATCAGTCCTCAAGATTTGTCCATATTTAAACCGCCGGGATCCTGGGCAGTGGGAGAGAGGGGTGTATGGATGCTTGGGTCAGAGGTCAGGGCTGGGACAGACGTGGAGACAGGGTGAAAGGGCTCAGGCAAGCTAATGCAAAGCATTTATTTTCTATGGGAAATGTTATGTCTTTCTGATAGGAACACCTGACAATTATCCCACACTTTATAAACAGGTTACGTTCCTCACCACTAGCTCAGTGGACAAAAATGTTCTACTATAGAATATGGATTGCGTACACATGGTTATAGTTCACATGGTTATACTTATGACAATTCTTCAAATGGACAATAAAACATTGGCCTGCTAACAGCATTCATCTTGGAAATTAAATTTAATTCTTACCCATGATTTGTTGTTTAAACTATTTTGCTTGAAAAGTAATTGATCAGTGACTCACTAGGACCAGAGGGATGTCTGTATCTGGAGCTGGGGGCTCCAACCTAACACACATGAAGAGTAAATCAGGGAAGTGAATGCTAACAAACACAATATTGATGACACTGAATTTTAGTATTTTATGTGATGGTATATAATAGTACAATTCAGTGCTGTCAGAAAGGATATCCAAATTTCAAGTGAATTTTGGTGCCTATTAAAACTAACTAGAGTTGGCCCTGGCCGGTTGGCTCAGTGGTAGAGCATCGGCCTGGCATGTAGATGGCCGGGTTCAATTCTCAGTTAGGGCACACAGGAGAAGAAACCATCTGCTTCCCCCCCCCTCCACCCCTCTCTCTTTTTCTCCCCTTCCTGCATCCATGGCTCCATTGGAGTGAGTTGGCCCCGGGCACTGAGAATGGCTCCATGGCCTCCACCTCAGGTGCTAAGAAGAGCTTGGTTGCTGAGCAACAGAGCAGCAGCCCCAGATGGGCAGAGCATCGCCCCCTAGTAGTCTTACTGGGTGGATCCCACTGAGAGCACATGCAGGAGTCTGTCGCTGCCTTCCCTCCTCTCACTGAATAAAAAAAAAAAAAAACAAACTAGGTAGAGTTGATGTCCACCTATCAACGATGTGGCCAAATTTATTCATTCACCACATAAGTGGCTATGGGTCATATGCCTACACTGGGCTAGGTCTCCAAAGAGAGATGGGTGACATGCCTCTCTAGACACTGTACCCAGAATGCCATCAAAGCTCACACATCCCTCAGGTGAGGCTTCTGAAGTTGAATTTGTAATGAGCTAAAATACAGTTTGTGTTTTCTAATTGTTGAGAAGCATATTCATTTTTTGTCCTAATATTTACTTATCTAAAAGACAGCTAATTATTAACTGTATTGACAGGATCTACAACTGTCTCCTTAGGAAACAAAAGCTATTTTATCCAATAACTTTAATTGAAAAATCACAGCATCATGGTATTCCCACCCCTTTTTAACAGCCCTGAAGACAAAGTGCAGAGCAAAGAGGAAGTTTAGGACTGCCTAGTGAAGGGGGCAGGGTCCTGGGACAGGGGTGGCCCTGGGCAGGAGTGGCGGTTAGCCCTGGGTCAGCAGAGCAAGCAAGCTTATTTTCCTGTACAGAAATAGAAGGGATAAGCCGGCTTCCTGTGCCCAAAAGCAGCGTTAGCACGGACTGGGGAAAAGTGACATCTAGTGTCTGCTGAAAATAACCCAAAAATCCATCCAAAACTAGAATCTGAATGACAATATGCAGTAACCAGTGGGGATCAATGAAAAGCACATATCGGTTTAAAATGCAAACACACATGCTATGAAATTCTCATGCATTTTTCCTCTAAAGGCTTTTTTTTTTTAACCTTCCTTGTTTCATTAAAAAAAACCTATAGATTCTAATTAAACATGGAGTTTCTCAGAGTGTTGGGATCAGAGATTCAAAGTGACCTTCAGACCCCACACTGCACATAGTTCAAGTGAGAAAGGAGACAAGGAACACAGAGTGTTCCAGGCTACCTGAGGTGTCCAGGTGTCCCTGAGCTGGATCCATCCGCCCACACCCTGAACACGCAGAGCAAACATACCTGCTGGTGCTCAGTGCGGTTCAGGGGTAGGGACAGAAGGGGACCTGAAGAGCCCCCTTCCAGAACTCACTTCACATGCCTGAGGCTACCATAGGCTACCTGAGCTGACAAGTAAGCCAAACATTATACTGCTATAATGCACAGTTCTTTGAAAAGCCCCAGGCAAGCAGGAGGCTGGCCCAAGAACCAGACATCAAAAGCAGCCACGCTCTGGACAATGGCACAAGCCCGTGGGAGGTGCGGGTACTCCCTGACATGCAAATACCAGAAGAAAAACCGGGTTTCAGCTTGGAGGTTCTGACACTGGTTTTGAAATGTGAACTCAACGTCCAAACAGGATGCAGACACAGAGGTCTGAGCTGGGTGGCTGAAGGCCCAGGCTGGGGGTTGATGGGGGAGGGGCAGTGACAATCTGAACCACAGGGGCAGGGGGTGAGGTGACTTGGATACAAGGCCAGGAAACAAAAGAAGGTACAACAGAAGCTGCACTCCAACTCTGAAAGGCAGAATCGAGGCTTCACTCCCCAGAGACACTGAGGACAGAGAAGCAGAGGTGTGCTGGCTGAGACGTGGAGCCAGGTGGACATGAGGCAGGTCTGTGGACAGTGGGGCTTCAATGTCTCGGGGATGGAGGCCGAAGGCAGGCTGCAGGTGACTGGGCAGTGACCAGGTAGAGTCGAAGGAAAGACCCCAGGAAATGGGCCCACATACCCACTTAATAGGTAAGGGGACTAAGGGGACTGGGATGTGAATTTATTCAACTCACTCAACACAGGATCTCTTCCCTCCATCCTGATTATAAGGCAACTAAATGTCTTAATTTGTAACTCAGTCTTTAAATCAGATTTTTCTTTTTGTTAACTCATTTCTTTGACAGAATACGTTTCTTCACTGGAATAGACTCTGAGGCTGCCCGCACGTTAGCCTCTCTCAAAGCATGTCTCATGCGACATACTGGGAGGTATAACTAAATTAACATTGAAATTCAAAAGCCACATGTATGGTTATGTATTGATACAGACACGTAGCTAGAAAAGGTTGTTGTTCCACAGATGCTGTTTGGGCAATCAGGCAACTTGACCGTCGATACTTTCCATAAATGAGCATAGTTTTCTAACTTGGATCTTGTTCAAATGGTCACTGGCAAACACATATCCTGATAAAATGAGATAATGCTCCCACTCTAAAACAAGGAAATCTTGCTCATGATGTCACAGACATCACAAGAAATCCCACAGCTAAAGTCAAAGATGAGTCAGCAAGGATGAGAAACGTGTCACAAAAGCTTAAGGCACATGGGCACCCTCCCTAGGAGGGAGGTGCCTTCGCAGACCCTCCCCTGCAGTAAGTCACCTCTCTAAGAGGCAGCTGTTAGCAGGACAAGCACAATTTAAAGTGACCTGACACACAGTCACCTACTACAAAACAGCGCATTACCACCTCGTGCCACTTTAAGCTTCCTGCCCCTTCCACTGAAGCAGTGTTGTTATTCAAAATCAGAAAATAGGCTCTCAATTCAAATCTAACATAAACATGGGCCACAGTGTAGAGATGGCTCTCCAGCAGTGGGTTTACCTCAGGAATACAGAGATAACCAGGCACAGAGACATGCGAACTCACCTAACTTAAAGCAAGTAAAAAACAGAAAACAGCTACCCGGAAAAAAAAAGAAAAAAGAAGCCCCTATACTGAACAAGAGACATTTACATTTGGCCAAATTCCCATTATTCAAACAAGCGGTCATTATAAAGAATGTGTTGTACTTATAACTTCAGGGGGAAAAATATATTTATGACTAGAAATATAAGGTTTAAAACAACTTTCTTTTTTTTTTTATCATTGTTCTAATTAGAAGCACTAAGTTTTCTTTCGTACCTGAAATGATCAAATGACTATGCAAACTCAATGATATTATAGATAGTGACTAATAAGAAAAATAGCAATTCTGCATGGCTGTCTAGACTCCAGTCATTTAAAAATTAATGGCCATGAAAGCTTCATAGGGCATCAATCTATAGGGGCCATTTTCCATCAACTATTTACATTATTTATGGAGACAAAGTTACTCTTGCTCTTAACAGGCTCTACCTTCTTATTCTAACATCTGGCCTCCTGATGCTGACAACATTTCCTTACAATTCACACAGGTTGTATGATACAATCAAGGCTCTTGTTACAAAGAAGCACTCACCCCCTCCCGCAGCACACAGGTGAATGGAGCCACCAGGCTGAGCACAACTCTCAGCACAGGGGAGCACTATGTAGAGGCCTTGCAGCTGACACATTTTTTTTTTAACTGAATTTACTGCCAATAACTCATCAACTGGGTTACTTCTGCAGTATGATAACCACACGATCAATCCACCGCCATTCTTCCCCTAAAATCACAAAGATTACAAACTAGACTTGTGGTAAGTATACCTCAAACTCAAGCACAATTCCTTGCCATGGAAGGGCATCCTTTCAAAATTCTAAATAGCGATAAAATGAAGGAGCGTCACTCTGGGCTTCTCATCTCAGTCTCACTGGTCCACTTTCAATGCCCCTGAAGCACATGTTCCAGGTGTAAGGACCACCTGCAACAGCTATATTCACACAGAGCACTTTAAAAAGTAAACACCAACCTTGTACGGAGATTTAATGCTAAAATTCTGCAGTAACATCCAGAGTGGTAAAATTGATGGAAGAGGTATCTTACCTACACAGAGATTTTTAAAACATCTCTACACAGTAGGTGAGCAGCATATGACAAACATGAATGGATAAAGCCTTCACCTGCTCACATCTGAGCGCAGCGCAGCATCCCTGAGGTCAGCTACCTGCATCCCCGGTTCGGTTCACACTGCCCTCTGGCACTGGGGTCTGCGGCCCGGTCGGGTGGGCTGAGGTCACTGCGTTTGCCAAGAGCCACCACGTCAGACTACTAGCAGGAACCAGAAAATCGGTTCTTTCTCAAACTGCTTCCAGAACACTGAGCTGTGGGCGGCAACTTGATCGTTTCCAAGAACTTTTCGTTCAGGTTTGAGGCAACATCTCGGCTCTCCCCTTCAATCAATAGTTCGGTTATTCAAAAATAAGAGGGGGATGGGAGTTATTTGGGGTAGGGACGAGAACACACATCAAACACCGGCGTTGTGAGCCCCTAAGCTCCTGGCTGGGGAAGGCGCCCGCGACACCTCCAGGTGGGCACCTCGGCGACCCCGGCCCTCCCGCTGGGGGGCCAGTGCAGCTCACACCAAGCAGCGGGAGCTAACCCCAGAGCCCGGTTCGGCAACGCCAAAGCCCCGCGCTTCAACACCGGCTCTCCAGAACACTAACCAGCAAACCTCACAAGTCCCCACTTGGGTTCCTGGGGTCGGAGTAACGGGTCGGTCAGGGGAGGGTGCCCACTGCCCCCAGGGTCCCTGTGGTGACAAGCTGCAGGAGCAGCTCCCGGAGACTGAGACGAGGAAGGGAACTCAGGGTTAGGAGTCAGGTGAGAGGGCTCCAGGTGAGGAGGGGGCGCAGGAGAGAAGAGGCTCAGGAGGCGGGTGCGGGGGGAGCAGGGAACTAGGTCAGGAGAGAAGGCTCAGGGGAGGGGGGATTCGAGCTAAAGAGGGGTGCGGGGAGGGAAGGGGGCTCCCGGTGAGGAGCCGAGCGGGAGGAGGACAGGACGGGGGGAGGGGGTGCCTGGGAAGGAGGACGAAGGGCCCAGAGGGCTCACTCACCCGCACCGGCACCAGCAGGCGGCCCGGGGACCCGCGAGGGGCAGCCGGAGGTAGTGGTCTGTCGCCGCTCATCGCCGCCCATGCGGCGGGACCCGCGCTCCGAACTGGGCGAGCATCAAAGGGCCCCGCGGGCGCCGCGTCCGCGCCCCACTCGGCTCGGGATCGCGCGCGGTAGGCAGAGGCCGGAGGGGCCGCGAGCTCCGCCCGCCGGCCGCCCGTGAGCTCCGCCCACTCGGACCCGCCCCGGAGGAAGCGCGCGGGGCGGGCGGGCCGGGGGAACGCGGGAGTGTGTGGGCGCGCTCAGCTGCTGGAGAGGCGGCCCCGTGGGGCTCGGCACCCCTCCAGGGCTGATCTGATCGGGGATGGGCACTCGCACGTCCACAGCGAGCGCGCACTGGTCCTCCTCGGCCTCGGACGTTCCCGGTGCGGCCGCTCCTTGGCCCGGAGACGTCCTCCACCCCTTCCCCAGGGGTGTCACCGTAACAGCCAAGCCGACTCGGGACCCTGGGGACCGCGGGCAAAGGACAGGAGAAGCCTCATCTCTGTCCCGCCCAGCTCGCGTCCCTCCGTCTCTCCGGCGTCAGCCCACACCAAGGGAAAGTGCCCGCCGCTGGGGACGCGCTGACCCGGCCACCCCTCCCTCCCCGCTCTCCGCGCGGCCGGCGGGCTGTGGGCCGGTTCCCTTTCTCACTCAGCTTTGCGCCAAAAGGACTATCCGGACAGCATGATCAGGTTGTGTGGACTGAGATCATCCTACAGTGTCGACTGTAAATGTCAGTGGAAGTTGGTTGGGGTAAATCTCAGGAAATAAACACAAAAAGCAGATTAGCAACCTGTTACAAAGAAGCGAGCACCTATTTCCCCCCTTTCCAAACTCTGTGCTGTGCTCTCCTTCCTCACCCATGAATCCCACACTCCAATGTCAGCTCAGCGACCCCGTCTGTGATCTTCCTAGGTCGGGAAGAGCCCGAGCCTCCAGGCCGCCAGGCACAGGTAGACACGTGTGTATTGAACTGAGGATTCCAGCCGCTCCTTTTTCTGACTCCTACATGTTTTCATTTTCCACCTTTGAGACATAATTGACCTGTAATGTAGTGTCAATGTAAGGTGTACAAAGTGTCCATCTGATACATTTATATTGCAACACGATTACCACCAGACAGCTAGCTCACACTCCCATCAGGCCACATAATCAGGTTTCTTCCTACTGGTGAGGCCAGTTAAGATGTGCTTCTAAACTTTCAAGTACAGAATGTGGCATTGGTAGCCATAGTCACCATGCTGTATAAAGATCTCCAGGACGTACCCATAACAGAGTTTGAGCCCTCTGACCAACATCTGTACGTTTATCTCTTCCATCCACCCCCCACTCCCACCCTGGGAGCCGCAAACTCTGTTATTTCTCTGAGTTTGGATTTCCCACTCCCTGCCACACACACACATGTGAGATGGAACGGTACCTGTCTTTCTCTGTCCCATTTATTTTAACACTATGCCTTCAAAAGTTCACCCACAAATGGTGAGACTGTCTCCTTTCTGGTGGCTGAATAACAGTCCAGATCTATATTTCTCATCCATCCATCCATCCATCCATCCACCCATCCATTCATCCATCCATCGCCAGCCCCTCAGGGTGTTTCCCTATCTTGGCTACTGTGAATGATACTGCTATAGTGTGGGGTATGGGTACCTTTTTGAAATCTTGTTTTCATTTCCTTAGGGCAGAAGTGGGGTTGCCGGGTCATAGGGTAGTTCTAGTTTTTTTGTTGTTTATTTTTTTTAATTCCTTACTATTTATTGTTCCTAGTAGCTCCTGGAGGGAAGATCTACTCCTGGGTCCAAAGATGAAAAAAATGCATAAATGTGGGTTTCAGGAGACTTCCAATTTTATCATTAAATGTCCAATTTTATCATTAAATGAGATTTGTCCAATTTTATCATTAAATGTTTGAAGAATATGGGCATATTTGGGTTTTTTTTTTTTCCAGGTCAAATTTAGTTCATTTGTAAGATGTGTTGGTTTACCTGGCCATTTCTGGAATCTTTCCCACATTAAAAGTTTATAATTCTAGCCTGACCTGTGTGGCGCAGTGGATAAAGCGTCCACCTGGAATGCTGAGGTCATCGGTTTAAAACCCAAGGCTTGCCTGGTCAGGGCACATACGAGAAGCATCTATTCCAAAGTGTTTCCTACTCCTCTTCCTCTTTCTATCTCCTGTCTCTAAAATCAATAAATAAAATCTTTTTTAAAAAAGTGTATGACTCTACATCTAGGACGTCTCAGATTTCTGGGGCTGCCTTTAAAAAGCTAAGTGATTCAACCTTTGAACCATAGCATCTCTGCTTCTATGCATTTTGTGTTAGTATAGTTAATTAAGGTTTATTTGTTTGCTTGTCTTTATTATTATTTTAGGTTTTATTTACTCATTTTTAGAGAGAAAGGAGAGAGAGAGAGAGAGAAGTGGGAAGGAGCAGGAAGGATCAACTCCCAAATGTACCTTTACCAGGCAAGCCCAGGGTTTCAAACCAGTGACCTCAGCATTCCAGGCCGATGCTTTATCCACTGCACCTCCACGGATCGGGCTGCTCGCTTATTTTTAAATAACGGGGCTCTACCACAACAATAATAATGACAATAAATTGTGGAACATTGACTATCCTGAAACTGACAGGGAATAACCTGAAAAGAATTTCCTATGTGAAATCAAATTCTGAAATTTTCATGATGGATACAGAGTTCTTTATAATTTATTAATCTTTACCTTTGAAATAATTCCAAATTCACAGAAAAGTTGCAAACGTACTTAAAAAAAAATTCCAGTTATCCTTCATGCAGACTCTACCTTGTTCATATCTGACAGTGTTTGCTGTGTGGTTGCTTTCTATTTATACACAGGTACTTTGAGGTGTGTGGAGAGTCACCTCTGAGTCCTAAATGTCCTTCCAGAACACCGAGGTAACCACCTTTCCTTTCAAGGTCAGCACATTAGAATCAGAAAATTATCATTGACACCATAATGGCCAACCACTTTCCAATTGCACCAATTTTCCTAATTATGTCCTTTTGTAGCCGTCACACCCACGGTTACTCACTTCTTTCTGTTCCCTCTGCTTCACGATCCAACTCAGATGGCCCTTGGCCTTCGGCCCGTGTCTCTCTGGTCCCCATCAGTCTCAGTCGCGACATTTTGAAGAGGAGAGGAGGACCTGCAATTGGGATTGGTCCAAAGCATCCCCAGCACTGAATTCTTCTACATTTAAGTGGGAATATCAGGGAAATGATGCCATCTTATTCACAGTGTATACAGTGGTACCTTGAGATACGAATTTAATTTGTTCTGTAACCGAGCTCGTCAGTCAACTCGTATACCCAACTGCCGATACTAGACCCATGCGGCAACTAGCGGCAGCTTCCCGAATCATGACTCGGATCTCGGAATTTTGCTTGGATCTCGTACAAAAATACAGACCGGGTCGCAGCTCGTATCTATCTATCTATCTATCTATCTATCTATCTATCTATCTATCTATCTATCTATATAGTATGTTTGTCTATTCGTATCTCAAGGTACCACTGTATTATCGGAAGATACATGGGGTTTGGTGTCCCAGTTCTGGTGATGCTAACTTTGTCACTGGTCAAAGTGTCTGCAGGTTTTGCTACTTTAATTTAGTAAATGTAGGAACGTATGACTATATAACTGGTTAGTGAGTGTGTTATTAAGTGATTAATATAAATTTACATTGGAATTATTGAATTTTACATAATAACTCATCCTATAATGCGATGACTTAAAATACTAATAATGAATGATTGTCTCACAGTTTCTGGGCCTGAGACAGGAGGATTGGCTGACCTCGGTGGTTGGGACCCAGGCATCTTGGGAGGCAGCAGTGGGCTGCCCACTAAGACCACTGTCCCAGGAGGTGGGATTAGCCTGCAGGCTCCTTCTCAGGCTGGCTAACCCACCTGGTCAGTGAGTAGGGTCTGGGAGCTTCCCCATCTGGTCCTATCCCCAGGGCTGTGTGAGTGTCCTCCTGGCACTATGGCGGGCTCCCCCAGGACAAGCAGTTAGAAACCAGGCTGCATGTCTCGTGTGGCCAGGTCTCAGAAGGTACAATCATCACTTCCTCTGCATGAGTACGAGGGCCATGCACAGCTGCCCTGAGTCAGTGTGGGAGGACAAGCCAAGAACGCGGGCAGGTGCCTCAGGATCTCTGGAGGTCAGCGTGGAGGCTGGTTGCCATGGTAAGGAAGAAGTACATATTTAAATAACCCTCTAATGAGTCTTACGTGAGTCAGTTATTACCGTGATGATTGCAAATGACGATTGTGTCATTTCCTTCTACATTTACAACTTGGCATTCTATGCTCAAGGACTTGTTTATTCATCCATTTATTTATATTACTATGAACACACGGGTCTGCATTTTATTCAATGGCCAATTAAGAGTGTATGGAGCTGTGACTGCTTGCCCTTTGCCCATCCCCATCCTTCTCTGAGGACTTTATCACCTTCTGTGTGAGGCCGTTCTCAGAGTTAGTCTTCTCTCCCAGGGGCCCTGATTCTTTTTAGCGGAGAAGGATATTTAGAAACTGGAATGGAAAACATATCCACTTCTGCCTCTGCACTGAACTGCCGATCGAATTGTGCAGGTTAGTACCTGCTCCTTCCTTCAAAGACCCTGCAGGGTTGATTCCAGGGCCTGGTTCTCAACTGCGCCCTCTCCTTCTCCATCAGTGTCTGCATCACCTCAATTGTCTTTACATTTTCACTCAGCCTCCTGTATCTAGTCAGCTCTCTAAGCATACAGCTCAGCTGGCCCCAAACACGGGCTCCTGTGAGCCCAGCGTCACCTCCCCAACCCCAGCATGCCCCAGCTGTCCAGTCATCTGCCGTCCTGCTGGCCAGGTTCCCCCAGAACCACTACTAGCCGGTGGCTGTGAGGACAGAGAACCACACGGGCTCACACGTCTGCTCTGGGGTCATTTCTTTATGGCCTGGCCCTCAAGTCCTTGCTGCTTGGTCTCTGGGAGCTCCCATATCTGTTTACTGCAGACAGCGCTGGCCCTAGTGTCCATAGTTTATAAAAGGGCAGCAGGTTCCTTGACTGGGAGTCTCATCTCAGGGTTCCCTCCTCCTAGCATGTCCTGTGCTATTTCCAGCTTCTTTGCTTGCCTCTGGCAGGGGCTGGCAGGTGCAGGTTGCTCATCACAGCTCCAAGCATAAGACTTGTAAACACCTGTGGTTTTATAATGATACAAATTTGCTACAAAAGGAGTATGTTTGTCTCTCACATAATTTCTTAGTGTTGTCTAAGGTGTGGAAATTCACTACAGAGTAAAAAGAAAACAAACGATTATTTAAGAAAAAGAACACTTATGATCACTTACCACATTCCTCATTTCCCATAACTGATGAGAAGAATGATGTCTAAAATTCACAAGAACTAGGTTTTAGGGCAGGTATCACTTCTTCCCATTCTTTGCATAAGTTTGAATTCTTTCAAATACCACTAAATCGTTGTTTTGGAAATTCGTGGATATTTTTATATACGAAAGAATTGAACACTATTTTTGAGACTTTGTTGGAAAAAATGACATTGTCCTATTATGAAGGACAGTGTGATATGAGACTGCTGACATACTGTTCCCGGAATAGGAGAAAGGAAAAAGAAAGAGGGACGTGGACGACTGCTGATGGTGGAGACACTGTTCTGAAACAGCCTGGCTTTGGGGACAGTGGGCCATGGAGGGACGCCCAGAGGACTCAGCAGCTGTGTATTATTATCTCAGGTCATGGTGTAAGAGTGGCTTTTAAGGCAGTGATCAGTGAGTGCTCAAAGCTGTAGGCAAATATTTATGTCTTTTACCTCTTTTATTTTCCGATATTTTTTGCTATTAGTCACACATTCAACAGCTATTGGTTGATTGCTGACCGTGTCCTGATGCTTTGGGAAGTGCTGCAGGTGCGACTATGTTAGATCCCCTGGGTCCTCCCGAGGCTCAAAGAGAGAGGTGTGGACCACTCACAAGAAATAGTCACCTTCCAGGGCATGGGTGCACGGCTTATTACCCACACAGTGCAAGTGTCCTTCACAGATTAGGTGCTTCACGTACGTGTGAAACATTTTTGAGAAAGAGTAAGTGAGCTCGTAAGTGATGTGTCACTCTGTCCTAACTGGAGCAGGACTATTTGGAGACAATATTAAAAATATCTGCATAGCACTGGAATAGCAAATATGCACCTGAAGTTTTAAAATGGTCTCTAATTAGAAACAAACCATGAATACATTTAGGCTTGACTCATAACCAAGGCCTCACACCCAATTCTCTATTATACAGGTATACAGAGCCTCTGAGGAGGAGGGAATTAGTTCCTGGGCACAACGACACTTCAATGTTCACAGGCTTGAGTAAGATGAATAAGGTACTTGAGCAACTCTATATGATTCTCTCTAGCGTGTCCCATGATAAAAATCACTGTAAGGTCAGCCTCTCATGTAATACTTTCCTTTTTTAGTAAGTACATTAGACATGTATAAATTATATGAATTTTAAGAAGTCTGAATTTCTAATTCATTTACTTTTCCTTATGGAAAATTACTTCCAATCCAATATTATTATTTATAAGAAAGTGGTTTCATAAAACAGCCAGCGACAACCTACTCCATAATTTTACAAGGTGATGATTCATCCTGTTTGTTCATTACTTATTCAAAAATACGCACCCAACTGTTTGATGTATCTTCGAGCAGGCACTGTGTTGGGTGGGGGACACGACGGGGAGGCCCTCCTCATTCTTCCATCAAGTGTGCAGGGCACGCAGAAGGGGTGTCGGCAGAAGTGTGGCGTCTGAGGGAGTTGGTGTTCATTAGTGATTGCATGTTGGACACCGTGGTGTTCACTGGGGCCCCCTCATGCTCCACCACCCCATGGGTTTCAGCCCAGAACCCTCACCTGCGTGTCGGGCCCACCGTCCACAGAGCCTGTGACCGTGTCACCAGACCTCCTCTCCAAAACCTCCCTTTCCTCCTCCACAGCCTCTCCCTCTTCGTTTACTCCACACTCTTGTGTGCCCAACCCTGCACTTCCAACCATGGACCCTCCCTCAAATAATCCAAATTTCTTCCTTATTCTGCTTAAATTATACAATCCATTTCTGGAATTCTTAGAAATATGATATGTGGGGGGGGGTGTGAGTTGTGTGAACAGTGTTTTGCCTAGAAATCATTCTGTTTCCAACACTCTCCACCTTTCCATGTTTTTGAGATTTATTTTACTATGACATTAGGCTTAATGCATTATCTCAAGTGCTTCATAGAATTCCATCATTTTACTTACCTATTTTCCTGATAAATAAAGGATAAGTCTTTCTGTTTATAACTCTTTGCTACTGCAACAACATTGTGATGGAAATCCTTTGCACCCTCTCTCTCCCCCGGATGTGTGGGGAGTGTTTTGAAAACAGGTAAATCACTTCACCTTCACAAATTACACAGGAAGTCCTGTATAAAATTCACTACATGTGTTCATCCTTCCTATTTTTTTTTATCCCATTTAAAAAGAACAAATGCAGTCTTCACATTTGTCTCATAGAAGCCTCTGTTGTCCCGAGAGTTCTGCCCATCACAGCCATTCTTCCAAGCCCCTGCCCTGCTGGGTCATGTAATAGACGCTATTGATTGGGAAGAGTCTGCGCAACAAATGAAGAAGAGAGAGAAGAGCTTTGCAAATGTGTTTTGAAGAAGGAGGACGCTCACATTGAATATTTACAGTTTGTAAAAGGGGTTCAGCAGGCTGAACTGCTAGCTCCTTCCCTTAGAGCAGTAGTTCTTAACCTGGGTTCTTTCGAACCCTAGGGGTTCGATGAGTCGGTCTCGGGGGTTTGGAGAAGCCTCTGCCGCAGAGGCCAGAATAAAGTAATACCGTAATTTGTTGTGAGTTCATGCACTTTGTTGGTTTTGTTCTCTGAGCAAGGTGATGTTCATGCACGGCTCATTTTGTGCACCAGTAGAAAAACATATACCTATGTCTTGAATTTGGAAAGAAAAATCATATTTTATTTATCACTAAAGAAGGGTTCGGTAAATGCGCATATGAAACTGGTGGGTTCAGTACCTCAAAAAAGGTTAAGAACCACTGCCTTAGAGCCAGTGATTTGATTTACAGGTAGAACCCTATCATGGCCTTGTTCTTCCCAATCTTAGTGGAGTCCCACGCAGGTGGGTCAGATGCAGGGGACAGGAAGTGGAGCTTGCAGGTGGAGGGTGCCACCACCTCCAGTTAGGACAGTGGTTGGCGTTGAGAACTTTTTCGGGGATGGGAAGCCACTGAACCCTGTGTGGACCAGCTTGGACATCATCTTGTCCTCCCTGTGGTGGCCCAGGGAGCCTCTGGGGCTACTCTCATCTCCTCCCAGTTTACAGATGATGCCACAGAGCTGGTGAGTGGGGACTGGGAGTCACTGCATGTGGCTGAGCACCATGCCACCTCCTTCTGCGCACCTGACTGAAGGGAAGCTTCGAATTTCCAACCCCAAATTTGTAGTGCCTACTTCGGAAATTTGTTATAATGACTCATGTGTAAAAATGCCTGGTGCTGTCTGGAATAGGAAAGAACATCAATAAATGTAGTTATTACCTATAATTATTCAAAGTCCCTCTACTGCCATGACAAGTAGTTGTGGTATAGACACTAGCGGACATCGCAGCCAGACATCACGTCCTGATGTGAGTAGGCTTTCACATTCCTCCCCCATAAAACAAATGCTTCCTCCACTGGGAAGTGATATATATATATATATATTTTAAATCTCTCCATGTATATATATATATATATATATATATATATATATATATATATATATATATATAGTCTCTCCACAGTGTTGCTGGAATCCCTACTTTGGTTTTGAATGGCCTGTTCATTTCACTGTGCAATATGGTCATTCTGTTCATTTGCACTTCAGTAAACAAAAATATGAAAACTCAACAGAAAAGAACTTTTACAGAAGCCACTTGCTTCGGTAAAAACTGAGCTCTGGCATGCAACCACACATAAGAAAATGTCCACTTGGAGATCTGCAAGCATCCTTTTGTGATGGGGATGCTGACTCTGCATTAGGTCACTTGCATTTGACTCCGGAGAATAAAGGCTACTTCACAGGTTGGAGGTCACAGTGGTGTGTTCTGCGGACTTGAGCACACCCCCATGCACGTTGCTCATCTGGAGGCTTTCACGTTAAGTGCCTGGTAATGCACTCTGACCTTGATTTTAAGTGTTACTTTTTAAAAATCATTTTTTCCCATTTCCTTGCTTTAGCTGTTGGAAAAATAGAATAACTAAGCTGCATTTTTTTTTTTTTTTGAGCTCAAACTTGCCAAACAGCTTGAGTATTCATTCAGATGTTGGATTACTCCAAAACACAGTTTCTTTTTTTTTTTTTAAGTTTTTTTTTCTTTTTATTTTATTCATTTTAGAGAGGAGACACAGAGTGAGAGAGAGAGAGAGAGAAAGAGAAAAAGGGGGGAGGAGCTGGAAGCTCAACTCCCATATGTGCCTTGACCAGACCAGTGCAGGGTTTTGAACTGGCGACCTCAGTGTTCCCAGGTCGACGCTTTATCCACTGCGCCACCACAGGTCAGGCCATAACACAGTTTCTTTTTAACATGCTTTTCTAGGCTGACTTTGAAAGGGCTGAGGTAGGTATGGAGGAGTCTGTTACCTCACTGCGTGGGGTCTCTTCTTTGTTTCATTTTATATTTTTTATAATGGTCTGGGTCCAGCTGAAAGAACATAAAATATGTAGTTGTAGATTGTAAGATGCATCTTTGATCTATATGCAAATATTCCCCAAACTACAAATAAACAGAGAGACTTTTATTTGAAACAAATGCTTGAATAGAGGGTATACAACTTACCTGTTCTGCAAACTGAGAATATGACGTCCCGTCCGGTGTCGAGAAAGCCTCCTCCCAGATGCTGCATTTCTGCCCCCCTCCTGCGTTCCACAGCCTTCTGTGAATAGTCAGACAGGTGTGGGTAAGGCGATGTCGCTTCAGTGTCAACCATAGACACAGGCACACACATGCACATGTGCACACACGTGTACACACACACGTACGCAGGCACACATCTCGTCTTCCTGTCTACTGCAAGGATGTGGGTGCTCTGTTCTGCGTGGACCTGAAACAGGGGCCGTTGCTTCTCAGGGGCCAGGGGTGCAGCCCTCGTCAGCTGGCACTGAGCCAGGGGACACAGTCCACTCCGATGTCTGCCAGGGCATGGAGGCTCTGCTGAGCCCTGGACATGAACTTGTCCTCCCAAAGTCAGCTGTTCTGAGCCCTTCGTTAGGTGACCTATGATTTCTGAGGTGGGCTCGGCCCGAGCAACACTCGTGCTGACCACTGACCACTGTGGTGTCTTTTAGGTCTCACTGCCATAAAGTCCCCACTTCTTCCTCTCTAATATTTTGTGGGGAGATACTTTGAAGCCATGTCAAGTTCTATTATTTATCGAATTTAAACGCAATGCTTTCAGACTGCATGAACACTGAAGGTGCTATAAAAATGAGTAATTTTATGTAAATCTCTGTATTTCTGAAGATGAATCTTGTGAGGGCACTTTCACAACTGTATGTTCCAGAGCAGTTTTGGTGTGTTTCTGTTGCTAGCTGTCACCAAGAGCGTTAGGACGGTCATCCTCACTTGTACTGGTGAGATCACAGGTGACCCAAGAGGCCCCCCCACAGCCCGCCCCCCCCACCTGCCACACACACGCTCACAACTCAGGGGGCTTCCATATATGTGTTTTCTGGGGTGAGTGGGGCAGGGCTGGTTCCCCTGGGGATGCCCCTACCTCTCCCCTGGGTCCTGGGGGCTCGCTGACCATCCTCGGCGTCCCTGGCTTGTAGAAGCATCGCCAACCTCTGCGTAATGCTCACACGGCATGGTCACTGCATCAATATCTGAGTCTCTGTTTCCCCTTTTGTAAAGACACTGATCCTACTGAATGAGGGGCTCCTCAGCTCACAGCCTCAGCTGAACTTAACCAATTACATCTGCAGCAACCATATTCCCCCGTAAGGTTTCATTCTGAGGTTTGGGGTGTTAGGACTTCAATATATGAATCATGAGGGGACACAATCGCAACCCCCATGGCTGTAAAAGCTATTGTTCAGTGCTTACACTCCCAATATTCTTTTTTTTAAGTGGGGGTTTTACTAAGTGTTCATCATACAGGACAGGGAGATCCATAATGTAACGATTTCCTGTCACAAATTATCACAACCTGGCTTTAAAATGATACAAATGTATTTTTCTACAGTTCGGCAGCCCAGAGTCCAGGGTGGGTTTGACCTGTCCTCGGCAGGTAGCATTTCCTCTGAGGCTCCTTCCTGTCCAGTATCTGGGGGCTGCCCGCATCACGGGGCTCCTGGCCCCCTCTCCCCAGCACAGTGGCTCTCACGCGGTAGCTCGTAGACACTGACCCTTGTCATGACATTCGTCCACCAAATAATCCAGGATAATCTCCCGGCTCATGGTCAGTGACTAGCACCCTAATTCCAATTATGACCTGACGTAACTACAGGTTCTGGTGAGCAGAACGTGAACATGTGTGGCAACCATCGTTCTGCCCAGGCTTGCTCTTCCCCTCCCGCTTTAAAAAATTTAACCCATTTCCTCGACAACTCTGAGTCAACATCCTGCATTGGTTATAGTTTTTCATTTCAGCTAGGAGAGGTTTCAGTATTAACACCCACTCTAATTCTCCTTCACTTGCAGAGAAGATTCAAGTCTTGATCTGGTTACACCCACTAAAGGGCAATGGAGTGGTCCCCGCAGACAAAAGACACACCTACTGTGGACCCCACCAGCACCCGCCCATGCCCAGAACTGGTCACAGGTCCCTTCCCCAGTCTGGAATTGTCACCGACCTCATCAGAACCTGGTTCTCTCCAAGAAAGTATGTTGAGTTCTTTAAGCAAACAATACAGACGTATTCTGCACTTGTTATGGACTCTGTTGTCAACTGCTGCTGTTAATCCTTTATCATACGATTCAATTAAAATATCCATTTCTCTAATCTTTACATTTCTTTTTCTATTTTCTGTCAATAGTGGCTTTCTTAATCCTCCTTAATCTTAAATCTTCAATTCTACCTACTCTTCTCATTTAATTTTTGTCTCCCTTATCAATATTCAATCATTTAATTATGATATAACTTTTAGAGTTTCTACATTTTTATCTCAAAACTTATTTTTTTTTAAGATCTCATTATTATACTTTCATGCCACCACTAGTCATTATTAGGCTCTTAATTCTCTTATTTTTAAACTATTCCATGTGGATGAATTTCCATCCTTTGGTCAAAAGTGGGAGCAGATGCAAAAGGCAATGCTGGCGTGATGAAGCATGTGGTTTAGTTACCACGATGACCACATCATTGGGATGAAGGGGGTCACATTCCTTGTCCTGGTTAAACTCAGCTATCTCACCAGGAAGAGACCCAGTGTTTTCCGTAACATGTCATCTCTGAGACCCACTTGCCATCACTGTGACCCAACCACACTCACCTGGGGTGCCTGGGTCTCTCCCCGAGAGGACATCTCCCCCCACGCTTCTCAGTTTATGTATCGTGTAAACACCTGATAGGGTGAAAGAACTCATTCTGGGCACTTCTGTGGCCACGTGGGAAATCTCGAAAATAGTATAAAAGTCACCTTGAAAGCTTTTTATTTTGGGGTTGAGGTTGTAATTTGGGAAATGAAACTGTTTATCAGAAAGATGTCGTCTCATAAGAAATGACCACAGGTGTCTGAGGACGATGAATGCCTACAGCTCAGGGCCCGAGAAGCAGGGTGGCAGACAAACTTGAACAGGACACCGAAGATGAGGCTGCTGCTTTAAAAAAAGTTAATTCCGTCAGAACTGAGAAACCTCTTCGTTTTCCATCTTTAATAAAGAAAGGAATGACACAACCAACCCACGGAACAGAACGTGACTGGGGTGAGACCCAGGCCCTGCTGTCTATAGGGGGTGGGGTGGGATCCGAGAGAAAATAAACAGGAACCTGGTGTTAAAAGCAGCCGGGAGACTCCAAGGCTGGCTTGTCACTGTAGGAAGAGAACATGAAGTTTCTCATGATGACAGTATTTGGCTGGAATGGATTCCCAAGATCCTTTCTAAAAGTCTGATGAAAGATTCCGTCAACACAGAGCCAAATGGGCCAAAACACTGGCATGCTCTGCTACTTCTTTATAGAGATTTTTTATTTGCAGACTAATTAGAACCCAAGGAAAATAAAACTTCCTTTCACAAGCTCTCCTCATTCATTTACAAGCTCAACCAGCAACTTCAAGGGAAAATAATCCTCTTTCTAGTAAGTAGGCATTTCACCTCCGGGGCCTGCCACCCTGGCTGCTCCTACCCCACCCATCTCAACCACCCGTAACAAGGAAAATGTGTAGCCAAACACACTGCTTCTACTTCACGGAGACCCGCATAAGGACGCTCACCTCAGAAAAGCTCTTTCCCGTCAGCAAAGCCATGAGTCACACAACCCTACTGCTCACGGCCACACGCACTATTTCACCTACTTAAAACTGGACAGCGAGTGCATTCCTTGTCATGACCCAGGGGTGCAGTCATTTCGAAGCACAAGGCAGAGCAACTTGTTTTCTTTCTTTTTTTGGAGAATTTTTATAAGCGTTTGAGCCAAACTGATGACACAGCTGCAGAGCAAGATTTCAAAGGCCCAAAAGTAAGGCAGTCTACAGCCTCTTTTATGCATCTGAAATTAAGGAGGGGATGTAAGGAAAACTGGAGAAAGTAAGGCGGACTGAACTAGGGGACAGTCCATGAGATCACATGCTTTCCTGAGGGTTAATACCCCACTCCTGGCATTTCACAAATGTGATCTCCCAGATGCACAAGAACAATGGGCAGAGCTTCCTGAAGTCCTTTCTCTAAAGAACTTAGGGGCCTGAGCTGCAACCACCCACCATGATCTGCTCAGGTAGGAATTTACGATCAGGTCACCCTGGGAGGGTCCTTTTCATAGAACACTTTTTTCTCCCCAGTTCCCCTGTTTTGGTCATAAATCAATCTGAAGGATGCATCAATGGCCAGCCTTTCAGTGGGTTGTGTGGGCTCACAACAGTAAGAGGGCTCACTCCCAGGAAACCTCAGCACTGACGTGGGCTTGCTGACCCCTTCGGATGGGGCTATGCAGCAAACACAGGAATAAGCCCAGGAAGAATTGTTCCCAAAAAAAGGGCAGTGCCAGAACTGAGAGGCAGTCAGGTCTACATCCTTCCTTGTGAAAAAGAATTCGCCATCTTTTCTGTCCTGTGAACTTTTGTCATTCGGGTTTTGCCTCCTCATCTTTCAGAACAGAGAACTTAGCCTCATTATTCCAGGGTCTTCATTTAGCCAAATATCTTGACACCACAATACATGATTATTGTTTCCAAAGAAATGCAAGTTGGAATCACTAGCACAGTTAGTTGGAAATGTAATTATACATATTTTTTATAACCTTCGGGATAATATAAATGTATTCCTAGTTTATCCCAACAGTAAACCAATATAAGACATATAGGAGACAAACTAGACTTGTCATGAGAAAACACACAGACTTTATAAAAGTTTAATAAAATATTATAACTGTACACCCGTTTTTAAAATCCAAGTGATCAAACCAGATTGATTTTTCCCCATTTCTCTTTGAGTTTGGTTTCTTATAGAGAAAAATAGGTGTTTGCTAGCAGTTTCTTTGAAAAGGCTGGTCTTTTTTCATCAGCTAGTGAGTACACTTAAAGTGTTATGAGTCCAGTCTTTTATTTTCTTGAAAGTTAAGAAATATTAGATTTCCGTAAACCCTTGTGGTCTATAAAGCAGTCAGAAGAGCGCCCCTTTACTTCAAGAGGCTCTGTAACCCAATTTAGAACACACACCAGAGTTAGGATAGGTTAATATTCTGCTGTGACGGGCAAGGTTTGCTCCCAATAATCGGTGTGCACAGATTCCCAGAAAACACACAGCTTTGGTTTTTCAAGTTCAGACAGAGGAAAACAGAGACATACAGGTAAACAGGTCTCCAGCTCAAAGAGCTGTCCCTTCCCTGGGGAGGCAACACTGTTTTTGCAACAAATGAGAAGAGTAACCTGATTCACTGTTACCTCCACAGGACAGATGTCATCAGAGACCGAATCCTTTTCCATCCACTGCAACCACATGAGACCAAGTGCTCAGAGTCCATACCTGACCACAAACCCAAGAGGGAGGCTGAGGTCAACTTCTCATCCACGCCACTGGGCTGTCCACGTAGGGGCTCGGCGGTGCTGCTGTGCAGGTGTCTGTCGACGTGACCCGTGTTACCGGTCAGCATGGAACAAAGGAGGTTTTCCGGATAATGAGGGCAGGTGTCACCTGCGCAGGTGAGGCCTGGGGAGCAAAAGCTGCAGTTTCCCAAAGAGGAAGAATTCTGCGAATCCGCAGTCACACCTGTGTCTCGCGGGCAACACCAGGGACTGGCACGTGTGCGCACATGGAGACCCCACGTTCTGCTCTCCGGGGAACCCAGCTGGATCCAGAGACGCAGGCCCGCAAAGTGAGCCAGGCCGGACATGCTGGTGGGACCACCACCCCGGTGAAGGGACTGTCACCATGTGGAAACTATGGTTCTGTCCACACACAAATTGAGCCAGTGTCAAAGTGAACACACTGGTCAGGCACACTAGTGGGGTTTTGTGGTTCCGGCTCTCAGATGAAACCGTTCCTTGCACAGGAGCAGGCGACGGCTTCCCTAGTCTGCAGGAGGGCAGCATTGTGTCCTCCGCGGCCACTCCGCCCCATTGACAAGATCACGCGGTCAAGACTGACCCACAGAACACGGGGACACAAATAGCAGGCACGACAGGGCTTCACGCCAATGCACGGAGCACCGGGGTGACGTGGGAATTCCTAACAGATGCAGCTCGCCAGCCAAAAAAATCTTCCAGGATGTCACTTCAAAACGCACGCACACATGGGGCGTGTACACCCACGCCGTGACGCACACACTGACAGGCGCACCCATGCCGTGACACACGCACGGGATGCCTACACCCACTCCTTGACTCACGCCATGACGCACGGATAGTACCCACACAATGACAGGCGCACCCAAGCCGTGACGCACACACAGTGCGCACACACTGACAGGTGCACTCACGCTGTGACATAGACACAGGGCGCCGGTACCAACGCCATGACGCACGTACGGGCGCCTACACCAACGCTGTGACGCACGGGATCCGCGCACCCAGGTAGTTACGCACACACTGACTCTATAACGCTGAACCCACGCCTTGACGCACGCACAGTACGCACACACGGACAGGCGCACCCACACCGTGACGCACGCACTCACACCACGACGCACGCACGGGCACTTATACCAACGCTGTGACACATGCACGGGATGCACACATCCAGGCCGTAACACACACACTGACTCCGTGAGATGCATGCACCCACACCATGATGCATGCACAGTACGCACACACGGACAGGCGCACCCATGCCATAACACACATATGAGATGCCTACACCCATGCCGTGACACACGCACAGATATCATCTACTTGGGTAGAAGGGATGCTGTACTGACAGTCCTCCGTGGTCGCACTGTGAACCCAGCCCCATGAAGACAAAAACAACACAAATTCATTTGCAGGGCGGGGCAGGCCGGGCCGGGCAGGGCGTGCAGGTTTTTCATGTGGAAAAGCCGTTGTCACGCTTGTATGGTCACACCGTTGTCACCCTTCTGCAGTTGGGACTGTGTCAGCGGGCCACACCCCTCACCGCTGCACGGATGAGCTCTGGGTGTCAGATGTTCTCCTTCCCAGCTGGAAACAGCAGAACCATTTAATGTTCAGGTTGCCTAATAACCTCACCCGGTGCCAAGAAGGACCCTTATCCGTTGTTCTGATGGCGCGAGTGGGACAAGTCCACGCACGAGGAGTCTCCTTCCGGATGACGCAGGGCGAGAACGCGAGTCCATTCTGCCGTCGCCGCGGTGACTCAGCCCCTAAAGCTCCAGCGAACGACACTGGAATGAAACGGCAGTAGTCCTGCGTGACAAATGCGTTGCCAGCCTCCCTGCTTTGATCTATAAAAATGAATGTCATGCCGCACTAATGGGAGAAGGGATTATTCATATTTATGAGGGTTTTTTTTTCCCCCCCCAGAGAGAAAGAACTTTTTAAAATGCCTTCAAAAGCCTTATTCAATTCACTACATTTTTCTTCGGGTAGAAATTGTGGACAAAAATAGATATTCACTGACTGTATTGCATACTTTTCATGAAATACTGCTGGTTTCACAGGACAAAAAAAAAAGTTCAAGAGTCTGTTTTGAAATATACATCTTCTGTAGTTAGAAATAAATTGAATGGATAATCACATTGATTTTTTTAATGGAGAATTGATAGAATAAAGTGATCTTCTGGGTGGTTTCAGGGAAAATTAATTCCACGATTGTCAAAAACTATGCACTTCAGCATTGCGTGAGTCCTCAGTAGACTAGCTTAACACAAACTGCAGCTCGGACACCAGAAGATTCAGTTTAATCCCTGAGCTCCTGAAATCCTGCTTATATTTTATAATTAGATGACATACATGCTCTAGTAACTATGAAAATTTCTCATCTTTTGCAAAAGTATTAATAGGATAGTCATTAAAACACTCACTTGTGCTTTCACTATCAAGTAGTAAAAGACATTTTTTTAACCAAATAATTATATTTATTTCAAAATTAAATAGACTCAACACAAGTTAGATTAAAAAGAAAACCCACTTAGCAGTGTCTCCTGCAATTGCTTATTTCTTCATACCCATTCCCTTGCATCAAGATCCCATAGAATCCTGTTATGGGATAACTGGAAGCAATGTAAGATAAGAAAAATATTTAGGTTTTGTGGGGAGAATAACACTATTCAAGTAACATGTTAGAAGTACTTACAACACTCTAAATAAGGAAAACAGAAAAGCTTTCTCCCAGTGGGGGGTTCTCAGGGATATATATGGGTCACTGATAAAAGGAATATAAACAGATTATATTTTCATAATAAAAATAACCCTGATCCTTTTGTGAAGGCTGCTCTGTGCTAGACACTTGTGCATATCACCCACGTTACCTGGAAGTGGGCGTCAGTGCACTTGCTGCCCTAGGGTTGAATTCCTGGCCACGGGGTGAGGGCAGGAGTGCTCATTGGTACCACACACCAGGGAGCTCAGGTGGGAGAGATCCCCTCTCCCCATCCTGCCCCTGGGCATGCGTGCAGAGACAGGTGCACACGTGGTTGCCTGTGGGGGAAACAGCTCGGCTACAAGAATGACAGAGTTTATAGGACATTAGAAATCTTGCAGACAAGGTTTATCTTGCAAGTCACTCCAGTGGTCTCTGTCACGTGGTTTTCTAAGTGGAGACCAAGCAACCTGGAAATACTCAAGGAAACCCTGGCCCTGCTTTGCTGCTGATGTGACCTCACACTTTCACTCGCTGAGTGAAAGACCAGTTCTCCTTCTGGAAGTTGTTTTCCTTCAAAAACTTAAGCACTTGAAGTGGAAAGCTAAGTCACTCCCATCCCGTGTCTAGCTGCCCATGAGTAATTGGCTATTAATTTTCTAAAAATAATGCAGTGAGACTGAATTGTTGAACCTGAGAAGCTTCCAGATTTAGGTTCCAAATGACCTTCCACCTCTGCCTAAAGCCACGCCGGGAAACCCTCTGTAAAGGAGGGTTTTCTTCCTCTGGAGCTGTCCATCGATAACTGTATAGTCACTGAAAACCACATTTTATAGTTGAACCAAAAATGTTTCACTATGCAAAGACGTGAAGGTGTTCATCCTTACCACGAAGAAGTTGTCCATTTCCTCCTGGGTGGTTTCGGTTCCTCCACAACAGAGCCCCTGGCCATATTCTCCCTGTTGGTGCTTCAGGGCATGAGTGGTATGGAGTCTCTACAGGACCCGTGGCTCTCCTGTCCTGTGACCGTCAGGAGAACGAGACCAGAATTAGGTATAATATTGGGTATTCTAAAGGATTAAAGAAGGGTTGGTTTCATTTCCTGACTTTTAAAACACTTAAAAAATATATTGATTAATTTTAGAAAACAGAGAAAGGAAGAGGGGAGACACACACACACACACATAGAGAGAGAGAAAGAAGCATTCATTTTGCTGTTCCACTTGTGCAATCATTGGTTGCATCCCATATGTGCCCTGAATGGGGATTGAACCCACAACCTTTGTGTTTAGAGACAATGCTCTAACCAACTGAGCTACCCGACCAGTGCCTTCCTGACTTTTACATTCCTAAGCCTGGGTAATGTGTCCTGACATGCCTTGATTTTTACTAAACTGAAGCACAGTGAGAAAAACAAAAACAAAGCCTCATCACCTGTGGAAGAAACAACACTAAGAAACAGAAACATATTGGTAGTTTGGAAGGCAACAACAATATTAAGGAGAGAACGGGACAGAAAATATGTTTGAAGAAATACTAGCAGAAAATAACCCAAATGTATCTGAGACAGCAATCCGCAGAGGCAGAAGTCACAGCCAACCCCAAACTATTAATTATAAAGAAAATCCCCCTGCGGTCTCTCAAGAGCCAAGCTGCTGAAAGCCAAAGATAAAAAGCAGCCCGATAAAAACAGATTTACTACAAGAGGGGAAAGCTATGGACAGATGACATTTTGTCATAACAGTAATGGAGTCCCAAAGCAAATGTCACTGCAAAAAAAAAATAAGTTGATTTAAAAACATATCTAGCAAAACTATCTTTCAAAGATGAAGGATAAATGAAGAGCGTTTAAGATGAATTACAGCCAGACGGGCTTGCTCTCAGCAGGCCCAGCTCAGGGAACCTTGAAGGAGGCCCCGATGGGAGAGAGGCTGCAACAGACAGAAACCTGTGCCCAGCAGCAATACAGAGACTGCCAGGAATAAACAGAAGTGCGACCGTTTTCCTTTATTCTCTTGAGTTCTTCAAAAGTTAATGGACTAAAACAGAGGCAACAACAAAATATGGTGATTTATACAATGTGAAATGTAAACAGAAGATAACAGGTGATAGGAAGGAGGCGATATGAGGATTTACCTGATCGTGGGGCTTGTCTTGTAAGGTTGGCGTGTCGCAGCGTGTCAAGGGAGAGAGACGGGTACTGTGATTCCAAGGGTGCCAAGTGCAGAAGGTTTAAGGGCTGCTGAGGAATGCTGACAAGTGGCCACAGCCTTGCGTACCAAGGTACCAGTGAGGACAGCGTGTCCTCCTCACCCCGCAGTTCCCACTCCCCACGCCCCATCCCCATCATGTCAGTTCACTTGTCTTTGACTTCCTATTGGGTGACTGGATATTTTTCCAGTTTTCACTCTGAAAAATTATGCGGCAATAAGCATTCTTTGTCTGTTTTGTTAGGAGAGTTGTGTGAATGTTACTTTAAGGTGATTCCTAGAATTGAAATGGCTATTTCTGTAATGTATTTAAAATGCATTTTTAAGCTTGACCAGCCGGTGGTGCAGTGGGTAGAACGTCAGCCTGGAATGCAGTGGACCCAGGTTGGGAACCCCAATGTTGCTGGCTTGAGCACAGGGTCACTGACTTGGGTGTGAGATTTCCAGTTTGAGCGCAGGATTGCCAGCTTGAGCATTGGATCATAGACATGGCCCCAGGCTCACTGGCTTTAGCAAGGGGTCACTGATTTGGCCGTAGCCCCCGGTCAAGGCACATATGAGAAAGCAATCAGTGAACAACTGAAAGGTGCCGCAACG
Source organism: Rhynchonycteris naso (assembly GCA_037038555.1). Classification (NCBI taxonomy): domain Eukaryota; kingdom Metazoa; phylum Chordata; class Mammalia; order Chiroptera; family Emballonuridae; genus Rhynchonycteris; species Rhynchonycteris naso. The sequence goes on from CM073001.1 coordinate 110,662,156, forward strand.
AAGAATTGATGCTTCTCATCTCTCTCCCTTCCTGTCTGTCCCTGTCTGTCTCTCTCTCTTCCTCTCTCTCTTTCTTGCTAAAAAATAAAATAAAATGCATTTTAAAAAACACTGGGTGTATTTGAAATAGAATCCAAACAAAGTCCGTGAGTTATTATAGTTAATGTTTCTGTTGAGACTGTTTGTCTAAGTCAGTGGTTCTTAACCTGGGTTCTATCGAACCCTAGGGGTTCGATGAGTCGTTCTCAGGGGTTCGGAGAAGCCTCTGCTGCGGAGGCCAGAATAAAGTAATACCGTAATTTGTTGTGAGTTCATGCACTTTGTTGGTTTTGTTCTTTGAACAAGGTGATGTTCATGCATGGCTCATTTTGTGCACCAGTAGAAAAACATATACCTATGTCTTGAATTTGGAAAAAGAAATCATATTTTATTTATCACTAAAGAAGGGTTCGATGAATGCGCATATGAAACTGGTGGGTTCGGTACCTCAAAAAAGGTTAAGAACTACTGGTCTAAGTAGTATTTCTCCTCCAATTTATTTTTTCTCCTTACAATTTATTTGTTAAAGGAATTGTGTCATTTGTCCTATTAGTTGGTGTAGCTAATTGCATTCCTGGTGTTTACATTTTTAAGTTTTTTCATCAGTTCCCAGTATTTTCTGTAAGTTGATAGCTAAGTCAAGATACTTGACCAAAGTCATACTACATATTTTTGGCAAGATTACTCCATTGGGGATACCCTGTACTGCCCCGAGAAGTAGGCAGTCTGTGGTTCTCTCTCTCTCATTAGCTGACGTTGATAACCAATGACTATGTCCATTAACAGTGAAGTTATGGTGTTTTAATATTACCGTTCTTTCCTTACTTATAGCTGAAATAGTTCCTTAAAGAGCCCCTTACCCCCTTGTCAACTGTTTGGTTACTCTGAGGCAGTTTTTATACAAAAGGGAGGATAAATACATTATTTTTCCCCTCTCTTCCCACTTTCAAAATTATGAGTTGTTTTTCTAGCATTTCTCCAAAGTGATCACGGATTCCTTTGATTCTCCTTACTGCTGAGAATCATTAATAATTCATGGCACCTTATATAATAGATGTGCTCCCATCCTTAAAATTATTATCAGTCCTGATGCTGAAACTGTGCCACTCTGCTTACGTTGTATCCTGAGCACACTTTAGGGACAGTTCAGTGAGTGACACTGTCACACAGAAAGGGGCACTGGTTGGGAATGTCCAGCTCAATGAATCTCTCCAAACTAAACACGCTCTTGCAACACTCTGTCATGTCAAGTGATTTAAAAGCTGGAAGAGTGTCCAACCTTCAGTTAATAGGCCCGGACATTAGGAACCAGAAAAATTAAGAAACCAGTTTAAGCAAGTGCCTGGGGGTCCCTCCTCATTTCTCACCGGCTTCTCAGGATGACCGACTGCAGGGCCTGACCCTGGGCTGGAAACTCTGGACAGCGATGGAACAGCCTGAGCAATGTTACCTTCCTCTCCACGCTTGTCCCCAGTAACTAAAGGTCGCATTACAAAGGCCGTTAAACCACCCAGACCTGTCCTCAGGGATGAGTAGCCCCTGGCCATTGTCTTCCTGGGGTCACAGCCTGGTTTTGCCTATTCCCTGGTGTCCTGTCTTTCATATTAATATTTATTTGTTAAAATATTTTCATCCTTTTTCCTTCCATGCCTCAGCCTGTCCACTTTCTGTTGTCCATCAGTCCCGCTGACCGGTTCCATTGTGCGCAATGTCTTATCACTTCTAAAACCCATACGTTAAGTACTTATTTCAATTGTTTCCTTTTTCGGTTACAGAAGTTTCTTTTTTGCATTGTTTTGAAAAAATGTCTGTGCTCTGATTGCATTCTCAGTTCATCTCCAATTTCCTTGGACAGCACCTTCATTGTACTGGGTCTCAGTATCCCAGGGGGGGTCCCTTTCTCTGTCTCTTCCCCTCTCCTTTTATGTTCAGGTTATCTGGTCCTGTTCCCCCAACAGCTCAGTGATTTCCAACTGATCACTCTGCTGTGGACTGAATTGTGTCAAAGTCACATACGGGAGTCCTGCCCATAGGACCCCAGACCTCTTAGCCCCGCATGACCTCACGGGGGAAATGCATCCCTGTGAGTAGGGTCCCTTGGGCAGCAGCCTCTGAGGGGATGTCAACATGCTGGGCGTTTGTTAGGGATGCAGGGCCCTGGGTCTACATGCCAGAATGAGGGGGTGAAGGAGACCCCACAGAGCCAGAGCTGGCAGGAACCTGCCCAGGGGCTCTCGCAGCCCTTTGCTGACCGTCACTGGGTGAAGATTGTCCCAGAAGGAGGTGGTGACTTGGAGTAAGACGGTTTATTCAACTGAGGTCAACTCAGTGCTGTCTTGTGTGGGGCAGCACATGCACCGGAACCCTCTGACACTTTCCATAACTTTCTAGAATTTTTCTGAAATCTTCAGAATGCTGGCACCAATTCTATGCTGATTTCCTATTTTTAAAAAAATTTTTTATTGACTTTTTGGGGTGACATTGGTTAATAAAATTATACAGGTTTCAGGTGCACAGCTGTACAACACATCATCTGTACATTGCATTGTATGTTCACCCCCCAAGTGAGTCTCCCTCCACCTCCCCCACCTCCCCCACCTCCCCCACTCCCTGCCCCTCCTGCAGTCCTTACGCTGTTGTGTGTCTTCAAGTCTTTTCTTTTTTTTTTCTTTGATTAATCCCTGACTCTAGAGAGTAAAACTTTCATTGGCTTTGGCTTTTTCCTTTGACTAATGAATAATTACAAATGAGTGATTATTGATTCCAGGACTCCAAACCCTTGGTTTAATCCATCATGACCCAATTCCCACAACCTAGATGTGTGTCATTCGCTGTAGAAGTATCTGTAGTCACCTTAAATACATATGTATACACTCAGAACTAACACACGTTGTCAACAGTGTTTCTGAACTTTAACCAAATGAGACCATGCTTGCTGTGTCTTTTCTTCTGACTTCCTTTTCCCTCTTTACCTGTGCGATTGACATTTATCTTACTGATTAGCGTCTCTGTGGGTCCATCCTTTCACAGCGGATACATTCTGTCACATTATGTCACAAATACCACATCACAGATAGTCCCAGACACCATGAATCATAAGGCAAATGTCACTTAAGCGTAAGGAAGGGTCCCTGGTAGTGATATTAAACTAGTCTGCCCCATGGAGTCCAGAGCCCAGTCAGGACAAAGAAGGTGTCAGCACAGAGCAAGGTGGGGGGCCACCGTGGGGGCTGCACCAGGGGAAGAACTGCATGAAGGAGGGGTTGGCTGCTGACCACCTGCTCGCCATGGGCCTCTGTCATGCAAGGAGCGGCAGAATCCAGGGGACACATTTTAAGGAAACTTTTCAAATCACAGAAGTCTCGTTGGCCAGGCTATCAGTGTGGTTGATTCTGCTGAAAGGGGAGTGACTTTCTTTAAATAAGTGTGGCAACTTTTAGAGCTATGCTTCAAAAAGAAAGTGACTGGAACCTTCCAGTGAGGCCTGCTGGGGACACTGACGATGGGGGTGCCAGGAGGGTGGGCTCGTGTGTGGCTCCCACAGGCATGTGTGGACTGGACTGACCGCACACATGTCACAGGTTGTCTGGAGCTGGGGGGCGGAGGAGGGGGCTGAGGCACTGCTGGGGGTCCAGCTAGACTGATTTTTCGTTGGCTTGTTTGAACAGCAGCTTGAGGGGAGAGCGGGCTCTTAGATTTTCATTTATCTGAGGGGAGTCAGAGACCAGACGAGCCTGGTAGATTGTCATCAGAGCTTGAGGCACAGCCACTGGAGATGTCGGGCGGTGGCGGATGGAAACTGTGGCTCATCCCAACCAGGCTGTTTGCAGCGGAGCTGAATTCCTCCCCCCACGCGCCCCCACCACGTCCTGGCCTTGTGCTCAGGTGAGATTTCTCCAGATTGGAATTGAACCTCGGCAAACCTGACACTTCATCAACCTCTGCTCCCGCTGGGAAGGTGAGGGCTGTGAGTTGTTGATTTAAGAGATGAACTTCTTATCTGTCAGACTTGATACTGTGATTTTTTCTCATCTTTGTTTAGACTGTGGGCAAGTTAACTTTCACAATATGATATGATGTCCTACATCTCAACCGGGGCACCGTTTTCAGGGACTGCCACCTGGACAGAAGACACAGGCACAAAGTGGGACTCCAGAATGTCCACCAGCCCAGGTGCTGAGCTTGATTTGCATCTGGGCTTGGGACCCGCATACCTTTTAGTTTTAGAAATGGGCATGTTAGTTAGCACTTGATCATGATAACAGTCGCCTGTGTGCCTCCATGGCTTCTTCATCCACTCACAGCGGTAAGGGCATGTGTTTCTTTTCTCTTAAGTTTCTTTCCATTAAATGCCAACACCCAGAGAAGCTGTGAGGAGATGAAAGGGAAGCCCTGCCTTGCAAGGACAGTTTGGCTCAAATATGTGTATCAGTTCCTTGTCTCAGACACGTTTGTGGACATAGGGGAGAGAGGCTCGTGGGTTCTGGAAGCTGGAAGTGTGGCAAGAAGAGGAGCCCTCGACTCAGAAACAGGATGGAGGCCGGCCGGGACGCGTTGTGCCAGCGTCCGTGGACCCGTGCTGAGGGTCGCCATGAGATGGTCTCCAGCTCCTCACCTAGGTTGTTACATCTTCTCGGAAGGAGATACAACACCTCCGTGGTGCAGGGTTGTTGTGACGTCAAATGACCCGATACTCTAGTCTCGGTGTACCTGTGTTTAATATTGTAACTGAGGCTTAGCATGCGCGCGCAAAATTTTAACCAGTAAGGATAACACATGCGTACATCACTAATGTTAATTCCTACTTTAGAAAATTCATTTGATATTTTCAAACAGGCTAAATAAAAAAATAACTTAATAGACAATTCAAATACTTAAAAAATATTAAGTTTTCATCTGCTGAGAAAAAATTATTCATTTCTACCGAATTCCTTTTAAATTTTCTCTATTCCATAAATGTTGAAACAATACAAATGCCAGATGTTAATGTTGAATAAACCATCGGTTACTTATATTGGAATTGCATTGATGTCGATGTGTGGGTACTCTGTATATTAGCATTCAAGTTTTCTTGAACAGTGAGGTGCTGGATCAGGTTATTTTAATAATCAGTTATTATCCATTGACACTTGTGGTGTGGAATTGACTCCCGCTCACGATAAGGGATTGCAAAATAATGGGGGGTGGTTTTAATTAAAGGTTCATGGATACGAAGCAGGCACCTGCCGTTGATATGGTCTAGCATGGAAGCCACTGTCAAGATGGACATAAGCAATTTTTTCGCAAATTACTTTTTGCCAAGCTGCAGTTTCGTGTCTCCAACATTTCTGTGGCATTTGCTGGAACAAGGAAACTGAGCTGTTTTAGGTCATCACACAGAAGGGCACTGCAGTCTTGATTATTGATTACCTGGTAGCTGGAAGATCAGAACAGTTTTAATTGATTAGGTTTACCGTTCTTATTTTTGTTTTGAAATTCATATTGACCATAAAGTAGTGGCAAGAGATTTTTGTCTTTTGACTGGAGGAGGAACGATGGTTTATAGCCGAAGGGAGAAAAGGAGAGTTTCATCTTTCAAAAGAAAAAGGGCTGCCTGGGGTAGTGTTCTAATGAGAGCCCCGGAGCCACGTGGGGGTCGCTGGGCTCACACCGCGCTGAGCCACTCCAGAGAACGCTGGGTGAGTGGGGTGTGGGGGAGTGGGGGGGAGCATCCTGCTAGGATGCTTGCCTTCCCAGTGTATGTATTTATTGTTACCTAAATGAGGATGGAGTTTCATTTCTTAACATTTTGAGAACTAAAAACATGGGAATGTTCATCACCCTGAAAGTGATTTATTTTAAGTGCTCTTATAAGCACCTCCCTGATTAATAACTGAATTGTAAAGGTGAGCTGAGATTGAAGTGCCTTTGCCCCTGGTTGTCAAGGTGCTAAGGCAGTGGTGGTGTCTCCCCGGAGATGGAGACAGAGCCGGTGCAGGTGCAGAGTCAGACACGGTGAGAGCAGAGGGGGCCCAGAGGGGAAAGGCTTGGTTTGGTTCTTGCTGAGTCCTCCTTGCTGAGCAGTCTCCTGCCCTGAGTGTGTGTGGTCGGGATGCTGGAGGGTGCGTGCCCTGCACTGAGCACCCCTGCACTGACTGGCCCCCCTCCTGCACTGGGCCTCCTTTCACGGGAGCCTGCAGCTAAAAACTCATTACCTGCTTATTAGCTCGTTAAGGCGAGATACCTTTTTCCAGAGAGAAAGCCCTTGTTCTGGCTACGGAACATTGATTCATTCCCTGGAAATGTTCGCAAATTAAATCCTTGTGTCCTCTCTGTGTTAGGCAATGACAGGTGGTTTTAGCTTATTTCTTACAGGGGAGCCAGAACAAAGATGAACTTCAAGGGCTAAAAAACACCAGTGTTCACAGTCGCACGTCCCTAAACATCCCTGTGGCATGTTATTCCTCAAAAATATACACCAGCTAACAACTCCTCTCCTTCCACCAAACTTACCAAGACCCCTCAGTCGCCTCTATGTTCAGCGCCTTTCCACGTGTGGACAACCTTCTTTCTGAGCCACAAACTGAGCATGACCCTCCCCCCGACCCCAGCATCTCAGGCAGCGGCTAGGGGGGTTGATCGGCTCCGTGATGGGGTGGTTTGTCGAGGGAGGGGACACATGGTGAGGCCACGTGCGCCTCCTGGAATCCGCCGGTGCCAAAGGCTCACACAATATTGAACTTTGATTTCATGTCTTATTCCTGAAGTGATCAATCACATCATATACCTAAAGCAATGGACATCAGTCTGTATGGTTGATGTCCTAAGATGTACTTCAAGAACCCCCTGGTTAGCCTGTCTGGTATTTCTAGAGCCCTCCTGGCCAAGGCTGGGGCTCCAGAGACTTGGGGTGAGGTCAGGGTCAGGCTCCGGGGTGAGGAGCTTTGCAGGGGTTATGACTTTATAGGGTGGTCAGAGCAGCCCCTGCGTGCCCGCCCCGGCTCCTGGGTGCAGGCCTGAGTGAAGACGGATGCGATTGGGGGAGGGGACCGAGAATGGGGTGGGGTGAGGACTGCGCTGTCCTGTCTGAGCAGAGAGGGGCCGCAGAGGTGGCACACAAGCGAGAAGAGGGGTGCGAGCAGGAGGCTTGGGCTGAGGGGCCCGTGTTGCCGTGGAAGCCACTGGCGGGGAACATAAAGAAAAAGGGACATTCCATAAACACTTGTTCATTTCCCTTCCTTTCCTCACCCGTAGAAAACCTTCCTTCCCCATTTCTTTGTCTTTTAGAAGTCCTTTCTTTCTTCAAAGCCAACCTAAAACATCAAATACCGAAACTCTCCCTTGCAGTCACGGCTGAGCAACTGCAAGATAAACGTGAAGCTTCTGCAGCATCTGATGTGCTCGCGGCATCTGCTGCCCATGGGTCTCCCGCACCCGGGGCTCTGGCTAGTGCAGCCGGCCTCCCCCACGGCTGGGCAGTGAACCCGCTGGGTGGTGACAATGGTGGTGGTGCCAAGTTATGATGACACGGTGGGACAAGGAGGGTTTATCAACGCTGCGCGTGCTCAGTGGAAGCGTCCTTGTGTCCACCCCTGTCATTGCCACGGTTGCCTCCAACATCTGGAGTCCCTGCTGGCCCCGGCCCCCATGACTGGGGACACTCTCCAGGGCCAGCATTCCCCCACTCACTGCTCTTCCCCAGAGACCGCCTGCTTTTACAACAAGTTCTGTGGGGTCCGGAACCGGCTGGCCAGCGACCAGAGAGCCGCTGGGCTGGGCATGGAGTTACCAGGTCATTCCAGCTGAAAGCCCCGCAGAGTGGCAGTTGCAGCCTCCGTTGCTGGCACAGACTGTCCTCATCGAAGAGCCACTGAGAAGAAGTCAACAAAGTGTGTGGTCTTCGGTGAGTGCCGAACATTCACTTGAAACCTATGGACTCTTGTTGACCAATGTCCCCTCAATATATTTAATTTCTAAGTGAAAAACATAAAACACTGCTGATAGAAACATGCATTTCTGAATTTACTATCAGACCTTGGAAAGCAGAGCCAGGCATGAGTCCCGAGCCCCCGCTGCTGAAAGAAGCTCGGGAGTGCAACACCAATGTCAATCCATGCCCAATGGTAACCTTAGTAACCAGCCACAGGGTGACTTTGTGACATTGCAGGTACCTCCGGTGGTTTGGATTGATGGCTGACTAGTGAGGCTGGGGGATAGTTTCGTGGTAGCTCCCCTGTCAAATTTAAGTGTACTTTATTGGGAAAAGACTTAGTGGATGGGGGCAGATCCCTCTGTCAAACTTACACCACAGCTGAGCAGAGGATGAGCGTTCAGCAAAAATCAGTGAGTGCTTTCCATGGGAAATCAGTTAGCTACTGGAGTCTGCAGTAATCATCACAATTTATGATTTGTGATGGGTACGCTGCACTTTGTGTGACACACACCTAGACACACGCACGTGGCCCTCAACAGAACTGCAAGTGTATTTTAAACAGTTGGCTGCAGACCGCGGCCCTGATACCCAGTGCCGACATGAAGGTCAGAGCCCAGCAGACGGGGCGCTGAGCGTGGCGGTGGTGCTGGAACCGCAGCTGGGGACCCTGGCCCAGCTTGAGTATGCAGGCTGTCGGGCTGTGAACAGACTGGAAGTTTCTTCTGGTTAAACCAAAGTCGCTCTGACATTTCTCGCTGTTACTAAGCTCAATGTTGCAAGAGCAGTGCCCAGGAACACAATAAAAACGGCTCACTACCCAAATCCCTGAATAGAATCACTGTCGGTGTTTTCACTTTCTCTCCATAAAAACAGGCATATGAAACTTTAAATTTTTTATTATAACCACCTTCTTCCCTCCCCACCCCTGCGATGTTCCAACCCTTCTAACTAGGGCTCATTAATTCTTATTTTAGGATCCAACATGCCTTTTCAAACCAACATGAATCCTTTCCAAGTTATAAGAAATAAATATTCATCGCATCCCTCGCAGGCCTAGCATCAGCGCCCTTTACCGCTGTTCTGTGTCACAGATTCTGGGTCCTTGCTTTTGTTTTCTGGAGATATGTGTATATATATATACACACACACACACACACACACACACACACACACACACACACACACACACATATATTTGTAACTTAAACTTTGCCAGGTTTTCCTTCTCCCAACTGATCCAGGGCAACGCTGGAGGCCCACAGTTGTTAGGGAAACCTGTGCTAATGTGGCGCCTCCCATTGCCCGGTGTCCCCAAGGAGCACAGTGTCAGAAAAAAGGCTCTGTGCTCCCTGGGCCAATTTTCTCACCTGCACAAAGACAGTGCTAAGAGTCAGCTGCCTGTCTTGCTTATTCGCGTTGCTGAGTCTTATGTGAGAGTGTAAGTGTTGTTAAAGACTGGCCGTTCACTGCTCGCTGGGCTCACACGAGACCCCAGCTAAGAACACGGGTGTCTTGTTTTCTGTGTCCCTACAGAGCCCTGGACCTCTGGCTCCTCGCGAAGTCACTCTTTCCCTCTATTTCCAAGCTGCCCAGCCCTGTGCTGACTTCCGACACCAGCCCACGTCCCTCCCAGGGTTCCCTGAGGATTATTGTCAACCCAGCCTGGGGCCACGGAGATAGCTTTCGGTGCTGAACTCCAGCTCAGTGCGTCAGACCCTGCAGGCCGCCCTCCCCGTCTGCCTAACCCACAACCACGGGCTTTCCCCTCATCCACACAGAGCCGTCCTGTGTGGGGCCCGTGGAATCCTGGGTCAGCGTGAATGCTGACGTCCGTCCTGTGGAAAACGGTCGGGAGCCCGAGCTTCCGATAGCCCAGGCCGCAGCTCTGGTTACTTTTCATCTTTAAGCTTCTGGTTCCGTAGCACACAGTCTGTGTCATCGGACAATCCACATGAGTCCTAGGACAGGGTGGACGACTGAGCCCGCGAAGGGCGGGAAGAACAGCGGCCTGCCGCCTGCGTCTCGTCCCCACTCGTGTCCGAGCTGTCCCCATTCACTCCACAAACACCTCACCTTCCCAGAAGAGGCAAGGGCTTGCACGTCCCCCAGGAGGGGATGGGGGCGGGAGAAGGTCCGGTGGAACTCACAGCATCCGCCGCGCCTTCTCCTCTGCACGTCAGAGAACTGCGTGCTCGCCAGCCTCTGCTCTTTGAAAATCGCTGTATTTGGTTTGAACACATGGTGGGTATTTGCTCACTGAATCGTGAACCCCCAGGTTCCAGCCTCAGAGTGTGGATGGAAGACATGAGCTATGACTGGGCGTCATTTCCACGACAAGCCATGTGCAGGCGCGTTCTGAGGCGACGCTATTACTGCAGAGAGTCTGCAAACATCACTGCCGTCGTTCAGGACGTCTGGCGCCCTCAGACACGATCCTCAGTTATTTTAGGAATGTGGTTTTAAAAATACTTCCCGTGTCCTCACCTGGGAGCAGTGACATGCTTTGATGGCCCCTCGAGGGTGAAACGACCCCTGGGCATGCTGCTCATGTGGTGCCCACAGCGACACTGGGCTCCTGAGGTCGATGCTGTGGAACTGCAGGAGTTAAAGGCGGTGTCCGGTGGGAACAAAGAGGGCATGGTGGTCAGACGCCGGACAGACTGCTGGTATTTTGATTAGCTTACTGTCTCTGGACCACAAGCCTGTGGCGTAAGCACAGTTCTCTCTTCTAAACACAGCAAAGCTCAGGTGACTAACATGGATTTGCAAAGTCTTTGAGCTAGAAATCGGGTGTGAGTAAAGCGACATTTATTTTCTGTCCACCCTTATTCTCTACACAATAAGGGTGGGGAGCCTTCATTTTAATCCGCCAAAATACTGAGCTTGTGAAGCAAAAAACATCTACTCTACAGATGGCTGGATTTTCTGATTTTGCCTTAAAACTTGATCCTGAGAATAAGGCAGGGATGTCAATGGACAGAGAAAATTAGTCAGAATTAGCAGGGCCCCTGTGGAGGTTCTGTGAGAGACCCCGTAGCAAGTGGCGAGAACCCGTTCCGGGAGGGATATGAGGTGCTACATAAACAGACTGTCAGCTTCATTTGCAACCAGAGAACTCAATTTGCTGTGGTCAGCTCATCCCAAGCAACTGGAAATAGTTCAGCATACATTCTGCTAAGATTACCCTTCTGATTATAGTTTGGACGTCTTTTGAAGTATCCCCTCCGCTCCCCCCTCCATCTCTGTTACATGTGGAGAAAATGGGATTCTCTTCTACTTTCAAACAGATAAACCAGTTCTTGTGGGTTGAATTATGTCTCCCAAAAGATACTGAAGTCTTAACCCTCCTCCCCCCACAATATTTGTGAATATGACCTTATTGGGACACAGGGTCTTTGCAGATATGATTAGTTCAGGTGAAGGGGTCCCTGATCCGACATGACTGTGTCCTTATTAAGAGGGAAAGATTGCCCAGGGTGACAGAGACAGAGAGAGAGCTTCGCATAAAGACCGGAGTTATGCCACCTCGAGCCAAGGATTGCTGGCAGAGTGTCGGAGGCTGCAGGCAAACACAAAGCACACACTACCTTCCATGAAGATGCAGAAGGTGCCAACCCTGAGGACACCTCCCTCTGGGGCCTCCGGCCTCCAAACTGAAAGAGTCAACTTCTGTCAGTGATGGTGCCCAGTTACTGGGACTTAGTTACGGCAGCCCTGATGAGCTAATTTGCCAATCAAGACGATTTACTGAAAATCATGAACATGCTTGGGACCTACAGTCTTTTGGGATGGAACAGAGACCCAAATGGGCTGCATATCAGAATGGGGACACTCCTCAGGTCTGGGCCACTAACAAATTTTTCAACCCGACTCCAGAGTTAATCTCAACACAGAAGTGAGTTTATAGGAACAGACAAACACTGGTCTCTGTCAACTTATAAACAAGGGTGAATCTTTTCTGAAAGTCAATGCCAGGTCAATTCTCAGTGATCCCTGCAACATCCCACCCTCAGGAAAATACCCACCTCACGAGCATGTGCACAATTTAAAATTATTTGTGTAAAAGCTCACTATAACAAAACTGTGACTTTATCTTTTAAACAAGCAGAAGATGAAATGCTCTTGGTTTCCTCCAACACTCGTTCTGTGACCACGACTCCTTCGGAATGCAGCACGGGCTCGTGACAGGAGAACCACGGGTCAGTAAATGGGGGAAAATTCTACTTTTTGCTGTTTAAGTAGCATTGGCACTTAATTTAATCCCAAATATTTTGGAGAGGCGTTCCCAGTTACTTTTCTGACTCTTTAATCCCAACCCGATGTATTTTTAGGTCTCCACTGAAAGGGTATGTCCTGGTCATCTCTGCTTGGCGTGCTTCAAACCCTCCTCCACGTTGACTGGATCACAGGCCCAGAGGTCAGAGAAGCCCTGGCGTGAGTGGCCATCCAGTGTGCTGTGCCCACGCGTGCCGTGAGTAGTTGTAGGATGTTGAGTGTTAGGTATGGCGCTTGTTTTAAACACGAAGAAGTGTGACTGCCAGTCTTCTGACGTCATCCTCCTTGCTGACATCTGCCGTGTCCTTGTGGAGGACAGGGACAGGGCGAGAGTGGCTGAGACACCGCTCAGGGTACAGGATGGGAAGGACAAGTGTTTGCAAACGTTTTCTGCAGCGTGGTCAGTACCGGGGGGAAACCACTGGTCTGACGCAGGCATCTAAGGACCCCCAAGAGCACTTCCCGTGTCCTCAGGTGGGAGGCTGCAGGCAGTTCCCACAGGCTCCCCGGGTCATGAAGCCCATTTTGGATACTTTGCTGATTGTCTTACTGAGACCAGAGCCTCTCCCAATAATCTTCTCCGGGCCTATCGCTGGGCGACATTCAGAGAGAAACATAGACATTTAATGCAGAAGCTGAAATACGACCCAGTCAAGTGGTCACGCTCCCGGAAGGTAGAGAAGAGGTGACACTTTAGGAGAGTGGGTGTCAGTGTGAGCAGTGGTGACATGACAGTCCCTGTGGAGAAGCCCGGAGTCTGCCCCACACAGATCTGGTATGGGAGATAGTGAGTGGAGGGCCAGGCAGCAGGAAGTTGGTGCGTGATCTCAGAGTCAGCACAGAGCCTTAAACTTGATCTTGTAGGAAAATCAAAGCCATTAGAAGCTCTGAGAGAAGAGACACTGACGGACAAACAGCCCCTGAGCAGGCATGGTGCCACCCAGCTATGGGCCTGGAACCGAGGAGAGGAGAGGAGAGGAGAGGAGAGGAGAGGAGAGGAGAGGAGAGGAGAGGAGAGGAGAGGAGAGGAGAGGAGAGGAGAGGAGAGGGGGAGGAGGAGAGGGAGGGGGGGAGGGGAGGGGGAGGGGGAAGGGGGAGGGGGGACGGTGCCAAGCTAGTCAGCCATCATGATAGGAGACATGTCTGCTGTGCACCCCGGAACTGAATCCTCCCAAAGAACCACAAAACGCAGACACCAACCTTGTGAGTTTTCATGGTGCCCATTGACAAGGAACAAACAGACAAACAAAAATCATACTGCCTATTCACAAATTATTTTAAATACACTGTGTCCTCAGAGCACCTCCCCAGCATGGAAATGAACAAGCAGCTTCAGGATCCTGAGACTTGGGCAATGAAATGAATTGTGCTCACCAGGACAGGAAGGTAGTTGTGAAAATGATACATTCGTATCATCACATGTGCTCACTATTAAAGAATTCGAGCCAGCCGTCCTTCCCTTCGCGAGGAGAATAAAGTGCACTCGTCCAATTAGCGATCTGTCGTTGGGGCATTGTTACACAATACCCGCCTTTCCTGTGCTGGAGTTGTTTTACACAGATGTGCTGTGGGGCCCTGTGTCATGCTGCCCGGGACCCACAGTCAGGAGTTTGACAATGAAGCCATCCCTCTATTCAGGGCCCAGAGGGCGGTGCCATGTGCTGTTCAGCCACGTGTTATTTTAGTCACGTTATTAGTGTTATTTTCTGCCCCTCCAGAATTGGCATTTCAGCTCCACAGGAAGACTGTCACTTGTCTGAACTCACAGGTTAACGGATGCTGTTGCTCGGAAATCAGGTGCAAACAGCGGCCCCGCGCTCTAAATGTAGGGCCAGGAAACCGTTCTGAGCTGGAGGGCATGAGACAAGCTCCATCAGGGGCATGTCGCCAGGCAGGCTGGGGGGCCTGGCTCAATCACCTGCCCCCTCTGTAGGGGGAAGAGTAACTGTTAACCTCTCTGCCTGTGTTCTAGCTGCACCTCGATCCCGTGGGACAGCAGTGAGGGCAGAATGTCCCCCACCTCAGTCCTCGAGGCCCTGCCAGGAAGAATTATTCCCAGACCGGGTGTGAGCGAAGCCCCTTCTTGGCCTCAGGACCTACCCTGTGTCCCCGAGAACTGTGGCACCATGCCTGCGGGCAGAGTCTGTCACTCTGACTCTGACAGTGTATCTGCAACACCTCCCGCACAGGCTGAAATGGTCAGGTCGACCCGTCGCCAGGCCTGTGCGGGCTTCTATCGTCTTGCAGTCACTAGTGGGTCTTTGTGACCGAGATCTGGAACCCGCCATGGGGCTCAAGCTCCAGGACGTCAAAAGGCTCTGGGCTGTCGCTCTGCCATTGAGACCCTGTGCCTTTGAGCTCTGTCTCATGATGCGAGTGGTCATCTTGCATTTATGTGGTGCATTGCGCCACCAGCTGAATCAGCATGGACATGTGGGCACCACAGTGTGACCACTCCACCTGCCAGCGTCACGTCCAAGCATGTCCTGCCTGCCTGACTCACTCTCTGTCTTCTGAGCTGCGGGGTTGGGGTGGGAAGCAGTGAGCCAACACCTAGGTCCCTCGGTTCACCCTGACTGTCCATTCCATGCAGTGCCGCTGTCCTCCCGTTCTCCATGTGCAGTGAGGGTGCAGGGCCATTCTGAGGTGACCCTGCATGGGGCGTGGCATTTGCCCTGCCCTCCAGGTAGACATCTGGCTGTGTCTCCAGGGTCAGTGTCGCACTTGCTCATTCTGTCCTGTGTTGTCATGCACGTCTGTATTCACTCACAAAGAGATTCAACACCATGTGGGATCGGTGGGAGGGAAACTCAGGAAGGCTGCCCTGAGCACACCAGGGGCAGCCAGTGAGGCTGGAGGCTCCCCAGGGATGCCCAGCCACCTGTGAGGCATGAAAGGTGCCGGGTGGGTCCCCAGGAGGCCACGTCAGGCACACAGTGCAGCCCACACACAGCACAGCAGACAGTTCTGGAAGGTGTTCGTGGGGTAGGTGAGGAGAGGACAGGTGCCTACTTGTCCCCACACAGCCAGCACACCGCCCTGTGGGAAGGCTGTGAGACTGCGCACGTGCTTTCAGAAGACTGAATAGGTGCTGCACAGCACTTGCACCACACAAGTGTGCACACAATCTACACACTGACGTACATGCACACCCACACATATGTCCGCACATGCACGCATGCACACACATTTACATACTGACACACATGAGCATAACATCACACATGCATATACCCACAGATGTGTGCATACACTCACAGATGTGTGCATACACCACACACATGTGCACATACCTACACACGTGTGTACTCACTGCATAGGTGCCCATACCTCCACACACATGAGTGCATACACAGGAACAAAGCCCTGACTCAGTTACACTGGATGGTGGCACTGAGGGTGAGTGATGTTTTATATTTCCTGCATTTCCTAAATACATATAATAATACAGCAAACATGCATGACTCTTTATCAGGAAACAACCTCTGAGAATACATTTCACTGTAAATGCGCTGAAATTGGTAGCCATGCTGAGGGATAACCCCTCCCCCTGCCCCGGAATGTGGGTTGGACGCAGCCTCTCCCCATTTTTCTCCTGAAACCCATCGCCATCCATGGTCATGGGCACGAGCATGGCCTGTCCCACAGGACCCCAGCCCCTCGGTCCTGGGGAGAGTCCAGTGCAGAGCAAGATCTGTGACCCCCAGGGACTGGGGGTCTGACCGTTTGGAGTTGACGGTCTGAGCGACATGGTCATGAGGCCGTGCGTGGGCCACGTCCGTGTGCTCCTGACGACTGTCACCTGCTCTGATAGTGCTTCATTTAAACCAGAGCTGGTGCCAGACCAGTGATAAGGCCATGGGCCTGACTGAATTAGATCCTGTGTGCCAGGGTCACCTTCACCCCTACTGTCCCTCTAGGCCAGGGAGCCCCACAAAGCCAGACAGCCTCGAGTGCATAAGCAGCAATTGGCAACGTGTGGTTTATTAACAAATGTCACCCCAATAAATTCAATTAAAAAAAGAAACTTGTCATGTCCTGTACTAGATGCACCCTCGGTGGCTGCCATGGACCACAACTGTTAAAATCATAGGGCACCATGGTCCCCAAATTAGGGTTTTCTAAATTGTGATTTTTATATAAAAGATATACCATATTTTCGCTCCATAAGACACATCTGACCATAAGACACACCTAGTGTTTTAAGGAGGAAAATAAGAAAAAAATATTCTGAACCAAATGGTGTGTTCAAATATGTAATAAAATACCGTATTTTTCACTCCATAAGACACACGGGCATTTCCCCTCCACTTTTGGGGGAAAAGAGTAAGTCTTATGGAGCAAAAACTACGGTAGATAAGTACACATACATACATATATCTCCAGCAGATGCTATCTACAATAAAAAACAAAGTATCAGTTCTCAATAGTAAAAACAGATTTTAAAAGCACATAAAACATTCATCTGTTCTTTGAAACGGAATATTTTTGAAGAGAAATATGATGGACGGAAAAAAGCTTCCATAACCTTTTAAAGAAAATTGCTTCCTCGAAGTGCTTAGAAGAATGACAGGTCTATACTTTCAAAAACAAATTTATGAGCAGCATCCCTACTTCTGAGACAGCCTAAAATTAAGCAGGCTTTGAACCCCTTCAAATAGTTTCTTAAAAATTCTTTTATGAGAAAGCCCTAATTATTATTTAAAATAAAACATTATTCAACATTCTCATCTTGTCAGCATGGTGGCTGTTTAAAAATTAAACTCAATCAAGTCCAGGGTTTCTGGCTCTTCAGCTCAGAAATCTTGACGCCAGAGATATTTGAACATATCCAAAAAGACGTGCTGTGTGTGATACAACTGAGCCCTCCTCCGGGGGTGACCTTCTCCTGCCCCCCAGGTCAGAGGGATGGTGGGCTGGCCTCAGCCTGGGGGTGTGGACAGCATTGGTTTCTTTCACCCACCCATGTGGTTTCCACCAGAGCCGTGCACAGGACCTGTGGGATCCCATGATCCATCCCCTAGCGACTTGTACTGAGGGTTTGCAGGAAGCCTCCCCTCCAGCTGTGTGACAGTGAACCAAACACGTTCTTAATGGCACGTTGGGACGTTCGGAAGAGACAGGTGGGCACCGATGGGGACTGGCTGTGTCTAGAGGGAGTTTATTTTACCTGCTTTTGGGAAGCCTCAGAAGGCATCTTTAACTAGCTAAATAAAATTAGCTATTGCAATTCCATTCAGCCGCTGGACTGCCAAAGAGTGTTTGTGTTGGGGTCTGACAGGGACAGATATCTCAGGCGCATGGGAAGGGAGCGATTCACAGTTGAAGTGAATTAATTCTGTGGTGCCCTCTGGCTGCTGGAAATGCCACATCACGCTTTTGATATTTTGCAGCATCAGACAGGAATGATATTCAGGGACGCACACTCTGGGGACGGTCCGTGGAGCGATGTGACTGCTAGGCAAGGCTGGGGCCCCTGGCCTGTCCATCCTGACCATACCGTGTCCACATGGGGGTCTGATTTTACCTCGGGCATCCGAACTCAGAGCTTACCCGCAGGGGCCCGGACAGCAATTGTTCTACATGCAGGTGAGCTGAGGCTGAGAGAACTGACAGCCTTTGGATTAGAAGCTGAAGTTCCCCCAACCCCCCTCACCGAGCGGGGAATAGAATCAGCCACTCCTGCTGACACGCTCTGGAGATCAGAGGGCGCCCTGGGAAGGTTGAAGTTTTTCCACTCTGAGAATCACGCATATCAATACTTGCCAATCAAGAATACGTTTGTTGAAATGATGAGCTCTCCACCATATTTAATGACTTTCAGGAACTACTGATCAGGGAACAGTGTTTAAACCATGAGGAAAAGGTCTAAGGACACCAAGATAATATTTAAAAGCTTGAAAAGTTCTTACTGTCAGTGACACCAGCGAAGCTATAAGCTTCATCACGATTGTGACGGGTCCACCAAGAATGCGTTTAAGGACGTGTGATCTTGGACCAATGCGGCAAGAAAATAAAATGAATGGGAGATATAGATCAAACCTAATCAGGGGAAGGGAGTGAGCAGGAGGGAGGAGCTCCGTCCACCTACAAAAAACCCAAATGGGATAACATGGAAATACTCCATCTCGCAGGCAGTAATGACTATTAAATGCAAAGCTAAGATTCTTACCAATAACTAGGTAGGTACTAAACACCTGCACATGCACATACAGATGTGATCTCTCTCTCTCACACACACACATACACACACACGTGTATGCATGCACACACAGAGACCATGTCAAGCATGTACACACTCCACAGCTCTGAAATGACCTTTGGTAATACGTTAACTGTGTGTATATGAGCACATGGAGTTACAGGTCTATTCACCACTGCGCTATTGTTAAAATTAAAGGCAGCAAACACATTAAGATTATATACACAGCTACATTTGTGTCATGTGGTTATCAAAAATTCTACTTCAAAATATTTATTGAAAATGATGATGAAGCTATAAATAAAATTGGTGAGCTATTGCATAAATGTGTTTGTAATCACATTTGTAGTTAATTATTTATATATGTAAATACATGAGCAAAATTACAGCTAGTGCTGGACACAATGTGACCACTGGCTAATGAGGTTAGAGGAGGTTTACAACTAGTGCTCGACTTAACGACCACGATTGGTTCTGACAGACCGGTCATAAACGATTTGGTCATAAGTTGAGTAGGCTATATGAACAGTACTGTAAAATGATGTTATAAAAATCTTTAAGTCATATTTTATCATAATTTCTTTCATTGTTGTTGTATATCATAATTTTCTTTGTTCATTTTATGCCATTTGTATCATCTCTACACCATTTTGTTTCTTATTTTTACATTCGTCAGGTTTAAGTAAAACACTGCATTACCAGTACAACTGGCTTAATATTTGCAAAACATACAAAATTACAAAATACAGATGCATACAAAAACTGCTCCAGACGTGGAGCAGTCGTGGCTAGCGATTGCGGTCGTAAAGTCGAATGGTCGTAAGTTGCATAGGTCATAAGTCGATCAATACCTGTACTTTCTTCTTGTTGTTCTCTATATTGTGATATTTTACTAAGAATATGCATTTCTTTCTACAGGAAATAAAATCTATATGTACATATTAATTCTAACATATGCTGTTAACCAGCCCTTGCTTTCCCTCCCAGGCTGGGACTCTGATCCTGTTAGGTCCCCACCTCCCCCGGGCCCCTGGGGCCGTGGCGTGCTCCCAGCCACCACCCGCCATCTACTGGTGGTCCTGGCCTATGGAAGGCACACGCCCCACACGTGACTTCCAGTGACTCGGGGCCTCCTCACTAGTGCTGTCCAGGCGTCCTCGGTCCATGATGTGTCTGTTGCCACGTTCCGTGGAGCCTAACCATTGGGCTCCATGACATGAACATGGCAGTGTCCCCAGTGTTGCTGCCTGGAGGTCAGGCACATGGGCCATCCCCTCTATAGATGGCTGCTTCCCCCGACTCCCAGACACCAGTTTAGGACTGAGAGCCCCCAAGTCCATGGACCGCAGGTCCAGTCTCGGGGCTGGCCACCTCGATTCCTTCTGATGGGCTCCTGCAGGAGTGCCCTTGGCTTTGCTGCTGGGTCTTTGGGGCGCAGACCTCTCCTCCCGCCCACCCCGCCCCGCACAGTTCGAGTCACCAGGGGAGACAACCACTTTCAGGCAACCAGTGCCTGCACACCAGGCCTGGGGCCAGAGTGACCCAGTCCCCACATCCCCAAACTACCATCACAGGTCTGGAGTACAAAGATTTTCTGTGGAAGGATCAGTATGGTGGGGGTGGGGGACGGTGACGGGGGGGGGCAGGTCAGTCCATAGGGCCACATCAGTGTCAATGGCTGCCCAGCACAGAGCTCTGGGACAGAGTGTCCGTAGAAGACGGCCCCACACGTCCAGAAACAGCTGCACCTGCTTGACTAGGTCAGTGGGCTCAGCTGCCTGGGAGTGGGGTATTGTGTGTGGGGTGTCAATAAGGAAGTTCAGGCAGAGCTGGCAGGCTGAGGGCAGGCCACGGGGATGGGAGGGATGCCCCTCCACCCACACATCTGCCTCCCCAATTCGCATGACCTCTGATGCTCTGGCACACCTCCCGTGAGTTGCGTGGCTGACCACAAGCCTGAGAGAGAATAGAAGCCCTAGGCTCTCAGCAAAGGAGGCCCCTCAAGTCAGGGTTACTGACTTCTTTCTTTTTTATTTATTCATTTATTGATGACAGAGACAGAGAAAGGGACAGATAGGGACAGACAGGAAGGAAGAGAGATGAGAAGCATCAATTCTTCGTTGCAACACCTTAGTTGTTCATTGATTGCTTTCTCATATGTGCCTTGAGGGGGGAGGCTACAGCTGAGTGAGTGACCCCTTGCTCAAGCCAGCGACCTTGGGCTCAAGCTGGTGAGCTTTGCTCAAACCAGATGAGCCCACGCTCAAATTGGTGACCTCAGGGTTTTGAACCCGGGTCCTCTGCTTTCAAGTCTGACGCTCTATCCACTGCACTACCACCTTGTCAGGCAGGGTTACTGACTTCTTGTCAGCATTGTGGAGCTTTACCAGGGAGCACAGAGATAAGAAGACCTCTTCATCATGTGCTAGTGACACCCTTGTGAGATGTAACTTGTTTCTTTGGCTACAGTACGGCAATGAACTAAGGACCTGGCAGTTCTGTTACTCAACAACATTACCAGCCCTGTGAATACGCCGACATTGCGTATAGAGAGACATGTTTACTTAGGAGAGGCTCCTGTGCGAATGGCAGCCAGAGGTGAACGGCTCCTGCACAGGACGCTGTGACTAGGGGCAGCCTCAGCCCATTCCAGACCTGCGTCCAGCTGTCTGGAGGCCAGCTGTTGGCTCCCAGCTCACTGCGGGCCGTCAGGGGCCTTCTCTTCTTGCCTGCCCAAAGCTGCTGGTCTCTGTAAAAATTGTTCGGATCCTACCATACGCTGCTTTGAATTTTTTATGTCCCAAAGCAATTTCTAGTTCAGTTACATTTTTAAAATATGGTGTATATGGTGCGTAGTGCAATCATTGTTACTAGCATCTGTAGAAAAGCTTTGTTGTGGGAGCCTGGGGAGATGTTCTCCTGATGAAAATTCAGAATTAGGTAGCGAGAGTCAGAGAATGTGGTCCTGGGAAAAGCGAGGCATTCACAGATTCTGTTTTAATTAGACTCATTATCTTTAATTATAGAGCCTATTTCCTGTTGGTTGCATGATTATTAATACTTACGGAAATGCCTGTGTCGGAATAAACTATTTCTTGCGGCACTTGGTATCTTCTTGCTGCTTTACAACCATTTGCATGCATTAGTGCACGTGGTAACGACCAGACTCGAGTCATGTCTCATCTTAAGTATCAGTAGGTCCTGGAAGGGGCCCGGTTCCAGCTTGCCGCCGACCCGAGGAGCCAGGCTTGTTCCCAGGCAGAACCCAGGCTTTCCTGAACGCCCCTCCTTCAACCTGGACAAGACACCAGCAAAGTCTGTGATTTTTCCCAAGTTACTTAATGTCTCTGGCCCACAAATATCACTTCGAATAAATAATAAATTGCAGTTTAATGATCACAAAACCCTTTCCGGTTTAGAACTGTTGTCACCACTACCTGCCTGTCCGACCTGTGACAAGCTTGGGCTAGAATTCCTGGAGTTGGACTTCCCTCTCCGGCGTCACATCAGAGAGAAGCAGATATAATGCTAAACCTGCCTGAGCTGACCCGACGGCAGAGGGGGCGTGTGACGGGGACAGTTGGACAGGGACGGAGCTGCACTGTAGGTCAGCAGAGCCAAGACCAGAATCCAACAGAAGGGTGTCTGCCCACTCCTGGGCCAGCACCTTTGTTTCTCAGGGGCTGGCAGGCACTGTGGGGAAGACACCAGCCTGGGGCCAGGCCAGGATGGACGGATGGACAGACTGCCTTCTCCTTGGTCCCAGAATGAAGATGGAAAGAGCTGTGCAGGGTGCATCCCGCATGAGGGGAACAGAGGGCAGACCCGCACATTCAGGGACCCAGTGGGGAGAGTCACGCGTCTGCCATCCAGCCCTTAGGGGAGAGAGAGACGTCAGCGTCACCTCTTAGAGATGTCGCTCACCGTCCGGCACCCTCGCTTAGGGTCTGAACTTGCACCCACTATGTGCCCTCTATGGGGAGAATTTGCGGGATGGAGTTTCCCTCTGTGGTAGCCAGCAGCAAAGAAAACCAGGCAGGGGCAGCCTCCAGTCCCTCTCCTGAGGTTCTCGAAGTCCAATGTCAAGGGCTGTGAGCTTGCCCTCCGGTCATAGTGTGCTAACAGAAAACAATGCGTGTGGGGGAACTTAGCTGGAACAAGAAGTGAGACAGGCCAACAAATTCCTCAGGTAATGGAATTACCAGACATGGCGTGTAGCACCAGCATGCTTAAGTCATTTAAAGAAATAAAGAGGCTGGAAAAAAACTGCGTAACGAGATTTCTTCAAGTTTCCAAGTAGATTTCAGTGAGAACAAAATAGAAGCCTAGAATTGAAATCATAATACAAGCATAAAATACACAGAAAGAAAAAGTAGATTTCCCCAAATAATTTAACAACTCATTTGGGAGCGGGCTTGTCAAGCACAACAGTGAAAACACGTCACCAAGCGCAGGGACAGCCTGCGGCCACTGTAGTCACACTAGGATTCTCTAGCAGTTCAATATTTTCAGTGGCCAAAGTCAGTTTTGGAAAAGCAGTAAGATGGGTCACCGCCGCTGACACGCGTGCCGGAGGACAAAGGAACGCAGAACACTGAGGGAACCACGCATAGAAGCAGACAGGGAGGTGGTCCCACGGCTACTTCTTGGGACCTCAGAACAAGGCTGACCTGAGCACAGTTGCTGGTGCAGCTCGGGGAATGGAGGTCAAGCGATTGTCCAGCAAAGGCGGACTGCCCCCTCCCAGGTGCCAGGGCAGAAGGGTGGTGAGCATTTCCACTGCTGTGGCGGTGGGGGTGGGGGGAGGCTTCTGCCGCTGTCCTGTACCTGCTACGAGCACAAACCCAAGATATTCTTGAAGCTGCCATCGCATCTCCCTGAGGACAGCCACCCGCTCTCCTTGCATGAGAAATTTATTTTAAGGAGAAAGAGGACATTTCATTGGCCAGAAGGCTGCCTCTGTAGTAATGACTCACGTGTGACACATATTTGTGGGTGAGCCACCATCTGCAAATAGCAGTGGAGTCCTGGCTGTGCACGGATCAGCTGCCATCATGTTCTGCACTGCACATACATGCCACGGTGCTCGCGAAGGTCTCCCTTTCCTGACCCCCTCACTTCGGTCAGCCTAGGGAATCGGATGGGTGAGTCCGTGCATCTCTACCCCACTTCTTCCTCCTCTGTCCGTCCTTCCTTCTGTCTTCTGGACGCCTTCTCATGTGATGACCTTGGGCTCTCATGTGCCCTGAAGGTGCCTGCAGGTGACCGTGAGCACCTTCCCAGGGACGGCCCGCTGCAACCACCTGGGCCTCCATCAGGACGAAGCCTGAAGGACAAGGACCAGCCCCGATCTCAGAGAACTAAGGCACAGAGCAGCAAGGCCCTCCGTCAGGTAGGACCCCATGGACGTGCTAGGGGTCCTAACAACAGGGCACTGGAAACGTGAACTGCCTCCTTGTGACTTATTTGTGATACATTAGCAGTTAGAAATACTCACTTAAAAAAAAAAAACAGATCACTCAGATGAGCAGTAAAAGCCCGACGCCGTCCGTTCCACCCCATCTGCAGATACCAGCACGTGGGCCCTGTGCCTGGTTCTTGCTCCTGACTGAGCACTTCACCTGGGTGTAGAAAGCAGCCGACACACTGGCCCCGGCACCCCAGGCTTCACTGTGCAGACTCGGAATCTGCGTTAGCTCAGTGCTGGCGGCCCATTTCCAGGCTGCAGGTGAGTAATGCGGCCACACCTGATGTCACTAAGAGAGCAGGTGCAGGTGTGCAGGAGCCTGGGGGCTGCTCTTCCGCTCGTTGGACACTGTGTATTTATTCTTTCAGAAAACACATGGTGTTTGCAACATGCCAAGATGTAGATGATGGTGCTGAGGAAACACGGACGAGAAGAACACAAGCCCCTCCCCACCCCCATGCAGAGCAGAGAGGAGGCTGCCGCTTCCCTGCAGGGGCCCCTTCGTGGACACCGGGTGGGCTCACGGGGGACACTCTGCAGCAGCACTCATCTTCAGCCCCACAGACAAAATTTAGCAAAAAACAAAAAACAAAACAAAAACCTTAATTTTGGCTTGTGTGAAAAAAAAGTTACATTTGAAAGATGACAAATGATCCCTCAGCCACACTGCTGTGAGCACCTGGGACCTTTCTCTTCATTGCCGGTTTGTCACCATGATAGAACGCCTCTCGCTCGATGCTCATTATCACAAGCCATAAGATAAGCGGGGAACGCAAGGAACAGAAAAGGGGGCAGGGCGCCCCTCCTCACCTCAGCCAGATGCCACCGTTAACAGGAGCCCGCTCTGGGCGCTCATATTAATAGATACTTAATGAAACCATTGATCAATCGGTATTTTACAAGGGCGCTCCTTCTCCACGAATCTCCTCGTTCCTGATTTATGCTTCAAGCACGGCTAGCTCAGGGACCAGGACATTTACCCCAAATGTGAAACGTGTCTCTCACATCCGGTTTGGAACAGTGAAAGGGCAGACAGGGTTAGGAAGCCGGTGGGGCATCTGTCCCACACCTTAAGCGTCTCAGAATTAATCTGCGGCACACTCTGTTCCCGTCTCTGTCTTCCTTTATCTGCATGATCACGGCCCCATGTGACGCCCAACTGCCACCACTGAAGGCGGCTGCCTGGGTGCAGGTTGGACTCTACAAACTCCCATGGCATTTAGTCAGAAATGACGTCATTGACATCATTAACATGAGTCATCGCTGAGTCAACGGTGACATAAATTATGTGCTAAATTTATAACACCTGAGAAGTGATGAAAACGTTTAGTAATAAAAACTGTCAAAATTGAGAGCTGAGCCTAGCTGGATGGGCCTGTTGCCAGTTCCCCTCTGGGCCACCGACATACGGAAAGAAAATATACGGATGACAAGTAAAAACAGAAAAAGAGACTTCACGCAAGGAGTCATCGGGGAAATGCAAGTCAAGGCCGCAGAGACGCCACCGCACACCTGTCAGAACAGCCGACATCCCGCCACTTCGGAAGGCAGTTTTGCATTTTCTCAAAACGCTACACATACAGTTGCTGTATGAGACCCGGAAACCATATTCCTCAATATTCACCCAAAGAAGAGGAAGAGTCAAGGCCGCAGAAAATCCTGCACACGGACATTTAAGGCTCTGTTCATAATGACCCAAACTTGGGAGCAACCAAGATGTCTTTCAGCAAGTGAATGATGATGAAGTATAATTCAGCTAAAAAGAAATGACCTATTGAGCCATGAAAAGACATAAATGAACTTCTGATGCACATGACTAAATGAGAGAAAAAGCTGAGAAGGCTATACACTGTGCGATTCCAAATAGGAACGGTGAAACACAAGAGAGACAGGGACAAGCCAGCAGCTGCCAGGGGTAGGGGCCGTGGCAGGGTGCACAGGCAGAGCTGAGAGGGCATTGGGGCAGTGGAAACACACTACATCAGGGGTTGGGAACCTATGGCTCACGAGCCAGATGTGGCTCTATTGATGGCTGCATTTGGCTCGCAGACAAATCTTTAATAAAAATATTTATAACATTAAAAATATAAAACATTCTCAGTATTACAACCCATTCATTTCCTACTGCTCATGTTCATGGTTGCGGGTGGCTGGAGCCAATCACAGCTGTCCTCCGGGACAACACCAAATTTTTATTGGATAATGCTTAACATACACCGGTCATTGTGAGGTCAGGAAGTAAAGTTCCCTCCTTTTAATCAAGTAGTCAGCTAGCTAATTGCAGAAACCATTTTGAAGAAGAAGATGGCTAACAGAAAAAAAGATGAGGAGTATTGTACTTTCAGGAGGAATGGACAGAGGAATTCATTCGCCTTTGTGGAGAAAGCAGGTTCTGCAGTGTGTCTAATATGCAATGATAAAATTGCATCAATGAAACGGTCAAATATAAAGAGGCACTTCGACACATGCCATACTACATTTGCATCGAAATATCCAGCAGGGGACAGCAGGAAGAAAGCATGTCAAGAGCTACTGTGCAGAGTGCAAGCTAGTCAGCAAGCAACTCAGCGTTCGTAGTGCTTCTTCGTGAATATGAAAAGAGACCCATCCTAAGTTTTCACTGCATCCTACATCAGGAGGCACTTTGTGCTCAGAGGTGTGGTGAGAAGCTTGGTAAGGTGATGTCACTGATCATTTGGGTGGTCAACTTTATTGTTGCCCGAGCTTTAAATAATCGCCAGTTTAAAACACTGCTGGATGAAGTTGGGTGCTCACCCATTTCACGGCTTGTCTGAGCGAAATCCGGACTTTTCATGAAATAAAAAATGTTGAGCATCCTGAGTTAGCTAACACTGAGTGGCTCCTGAAGTTCTACTATCTCGTGGACGTGATAGAACATCTGAACCAGCTCAATGTGAAAATGCAAGGCATTGGAAATACAATCTTATCCCTTCAACAAGCAGTGTTTGCATTTGAAAACAAGCTGGAACTCTATCTCCGATATTGAAACAGGTCGTTTACTACACTTTGAAAAACTGGGAGAGTTTAAAGATGCATGCACAGCAAGTGACCCTGCTCAACATCTTGCTCTCCAGCAGCTAGCGGGCTTCACATCTAATCTCCTGTAGTCATTCAAAGTGTGCTTTGGAGAATTTCGTGAATGCACTCGTCTTGTTAAGTTCATCACCCATCCACACAAGTGTGCAGTGGACAGCGCCGACCTGAGTTACATCCCTGATGTCTCACATCTAAAGAACGTTAAGACCAACCTACGATCATGTTTAACGGATGGAAGTCTCAACGCCTGCATGAAGCTTAACCTCACCACGTATCAACCAGACTACAAAGCCATCAACACAACCATGCAGCACCAGAAGTCTCATTAATGGTAAGAAGTACTTTATTCATCATTGGTTCGCAACAGCATAACATTATTAAAAAGAATTCAGAGACTTATTGTACTTTAAAAGTGTTGGTCATACATAAAATGCACACATTTACTTGTATTCAGTGTTAAACATATTGTATGGCTCTCACAGAATTACATTTTAAAGTATGTGGTGTTCATGGCTCTCTCAGCCAAAAAGGTTCCCGACCCCTGCACTACGTGATACTGTGATGATGGGCATGTGTCATAATACGGCTGTCCAGACATATAGGATGTACAACACCAGCTGTGAGCCATGGGCTCTGGGTGACAATGCTGTGTCCATGGGGCTCATCAGTGGTGACTAGTGTCCCCCTCCGGTGGGGATGCTATTGGTGGGGGATGCTATGCGTGTGTAGAGTCGAGGCCAGATGAGAAAATCTGTACATCTACTTTATTTATTTATTTATTTTTATGACAGAGACACAGAGAGAGAGGGACAGATAGGGATAGACAGGAAGAAAGAGAGATGAGAAGCATCAATTCTTTGTTGCGGCTCCTTAGTTGTTCACTGATTGCTTTCTCATATGTGCCTTGACCAGGAGCTACAGTAGACCAAATGACCCTGTGCTCAAACCAGTGACCTTGATCTCAAGCTGGTGAAACTTGCTCAAACCAGATTAGCCTGCGCTCAAGCTGGCGACCTCAGGGTCTCAAACCTGGGTCCTCCGCATCCCAGTCTGATGCTCTATCCACTGTGGCACCGCCTGATCAGGCCATCCACTCTATTTTGCTGTTAACCTTCTCTAAACTAAAAGGTAAAACCTTAATGAAGAGGTCCGTGTGGTATGTAGTGTAACCAACCAATTCTCTCTGCCTGTAAAGAGGAATCGTCATGATGTACACAAAACACTTATGGGTTCGTGTTTAAATACCATTCATGAAAGAAGCAAAATTGGAAGGCATGATTATAAGAAGGAGAACTGTTGTTTCCAGCTTGATCACAGCTCACGCTGCTAGTGGATGTTGGCTTGAGGAGATTATTACCGAGGAGTTCATAAAATGCAGTCAGTGGACAGCATATGAGAAGTCATGATGGGAGCCCAAGTCTTGAGAGATTGCTGTCACTGCTCCCGTCATCAAGGTCACGTCTAGAGTGTCTTGGATTAATGATCTGTCACTTTCTGTAAACACACATATCCGACCCCGTTGAACCCACAAGTGTTGCATGAAAATTACATTAAGTGGGGAATGCATTTAACACATTGATGTATATAACACTAGCAAAGGGTCCCTTCACAAAAACGGCCACTGTCCCCACCAGTGTTCTGACCGTCATCGACAGAATAGATACCTTATGAAGTCACTGTCAGGTCGCATAAGACCTGACACTAACACGGAGGGGGAGAGGCTGAGGAGACTGAGTACGCCAGCCAGTTCAGCTGACCGCCCCCTGCCCCCCACCCCTGCCCAGTCTGGGAGGACGGCCAGTTCAGACTATGCAATGTGTGGCTTCTTGGTTTAGGACGTGGACGCTCTGAACTAAGAATGTGAAATCTCTCCAAATGTCCACAGAGCCCTCGTCCAGGTCTCAGGGCTCCATGCTTCCGAGAGTGCAGACTGAGCTACCAGCTAGCAAATCAGTGGATATGCCAACTTTCTGTTAAAGTTTTACACTTTTCAGCTTCTCCATGGAAAACCATGAGGCTACAAAAACAGGTTTGGGTGGGAGCCATGACTTAGGGAGAGGAGAGAGGACACTGCACGGCTTATCAGGAAGAGAACTCACAGAACACAAACTCAGGACATGACTTGCAGGGTTTCTGAACTGAAGTCCAGGCTGTCCTTTTGAGTTAAGGCGGGGACAGATGACCATCTCCCGAACATGCAAAGTGAAGAACTTATAAAAAAGATCTGAAGTCAAAGGGAGGTAATCTGTATATAAACCCAGTAAGTGTAACTGACTTAGAAAGTAGCATATTACAAATTTCATAAGAAATATTTTCTGGGAAACAGAAAGAAAAAGATAAGGCCATAAAGTGCTTTGTGGAAAGTGAAGCATGTTATTTATTGCATTTTCTGTGCCCAGTGTTTGTGTTTGTGACTCAAACAGCAGCAATAAAAAACACACAAAAAAGACAATACTTGTGAACAGTGAACAAAAAGGATGGTGCATGACAGTAGAGAAAGAAGCAAACACACTCATGGTTAGCAACGGTATACTTTACATGTATTGTCCTGTGTTAATTCTCTGGGCTACCAGGAAAGTTCATCATTCCAGAGGTGTCATAAAAATAAAATAGTTTGCAAAGAGTGCGCATGCAGATGTTTTAATTACTAAAATAAGTATATATATGCCCTTTAAAATGAAGAATGTTTCTTTTATTTATTTATTAAAAGAAAAATAGCATCTTTCATAGAGATTTTATTCTGTGTCTCGGTTGATTAAACATCACAGAATGTAATATTTTTTAGATGAATAACGTTAACATCAGTTAATTCATAATTAATATTATCATTAACATATCTCAAATGTACCAGAACACTGGAGAGCATTTTTCAATAAAAGTTACTATGGGTTTAGATAATGAAACTCTCTTCCAAGAATAAAAATTGTAACGTAGCTGTAATTTTAAAATGTGATGATATCTAATTTTTTTTTAGTGTGAAAGTAAGATTTTTTTTCAGTAAAAAATTCCAACTGGTGGTGCAACTGGCAACACCCTATCCATTTCCTGCTGGCTAACGGGGCTTCTCGGTGAACGCAACAACCAAGAGTGACATGTGTCCTCAGAAGCCCATGCACATGTGGTTCAAACGCGGTGTTAACAGCAGAATGCTGATACGCAGCCTCTTTAGTGTACTGAGCCTTCATTTCCATTGACTTTTTTAACCTATGAAAGGAAACTGTCTCGTGCAGCACACGCAGCTCTTGACCACATGTTCAGAGTGTGGAGGATTTTTCATTTTATCTTGTGATACAATGCAACCAATGGGTCACAGGTTACAACAGTTTTTCTCCCCAAAATGTGTCAACAGCAATGTAATAAAGCATCTCTGTATATGTACATCTGAACAATTACGGAAATATGAGTGAGTTTATACAAGTAGAATTACTGAGGTAGATTATGTGAGGGATTTAAAGACTGACGAACCCCAAGCTGCCCTTCCAATTATTCATGCTGTTGGAGCCCCATCAACGTCTGAGCTTCCAGGTCCTGCCCTCTTGCTCAGAGCTGCGTTCTTAGGCTCTGCCTTTCACAGCCAAGGTGAACATACCAGTTCATTACTGAAATCTGGAATCACAGAACCATTGATAAAATGGAGCAGCTTTATATGTTTATAAGCTTGTTTTTATTTCTTCTGTGTATTCTTATGTTCATAGTGTGCATTAGGACAGTTTTCTGCCTGACCAGGCGGTGGTGCAGTGGATAGAGCGTCAAACTGGGATGCGGACAACCCATGTTCAAGACACCAAGGTCACCAGCTTGAGCGTGGGCTCATCTGGTTTGAGCAAAGCTCACCAGCTTGGACCCAAGGCTGCTGGCTCAAGCAAGGGGTTACTTGGTCTGCTGAAGGTCCACAGTCAAGGCACATATGAGAAAGCAATCAATGAACAACTAAGGTGTCAAAACGAAAAACTGATGATTGATGCTTCTCATCTCTCTCTGTTCCTGTCTGTCTGTCCCTGTCTATCTCTCTCTCTTTGTAAAAAAAAAAAAAACAAGTTAGTTTTCTGTTGTTGCCGAAACCAATGAATAGAAACAGTGACTTCCAGAACACAAATGTATCATCTGACAGTTCTCTAGGTCAGAAGCTGAGGCAAGCTTCGCATGGGCTCGGGGGAGGTCAGTGTCCTTGTTCACAGATCATTGGAAGAACTCAGATACTTGTGGTTGTAGAACTGACATTCCTGCTTCCTTGGTAGGTGTCAGATAAGGTCTGATCTGCTTCTAAATGCCATCCACATCCCCTGCTTTGTGGTCACTTCCCCCAGCTTCAGAGACAAGGTTAACGAGGTTAATCTTTCTCCTTCTTCCTCATTTTTCTCTTCCTTCTGTCACTGAGTCTCTGCCCCAGCAGCAAGAAGGTCTCTGGGTTTCAGGACTCGTGTGATTGCATTGCACAGAAATAAAAACTGGTAAGTATTCCAAAAATCTCCTTTAGTGTGTCTATAAGGTTCTGACTGAAATAGGAATGTCTAACCCAATAAAATAAGAAGTTAATTTATTTTTTAGCTATTTGGTGATAATGTGTTTCCTTCATGGATTTGTTGGGTGCCATTTTTTAAGTCTTCATTTATAAAAAACTACATTATTGATAGTCACATAAGTAACAAAAAAGCCTTCAATCACTCTATTGTTACTTCAGAGTCGGAAATGATTACAAGCTTTTCTTTAGTTTTAGGCAAAATCACTCCCATTTTCCTTCCTTACTAGAAGTAATTGCTTCATGCCGGGCTCCCAGTGGTCAGACCCTCTTGTTCCCGCCCTGACGGAGTGTCCCAGAGAACTGAGATAGCTTCTATCGTTCTCAAAGGTCAGCAGTGAAGCCCTCAAACCCAGGCCATGGCCTCCCTGGGAGGGGCAGAGCAACTGAAAAGCCGACTTCTTGCCTGACCTGTGGTGGCGCAATGGATAGAGTATTGACCTGGAATGCTGAGGTCACCAGTTCAAAACCCTGGGCTTGCCTGGTCAAGGCACATATGGCAGTTGATGCTTCCTGTTCCTCCCCCACTTCTCTCTGTCTTTCTCTAAAATAAATAAACAAAAACTTTTAAAAAAAGAAAGAAAAGCTGACTGACTTTTAACATGACCTCTCTGCCATTTTATAATCATGACTTGTTCACAGTTGGCACTGTGCTGAGTTGAGGTATCTCAAATACGCTAGATTAACACAAAAATGACCACTCTTGTAGTAAGTTCAAACAAAATACTCATGTTTTTGAGGTACCAATCTGTGTTTAATAATTAATAGGCACACTGTATATAAAAATTGAAACATTGCAAAAAAATGTACTTTTGGATACAGAAAATTGCAGACCTGTTCATACAGCTTACGCATTGTATAATATTTGCCATTTTCCCCTGAGTTACTGAAAATTATATTCTTTAATTTGCTAATCTGAAATGTAATAAATAGAAATGAAAAGAAAGTCACCTGGCCACGAACCAAACACATAAAGGTCTTTGTATTTCTGTTGGTTTAGGTATGTTTTAATTGAGTTTTTAATCCCATGTCAGGCGAGAAGAAGGGAGAGGGAAGGGTGCCCTAGAGCAGGTGTGGAAGCCCCCTGTAAGGTGTGCTGGCTCGGGGAGGGGGAGTTCCACCCTCGCCAGGAGCTGCGCGTGTGGGATGCGCTGACGGTGGGGCCTGTGGATAGACGAGGCTGCTTCAGGGACAGCTTCCAGGATCAGAGACCCCCTCCTCCAGGGTCCAGTGCCAACCAGTCCCAACCTCAGTCCAGCCCAGAGGCAGCGTGGCCACAAAGTCCAAGCAAGAGATTGCTGAGCGGTGTGAGCTCACTTCTGAACCATGCTGGTGGCCAAGGCACCTAAGGAAAGCTGGAGCTTCTGCACCTCTCCAAGTTGCCCCATGTTGAGTTGCTGTGGTGACTAACCACGGTGCTGTCTGTCACAGCTGGGCGCCGCTGGGCCCCGCAGGGGCTACACTTAGAAAATTCTTCATACCGTCAGCTACAGACACATCCAGGCGCAGCTGTGCTGCCACAGGACCAGCAGGTGCCCAATGTTCTACCAAAAATAAATCAACTATGATTTTTGAGGATTTTTTTGACAAATAAGTCCTTACCAAAAAATGTTATGCCTGTTAATCCTAGGAGATAAACCTGTAGCAAGCCCCGGTTTTAGTGACACGATAAAATCAACACCCATCGGCCACGACCAGAGCAGCTTCCCTGTGACGGAAGGACAGGAGGTGACAGTGCTCACAAGGTAGAAGTCATATTCTGTTACATGTTGATCCTGGAGTGACACCCACCTTTTGTCTCACACCCTGCTCTTTAGAACTAGGTCACTGGTCCGTCCTTCACAGAGGACAGGGGGCCACACACACTGGACACACCAGGGACCGTGGAGAAGTTGTGGGAGCTGCCCAGCTTGCTGTCCTCTGGCTCCAGTGA
Organism: Rhynchonycteris naso; assembly: GCA_037038555.1. NCBI lineage: Eukaryota > Metazoa > Chordata > Mammalia > Chiroptera > Emballonuridae > Rhynchonycteris > Rhynchonycteris naso. Next base: position 110,695,560 of record CM073001.1, read on the forward strand.
CCTATGTCCCTTCCACAGTCAGACCCCCACTGTCTGCAATGACCTCTTCTCTTCGCAACTATCATCTTTATTTATTGTTCAGACAGCTCCTGAGGACCATCAGTGGCCAGACCACAGGCTTCCTTTCTGCACAAACATCCATGTCGCGCCTGCACTGTGGCCGGCTGCCAAAGGCAATAGTTCTGAATCACAAAGTTAAATGCCGACGCCACAATTTAACGCAATTTAGATCCTTACTAGGAATCGTTTTGCAGTGTGAAATAATTTGCTTTATTTTTAAAGTGATACACGGGTTAGAGAAAGTAGTTTTCATGTGGCTGACTTCCAATTATACTGCTTCAGAGAATTGCTCAGACTATGTCGTGGACCCCTCTGTTGGCTCAGGTTCAAGAAATGGGAATACACTTGGCAGGATAAATGCGATCCTGTCCCTGGTGGTGTCCCCAAAGCAAATGATTGTCCTTGTCTGACAGGCCAGGCCAACAGGGACGGCAGCAGTGTGGTCTCCCTGCCAACCCCAGAGTTCCGTCCAGGACACCTGCCCGTTATGCTGCAGATGCCAGACGCCGGCTGGAGAAGGCTGGCCGCCTTGCCCACCTGCATCCGGAGGTAACGGATGCCACCTTTTGTTAGACTTCCAGGTAACTAAACTAGTACCGCCAATAGAAATACTGTCCTTTAGCTGACATGGGAGAACCAGCTAACCCAAGTGTTGAAAAAGCACTTTTTAGTATTTGGAGGAAATGGGCTGAACCCCCGTCCCCCAGTGTGACCCTCTTGTGGCCTGTGTGATGGTTGTTTTTCCTTACCTGGAATGTCTGTGTTTTGTTAATACAGGGTCACAGCTTATAACAATTTACATGATGAGAAATAAGGAGAACAACACAGAAGAGTGAAGATGGTCGGTGTCATTAAAGAAAAAGAAATCCCAACCTGCTGGTGGCTGGAGGGACATGACTGTGAGTGAAGGCCATTTGGACTAACTCTGAATGGGGCTGGGGGTGGGTGGGAAGGAGCCTGAGAGGCTTTTTAGGGGGAGCCCACAGCAAACGCCATGCCACGTGTGTGCCCCGGATAATGTGCTGTCATCTGCCAGCATGCGGAGCACTGTGCATGCTAACCTCGCAGGTCTGACAGCAACAGTGACAGGCGGAGGACTGGACACGTCCTCCTGGGCTCGACAGGGTGCAAGGCAGTCCAAGAACTGCCCAGCTGGTGAGAAGTCACAGGTTTGCATCCCGTGCTCCCCTCGGGAGGGAGACATGGGGCTCACTGCAGAGCTCTGTGTCCGGGAGGCATGGTCAGACATGGGCCACTGGCCACTCCGGTCCTCTGGCCGATACCCAGTCCCCAGCCACAGAGCTGTGCTCTTGATTCCAACTTTCCCCGGAGATCTCTCACCCAATTCAACGTGAACACACAGCTCATCAGGAATAGTGACCGCCATGTCTCTCCACCTCCCAGGCCATGTGACATGAACCTGTGGCCACGTCGTGTCCCCGGAGAAAAGACACTTTTTGCTTAATTCCTGCTTTAGCATCTTCCCATGCTTGTGATACGTGTTTTTCACTTCATTCCTATTTGTGTTTATTTCTGACTTTCTCTTCTGTTACTATTTCTCATTTGACTCTCACTTGGTCAGAGAACACACTCTGTCAAGCTTCATGTGCTTTTTAATTGTTCAACTGTTTATACAAACTGGGGTATGGCTGGTTCTGTGGACCCTGGGACATGGCTGTGGTGGGTGTTCCAGGACCGTCTGTGGCATCCTGTCTTTCGTGGTGCCTGGTTTCCCTCCGTCTGTGACCATGTCCAGCAGCGGTGAGAAAGGGACACTGGCATGTGACTGTCTGTTCCTCTCCTGGCTGATGTGTCCGTGTCCTGCACTGGACTCTGCTGTTTGGTGAGGCGCATTCGGAACGGCAGTGGCCTCGGCACCGACCAGCCCTTTGATGCACAGGTAACACTCATCTTGGTTCCTGGCAATTCTTTTTTGGATCTAAAGTTTATTTTACGTGGTGTTAATAAATAATTACTGCTTTTCTAATTAAACTTTGCAGAGTTTATCTCTTTCATGCTTTCTCTTTGGTCTTCCATGGGTCATTACATTAGACGTGAGCTTCTTTTAAACAGCACGCAGTTCAGCCGTGTTTGAAATCGATCCTGATAACCTCTTCACCTGTGTTGGTGTTTGAAACCATTCTTATGCAATCTAAACAGCGACATGTTAGGAGCTGAAGTGTTCTATTTTATCAAGAAATTATGTTCTAACATCACATTTGGCTCACAAACTATTAGATCTCCATCACAGCTGACAATATTTTAATTAAAGCGGCTCTGATTTAATCCATCAAAGATGGAAGAGTCAACTTTCTTCATGCAATGGCTGGCCAGACCCTCTCGATCAGTTAATAAAACACATCCTTAACTTTTGCAGGATATTTCTATTTTATCTATTGGTGGCAACTAAAAATTATTAACCAGCCTGACCAGGCAGTGGTGCAGTGGAAAAAGTGGTAGGCCTGGGATGCTGAGGGCCCAGGTTCCAAACCCTGAGGTCACTGGCTTGAGCAAGGGTCACTGGCTCGGCTGGAGCCCCCCAGTCAAGGCACATATGAAAAGCAATCAATGAACAACTAAGGTGCCACAACTATGAGTTTATGCTTTTCATCTCTCTCCCTTCCTGTCTGTCTCTGTCTGTCCCTCTCTCTCTCTCTTAAAAAAAATTAACCATTGTTTAGCATAGTTAATTAAAAATGTTCTTTGTAACAGTAATTCATTTATTTTTCTAACCCCAAACCAGTTTTAATATCTTGCTTTTAGGTACTAGGTTAATTTTGTATTTTATTATATTTTTTATTGTAAAGACTTCAAATGAATGAAATTGATTCTCGCCTATTGTGTCACCAGCAGATACTGATTATCAGCTGACCATGTGAGGCCCTTCTCTTATGAAATTTTATTTTCTTTTATTCCCTTTGTTCTCTGCTCCCAACCTTGTGCTCCATCTCCAACAGGCACTCATTCTGCCGTAACTGGTGGTATCTTCCTGATCCAACATGCATGTGCATGTGTGTGCACATATATACCATACACACACATGCACACCCATGTATATGTGATATACATATTTGTATACTGAATACAAATATAATGTGATTATTTGTGTGTTTTAACTTATACCAGTGATGGGCAATCTTTTGAGCTTGGTGTGTTAAAATTTGCCAAAAAACCGAGCATAACTCGGGTGGTGTGTCACTTCGAGAAAAACAACCTAACCGGAAGTCCCAGAACTAGACGCTTTGTGCCAAAGTTCTGTTGTTTTGGCCTACAGATTCCGGCACAGAGTGTCTACACTACAGCAAATGTTTTATCCTCGGCTACTGCACCTGGCCACACAGGAGACAAAGATGAAACGTCCTTCTCGGCATGCGGCCCCATACTTCTCTGGTATGCGGCCGCATGTGGCCACGTCATTGAAAATGGCTACGCGTGTCAGTGCTGACACACGTGTCATAGGTCCACCATCACGGACGTATACACTTAATATTGTTGCATAAATCTCTTATTTTTGATGTACGTGGGTGCTGCACGTGAAGGTCAGCCGTGCATGCGGGTTCTGGCGTCCCCACACAGAGAGTGCGCGTTGTGCAGACGTCTCCTGACGACGACTCTGGCTCTGCACCTCAACACCACAGGAAGCATCTGTCCACGGGCCACACGCTGCTCTTTGGCAGGAACGCCGGAGAACTTGTGCATGGATATTTCAGTGGTTACATTTCTTAGCATCCTCCTCAGAGATTTTGCTGTAAACACTGAAGCCGTCCCAGCCCTCCCATGTTACCCCCTTCACCACACAGTCTGTGAAAAGGGATGCCCTAAAGTTTCCATCACAGCGACTTTCAACCACTGTGCTGCAAGAATTTTTAAATCATGCAATACTTGCCTATTTAGTCAGGGGCACTGAGGTCCTTTCCCGCAGATTGTCAAATAAAACAATGACAACGGCCAGCACAATAACCATCTGCTGTGAATAAATCAAAATGATACCCATTTTTTTATTTTTAGTCAGATTGGCAAAAACTACATTTTTTGGTGTGCTGTCAAGCTTAAGTAATTAGTTTATGTGAGCCAGGAGATGAAGAAGTTTGAAAATTGCTGCTCTAGCACATATCTTTTCTCCACATGGTATTTTTATAAATAAAAACAACCGCTCATTTCTCACATTATTATTTATATGGAATTATCTTGACATCTGGCAAAATTAAGGGCAACTGTAAATCACTTCTCGGGGACGCCATGCTATGTAAACAGCAAGAATGGTAAATAGAAGAATTCACTAAGTAACATTAGCAAACATATTTACATTTAAAGGTTTCTCAAAAGGAGCTACTTACTTACCACAATGTGGAAATTAAAAAGCATCTCTGGGAATGTTACCACCCACCATTGGCGCTAAAACAGGAAAAGCATTCTGTCAGGCTGATTGTGATCAGCTCGCGCTTCCCCAAAGCTCCCAACGTGATGCTGTTTCCCTAGAAATGCCTCTTACAGTCGGGAGGGTTCTGCTGCTTTGCAGCGTACCCCCCGAGTTAAATATTTACTTGGCACAAGCTGGCAGGAGTCCCCAGGCCCGTGATCGGCAAGAAGGCATCAGCCCAAAGACAGCTGCTACTTTGGACTTGGGGAAAACCAAAAAAGAATAAAAATAAAGAGTAAAATTGAAAATGCTTTCAAAACTATATCTGGGAACTGAAACTTGGCTACTTAAAATAACTTAAGACTTGCCTGACCAGGCAGTGGTGCAGTGGATACAGCGTCGAACTGGGATGCGGATGACCCAGGTTTGAGACCCCTCAGCTTGAGGGCAGGCTTATCTGGTTTGAGCAAAAAGCTCACCAGCTTGGACCCAAAGTCACTGGATCAAGCAAGGGGTTACTCAGTCTGCTGAAGGCCCACAGTCAAGGCACATATGAGAAAGCAATCAATGAACAACTAATGTGTCGCAACGAAAAACTGATGATTGATGCTCATCTCTCTCCGTTCCTGTCTATCTGTCCTTACTTATCCCTCTCTCTGACTCTCTCTCTGTCCCTGTAAAATAAATAAATAAATAAATGATTTAAGACTCAAATAGGGAAAGGAGCTGAGTGGGGTTGCTGGCCTATTGACGGGGGGTCAGGGGAGGACACTCCCACTCCGCAGCCCTCATGCCCCCTTTCACCTGCATCTCAGTCCTGTCATCGTGGTTTGAAATTAAACCAGTCAAACTGAGTATCTGGTTTCAAGTACATATGTTCAAATGGGAATATGCTAGAACTTAGCTGTCAAATTTTTTTTAAAAGCACAAACAAGACGTATTTTCATTAAACAGAGAACCCTGGCTCCTTGGGGCTATCCAGTCCCCGAGGGACCGTCCTTGGAAGCCCTGCGTCCTTGTTTGACATGCATCTCGTGTGACTGAAGCTCGTAGACCCGTAATCATGCCTGCTGGTTTCAGATGGGCCTCAACGTCCGAAGAGCACAGTTCTCTGTTTCCAACTCTGCAAGCTGAATGTTGGATGCTGCTCCCCTTTGTGGGGCAGCTGGAACCATAAGCCTGCAGACTGCCTCCTCCTGCTCCCCAGGTGAGGTGGGTGCCTGGTGACCCCTCCCATCGGAAGGCCTCGCCATGCACTCTTGCCCGCCCCTCTGATTACTCTGAAGACAATGCCCTGCATCTTTAATGGCTTCAAGCTTCAATTCTTGGCTCCCAGCATCATTAGCCTGGAAATGCCAACACTTGTTTCTGCTGCCTTGTAAAAGGCACTGAAAGGCCCCCTTTCTTCCTCTCACTATTGTAAAGGGCAGGGCACCCGAGTAAATGGCCGAGCATCGTGAAGTCCAGCACCATGGAGAGCGGCCAGGTTTCTGCTGTGTCCCGGCCCCGCCTTGCCCTGTCCTGGCTGGCTTCCTTCACACTGACTGGTCAAGCTTCCAAACTCTGCTTTAATCCCAGAAATGACTCTCTTCCAGAGAAATAAGACAATCATGCAGAACGCGCCGTGAACTCCTAACGGAATGTGGAGGATGGGCACATGAGATGTACACAGATCTAACCGCCCAACCCACAACAAGCATTAAAGAAGGAAACCGTGACAGTTTTCCAGGGACACCCAGTGCTCTGATCTGGCGCTGCCCTGGCCTCTGAATGACGCCTTCTCTCCACTGGGGGAGGCCAACAGGCTGCTCTTTCGTGCGAGAAAATCTTACTTTTCATATTTGGGAATGGGGTTAAAACCCCCATGTCTGACAAAATATGATACCTAAAGGCTGTCACTTGTGTGCTGAGAACACGTGGGATGCCTGCTGTCTCAGACCGTCGGGGACCTCAGCCTGGGTTTCTGGGTGTCTGTGCTTCAGTGCAGGCTCTGGTAGCGTCTTCCCAGAGCTCGGTCCACCCTTCAGAAAACCCTGTAAACTGCCCCCCTCCACCCCACCCCACCCCCGGGAAGCACTGCCCACCCTGTAACCTGCCCCCCTCCACCCCACCCCACCCCCGGGAAGCACTGCCCACCCTGTAACCTGCCCCCCTCCACCCCACCCCATCCCCGGGAAGCACTGCCCACCCTTCAGGACTCAGGTCACGAGTGCCCTGAAGTCCCTCCTTAGTATTAATATTTAAAACCAAGCACCGTCCCTCTGTCCCTACCTCTAACCCCTCACCAGGAGGACACACGTGTAGAATGTATATGTTTTACCTGTGTGTGGAAGTGTGAGGTTTGATACCATTTAAATGCCCTTGGGGGAGAGTTTCTGTTTAAAGAAATGCTATGAGACTGTTAATATGAAGAAAATGTCATTTCCTTTCTTTGCCCTTTGGGGAAACTTAGGGTTTTCTGACCGGGGGTTGACGGACAACAGCATGTTTTGCTGGGAATTGTATGAACCAAGCTGCTGATTGATCATTACCAGCATCTTCCAGTCCTGCCGTGTCGTTTGCAGACACTGTAAAAAGTTAACCCCAGCCAGGTGGCATGAAACAACATGAAAGCATTTTCTCAGGGTTCTGGAGTCCCGAAGTCTGAAATCTGTGTCGCTGGGCTAAAGTCAAAGTGCTGATTGGAAAGACTGATTCTGGTCCCGCCAGGTTCTGGTGGCCTCAGGTGTCCCCAAGCGGGGGTAATGTCCCTCCAGTCTCCACCTCCAACCAGGGCCTCCCCACTTTCTTCTGCCTTCTCTACCTGGACCTGTGGTCTCATTGGGCCACCAGGACCTCTGGCTCAGGAACCGTAACTGGATCCTCTGTGTGCAGTCCCGCAGAGGGAGGCCCTCACAGGCACTGGGCACCGCGGCACAGAAGTCTTTAGAACATTTTTTCTTCCATCTTCCTGCCGTGTGTGCGTGCCTCTCAGAGTCACAGACACAGGCAGCCATTCTGAGAGACGCACATCCTGGGTCTCCTGGGCCACTCCCAGGTGTGCGGCAGCGACAGGTTCGGCCACTGAAAGCCTAGAGTGCCCACAGTGAGCTCAAAGTGGGAAAACCCTTCAGGGATGTGTCAAACAGTGCGTGCGGGTCCCTGTCTATCTGTATGTGAGGTGGATGCTCCCGCACACAGGACAACTTCCCTGACCACAAGCAGGGCAGCCTTGGGCGACCCTCATGCTGGCTCCCAGGCCCAGGCCCATCCCAGGAACAATGTTTTAAATACACATGCCACTTAAATTCTTTCCCAGCCCCTTCCGACTTTCAGATGCAAACCCGGACCTGGCCTGGGGAATGGGCAGTTTCTCAAGGATGGGAACACACCCCATGAAATGCAGACAGAGGGACAAGGCCCCTGTCCCAGACCTGGAGGCAGGAGCCAAACTCCAGCAGTAACAACACATGACTGCCCATCTGTGTTGGGTGCTGACCCGGTCTCATCTCGGGCTGCCATCCTGCAGGGACCCTCCCAAAACTCCATCCTCGCCGTTTCTCCCACTGCACCTGCCAGGAGTGCCTGAGCCCAGCAACAGATCATCCTCAGCAGCCTGTGCCGTGTGACGGATGTCTGTGCACTGTGCCTGTGCCTGAAACCCCACCGGGACACGCAAGTCACATGCAGGAAACTATATTCTTTAGAAAAGATGCCACTACAGATGGAATATTCATGTTTAGAGCTTCCTTGGAGAATCAATCATCTCTGTTCTGCACGTGGATGAATCAGAGCTAAAGGCTAATAATAGAATCACGGGGCTGTGCTCAGACACGAGGCCATGGATCAGACAGAGAGAGTCTGTGAGCCGTTCATCTTTGATCAATGCCTGCGTCTCACAGGAGGGGGAGGCTGCAGGGAATTTTTATGCAAATCCAGTTCTGATAGAGAATTGTCTACAAAATCCAATAACAAATATAATTTTGTGAAATGCCTTTAAATTGGGTTTTATGGAAGCTTGCGGAAAAATGATTTCCTTTCAGAACTAAACAAAGGTAGAAAAAAGACAAGGAAGTCTTTTGTTTTCCTGTCCAAACACATGGGACAAATTCCGCTCAGTTTGTTTGTCCAACCCCCCTCCCCCAGAGTTAAGTGAATAGGCATTTTAAGAACATACTTGTAAAAGGGGGCTTATTTTTATGAAGAGTGGACTCTCATGGTCCCGTGACTTTTCCTGCTGCGGGCAGTGGGGCCTCATTTTGACATCCTCGACAGATCTGAGTCAGTGCTCCATTTTCAAAAATCAAAAACCTTTGTTTCTCCTCTTTAGGCAAGAGAAGAGGGCACGTATGCAGAGACAGACACACACAACTGCCTGTTACAAAAGCCAGTTTCCCTGTCAGGCACTGTTATTTGCACAGAACAAACTCACAGGTGCAGAGGGATGTTCGGAAGTCTCCTGACTTCCCTCAGAAGGGAGCTCGGCCATTTCCACATCCCCAGTGAGGTGATCCACCACCTCATCACTCTGACAAGGTGTTCACCAGACACACATGTCCACCGAGGCAGCTGCACACTTTCAAAATCAATCACACCTTTTTCTTACAGACGATAAAACTCAGGTTTGCCACCACTGTTTCTGTCCTCTGTACGGGGCCCCTCCTTGCAGTCTCTGCATAGCTCATTCCAGGGTGAGCTGCCTTTCCTGACAGAAGCCTGGCTGGAGGTCAAGGTCACACCCTGGGCGTCCTGTTAGGTCTGACTCTAGTCCACGTCCCTCTATTGATTCCTTGTGCTTGTGGTGCTGGGTCACAGCACACACAGCCAAAGCTTCCTGCTCTTCCCCCTTTTCTCTCTCTCCTCTCTCTGAAATCAATCAATAAACTCTTTTTTAAAAAAAGAATATTGTCACCCTGGTCTGTTGGCTCAGTGGTAGAGTGTTGGCCGGGTGTGTGGAAGTCCTAGATTTAATTCCTGGTAAGGGTACACAGGAGAAGCATCCATCTGCTTCTTCACCCTTCCCCCCTTTCTTCCCCTCCTGCAGCCATTACTACATTGGAGCAAAGTTGGCCCAGGCACTGAGGATGGCTCTATGGCCTCCACATCAGGTGCTAGAATGGCTCTGGTTGCAATGGAGCAACAGCCCAGATGGGCATAGCATCGCCCCCTGGTGGGCATGCCGGGTGGATCCCAGTCAGGCACATGCGGGAGTCTGCAATAAAAAATAAATAAAAATAATATTGCTTCCTTCAATCCAAAAAATAGTATATTCTCCCATTTATCTAGGTCCTCATTTACTCCTCTCAACAATCTTTCAATATTTTGGCATAGAGACCTTGTTTACACATTCCTTAGATATTCAGTCATTCTTGATGCTAGGGTAAATGGTACCATTTTAGAAAGTTGCTCCCTTTTAGGTAATTCCTGGTAAATAAGACAGGTTTGTCCATATTGAATTATATTCAGTGAGCCTGTCTAACCCATCTGTTCAATCCAATAATTTATAGAATATTTCTTTCATAAACATGGTACCTGTAGAACAGACACATTTGTGTCTTTATTTCAAATATCCTTACCATTTATTTATTTGACTTATTTCACTGACAAGAAAATTTTATGAAATGTGTTGGCTACAAATACCAATGACAAATACCTTTGTCTCATTCTTACTGCACACAGGTCTCCACACACCGACCTTTCCAAGGTACTTGGATATAAAATATTTTTAATAAGAAATCAATATAGAGTTTTATCAAATGCTATTTTATTTAATTAGATGATTAAAATTTTTTTCTTAATATGGAATATTACATTTATTGATTGTATAATTAAAAACCTTAGTTTGGATTTACTTATTCTTTTATATACCAAATGATCTACCTTACCCATATTTGTCTGGCATATCTGTACCTATGCTTAGGGCGCAAATTAGTAAATGATCTGTATTCCTCTTTTTGGAGACTATGGGTGTCCTGAAACCATTAGATAAAATCTATCATCTTGCGTTCTCTTGACAAGTTCATATACAATTGGTTATTTCTTTAGTAAAACTTTCATCTCATCTACCAGTGAAATCATCTGACCCAGGAGTCCACGAGGCAGGGAGACTTTAATAACACTTTCCATGTCTTTAAGAGATTTGGGCCCATTTCATTTCCTGTTTCTTCTCGTATCATCTTGATGCATTGTGTCTTCCTGTGAAATTACTCATTTTGTTCAAATTTTCAAACAACTGGCTTAAATTTCTTTATAACTTTCTCTTACAATGCTCGTATCTTTGTCTCCTGGTCACTGGAGAGCACACCGAAAGCAGCACCCGTCTCAGGCTTTATTCATGGAGCAGTCTCCAGGGAAGCTCTAGGGCAGAGGGCACCAAACAGGGCAGCACAGAACCTGGAGCCTGCAACCTGCAGCTGGAATGACCACCACACAGAGCCCAACTCCCACCCAGACAGACAAACATTTCACTTACCACATTTTTCGCTCCATAAGACACAACTGACCATAAGACACACCTACGGTTTTACGGAGGAAAATAAGAAAAACAACATTCTAGGGCAAGATGGAGATGGAGTAGGCGGACGTATCAACTTCCAGTTCCCAGAACCAAAGTGGATTATAACTTGATTTTAAGAACCATCATCTGGATAAACCAATGTTGAACTGGACTGAGAGGATTCTTCAACTGGGGAACACTGAAGAAGCAACATTGAAACTGGTAGGAAAAGCAAAAATGCAGAAAGGGCTGCCCAGCTCCTCAGAGCAAAAGGCAGCTCGGAGAGACTTGTATGGCAGGAAGAGAGGCCAGCAAAAGGGTAGGGAACTGGGTCCCAGCAACAAAGCCCCAGCCTACAACCCCAGAACCTAGAAGAGGCGTATGGACAGTATTTAGCTGGGAAACAGGTTAGGATACTGTTTGTGAGAAAGAGACAGTTGTCTCAGACCCAGGATTCTTCTTAAAGGGACAGCGCACAAAACCTCTCTCACAACCACTCACCCGGAACTCCATGAGATGGGTAGAAAGGAGAGGACCAGAGCAGCGGGAAGAGAGTGTGGTCTGGAAGGCACAGGGAGAAAAGCTTTAAGGGACAGCAACCCTATCCCCTGGGCTGAGTCACTCCACAAATCTGAAACAATATTTCCCCTGGAACCAGCAAGGGGAAGTGGGACACCAGACAAACAGGCTCCCCTGCAGCAATTAGAGCAGTCGCTTAGAAGGAGGGATCTTTCAGGACTACAGTATGGAGTGTTAGGGTCTGAGCTGCCTTGCCCCCACCCACACTGCTGAGGACTTGCTGGAGGGCAGGCAGCAGGATGCGGAAGCACGGTTAAGATGGCGGGGGCAGAGGCCGAGCCTGCCCGCATCAGCTCGGTCTAGCCCAGCAAGAGTGAAGGGGACGTGGGAAAGTGATCTGGCGATTGCAGGCCGCCTGCTAACCCACCTGTGGGGGCAAAGCGGGAGCCCGGAATGGGCAGAGATCTGCCGCTGGACAGGGGCGAGCAGGCGTGCAGCTTCACCTGGCCTCCGAGGCTTGAAATCCTGCACGAACGAGCTGTGCCTGCGGAGGTGGGGCAGAAGTCCAGGCTTGCAGTTGAGCACACACCAGCAGCCGGCTAAGGAGCCGAGGTTGACGGGGGCAGGGCAGAAGCCAGGCTGGGCCGAGGAGCTGAGGTTGGCGGGGGTGGGGCAGAAGCCTAGCTCACAGCTGAGCACACCAGAAGCCCCTCCCAGCCGGAGGAACCTGCTGACAGGGACCCGCAGCTGAGCAAAAGTGCTCATAATAGCCCAGGCTTGTGGCCCGAGTGATGTGTGCAATCCCACCCGTAGGAGAGAAACAAACGCCGAGACCGGCTGAGGCTTATAGAGCCTGGCACAAGAACACAGCCCTTCCCACAGAACCGAGGCAGAAACTGCAGAAACAGCCACAGCTGCTGGCACTGGCAACACCCATACCCAACCACCCTAGGCATTGGCAGACAGTGAGGTGGCCCACAGACAGACCACACCTAGGGAACATAGAGGCAACACCCATTGGACTCCAGTAGCAAAACCCTTCTTACACACAAAATGGGCAGGCAGAGAAATGCAACCTAAATGAATCAAGAGAAATCCCCAGAGAAGGACCTGAATGAATCAGATATAACCAAACTACCTGATGCAGAGTTTAAATAATGATAGGATGTTCAAAGAGCTAAGAGCAACAATGGATAGTCATTTTGAACACCTAAATAGATAGCAAGTATAAAAAAGGAAATTGAAATAATAAAAAAAATCAGACAGAAATGACAACTACAGTATCAGAACTGAAGATCACAATGGAAGGAATTAAAAGCAGGATGGATGGCCTGACCAGGTGGTGGTGCAGTGGATAGACCATTGGACTGGGATGCAGAAGACCCAGGTTCGAGACCCCAAGCTTGCCAGCTTGAGCGCAGGCCCATCTGGCTTGAGCAAAATGCTCGTCAGCTTGGACCCAAGGTCACTGGCTCCAGCAAGGGGTTGCTTTGTGTGCTGAAGGCCCGCAGACAAGGCATATGTGAGAAAGCAATCAATGAACAACTAAGGTGTTGCGACGGCAATGAAAACTAATGATTGATGCTTCTCACCTCTCTCCATTCCTGTCTGTCTGTCCCCATCTATCCCTCTCTCTGACTCTCTCTCTGTCTCCGTAAAAAAAAAGACTAGAAAACGTTTCACACGTTCAAGAAGCACAGAGAACTCCATTAAAAAGAAAACCAAAGAAATCTACACCAAGACACATCATAGTTAAAATACCAAAGCTAAGTGATAAAGAGAAAAATTTAAAAGCTGCTCGAGAAAAAAAGGCTATCACCTACAAAGGAGCCCCTATAAGGATGACACCTGACTTCTCAACAGAAACACTTGAGGCCAGAAGGGAATGGCAAGATATAATCAAAGTAATGCAGAACCAGAACCTACAACCAAGACTACTTTATCCAGCAAGGCTAACGTTTAATATTGAAGGAGAAATAAAGAGCTTCCCAGACAAAAAAAATACCTCAAGGAATTCATTAAAACCAAACCAATTCTGCAAGAGATGCTAAGCGGCCTGTTGTGAACAGTTCAAAGGGGGAAAGGAATAGAGCAAAAGAAGAATACAGCTTTAAAGAATAAAATGGCAATAAACAACTACATATCAATAATAACCTTAAATGTAAATGGATTAAATGATCCAATCAAAAGACATAGGGTAGCTGCGTGGATAAACAAACAGGACCCATACATATGCTGTCTACAAGAGACAAACCTTAAAACAAAAGATGCACATAGACTGAAGGTAAAAGGGTGGAAAAAAATATTTTATGCAAATGGAAATTAAAAATAAAGCCTGGGTAGCAATACTTATATCTGACAAAAAGGACTTTAAAACAAAGGCTGTAGTAAGAGATAAAGAAGGTCACTACATAATGATAAAGGGAACAATTCAACAGGAAGATATAACCATTATAAATATCTACACACCAAACATAGGAGCTCCGACATACATAAAGCAGACTTTGATGGATATAAAGGGCGAGATCAACAGCAATACTATATAATAGTAGAGGATTTCAATACCCCACTAACATCACTGGATAGATCCTCAAGAAAGAAAATTAACAAAGAAATAGCAGACTTAAAGGATACACTAGATCAACTCAATTTAATAGATATCTTCAGAACTTTTCACCCTAAAGCAACAGAATATACATTCTTTTCAAGCACTCATGGTACATTCTCTAGGATAGACCACATGTTAGGACACAAAAGTGGTCTCAACAAATTTAAGAAGATTGAAATCATATCAAGCATTTTCTTTGATCATAATGGCATGAAACTAGAAATTAACCATGAAAGAAAAACTGAAAAACACTCACTTGAAAACTAAATAGCATATTACTAAATAATGGATGGATTAACAATGAGATCAAAGAAGAAATAAAAAAGTTTCTAGAAATGAATGATAATGAGCATACATCAACTCAAAATTTATGGGACATAGCAAACGGAGTACTGAGAAGAAAGTTCATAGCACTACAGGCATACCATGAGAAGCTAGACAAAGCTCAAATAAGCAACCTGACCCTGCAGCTAAAAGAACTAGAAAAACAACGGCAAATAAAGCCCAGGACTAGTAGAAGGAAGGAAATAATAAAGATCAGAGCAGAAATAAATGACGTAGAGGCTAAGGAAACAATACAGAGGATCAATGAAACCAGAAGCTCATTCTTTGAAAAGGTAAACAAGATCCATAAACCTTTAACTAGACTCACCAAGAAAAAAAGAGAAAGGACTCAAATAAATAAAATTAGAAAGGAGAGTGGAGAAATAACTGACACAACAGAAATACAAAGAATTATAAGAAAATACTATGAAGAACTCTATGCCAAAAAATTAGACAACCTAGATGAAATGGACAAATTTCTTGAATCATATAATCTTCCAAAAATCAACTGGAAGAATCAGAACACCTAGACAGACCAATTACAACAAATGAGATCTAAACAGTTATCAAAAAACTCCCAACAAAGAAAAGTCCTATGCCTGATGGCTTCACAAGTGAATTCTACCAAAAATTCAAAGAAGAACTAACTCCTATCCTTCTCAAGCTATTTCAAAAAATTCAAGAGGAAGGAAGACTTCTAAACTCATTTTATGAGGCGAGCATAATTCTGATCCCAAAATCAGGCAAAGACAACACAAAGAAAGAAAATTATAGACCAATATCCCTGATAAATTTAGATGCTAAAATTCTCAACAAAATATTAGCCAAGTGGATCCAGCAATATATGAAAAAAATTATATACCATGATTAAGTGGAATTTATTCTGGAGAGGCAAGGCTGGTTCAATATTCGCAAATCAATCAATGTGATTTATCACATAAACAAAAGGAAGGACAAAAATCACATGGTAATTTCAATAGATGCAGAAAAAGCATTTGATAAAATCCAGCACCCATTCATGATCAAAACTCTCAGTAAGGTGGGAATACAGGGAACATACTTTAACATGATAAAGGCCATCTATGACAAACCCACAGCAAATATCATACTAAATGGGCAAAAATTAAAAGAAATCCCCTTAAGATCAGGAACCAGGAGGGGTGGCCCCTTTCACCACTCTTATTCAACATAGTTCTGGAAGTCTTAGCCACAGCAATCAGACAAGAAGAAGAAATAAAAGGCATCCAAATTGGAAAAGAAGAAGTAAAACTATCATTATTTGCAGATTATATGATATTGTATATAGAAAACCCTAATGTCTCAGTCAAAAAACTACTGGTCCTAATAAATGAATTCAGCAAGGTGGCAGGATATAAAATTAATACTCAGAAATCAGAGGCATTTTTATATACCAACTATGAACTGTCAGAAAGAGAAATTAAGGAAACAATCCCCTTCACTATTGCAGCCAAAAAAATAAATTACCTAGGAATAAATTTAAGCAAGGGGGTTAAGGACTTGTACTCGGAAAATTATAAAACATTGATAAAAGAAATCAAGGAAGATACAAACAAGTGGAAGCATATACCATGCTCATGGTAAGGAAGAATAAACATCATTAAAATGTCTATACTACCCAAAGCAATTTATAAATTCAATGCAATACCAATTAAATTACCAATAACCTACTTCAAAGATTTAGAACACATATTCCAAAAATTTATATGGAACCAAAAAAGAACATGAAGAGCCTCAGCAATCTTAAAAAGAAAATATAAGCAGGAGGTATCACTCTTCCAGATATCAAGGTATACTACAAGGCCATTTTACTCAAGACAGCCTAGTACTGGCATAAGAACAGGCACATAGATCTATGGAAATGAACAGAGAACCCAGAAATAAACACACACCTTTATGGACAACTGATATTTGACAAAGGAGGAAAGAGCATACAAGGAAGTAAACAGAGCCTCTTTAACAAATGGTGTTGGGAAAATTGGACATCTACCTGCACATAAATGAAACTAGACCATCAACTTACATCATTCACAAAAACAAACTCAAAGTGGAAAAAGACTTAAATGTAAGCCGTGAAACCATAAGCATCCTAGAAGAAAACATAGGCAGTAAGCTCTCCGACATCTATCATAGCAGTATATTTGCTGATTTATCTCCATGGGCAAATGAAATAAAAGACAGGATAAACAAATGGGACTATATCAAACTAAAAAGTTTTTGCACAACTAAAGACAATAAGAACAGAATAAAAAGACAAACCACACAATGGGAGAACATATTTGACAATACATCTGATAAGGGGTTAATAACCAAAATTTATAAAGAACTTATAAAACTCAACACCAGGAAGACAAACAATCCAATCAAAAAATGGGCAAAAGAAATGAATAGAAATTTCTCCAAAGAGGACATACAGATGGCCAATAGGCATATGAAAAAATGCTCAACATCACTAATCATTAGAGAAATGCAAATTAAAACCACGATAATATATCACCTCACAGCAGTCAGAATGGCACTCATCAGCAAAACAACACAGAATAAATGCTGGCCAGGATGTGGAGAAAAGGGAACCCTCCTGCACTGCTGGTGGGAATGCAGACTGGTGCAACCACTGTGGAAAATAGTATGGAGATTCCTCAAAAAATTAAAAATCAAACTGCCTTTTGACCCAGCTATCCCACTTTTAGGAATATACCCTAAGAACACCATAGCACTGTTCGAAAAGAAGAAATGCGCCCCCATGTTCATGGCAGCGTTATTCACAATAGCGAAGATCTGGAAACAGCCCAAGTGTCCATCAGAGGACGAGTGGATTAAAAAGCTTTACTACATATATACTATGGAATACTACTCAGCCATAAGAAATGATGACATCGGATCATTTGTAACAACATGGATGGACCTTGATAACATTATACTGAGTGAAGTAAGTAAATCAGAAAAAACTAAACACTATATGAGTCCATACATAGATGGGACATAAAAATGAGACTCAGAGACATGGACAACAGTGTATGGGCTACCCGGGGGTAGGGGGATATGAGGGAGGAGGGAGGGAGTGGGGAGGAGCACAAATAAAAGCAGATAGAAGGTGATGGAGGACAATTTGACTTTAGGTGATGGGTATGCAATATAATCAAATGTCAAAATAACCTGGAAATATTTTCTCTGCACATATGTGCCCTGATTTTTCAATGTCACCCCATTAAAATAAATAAATAAATAAATAGAAAATAAAAAAAAAGAAAAACAACATTCTAAATCAAATGATGTGTTAAAATATTTAATAAAATACCATATCTTTCGTTCCATAGACGCACGGGCAATTTCCCCTCCACTTCTGGGGAAAAAATTTGCATTTTATCAAGCGAAAAATAGGGTACTTGTGTCTGTTCCTGTGGTTGGACACAGCATGTCTATTGTTTGGAAAGGATGATGAGAGTGCTGAAGAACCAAACAAAGAAACCATCTGGAGAGACAAAGCACACCTCAGACCACACTCAGACAGGGCCACAGGGGTTTGGGAAGTAATGGAAAGGGTATGTAAATGAACTAAGATAAATCTATTAAGAGCTCTCACAAAAATGCAAATGCCACATTCAAGAACAGTTCAGTGATGCAAGCAGAGAGATGAAAACTCTAAGAAACAAACAAACAAAAATGCTTGAATCAAAAACATTCACATGGGATGTAGAAACCTTTGAAAGCTCATAGCCAGAATGGGACAGTAGAAGAGAGTCAATGGCCATCTGCTATTTAGATAATTTCTTTAAATCAGGGATTGGGAACCTTTTTGGCTGAGAGAGCTATGAACGCCACATATTTTAAAGTGTAATTCTGTGAGAGCTATACAATATGTTTAACACTAAATAAAAGTAAATGTGTGCATTTTATGTAAGACCAACACTTTTAAAGTACAATACGTCTCTGAATTATTTTTTAATAACGTTGTTATGCTGTTGTGAACCAATGATGAATAAAGTACTTCTTACCATTAATGCGACTTCTGGTGCTGCATGGTTTTGTTGATGGCTTTGTAGTCTGGTTGATATGTGGTGAGGTTAAGCTTCATGCAGGCGTTGAGACTTCCATCCGTTAAATGTGATTGTAGGTTGGTCTTAATGTTCTTTAGATGTGAGAAAGACTGCTCACATGCATACGTAGAGCCAAACATTGTCAGTACAGAAATACTTACATACTGCAGTGTGTGGTATGTGACAGGAAGTGCGTTCCAAGTTTTGATAATCAGCTAGTCCTCAGGTTGAAGTTTTTTCATTTCTCCCCACTGGTGTTTGCTCACCAAATTTGCTTGCTGTCCTGCAAATCCTTCCAAATCTTCATTCAGTGACTTGAACTTATTCACCTACATGTCTGAGGGCTTCAGGTCAGCAGCTTGTAGCTCAAATCTCTTACAGAGACACCAGGGATATAACTCAGGTTGGCGCTGTCCACTGCACACTCGTGTGGATGGGTGATGAACTTAACAAGACGAGTGTGCTCACAAATTTCTCCAAAGCGCGCTTTGAATGACTGCTGGAGATTAGATGTGAAGCCCGCTAGCTGCTAGAGAGCAAGATGTTGAGCAGGGTCACTTGCTGTGCTTGCATCTTTAAACTCTCCCAGTTTTTCAAAGTGTAGTAAATGACCTGTTTCAATGTCAGCGGTGATGAAGAGTTCCAGCCTGTTTTCAAATGCAAACACTGTTTGTTGAAGAAATAAGATTGTATTTTCAACGCCTTGCATTTTCACATTGATCTGGTTCAGATGTTCAGTCATGTCCACGAGATAGTAGAACTTCAGGAGCCACTCAGTGTTAGCTAATTCAGGATGCTCGACATTTTTCATTTCAAGAAAAGTCCGGATTTTGCTCAGATAAGCCACGAAATGGCTGAGCACCTTCTCTCTTGACAACCAACGCACAGTGCTGTGCAAAAGCAGACCAGGATAATTATTCCCAACTTCATCCAGTGTTTTAAACTGGCGATCATTTAAAGCAAGTGTAGGGAACCTATGGCTCACAAGCCAGATGTCATTCTTTTGATGCCCGCATCAGGCTAGCAAAGAAATCTTTAATAAAAAATAAAAATAATAACGTTAAAAATATAAAACATTCTCATGTATTACAATCCATTCATTTCCTACCGCTCATGTTCATGGTTGCTGGTGACTGGAGTCAATTACAGCTGTCCTCTGGGACAACACCAAAGTTTTATTGGATAATGTGTAACGTACACGAGTCGTTCTGAGGTCAGGAAGTAAAGTTCCCTCCTTTTAATCAAGTAGTCAGCTACCTAAGTGCAGAAACCCTTTTGACGAAGAAGATGGCTACAAGAAAAGAAGATGAGTATCGTACTTTTCAGCAGGAATGGACAGAGGAATTTGCCTTTGTGGAGAGAGCAGGTTCTGCAATGTGTCTAATATACAATGATAAAATTGCACTGATGAAACGGTCAAATATAAAGCAGCACTTTGACACATGCCATACATGCTACATTTGCATCGAAATATCCAGCGGGGAACAACAGGAAGAAAGAATGTCAAGAGCTACTCTGTAGAGTACAAGCTAGTCAGCAGCAACTCCGTGTTTGGACCCAATAAGGTGACTGGAATTTGGCTAGCCTTGCTGGTGCTTTAGCAATTGTGAGAAACGAAAAGCCATTCACAGATGGAAAGTATGCCAAAACATTCATGCTTGATGTTGCCAGTAAACTATTTGACGACTTTCTGAATAAAGACAAGATAATCAAACAAATAAAAGATATGCCTCTGTCGGCAAAAACTGTTCACAATCATACCATCATGATGGCAAATCAAATTGAGGCAACACAAGTGAAGGACATAAATGCAGCACCATTCTTTTCTCTCACTTTGGATGAGTCAACAGATGTAAGGCATTTATCCCAGTTCAGCGTGATTGCAAGGCATGCTGTCGGTGACACACTACGTGAGGAAAGTCTTGTTGTTATGCCTATAAAAGAGACAACAAGAGGGGAGGATTTAGTCCAGTCTTTCACTGAGTTCACTAAAGAAAAAAATCTACCAATAGATAAATTTATTTCGGTGTGTACTGATGGTGCTCCATGCATGGTGGGGAAAAACAGAGAATTCATAGCGCTTCTTTGTGAACATGAAGAGACCCATCCTAAGTTTTCACTGCATTCTACATCAGGAGGCGCTTTGTGCTCAGATGTGTGGGGAGCAGCTTGGTGAGGTGATGCCGCTGGTCATTTGGGTGGTCAACTTTGTTGTTGCCCAAGCTTTAAATGATCGCCAGTTTAAAACACTGCTGGATGAAGTTGGGAATAATTATCATGGTCTGCTTTTGCACAGCACTGTGCATTGGTTGTCAAAAGGGAAGGTGTTCAGCCATTTCGCAGCTTGTCTGAGCAAAATCCGGACTTTTCTAGAAATGAAAAATGTCGAGCATCCTGAGTTAGCTAACACTGAGTGGCTCCTGAAGTTCTACTATCTCGTGGACACGACAGAACATCTGAACCAGATCAATGTGAAAATGCAAGGAGTTGAAAATACAGTCTTACTTCTTCAACAAGCAGTGTTTGCATTTGAAAACAGGCTGGAACTCTTCATCACCCACATTGAAACAGGTCATTTACTACACTTTGAAAAACTGGGAGAGTTTAAAGATGCAAGCACAGCAAGTGACTCTGCTCAACATCTTGCTCTCCAGCAGCTAGCGGGCTTCACATCTAATCTCCTGCAGTCATTCAGTGTGCTTTGGAGAAATTTGTGAGTGCACTCATCTTTTTAAGTTCATTACCCATCCACACGAGTGTGCAGTGGACAGCGCCGACCTGAGTTACATCCCTGGTATTTCTGTAAGAGATTTGAGCTACAAGCTGCTGACCTGAAGCTCTCAGACATGTGGGTGAATAAGTTCTAGTCACTTAATGAAGATTTGGAAAGACTTGCACGACAGCAAGCAGAGTTGGCGAGCAAACACAAGTATGGAGAAATAAAAAAACTTCAACCCACGGAGCAGCTGATTGTCAAAACTTGGAACGCACTTCCCGTCACATACCACATACTGCAACGTGTGAGTATTGCTGTACTGACAATGTTTGGCTCTACGTATGCATGTGAGCAGTCTTTCTCACATCTAAAGAACGTTAAGACCAACTTACATTCATGTTTAACGGATGGAAGTCTCAACGCCTGCATGAAGCTTAACCTCACTACTTATCAACCAGACTACAAAGCCATCAGCAAAACCATGCAGCACCAGAAGTCACATTAATGGTAAGAAGTACTTTATTCATCACTGGTTCGCAACAGCATAACAACGTTATTAAAAAGAATTCAGAGACTTATTGTACTTTAAAAGTGTTGGTCATATTTAAAATGCACACATTTACTTGTATTTAGTGTTAAACATATTGTATGGCTCTCAAGGGATTACATTTTCAAGTTTGTGGCATTCATGGCTCTCTCAGCCAAAAAGATTCTTGACCCCTGATTTAAAGCTTGGGCAACAACAAAGTTGACCACCCGAATGACCAGTGACATCAACTCACCAAGCTGCTCGCCACACATCAGAGCACAAAGCGTCTCCCGATGTAGGATGCAGTGAAAACTTAGAATGGGTCTCTTTTCATGTTCATGAAGAAGCACTATGAATCCCTGTTTTTCCCCACCATGCACGGAGCACCATCATCAAAATCAGTACACACCAAAATAAGAGTATCCATGGGTAGATTTTTGTCTTTAGAGAACTCAGTGAAAGACTGGACTAAATCCTCCCCTCTTGTTGTCTCTTTCATAGGCAAAACAGCAAGATATTCCTCACGTAGTGTGTCATCGACAGCATACCTTGCAATCATGCTGAACTGGGATAAATGGCTTATGTCTGTTGACTCATCCAAAGTGAGAGAAAAGAATGGTGCTGCATTTATGTCCTTCACTTGTGTTGCCTCAATTTGATTTGCCATCATTATGGTACGATCGTGAACAGTTCTTGCCGACAGAGGCATATCTTTTATTTGTTTGATTATCTCGTCTTTATCTGAAAAGTTGTCAAATAGTTCACTGGCAACATCAATCATGAATGTCTTGGCATACTTTCCATCTGTGAATGGCTTTCCATTTCTCACAATTGCTAAAGCACCAGCAAGGCTAGCCAAATTCCAGTCACCTTGTTGGGTCCAAACACTGAGTTGCTGCTGACTAGCTTGTACTCTACAGAGTAGCTCTTGACATGCTTTCTTCCTGCTGTACCCCACTGGATATTTCGATGCAAATGTATTATGATGTGTGTCGAAGTGCCACTTTATATTTGACGTTTCATCAATGCAATTTTATCATTGTATATTAGACACATTGCAGAACCTGCTCTCTCACAATGGCGAATTCCTCTGTCCATTCCTGCTGAAAAGTACGATACTCATCTTCTTTTCTTTTAGCCATCTTCTTCGTCAAAAGGGTTTCTGCACTTAGGTAGCTGACTACTTGATTAAAAGGAGGGAACTTTACTTCATGACCTCACAACGACCCGTTTATGTTACGCATTATCCAATAAAAATTTGGTGTTGTTCTGGAGGACAGCTGTGATTGGCTCTAGCCACCTGCAACCATGAACCTGAGTGGTAGGAAATGAATGGATTGTAATACACGAGAATGTTTTATATTTTTAACATTATTATTTTTTTATTAAAGATTTGTCTGCGAGCTAGATGCAGCCATCAAAAGAGCCATATCTGGCTCGCGAGCCATTGTTTCCCGACCCCTGTTTTAAATTATCCAATTACTCATATAGTTAAATTCCACAAAATATCATTCAATTGCTTTATAGCATTAAAAGTCACTTAGTTTTACCACATAATTACCTACGTCCATAGTTTTTATGTCTTTCATTATAAATATGTTCCCATGTGGGCTCACGTTCTTTCTGCTTGAAGAACGTTACCTTTATTTCTTTTCATTAAAGACCAATGATGACATCCTCTCACTTGGTTTGTCTCTAATTGGCTAATCTTTCCTTCCTAAGTTCTAGGAGATTTTCTCAGAGTACAGAGTTCAGGGTCAGTATCTATTTCTCCCGGCACTTTACAAATGTGATTCCCTGGTCATCAATTCTGTTATTACCACTGGGAAACCAGCCATAGGTGCTCTAAGTGCTCCTTGAAAAATTATGTGTCTGCTCCATTTTCTGCTGTAAATGCTCACTTACTTTTCCTTTTCCTTCACAGGGCTGCAGAGCATCGAGGATGAGTTTTCTATTTATTTACATTCTTCAGGTTCGATAGCCCATCTCATCTTGATGGCTTTGATGGGTATATCGTGTTTTGAAACACTAGTCCCCTTTCTTTAAATATATTTTTGCCCTTTTCTCTCCCGGACACCAAACACAAGGTCAGGACCTCCACGATTTTACAGTTATTATTGTGTATGCAAATTGTCCATCTCTTGCATTCTTCTTTGTCTCTGTGTGGAGACTAAAATGTTTTCTTCTGGTTCAATGCCAGCACCCAACTCTCTCAGGCACCATACGCTCCAATCAGCTCATCTGGTTAAACTCTTAATTTAAAAAATTGTTGTCACCAGAATTTCCAAACTTTATTCTTTCAGTTTCCAGTTGAAACTCTCCATCTTGTCAACTAATGTCTTGAACATATTTTATTTTTTTCTAAATGTCCCGTAGCCACCAGTATCTGAAGGTCCAGATGTTTGATTGAAATTATGGTTACATTTCTTGATTTTAGGCCGTTCATATCTCCTGTGTGCTTCAAAACATCTGAGTGAGTAACATACAATGTATGTAGGTGATTTTAGAGAAAACCTGGGTCCCAGGGGCCACTGCCTTTCCCCAAAGTGGAGTCACTTGGAACTGGCAGGTGTCTTGTCCTGCAGGACTTGGTTGTGGGTGACCCTACGGTGGGGTCTTTGCATGAAGCCACCCTCCTGCTCACCTGGCATCTGGGGCGCCTTCTCATTGATGGGTCCTTGAGTTCAAATTTGTGTCTTCTACATTCCTGAAGATTTAAATATTATTTTCTGGATGTCTCAACCATTTTAACTAGTTTTTACTGAGTCTCTCCGTCTGTCCGTGACTCCTGTGTCCCTATCCTCCCGCGTCTGTCCCTCTCGGAGACCTCAGTGTGTCCAGCCCTCACTGCCTGTGAAGTACAGGCGTCTCTCAAACTTCAGGTTCTGTCTGGCACTCATGCGGTTTTCTAGTTGTTTCTGATGCAAAGATGTGTCTACAGTGAGCACCCTTGGGGTTGGTGCACCTGC
This sequence comes from Rhynchonycteris naso, assembly GCA_037038555.1. Lineage (NCBI taxonomy): Eukaryota > Metazoa > Chordata > Mammalia > Chiroptera > Emballonuridae > Rhynchonycteris > Rhynchonycteris naso. The sequence continues at coordinate 110,720,175 of CM073001.1, forward strand.
GCTGGGAGCACCTGGGACACTGTACAGGGCAGTGGCATGAGGCCCCACGCGCCCGCGGCTGGCTCCCCGCCCTCCTGCCTGCAGCTCAGCAGGGCTCGCAGGGACATGTCCACAGGGCTCCCAGGGGCGGGTCCATGGGCTCCGCCTGACCTGCGACCTCGCACCTCCCCAGCCAGCTCCGTGGTCAGTGTGGACCTGGCCGCTGCTCCCCCACCCCGACCTTGCAGGCTGTCCGGGAACACGTGTGGGGGCCCCCCGACCCATGAGGTGGCCCGGCACTCCTGTGTCTGTGCTCCTCCGATGGTGGCGAAGCCGGCAAGTCAAAGAGAATCCTTGTAAAATGGTGAACATTTTTTTGTGATAGATTTAAAGAAAAAAAAGATAGTAATTATGTTATAAAACTAGTCCTGACAAGAGGGAAGATAAAATTTTAGGTGTCAAAATTCTGAATCACTTTTGTTTTTATGCCTGAGGAAATGTATTTCTTGTTGAATTTATTGGGGCAACACTGGTTAATAAAATTATATGGGTTTCAGGTGTACAACTCTATATAACACATCATCTGTATGTTGTGTTGTGTGTTCACCCCCCCCAAGTCAGTTTCCCTCCATCCCCATCGGTCCCCCTCTACCCTCCCCCACCCCCCACCCCTTTCCAAACCTGAGGGGATTTAAAATAGACATATAAGCCTCCGTTCAATTTATACTCCTCGGTGAAAAGCAAATGTATGAGTGAAATAAAATAATATACTATTGCGTAAATAACTGAAAATCCATTACAAACGAAGACATAATGGGTTGCAGAGGAAAAACGCGGATCTTCCCTCACAATAAATGGAGGTGGTTGCGGAGAACACAGTCTCACAGGACAGAGAGTTGCACCACGTCCTCCAGTAGGAGATGGAGCATTGATTTAAAGCTATTGTTGCAGTTACAGCTTCCATAAAACAGTCCAGTGCAGACTCTTTTCATAAATACTCTCCACAGCCGTGTGCAGGAGATATTATTAGAATTGGCTAAACTCTTAAAATGATAAAATTGACTTTACTGTAAATTTATAGAGGATAAAGGAAATAAAAAATATGCTCTTATAAGCTCTATGGAATGGAGTAATTTAAAAATCAATTGAAAGAGAATTTCTTAATGCATGCCTATGTTTTTCAGTTTTAGATGTTGGTAAAGGCAATTAACATACATTTACATTAAATACTTTTTAGTGAAATGCAGCACAGTAAAAAGCAAAATTGAAACATTCTCTATATTAGCCAATGGAATAGAGGAGGCTAAACCAATTATTATTTCACAAAAATATTACTTAAAACATCAAACTGTCACACTCTATTTGGGGTAGAAACCTATGAATAGCTACATTCCGTGTGGTGGTTTTACCGTGTTTACCTTTTACAGGTGTCAGGTTAGCAGTCACAGGTCGGATTACACACCTTCCCTGCAGAGCACACAAGCCCCTTCTCATTCAGGAGCCTAGGAACCTGGCTTTTTTGTCCCCATTCTGTCCTTTTAACGATGAAACCGTAAGTGGTTGGTTAGATCTAATTCAGTGGTTGGCAAACCATGGCTCGTGAGCCACAGGTGGCTCTTTGGCCCCTTGAGTGTGGCTCTTCCACAAAATACCACGTGTGGGCGCTACCTTGATAAGAAATATACCTACCTTTATAGTTTAAGTTTAAAAAATTTGGCTCTCAAAAGAAATTTCAATCATTGTACTATTGATATTTGGCTCCATTGACTAATGATCTTTCCGACCACTGATGTAATTCAAAGGCCAAGAAAGCACAGAACTGAGCAGGATGTAACAATTTTTGAGTCTTGTTAAGCACTTCCTATGGCCAGGAATTCACCCTCAGGCACATTAAATTTCTACAAAGGATTATCTAGTAATAATCAAAGAAAAGGAAGAGCCCCTTAACACCCAGCTCCAGATTTTTCTGTGGAATAAAGTCACATTGCCCTTCAGTCAGATGGAGTGTGTATCCATGCTTCACACGTGGACGAGTTCTGGCCAGCGGGAGGCGGAGGTGGGCGCTAACCTGCATGCCCGTCATGTGGTCAGACAGGGATCTGGAAAGTGAAATGGAGAATTACTGGAAACAAAGCTAAAAGATTTGTGTTGATAAACTGCAGGGCTAAGTCCTGAGTGGCAGGATGTTTGCGTCCCATCTTAATGTGCACCAAAGCCCCCACCACAAGGAAGGTGTCAGCCTCAGGAGGCTGACACATCCAATCTCTGAATTTTAGTCAGTGACCTTGATGCTGGGAAGGGTGGTGCCTTTGCTCACAGTGTCACTGGGCAGGGGATGGTGTGGGAGCAGGTCTGCCTTGGGCTGGCCTGTAGTGTGTGGGTTCTTGACTTTGTGCAGAAAAGATTTCATACCAGTCCAGGTGATTCTGTTTATTACAGCTGGGGATAGTGCAACAAAGGAAGGGCTTAGGATAGAAGAAGCATCAGGAAAGAACCAAGGTGAGGTTGCTTTGGCTCCCTAGAAATGTTATAGAAAAGAAGTGAGCCACGCAGGGCTACGGGGACTCACTGAGAAATAAAAGTCACAGTGACAGAAGTGAGCCAAGGTGGAGCTGCTTTGGCTCTCTGGAAAGTCAGAGATAAAGGGGGGCTGGAGACAGGCTCAGAGGGTAAGCCCAGGATAAGCCACCACCACCCACCGCTCCCTGGGTTGCAAGTCTTGTGGGGACCTTAGAGGAAGAGAGAGAGGTCTGGCTGTGCTCTAGAGCGAGTGTGTTGGTGAGCTGTCTTGAGGCTTTGCATCTTTTTTCAGCTGGTGGGAATCCTAGAGGAGTTCTCAGGGGAGGGTCTTAATACAATATTCATTAGCTTTCCAGGTGTGTCCTTCAATATGTTTATGTATTAAAATAAGTATAAGGAGGTGTCAGGGATATTATCTGGTTAGTTTTATTTTTTTTAAAGAATGTCATCAAAGGGATCAGGACCAAGGCTGGTCTGCCCTGGACAGTCTGGAATGTGTAAACCCTTTATTCCTAAGTGTCCCTTTATTCCTAAGTGTCCTTGGTTAGGGAAGATAAGACCTTGTGACTTAGCTGGCTAAAATTGCTCAAATTGTTTGACCTTGGTTAGTTATTTGGTCTCAGTTTCCCCATTCTACTTGTGAAGGAACTTCCCTAGCTTCTTCTTAGCCTCAGCAGGACTGGCTGCCTTCCCCATACCACCTGCCTGTCACACTTGCCATCACTGTGCTGCAGGCCACAGGTGACCATGGCACACAGGATGCAGCCCTGCTGTGAGCCAGGCTCACAGACCCCTGTGCACCGACACAGCCAGAACCTTGCTGCCTCCTGCTCACCGAGCTTCTTCTGCTAACACCAATGATGGACATCTTTACGTGTCTATTTGTCCTCATAATTTCACATAAAGCATCACTTCCAACAAAATAATTCATTTACAGTGGAAAAGCAAAGCACTATGGGATCTGCTCGTATACTGTTGTGAGGTTACTGTATCATTTATCATCCAAAATAGGGTGGTTTTAACACAGAAGGGGGTTGTTATTAGTGGCTGTCTACAATGAACTGAGTAAAGCAGGATTTTCTGAGGCTGACCAGGGTGCCTGGCATTTGGGGATGGTGAGGTACCTACTGATAAACAGGTGTGATTCTGCTTCAGTGCTGAATGGGAGCCCACACCTTGCAGATTGGGGTGTCCTGCTGCTGTTCCCCACTATGGCAATGGTGCTGTTTCTTCCAGGCCTAAAATGTGGGTCTGGGTGAAAGGGACTAGACGTGGTGGCAGGCCCTTAACATGGCACTTTGTCACCCACAAACCCATGGTTGCTGCCATCACAGCCTCAGCCTCGTGGGTCCCAGACATGCCTTCTGTGCCCATGATGCTCCTCCCCGTGGCAGTTCTACTGGGGCACATGACAAGGCTCTGGACCGTGGAAGGTGACAGGAGTGACAAGGGCCCACTCCAGGCAGGTCCCGAAAACTCCTAGATAGATACGGAAAACTGCAGCCTGCCTCTCACCACTGAAGCCCCGAAACACGCACTGTCCTATGAGTTGCATGAAGCTCATTGGCCCAGCTTGGACTATGACATGAGCTGGAGGATGTGTGACATCCCCTCCCCCACCAAGGGACCAATGACTCTCATTGCAGCGCTGTTCTAGCATGAATGGTCACTACCTTGGCTGGAGCAATGGACCCTAATGATCTCCCAAAGCCCAGTTGCTCCTCCCGGAGGACA